>CM059013.1:22018533-24418533 GCA_030272315.1 Paspalum vaginatum
CGCGCCGGCCTCCGCGCTGGGGCCGCCCGCACGCGGCTGCCCCACCGCGCCATGCCTGCCCGCGACCTCCCTGCCGCACCAACGCCGCCTGCGCTCGGCCGCCCTCGCTACCGCCGTGCAGCCACGCAGTTAGCTTCCTCATGACCCGGCAGCTCTGCGGCGTCAGGCTGTCCGGAGCGGACACCTGCATATCATCATATGGTGGGGAGAGGGAGGCCGGCGGCGGTGTGCAATAGAGGCCGGCCGCCATTCCGTTGCGCATCTAATTGGGCAGAGCCGTGGTGGCCGGTGTCACCGGACAGTCTGGAGGCGTGTATCGAAATGTCCGCCGGAACCGGACTGTCCGGCAGGGTATATCGGACTGTTCGGTGTAGTCGAGTCCAAGTCGAATTATTATATTTGAGCGGGATTTTTTGGGATTCGACTTGTACATGTGTTAGACCACCATCCCCTATAAATACTACAAAGGGATTAGGCCGATTGACGCCCACAGTCGAACCAATATATTATTTTGTCTATTTTTATGCATATCTCTATTCTCAAACCCTAATTCTCTCCTCCAACCCTCAACTTTGCCTCCCGTCGACTCTACGCCGACCCAAGGAGCTCTAAGTGGCCTGCCAACGCTAGAGCAATCCCTAGCGCTGATCTTTCCTGACGGGGTCCCTCCTGGGAGGATTAGTCTAGGTCATATTTTGGTGATTGGTGCTAAAACATGTCAACACACTTTTTTCGACTCCGCTGGGGACATCAGAGGTAAATTCGAAGCTAGCAATCATGGTTGAGCTTGCAGATACATCTGAAGTCACACAGAGCAACATCATAAGGCCGGCTTTTGAGAATTTGTCGACATGATGAAGGAAGCCACAGAGGGCATGATGAAGAGGTTTCCTGGGGACGTTCACCATGGATTGCCACCAGAAGGTGACCAAGGAGAAGGAAGTCACCCTCGACACCCTATTGCCGTCAATTTCTTCATCAACCGCCAATGTAAGTCATTCAAGAACCCTTCAAGCATTTAAATCCATGAAGATTTACGTTGATCGGGGACATAATCAGTTAGCTAATCGATTGGGCACTTTACAAAGTTTCATAGATGGATTAGTTGAGGCTCAAGGAAAATCCGTTACTCCTACGTTCCCCTCACATGAACCAAGCGTGGAATCAGTTGCACTAAGCCCATCGGCACCGAACGGGTCTCAACAGATCCAGCGGATGTATGGCATGCCTGCAAATTTTTACCAAGGACAACAGAAATCTCCGTCGTCGCTGTTGGGTAAACCGGCTCAGCCGGTCGTGCCCACCGGACAGTCCGGCGTTTCATCGGACAATCCGGTGCTTCCCACCGGACTATCCGATGTGACCAGTGCAGGGGCTATTATGGCCCCACCACGCACAACAGTTCCCCAAACTTCGGTGGATCCTAACCGAAGGATTGTGTTAAATACGGTAGGAGTAGAATAATTCACAGCGCCGCAAGAATTAGAAGGATTTGTGCCACCTTTCACTACGGTGTCTTATGGTGTGGGATCGGTCCCGCCAACCGGTTTGGGTGTGCCTAGGGGTCCTCTTCCTAATCCTATTCATGACCAGATCTGGTCTGCACAGGACCCTACAGCTTCTAAATCTTACGGCCAAAAGTCCAGTGCTTTCACATCGCAGGTTAAGGATGAAATATGGCAAGAATTAGTGGCCGCTCTCAAGAAAAAGGCGGGGATTGACGTATCAGGTTCTATTGGCTCATATCAGAAACCTTATGACTGTAGATTCGATGCTCATGCTTTTCCTCAAGGATTTAGAGTACTAGATTTTGTGAAGTTCTTCGGTAAAGATAACAAGAGTACTAGAGAACACATCAGTCAATTTTTGGCGCAATTGGGGGATCTAGCCGAAAGGGAAGCTTTTCGAATTCGGCTGTTTTCTTTATCTCTTACAGAAAATGCTTTCGCTTGGTACTCTTCTCTGCCTCCAAATTCAATTAGTACTTGGGATGAGATGGAGGCAAAATTTCATTATCACTTTTTCTTAGAAGAGTATGAGCTAGAGTTGGTCTATCTATCTAAAGTTCGACAGGATCATGAAGAATCGGTTCATGATTATCTTAAGAGGTATAGGGATACTAGAAACCGATGCTTCCGTTTGATTGCGTCGGATACGGAATTACTGGATTAGCTCTTGAGGGAATGATGCCTTATATCAAGGAGAAGCTAGCCGGCACGCGATTTTATTCTCTATCTTTATTACATCAGTAGGCTTTGGCTGTAGAAATCCGAAGTAGAGAGAGCCAAAAGGCAGCACGTCATAATGTAAATCTTGTGGATTATGATTCGGCTGGTTCCGATGATGATTCTAAGGAAGTTTACGCAGCTCAGTTTTTTTGGTCCAGGAAAGATAAATCATTTACTTATCCATCTTTAAAACCGATTACTAAAAATCGGCAGAAGGAAGTTAAATTTACTTTTGATGTTGCTAAATATGTTAAGATTTTTGATGAACTTCTTAAAAATGGGAAAATTACATTGTCGTATAGCTATTCCTTCTGCTGATGAATTGAAATGGAAAGCATATTGTAAGTGGCATAATTCTTTTTCTCATGCAACTAATGATTGTAATGTTTTCCGTCGATAGATACAATCTGCCGTAAATAAAGGCCGTTTGAGTTTTTCAGAGATGCAAATTGATAAGCAGTCCGTTCCCCATGAACACTCTGGACATGAGTGGCAAGAAAGCCTTAATTCGGCTAGAAGTGGCCGATCCGAGCAAAGGCAAGGCTGTGGTCATTGGTTCTTTAAGGATAATCGATGAAAATACTAAAGTTTTGGCCAGGGAGGTGATCAAACAGAAGGCTGCAGATGGAAAGGATGCACTGAAGATCACCAACAGGTTTCTTGGCATCGGGGAGCAACAGAACCAGGAGGGAGATGCCAGGACAAGGGTCACCGGACAAATCTGGCGCCAGCTACCGAACAGTCCAGTACACCGGACAGTCTGATAACGCTTACCTGACAGTCTGGTGCCCGCTAGCAGCGCCCGAACACTTTCAGACCAAGCTAGCTGGAGGTGGGCACATGGAGGAAGCATCAGGTAAGGACCTCTAGTAAGCTGTATCGATCTGGTCTTGGTCTTACGTTTGATCAGTTACTTTCGAAGTATGTTAACAAGCAAAAGGCCGCTCCTCGCATTCGGCCATACAAGCGACCTAGGTCACCGCCGCGAGAAGCCAAGCTCATGCAGAACAAGAAGCCGACAGAAACGGCTCGTCAGGTAGCTCAGTTAGTACCACCAACACCCGTGGTACCGCCAATGATGTGGGGTCCTCCAGTAGGAATTTCAACAAAATCCAGCCTGGGGTAATATAACCATGTATCCACCATATGCTTATTGCTATCAGGGATGGGGAACACCGCAAACTTCTATTTTTGACTAGGTTGGCTTCTTCTGCACATGACCGATTGCGATTGTATGTTCCTCAATCTGGTCTATGGGCACAAAATCAGCAGTAATGCCAGAATTGTCGGCCTCCAATGCCGGCAAATTTAGCAGGGGGCATGGGACACAACCACAGACAGCAACCCCCTATTGTTAAAAATCTTCAACCAAAACCGGTTCAACTTGCAAGAACATCAGTTCAACCAACAGCATCATCGGTTCAGTCAGTATCTCACAGTGACAACCGGTATGGTTAATGTTGGTACAAACAATAGTGGTGTTCAACAACGATCACAAAATGCCGATGGTTTTCGGGAAATCAGTTAACGCAGTATCGAAAGAAGATGTATCTGAAGTTGCTTTGGCTAAAAATCATAAAGCAAACTTAGTAAAATTATCAGCAAATCGCCACCAGATTTGAAGTATTCCATACCTCGATGGTGTCCTTTGGGTTTGACTCATACTCAGAAGAGGACTTTGCAAGTGCTTGCGAGCTAAGGAGAAGAGGGAAAAGGAAGCTGAAGCCATATTCAACAAGACACATCCCATCTTTCCTCTAAAACAGGTGGAAGCCAAAGGCCGTTGAGACTCCAGATAAAGCTGGCTACTCAGCAATAGCCTCAGCTACCGGACTGTCTAGTGCGCCGGACTGTCCGGCGCCTTACACCGGACTGTCCGGTGTTCAGGAGTCAGCAGTAGTACCAGAGCCAGCAGTGACAGCCAATGTTGGTAGAAGTTTCTACATTACCTAATGTTCCTAGAGGAGGAGGCACCAGAAGAGGAGATGGTGGATTATGAGGCTTCTCCTGAACATCGAGGTATGGATGTTAATATGATTTCTTTTTCTACCGATTATAATATTATCGGTGAAGACGAAGAAGTGATGGCTCAGTTTAATTTTGGACATCGAGAAGCTATTTTTACAAAACCAACAGAAACGGTTAATCATTTAAAGCCTCTATATGTTCGTAGTCACATTGATGGGGTACCTAGTGGCTCAGATGTTCGGTTGATGGTGGTGCTAGTGGTGAATCTGAATGCCGTATGATCTATACAAGAAGCTTGGTAAATCAGATGCTGAACTGGTCAAAACCAACCTGACACTCAGCGGTCGTGGGGGGCAAAAACCCCATTGAGACTAAGGGGGTTGCTTCTAAGGAACTCACCACTGGGAGCAAGACGATTGCCGCTGCATTCTTCGTCAGCCGAAGTAGAAGGTAACTTCAGTTTAATTCTCAGGAGAGATTGGATTCATGCCAATCAATGCATACTTTCTACTTTGCATCAATTTCTAATTCAATGGGTCGGTGATGAGATCGAAGTGGTGTATGCTGATTCATCGGCGTGTGTCGCTACGGCCTGACTGCTCCGGTAATCTAGGCTTATGATAATGATAAATGCTTGACGGGAGTTGATTTGTCCGATTACCAATTTTTAAGTATGTCCAAGGAAGGTTATATTCCCGTAATGCTAGAGCCGGTCGAAAATCGGGTAAATCATGTCATGTGAGTCCAATGTCTACATCAGCAGGGGAGTAATAACCAGAAGGAGCAAGGAACAATGAAGTCCAGGCAATAGGCAGCCCCTGCAACTATGTCGCATAGTCCGGCATCAGTCTACTGGACTATCTGATGATGTGCCGGACAGTCTGGTAAGATCTACCGGACAGTCCGGTGTTGGCCAGAATTCTAGATGTAATGTTATTTTTAATTCTGGTTGTAATTTTATTTCTGATTTTTTTAGTAATAGAAGAATTTAGGAATTTAAACAAGTTAGGATAGAGATTTACATCGGCTGATCCTTTGGAAGAGGTAGACATAGGTGATGGAACTTGTCCAAGGCCGACATTTGTAAACAAGACCCTAAAACCCGATTCTAGGAATAAATTGATCGGATTGTTAAAAGAATATTTTGATTGTTTTGCTTGAAGTTATACTGAAAATGCCTGGATTAAGCCGTAACATTGTTGAGCATCGGCTACATATTAAACCTGGATTTCGACCTTTTAAACAAAAATCTAAGCATTTTGGTTCTAATATTTAACTTTGTATAAAAGATGAGATTCACCGGCTTATAGAAACCATTTTTATCAGACCTCGCAGATATGCAGATTGAGTGTCCAACATTGTGCCTGTGGAGAAGAAAGATTCTAACAAGCTTCGGGTGTGCATCGACTTTCGTAACTTGAACAAGGCTATGCCTGTAGCCGACATATTAATCAATAGTGCATTTGGTAACAAAGTTATTAGTTTTTTTTATGGCAATGCCTGATATAATCAAATTTTTATGGCCGAAGCAGATACTGTCTAAAACGGCATTTATATGTCCTGACTTTATTGGTTTGTTTGAATGGGTTGTTATGACATTTGGTTTAAAGAATGCCTGGTGCAACTTATCAAATGGCTATGAATTTCATCTTTCATGAATTGTAAGGAATCATTCTAGATGTTTATATTGATGATATAGTCATTAAATCAGTAACATTTGAATCTCACTTAGCCGATTTACGTAAAGCCTCTGAGAAGATGCGTAGATATGGTTTAAAGATGAATCCACAGTAAATGTGTCTTTGGTGTGTCGGCTGAAAAGTTCCTATAGTTTATTATTCATGAGAATGGCATAGAAATTGATCCTAATTCGCATAGAAGCTATTTGGAAAATAGCAGCTCCGATGTGCGAGCTTGATATGCAGAAATTTCTCGACAAAATGAATTATTTACGACGGTTTATACCTAATCTTGCTGGAAGGTAGACGCTTTTACTCCTATTCTTCGGTTGACGAATGATACAGATTTCAATTGGGGGCAGAACAGCTGAAAGGCATTTGAGTAGATTAAGGCGTATTTATCTTCGGCACCGGTGTTTAAGGCGCCAAAAAATGGAGTTCCTTTCAGATTATATTGTTGCCTGCTGAAAACAAAGTAATTGGTGCTGTTTTGACTTAAAAAACCATAGGTAAGGAGCACTGTTGCTTACAGTATCTAAGTAGAAGGTTGATGGATGCCTGAGACAAGGTACACCTTCGTTGAGAAGTTATGATTGTTTTTATATTATGCAGTGCACCAAATTAAGATATTATTTATTATCCAATTCTTGCACTATTGCTTGTCAAACCAATGTTATTAAATATATGTTGCCCTTCCGCCAAGTATCATCAATTTCAGGGACTATTTGTGTATTATCAATTTATTTCTGCAGTAAGTCATAAAAATACCATTAAATCATACAAATATTCTAGGTGTTGTCCGAAAATTGCAAATAACTATTTGGACCTATAAACATGCTACAAGAATATAACCTCAAGTCTCCATATAAAAATGATAAAGTGAACTATTGAGTATGTTCAAACTTGGACGGTTACACTGGTAGCGTGGGTGACACATGAAAATGACACTAATCATACGAGTTTCAACATGACTAATGATTCAATTTTTATTTTCACGTGAAAACTTTAGGTTATCATGTTCATTCATCTAAGTAACTTATTTGCAAATTTTTGAACAACAATGCAATATTTCATGAATTTATTTAGATAGTAATGCATGAATACAAGAAAATCAAATATAAAATCCAGCCCATCATTTCAGGCTAAGTAGGACCACCACCGGCCCAGCCATTCACCCCGTCGTTTTGCCCACCGTCCGATTGCAATCGGACGGCTCTCCACCTCAGTCCACTGGATAAAACCTAGACAACCCTAGCCCACTACCTCGTCTCTCACTCCGCCCCCGCCACTCCTATCTCTTCGCTTTTTATCCACCGCCGCCATGCCTCTCTCCCAGGCATCTCCTCGTCCACTGGCCGGCTGCCTCCTCCTCCTCCCGCCCCGTCACACCGCCCACGGCCGGATCTGCACCGGCGCCCTCGCTTCCTCCTACCGACCCCGTTGCCAGTCTTGGCGGCGTCCGCGGCCAGATCTCGCCAGGCCGAACCGCCCCCGTCGCAGCGGCCACGGCCCAATCCGCATTGGCCCGCCGCTGCCTCCTCCTCCATCCCGCACCGTCGGGCCTGCCGCAACCGGATTTGTACCGGCATGCAGCCACCACCTCCTCCATCCCGCCCCGTCGGGCTTGCCGCGGCCGGATCTGCACTGGCCCGCCGCCATCGGATCCACCACGACGAACGGCCAGGATACGCCTTCACCTCCTCCAATCCTCTTCTCTCTCACCGGATGCCGCTCCAGGTTGACGGCTGCGGTGGCTGGCTCCGAGCTTCAAACGAGGGACGGCAGCACCCCAGGCGAGCGGTGGCAGCAACTCCAGGCGAGTGGTGGTGTGGCTCTAGGCCGACGGCTGCAACTAGGGCTCCAGGTGAGTGGTGGTCGGTGGCGGCTCCTATGACAAGGCTAGCGGTGGCTCATCATCCCCAAGCTTGCACTCACCCAGTCTAGGACCAGCACCACGCGTCCACGCCACCTCCTAGCTTCGCCACGGCGCAGGAAGAGCAAGCAGGGTAAGCTTTGTTCGCCCTTTTCTTTTAGATATTCTCAGCTCTTTTTTTAGAATTGTTCTGTTGAATACATGAATAGGGCTTTACAGTATGCCATCACTTGAATAGGGCTTTTGTAAAATGTACTGTAACATGGTCATGTACTAATTGTCCCTGAAATATAGGGTTAATGACCATATTACGGATTGAAATCTCTAGTTTTTGTGGGATTGTTGTAAAACAGCTAAAACATTGCTCTGTACTGACAAAAATAATATGGATGGGCTCCATTCAGTTGGTGCCTTGTTATCTATATAACCTATATAAGCACAATCCACATTGTATTTCTCTTAACATGCAAGCTATCCACGTCATTTCCACATCACCATCCATAAAGACCCTTTCTTATTTTTTAATATCTTTAGTCGATTTTTTATGGCTAATAGAATCCATGCATGTGAGCTATTAGAGAAACGACTGTGTTCAATCATTTAAGAGCCGATACCTATCAACCATGATGAACATGCTAAGTTATTATCTATACATTCTTACAAATATTATTATGCAATCACACAAATATTACCATCTTCAAATTTCACTCTAAAATAATTTTAGAAGTCACGCAGCAACGCACAGGGTATCATCTAGTTTATTATGTTTATCAGTTCTTGATCAGCATGTTTATGTTCCGTGCAACTGCAGTTGTAGACTTCTTGCTTATTATGTTTATGCAGCCGGCGACCTTTTACTTGTTTTCAAGTTAGAGGTCTCTTTTATTAACATATATATTCCAAACGATCACGCAATTACTTCAACTTGTGTTTAATTCAACATTTTTGGTGTTATCTTATTAGTCGTAAGAGTAAGTGTTAATCTGTTGCACTAAGTATAAACATCATAAAATCTATGTGAATTTGCAAGTAAAACTTGTACCTCCCCCCAATTACCTTTGTATGCTCTGTTGATTTTTTTCAAGAGATGAAGCTATTTTTGGTGTTGGAATTCTACCTAGGTTTTGACCATGAATACCCTCAAGTTCTAATTTGATGTTGAAATGGAGCTTGGAATGGCAATCCATTGTCTTTCTAATTGTACTTAGGATTTGTGGGCTCTACTGTTTTATCTAGGTCTATGCATATTCTTATGTAAAGCAAATGTAATCTTGATACGAAGTACTGCTAATTAATTATTTCTTTTGATTTCTCTTAAATGGGCTTTCATTGTATTATCGTATTATCCATTGAATGGGCTGCTGTGAAAATGAGTCCAAAGCCATTTTCAATGGGGTAGACCTAAATTTTTGGGCTTTGGAAAATCAGCCCAAAACCATTTTCAATGTGCTAGGCCCAAATATTTGGGCCGTGAAAAATCAGCTCGAAACAAGTTCACAGCTATTAGATTTGTCACAAAATTTGTCCACATCAACTGCCATGCCATCTGCCATGTCACGCACCGCGTTAGCATCCTTGTCTTGAGGCCACATCATCAGCCACATGGCAATGACCCATGCAAATGTTTATGACGTTTTTTGTGACGATATCTGTCGTCATAGATGTTTGTGACGATAATGTGATTGTCATAGAGTTTAGTGACAGTTTTTCGTCGTTTTTTCATGGAAGGTGCTTAGAGATGGGCCTTATGTGACGAGAGCATTTTCGTCACTATACCGTCACAAAGTGTATTCTGTGACATAAAAAGCTTTGTTTGTGACATTTTGAAAACATCATAGAAGCCCAAATCTCTTGTAGTGCCCGTGGCATCGCCACTTCGGCCCTGCCCCACCTTGGCATCCTGTCGCCGTGCCGCGCCGCCACCCCTGCCTGCTATAAAAAATTCCTCACACCGCTCGTCGCTCCCCACCGCCACCTCCGCCCTTTCCTCCCCACCGCGACCAACCCTCGGCCCCCGAGCACTGCTAGCCGTGAACATGAACCCCCTTCTCGAGTTCACCTCGCTGCCACCCAAAATCCACCTACCTAAGCCACCAGAGCTCAATTCTGTCCAATCCAAGCTCCTCCATACCTACCGGCACCTCGTCGTCCCCTTTTCTCCTCTTTAGATCCACCGGCACGCACGCCCTCCCTCGTCGCCGCATGAACCCGTGCTGCCGCCACTAAGACCCCATCGTAGGCCACCCATCTACTCCCCTGACCCCTATCACCCGACTCTCCTTGCCAGTCTCATCGTCGCGCCGGTGGACATCGTCACCACTACCGCCGCTGACGGCAAGAACCGCCGGCGAGCCGAGCCCTGACCGCCGTTGTCCGGTTCAGCCCTGAGCCAAACCACCGTCGTCGCTTCCCATGAGCGCCATCGCCCCCTTGTATCGCTAACGCGTGGGCCTAGGCCACACAGTCGTTGTCGTGCCATCACTACGCCACTGGGCCAGCCCGCTTAGCCACACCGCACCTCGCACGATTGTGGGCCGAGCTAGGCTGAACCTCACCCTGCCCTAGGTTGCATCTCCCGCGGACCAAATTCAATAGTTTGCCAGACAAAAGTCCATTTCCACCCCCTTCAACTCTCTAGAAAGTCCATTGCGACCCCCTAGCCACTAAACACTTCCTATCTTCTCCATTTGACCTCCGATCTTGGTGATTCTTGAACCTAAATTCATCTAAACTCAAGCTCTACCTATCCATACACACTACATAGTCTATTCCTCTAGCCAGAAGCCGTCGTCATGTCAGCATGACGCAGTCCTATGCCTAGTCAGTGCTTCACGCTGGACCCACAAATTTTGATGCCTGGTGATTGATGTCTTGCCCTCCTACCGTTCATAAACTTAAAATATTCCTATCATGGTCTCTCCAAATCCTATTCCAGATGATTCCGATCTCCGAAATCAGTCTCCGTTGATCATATCCTCTCGAGCTCTACTCTACCATCGCCTCCTCCTACGTAAACCTCCCACCCTGACATTATCATGCTACCGCCATCTCGTTGCATCTATTTTCACTCTAACCTGTCAGCTTCTCTCTACCATGGCACCTCTGCAATGACTACTATCGTGCCCGCCAAAGTGCCTAGCCAATCGCGACACGATCCCCTACATCCCGCTACTCATCGGAGCCAACCTCTTTGGTAAGCAAAACTCGATCCCCCAGATAATCTATAATCCCCTGCTAAAGCTCTCTTCTATCCCACCACACCCAAAATCAATGTTGAGCTTATATGATATCTTAATGTGTGTGTGTGTGTTTCCTTGTTTGTGCGCATAGGATATACTAGAGATTCTGATCGGCACGCCCCTCGTGAGAACCTTCGCGATGCTTGAAGAAAGAAACCGGCGCTTGCGACAAATGTTGTACCAACATGCACAGTGGATGGAACACCATTGCGCTCAGCAGTTGGTGTACCAACATGCTCGGCAGGTGTCGGTACGTCAATGTATTCGGTAGATAATGCATCCTCGCCACCTACGGCACATGCATGGTCTGCTATCAACAAAGCAATGGGCAAGCCCACTGTAATCATCACTTGATGCATATATTTTTTATATTTTGCAAACACAACCATTGGCCTCGGTAATCACAATAAAACTTGCATGTTTTGCTTGCTAAGGTAACCCAGCAAAATACAGCCACCTAAGCCTAGCTAGATATATAGAGCGCATAGGTGGGATCGCTCATATAATTATATCTATCATAATCTTGACGTTGAGTTAGTTTATGATTGTGGAACTTGATGGATTTGGGAATGTGGATGTGTGGTGTGTTTTTGAAATAAAATAGGGTCGAACCCCGGCAAACGACCAACGGGTCAGGAATCAAGCCATTTAAAGGGCATGGTTTGAGCGGATAACTTAGCAGCTCGCGGTTACTCCAGGTCTCGCACTTCGTGGGGAAGGCCGAGTATGTGGATGCTCACTGTGTCCAGCAATGGAAAGGTGGAATAGTTCTACCTGCGTCATATAAGGGCCGAGTTGATTTTTATCTTGCCTAATTCTCTTAGTACAACCACTCGTTCTATATGAGACATTGGTTAGGCCCGATCCAGAATGGATAGTCTAGCGGCAGCTGTGTTGGCGCACAATGGTGAAGGGAATGGGTTGTGTGCCGAGGGGGTGTCGAGGGACACCAGGGTGCGGCTAGGTGGCTCTGATCCTTAAAGCACTTCTAGACCATGAAGTAATGGCAAAGGCTTGGTTTCGAATTCGGACGCTTATTTGGCCGTAAGCACCCGCTGAGTCCAACTTGTGGAAATGTGTACAATCCTCTGATCACAGTAAAATCTATTTGAATAGTCCGAGTTCACTGGTACGTATGAATTACGACTTGGTTCTTCAATTAGTAGATTTTCATAAACCAAGGTTCAAGAAATCACGATTATACGCAAGATTAATCGCGATTATGTGCTACTGCGGAGGGTCAGCGCGTCGAATTACCTGGTAATCGCCTAATTAATCGTTGTGCCGCTGCCCACCCTGCTCGTCCGCCGTCGGCCGACCTCTCCGCCTCCCTATCGCTCTACTCGTCTCACCTTGCTCAGTCCTACCGCGCTCAGCCCTGCTTGTCCGCTGCGCCTCCCTGCCTCCCCGCCACAGACCGGCCTCTCTGCCTTTCTTCAGAATCGCGGAGGCGCGGAGCGCAGGAGACAGGCAGTGGACGGCAGAAGGCGCTCCTAGCCTCCAGACAAGGCTGGCGGCGGAAGCTGTGGAGGCGAGAGCATATGCGAGTAGGCGATAGGCGAGAGAGAGAGAGCGAGAGGTGATGATTGAGGGGGTGGCGCCGTGGTGGCTGACTGGCGGGTAGAGTCGGAACGTCGAGGAAAATGTTTTAGGGTTTCGTTGTTGGGCTGGGCCGTTGGGAATGGGCTACACATTAGGAAGATGGCAAGAGGAAAGAAATTACTGCTATAAGACCTCTTGAAAACCTTCTTTTTATTTCTTTTCGCAATATTAGTACAAACGCTTAATCACCTTATTCACGATTACTCTTTTTCCTTCTTGGAGCCCGTACATAGCGCGAAGCGATTTCTTGAACCTTGTCATAAACTAAAACGATTGGTTTGGTTCGGAACAAAATGATTTTGATGTTGGAGCTACAAGGTAAAACCCAGTAGCAGCGTGAAAAATGTGTTGGCAGTTGTGCCTTGAGCTATGTGGACCAGCAAGTCCAATGTCAAAACCTTTTTTTTAGAAAAAAAACCATGTTTTCAGAAAGAGTAAAACATAGTAAATAGCTCGAACCTGCATACAAAATATTTTTAATGCAAAACTCTCACTGAAGCTCCAGATATATCCTGCATTCCTGCAGTTGTATATATAGCTACATCCCTATTCCGTATGGAAGAAGGTGGGCTGCTGAGTACGTATGTACTCATACTTGTTTTGTTGATGTTTTTTCAGTGAAGATGATGCAGTTACCATCTATTTGGACTGAGTAAGGGTTACGATCCTACTTCCCAACCGTGAAGTGTGGAAGTTTGGACCTATATTTTAGTTTTCGCTATTTAGTTTTAGAGCTGTGCCCCTTTACTGTCTGACCCGTTAGGGTGGATCTAGTATCACTCTGATGTAAGAATGTGGTTACCAAACTCTGAGATGATAATAAAGCACATTTTAGTCCCATTATGAAAATTGAGGGCGCTTCAACATGGTTGGTTCAAGTTTTCGACTTAGCATGGGTGTTCAACAATTCCCACGGAATCTTCCATTCGCATGATGATGTCTTCTTCATTCTTACAGACCTGTTGATTTTGAATCAGACGGTGGCTAGCAGCTCCTTACACATCATTCCGATGATTTTTTGCCAAATCTATCATCCACTTTGTCTAATCTGCATTGGTACGACGTCCATTCCACCTATCCCATGCCCCGCCTCCATTCCCGCGGTCGTGCTGCCGCCCCCACCCTAGTACCGTGGCTCTCCTCGCTGCCGCCGCCTTCGGCGCTTGTCCCGCTGCGTCGTTGTGAGGGGCTCGACCGCACCATTCCCACCGCTGGGCCAGACCGGACCCCGCCTCTCAGCCCAGCCCTGTCACGGCTAGCCGTCGCCCCAGGGACCGGTCCCGCCTCACCTCATGAACACCTCCTCCGGCACAGTGCGTGAAGGTCGCCATTCGGCCGAGGCCCACAACACAAATGAAAGAGAAAAAGACACACGCACAGAAGAAAAGAATTAATGGGCCAATTTTTCTAGAAAGGTCTAAAACTGATTGTTGAGCTCAAAACGTGACACACAAAACTAGATGATAAAAATAAATAAATAATCATCCAACACAAAAATCGTAAATAAAATATTCTCTCCGTATTTTAATATAAGTCGCGTTGAATTTTTTTTAAAACTTTGACCATTCGTCTTATTCAAAAAAATTTATAATTTAGTCATTTATTTTGTTGTGATATGTTTTATCATTGCAGATAGTTTGAGCATGACTAATTTTTTTATAGAGTTACATAAATTTTTTTAATAAGACGAAGTATCCAAAGTTTTGAAAAAAATATCAATCGCGCTTTGTATTTAAACACGGAGGGAGTCCGTCCTACACAGTTTCCAATTACCACAAGCGGAACCAAAGATTCTCCCCGTCGAACCGTACAAACGACTTTCCCTTCTTCGCCGTAGCCGAAGCCGAGAGAAAAAAAAAACCCAACCCAACCCAACCCAACCCTACCATCTCTCTCTCTCCGTCTCTCGCCCACCCTCTCGATCGATCGGCCGGTCGGCGATGACGCCCGGAAGCTCCGCCGCTGGATCGGCAGTCGTCGGTGAGCACTGAGCAGCCTTCCTCCTCCCCAGCTGTAACCCCTACCTCCTCCCCCCGCAGTTTTATCTTTAGCGCCGTGGGTCGCCAGGACCCGTGCGATTCGATCTTGCCTGATCATACCCGGAGACGGCCTTGCGCTGATTCCGCTTGATCCGGCGCCGGTGTCTCCTGCTCGGTCGACTCACGGAGCATGCACACTCGGGAGTTAGAATAGATGTGGGGAATTTCGTTTCTGAATGACTGATTAGGCGGCGGCGATGCACTTACAGAGAGAGTTACAAGTTGACCCCGTCTGTCGCCAACGGGATGGATCGATGACAGCTTGGGAAAAGCCCGTTTCCGTGGGGATTTGGATCGGTCAAATGGGTGGAATTGATTAGGAGGAGCAAGGAAGGCGTAGTGGCACATATTTGATCCAAGTATGTCTGATGCTTCCCTTTTGCTCTTATTTTTTTTTCACCAAGCATACAATGCCATTAGCTGCCTTCACATCAGAATCTAGTCCAAGGCTTAGGCATCTAGCATGCTGCACAGGCCACAGAGCATATTTCAACAACTCACGACCACCTACTTCACTGCGCCTGCTCTTGGCGACCACAAAGGTTCCTTTGCATCATCAGGATTTCCGATTCCTTTACAACAGCCAACTTGGCTGAGTTTATGCAACAGCCGCATAGAAGGGGAACAATATGATTCGATATGCCGTTTGCGTATGCACATTTGAGGCTTTGAACATATAGCTTGCTTCAAGGATCTTTCATGCCACAGGTCTCCTGGTATTGAATGCCGACTCAAATCCTGAGTTGACATGTTTTGTCCTACTTGTTTTTTAAATTACAAGAGGAAACGTTGATGAGTACTACATACTAAGTATCCTGACATCATATGTATGTAGCCTTTTGATTCTCCAATTGCTGCTGTGTCACACCAAGCACTGTTTGGCAACAGCTCTTTGCCAGCATTTGTTTCCCTTGTGTTCACTAGAAATCAGCCAGGCCTGTGCATGTTCTGGTTTCAAACCGGTGAACCGGTGAGACCAGCCCAGGCAAACTGCATTTGCAGACCTCGGTTGGGTTGGTCCATGACTGCTTTGAGACCGAGTAAACCGTCTTCGTTTTGGAATTCACCATGCGTGAAGACTGAACTGTAGATTTGATCCTCATGGACTGCTCCTTGACCTGCTTGGCCTCCGCGGTGAGCTTGTCAGCTACTTCCTGCTCTGCTCCTTAGCCTGCATGGCTGCCCTAAACTGCTTGTTTATCTTCTCGTCGCCACTGTCGAACATGAGGTCCATTGATACATGGCCGGTTAGTCGGCGCTTGCTGCCACAGCGCGATGACCTTGAGCTTGGCCTCCTGGCCAGCTCCAGCTCCTTGGTCTGTTGTACCTTTTGTATCATCATATCCTTCTCCTTCGCTACTGCCACTCTCTCGCTCAGAGGCGCACCTGCTCCATTGCTGCGCCGCTTCGGCGGCTCCATCTACTCCTGTTTCTCACTTCGCCTTCTCCGTCTCTTCCGCAGCCGGCCAGACGCACTCATGCGGAGGTTTCATCTGGTGGGGAACAATATACCAGACACAGGCTAAAAGTTTAACGCCACAGCAACTGCTTCGGCGTCCTCTGCTTCTCCGGTGAGGTCACGCGCAGCTCGTCCAAGGTGCCGCAGAGAAGAATGACACCCTCAGCCTTTTCCAGTCTAATGCGCTGGCAGCGCAAACTGGCAAACCACTGAAAACTGGTGGGTCCAAACCACTTAAGGTCAACTCTATACGGTCTGGGTCGAGTTTATCCACTAACCTGGGAAACCGGACCATGTACAGGCCTAAAATCAGCAACTCACGTAATGTACATTGGCCACTGTCAGAACAATGGCAAGTTAGGCTGTTGTCCATTTTTTCCCTCCCAAGTATAGCAATTATGTTGACAGGTTTATGTTCTGGATAAATGGAATTTTGGCGAACTATTAGTTTATCTTTTGTTCAACGACAGAGGAAACTGTTTCTCTAATAGGAACAAGTGCACATTATATTATTTATTCAGAATAAACTACTCCTGGGCTGACTAATCTTTAAAATGGCGACAGTTCCTCGGAACTTCAGGCTCCTAGAAGAGCTTGAGCGTGGAGAGAAGGGCATTGGAGACGGAACGGTGAGCTATGGAATGGATGATGCAGATGACATCTACATGCGATCGTGGACTGGCACTATTATTGGACCACATAATGTGAGATTATATTCTCTTTATGAAATCTATGTTTTGCCATTTCCTCGCAGTAAACCAGAGTCAGAGAAACAGGGTGTTTCTAAATTCCTGAAACCACCTTTTTCCCCATCATTTGAGAAGTAGATTACTTGGTGAAACTTGTCATTTGCGATTTTGGAGTAGTATAAAAAATTCCAATAAAAGTGCAGATTGGTAACTGGCTACTGTTGGGGTTCAGGAACCATTGCAAACTTGGTTTCTTACTCTGATGGGAATTGGGAAGTATGAAAAAGAACCTGTCTATGTTGGCCAATGTCCTCCATGATTGTCACTGCCTATCTTCTCATTTTGTGGGAAAGAACTACTGACAAACGAAACAATACGATCATGCAGAATATCATGATATATATGACTTAAGTGATGCAATGCACTTTTCAACTCCCTTCTATTTTACATGAGACTTGCAAAACCGCTTCTTGCAAGATATGCAGAAAATCAATAAAACTTCTGATGAAGTTGCACTTGCTATATTTTGTATTGCTTGTTTCAGTTCATGTTGAGTTGTCTTAATCTCTTTTTCCCCCCTTCTTTCAGACTGTCCACGAGGGCCGCATCTACCAGCTGAAGCTGTTTTGTGACAAGGACTACCCTGAGAAGCCACCATCTGTTAGATTTCATTCGAGAATAAACATGACATGTGTCAATCATGAAACTGGAGCGGTAAACTGTTTGTATGGTTGGTGCAGAATATCAGTTTCAGGTTTGATATTTAGACAAATGTTTTCTGATTGCTGCATCTCTCTGGTCGAGGACATGTAGGTTGACACGAAGAAGTTCAGTGTACTGGCAAACTGGCAGCG
Organism: Paspalum vaginatum; assembly: GCA_030272315.1. Lineage (NCBI taxonomy): Eukaryota > Viridiplantae > Streptophyta > Magnoliopsida > Poales > Poaceae > Paspalum > Paspalum vaginatum. Next base: position 22,036,164 of record CM059013.1, read on the forward strand.
CGAGTACACAATGGAATACATCCTAACCCAGCTTAAGAAAGAGATGGCATCCCCCCAGAACCGCAAGCTAGTGCAGCCCCCGGAGGGGACGTTGTTCTAAAGAAGTGTTTGCTATCCCGTAACTGGACCCATTCATCCAACGGCAGGAACCCATGTCGATCCATGGTCACTCCAAAAACAGCTTCGGCACCTGGTGCCTATGTTTGATTTCTCGTTTAATGTGCCTATTATCTGTTAACAACTGCGATCGAATATGAGTGAACATGGTTCATTACAAATTGCCTGGTGTTTGCTAAAGAGGTGGATGGAACGGCTGCCTATTTGGCTGCTATTATGGTTGTGTAATCCATGAAACTGCTGTTGGGCAATTGCTGCTGCTTATTGACGTTATGGTGATTCTTTGGGCCATTTCCAATTCTTTCGTAACTTCGTTCTTATATAACTGCACGTTTACCATCCTTTCGGACTTTGCATTATTGTGGATGCTTGGAGCCTTGGAGGGGATAATGCTAGCGATCCGCTGCCCAAATGCAGCCAAAACTCCTCTGTACGCCAGTACACATTGGAGCTGTCATAGCTAGCATTGATTATAATTCATCCCTTGGCATTGTTTTAGCCTAGTCTTAACCTATTTAACGTTTAAATTTAGATCCCTGGTCGCGTCTCGGGGGATGAAAGGCCCCCGAACTCTGATACCAGACATGCTGTCTCTGAACTATCAAAATCGAACAAATAAGCTCCTACAATAATTCTAAGTAAATTTAAAAGCCGGTTTTAATGATATGGAATGTGGAGCCATATGTTAACACCATCACCTTTTCTTGTCTTTCAATGACGTGTTGACCCTAGAATGTGGAACCACATGTCAACACCATCACCTTTCAAAATCAGACAAATAACCTCCTACAACAATCCTAAGTAATTTTAAAAGCCGGTTTTAATGACGTTTAATGTGGAGCCACATGTTAACACCAGCACCTTTCCTTGTCTCTCAATGACATGTTGACCCTAGAATGTGGAGCCACACTGTACAACATCGTCACCTTTCCTTGTCTCTCAATGACATGTTGACCCTACATCATACCTTCCTCTCTCTCCTTTCACATGCTGTCATCCCCTTCCTCTCCATCCCACTGCACCCCGCCGTCGCTTCCCTCTCCCTCTCACTGCGCCGGCGACATTGCTACCCTCCCTCTCCCACTGCGCCCCAGTGTCACCTCCCACTTTCTCCTACTGTGCCACCGCCGCCTCCCTCTCTGTTCGTAACTCCCCAAAAATCAGCCCTGAAAATTTTTTCTCTAAACTTCCCTTAATTCAAAATCTGGTTTTATCGAGCACCATGATTTGAGCTCAACAATATTTACCATAAAGCCTCTATGAAATCCTCTCAAAATCTCTAAAAATTCACCATAGAAATGCCCACACAAATTCTCTTCCAAAAATTCAAATCAAAATTCAAAATCAGAAACTCAAAAGAGAAAAAGAAAAACCCTTTTCTTCCTCCACCCAACCATCACATTCCATCTTCCTCCTCCACCCCCCTCGAGCGGCCCACCTCCCTCTCTCTCATAGCCCAGCTCCCCCTCCTCCCTCTCTATTGTGCGACCCCAGCTCGCCAACCCCCTCATTCATCTGTACACAGTTCGGTGGAGCCCTATGTGACAGTCCGATGAGAAGACAAAGCCTCAAGTTGAAGATTCAAGACCCGATGCAAATTACACGCATCGGACGGTCCGATGGAACCATCGGACATTCTAGGCAGTGAAGAAGGAGAAGACCGAGTAGTCTTGCGAGACCCTCTGAGATGTGGAGTGGCCGCCACCTTACTTGTGAGAGGGAGGGAGGCCCTCGGCATTTTGGCCAAAAGCTCACCTAGTGGAGACGACGGAGAATGTCCATAAGAAGGCCCACGGAAGACCCCAACAGCCTTGACAATCTTTACCCTTGCGACGGCGAGGTTGTAGTTCTTGAGAGGGCTACGCGAGAGAAGGGCTCGGGTGGGTGTGTACTAGGGATATCCAGAGTTACCTGATCGGGTTGCTTGATCATCTCTCAAGCGACTGAGCCATCCTCTACCCTTGCGAGGGAGAGGCTATAGTCCTTGCAAGGTCCATGTGAGAGCAAGGCATTGAGTGGGTCACTTTGCCAACCTCCTTTCCTTACGAGAATTGAGGCCGGAGTCCTTACGAGGACTGCGCGAGAGCAAAGCCTTACGAGGGGCACTAGATGAGGACTAGGGCGGAGACTTGCGAGTCTTCCTGATACCTTGGTAAAAAAAATCTCCGTGTCTCTAACTTGTGCATTGTCGGTATCATCAACGGGAGTTTGCAAATCGATGTACCCATCTCTTTAGCTTCAGGCATCTAGATTTTTGCAATTGTGTTCTTACATTCCTAGACTAGCTTGATAGGTTAGTTTCTAGGTGGAACTAGGTTGCAATACTAAGCCACGACAAAGTTAGCAACACTCAGCAAAACCTTGGGGCACATAGTTAGCTTATCTTGCATATGTTTTGTTAAGTAGATGTAGTTTTTAGAGAGCCTTAGTTTTAGAAATCCTAATTCACCTCCTCATAGGCATCGATCCAACCTTCAATTGGTATCAGAGCCAGGTCGTTCAATCAAGTCAATTCCATTGTCATTAGAGCTCACAACTCAGTTTTGGACTTTTGGGTTCTCACCGCTGGATTAAGTTCTTGAGACGTCTTAGAGTGGGAGGATGAGTACCGGTAGTTCTCACTTTGACGGCACGAATTACCCCTATTGGCATGTTGGAATGGCTAGTTATCTTGAGGTTGTAGGGATGGATGTTTGGAGAGTGACGAAGGAAGGAACGAAACCTCCTCTCGACTGGCAAACCTGACAAAAGCCGATGAGAAAGAGTTGCAATTCAATGCCATTGCTCGCAACGCTTTGTTTGGGTCTTTGAGCATTGAAGTGTTCAATAGAGTATATAGCCTCTCAAGTGCTCATGAGATTTGGGAAACACTTAAGGACCTCCATGATGGCACGAGTGATGTTAAGGAGCAAAAGTTTAGCTTGGCAAAAAGTGCTTTACGTAAATTTGCTATGCTTCCTAATGAATTGGCTAATGGTACTCACACTTAAATGTTATTGTTAATGAGTTCAATTCAATAGGTGAAACCAAGCTAAGAGATGCTGACATCTCAAGGAAGATCGTCGAAGTGCTTCCTTGTGACAAATATGTGAGCATCATCACCTATCTTCTCAACCAAGATATGGGCACCATGATGCCCACCAAGGTTCTTGGCAAGATCACTACATATCTTCATCCAAGTCAGTTGCACTCACCATTCATGGTGAAAAGAAGAAGATGGAGAAGGGCAAGAGCAAGAAAGAAGCAAGCTCAAGCTCAAGTGAAGAAGAAGAAGATAGTGATGAAGACGATCAAGCCCAATGCTCTTCCTCCTCCGACGATGAAGAAATTGCAATGTTGATCAAGAGGATGGACAAGGCATTGAAGAAGCTCAACTCCAAGGGCATTCCTACCACCATTGAGAATGCTGACTACAACTACCAAAAGAAGAAGGAAAGAAAAAGTGGTTGTTTTGGACGTAGTGAGAAAGGTCACTTCATGGACTCATGTCCACAAGTTGCCAAGGAGAAGAAGAAGAGGCACAATCTCAAGAAGAATAAAAAAGAAAGAAGAAAGAGGCACAAGGCACTCACTAGCATTGGTGAACGGTAGATGTGTTAAATAATGATGATCATTGCAAGAAGCACTCCCATAAGCCTACTTCATGCAAATCAGTCTTCTACGTCGCACAAGTGCCTCATGGACAAATGTAAAAATGAAAGCAATGTAAGTGATGACGATGCCCTCTCCTAAGATGAGCTTGATTCTCTAGACTTTGAGCAACAAGTAGCTTTAGATAAATTAAATTGCGAATACAGGAGTCTTAAAGCTCAATTGGCTAGCTCATCAATCAATTATGAAGAATTGGTGCTTAAGTTTGATATGGTTGTAAGCCATAATGATGAGCTAACAAAGCAAATTGTGGCTCTTGACCTAAAAGCTACTTCAAACAATGCATCCACACCCTCTTTTGAAAAATCTAAAATGGATGCTTCCACCTCTTGTTGTGATTTAATTGATGAACCTTGCTCACCCCCTTGCAAGCCTTTTGTTGAGAATTGGTTTGTAGAATCTAGCAAAGATGAGGTTGCAAGGGAGAATGAGGTGCCTAAGCAAGAGGTGGATCGGCTCATGAAGGACATGGTGAGGTTGCAAAGTCAAAGGGAGCTAGCCCAACCTTCTCAAGATAACCACCCTAAGGTGGTGAAGAAGCTTGAGGAGAGTTAAACAGTGGTGTGCTTCCTTTGCCATCAAGAAGGCCACAAGTCCTACATGTTTGGAGTAAGAAGAAAGGGGAGGCCGAGAAGAGAGAGGGAGATCAAAAGAAGACCAGTCACTCCAAACAACTCTAAGCCAAGCTTGAAGGATGACAAGAAGAAGAGCACACCATACTTGCTCAAGAAGAACAACAACAAGGTGATTGCTCACAATATCAACAAGCTAGGCAAGAAGTGGAACCAACCTATTTCGGTGCCAAAGGACATCATTCATACCATGAAGGCATCCAAAAAGGTGTGGGTTCCAAAGGAGACGTAGAGCCACAAGGGCTAAAGAGGACTTGGAGACTTGGCTACATTTGGATACAAGGTTTTAAGTTAGACAACCAAGTAATGAAGCTCATTACATACCCAAGTCCTCCATGTGTTTGGTAACTAGATTTAAATTCGTGCCTTTCCTTTAGCATCTAGTTGCTTTTCTTGCCTAGGCTTTGCATGTGTATATTTAAATTCAAGCAATGCATGCCTCGGCTATCTTATGGTAGGTTGCTTGTGTCTCACTCTAACCCATGAGCAACCTACATGATTTCTTAGTTTAGGTTGTTGGCACTAGTTTTAATTCTTATCTTTTGTGCCAAAGTCCAAATCATAGGGTGAGCTCCTCAAATTGGACTTGAATGTCTAGTGTATGTCTTTCACAAGCAATACAAAGCTTGTATGCACACTTTTAGGCGGAGCCTATCCTATGGTTTGCGATACTTTGAGACTAACAATGCTTTCAAGTTTATCATGTGTGTAGTCTCATCCATGTCTCTGGAGGTACTCATGAAGTTAAGGAAAATGGGCTTCAATTTTCTAACACTTTACTTGGTGTACATTTCAATTTACCTTCATGCTTAATATAGTTTAAGCTCCCTTGTGTCTTAATTGGCTAGTTGTGCATATGTTTCATCTACCATCTTATGAATGCACACTTTTAGGAGGAGTTCAGCCTATGTTATGTGAGTCTCATGTATTGTGTTCCATTCAATTTCTAAATCCTAAGAATCATAGTATGCGGGACTCTCCCTTGTGATTTCAATGCTTTCCTTTTCAGTGTTTGATTCCAAATGGGGAGAAATGGTGGACCCAAGCAAGCTAGCAAGGAGTTGAACATGAAACGGGAAGGGAAGATCGAAGAGGACCAAAGGGAGTTGCCGCTATGATCAAGGACAATGGAGGAGAAATGATGATCAAAGATCAAGGCAATGGTCCAAGAAAGAGAGGGAAGTGGTATTAGAGTAAGGGGGAAGCCTTATGTCCACTGACCACAAGAAGGGGACAAGATCATGGCAAGGGGCAAGACAATAGAAAATTTTTTCCAATATTTTAGGAATGAAATGCCAATTGGTATCATTGCATATTTCAATTAGCATCATTTGATCTTGCCATTGCATTGCTTCCTAGCAAGTAGTATGTTCAAATTCTTTCAATTGGTATCTTTTATTGGTTGTTTGGTCAGTGTTGTCATCAATCACCAAAAGGGGGGATTGTAAGGAAAATGGGCCCTAAGTCTTGTGCTTATTTCCCTAATGTGATTTTGGTGGTTGAGGTGACAACATGTACCATTTGGGACTCATGTGTGTGCAAGTATTTTTGTTTAAGTCCTAGGGGTGCAAGAGATGGACTTGGGGTACAAACATCCTCAAAGGAGGGCTTAAAGAGCACAAGAGAAGAACAAAGACTCCATCAAGATGACAGCATGACACATCAGACTGGCGGTCCTGCTAACCGGTCTGTGGGTTAGATTTTTGCACCATTGGACTATCCGGTGGAGCCTCCTCGGACGGTCTGATGAGAAGACAAAGCCTCAAGTTGAAGATTCAAGACCTAATGCAAATTACATGCATTAGACGGTTCAATGGTACACCATCGGACGGTCCGATGGAACCATTGGACATTCTAGGCAGTGAAGAAGGAGAAGATTGAGTCCCGTCACTATGAACGCATTGGACAATCCGATGGTCCAATGGACATTCTGGATAGAAGACTCAACAAATCAAGACTGCGTGCAGTCATACTCATCAGACGGTCCAATGGTCACAGCGGTCGAATTGAAGTTCCAACGGTTGACTCCAACGGCTAGTTGGGGGAACCATTGGATGGTATGATGGTCACAGTCTGCATAGTATAGCTGCTCCCCAACAGCTAGTTTTGAGGTTGGGCTACAAATACCCCCTTTCCCAGCCTCCACAATATTGTTGGTGATTGCAGCATAAATTCCTCAACACTCTTTTGAGAGCCCAATCCATCAAGAGAGAAAATAGTGTAATAGACACATCCCGGCATTAGCTAGATCATGCGAGCTACCTTGCTTAGGCCTTGTTAGTGCTCAACTCTTCGTTATGACTGAGTGTAGCGACATCCAGTGCCTGCGAGCACAGTCAGTTTTTGTAAGTGTGCAGGCTTGTAGTCTTGCGAGACCCTCCGAGGTGTAGAGTGGCCACCACCTTACTTGTGTGTGTGAGAGAGACGCCCATGACATTTTGGCCAAAATCTCACCTAGTGGAGACGGTGGGGAACGTCCATGAGAAGGCCCACAAAAGACACCAATGGCCATGACGATCCTCTACCCTTGCGAGGGCGAGGCCATAGTCCTTGCGAGGGCTACAGTGAGAGAAGGGCTCGGGTGGGTGTGTAATCGGGATATCTGGAGTTACCTGAATGGATTGCTTGACCATCTCGCAAGCGACGGAACGATTCTCAACGGAGCGATTCTCAACCCTTACGAGGAAGAGGCCATAGTCCTTGCAAGGTCTACGTGAGAGCAAGGCATTGCATGGGTCACTTTGCTAACCTCCTTCCTTGCGAGGATTGAGGCCAGAGTCCTTGCGAGGACATCAGTGAGAGCAAAGCCTTACGAGGGTCACCAAACAGGAACTAGGGGGAGACTTGCAAGTCTTTTTGATACCTCAGTAAAAAATCTCCATGTCTTCAACTTGTGCCATCGTTGCCATCGTCAACGGAAGTTTTCAAATCACTCTACCCATCTCTTTAGCTTCTGTGTCTACATTCTTGCAAATTTGTGCTTACATTCCTATACTAGCTTGATATATTAGTTTCTAGGTGGAACTATATTGCAAGACTAAGCCACAGTAGAGTTAGCAATACTTAGCAAAACCTTAGTGCACGTAGTTTTATCTTACATAAGGTTTTGTTAAGAAGATGTAGTTTTTAGAGAGTCTTGGTTTTTGAAATCCTAATTCATCCCTCTCTTATGCGTCGGTCCAACCTTTAGCGCGCATGCGCGTGGGTTGAAAGGCGAAGCTCGGTAAGAAAAAAAAAATCAGAGAAGGCTGAATCTAAGGAGTCCGCCACCAAAAAGTCTGATTCTACCCCCCAAAACTCTCCATAAAGTCTAAAACTATCCCTCATCAGTTAAATAGTCCATATCTTCTCTGTTTCAACTCAAAATTCGACAATTTTGCACTAAATTCCTCTAATTGAGCCCTACCCACTCATGCCAAGTCCCATACATTTTTACCACTATTGTGTCCGTCACACAATAGTGCCCGTCATCGAGTTTTGTGAGAAACCACCCCCGCCTACAAATACCGAACTAATCCTCCTCCCCAAAATGTCCAAAATCTAGAAATAATTCCATCTAGAAATATTGCTTCACAAAGATACAAAATCCAGAAATATTCCTTCTACTTTCTTTATTCAATTTTACAGCCTCCAATAATCAGAAATTCATATCTCCTCCACACAACCTCCAATTTCATCAATCCTTTCGCCTAAATTCTTTAAATTCAAACCCTATCCATTAAAAATGATTCTAACCTTGTTGAGCTTATTCATGTTCTCTTGCATTTTGTATGTAGGCACTTCTGGAGAGTTCGATCAGTTCCGTTCCCAAGGAGTCAGTACCCAGCGTACAAACCAAGCCTCCAACATACCCTTCAATGGTAGTGTCTGCCATCCCAACAAAGTAACGGCAAGTCTACTGGGTCCTCACTTGATGCATAAATCACCCAATTTTATAAACGCAACCATGAGTCCGTTATTTTAAATACTGCATAATATTTTGCTGTGAAGGTAACCATGAAACAGTAGCCATCCCAAGCCATATTAGACTTAGTATGAACAGGTATGTACTCCTCTACATCTTGAAATTATGGAAAGGCTTGGAAAAGATGGTTTTGAAAATATTTTTGAAAAATGGGAAGAATCCCGACAGCTGGATTTTGGTCGGCTATGCTACCTTAAGAGTAGGGTGGATATCGGGTACCGTTATCATGGTGTTCTCAGATGCTTGGCCGGTGACTTTTGGATGAATGTCTGGGGATGTGATTGCTCGGTGTGAGCTGTTGAAGGTCCGCCATGTAAGGGACTGAGTTGTGGTTTCATCTACCTAACTCTATTAATATGGTACAACCACTCGACGCGATGGGAGGCAATACTTAGCCTAAACCCACATGGATAGTCTGTAAGTTGCCAGGTGAGCTAGAGAGCTGCGAGAGGCTGGGAAGGGGTTTGGTGTCACGAGGCGATGGGGTCTTGTGGTGCTTTGCATGTGATGTCATGTTTGGCAATAGTTTGGAAATCGAGGCACTCACGATGATGAATGTTGCTGAGTCTAACTTGTGGGTATTAGTACACCCTTTTGGCCAAAAATCTAAATCTATTCAAATAGTCTGTGTCTACTGGTATGGATGAGTTATGACTTGGTTTCTACAACTAGATGTTTGTTCTTTAAAAAATGTTTTGATTGAAAGGTCCGGTAGTAGATGCCTTGGTCCACAGTGGACGGTGAGTCCAGCGGAAGGTTTTGGAAAGTGCTGTGTGGATCGGCTGGATAAGCCATGGGGTACATGGATGGAAAGGTCCCGTATGTTTTGGATATACTTATATAGTGTTTCCATTAGGGCAAGGAAGAAGGATTTTGAAAATGTTTTACAAAAACAACCCTGCATCAATAGTTCGTTTTCTGCAAAAATATCCCGAAAGCTCTCATATACCTTGCATGTAGTTTATAGCAAGTCCCCCAAAGTTCCTTGGTGAAGGTGGACTACTAGGTATGTATGTACTTACCCTTGCTTTGTTGTTGGTTTACAGAGAAGAAGTTTCTGAGTTCGATTAAGGGCTACAACCTGCTTCCCAACCAATCCTATGGAAGTTTGAGCCTCCATTATATTTTCCGTTGTGTGTTTTGGACTGCATGCTATAGATCCTCCTCTTTTGTAATGTGTTGCGTGTGGTGGTCCTGCTCTCTGAGTGGATCTCCCCCTTCTTTTGGTCTGTCCCATTCGGGTGGATCTGTACTAATATGATGTAAGAATGTGGGTACCAGACTCCTGAGAATGGTGGGGCGTTTCACTGTCTTATTGCACCACTGTCATTGCCTCCATCTCCCTCCCACTGCATTGCTTCCCTCTTCCTCCTGTTGTGCCGTCACTGTCACCTACCTATCCCTCCTGCTACACTGTCACTCCTCCTTTCTCCTCTGCCAGCGGACACGTGCCATGCCTTTCCCCATACCACCATGGAGGTTGCCGACATTCTTCACCATCCATCCATGGATGCGTCACCATAGATTTAGCTAGATACGTCCTCCACTACATGTACTACTTCGCTGCTGCCACTGCGCGTCGAGGATAAAGTGCTACGGTACACAACAACCAATGGTGGAGGAAGGCGCGGCTCACGTTCAGTCGATAGAAGAGGAGGAGTAGCGATGGGTGGCCGCCATCGCATGTGGATGAGTGCTTTGCGGTGTTTGGGAGCTGATGATGGAGGAGGGCACAACTTGCATTCATCAGGTAGAGGAGAAGGATCACAGCATGGGAGAAGGATCACAGCATGGCTGTTGTCACATATGGAGAGAGAGGGGTAAAAGTCATGTGGTGAGAGAAGTCAAGTGGTGGTTCCACATGTAAGTTGTGAGAAACATGACCCTTAGAGGTATGGTTTCGGAGATTCATGGAAACCTTATTTGTGTTACTAATGAGGTCATGGCATGAAGGATACACATAATATTAGTGCTTATTGGTTGACAAAAGGAGACCCCTCAACTTAGATTCTACCAACCTACAGCTTTGGTTTGGTTCATCTAGCAATAAGATCAAGGATGGATAGCCCTAAGTGTCATAAAAGAAGAAAGAAGGACACTTAGGTGTTTTTCCTAGTTCGTAGACAATTGTACTGTAGGGGGGAGTCAAGGTGAGCAGCTTGAAAGACCTTTGCTAAATGCTATAGTCAATCTCGAGTCATTCTTGGTCCTAAAGCACCTACACAAAAAAGTGCTAAAATATACTCGCAAACAACTAGAAAACATAAAGGAACTTCCTCAAAAAGTACCCGACACGATACGATTCAAAAACAGTGCAAAACCTAACTTTTAGGGCGCACCAAACAGTTTGGTGTGTGCTCACCAGACCATCCAGTGCGTTCAAAATGGTGTCTACCTCAACTATCCTGAGTCCGTGCAAATTACACGCACTTGACAATCCGGTGGTCCGCTATCAGACCATCCATTGTGTTCGCTAGATAGTATAGGCCAAGGGAGTGGTTTAGGTGTCCGTGTGCTTCTTGTACACACCGGACCGTCTGTTGGTCAACCACCGAACTATTTAGTGTTAACATCGAAGGTTCTGGCCTGAGGGTGCGCCTTATCCCTGCTTTATTGCGTTTGTATGCACTGAGTCATCCAGTCTGTACCACCGAATAGTCTAGTGCGTTCAATGGCTAGTTGGCACCAAACAGGGAATTCAAATCTTTGTACACACTGAATAGTCCGGTAGTCACGAAAAATTTACGCAGAGAGCCTCCAATGGCTAGTTTCTTGGGCTCTCTCCATTTAAAGCCTCCCATGCCCTCATTGCAACCTTTGCCAAGAGACTTGAGAGATATTTAGCCAGCGACATGCCTCTTGCGAGCTTCCTAGAGATTGTGGAAGAAGAAAGAGACGGCCCTTGCGTGGGCATTGTGTGTGTGGTTTGGAGTCCAGCACTCCAGACTGAAGGGCATACATGAAGAGAGTACTTGATCCTTGCGCAGATCAAGGGCTAGCCCTTGCGTGGGTGCTCCAACGAGGACTAGAGGGGTCATGACTCCTCGATACCTTGGGAAAAATAGCCTTGCCTTTCTTCCCTTTACTTTTATGCATTTATATTCTGCACTTACTTTCCGCAATTTACTTTCATAGAATTGCATGCTTGGATCTATGTTGCAAGTCTTGGATGAATTGTGACTTTCTAGGCACTAGGGTGAATTGTGACTTGGATGATAAGATTTAATTTCAAGTTTTGAAATCAGAAATACAATTCACCCATCTTTTGGGCATCTTGATCCTTTCATAAGTGTGTGTTAAAAGTGGGGCAGCATGTCATTAAGAAAACACCCTACAAAACTACTATAAAAAAGTCAAGGGGGTAATTTGTTCGTATAGAGTTCAACTGTTTATGATATCAGTATTTGAGCTCAGGGGGGTTTCCAAACTCGGAGACAAGTTCCGAGGGGGGGGGGGAAGGGGGGGGTTTGGGGTTGTGAAAAGGACTTGACTCTTAAATTTAACAAGATAACAAGAAAGCGGCATGTCTTGGATCACTCAAACCAAAGTAATCAGAAATATCATGCCGCTAGATAGAAGGACAATTATACATATACCACTTTTGTTTCTCAAAATTAACTTTCATGTTGTATAATGCCATCAGATGGCACAATTTAATAATAAAATCCAACTTAAAAATTAGAGTGGTAAACTGTCCCCAAAACAAACATCCTCTGTGACCTTGTCCATTCCCCCTGATTTGTAATACATATATAGAACGGCACCTAAAATGATGAATATTATATTATACCACTATAATAAAACAACACTATTTAATTAGTATATGACTTCAGTCTATGCCATCGTCGCTCTTCTTTTCTACGTTTCAGTTTCTTTTTTATTTTAATTTCTTAAATTGGCAATACAAATATAACCTATTTTTTTACACAGTTATGACAATCATCAATACAAACATAGAGGACACATATCGTCTTACTCCGTATGTCTTAACTGATGGTTCACTCCATTTATGCACATAACTCATGTACTACTATTTTGCAATCCACTGAGAACTTTGTTTCGCAGCTGTTGATCATGCTCCCCAATTAGTATATACGATCATCTTTTCTGGAAGTTGAGCTTCATGATGGCAATGGCGAATATGGCAGCAAAAAGGATGCTGAAAGCCACGAAAATGGCGGCCACCCACCCCAGCCAACTATGCTTGAAGTCAAAGTAATCCTCCAGGAATACCATAACAGGCCTGCCATCCTCCATGGGTGTGGTGATGTCGCCATACTGCGAGACAACAAGGCCATATAATGACCACGACATGGGACATAGCCAGCAGTACCATCTCCACCAAATTGGGGTTTTCTGCATTGATCATGTACAATGCAACATATATAGGACTGGAGTAAGCAACTATATAGTAATGTGAAATTAGAAACATGAAAAACGAAGTGAGCAATAATGGCATTACTTACTGGGCGGGGGATAAAGAAGCCAGAGAAAAGATTCCAGATGTTGTAGAACGCCGTAGAGACGACGGAGGCAATCTGGTAGTTTGGCGTGAGGCCAACCGCCATCATGCCGTAGAATGTGAAGTAGAGCAACGTAAAGTACATGAAAAAGAGGTACCAGAAGAACTTGGCAGCAGTCCACTCAAACCCAATCATGGCATACACTATGATCCCATAGATGGAAGCCTGAACCAATGCATATGGGAGCTCGATGACAACCTGCCCAAATGCATAAGGGAAAGCTGAGTACATGCCAGCGGCTCTTTCACGGTAAAATACCGTCCGCTCAATGTCCACCACTGACTGAACTGTGATAGAATTCGTGACACCAAGGAAGATCACCGCAGCATACATTGACCCCAGGGCATTAAACAAGTCCTGTGGCTGCACACTAGATGATGAGGTGCAAAATTAGTATTATGAATAACACAATTATATATGCCAATAATTAATTAACACATACTTGTTAATTCACTATGTACATTCTACGATACTACAATGTAGTAGATCATGATGTACTTACATTTTGCCACCAATGTCCCATGAACACAGTACCAAAAATTACTGCAGTAACACTTGCGAAGATAAACCTTACAGCGTTGTAAGGAGGGTTCCTCCAGTATGACATGTTCTGTTTCCATAGGCAGGCCATACATTGTGTCAAGGAAGACTGTGAGTACTTGGTTGGAAAATACAAGTCACTCGAACCTGGTGCCGGTTGGCTTAGTTCATTTATCAATGCCTTATTCCTTCTGTAAATCATAATGCAAATGTTATATACATCTGCCACTGCAAAAATGATATGTTTGGACAAGTGTTATCATATAAAAACAATATGTTAGTACTTACTGGTAGAGTTCGGATTTCTTGTATATGTCGCTAAAATCAACAGCTAACATCTCTTCTTGAGAGACTGCTGTCACTTCCAACATCCATGTTGCAGGATTGTAACCATCTTTAATTTTGCTGACACCTTGAATCCCCTATATAATAAGACAAGACATCTTACAGACGCAAATGCAATAATGAACAATAGAGGGATACTTAGGTTAAATATCATGTCACCTCCAAGTACTTGATGAGCTCAGAAGAATTATGCCCCAATGGACCGGCATAATGACTTCTCCACCTCGTTTCATCAGAAATAGCTGCACACATTTACCAAACATTTTCGATCTAGCAAATTAGTTCAAGGTATGGAAAACATGTAAAAATTTGTATTCAATTTGACTAATTTCAATAAATTGTCCACCAGACAATAACCGACAGAAATCTGCAAGCTAAAATATCACTCACCTCATGAAATGCTTCAAATATGTCGATGCTAGGCTGATGTATCGTGCAGACCACAGTTCTGCCGGTATCAACAGTGTTCCTAACTGTCCTCATCACAATTGCTGCTGCCCGTGCATCAAGCCCTGATGTTGGCTCATCCATGAAGATGATCGATGGATTTGCAACAAGTTCCACAGCAATTGTCAGTCTCTTCCGTTGCTCAGTTGACAAACCAGTTACTCCCGGTAGTCCAACCAAAGCATCTCTCAGTGATTTAAGCTCTACCAGCTCCATAACCTCCTCGATGAACATCTTCATGTACAATGTTAAATCAGTACCGACATATATATTACTTAATATAGGTAGAAGTGGCAACTAATTTGCAGAGCTGACCTTTATTGTGTTCGAATCAACATCCTTAGGAAGTCGGAGCCATGCAGAGAAAAACAATGACTCACAAACTGTCACATGAGGTGAGTGGATATCATTCTGTTCACAGTATCCAGATACACGAGTGAAGGTGTCTTGATTCTTTGGGTATCCTGAAATACTTATATTTCCTTCAATATAGCCACCGGTCTTTCTCCCTGCTAATACATCCATCAATGTAGTCTTGCCTGCTCCACTTACACCCATCAGTGCGGTCAGAACCCCTGGCCTAAAGGATCCACTAACACCTTTAAGGAGTGTCAGGCGGTCCTCAAGCTACACCTTGTGCTTTCATTTCCTAAAATCAGTTTTGTACCAAGGGTCATGAACTAGTGATAAAATTGATGAGACCAGTAATAACACAATAGAAGCAACAATGTTTTTTTTACCTGTGGCATATCAACGGAGTATCGAATGTCATCAAACCTGAGGGAAAGTGGGAGAAATGGGAGAACCATCCCCCTTTGAGTAGGGACAGAATCACCTTCCAACGTTTGTATAGTAGTTCTAGTGTTATTTCCTACTTGTTCAACAGTTTCTCTAGACGCCAAGGGATTGGCATCTATAATCTATTTTTTCACATTGGAAAGCTTCAACTTCAGCTCATATTCAGATATTGATGGCCTTGACTTTCCATATGCTAGAAAAACAAGAAAAAAAAAAGAAAAATGAATCCTCATGTTTAGACTTAGCCGAATCTAAGAACAAAGGAGTGAGATCCTCACGCCTAAGATATGTAAGAGCAAGAGTGAAGAGAGCGTTGAACAACATGGTGAATCCAAGCAATGCACCAAAGCCTATCCAATACCACCTGGCTTCTGGGAACACCCCATGGGACTTGAGCACTTGCACACCGAGAGTCTCACTAGAGATGGTGCTATTCAGAATTTTATCCCAGCTATGTCCCAACATCTCATTCACTGAGATGGCATTCTGTACATACATTAGCGGGGAGATCCAGTAGCCCCGAAATCCACCATTTCTTCACTTTATCTATAGAAAAAAAACAATAAAGCATCATGGGCTCATGAAGGGCGAGTTTTTACCATTACTTTGGACCGTATGATGTGTTTCTACCTCTTAAAAGAAGGAACCCGTTTAATACCATAGCGGTCAACATAATGAGCATTGCAAAGATATTTGCAACAACCATGTCCCTTGCCGCCCCACCGATCAATCGAAATAGTGATGCTGCCATTTGGTTAGCTGCCAACATTATCAGATAATGTTTGAAGAACCTGAGGGTAACTAATGCTGTTAGAATATTCCCATAATAGTATAAAATAATCACACACATGAATTTTCCAGCAATTCTCACCTTCCTACATTTGGGTCATACCCAATGACATAGTATGTTAAGAAAACATATCCGCAAACCTCAATTAAGGTGATGGGGACCTTAAGTATCCATGAGGGTACAGTGTATGCCCAGGCTGGATAGAAAAGAAGGTCCCTCTGCTTGAAGAATACAGGTAGCCTTAAGACAGTGAGTGCAAGCTCTGAGAAGCCATTGTACATGATGACAAGGATACCAAAGAACATTGCTCCCAGGTAGATGCCCCCACTTGTGACAGAGTCACGCTTCATCGTGGTACGGAAGAAGACAGTCATTGCGATGAGCGACATTAGTGTCAACTGAAGATCCAGAACACCAGTTCATAGAGTCAATGAATCAATCATGTTGTTTTCCGTTCTTGTTTGATAATTCTTTTTAACTATAGTTACCTGGAATGTTCTGAATGCGTAAATGAAAGAGTTCCTCTTCATGAGAAGGATCTCCCGGTCTATGTTGGCCTTCAGCAACTCCTTGCCACTCATGCCATACCTGGTGGTGGTCAGTGCAGCCGGATGGCTCTTGCGCTTGTTGAATGGCACAACGAGCTCCGTTGCTATGGCTCTCCCAGTGTGGAAGGACATGAAAGCGGTCGCGAATTCCTTTGCCGGGACAAACCTATAGGGGTTGTTTGGCCGTGCCCAGTACCATTTCTGATCTTTCCATGAAGTCACCTGCGCATCAATACAGTACAAGCCAGATACGTCATCATGCATGATCTTATTATACACATTAAATGCATGTAAAAATGGTGCTCGAAACACTGTACGTACTTCTTGCAAGAAGTCTGCTATGCCCTTCCTCCCAGGGCATCTGAAACCCATAGATTCGAAAAATTCAATCACGTCCTCACGGGGACCTTGGTACACGATCTGGCCATCTGAAAGTAGGATGATATCATCAAACAGGTTGTAAGTCTCAGGAGCCGGCTGCAGCAGCGAAATGACTGCTGTACCACCAAGGACATGGATGGACTGCCTGATTGAGTTCACAATCTGGAAAGTAGTGGAGCTGTCAAGGCCAGTGGAGATCTCATCCATGAAAAACGCCCTTGCTGGCCCAACAAGCATCTCACCTAAATGATACATCAAGATTATTAAAATTATTCAGAACTATTAAAGCCAATGTTCTTGAGTTTTTCTTTTAAAAAATTAACCTTGATGTGTTATGGTGTTTGAGGGGATGAATCATGTTACTTCCTCGCCTGATTTTATTATGAAATGTTGATCTTGAAAAGTGACATAACATATAAGACGGGGCAGCTATCGTTTATCAGACTAATATTATGTATAGAGTTAGGCTCATTACCTTAGTTTGTTGTGAGCTCCATTGGACATGAGCTGATACATGCCCCTAACAGATAATTAGAGGGATAGTTTAGTATTGTCCAGAGGAATTGCACTCGATTAATGAACTTAAATGCAGGGCGGTCGGTTGCACATCGATGCTTGTGATGTGCAGGTGAGTCACAGATCCTGGTCACTGTGAGGACTGAGGCCAGTAGCCAAGCATTGCGGCGGAGGAGGAGATAATTTTAAGGGGGAAGGTTAGCCTCTACTATGTTAGAATCTTTGTTTAGAAGCTCTGCCAAAAGAAGAAGGGGGCTTGGCCTTTTGAAACCAAGTTTGACTTTCTCACCTTATGCAAAATTTTTCATAATTATCATATATTTTCATTGCGATTTAGTTTAGCATATAATATACTATAACTATGAATTTATTTTTCCATATTTTTGCAAATTTTCTAAATAAGATGAGTTGGTTAAACCTAGTCGAAAAAACAAACAACCTATACATTAGGATGTAATTTAAGTATTGGATCTGGGAGTAAAACAGTCCTGAATAATTTGGAGTCCATTCTTTGGAATTACAAAGTTTTGTCACATAGTATGATATTTGTATTGTCCTAGTTGAATGTTTGGAATACAATGTTTTGGATCAAGGTCCACAGATGTGCTAGTAGAAAATTACTAAATTTGGACCCCCCAAAGTTTGGAGATCGTTTTTTGCAAAAAGTATTTGAAAAGTGCATGGAAAATTCTTGGATTCAAAGCGCAAAGCTAATGAAACTTGAGTGTAAATTTGGATGTCAACGTTTTTTCTTTGACTGAAACTTAAATATTGGGGGTGGGGGGGGGCAAATGAAGTTACGCGGGCTGACAACTACAAATCATACTTTCGCTAGCACCATGGCCATAGTTTTTAGAATCCTAATTCACCCCCCTCTTAGGATGTCAGCTCACGGTCCTATCGGCCTTCAATTGGTATCAAAGTTGGGCCTCTCGATTCATGTCCATTTTTATTGTCATTAGAGCTCAGAACTCATATTTGGACTTTTGGCTTCACCACCAGATTAATTACCCTTGATGTCTAAGAGTAGGAGGATGGATACCTGGTAGCGCTCCCGACTTTGAAGGCACAAACTACCCCTATTGCGTGTTAGAATAGCAAGTTATCTAGAGGCTGATAGGGTTGGATGTTTCGCGAGTGAGAGAAGAATGAACGAAACCACTCTCTCGGCCGGCGAACCCCACTAAAGTTGATGATAAATAAATGTAGCTCAATGTCATTCCTTGCGATGCTTTGTTCAAGTCTTTGAGCATTGATTTTTTCAATAGAGTATATAGCCTCTCCACACACACACACACACGACAAGAACACACACTCACGAGCACACACTCCGCCGCACCGGGAGCACCCTGCAGCGAGCAATCTCTCCGTGAGAGCTCCTCTATGTGCCACCACTCGCTCGCCACCCCAAATCCCCCTCCAACCCCTCCCTGACCAAACCGATGTGAGCTTGAGCACCCCAGCCTCTACGCGCACCCTTCTCCCTCCTTCCCTGGCCTGAAGCCACCCGGCAGAGCTGGAGTGCCGCTGTTCCATGATCTCACGCATCGTCGACGCTCTGGCTACATGGCGCCAGCTCCGCACACGCACACATGCACTCACACCCACGGTACCCTATTGGGTTCACCGCACCACCCTCATCCTCTTTGGCAGCCCTCGGTGCCAGAACCGTAAAACTGGCAGTAGACCACCAGTGAACTGTGGTGCCACGGCGGCGGTCGGTTTGTGCAGACCCGAGCCAGCCGAACCAGACGGGGCCGTTACGCCGCCGCTGATAGCGTGTGGCTGACGTGTGTGGCAGCCGCCCCGCCGTCGGCCCATGCCGTTGCTACCCCATAGCGGCCAGTGGGCTAGCCCACAGGGCCCACATACACGGCGGACGTAATAGGCCAGACTAGGCCAAAGAGGAGGTTTGGGCTGCATGTGGTTTCGGCCCGTGAGCCCTTTTCCTTTTTCATCTGAATTATGGAATTTCTTTTTCAATGAAAATTTCATGTCTCGGCCATCTCAACTCCGATTCCAACTATCCTTCCACCAAAATTCATCTAAAATCATTCCCTACCAACCATATCCCTTGCACATCATTTTGAGCGTGTTGTATTGTCATTTTATGTGTGTTTTTGTTTGTGTGCGTGTAGACGCCATCCCCAAGGAGACCCCGGAGGCCATCGCGACCAGTTGTGAGCCAGGAACCCGAGGAGCTGAATATCGACCTCTGCTACAACTGAAAGCATTGAGGACGGCAAGTCCATTGGAATCCCATTTGATGCATAAGTCTCCTAGTTTTGCAAACACAACCTTTGCCCTATTGAATCAATAAAACTTGCATGTTTTGCTAGATAAGGAAAACATGGTAGGATAGCGAACCAAGTTAGACTTAGCGTGCCTAGGAAGGATTGCTCAATCAACTACCTATATTAAACTTGTTGTGGTGATTTTTGGGTGGTGGGTATCTAGGGTGTGGGTGTGAGTTTGAGAAAACATGGGAAAGACCCTAGCGGACGACTTCGATCGACTATGCCATGTGTTAAAGGGTGGAGATCCTGGGTACCGTTATCACGGTTTATTCAGGATCTGGCCTCATGGAGAGGACTGGACGGTGTGGTTCGGAAACAAACTGTGGGGGAGTTCTACCTTGAAGGACCGGGTCGGAGTCTCATCTTGCCTAACTCTTTTTCGTGCAACCACTTGATGTTGTATGTGAAAACACTGGCACTGGGTTGGAACCCGCAAGGAACAACCAAGTTGATGCCGGTGTGCTGGGTAGCAATGCGAGACTAGGAAAGGGAAAGGTCACGTGTCTGCTGGCACTGGGTGATGTCGCATGTCTGCTGGCACTAGGCGATAGGCGGTCCTAAGTCTCTTATGGATGATGTTTGGGGAATACTTGTGGGGGAAGAAACCTGAGCGGGAAAGGCCTCATGGCAATGAGTGTACTAGACCAAACTTGTGGGTAAAGTGTGCAATTCTGGCTAGAGTGTAAACCTATCCGAATAGTCTGTGGTCCACTGGTTTGGATGGGTTATGGCTTGGTTTCAACAATTAGAAGATTTAGAAAAATGGGTGTGGCTAGGAAGTTGTCTGTGTGTTAGGAAGCTATGGGGGCTTGGCCCAGTAGTGCAGTGGAAATTGTGCTAGCTTGAGCCACGATGGACTAGCGCATCCAGTGGCAACCCCTTCTATTGAAAAGGTGTCTCCCAAATTTAAACTGAGAACGAAGAACCTTGCATATGAAAAATGTTTTTCCGCAAAAATACCCTAAGCTTCACATACTCTGCGCATGTAGAAATAGCTCAAACCCAATTTCTTATGGAGGAAGGTGGGCTTGCGGAGTACAAATGTACTCACCCTGGCTTATTCTTGTTTTCAGGTGACAGTAAAGCCTTGATCGAGGCCCTATTCAATTAGGTCATGCTCTTTCTGCCAACTAGCCTGTGGCATTGGGCAATAAAGACGCTTCCGCTATATCTTACTTTTCATGCAATTTATGTAACCTAGTTTTGTAATCTCTAAGTCAGACTCTGTACTACTTGAATAAATGTGTTACTAGCCTCCTGGGGCTAGCATTTGTATCACATTTGAGTACCCATAGAAGCAGGGGTGTTTTAGGTCATATCAGAGCCTTTGGTTGGCCGTAGGACATGACCTAAGACCTTTTACGAGTATTTTAAGTACAAAACTATGTTGCCAAACTATTATTATACTCAATACTCTATTTACTCCATTCTTTCCCTCTTCCAGATGGCACCAGTGCACACGGTGAATGGACAGGTTGAGATCGATTTCATTCTGCTACTATGATATTGCACCGAACCATAGAATACAATGACCCCAACATGATTGGATGCCTGATAACCATCAACATAGGGTCCAGCCCATATGAACCCGGATTTTGTACTACCACCCTTGGGCATGATGTGAGTATCACAAAACAAATCGCAGCTCGCAATGCCCTTCGCTGCCTGTGTCACATCTATGAGAGAGAGATAGAACACACCACTATCCGCTTCTACCCACCCGAAGACAAAACCACCCTAGTATGGCAAAATCAGTGTTGACTTGCTTGAGGGTAAACTCTCCAAAAAGAACCCCACTATTTTTCGCTTGGTCAACTATATCCATCTCCTAGACACCCACTTCCTGAGAGTAGACTCCTAGCTGTACCAAACCACCCACCGAATGCTCTCCTATGCAGGCCACAGTTAAGAAGCTGAAGGAAAAAACGATTCACTGAAGAACCAACTCGCAGCTCTCCGGGATCAGGAACACGCGACTTGGGAAATGGTCAAAACACGCGTAACAAGTATGTCCAGAAGCAAGGACATGTTGCCAAGAGAGCCCGAAGGGAGGCAGAAAAATAGGAAAGGAACAAGAAGGACCAGGGTTGCCAGACGGATGACCCGCTCGACATGGAGTTTGATTGGAGCCTCTTTCCCCCAGTCAGTGACGCCGACCTCCGCTCATTCAAGATCCCTAGCTCTTCGAGCTCTCTAGACAAGTTGTTGGCTTCCTTAGAGTAGTGTCACCGTGTTGTGTAAGGCTTGTATGCCTGTTGTATCTGTTAGAACAGTTGCTTGAATAAAATGTGTACTTTATGAAAAGTGTCTTGCGCTTTCTTTAAATAAACACAGAGCATTTAATGCAACAATATCCCTTATCACCCACCTCTCATATCTTAGATGGCCTCCCACAACTCTGGCAATGACTCGAGGTTCGCTGCCAAAGAGCAAGGTGAAAGATGCCGAAATGTTGTGGCCACCCAGTACCGCCCTTACCACCCCGGGCCTGACTCCACCTCCTCCGCCGCCGCCCATAAACCCATACCAAGAACTGACCCAAACTCTGGTTTGCTACTTGGAGGGCATGGCTTAGACGCCACACCAAGTCAGACCAAAGGAAAAGATGGGAGAATTCATGAGGCTGAAGCCATTCTCCTTCTCAGGGTCCCACGACCCCCTTATGCCAGAAGACTGGATCTGCACCATAGAGAGAAAGCTAAAAGTGATCAACTGAGATGAGTCTACCAAGTTGGCACTGGCTACCCATCAGCTGGAAGGGTCTGCCATGTCTTAGTGGGAGACCTTCCACGCAGCCAAGAAGGTTGTGGTTACATGGGAGGAATTCCTAGAAGCCCTCCATCAGCACCACATTCTTGAAGCCGCCAAGGATCTCAAGGCAGAAGAATTCTAAAACCTGAGTCAAGGAAACATGACACATGCAAGAATACATCCAAAGGTTCACTGAATTGGCTCGCTATGGTTTGCATGACCCGAAGAAAAGCAAGATGTTCATTCGGGGTCTGACTCTTGAGATCAAGACCCTGGCCGCGACATTGATCAATCGTGTCCTCAAGTTGGAGGAAGGCAAGAAAGAGGAGAAGAGCCACCTCAAATGTAAGTTTATGAGATCGAGACTCAGCGCCATGAGCGTCAGTTCAAACATAGGAGCTTCAACGGGCAGGCGTCCAGGGGCCCGTACGGTGCAACCCGCAAAGCACTGTTTCGACTCCGACCTGTTTTGGCCCAGCACAAAGCAACAATAGTCACAGCAGACTGGCCTGTAACAACAGCTTGAGTTGTTACACGTGTGGTGACCCCAACCACTTCATGAACAACTGTCCCCTCCGTGGTCAGCCAGCTGCCTCCACCTTCTCCAACTCGGTGAATGGATCCAAGCAGTCCACCACCACTAGGAGCCGCCCGGGCGCCAGCATGAACTCAATCAAGCAGCCCTAGCAGACTGCCAACAGAGCGCGTGTGAATCACATCGACGCGCAGGACACACAGCAGGCCCTAGGAGTAGTACTAGGTGAGTTCCCTATGAACACAGTTACGGCAGCAGTTCTATTTTACTCCGGTGCATCGCATTTGTTCATATCAGCATTGTTTGCGAAAAAGAACAAAATCCCTACAAAACCACTGAAAACCCACTCTTAACCCGCACACCAGGGACGAACATTACATGCCGAATCGGCTGTAATGGGGTTCAGATCCTCCTAAGTGCTGTAGCCTTTGAGGCAAACCTGGTGGTATTAGAATCCCATGGGATAGATGGGAATGGATTGGCTAAGCCAACATAAGAGTATACCAACTGTCCCTGATCCTATACCAAGCGCCATAGCAGGCAAGGCTAACTCCTGGCCATAACACAACTAGTTGGGCCAACGCATGATTTCTCAGTAATGGGGTTGCAAAAATCATTCTTTCGTATAATTAGATGTGAGGATGAACATTCCAATATACCCTTTTGAATTAGTCACTAATCTACAATTAGGGATGCAAGTCGCAATTATTTTCATCATAATATCTACCGAAAAGGATGGTAAAATGACATTTTTTATAGTAGGAAGGGAAATAAATCCATCATAATTAATGAGCTAGAAAACGCCGATGGATACCCACGCGCATCCTAATCCATAATTCTTGAGTACTGCCCATAACGTAAGTACTTTTTAGCGAACAGGTAGGTAGCCTAGTGCTTGTATTAACCCTAGTAGCACCTCAGGTCTTAGGTTTGACTCTTGGTAGGAACAAATTATTTTAGAATTTAATGGCTCTATTCTTTATTCTTTCAGTGGTAGCAATAATATGCTCGTCAGCAACATGACGCCAATGTTGAGATCTGCTAGCCCCATCACTCTTTAAGATTCAGGTGTGTGTGCATGTGTTCAACATGGGTTATCTCGATTTGTCAATGTTTGCGTTTGAACTGTGTTTTCATAAAAAAAGTGCCCTTTGGTAGGTACATTTAATTTTTCAACCACCGGATCTGGATTTATGTCGATCATTGAGCTCCATAAATTTTCTCTTTAACCTTCTAGTTCAAAATTTGAATTACAACATATGAAAAACTGAATAAACAAAATCTGAAATAAGTTGGCTACCATGTTGAGGAGTCGCAACAAGGTCGTGATCAATAGGACTAGCTAGTCCTTGAAATTTGGTCTATAGAAATTTTATTATAAAGAAGCTAAGATTAAAATATTAAGAGTCCCTTTTGAAACACAAGAATTTCACGTGAATCTCACAAAAATTTCGCATGAAATGGTTCAATTTCACATGAAACAGAAAAGAGTCCCGTGTTTCGAGAGGGCCTAGTATATTTGCTGAGCTGAGTGGTTTTAGTATTCTTACCTGTCGTAACACTACTGCATAACATGGTTTTAGTAACACCAACTTGTGTTACTATACCTCAATTAAAATGTTACTGGATCTCCTAGTAACACATATTGTTTGTGTTACTATTGCCTATGTTACTATAGGGTTGATATTCTAGAACACAAGATATGTGTTCCTTCATATCCTAGAAAGTGTTACCGCTTAGTGTTACTACTTTGTAACATTTCTTTCTAAAAATGAAAAAAATTCCATTCCTTCACTGGGAATTGAACTCACAACCTCATGTATCTTCTAAGACTTCCACTCCACTACACTACACAAGCACTTGTGTCTAAAAAAGCAATGTTTTCTTTTTCTATACACTTTGATGAATTTAATATTGTACATTTGAACCCCTAAATAAACTTAAATGAAAAAACTCTCAACTACAAAGTTTTAGATCTCGTCAAATACTACATCTCTAGTATAAGGCATGCATCGAAATGAGATTATTTGATAATTCCAAGTTATGATTTCGCGAATATGGAAAAAATATATTGGAATTTATAGGGGCAATAAATGTTTTCAAATGGAAAATTTATCAATTGTAAGGTTGTGGATCTCATCGAACACTATAATTTTGTTATCGTATCTTCATGTAATTTTATATAAAACGATTACGACTTTTTGCTAAAACAACTATTTTTAGACGCAGACAGTAATTTGGTCCGCCTCTATAAATCATTTTCAAATGAGTTTCATACTACAGATCGCCTTTAGAGCATCTTCAGAGGTGTCCTATAGTTTGTACCACATCTGGAAAACAATATTTTAATTGATGATGTATGTTATGGATCATCTTTGTAAACAAAGGCTATATCTAGAGCCAGCCTGTAATATGGACGATCTCTAAAACCTAATTCCGAGGGTAGCATATATTTTAGGTGGAGCCCATGCTAGCAAGAGCATATGCGTCTCATTTTTAACCGTCTCTACAAATAAATAAAAGGAGGAGGTGCGTGTTATGTTTGGTATTGAATGGTATCATATATGTTTCTTTGTAACACTTTATAAGTAGCATTTCTTTGTGTTACTGTATGGTATGTTTTTGCATCATGTTATATATATTCCATCTATGTGTTACAATATCTACAATCTTTGTAACACTTCAGTAGTAACATAACCTTTTGTGTTACTACAGTCATTATTTGTAACACATTTTTTCTGATCAAGCACTATATGTTACCAGCTTCCACTGTAACACATAGTTTGTGTTACTGTAAAAAAATTTTGTAACACATTGATTGATGTGTTACAAAAGCGTGTTACAATAGCTATGTTTTGTAGTAGTGTAACACGCTTTCGTTGTCCACCGGAGATGCCCCTGAGCATCTCGTCGCCTACCATTGTGTCTGCACATAACTCTAATCCTAGTATCTGCATCGAAGCGGAAGTGTGAATCACGACGAGATTTAAAGCGTCTGGATGAAATTTTCTGGCCCTTCTAATGGCCAAAATTAAGGCACGTATCATCATTTACCTTGAGAATATAGTCAGTGACCACACTCGCCTCATTCCCTCCAGCTGCAGAGGCCTGGAATGTGTTAATAAGCAGAAAAAAAATGCTCTGAGCCTTTATTAGTAAGTAGGTATTTTACTTATAAGTTAGGAGTACACATAAGAGATAAAAGTGAAAATCATGTGGTCTTTATTATCTTAAAAAGTTATTAAGGATCTGTGTAGTAGAAATATGATCTTTGCCTTCATGAACGCATCTAGATCGGTATCAGGTTTAATATTGGCCGCTTTCTCTCGCCTCAACAGCTCCATAAGCATATCTGATAATGATCAACATCATGCATAGTGAATGAGACCGAGAATGCTAGAAGAAAACTATACCAATGTCCTGCATGCATGATAATTGACAAGCTAGTGAATGAGAAGTTATATGTACCAAAGCGAGACCCAACACCCTGGCAGCGCGCCGAAAAGGCGAGGGTCTCCCTCACTGTCATCTCTGGAATATGGAGGTCATGCTGGCTGATGTACGCCGCCGTCCTCTCCGGCACAAACTCCTCCATGCCGTGCCCGTTGTAGGTGACCCTGCCGGAAACCTGGAGGCCGCCATCGCCGTCCTTGAGCCTTCCAGCCAGAGCCAGCAGCAAGGTGGTCTTGCCGGATCCTGGAGGGCCTAACAGCAAAGTCATCCTGCACCCATCGACCAGCTGCAATCATCAGATCGACATATAATAAATTATGATCCAAGATCGAACTAGAGCATATATATATGGAGGAGGGTATATAGACCTGCGTGGCTTGATGATGCCACTGACGTCGTGGAGGATGGGCATGGGCCGCTTCCGAGTGCGCAGCAGGTGCATCGCCGTGGCTGCTTCCTCCAGCGTGTTGGTGATGGAGTTGAGGACGGTGGGCAGCCCGCTGCTGCCGACGCGCACCTCCGCCTCCACCTCCAGGTGCTCGAACCGCACCTCGATGGTCGGCAAGTCGATGCCAACCCTCTCCAGCCGCTCTTTGAGCTTCACCAGGAACCGCTCGTTGTCCTCGTCGGCGGCGCGCACCAGCCGCTCCAGCAGCGCGCGGCCGCTCCACCGGGCCGAGCCTCAGCACGTCCACGTCCACCACGCCCGCCGCGTCCCCCGGCCCCGGCGGTGGGACTACTGGGGCCAGGATGGCACGGCGTACGCGGTCGCGCGTCGGCAGCTTCTCTAGCGCCGCCCACCGCAGCGCCT
The DNA here is from genome assembly GCA_030272315.1 of Paspalum vaginatum. Lineage (NCBI taxonomy): Eukaryota > Viridiplantae > Streptophyta > Magnoliopsida > Poales > Poaceae > Paspalum > Paspalum vaginatum. Next base: position 22,063,263 of record CM059013.1, read on the forward strand.
CCTCATCGTCGACGGCGTCCGCCCCCGTCGACGACCTCGACGACCGCGAGAACACGTCGCTTGCGCTCCGCCACACGGAGCCACTCTCCAGCCGCATGCTCGCCGCTCTATGGATTTCCATCGCGCTGCTCGTCTAGCGACCACAGTGTGAGCCAAGGTGCCGACAACAAAGGAGGGTGAGGTAGGTTATTTGTAAGAGAGTTGGCGACAAGATCACGCCACGACGGAACAGCGTGTTTTGGAAATGTGATAGTTTTTATCGAAACGTGACAGATTTTTTAATGGATGGTTCTCTTCTTAAAACAAGGCAAATTTTGCTACGAGACAACGAATACACGTCTATCACACTGCAAATAGCTAAATATGCTGAGTATCATTACAAAAGTGTGGTTTTTTTTGCCACAAGAACCACAGTGAATAAATATCATTTCTTTAGATTTAAGGAGAGAAGTCACGTGAAAAGTCTTTTAGGTCCCATCTTCAAACTCTTGCCTCATCTTTCATTGCAAACAGCTCTTTCCCCCGCCTCCCTGCCATGCAAGGTAACCACTGGCCGCAGCCGCAGCGGCGCCCCTCCCCATTGTGCGCCATAGTCACCTTGACATTGCTGCTCCTTCTCACCGCCTGATGGTGTTTGGTACCGGCAACCCGCTACGGGATGGATCACGTGAGGGTTTTTGAAATTGAGGGAGTGCACGAGGACATTGCGAAGGTGTATAGCACGAAGGGCACAACGAGTTAGACAGGTTTGGGCCGCCAGATCGCATAATACTCTACGTCCTGTATGAGGTGTACGTGGATTATATGGAGCGCTTGAGCATCAGAAGTATCGTGAGAGCTTTCTAGGGCTCCCTATCTCCCCTTACATAGAGCCGAGGAGCTAGAATTACAGGTTAGTTGCATGAGAACCTAGCTAGATTACAATCCCGAGAATGTGGGGACAGACCCTATCGGAGATATCTTCTTCCTATCTGACTAGCCTAAGCTTCCTTGCCGCCCACTTCATCTTGTTTCGGGTCCCACGCATCAGGATGCGTATAATCATAGTCCATGAGCTACCTTGTGGATATATGACACCCACACCACCATCGCAGGTCCTCCCCGGCATGCGCCGCCAATTGGAGGAACACACCATGGCTACCCACTCCCTGCTCTCCTACTGCACATGCCTCATCGGCGAGCAACTATGACTGCAAGCAGCTTTGGTGCTTGAGAGCAGCAGGTGACTGGTGCGACAGCAGAGGGGGACGGTGGTGTGCAGAGCGGCAACAGATGGGAGCGGCCGCGGGGGAGGAGGATGGCAGTATGCGGCAGCGGCAACAGAAGGGAGCGGCGGCGGCATGCAGAGACAGTGCAGAGGATAGGATGAGCATCAGATAAGAGAGGAGACAAGAGTAGAAGGATGATGATGAGGGCAAAAGGGACATTTCTCCTCTCTTTTATTCTTCTAAATCTTGAAAATATTATTATATTCGGTGTGGTGTGTTGTAGCAAAAAACCAAAAATTTTTTTGTGGTACCTAGCCAATTTAGCCTTTTGCAGTGTGATATGGCCGATTACATGTTTCTTGGTTATCTCAAAGAAAAATTTGCCTATGAACAAAGTGCTACGAGATATATATATATATATATATATACATATATATATATATACATACATACATATATATATACATACATACATATATATATACATACATACATATATATATATATATATGTATATACATACATATATATATCTACATATATACATACATACATACATATATATACCTACATACATACATATATATACATATATATAATTGCTATTCCACGCGCCAGTGGCTGGAGCAGCATCCCGAGCAAAATTCCGGCCAAACTCCCGCAACAGTAAAATCCAATCCCGCAATCGTAAATATCACCGCCGCAACCGTAAAACCTTAGAACAAAGCTCAGGTTGTAGAAACGGATAGTACGCAAGAGTAAAAGATCATTTTCACAAGTGTAAAAATCAATTAGATTCATTTTGCAACCATAAAATGGGATCTGCCAATTATAAATATTACCCCTACAATCATAAAAATTTAGAACAAAGTTCTATATGCAATAACTCATGATGAGCAGTAAAACAATAAATGGTACAACTGCAACTATAAATTTTCATAGTTGGCGTATAATTGCTGATTTGTGTTTCCTAGAAGCAAACTCTTGATGTCTATGATTGTAAAACCGTGGGATTGGGATGTGAGACATACATAGTAGTTAAATATGAATGACGTAACTAAATGATTCATGTGAATTAATGGCATTGGTAAAAATATGTTCCACTTAGTCTACAGTAAAACACTATTGTAGTATAAAATGCTTTTATAGCAATAACTAAAATACTAATAAAATAGCTATGGTGAAAAATGCAATATCCTTGTAATGCAATACACAAATTGTAATATCCAAACTATAAACCCCTTTGTTTGGAATTTATATTTTAGGATTCTAGTTAGAATCAATTAAGAAAAAAATTCTTTCGCCATTTTTTGATAATATTATTTTTTTTGTTTTACATAGAAATAAATTTCACTGGCAAATTTTATTCTTGAGCCTCTAGTGGCATACGCTATTTATTCTTCCTGCTAGCATTTTTTCCCTTTTTAGTATGCATTCAAATCGTTATGCATTTATTCTTTTGTTTTGGCGTTTCTTTATAAAAATTCATGCAATCTGTATGGAGTTGTAATTTTGTACAAAACGCTTGTATATTCGATTGGAGAAAATATGTGATGCTTTTATGATTTGGATGACCATCTGCAACTTTCTTCCTACTTTTGATTTACAGGAGAAATTAGTGCATCATACTTGATTCAATAGTTTTAATTGTTGCAAAAAAATATTCATTATCGTTCTGATGATTCCCACTGTGAGATTTTTCATTTCATTTTGCACATTCTCAAACAATTATTGTTTTTTCTTGCAGACCTCGAGAGGTGAAGAGCATCAAGGTTGTCATTCATCCCACGCTGGAGTAGTTTACCTTTTTGTTTTTATTTTTACTCTTTAAAATTCATGCGAATGTATAGTGATGTAATTTTCTGTATAAGTCTTGCACATCTAATTAAAAAAACATGTGATATTTGAAATAGATTTGTGTATGTATGACCAAAGATGGTTCCAATTTGAAATAGAATCACAAAAATTTCGCCGATTGCATTCTGCCAATTTTTGTGCAGTGTCCCAATCTTCAAATCTGTATTGTTTGATATGATTGATGGCATAATTACTACTTATATTCAAATGTTGTATTTTCTATTTTATTGTCAATTGAATTAGTAAAAGGAATTAAGAAATAAGTATTTACTACTCAAACGTATTTTTACTTTGTCACACTCTCACTTGCAATAATTTATTTACAGATAAGTTTTACTATCTAAAAAAAAAGAAGATTTACGATTGTGAGACAAGTTTTAGTGTTTAAAGAGATGCTTGTGGCAACAATTTTATCGTTTGAAAATTTTACGGTTTGAAAGCTAAGTATTTATGGTCGCAGGCTTTACTGTTCTGAGCCTATTAACATGGTATAGCTAGAATTATGGTAGGAGGTGGAGCATGTTTTACGTTTTGCGGCCTAAGCACTGACGTTTACGATTGTGGACTAGACTTTTACGCTTGCGGGAGAGTCTTTTACGTTCGCGTGTTGGAAAGCTAAGGCTGCCTGACGTTTATGCTCGCGGGAGGGTGTTTTACGGTCGCGGGTGAGGGTTTTACAGTTGCGGGCGGGAGACTGAGTTTGGAGATGAATTTTACCGTTGCAGAAAAAATCTTTTACGCTTGCGGAGGAGAGGATTGCCTGACTCGTTGAATAGTTATGCATCTGTGAACAGAGGGAGTCCTATGCTATGCTAATAGTCTCGCTCACCCCATTTAGACCGAGCTCATCTTGGTAGAGTAGCTCCTAGCAGCTGAGAGGAGCCAAAATACAAGTACAGGAGGTTTTGATCATCATTCAATCTCTTGAATGAATTGTCTCTGTGTTAAGCCATAGGGCCATCCTATTAATTTCCATATTTTTCTCAAAGTTTCCATCTTGATTCACGACTTGAACTGCTTCTAGAGAGGGCATGCTGTTATTTGTTGATTTTTGCATCATGTTAGCTCAAATTTTGTGGCTAAATCTTGCTTCAGTTGTGTTGGTTCATGTACTTCGTTTATTTTGTACGCTCAATTTCATCCTTTTTAGCCTTTAGGACCTTCATCACGAATGGGCTGCATATATATGTAGGTACGAAAGGATATAATTTTTGGCCACATTTAAAACGAGGAAATATCATATAAAGTTGTTATGGGCCTCTACCACCCTCGTCATATGTTGAAAAAATGAAACTAGTCATGATTTCGGGGAGATATTTTGTTAGGTGAATAAAAGGTCATCTACTTTATTACATGTTATTTCAGGCCATATACATCACTAGGAACAGAAAGCATCTAAGGGCCGGATCTATGCGATGACGATCGATAAAGAGTTCCTGACACATTGCTATAGCAAACAGTAGAAGTCAATAGGGTGGTACCAGCCAGCAGCAAATTTAGAATCTAAAATCTAGGGGCTTATTTCCACTTCTTCCTCCTATTTTCTCTCTTTCTCTTCTTATCACTTCGTCTTTTCTTCCTACTAGCATAGATGTACATGTTGCCATGAACCATGCATAAGCTTGCATACTTGGATTACATGAAGAGCGAAAGGCGTCGAGAATGGAAGGAGATGACTGGTTGAACAATCAAATAAGGAGAAAAAGGAAATTGAAAAATGAATAAAAAGATAATTAAGAAACCGCATTGACATACTTCTTTTTTCATTAATTCCAAGACAAGTAAAACATTCGGTAGATATAGGTACAAAATAAGATAATAAAAATAAAAGACTAGTAGGTAAAACATATTTTCCTTCTATGAATATGGTTTCATACCATTTTCAAGCTATGTGGGTAATGCGAGGGATACAGAGACTTTATAGCGAACTAGAATAGACGTGCCGCGCAGTGAACCGCATCGCAGACTACATACTCTGTGGACCTATGCATATCGCGTGGAAAGCGAAAGGTGTTGACTAGCCGGGTAATAAAATAGGAAAAGGAAACAGAAATTTTCATTAATTCTAAGACAAAGAAAATATCAGATGGGTATGTATGAGATAATAAAAGACTAAATGGTAGAAACATTTTTTTTATCATTTTTAGGCCAACATGGGGTTTCGTTGGGTGAAAAATGATATTGTGAAAATTCATTCTTTTATAGCAGAAGAGATATATATAGATAAAGATAGCTTCTTTATTCATGTATAAATATTTTTGGGGAAGCTTTGGAGGCTCCATTGTCGATCCGAGCCCTGCACTGGATCCGCTTATTCCAAACTCCACTCTATCACAAACAATGTTTTGCAACACGAAGATGGCGTGTTCACGCCGCATGTAAAACGTGGCCTTGGTATAATTATTCTCTTCTGGCTGTCAGCATGTCTTCCGGGTTTTGCTTACCGTTCTCGTACCAGTACCGTACAAATGTACTGGTTTAAGTTTCCGTGTGTATCAGTACACTTCACTTTTTTCAAAATGAGAATTTTTAGTACGATTTGTTTGTGACTTTTTGCATGGTACGACTCATAAAATTATCTTGAATTTGGGATCATGTGGATAGACGACTGACGGAGCAAAATAAACCATGATTCCTCTGTTTTTTTTCTAATATATAAGAGATTTCGGTTCTGAATATATATAAGTACTTGTTTAGACATGCATACAAATTCCATTGTCACGCTGAGCCTTGACCTATTTTTGTTCTAGAAGTACCTTATAAAGGCTTAAACCCCATTGGCGGGTACATGGGACTATTATTTGTGATAATATACAAGTCTGGGACCGGATTGGGTCTCTTGCAGGACTGACCAATTTAGGCAACCTGAATCATAATGGACCTTTGTATATTTGGAGAGGGGTGAGATCTCGCTTCCCTAAGAATAATAGAAGAGAGGTGGACAGGTTGGTGATATTCTAATGTTAGAATTTATGGTTAGAGAAAAACAGAAGAACTTTAAAAACTAGTGACGGGACTTTGAGCAAGTAGTAGAACATACCCTAGAGACATAAAATTTTTCTCAAGAGCTCGAGCAGCACACCTCTAGTACAGTAATGGAGGCCTTTTTATGCCTTTATTCTTCCGCTTTAGCTGTTGGTGGCTTATTTTTAGGTGAGTTTTTTGGAATGTAGTTGGTTTTGGAAATAGGATACCATCCTGGCGCATAACTCGGCTTACTCCATCCATCCGGGATCCACCCAAATGTACTTAGACTTAAACAGAGGAATTGGTGGAAGAAGGTGAAGGCAGGAATAGTGTTCGTGTAGAATGTGATATACGCCAGAGGATCAAGGCAGCGCACTAGAAGTCGGCGAACCTTCTCCAACCCCTACCTATTCCTATGTGGAAGTGGGATGAGATTGGCATGGATTTTGTAACCGGATTGCCTAAGATCCAGAAGGGTAATAACTCCGTATGGGTCATAGTGGATTGAATCACCCAGGTCGCACACTTCATACCTGTCTGCACATGCTATGGGGGAGCCAGACTTGCCATGTTGTACATGGAAAACATAGTACGGATACATGGCATACCCAGGAAGATAGTCTCGGATTGGAACCCAGTTCACCTCTAAGTTTTGGACGATTATACATCAAGCCTGGAATCAAGTCATGGAGGACATGTTGAGAGCATTGTGTTCTCACCTACGGCAAAGATTTGGAATCAAGCCTACTTTTTGCAGAGTTCTCATACAACAATGTGTATCAAGCCATCTTGGGGATGTCATCTTTTGAAGCCTTGTGTTTATGAAAGCACGTCAACCCTTTATTGTGGTCTGAAGTCGGTGAATGTATGCTAGTGGTGCCAACCCTTATCAAAGAAGCTGAAGATAAAGTCACAAAAATAAGGGAGAAGCTGATGGAAGCCCATTTTCGACAAAAGAGTTACACCGATAAATGGTTTCATCAGAGCTAGCAGAGTTAAAGGAACAACTTAGAAAATTGTAGCAGAAAGGTTTTATCAGGCCTAGCTCTTCGCCATGGGGAGCTTCAGTATTGTTTGTGACAAAGAGAGATGGAAGCATGAGGATGTGTGTAGATTACCGGTCCCTGAATGAGGTTACTGTTAAAAATAAGTACCCCATTCCGCAGATCCATGATATGTTTGATTAGCTCAAGGGGGCCAAATACTTCTCCAAGATAGATTTGAGGTTAGTTATCATCAGCTCAAGATTAGAGAAGAAGACTGCCTTTGTCACCAGATATGGCCAGTATGAGTTCACAGTGATGCCGTTCTAACCAACTCCCCTGCCTATTTCATGAACCTAATGAATAAGGTATTTATGGACGGATTGAATAAGTATGTCATTGTCTTCATAGACGACATACTCATCTACTCTAGAGAGGTAGCAAAACATGAGCAGCATCTCAGGATCGCGTTAGAGAAGTTGAGAAGTCACCAGTTGTATGCAAAATTCAGTAAGTGTGAGTTTTGGTTGGAAAAGATAGCTTTCTTGGGTCACATCATCACAGCTGAAGGTGTAGAACTAGACCTCGAGAAGGTGAAAGTAGTATCTAAGTGGAAGCAACCAACTAACGTCACTGAAGTTATAAGCTTTCTAGGACTGGCGGGATATTACCGCTGGTTCATAGAAAGGTTTGCCAAGATTGTCAGACCCTTGTTCGCACTGCAAAAGGAGGGAGCAAAGTTTGAATGGACAGAAGCATGTGAAAAGAGCTTCCAAGAGTTGAAAAGCCGACTGACCACCTCACCAGTACTAGTGCTGCTCGACATCTATAGAGACTTCGTCATATACTGTGATATGTCCCAACAAGGGTTAGGACGCGTGCTTATGCAAGAGGGCAAGGTGATTGCATATGCCTCACGGAAACTCAAGGACCATGAACAAAACTATCCCACTCATGACTTTGAGCTGGCCATTGTGGTTCATGCCTTAAAAATATGGAGGCATTACCTGCTCGGCAACAAGTGTCAGATTTTCACTAACCACAAGAGTCTCAAGTACATCTTCACCCAGGCAGACTTGAATATGAGACAACATAGATGGTTGGAACTCATCAAGGATTATGACCTGGACATATGTGCCATATTTCCATAGTTATGTTTTGGTGATTGGTTGATAACCAACACTTGGACTAATGAATTTGTCTAGATACACATTCTTAGGTATTTAGGTCCAAGGGATGAAAAATAAGAAAAGCCATAGGCAAGGACTGAAGTGATAGACTTGTGAGGACCGGACAGTCCGATCAGCATGACCGGACATACCTCGGTACCAAGTTTCTCGAGGGGGCAGAAGAACTAGAAGCCAAGCAAATTGTGAAAACCGAACAGTCTGAAGTTAAGAGGAATCAATAGACCGGACAATATCAGCAATGAGGTAGTGGAAGCGACCAAGAATAATGGACCAGACAATACTGTCTTGACGACTGGACAATCAACTAGACAAAGAAACCCGAAGCTATGTGCTGTAAAGGAAACTAAGGGGACAATGGACCATATAGACCGATCCTATAGACCAGACAAACCTTCGGACAAAATGTTGACGTCATTGCAACGGCTAGTTTCTAGGACTTGATCAGTTACATGGACCGGACAGTCCGCTCCTGAAGACCAGACAAAAGTACAGTGGCGTCTGAGTTCAGTGACCATTGGCAAAGAGAATGGACCAAATTGTCTGAAGTTGGGAAAAAGTATGGATCGGACAATTTGAAGTACACTGCATCAGCATCCTTTGGGTGTAACGGCTAGTTTGTGTTTGGGGCTATATAAGCCACCCGACCCGGCCATTTCGAGGTAGTTGGAGACCCTAAAGTTGAGAGCAAGTGTAGAGGTGTATTCCAAGCATACCCATCACTCCAACCACCATATGAGAGCTTAGTGCATATCCAATCTAGGTTAGAGCTTAGAGAGAGTGAGCTTGCGAGCTCTTCTTGAGAGTAGGTCCTACGTGAGCTAAAGGAAAAGCCTTGGCTGCGGTCAAGCCACTTATACTCGTTGCTAGACTCTCCTTGGTGTGGAGCGGCGGCAACAACTTGTGTGGGGACGAGGAGACCCTACAAACTCCATAGTGAAGCATCCGACGCCTTGTGACCGAGAGAGGCGGTGGCAGTGGCTAAGCCTTGGTGGCAGTAAGCCTTTGCTTGCCGTGAGCCTTGTGTGGTGACCGTAAGACATGATCGGAAAAGTGTTGGTGCCCGGCTCAGATATTGCCTTTGGTGGCAACCCCATGAACGTAACTCTTAGTGGTGAACCACATTAAATCCTCATGTCTTCTCGGGAGTTTGCATCCCTTTGCCCTTACCTCTTTACTTACCGCATTTATGTTTTCGCATGTACTTACTTGTGTGCCTTTAGCTATCCTAGTTAGTTTGGTTAGGTTTGGCTCTGGGTTGCAAGTCTTTTGGGTAAGTTAGAGAGTACATAGATAAAACTTAGATTTAACTAGCATGTGTAGGACAGAATAGGTTTATCTTATGCACTAGAAAACCTTAGGTTTTAAAAGAGCGATTGGTGACCCAATTCACCTCCTTCCCCTCTTGGGTCAGATACCCTAGCACGTCCTTTTAAAGTACCACCCAAGTGTCAGGGTTTAGTACCGGCAGTGCACCACGGGATGCTTTTAATGGCGTCTAGATTCACTGTAGCTCCATGGTTCACGTGAAACGCGATGGGAAACAAGATTTATACAAGTTTGGGCCGCGAGATGCGTAATACCCTACATCCTATTTGTGGCGAATTGTATTGCTCTAAGTTCTCGAGGTTACAATGGGGACTTGGTTAGCTAGAGATTCGATGTATCTAATGATGGGATCCGGAGGGAGAGATATATGTTTGGGGGGTTCCTATCCCAGCTTATATAGTCCGGCATAGGTTGGGTTACAAGTCGGTTTCCTTCTATGTCTCCTAAAAAGTTTAGATTACAAGAGATCGTATAGAATCCGCATTCCATATCTTTTTAGATAGTCTTTGTCTTGTGCGCCAATTTGCTCTGCACCTCGGGCCCGAGTCAGTCGACCAGCTCCTGGATTGGGCCCTCCGACAGCCCATGTAGAGAATACGCTTCATGAGGACCCAGGGGATATCTATCCCCATGAGCCCCCGAGCTTAAGTTGACTTGAGAAACAATCAGCTTGAAGATCCAAATTCTGCTTTCTGAATGTCTTGCCTTGTAGTCTTCGAAAATTTTCTGATGGTATCCTCCATGCAGCCTCCGAGCCTCAAGCTGATTAGCATAATCAGGTTGAGGATCAAGCAACTTATTCCTCTGAGTGATCTTGGTGAAGCGGGGACGGTGACGTAACCTCCTGAGTCAATGAGTACAGTGGCTGTGGCGGAACCGCCGATTTAATCCGGGCTAAGCACACCTGCCACCTCTGGCTTACAGTGCGATTAGACCGAACTAAACCCGGTCGTCCGTCGAGAGCCATTCGACTCCCGATATTACCTTTCCCAGAGGAACCGACATCATACACATCTGACTCACGATGGAGCCACAACAGATACATCATCACAGGCAGTTGAATAGTAGAAAGTTAAACTTAGTTACAAGCCAGTTTTTACATAAAACACAAGTCCAACATAAAGTTATAAAGTAGCAAGTTTGAAAGTTTCTCGCAGCGGAAAATATAAGTTTAGATCACCATGTTATCACCAAAAGTTTTGCATTGGAGGTACAACATCGAGCCCACCGATGTTGTCCTCGTGCCACTTAGTCACTTCATCCTACATGAGGGCATGCCCCGCCTCCGACACAGGTGCACACCATGAATTCCATACCTGCACTCAAAATGTGGGGGCAAACCCTGAGTACTAATTACTCAGTAGGTCTTAATGGATTTGGCTTACGGCTGACGCGAAGCAGCTTACTAGCAAGTGGATCCTTAGCTTTTAGTTTTTACAGCAACTTTATTAACATAACATCAAGTTTCGTTGTCTGTACGATTGTCAACATAACAGTAAATTTCCGTAATGTAACATCTCAGATCAAACATGTAGTATTCCAAAAATCATGAGCCTTAAGCATCTGATAGTTTAAGTAATTACTACGTTGCCCGACAGTGATATTGGCATTCCCACACCTGGTGGGCATCAGCGATTCGAATCGATTTTAATTCCCGGGAATAACTATCATGCCAGGGGTATATGCTTACTAGCCATCGCGTTCCCACATATAGCCCCAATCTTAACCTGTCTTGTCCCAAGATTCAAAGCGCCCTCACCTAACCCCCGGGTTGTGCCCCCTCAGGAGCGATACCACGGCCGCACCGGGTCAACCCTCCCTTAGGAGCGATACCACGGCCGCACCGGGTCAGCCCTCCCTCGAGTACAAGCGCCCCCGGGCCCATCGGCCTCCAGCAAGTGGATGAGCGGAGCCTCGAAAACTTCGGACAAACCCAGGTAAGACTTCACCGGTCCCATTTCCCGGTTAAGCACTCTAGCAATGTTATGCCGACCAGCAGACGAACAGCGGACGGGCCTTAAACGACTCGGGCGGAGTCTGGGTGCGACTCATGAAAAAGTAAATACTGAAATAAACCTCCGCCCGGTCTCTATTTAATTTCATGAGCAACAATAATAAGTGATATGACTGTAAGCTTTTGTAACTTTGAAAACACCTACGTGACGAGTACACACACTCGTGTCTACTCGTACCTAGAACTTTCTAGGCATACTCGCCCTACGAACTCTATGTATAGGTGCTAGGGCCAGGGCGGCCAGGAAGTCTAATGCAATTGGTTCCAAACAACTCCTAATGCAAATGCGTAATCATCAAGTATAATTTATTTGCTGGGAGAGTATGGTCCTGCCTACCTTCCTCGTTAGAGTCAGTAGCTGCCTCCGGAGCGTAGTCGGGTTCTTGCTGTTGGTCCTCTGGCTCTGGGTGCAGTTCCTCTTCTGGCTCCGTCACGATCGGTTGGTCCGGTGGTGGTTCTTCGCTCGTGGAATCTATATGTATGACATGATGCAGTTGAAGTATGTATTAGTGCAATGCTTGCTTCATTATGCGGGTGTAATGCAGTAGATCAGTGAACTTATGATTCATGGTACAGAGTTATGCATATTGAGGCGAAAGTCGTTTCATACTAAGAAATCGTACAAGCCATCATCTATGACAGCTTAGCTTGTCACATAAAATAACGTGGGGTGTGCGTAGCGAAAAAATAGCACCGCTTCATGTGAAGTGACCGAAACTTTCATACAAGTGCATTATTTCTACCCGCTTTCACTTAGAGCCAAAACCTTACATGCATCACCTCCAATTCTAGCAAGTTATCCCATAACTATATCTCATCAACCTTAAAGTCATATTTGAAACATTATTCACCAAATTAACCTTTTTCTTAAGTGTAATATGTGCCTAGAGCAAGACAAGGGCAAAATGGTAATTCAACAGCAAGGGCTAGGGTCAACAAATTTTATACAGAACCTACATATAAAAACAAGGTCCCTGCTCAAATTTGGCTATTTTTGGAGATCATTTAGTCCTTATTTCCTATTTATTAGAGTTTTATATGTTTGAAAAGAAACAGGGGCAAAACTGTCCTTTCCTACTCAACCATCATACCCATCCTGTAGATCTATTTATTAGGAACACAATGCAACAAAGTTTGCTATTTTTGGATTTTTATACACTTTGTTATGATTTTTCAAAGTTTCAGCCTTTTTAAAAGCATTTTAATCGAAATTAAACAGATCCAGGACCTATCTGTAAATATCTATAGCTTCTGAGGGTTCCTGTGCAAGATTTACAAGACTCAGTACACAGTGCCCGGTATGGAAACATAAAACTGTTAAACTCGGAGGGCGGTATCGCAAAATGTCCGTCTTCCTCCTCCCGTCGTCTTCCTCCTCGCGACGGGAGGGGGAGCTCCGGCAGCGCGCGGTCAATCCGGGCCCTGCGGGGCTCGGGAGCTCGCCGCGGAGTGTCGGGGAGAGAGAGGAGAAGACGGGGAGCTTTACCCACTACCTCAGACGGCGGGGAAGATCGCGGGGAGGGTCGGCGACGAGTGCCCCTGGCCGGCGAGGTCCGGCGGTGCAATACGCCGAAGTGGGAGGGTCTCGGGCGACGCGGTCTAGGTGGGAAGGTAGAGTCGAGGGCGGCGAAGCTCGGCGCGGTGACGGTTGAGCTCGGGAGTGGACGGAAGTGGCTGGGGGCGAGCTCGCGGTACTCCGGCAATGGCGGCCGCGCGAGAGTGAAAGGGGAAGAAAACCAGAGAGCGCGGGCGCGGGGAGGAGAGCTCGAGAAATAGTCTCGGCCTCGCCCTCGCCCCGGTGGCGCGCCGTGCGCGCTGTCCGCGTGCGGCAGGGGCGCGTGGCCGCGACGGTCGGGAAGGCCGGCGCGTGGCCACGGCCGCTCGGCGCGCAGCGCCGCGTGGGCGCGCGCGGCGGGGAGAGAAGAGGGAGGCGCGTGGGTGAACCCGGTCTATGGACCACGGTGGCTGACAGGTGGGGCCAATCCCAGGATTAGAGAGTACGGTGTATAGACTCGGTGCATCGAGCGAGGGAGCGGGGAAAAATCATCCGTGCGCTGGCGCGGGCGGGGCTGACAGGTGGGTCCCGCCTGTCATAGAGACTAGAAAATAAAAGAAAAACGAAAAAGATAAATCCCCCTTTGACCAGCTGACCTGGTTTCTGAATTTCGCAAATTTGACCAATTTAGGAGCCGAATTTGAAAAAGACCCAATTGAATGAAATGTTGTACATTTTGAAATCTACAACTTTGTCAAAAGGACCTATACCAAAATACAAATACAAAATGATTTAAATTTGAAATTAACTTGCTGACTCCTGTTTGACCATTTAAAACCCCCAACTTGGAAATTATAAAAGTCCATTTTAGGTACATTTTCATGAAAGGTGAAAAATACCAATGTTGCATAGAATCTCATGATCTACAACTTTGGTATTCATGACATGGCAAGATTTTGAATTTTGTTTCACAAAATTTTGAATTTACCAACCAGGGCTGAATTTGGCAGAAGTCACATTTTCACATAAAATGACCCAAAACTAGATTTCAACATTCATGCATGCCAAAACACAACATACCAAAGTCATTCCTTATGGAATTGCCTACAAGTTTGGTGTGTAAGGTTTTATGAAAAACACGATTATCTTAAAGTTATATCCGCAATACAAACACAGTTTTTCTGAAAACTAAGTTTAGTTGCTCAATTGACCGAGTTTATGCATGCTTTTCAAGATAAAAGTCTTTGAAAAGATATCATTATACTAATATTTTTAGTGTAATGCATTTGAGATGCCTAGGGCGTCACAACCCACCCCCCTTAAAGAAATCTCGTCCCGAGATTTTTTAAGTGTCGTGGGTGGTTAAACTGGTTGTAGTTAGTGTTGGGTGCACGTATTGAGTTTAGACCCAGAAGCTAAGCTGTTGTAACGTACCGAGTTGAGGTGGATGGCAGAAAACCAGGGTACTTAGTGTGTAGGTATTCTTCTTGCTCCCATGTGGCTTCTTCTTCGGAATGATTACTCCATTGAACTTTGTAAAAGTTGATTGTTTTCCGACGGGTTGATCTTTGCTTTTGATCGAGGATTTTTATGGGACGTTCTTCGTATGTGAGATCTGGTTCAATCTGAATTTGAGAGGTATCTACCACTTTCTCCGGTACTCTTAAACACTTTCTTTAGTTGTGAGACATGAAACACATCATGAATTGCAGCCAGATGTGGTGGTAGTTCAATCCGATAAGCGACGGCTCCGCACTTTTCAATGATCTTGAATGGACCGACGTACCTTGGTGCTAACTTTCCTTTCACCCCAAACCGTTGTACCCCTTTCATCGGAGATACTTTGAGATACACATGATCCCCCTTATCAAAGACTAATGGCCTCCTCCTTTTATCCGAGTAACTTTTCTGTCTGGACTGTGCTCTTTTGAGATGGTGGTGTATGAGTTTCACTTGTTCTTCGGCTTCTACCACTAAATCAGGGCCAAAGGTAACACGTTCTCCTGGTTCGGACCAGTTTAGTGGTGTTCTGCATCTCCTACCATAAAGAGCTTCGAAAGGAGCCATTTCTAAGCTCTTTTGGTAGCTATTGTTATAAGCGAACTCTGCCCAGGGTAGACACTCATCCCACTTGGTGGAGTAAGTTAGTGCACAGGCCCTTAACATGTCCTCTAGGATTTGATTTATTCTTTCTACTTGACCACTGGTTTGAGGGTGATATGCTGAACTTCGAATCACAGTGGTTCCGAGAGCGGATTGTAAATGTTCCCAAAAGCGGGACACAAATATCGAACCTCGATCGGAAGTGATGGTCTTGGGTACCCCATGTAGGGAAATAACCCGTGCAATATATAGCTCTGCATAGGTAGCGGCAGTATAATGAGTCTTGACGGGTAAGAAGTGTGCCGACTTGGTGAGCCGATCGACAATCACCCATATAGAATCATATCCTTTTTGGGTACGAGGCAAACCCACAACAAAATCCATGTGTATATCCTCCCATTTCCATGCTGGAATATCCAGTGGCTGAAGCATACCAGCGGACCTTAAGTGATCAGCTTTTACTTTCTTGCACACGTCGCACTCAGACACATACTTGGCGATTTCTCGTTTCATACGGGTCCACCAAAACTTTTGCTTCAAGTCTTGGTACATCTTATTGCTGCCTGGATGTATCGTGAGTATTGAAGTGTGCGCTTCGTCCAGTATCTTCTTCCTCAACTCCATGTCCTTGGGTACCACTAGACGATTCTTGAACCACAGGACGCCTTGGTCATCAAGCGTGAAACACGCCTTCTTCTCTTCACTAATACCTTCACGGATATGTGCCATACCCTTATCTTGCTTCTGAGCATCTATGATTTGTGCCTTGATTGTGGGCTCAATGATGATATTATAGAGTTCTGCATGCTGTCTTGGAGGTGTTTCTATAGTCACTCATTTCACAGCAGATTATTCTTGCTGTAGGTCGGACTTCTATCACATTGCAATGGGCTTTTCGGCTTAGTGCATCTGCTACCACATTGGCTTTGCCTGGGTGGTAGTGTATCTCCAGATCATAATCTTTTATCAGCTCTAACCATCGCCTCTGCCTCATATTGATTTCGGGTTGTGTGAAAATATATTTGAGACTCTTATGGTCAGTGTAGATGTGACATGTGTTGCCTAACAGATAGTGTCTCCATATTTTTAGTGCATGAACGACTGCAGCTAATTCAAGGTCATGTGTTGGATAGTTGGCTTCATGTTTCCTCAGTTGGCGGGAGGCATAAGCAATTACTCTTCCTTCTTGCATCAAGACACAACCAAGTCCATTACCGGAGGCATCACAGTACACTTCAAAAGGCTTGGTGATATCTGGTTGAGCTAGTACGGGTGCTGAGGTTAACAATTTCTTCAAGGTCGGAAAAGCTTCTTCACATTTCGGATTCCAAATGAACTTGGCATTTTTCTTGGTCAAAGAGGTCATAGGCTTTGCAATTTTGGAGAAATCTTTGATAAAGCGGCGGTAGTAGCCCGCTAAACCAAGAAAACTCCGAATTTCAGTTACAGTTTCTGGTTGCTTCCAATTTAGCACATCTTCTACTTTGTTAGGGTCAACTGCGACTCCCTTTTCAGATAGCACATGTCCCAAGAAACTCACTTCTTTCAGCCAGAATGCACACTTGCTAAACTTGGCATAAAGCTTATGCTCTCTGAGCCGAGTAAGCACGATCCTCAAGTGTTCTTTTTCATTTTTGGAGTAGATTAGTATGTCATCTATGAATACCACCACGAACTTATCGAGTTCATTCATGAACACTGAGTTCATCATATACATGAAGAAAGCCGGTGCGTTGGTTAGTCCAAATGACATGACCAAGTACTCATACAAGCCGTATCTGGTAGAGAATGCTGTCTTGGGTATATCCTCTTTTCTAATCTTCATCTGATAGTAGCCAGACCTTAGGTCAATTTTAGAAAAGACCTTAGCCCCGGCTAACTGATCAAATAGAATGTCGATGTGTGGTAGTGGGTATTTGTTTTTGACGGTCACTGCATTCAGTGGCCGATAGTCAACGCACAATCTTTTCCCACCATGATCCTTTTTCTCAACAAAGAGAGCTGGACAACCCCACGGTGATGAACTAGGCCTAATGAACCCTTTGTCTAATTGTTCTTGTAGCTGTACTTTCAATTCCTTCAAATCATCAGGTGGCATCCTGTATGGTCTTTTTGACACAGGTGCCGTGCCTGGAACGAGTTCAATGGCAAATTCTACGTCCCGTTTTGGTGGTAGTCCCGGAAGTTCTTCTGGAAATACGTCCGGGAATTCACACACTACTGGTATCTTTTTAACCTCTTGTAGTTCAGTCGCATTGACCGTGGGGGTCATGTGTTTTTGATTTGGCATGTGTATTCGTAGAATCTTGCCGCTGATACTAGACCTTAACTGCACTGTCCTGCTGCCAATATCCAGGACTGCATTGTTTTCTGTCATCCAATTCATCCCTAAGATGATATCAATCCCCCGGTGTGGCAGCACCACAGGATTGATTGTGAAATCTTCCTTTCCTATACTCAGCCTTAACCCTTTTACTATCAGATTTGTATTTATCGGGTTCCCAGGCGCGGTGATTTGATATTTCTCTTTTATACAAGAAGTCTCTACCCTGTGCTTAGATGTATATGACTGACTAATGAAAGTATGAGTAGCTCCTGAATCAAATAACACGACGGTCGGCTGACCGTTGACCATGAACGTACCAGCGAGAACAGGCTCTCCTGCAGGGATCTGCTCCATGTGCACATAGTGCACTCGACCTGTCTTGGGTACGAATCCCTTCGGCTTGCTCTGTTGGTTTCCACCCGCAGGAACAGGACCTTGGATCCTGCGAGGCGCTCTGCAGTCCTTAATGAAATGACCGATCTTGCCGCAGTTGTAACAACGAGCGCCCGGCCCCGGAACAATGGGAGCACGGGGAGCTGGCAACTGTGCGGGTGCTCGATAAATGGGGTACTGTTGCTGCGGTGCCGCCCGATGGATCCACCTTGGTTCGTTGGGTCGGACCACATAGCGAGCCTGCTGATAATTTTGCTGTGGAGGCTTGTATGCGGTCTTCTGCTTCTGTGAAGGGCCAGTCGCTGAGGTGTTGGCTAGCCTTTTGCGCTTCTGATCCTCGTTAGCGGCACGGAGACGATTCTCCATGTCGAGAGCAGTGTCTACCAGCTCAGTGAAGCTCTGGTAGCGCCGTGCCAAGTGAGTCCGGAGGGTAGGGTCAAGGCCCTCTAGGAGTCTCTCGGCCCGCTCCGGCTCAGTAGCAACATCTCTCGGAGCATACTGAGAGAGGTGGATAAAGGTCTGCACATATTGCATCACGGTCCGGTTGCCCTGCTTGAGGTCTCGGAACTCGCGACGCTTTTGCTCCATCAAACTTGCCGGGATGTAGTGAGCCCGGAAAGCTTGACGGAACTCCTCCCATGTGGGCTCATGGCCCTCTTCCTGCATGGCGAGGAAAGTGGCGTACCACGCTCCCGCAGGCCCATGAAGAAGCTGAGCAGCAAATCGAGCCTTCTCTTGCTCATTGATCCCTGGCAGAAGGGTAAACTTGGACTGGACAGTGCGAAGCCAGTCGTCTGCCGCCAGTGGCTCTGGGCAGTTGGTGAAAACCGGGGGTCGCAGCCCCTCGAAGTCCTGGTAAGTAATGCCACGTGGCCTGTACTCCCGCGGCTGTTGTTGTCCACGGGCTTGACGGTCTTCTGCTAATAACCGAATCAGCTCAGCTTGTTGGACCACCAAAGTGGCCAGCTCCGGCGGGGGTGGAGCGCCTTGCGCTGACTGCCCTGATGACTGTCCAGTGCGAGTGTTCACCATCTGCAAAATGGAATCATATGGGTTCAGCCCAATAACCCATGTGCAGAAATACGGTGACAGCAAGATCATAGGACTATAGGCAATTTGTGAGCACAGGTAAACTTGTAACAAAGCAGTTAGACTTTATCTCTCAAGGCCAAGCTTAACGACATCGCATCATTCGCATCATCCATGCGCACTCAACAGTTACTGCAACCATACTTATAGAGTCTTAATAAACTAAAAGTTTACTTAGTACACACATGGGCCATCTCATCCATCACCTCGGAACACTAACTTAAGGTTCTACATTAGGTTACATGACGTACATAAGTGAGTTCTCTCGACCTCACCACTGTTTAGTACAGTCATGATAAACTGCACGGAGCGATATAGTACAAAACATCGCTCACAACGTGCACCATCTACAAAAGGCTTCATCACACAGTGCTATTGTCCAAGTCTCTAACGCCCGTTACGCGCGTCAGACACCATGCTGCCCTCATCCTCCACCACAGGGGCAACTGAAGGGTCCTGCTCGTACTGTGCCAGGCGCTGCTGTGCCTCAGCCAACTCCGCCTCCAGCTCCTCAATACGGTCCTGTGCATACATGTGCTGGTCACGGTAGTGGGCGACACGGTCCTCGGCACGGAGGTACATCCCGTGTACGCTGTGAGCAAACTGCATGGTCGCAGCATAGGGCCTGGTGTCAATCCGCTCCTCCAGCATCTTGTGACGACGGAGCCACTCGTCGTCGTAGCCGTCGGTGGGGAGGTAGCGCAGCACTGACATCCCTGCTGCACCCGAGGAGCTGAGTGAGGTGATGGCTGCTAGGGTGACCTTGTCGTAAGCGTCCTCCTCATTTGCCCCGTAGACGGTGATCGTCTGCCGGACCGCGGTGTGGCTCGAAGGAAGGACAACACTGGCCATGCAGTGTCCCTCCGCGTGCACAGTCTGCACGGAGAAGAAGGGGCACGGTCTGCGCCTCATCTCACGCAGAGCCCGACAAAGGATCTGCGTAAGGCCGTTCTCCTCACGGCAACGGGTGTGAACCATCCCATTCTCAAGCTGAGGAGGGGTGTGGGTCACTGGTGGGAGGGGAGCAGCCCTTCCCTCCTGTACGCGGAGTCCCCTCGCACTGGTGGCCTTACGAGCGGTTTGCTTGGTCCTGGCCATCTGTTTTTAAATAAGAGACTTTTAATCAGTGATAGGCATAGGTTGCATATAACTTCAACGGTTAAGTGGGTGATGGGTGCAGAAAACATCTTTGAATCTTTCATTTCACTTATTTGACTTTTAACAATAATCCCCCAAGTATGAACAAGTAAAAGTAAACATGATGCATGACTCGTCCTATTCGTTCTCACATCACACACCTTATGTATAATTTATATAACTAGCGAGTATCCGGTGACATGTATGCACGGCACTCTCTAATGCAACTAGTCGTTCTCTACTCGTTCTTAATTTCGCACGTAGTTAGTGTACCTGCAGAAAAATGCATGCTCATACCATCATCACTACCATCATCATACATTACCATTCCAACTCTAAAAATGGTATCCACGAATTTCTTTAGACTACGTCTGGTGGACGACGTAGTGGCGCCATTTCTCCCAACACACCCAGTCTTCCTCCAGTACTGGGGAATTGCTGGGGAGAGAAACGGTGGCCAACAAGATCTAGCTATAATTTTGGTTGAAGGAAAAGTGGTCACGAAACACTCCAATGGCGTGACCACCCCCTTAAAGAGTTCTGCCCTATCAGCATGAATGCAGGGTTCGCAACAGTCCGCAAATCCCAATAGCGCTCCGCCAGTACTGGGGATAGCTATGGCCGAAATGTTGCTTCCCAAAGCGCCGAATATGCATATGAGTTCTATCTAGGTCAGAATGTTAGCGATGTCACCTGATATTTTACTAACATCCTTAATATGGGCATATCGATACTCTCATTTTTCAATATACTACGAAAAGGGTTTTCAAAAATAGGTTTGTAAATCAAAACTGGATGATATGTCTGTTGTCTGTGTATGATCGGCTTTGATACCAGCTGTGGCGGAACCGCCGATTTAATCCGGGCTAAGCACACCTGCCACCTCTGGCTTACAGTGCGATTAGACCGAACTAAACCCGGTCGTCCGTCGAGAGCCATTCGACTCCCGATATTACCTTTCCCAGAGGAACCGACATCATACACATCTGACTCACGATGGAGCCACAACAGATACATCATCACAGGCAGTTGAATAGTAGAAAGTTAAACTTAGTTACAAGCCAGTTTTTACATAAAACACAAGTCCAACATAAAGTTATAAAGTAGCAAGTTTGAAAGTTTCTCGCAGCGGAAAATATAAGTTTAGATCACCATGTTATCACCAAAAGTTTTGCATTGGAGGTACAACATCGAGCCCACCGATGTTGTCCTCGTGCCACTTAGTCACTTCATCCTACATGAGGGCATGCCCCGCCTCCGACACAGGTGCACACCATGAATTCCATACCTGCACTCAAAATGTGGGGGCAAACCCTGAGTACTAATTACTCAGTAGGTCTTAATGGATTTGGCTTACGGCTGACGCGAAGCAGCTTACTAGCAAGTGGATCCTTAGCTTTTAGTTTTTACAGCAACTTTATTAACATAACATCAAGTTTCGTTGTCTGTACGATTGTCAACATAACAGTAAATTTCCGTAATGTAACATCTCAGATCAAACATGTAGTATTCCAAAAATCATGAGCCTTAAGCATCTGATAGTTTAAGTAATTACTACGTTGCCCGACAGTGATATTGGCATTCCCACACCTGGTGGGCATCAGCGATTCGAATCGATTTTAATTCCCGGGAATAACTATCATGCCAGGGGTATATGCTTACTAGCCATCGCGTTCCCACATATAGCCCCAATCTTAACCTGTCTTGTCCCAAGATTCAAAGCGCCCTCACCTAACCCCCGGGTTGTGCCCCCTCAGGAGCGATACCACGGCCGCACCGGGTCAACCCTCCCTTAGGAGCGATACCACGGCCGCACCGGGTCAGCCCTCCCTCGAGTACAAGCGCCCCCGGGCCCATCGGCCTCCAGCAAGTGGATGAGCGGAGCCTCGAAAACTTCGGACAAACCCAGGTAAGACTTCACCGGTCCCATTTCCCGGTTAAGCACTCTAGCAATGTTATGCCGACCAGCAGACGAACAGCGGACGGGCCTTAAACGACTCGGGCGGAGTCTGGGTGCGACATCATGAAAAAGTAAATACTGAAATAAACCTCCGCCCGGTCTCTATTTAATCTCATGAGCAACAATAATAAGTGATATGACTGTAAGCTTTTGTAACTTTGAAAACACCTACGTGACGAGTACACACACTCGTGTCTACTCGTACCTAGAACTTTCTAGGCATACTCGCCCTACGAACTCTATGTATAGGTGCTAGGGCCAGGGCGGCCAGGAAGTCTAATGCAATTGGTTCCAAACAACTCCTAATGCAAATGCGTAATCATCAAGTATAATTTATTTGCTGGGAGAGTATGGTCCTGCCTACCTTCCTCGTTAGAGTCAGTAGCTGCCTCCGGAGCGTAGTCGGGTTCTTGCTGTTGGTCCTCTGGCTCTGGGTGCAGTTCCTCTTCTGGCTCCGTCACGATCGGTTGGTCCGGTGGTGGTTCTTCGCTCGTGGAATCTATATGTATGACATGATGCAGTTGAAGTATGTATTAGTGCAATGCTTGCTTCATTATGCGGGTGTAATGCAGTAGATCAGTGAACTTATGATTCATGGTACAGAGTTATGCATATTGAGGCGAAAGTCGTTTCATACTAAGAAATCGTACAAGCCATCATCTATGACAGCTTAGCTTGTCACATAAAATAACGTGGGGTGTGCGTAGCGAAAAAATAGCACCGCTTCATGTGAAGTGACCGAAACTTTCATACAAGTGCATTATTTCTACCCGCTTTCACTTAGAGCCAAAACCTTACATGCATCACCTCCAATTCTAGCAAGTTATCCCATAACTATATCTCATCAACCTTAAAGTCATATTTGAAACATTATTCACCAAATTAACCTTTTTCTTAAGTGTAATATGTGCCTAGAGCAAGACAAGGGCAAAATGGTAATTCAACAGCAAGGGCTAGGGTCAACAAATTTTATACAGAACCTACATATAAAAACAAGGTCCCTGCTCAAATTTGGCTATTTTTGGAGATCATTTAGTCCTTATTTCCTATTTATTAGAGTTTTATATGTTTGAAAAGAAACAGGGGCAAAACTGTCCTTTCCTACTCAACCATCATACCCATCCTGTAGATCTATTTATTAGGAACACAATGCAACAAAGTTTGCTATTTTTGGATTTTTATACACTTTGTTATGATTTTTCAAAGTTTCAGCCTTTTTAAAAGCATTTTAATCGAAATTAAACAGATCCAGGACCTATCTGTAAATATCTATAGCTTCTGAGGGTTCCTGTGCAAGATTTACAAGACTCAGTACACAGTGCCCGGTATGGAAACATAAAACTGTTAAACTCGGAGGGCGGTATCGCAAAATGTCCGTCTTCCTCCTCCCGTCATCTTCCTCCTCGCGACGGGAGGGGGAGCTCCGGCGGCGCGCGGTCAATCCCGGCCCTGCGGGGCTCGGGAGCTCGCCGCGGAGTGTCGGGGAGAGAGAGGAGAAGACGGGGAGCTTTACCCACTACCTCAGACGGCGGGGAAGATCGCGGGGAGGGTCGGCGACGAGTGCCCCTGGCCGGCGAGGTCCGGCGGTGCAATACGCCGAAGTGGGAGGGTCTCGGGCGACGCGGTCTAGGTGGGAAGGTAGAGTCGAGGGCGGCGAAGCTCGGCACGGTGACGGTTGAGCTCGGGAGTGGACGGAAGTGGCTGGGGGCGAGCTCGCGGTACTCCGGCAATGGCGGCCGCGCGAGAGTGAAAGGGGAAGAAAACCAGAGAGCGCGGGCGCGGGGAGGAGAGCTCGAGAAATAGTCTCGGCCTCGCCCTCGCCCCGGTGGCGCGCCGTGCAGCGCTGTCCGCGCGCGGCAGGGGCGCGTGGCCGCGGCGGTCGGGAAGGCCGGCGCGTGGCCACGGCCGCTCGGCGCGCAGCGCCGCGTGGGCGCGCGCGGCGGGGAGAGAAGAGGGAGGCGCGTGGGTGAACCCGGTCTATGGACCACGGTGGCTGACAGGTGGGGCCAATCCCAGGATTAGAGAGTACGGTGTATAGACTCGGTGCATCGAGCGAGGGAGCGGGGAAAAATCATCCGTGCGCTGGCGCGGGCGGGGCTGACAGGTGGGTCCCGCCTGTCATAGAGACTAGAAAATAAAAGAAAAACGAAAAAGATAAATCCCCCTTTGACCAGCTGACCTGGTTTCTGAATTTCGCAAATTTGACCAATTTAGGAGCCGAATTTGAAAAAGACCCAATTGAATGAAATGTTGTACATTTTGAAATCTACAACTTTGTCAAAAGGACCTATACCAAAATACAAATACAAAATGATTTAAATTTGAAATTAACTTGCTGACTCCTGTTTGACCATTTAAAACCCCCAACTTGGAAATTATAAAAGTCCATTTTAGGTACATTTTCATGGAAGGTGAAAAATACCAATGTTGCATAGAATCTCATGATCTACAACTTTGGTATTCATGACATGGCAAGATTTTGAATTTTGTTTCACAAAATTTTGAATTTACCAACCAGGGCTGAATTTGGCAGAAGTCACATTTTCACATAAAATGACCCAAAACTAGATTTCAACATTCATGCATGCCAAAACACAACATACCAAAGTCATTCCTTATGGAATTGCCTACAAGTTTGGTGTGTAAGGTTTTATGAAAAACACGATTATCTTAAAGTTATATCCGCAATACAAACACAGTTTTTCTGAAAACTAAGTTTAGTTGCTCAATTGACCGAGTTTATGCATGCTTTTCAAGATAAAAGTCTTTGAAAAGATATCATTATACTAATATTTTTAGTGTAATGCATTTGAGATGCCTAGGGCATCACAGTGGCGTAGCCTCCCGAGTCGACAAAGTAGCGAGTTAGCGAGGCGGACCGCAGCCCAGCCCCTAAGTCGACGAAGAAGTGAGTCGGGGAGGCTTGCGGTGGCACAGCTCCCAAGCTGACGAAGCAGTGAGGTGGTGAGGCGCGCGGCAGCGCAGCCCCCAAGCTAACGAAGCAGTGAGTTGGCGAAGCACGTGGCAGTGCAGCCCCTGAGCTAACGAAGCAGTGAGTCAGCGAAGCGCGCGGCAGCTGAGCGCCTGAGCTGACGAAGCAGTGAGTTGGCGAGGCGCGCGGCAGCACAGTCCCTGAGCTGACAAAGCAGCGAGTCGGCGAAGCGCGCGGTAGTGCAGCCCCCAAGCTGACGAAGCAATGAGTCGGCGAAGCGCGCGGCAGCGCAGCTCCCGAACTAACGAAGTAGTGAGTCAGCGAGTCGCGTGGCAGCGCAGTCCACGAAGTAGTGAGTCGGCGAGGCAGACGACAGCCCAGCCCCGAGTCGACAAAGTAGCGAGTCGCGAGGCAGACAACAGCCCAGCCCCTGAGTCGACGAAGTAGTGAGTCGGCGAGGCAGACGACAGCCCAGCCCCGAGTCGACAAAGTAGCGAATCGGTGAAGCGGACAACTGCCCAGCCCCCGAGTCGACGAAGTAGCGAGTCGGCGAGGCGGACAATAGCCCAGCCCTCGAGTCGACGAAGTAGCGAGTCGGCGAGGCAGACGACAGCCCAGCCCTGAGTTGACAAAGTAGCGAGTCGGCGAGGCGGACAACTGCCCAGCCCTCGAGTCGACGAAGTAGCGAGTCGGCGAGGCAAACAACAGCCTAGCCCCCGAGTTGACGAAGTAGCGAGTCGGCGAAGCGAACAACTGCCCAGCCCCTGAGTCAATGGTGCAGCGAAAAGTGAACTCCCCGTTTGAATTCCGAATATAGCGAAGGCACTGAATGTCGGTGCGCCAGACCGATTGCCCCGTATGAAGGGTTTAGAGGTACATTTTTAATGACTTAGCGTAAGCATATAATACCAGCTGTAGGTCATGACCAAAGATGATTGCCCCGTGCGAAGGGATAGAGTATACCTTTTTAATGAAACTGTGTGACCATGTAACACCAGCCATAGATTAGATCAGGACATAAGGCTGATTGCCCTGTACGAAGGGACAGAAGACACCCTTTAATGAAATTGTGTAGCCATGTAACACCAGCTGTCGGTCCACGATCTAGGCTGATTGCCCCGTATGGAGGGCTAGATTGTACCCTATTATGAAACTGCGTAGGCATGTAACACCAGCTGTCGGTCTACAACCTAAGATGATTGCCGCGTGTAGAGGTATAGAAGACACCCTATTATAAGTAAGCGTATGTACGTAACACCTGTAGGCCAGACCGATTGCCCCGTATGGAGAGTCTAGAGTTACTCCGTCGTTGCATGCACAGATTTTGCCGGAAAATACCGAGACTTATCAAAGCACGAGATGCGATAGAAAATATTTGGCTCGACAAAATACGAGATGCGACTGAAAAGAGTTGTTTTGGCGAAACACGAGATGCGACACAAAAGAGTTGTCTCGGCGAAACATGAGATGCGATAGAAAAGAGTTGTCACGGCACACAATGTGCTAGGAAGTAAATCGAGAAAGCACACGAGGTAGAAAATGTTTTAGTTTACCGAGGTACATAATGCATGGTTTGAATGACAAAAAATAATCTGAGTAATAGGAAACCCCGAGTGATCCGAAAATAATCTGAGTAAACTAAAGTAACATGACTGAATAGAAATAATGATGTTGAAATAATATGAGTAGATGAGTGATCTTGAAATAATGATCCTGAAATAATACGAATGATACAGAAATAATACGAGTAATCAAAATTGATCCGAGTAATGCCAACTAATCTAAGACGAGTGATCAGAACTAGTATGAAAATCTAGAGATGATCCGGGTGATCCAAAAACAATATAGATGATCCGAGTGATCCTAAAAAATTCAATTAATCCAATAATTTGGATATTCCAGAATAATTCAATTGATCCACAGTCCAAATGATTAAGACATAATATGAGCAATAACCAGAACACTTGGATTGAATGAGTCACTGCGGTTGGTTGATGGCTTATGACCGTTCGCCATAGAGGATTTATTATCTCGCTTTAGACATAGACAATGATAGCGCAGATTGTCTGTCTTGATATGTCGTAGATTAGTGCGCTGACGTGAAATATGTTTTCAGGTGGAACCTGGACTTCGATGCGAAATGCAGTTGTATAAATCATCCTATCAGATCTCTGATATTGATACGAACAAAAACGATTCCTAGCTGCTTTTATGTCCAAAACTTGCACTTCTCGTCTACTGAAAGCACAAGCATCGGGCCTTCTTTATTTCCATGTACGACTTCTTCTCATGCATGAATAGAGATGAGCTGCAGCTTTGCCTCGAACCCACACTCGGACTCCAGTATGGATTCACGTAACGTAGTAGGAGAAAAACAGCAAGGTGCATGCCGCCCAACCATTGATCTCAACCGGAATTGATTCGATATCATGAACAGGATGCAGACTGCTGCCACGCTGCCTTCGTGAGAGACTCTGCCGATTGGATGGCGGGAATTTGATGGAACAGATGATCCGCTGCACACAGTTTGGAGCCATGCGCCTCTCTGATACTCCCACATCTTCAGGTGTTGTGGTGCACACGGATGACCTCGTACAACTCCGCTCAAGTCAACGAATTGGAAACAGAGTTGCAGTGGATGTCACGGTCGAGCGGATCCCAGTGGTTTGTCGTACATAAACCCGAGGCTGAGTGGTTCTGAGATCTAGATCGGATCTGCTCTATCTCGAACATGAACTTGTCGTTCAAAATGACGGCCGTGGAGCTAGCCTGGTGTCAATGTAGACGTCTCTCTGGTACGCCAACTGTCGGAATTTAGTATTGGCAGTACACCACGGGATATACCACGGAATGTTTTTAATATCGTGTAGATCAACTTTAGCTCCATAGCTTACGTGAAACGCGACAGAAAACAAGATTTATAAAGATTTGGGCCGCGAGATGCGTAATACTCTACTTCCTGTTTGTAGCAAATTGTATTGCACTGAGTTTTCAAGATTACAATGGAGACTTAGTTGGCTAGAGATTCGGTGTATCTGATGATGAGATCTGGAGGGAGAGAGATCTGTTTGGGGTCCTGGCATGTCTTATATAGTTTGGCATGGTTTGGGTTAGAAGTCAGTTTCCTTCTATATCTCCTATAAAGTTTAGATTATGAGAGATCGTATAGAATCCGCGTTCTATATCTTTCTTAGAAAGTCCTTGTCTTGCGCACCAAGTTGCTCTGCAACTCGGGCCCGAGTCAGTCGACCAGCTTCTGGATTGGGCCCTCCGATAGCCCACGTAGAGAATACGCTTCATGGAGACTCAGGAAATATCTATCCCCCACACCGGTTAAAGTCGATGTTGTAGCAGATGCACTGAGCCAGAAGACATACAGGCAGAGAGCTCATTCCCAAGAATAAGCACCTACCGGAAGAGTTTGCCATGCTTTGTGTGCACATAGTGTACAAACTCCAATGAGAGGCCCTGATCCTGCCTACCCTAACAGATCAAGTTAAACGAGACCAGAAGACAGATGAAGAGATACAGAGGGCTATCCAGCGAGTCCAAAAGTAACCAAATTCTGACTTCAAAGTGGACGCGGATGGCGCCCTGAGGTTTAAGGGCCGGCGCTATGTTTCAAAGACCGAAAAAACAAGGGACACCATCCTAGACGAGGCTCACAGCTCAGCATACTCCATACACCCTGGATCCACCAAAATGTATCTAGGACCTAAAGCAAGGGTACTGGTGGAAGGGCATGAAGTCAGATGTGGCAAAATACGTGGCACGATGTGATATCTGCCAGCGAGTCAAGGCCGAACATCAGAAGCCAGCCGGTTTGCTACAACACCTGCCTATCCCAATCTAGAAATGGGATGAGATAGGAATGGATTTTGTGAGAGGGCTACCCAAAACCCAAAAAGGGAATGACTCGATATGGGTGATAGTGGATCGTCTTGCCAAGACTGCCCACTTCCTGCTTGTATTGATTTGTTATAATGGGGCCAGATGAGCCAAGATATACATAGAGAATATAGTAAGGCTGCATAGGGTACCTAGCAGAATTGTGTTAGACAGGGGCACCTAGTTTACCTCCAGATTCTAGGAAAAGTTTACATGAAGCCTTGGGCACGAACTTGGATTTCAGTTCAGCCTACCATTCACAGACGGACGGTCAGACTGAGAGGATAAACTAGGTTATGGAAGATATGTTGAGAGCATGCATATTCACATACGGCAAGGATCGGGAGTCCAGCTTACCCTATGTGGAATTCTCATACAATAATGGACACCAGGCCACTCTTGGAATGGCACCTTTTGAAGCTCTATACGGGAGAAAGTGCAGGACTCCTTTGATGTGGTCTGAAGCCGGGGAAAGCACCCTACTCGACCTAGCCCTGATCAAGAAAGCAGAAGAGAAAGTAACAGAAGTTCAAACAAGGCTCAAGGAAGCACAGTTCAGGCAGAAGAGTTATTCAGATGGAAGAAGACGAGAACTCAGCTTCAAGGTCGGAGACTTAGTGTACCTTAAGGTGTCTCCGATTAGGGGCACTCACAGGTTTCAGGTCAAGGGGAAACTTGAACCACGCTATATCGGACCCTACTCGATAGTACAACTGGGTTGGGAAAGTGGCCTACAAGCTGCGACTACCTTAGTCAGTGTCATATATTCATGACATGTTCCACATGTCCCAACTGAAAGTGCTTGAGAATGCCTGAGCAATGCATGGATTGTGGACCAGGAATCAGTGGAGTTGCAGGCAGACCTAAAATACCAAGAAGTGCCAGTCAAAATACTGGATTCCGTCACTAAGAAAACTCAAAACTCAACCATTCAGGGTTTGCAGAGTCCTTTGGAGCCGGCATGGTAAAGAAGAAGCAACAAGGGAAAGAGAGGATGCATTAAGGAGAGAGCACCCACACCTTTTCATAGCCTAGCCAAATCTCGAGGACGAGGTTCATTCTAAGTGGGGTCAGTTTGTAACACCCCAAAAATCACTAACCGAAATTAGCAAAATAAATCACGTGGTTTTCGAAAAGTTTTTCAAAAACATCAGCATGATCACAGCCTGCATTCCCTCACCTCTACCAACACTGCCGCCGTGCCATCCCTTGCCCCGTCGCCGCCTATAAAAGGGCACCTAGCCTCCCGACTGGCTCCGCACCGCCTCCACCACACACCACACACACAACGAGCACGAGCACACACCTCTGCACGGGAGTGCACCACAGGCTAGTAAACCACACCACGGAGAACTCCTCTATGCACCGCTATCACTACCCCGCCACCCCAAATTCCCTACCTCCGGCCACTCCCCGATCCAACCCGAGGTGAGCGTGAGCTCCTACACACTGGTGTGCACCTTCTCCCCCTTTTTCCTAGGCTGGAGCCACCCCGGCAAAGCCAGAGCACTGCCGCGCCGTAGTCCCTCCCCTCGCCTGGAGCCTTGGTGCCCACGCCATCGGCACTGCACTCGCACACACGCACATCCACGTACCATGTCGGGTTCATCGTCGAGCCCTGGTCCTCCCCTGCTAGACCTCGTCATCAGAACCGGGTCACAAGGCGGTGAACCACCAGTGAACCAGTGGTGCCACAGCATGGGCTGGCCCATGCAGAACCAAGCCAGTTTAACCGGACGGGGTGGTCACGCCGCTTGTCGCCCATGGAGTGGTTGACGTGTAGGGCCACCGTCCCACCATTAGCTCACACCTGTCGCCTCACCCCAGATGTGGCCGATGGGCCGGCCCATAAGGTCCATGGACGCGGCGGGAGTGAGCAGGCTGAGCCGAGCCAAGGGAAAGGAGATGGGCCACGTGTGGTTTCAGGCCCGCGGGCAGCTTTTCTTTTTTCTCTGGAATTTATGAATTTCCTTTTTCAAAGGATTTTCATATCTCAGTCAATTCAACTCCAATTTCGATGATTCTTCAACCAAAATTCTTCTAAAATCACCCCCTATGCAGCCATACACTTTGCATAGCATTTTGGGCATGTTGAGTTGTCATTTTATGTGTGTTTTGTTTGTATATGAGTAGACACTATCCCCGAGGAGACCTGGGAGCCCGAGGAACCGAACATTGACCTTTGCTGCAATGAAAGCATCGACGACGGCAAGTCCGTTGGATTCCCACTTGATTCATAAATCTCCTAGTTTTTTGCAAACACAACCCTTGCCCTGATAACACAAGTAAAACCTACATTATTTTTGCCAGCTAAGGGAAACCTGGTAGGATAGCCACCCAAACCAATTTAGACTTAGCGCGCTCAGGAATGATCGCACAAACAACTGCTTAATAATCCTGTTGTGGTGGAAGCGTGTTCTTGTGTGTTGGTTTTGGGGTGTGGGTGTGGGTGGGGGGGGGGATTTTTGCAAAAACATGGTCAGACCCAGGCGGACGACTTCTATCGACTATGACATACATTTAAAGGGTGGAAAGCCTGGGTACCGTTATCATAGTTTATTCGGGGTCTGGCCTCATGGAGAGGACTGGATGGTGTAGCTCGGGTGTGAGCATTAGGGGAGTTCCACCCTAAAGGACCGAGTTGGCGTCTCATCTTGATTAACCCTCTTTCGTGCAACCACTCGATGTTGTGTGTGGCAACACTGGGCCGGAACCCACAAGGAATAACTAGGCGGACACCAATGGCTAGGCAGCAATGGAAGACTAGGAAAGGGAGTGTCGCGTGTCTCCTGGCACTGGGACCACGTTGCGTGTCTGCTGGCATTGAACCGACTGGTGGTCCCAGGGCTCTCATGGTTGATGTTGGGGAAGCCTTGCGGGGGTAGAACCTTGAGCGGGAAAGGCCTCAGTGGCAATGAGTGTCCTAGACCAAACTAATGGGTAAGGTGTGCACCTCTCGCCAGAGTATAAAGCTATTTGGATAGTCCGTTGTCCACTGGTACGGACAGGTTACGGCTTGGTTTCAACAATTAGAGTTTTATAAAATGGGTGTGGTTTGGGTTGCATGTGTTGGGAAGCTACGGGGGTGAGGCCCGGTAGCATGGTGGAAACTTGTGGTGGTTTGAGCCACGGTGGACCTGCAAGTCCAATGGCAACCCCTCTTCTCAGAAAAAATGTTTCTTTTTTCAAAATTAAAACTGAGAACTAAGAGCTCTGCATATAAAAGTGGTTTTCTGCAAAACATCCTAAGCCCCACCTACTCCATGCATATAGAAATAGTTTATTCCCAACTCCTTACGGATGAAAGTGGGCTTGCGGAGTACATTTGTACTCACCCTTGCTTTTCGATGTTTTTTAGACGACAGTGAAGCGCTGATCGAGGCCCTCTTTAGTTAGGTCATGGTCCTGCTCCCAACTAGCCTATGGCATTGGGCAATAAAGATGCTTCCACTGTATCTTACTTCTGTGCTATTTATGTAATCTAGTTTGTAATCGCTAAGTCAGACTCTGTACTACTGGAATAAATGTATTGCTAGCCTCTTGGGACTAGCATTTGTATCGCATTTGAGTTCCCGTGAAAGCGGAGGCGCTTCATGTGTGTTGTGCCCCTATTGGGAGCTTGCATCAAGCTTTGTGCTTGTTCCGTAACTTTTTGTATTATATTGTGCTTCCACTTTTACTCTTGTGCAAACTCTTTGTTTTGAGTACATGTTTCAGTGCATAAAAGACTATCATCACCAGAGGGAGCCTTGTGACTCCACTACATAGCTCAATAAGTATTTACTCACTGAATTTCATACTTGAGATATCTCTCTGTGTGACATCAGACTATCCAGTGAGTGGCACCGGACTATCCAATGATACCGGACTGTCCGGTAGATAGCACTGGATAGCTCTGGTGTTGAGCAGTTGATAGTTTGTTTTAAGTGTTAGATTTTTCAGTCTACCCTATTTACCCCCTCTAGCCAACATCAAGATCCTTTCACCTACAAATACCTAGCTCTCAAGACCGACCTTCAGAGGTTATGAAAGGTCTACAGAGCTTATTTGCAAGAAATGATGAAGACAGGTGAAGAGTACAACTACAGGTGTAGCCCTATACACCAAACACTTAGAACAGGGAGAGCACAATAAGGTGAGAGTGAATGAGCAGAGTTGGGTGTTAGCTTCACTCTTTTAGCTAGTGCCTTAGAGGAATGCAATTCAGATTTGAATAGGCTTATTGTTCTCTATCTTCAATGTTTATTTAGTTTAAGTCTTAATTTCAATCTTAGCCTAAGCTTTCTCAATTGCAGATTTCTTGTTCACACCTTTTTTGTCAAATCAATCTGCCATGTTTTATTTCTACTTTGATACAAGTACAAGTAGTAATCATCTAGGATTAGATTTGATGTCTAAACTACAAGGTTACTTTGGATTGTGTGCAATCCATGCATGCAACTTTGGTTCGTAGGTTCACGTGGTGATAGCATGTGGATCGTCCACGTGGTTTGGTCGGATTGTGTTCACAGAAGCTATAACCGACAATATATTGGTTCTCCCTTCTCACATTAGTGTGAACCAGCCTCGGTGTCCCAAGTACTTCGACTAGTTAGGATAAGGATTTGTTAGCATAGGCCGGCTAGTGAAACTAATTAGAAGATCCTCTCTGCCCACTTGCTTTCTTTTTTTTTTTTTTGTCCCAACTAGACTAGAATCACAGTTAGTATGATTCTCATTTCGTTAAAGAAATCAATACCTTAGAATACTTCCTAGATAAAAAACTGCATCGGTACTCACATGCTAGTCTATTTGTATCTGTTGGAGAGACTAATCAAAAATCAAGAAATAATGGTCGATTGTCTCGAATGGATGCTCACTGGTACTATAGACAGAGTAGAATTTGAAATTTGAGAATGGGATGAATATGCTATTGGAGATGACTAAAAAATAGACCTTTTCATCCGTAGCCACTACACAGCTCCATCATTATGCAGCGATAGATAGATTTTCCGTCAGTATAAGTCGTTTTACCGACGGACGATAAATCAGTATATAGCTATATACCTAGGTGATTGCGGGATTTGCTGTGGCCTGTTGCGAGGAGATGAGCGATGGCGCCGATGAGGATGGGAACGGAGGGTGTCAACAGTGGGCGAGAATCAAAAGCGACTGGGTGTATACGGTGGGTGAGAATCGAAAGGGAGGGTGCAACATTGATTTACGAAAGGGCGAGCCCCTGTCTGCGTTTTGCGGAGAACACGAGCGCGATGGCAGCTTTTTTGGGAGAGGGTGGAGAGCGCGTAGCGGTGATTTGGGCAGGGGTGGGGGGGACTGAGAGCGCAGAGGCGATTTGGGAGAGGGCGAAGCACGCGGCGGCCTTTCCAGCAGAGGAAGAGGCATGTGGTCTATTTATATTTATTATTAGATAAAGATATATAGATATAGATTTGGTAAAGAAGGATAAAGACAAAGATTTACCTACGGATCCTTTAACCCAATTTACACATACATTTAATGATGGACAGTTGATCGCTGAATTAGATTTACCAACTGATGGTTCCTAATTAATCTTTACCGACTAACAATTCGTTGGTTTTCACCTACTTTTACCTGTGGCTAATTTGGTGTTGCGGTTTAGTGAGCTCTTACGAAGGATCTGATTCCAACTCAAATGATCAGTTGGTTACCTTTTATCGAACGTGCAAACCGTGTCTTTGTATTAAGATACATAGCAAATTATAACTTCAAGAAGTAAGCCACGGCTTATGAACCATGTCAAAAAAAAAAAACAAAGGAAGAGCCTCTCAACGCACCGACGCCCACTCAAACAACCAAGTCCACCACAGGCCTGAAGTGAGAAAGGACTAGGGCTACCCGCTCAAATAGACAAAAGGGGAACAAGGACGGCGCCTTCAAGAAGGAAAATGACGCCACAGGCGACGTCACCATCAGCCCAGCAGACAAAGGTCTCGGTCAATGAGGGTTGAAAACGATAACGCCCCAATAGGGTTACTACATCAAAGATGAATCCGCTATCCAGACTGAACTGAAGTTGGCAACAGAGTTTTCACTTCGAACACCCCACGAACCAACCCCAGCAGCCTAGCGATAGAGCGAGCAGACCCTAGCAAAACTAAGCAGCATATGCAGACCGCGGCACATACTCCACCTCGACATCGCACCCAAACGACAGACACACCAACTGATGAATGGGAGGGGACTGAAGCCTCAACTCCCACAACCCACAAAGGCGCAGACAACAACTGGGGAGCAAGCTCAACCAAGAATGGGGAGCAAGGCATCGACACAAAGGAGAAACGTGGCATTGACAGCGACCGGACAACAACCATCTTGGCTCGGGTGTGACGAGGGAGTAGACAGTCAGGCAGTGGCACCAGCACCGGTGATGAAGGTAGCTGGTAGCCCACGACCGACACATAGTGGTGAGATAGGGCCGGTGGCCCCCAGCAATGCGGCTGGCACGTGGCGGCCAAACACGGCGGGCGTGGCCGGCCCCTGGCGTCATGAAGTAGCGCAGGTGATGGCGGGTGAGGCTGCGCGGTCGACGCGACGCCGTAGAGGCAAGTGCAGCCGGCCCCTGTGGAGGTGGACTGCGTACTGCGCGATGAGGCCACGCCATCGCCAGGTGCCACCACCAACCAAGGCCAGAAGCCCCTAAGGCCGCCACCACCACCACCGCTCCCATCCGTGCTGGATCTAGCTGCGCGAGGCCAAGGGCGCGCCAGTCACCACTAGCGTACCCAGGGCCACTCGGCGGCCAGCTCTGGCTGCGGCAAGGCGGCGGCTGGGAGGCGGCCCGTTGGTTACTTCATTTTACCTCTTGTTACCATCTCTCTCTCTCTTTTTTTTTGCCAGTTTGTAGAATGTCTGTTTGGGGTGCCTTGACACCCATAGGCAGGGTTTTGTTTTCCATTTAGAATTGCACATTTTTTTACACTTCATGGACATTTTATATTTTACCAACAAACGGAAAGCCAGTATGCCACAAGCTCTGTTCGGCGGTGCGTTAACGCCACCGCTGGCGCGTTAAAGCCACCGCAACCTCGGGTGGAAGGATCTCGACGCTTAGAATAAACAATCAGACGGCACAGAACAAGAGGTGGCACTGTGCGCTACGTTGCGTTAATGCCACCCCATCAAAAGAACACAACCACTAGCCCATGCACATGCACAGTTGACAGTTTCTACTAGGATGTTTCCGGACGCTTGGTCGTCCCTGTGGCCAATGCATGTTGTGCGTTTTTGAGACGGAAATGCTATGTACAGGACGTCCAACTGGGGCAAAAATATCGGACACCCAACCCCGCCCTCCTCTCCATTTCTTCGCCGCTCCCTGGCCTCCACGCCGCCGCGTGCCCCTCCCTCCCTCTCCACCGCCGTGCCACCACGCCCGTTGTGTCGCCAGCGCTTGGCCTTGCGCCACTCCTTCGCCACCACCGCAGCTTGGCTCATCCGCCGCCGCGCCCTCCCGCTTGGCTCATCCGCTGCCGCTGCGCTGCGCCGTGCGCGGCACCCAGGTGGGTGCGCATCGGCCCTCCCCTCGCCGCCCTCCGGCGAATGACCAGGAGCGAGGAGCGGGGGCAACAGTGAGGGGTGATTCGCGATTTGTTAGATGTTGCAGTAATTGAATTCGAATGTTGCGTACATTACTTTTTTTGATAGTCGAAGACATGTATTTCTAATGTTGTACGGATCTTACTTTGTTCTTTTCATGTTATGTAAAACATTAATCAATGTAGTGGTGGGATTTTCCCTTTTGAAGACAGGACACGGTGATTTTCTTTTTCAAACGTTGATAGTTGCAGAAGTTGATTTTCGATAGTTGCGTATGCTAGTTTGTTCCGATTAAAAATACACTATTTAGGATGCTGCATAGAGCGTGACAATGAAAACTAATTCATCGGACGTTCCGGCGCCAGACCTACCGTTTTTGAAACCGCCAGAACGTAAACGAACGCTAGCTAGCTGCGTCATTAATTCGTTATATTGGGCCGGGCCAACTAATCCAGCCGATGGCCCACTAAATCCATCCATCGTCGTAGCTCGTACTCTGTTGGGCTCTGCTTCATCGTCGTCTTTTAGTTTTAGCTCGGCCTCTCCATCCCGACGCCGATCGAGACGCCGCCGCAGCGCAGGCTTCAAAGTGCGGCCACCAGGATTGCACTGGTGGGGGGGACAGGTGGGTCATGTGTCCCTGCGCGGCGGAGATGTAAGGCGGCTCTCCGCCTCCGGCCGCCGTCTGGGCGCAGCAGCGGCGCTCGAGTATCTCCCTCCTATACGGAAACAGCGCGGTTCGTTTTACTACTCCGATGCCTCTTAGGGTTCGGCTGTACATATACGTGTGCGTGTTCTAAACAAAGTTTGGTTATTAACGTAAAACATGCTGTATACCTAACAGATCTCGGGATCCATCTTTCCATATATATATACACACACAACAACAACAACAAGCAGGCGCAAGAAACCTTCCGCCATTGTAATAACCCGCCGTAAGATCAAGGGAAGGCCGGTGGGCGGTGGTGGACGAACTTGTTGGGGGGTTAACCATCGATCATGGCTGCTAATGACGGGGAGAGAGCGGCCGGCACTGCCAGAGGCGGGGAAACGGCGCCGGAGGCGGGGCGCGTGCCGCTGCACCGCCTCTTCGCGTTCGCCGACAGGACGGACGCCGCGCTCATGGCCGTGGGCGCCGTCGCTGCAGTGGCCAACGGGATGGCGCCGCCGCTCATGACCTTCATCTTCGGCGACGTCATTGACGCCTTCGGCTCCGGGGCCAACTCCGACGTGCTACACAGGGTCATCCAGGTATACGTTCTTGCATGCAAGCTAGTGCTCTAGATTACTCTAGATCTTTTCAGAAGAATCTGCAAATTCTTGGCCTTTAATTTGGGGTTTTCAGAATTTATATAACACAACTAAATTAACTACACCCGTTCCACCAAGCTTCTCGACTTCAGCCCTTATTCATAGGGTTTTGCATGATCTAAATCGCCTTACATTTATTAGCGCAACTCTTTTTTTTTCCTTTGGCCCATAAGACATTTAGGCCCAAGGTTATGGCCCATATCCATATCCACCAGAGTCTGGTCATGGCTTGCCGTCCCTGGCTGCCTGCTTGTTGCAGACACCACATGATTCTTCAATTCTCTGTGTGGGGCAGAATATACATGATTCCATCGGTCGATCGGTTTATTACTGCAACCTACTGATCCATGATAATATCCGTGACTCAGATCTTCTAGACCTCTTGTTCTTTGTTTTGTTGGGATTTTTCTTTTCATTTTGTTATGAGACACGTGTTTTGTTGGTTTGATGACTGTCCTTTCCACATGGAAATGTATTTCTGTAATGATTAGTTACTTTATCTTGGCATTGTAGATTAGTTTTTCAATAAATAGAAAAGAAGATAAAATGCTGAATTTTGTTTGTGGGCATTAATTAGAAATAGTAAAGTGATCTTTAATTGTTGGTAAGTAATGGGTGCTCAAACAAGATACAACGGTACTGGTCATATATATAGAATACTGTATTTATATGTGTATATATAATATATAATAAATATATACAACAGAGGTGAAATGATTGGTATACTTTCTTTGTCAGGGTTTAGATCTTTATCTGACCAAGGCCCCGTTCTTGTTTCAGGTGATCATGAACTTTGTTTATCTTGCCATTGGAGCAGGACTCGCTGCAACCCTCCGTAAGTCGATTCCATCTTGCAAACTACAGTGTGATATCATATTAGTTTCCCTCTATATCCTCTTTATTATATGGAATTGTCAAATACTAGTAGATAACTATTGCTTGTACTACTCAGTTATGTTTCTCTGACTTCCTATCGAGGAAACAAACCTTCTTGAGTCAATCTAATCAATTAATATTTTGTATCTTTCTAGAGGTGTCATTTTGGACAATTACTGGAGAAAGACAGGCAGCACGAATCAGAACCTTGTATCTCAAGGCAATTCTGAGACAGGATATTGCATTTTTTGATATGGAAGTGAGCGCTGGTCAAGTGGTGGAGAGGATGGCAGGAGACACATTCCTCATTCAAGACGCAACCGGAGAAAAGGTACCATGCTTTAAGTATTATATTATAAGAGGTGAACTGCAAAATGGATAAACCAGGATTCTACAGTTTTAATTTTCTCATTGACATTTGCAATGTGAAATGCTTGATTCAGTATTTATTGATGAAGAAGTATTGCCTTCCGATCCGGAGATGATCCCGTGCGTCAACCTTATCTTACGCCTGAAACAAAATCAAATATAATGGGTCTTACGTTAGTTCATTGAAAAAGATTGATGTTGTTAAAATTACGTTTTGCAAGAATAGAGCTCATAGTTTGGCTTAATAACTAAATTTAGTGTAAAAAATTAACAGCACGTTTTTGTATCATTCGGATATACAATATGTTCAGCAAATATAATAGTTGTACAGTGGCACATGTACATAACTTAAATAACTTAAATGGGACAAGCTGTCCATGCCTGCAAATTCACAAAAAGATATATGAGCCACACTATCCTCACATGGATCACTATTTGTGTGAAGAATCCACTTGTAACTATGTAGAAAATTGAAACAACACTATAGTGTTGCCAAAGCCTAAGTTGACAAATGTGTACTTACTTTGTGTACAAGCATCTCAGGAAATTATATATAACCGAACCGATGCTTCCCTTTTTCAGTTAACTTTTTGATGCATTTCTGCTCATATTCTCTTCAGGTTGGGAAGTCCATACAACTCCTTTCTACTTTCGTTGGTGGCTTCATTATTGCATTCGTGAGAGGATGGCTCTTGGCCCTTGTTATGCTTTCAAGCGTTCCTCCAATGGTAATCGCTGGTGCAATCATATCAAAGTTGATGACAAGACTCTCCACCCACATGCAAGCAAAATATGTTGATGCTGGAAACGTTGTTGAACAAACTCTTGGTGCCATTAGGACGGTTAGTTCTACTAGAAAATAATTTTATGTTTATTTAATTCCTGTCACTATTAACTTCCTGATGAAATGCCTGCTTACGGTGTTGTCTATTTATACTTGTTTGAAGGTTGTTTCATTCAATGGCGAGAATCAGGCTATAACAACATATAACACGTTCATAAGAAAGGCATATGAATCTGCTCGGCAAGAAGGTGTTGTAAATGGACTTGGATTCGGTTCTGTAATGGCAATCTTATTTTGCAGTTATGGGTTGGCTGTTTGGTATGGATCTAAACTCATAGTCGAGCGAGGTTACAATGGTGGCATGATCATTTCTGTTATCATGGCTGTCATGATGGGAGCAATGTAAGTTTCATATACTGATCATGGTCATCTAAAATATTCTTGAATGAAGGATGACAATGATAATCAACGAACTATGTGTCCATGAGTCCCCACACTGTCACGGTGGATGTAACCTTGTCCGTCTTCTGTCTGCTAAAATGTAATTGCTAACTTCTAATACATAGTACACTTCCCAAGAAGGATTAAAGCATGCATATTTCAAATAGATATTTCCATATATGTTCTTTTAGACCATTTATTTGCTGATTTCAATTTTATATACTTCTCTTCTGCAGGTCTTTAGGTCAAGCAACACCATCAGTAACAGCTTTCGCAGAAGGTCAAGGAGCAGCATATAGAATGCTCAAGATAATTGAAAGGAAGCCAGATATCGATATACATGATACCACAGGTATCATACTAGAGGACATCAAGGGTGATGTGGAACTGAAGGATGTGTACTTCAGCTACCCCACCAGGCCTGAACGTTTGGTTTTTGACGGGTTCTCGTTGCAAGTACCAAGAGGTACAACTATGGCCCTAGTTGGTGACAGCGGCAGTGGGAAGTCAACCGTAATCAGTTTGGTGGAAAGGTACTACGATCCACAGGCTGGAGAAGTCTTGATTGATGGAGTTGACATTAGAAGAATGAATCTTGGATGGATGAGAGGAAAAATTGGTCTTGTCAGCCAAGAACCAGTGTTATTTGCAACTACAATCAGGGAAAACATTGCCTACGGGATGGAAAATCCAACATTTGAAGACATCAAGAGAGCAATCGAGCTTGCCAATGCTGCTATATTCATTGACAAGTTACCTAATGTACAAATAAACTATTACGTCCATAATGGTTACTTCGTTGCTAATGTTCATTCGTGCCAATTATTAACCAATATATCTTGTGAAACATCGCAGGGTCTTGACACAATGGTCGGGCAACATGGAACTCAGCTGTCTGGAGGACAGAAGCAAAGAATAGCAATTGCTAGAGCAATCATAAAGAACCCTAGGATCTTACTGCTAGATGAAGCAACCAGCGCGTTGGATATGCAATCGGAGCGGGTGGTTCAAGAAGCTTTGAATAGGATAATGGTAGAAAGGACAACAATTGTTGTTGCTCATCGCCTAAGCACGGTGAAGAACGCTGATGTGATATCTGTCCTACATCATGGGAAGATGGTGGAACAAGGTATACCCATGTTTTAAAAAAATTATTGAAGTGGATATATTTGCTTATTAACCTTCGCCAAAATTATTTCAATGTTCCCATTCTCAGTCTTCCTAATTCTCATTTTTCCAGCTTTGCAAAAAATGTTAGAAACATACACATCTCCAAATGTCAACTGGACAATCTGCAAGCTTATATGTAAATAACGTGACAGTTGTTTGTGTGAATTCTGAGCAGGTTCTCATGTCGAACTGATGAAGATACCTGAAGGTGCTTACTCTCAGTTGATTCATCTGCATAAGACTGGCCAAGTGGCAGAAAATGATTACTCTGATATGGATGTAACAAACGGTTTTGGCTCCAGATCCATTAATAGAGAACCAAGCCAAAGCATTCTCAGGAGATCATCCAGTAAAGGTTCCTCCTCTTTTGGGAACTCTATCCCTGCTCCACTTGGCCTACCTGATCCAATGCAAATTAGTGATGCTCCTGACATAGAGGAGGATGCTACAGACGAAGTGACTAGCTCTCAGAAAAAAGCCTCAATTGGTAGACTCTTCTATCTGAACAAACCAGAGACTTTTGTTCTTGCACTTGGTTCTATAGGTGCTGCAATGCATGGTGTCATATTTCCCATCTATGGCATATTGATTTCAACTGCGATAAAGGTGTTCTATGAGCCACCAGAAGAACTACAGAAGGATTCCAGATTCTGGGCAAGCATGTTTGTTGTGCTAGGCATTTGTTCCTTTGTTCTGATTACAGTTGAGTACTTCCTATTTGGACTAGCAGGTGGAAAGCTTGTGGAGCGCATACGTTCAATGACGTTCCAAAGTGTAATGCGCCAAGAAATCAACTGGTTTGATAAACCAGAACACTCAAGGTGTGTGTTTAATCTTTTCCTCGCCATGATGATCGGAAAGGACCTGTTTTGTTGTTACATTTCTCCACTTCGTTATTCAGATATCTACAAATATGGAATCAGTACCCTAGTTGTAGCTCTCAGATAATTTAACAAATAAGAACGATGGCATATATATTA
Organism: Paspalum vaginatum; assembly: GCA_030272315.1. Lineage (NCBI taxonomy): Eukaryota > Viridiplantae > Streptophyta > Magnoliopsida > Poales > Poaceae > Paspalum > Paspalum vaginatum. The sequence continues at coordinate 22,105,619 of CM059013.1, forward strand.
TAGAAAACATTAGCAGTCATCATGAATGCATAGATTTGACCTCTCATGCAAGTTTAAATGTGGTTTGGAAAAGATATATATGCTAGTTGGCATTATAAATATCAGCTTTACTCATACCATAGTTTCCATTTTTTGGGTCAGTGGAACAATTGGTGCAAGGTTGTCAACTGATGCTCTGAATGTGAAGCGACTTGTTGGAGACAATTTAGCACTTAATGTCCAGACTGTGTCATCTATCATATCTGGCTTCACTATAGCCATGGTTGCAAACTGGAAGCTGGCACTGATTATCACAGTGGTGATCCCTTTTGTGGGTTTCCAAGCCTATGCTCAAATGAAATTTCTGAATGGACTCAATAGAAATGCAAAGGTACATGCTATATGTGTTGCTTATCATATATTCCAAGTATTCTTTTCTTTTCCCTTTTGTCTAACTGTGTTATGGTGGTGTGCATGCAGTTGAAGTATGAAGAAGCAAGTCAAGTGGCAACTGATGCAGTTGGCGGCATCAGAACTGTAGCATCGTTTTGTGCTGAAAACAAGGTGATGGACGCCTATGAGAAGAAATGTGGACCTCCAGGGATAAAGGAAGGTGTTGTTGGTGGCTTGGGGTTCGGCTTCTCATTCCTTGCTTTCTACTGCACTTACGCTCTGTGCTTCTACGTCGGTGCAAGATTTGTTCAGCAAGGCACGGCAACATTTCCAGAAGTGTTTAGGGTGAGATGAAAAATTATCTTATTGTACACAGTTGATCAGTAGTACATGCATTGTTTTTTGGTGAACTAACTTATCCAGTGGCATGCATTCAGGTTTTCTTCGTACTAGCTTTAGCTACGGCTGCGGTCTCACGAACAAGTGCGGTCGGTTCCGACAGCACCAAGGCTAATGATTCGGCCATCTCTATCTTTGAGATTCTTGACCGTAAATCCAAGATCGATTACAGCAGCGAGGAGGGTGTGGCAATCACAAGTGTGAGGGGTGACATTGATTTCCAGAAAGTCTGGTTCAGGTATCCGTTGAGGCCGAATGTTCAGATCTTCAAGGATCTATCGTTGAGCATTCCATCTGGAAAGGTAATCGATCTTCTTTTCCTCAAGAAAACTTAACACCTGATCGTTCGCTGAAAACTTAACAGTAATTTACCACCTGATCGCTTGCTGAACTTTACTAATTCCGGTGACATTGCATCATATCATCCTTGCAGACTGTTGCACTAGTTGGAGAGAGTGGGAGCGGCAAGTCCACCGTGATCGCCCTACTGGACAGGTTCTACGACCCCGATTCCGGTAAGATATTCTTCGACGGTGTGGCGCTTGACACCCTCAGAGTCAGCTGGCTCCGACAGCAAGTCGGGCTAGTCGCGCAAGAGCCGGTGCTGTTCAACGACACGATCCGCAGCAACATAGCTTATGGGAAGCGAGGGGGTGCATCTGAAGAGGAGATCGTCGCCGCGGCCAAAGCCGCCAATGCGCACCAGTTCATCTCTGCACTGCCTGACGGGTACGACACCATGGTTGGTGAGAGAGGGGGGCAGCTCTCAGGTGGGCAGAAGCAGCGCGTCGCCATCGCGAGGGCCATCGTCAAGGACCCCAGGATACTGCTGCTGGACGAGGCCACGAGCGCGCTGGACGCGGAGTCGGAGCGAGTGGTTCAGGAGGCGCTTGACCAGGTGATGGTTGGCAGAACCACCGTGGTGGTGGCGCATCGCTTGGCAACCATCAGAGGGGCAGATATCATTGCTGTTCTCAAGAACGGGTCGGTTTCGGAGAAAGGTAGGCATGAGGAACTGATGAGGATAAAGGACGGAATATATGCTTCGCTTGTTGAGCTCAGTTCTACTTCTGCATGATACGATCGTCATCAGCAAACTAATTAGAGCCACCATAAACATGGAGTGAATAGTCCGGGAAAGGGTGATGTATATACTTCTATTCAAGTTCCCACTTGGTTCGAACTACTGGGTGCCATTGATTGTTTTTGCACGGTATATTCACACAATGTGTCTTATCGATTCTGCTGCATTGTCTATAAATGAGTAAATGAAAACTACGGTTTCTCTCCTCTAGATGCAAAGTGAATCAAATATGACGCCCCATTTGGCATGTTTGTGTGGCAACTTTATATTGGCAATTCAACGTTATTTGTATGGTTGTCCTACTTCACACCCTCACCTGTGCATGGCAGTCTACATCACCCCATCATATATACACGGTATCTAGGTGCACATTTTTTTCTTAGTTTTGAGGGCCACCTCACGCATCTCCCATCGCACGCCTCAATGCATGCTCGCCTTGGTGGTCACCACCTCTTCCCCCTGCCTCACCTGCAACCAGGGGTGGTTGGTGATTGGCGAGGCATGGGAAGAGGCGATGATTGGTGAGGCTGGAGGGGGCGGTGGGTCAGTGAGGCAGGCATGCATTTAGGTCTGAGGCGGCGTTGACAATTGGCACTAAATGTGAAATGTCATCAAAACTAAGAAAAAATATACGCATGTGGTGCTATAAATTACCTTGTATATGTCAGGGAGTTAAATAGATTTTTTTTCTCAAAACCACCTAGAGAGTTATTTGACTGATTTTATATAGTTTAGGGTACTAAAAATCTAGTCTTGAAGGTGTGGGTATGAAATAGACAACCATGGCAAAGTTGGGGAATTGATTCTTTTCCTTAAGGAAATAATTTCATGCACTGCCAAAAAAGTGCATGGATGTGAATTAAGGAACGCACCACTCCGTACCTCTGAATCGAACGAAGTGTAATAGTCACCTAATGTCTCCCTCAACTGGAATATCAGACAAAGCATCCTCCAAAACTTCTAAAACCAGTCAAATTTCTATCTTATTCCGCTAGCATGTGAGTACCACTTCCACGTCTTCTTCCTCCCTCCCTCCTATCTCTTCGCCACATCCCCACCACTGCATGCCATCGTCTTCTTCCTATTGTGCATCTCCTCGTTCCTACTGCCTATCCCTCCCAGCCCCACGCCGCTTCACATGCTGGCCGTTGCTCTTCATCACCCGCCACGACTCTAACATGGAGCCCATGCTATAGTGCCTCGTTGCGAGACCACCACCCTATCTTCACCTTCGCATCGCCACCGCTGCCAGGGTGTTCTCCCACTGCACTGTCGTCGCCTCAGTTCTCCCTCCTGCTACGCCGCTAGGGCCACCAGGAGCGCCAACGCTAGCAGCATCGCAGCGCCTACATCCACTGCCATGGCCATGACCACCATGCTACAGAGCTATTGCATCCACCCCTTGCTTGTTGCTGTCGTCACCTTCCTCTCTCTCGGTGTCGCTTGCAGGTGCTCCATCCCAGTATCCCTCGCACGCTTCCTGCCGGGCACCTTCGCCGGGTGCAAGGAAAATAGGCCCTAAGCCTTGCCTTGTGCTTAGTTTCCTAATATGATTTTGGTGGTTGAAGTAACAATATGTACCATTTGGGACTAAGGTGTCTCGCAAGTATATTTATTTCAGTTCTAGGTGTAAGAGATGGATTTGGAGAACAAAAACCTCAAAGGTCTAGGATATGGTTAATTTGGGTGTAGGTTTAGGATACAGTGATTCTAGTGTTGAGACACAAATTTGAGACCTCAATTCATCAAGAAAGCTAATAGTGCATATTTAGGCACTATAGCCAATGTTTGTGAGCTCTTGCTAAGGCTTTGCATAGCGCATAACCTTTGGTTGCGACCAAGTGTTATAGCAAGATTTGTAAATCTCTTGTCATCCGTTTTTGCGCGCACGAAAACTTAGTATGAGGCTTATAGTCTTGTGAGACTCCCTGTTGTGGAGTGGCGGCTACCTTGCTTGTGAGAAGGAGGGACTGCTCTTGGTGTTTTGGCCAAAACTTATCTTAGTGGAGACGGCGGTGAGCATCCGTGAGAGGCCTACTGGAAGACCCTATTTGCACGTGGCTGTGAACCAGGGATATCCAAAGTTACCTAACCGAGAAGCTTGACCCTTGTGTGGATCATTTTGCCAACCTAGACTTGTCGGATCGAGGCCTTAGTACTCGAGCGACTAAGCAAGAGGCCTTGCAAGGGGCTCTAAATGAGGACGAGGGAAAAGGAAGGCTAGTTAGAGAAGTACTTGTGTGCTTACATTCTTGAACTAAATTGTCTAGTTCTAGTTCTAGGTGAAACTAGATTGCAAAACTTAACCTCGATAGAGTTAACAATATTTAGCAAAAACTGTGCACATACATGCCTTATCTTGTATAGATTTTGATAAATTGTTGTTAGTTAGCCGTAGTTTTAGAATCCTAATTCACCTCTCTCAGGAATGTGTCCTCACGGTACTAGCGACTTTCACTGGGATCTGTGAGTGCCTAGGCTGCCAAAGAGCCAAACTTTCAACGAAGACAGCATATGCCTATAGCAGGCTCTATCACCGGACGAGCCAAGCAAAGGAAGAAAAGTGCCTGAACCTATAAAGACCTTGAGCTGTACTAGATGCAGTGTGTTCTGTCTTCATAGTTTCATTGGATCAAAATTTTCCAGTCAACAAATGTCACCACCAGAAAATTGCAAGCTTCCACCTTGCAGTTTAAAGGATTTCTACTTACAATCATCAAGTTCCTTGCAATTTTTCATTTTATCAATCTCAAAAATTAGAACTTTGGAAAACTACCTATCACTCCAGACCTAAAGCATGGTGTTCCGAAGAGCGGAAATTAGTCTTGGTGACAACAGCAGGATAAATGCCAAGATTGAGCCGAAGAACATCTTGGTCAGGTAATGCATCAGGTCCATGTCAGAATCGGTGTCGTCAGGCTTTCTGGTTACAAGTGCTGAAGCAGAGGGCAGGGCCTCAACAACAGCATCTGCAAGATCAGAGATGAACGTTGAAGTGCATCCGAGGGCAGGAACCCGGCCCCAGTTCTGAATGCCTGATTCTAGAGCCAACTCCCTGTACTCCATGTCGATTTCTTCCAGTGTCTCAATGTGCTCACTCACAAAGCTGTATTTATCATAGATAGCTCAGATTCCAGGCAATAAAAGGGTGGCATGAAAACATCAATAACCACAGCAAGTTAATCATGACTGGAAAACAGACAACCAGATAGGCGTATCACACCTTCATGTTCTACCATTATCTTAATGAAACTTACAAATCCCCAGCAAGACATTCATTGACAATACAAAACATGTAAAACATGCTTACTCTGTATAGTTATGTTCTACTGACAAATTTTATCATGCAAAACACCCAGTTAGCAAAGACATCTAAATTTAAATTTGTTGAATACTATTCCATTCAAAAACAAAATGAAAACTTTGTAACTTTGACCAAATAGTATTCAAATTATAATATGTCTTGTGCGCACATATTATATAATTAGATTCATATTTCGTAAAGATTTCAAAATCAATTAGTATTTGGTTTTGATGCTATGTGATATATTTTTTGAGAAAGCAATGGCTCTAATCTTGAACACTGAGTCACTGTGCACCAGTATAACACCGCAGCATCCAGATGGTCAAGATTGTGCCAAATACCAACGTGACAAATACAGAGGAACTAACATGTTTCATGAAAGTGTGTATGGTAAAAAACGCAAGTAAACAAAGATCATATACATATCGAGCTAAACATTACTTATCTCATTTGAACCAAAAAAAAAAAAAGAAAATTTTTCCAGGCGGCCAGAAATGCTAAAGTTGGTGATTACCTTACTGGAACAGCCAGGAGGCTCTTCACACCCTTTTGCCCAAGTTCTACTAAAACTTCATCAGTATATGGCTTTAGCCATTGAACCGGACCCACTCGACTCTGCATGTACACAGAAATGTTAACACTAGCAAATGGTGACAAAGAATTGGTAGTTCAGAACTCTATAACTTGGCATTTTTTTTTATTTCTAGTTTCTTAAATATGGTAACATTATTGATCATTTAAACATAAGGGCACAACTCCAAAGGAAGCTGTTAGTGAGTAGTGACACAAGTACCTAAGAAATTTTTAACAGCCTATATACCTGGTACGCGAGAGTGTGACTGTTTAAGATTCCTCTGGATCTCAACTCCCCCATGATCAAAGCAATACAATCCTCCATCTGATCTCTGTAAGGATCTCCAGCATCCTCAACATAGGTAAGTGGCACACCATGTGCACTGAAGAATATCATAACCTGCCATGTATTTCCACAACAATAAGTATCATCATCATCAGAATGAAATTACATGCTTATCTATAAACCAACTGCAGTACAGCTTTCAGCAAGAAAAAACAGAAAGAAAGAGAAAAAAATTAGCTACTTACGTTAGTAAAAGAAACAAAAGATAGTGTCATATCAGTATTTTGTTACAAATATATTAAAATTATTTACATTTAGCTACTCTTAATACATTTGTGTCTGTTACTAGTCAAGTTTGCCTAGAGAAATGTACCTACAACAATGCCAAATCATCCTTTCAATAAAATTTCCCACAGAAAGGAATTGTACAACTATGTGAATAGTCACGATGAAATTTGGAATGTGCAGATGGAACGAGTTATCCTCTGCTATCACATGCTAACTGTAGAATGAAGGTGCAGGTAGAATTTGGAATATGGAATGGGCATACCTCTTCAGGATTGGAAAAGGCAGATAACTCTTTTTCAATTAAGTCAGCCATTGATTTCACATAGCCATCACGTTGGTACCATGATTCGATAATCGAAATTGGCAAGCTAGAAAAATACGAGTCTTCCCTGCATGGGAACCTATGTATTAGTATTTCAGGATCTTGTATCATCAAAGATGATAGGATCGTATGGAGAAGGGCAATATCCTACTTGACAATGTTTTGGAGAACCCGAATGCTCGACCCACTTGTTGATATGGAGTACTGAGGGTAAAGAGGAAGAACAACAAGCTTGGTGATATTATCCTTCTTAATCTATCATCAACCAGAAACAGGAAATAATTAATCATCATATAAAAGTAGGATCAACAACAGGGAATAATCATGAAATACATTTGGTGGGATACTTGTACAAATGAAACCTAGATTCTGCTATATAAGGTAGTGTTAAAAAATTGTCAACTAAAGCAATCCAAACACTGACTTCCACTGAAAACAATAACATTGAAAAAACAGCTACTCTACCTGTTCCAAACTACTACTCCCTCTGTTCCAAATTGTAAGGAGTTCTAGCTTTTGAATAGGTTCATGCAATATCCTATGAATGTATTTTGTATGTGTCTAGGTTCATCAACATCCATGTGCACATGGATGGAAAAAATGAGGGCCAAAACCCCTTACAATTTGAAACATAGGGAGTACATGTTCTATTTTTCAAACATTGATACACAACATATTCCACTCCAAAGTTTCAACTTCCAAGATGACTTAACATTTCTTTTCTGGTACAACATTACACCCTTTCTATATAAAGTAAAAAACCTCAGGAAAAAAATATAGTACCCATGTCATTTACTGCTGATTCCAAAGACAGAAATAGCCATCTTATTGGTAAATCATAAATGGACAGTCATGTGTATATGCATGTGGGAGTTATTGACTCGTTCATCCTGGACAACTCTACCTATGCCACTCAATGAGGATACTATGGTCGTTTGCATGCATGACAAGGTTTTTCTGCTAGATGCTAGGATGGCATACACTCCAAACTGATGGAACGCTGAGGAAACATAAAATAATGAAACTGGATAGAAAAGGATCTAATAGGAACAAAAATCAAAAGACGCAGGTAGTTTTACCTGATCAATGGCTTCTTCTGTGAAAGGATACCAATACCGCATTCCTACATATATATTTGCGTTCAATTTTTTCTTTTCCAGGGCAATCTTCAAGGCATTTGCCTGAAATATCAGTTATTCTACTTAGAATGTGAAGATTTTTTTCAATCAAAATTACACTGAAATGATATCAATGTCATGAAAGATTTGGATAATAGCAATTTTATCAACAAGCTGGTAAACCACAACAAAGCAGGACTAAAGTAAATAAGAACAACAATAATTTCAGAAGCCTTGTGAACTCATACCTGCTCATCTGTAATTTTCCTCAATGGTGACCCACCGCCAATTGAAGCATAACCCTCTTTACTCTTAGGAGCTCTAAAAGTAGAAATAAGTTTCGCCAGTGGTCTTTGAAGAAACCTGAACAGCCTAGGGAGTCTAATGATATCCTGAACAGTCAAAAGGAATATGCAGCTGAGTTAAGATAATGCTTAAAACTGAACGGTAACGATTGAGAAAACAAATTTGGTACACATTCAAAAGACCACTGGATTATTGAGCTAAGAAATTCATAGAATTATTGAGCGATCTTAGAAATTGCCTCCATTCAGCAACGTGGATATGCAGAAGTTATTTCAGTTGACACTCATTCAAGATTCAACCAAAGGGATAACAGTTAAAATGTAAATTTCACCAGTTCACCTGGTAAAACATGCAAATAAGGTTCTCTTTCCCAAAGTTTCACAGTTGCTAGACTAATCAGTTCAGAAGCCACTATTAAGGAGTTACACACAACCACTCAAAGTTGTTAGGAAGCATCCAAAAAATTGGATAGGTACAATTAGTGAGCATGTCCATTGGCAAAAAAAAAAAAATTATAAGTGTGGCACTGGGGAATAACCACTTACTGGATCAGCAAATAGGTTGAACAAAAAAGGTTGAACATCGTCAAGGGTCTCTGGACCACCAAGATTTAATAACAGTACTCCAATTTTTTCTTCGACGACACTGGAAGATACACCTTTATCATCATCAAAAGTCGTAACCACATTTGCAGAGGTAGACCAAGCAGAAAGGTCCCGCTGTTTTTTAAGTACAGGACTTCTGCTAGCGAAATGAGAGGATCCACTTGCTGCTAATTGCAATGGCTTAACATTCCCATGCATGTTCGCTGTATTAGTTGTTTTTCCACATGACCTGCCAATAGCAGCAACAACCAATCAATATTAAAAATATCATGTATATTTGGATGCTAACAAAACAGAGCATCCAATTTGGAACGTTAAGGCCAAACAGTCTGTTCATCCCAAGTAGCAATATCATCTAAGCATGCATCTCTAAAAGATATGTAAAATCAATGATGTGGAGGGATGAAGTGTTAACTAGCAGTATGCCCAGATTTACCCTGGATTGGAATAGAAAAATCTCTACTGGCAACAAATTTGATTTAGCAATATCATTTAAATGCTTACATATGTCTTACGAGCTATATTCCTTTTAAGCTCATAAACCTCAGTTTTCTGTGATTTGCAAAATAATAAACAAATAACAGATACCGATTCTGTTTTTCGGTAGGTGTCATAGCATTAACCTTGTTCCAGAAAATAGTAACCCGAATAATTTGGTCTGTAAACCGACATTACTATGGCACCTTGTCTGCAAACTAGACCCCCTCAAACAACAGATCTTGATTTGAGGAGGGACCTTCAAAAGAAACTGATCTTACTCAAGTACACTAGTTTCGAAATGAGTGTTGCTCTGGCAGAGGGTCACTGGATCGGTACTAGAATCGAGAATTCACTGTCCCAAGAGCCTGGCAAATTGATTAACTCTAGGACATCCAGCATAGGAACTGAATTGGTAAATTCCACAACACGGTCACAGACTTGGTCAGAGATCAAACCGTCACAGCATAAAAGAAACATGTCGACCGAGGAACAAAGAAAAAAAAAGGGAAAGAGACAAATGGAGAAGGCACTCACGTCGCGGCCCCGGCCTTCATCCCCAAGATTTGCCCGGCGCCGGCGCACCTGGAGCCAAGAACCCCGCGCTCCATGATCCTTCCTTCCTGCCTGCAGGAGTCATTTTATAGGAATACAAAAATCAACGAAACCGTCCCTGCATCCATCAAGCAACAAGAACACGCGGAAAGAAGAGGTAGGATGAAGGCCAAGAAAAGCAACCAACCAGGGGGGAAGGGAGAGGACGGAAGGGCGGGCAGCGCAGCTTGGAGGGGAGATCTGCTGGTGCCTGCTCGCTGCCCGGAGTAGCGGCCGGCTGGGGGGAGGTGGCGGGCGTGATGGCGTGGGCGTGGATCTCTGTCCTGGGTACTAGTCGAGTTGGGTGGGTCGGTTGTGCGCGCAGACCGCAGAAGAGAAGACGAAGAAGAATAAACAAGGTGGGAACAAATGCTGGGTCAAACGTGGCAGCGCGAAATGCCAGAATCCAGTTCCACAACTACCACCGGCGTCGCGTCGCGTCCCCTGCCCCACTCCCGTTCTTGCGCGACTGCCGTGGGCCCACATAGCATCGCCTCCGTTCGCTCTGGACGTTCGCGTACCACATAGCGGTATGAAAATTATTTGTTTGCCGTCAAAAGTCTTTCGTGCCACTGAGAAAACTGAAACCCCATCAACTTAAACTATTATGTCATATTTACCATTCTCCATCTATTCTACCGTAGGCGTCGCTAGGTGGAGAAGTGATTATTTTGTCCTTTGCGAATATACCGCTAGATCTTTATACTATTATATCTCAGCGTTTAGCTCTGTTTTTACCGATTCAAGTTGCGTTAATATGTGACGACGTCGCCTACACGTTACTAACAACGGTTTTATCATGTATTGTATATGAAATTTAACTAAATATGAAACTGAATAATGTTTATTTAATATATTTTCTAATAAAATTAAACTAGGCAACTTGAACGGGTTGGTTATTATTAGAAAATCTATCAATTAAACCTTAGAAAATCTATAGTTAGTTAAATTTTAGAAATAGTACATCGTAAACTGTTGTTACTAATGTGTAGGTTACATTATCGTGAGTTTAACGCAACTTGAATGGAGAAAAACAGGGCTAAATCGACTGAAATATACACGTTTAAAGATCTAGACTATTCACATATGAGCAAAATCGTCATTTCTGCTCCACTTAATTAACGGCGTCTAATGGTAGAACGGGGTTGGAGAATGGTACATAAAGCATAGAAGTTCAAGTTGATGGTAGATAAGGGTCTTAAATTTTTTCAGTGTTATAAAAAGCACGGAGGTTTCATTGGATGGCAAATAAGGATTCATTTTCCAAATCTCATAGCACCCAACAACCCAACCTCCGTAATTACTTCACCTGCAATTAAGTTTTATACATGTGGACCCACTACGCCAGAGATACAATTGCAGAGTTCTAAGACCATCCTCATCAGACTGACTAAAAAAACTGTCTATTACTATATCTTTAACTACAGTAACACTACAGTGTCGATTGTACTATAGACGTTTACTTTACTCCTTCCGTTGAGCATAGCCTAACCGCGGGGAAAGGAACAAGGCCTCAGCTCCTGCTCGGTGCAACAATTTCCATCGTCACATAGCTGACGCTCTCTTTTGGTGTTGCGTTCGTTTCACGTACCGTGTTGAGGCGACACTGTGCACCTACATCTGTGGAGGCAACGCTCTCTTTTGGCTCGGGAAGAATGGAGCTGAGTTAGTTTTATAAGGCAGAGACGGTGTAATATAATATATATTAGTATCAAATAATATTGTAGTGTTACTGTAAATAGAATGAAATTTGAAATAAGCGATAGATAGCAAGCTGCTGAACACGGTGTAAGAGGCTTATTATACTAGAAACCTAGGGAGCGGAGTTGCCATGCCATCTTTACGTGGATTAGTATTGATTTTGTTTGATGACTAAGATGTCTAGAAATTAATACATAAAAATCCTAACTAAGATGATATTAGACGTATACAAGAAATTTATTACTCGCTGACTTTGTGAAGGTCAATCTTATTGGATACATTGTTCAGTAATAGAAAGGCTCTTTATAAATGAAGGCAGGACAACATTCCACTCTACCCCGTTTGGGTCTTTTGAATTAGTATTTCATTACAATAACTACTTGTTCTCCACTAATATGAGAAGAGAAAAAAAAAGAATTTGAGTCATTCGGTTGGAAAAGGAGAGCAACGAACTTCATGATATAATTCCAAGTAATTCATCGGTGGAAGAGAAGAATCACTTTTTTTGGGATTAATACATATATGGAATTATGTATTCCAATCCATATAAATCATTGGCTCAACTATTTAGTCACGTTTCAATTCTTTTAAACTCTTAGGAGCCAAATGGTGCCTCTACATAATCAATAAATTTGTAACAGGTTCCGAGACAAAATAATGTGTATCGCAGAGTTTGAATTTAGCATGCAAGAACAATTATATATTTGCAAAAAAGAAATTATATATTCTTTGCATTTATTATTTTATAAAGTACAATGCATATAGAAGCACCTTTGAGCATGGATAGGGAAAGAAATATTCTACATCAGTTGCATAGTGGACAATTGTAACATTGGTTTGGATTTCAATAACACGAGCATTCTAATGCTACATTTTTCTTCCTATTCCTATGTTTTATCCTATGTTTTGACAGTTCTTCCCATGGCTTTTGCAATGACAAAGTAACTTTGTATTACCTTTATTCTCGAATATTTCTCTAGTTCATTTTTGAACTAAGAAGTGTCAAATAAAAAAAGAACGGATGAAGTATAAAACTGTTGGCTTGCAGCTCATAAAGTACTTTGTTCCCAAAATAAGGAAGAGATGGAGTATATTCATTGGTTATCATTTACCCAGAGATCTAGTGCAGCATGTAAAAGTGAAGACACACAACACAATAATGCGACTCGACTCCGATGACAACCCACAGTTACATGTCAAGATATCTAGCGTTGGAAGTGTAAATACTATACACACGTTGCTAAGATGCTAGAAAGAGTCATGCTACTCTGTTAAATTTTCTTACTGGATGAAGGATAAGATGTTATTATGGAGAGGGTCGGACAGGTGTTCAACAAGGTTCTGCACAGGGCCCTTGCCAGTCACTGCCGCTTGAATATAAAATCCAAGCCACGCCACCATCGCTAGGCGACCGTTCTTGATCTCCTTCACCTTTAGCTCTTCAAATGCCACTGGATCTTTGGACAGGCCCAAGGGATCAAAAAGTGCTCCTCCTGGGTAATTTATGTCACCTGGAAGATATATTCCCAATGGTTCAAGGGCCTCGATCCCACAGTACCTCGCATATTCAGGTCCAACCTGAAAAATCATGTGATGGTGATCTTACCAAGCGTAGTACTTGATTGTTTGAAACAAGGACTAACCAGGGGATCATGTGATGGTGGAATATTCGTAAAAGTTCAACGAGCTTTTGGAAGTGGCTGTCTATATTTCCAAAGTGTTTAGGAACATTCTTAAACATACGATGAAACAGCTGGACACGTGTATCTCAATAAGTGCAACACAAAATAACATGAAACAAAAGGACTCCAATATTACAAGTTCAATGAATTTTTGCGGACTAGCTATTCATGCTTTCAAATTATTAAGAATCAGTTACAAAGAAATCATTGAGGCCTAGTTTGGATACTCTTGAATTGGATTGGATTGATTGGATTGGAGTGGGTTTAGATCAAAACCCCCCTCAATCCCTCCCAATCCACTTCAATCTCCCTCAATCAAATAGTTGCCAAACTAGGCCTGAAGATGGCAACATATAAACTGACTGTGACGACTAGGAATCTAAATGTACGGGAATGGAAAAAAACTAGAGGGGCAATGTTACCATTAAGAGGGCTTGACAGATAGCAATTACAATGACACCTTGACCACCAGCAATTCGGAATCCAGGAATCCCAAGGTAATCAAGAGTATCGCCCTGTAAAATTGAGTCAACCATTCAGGTAAAATAGCTGATGAAAATGGGATCTTGTGAATATCTATAAATCCAACTGGGACAGATCTAGTTCACAAGATTCAAAAACATTCCAGTAGTGGAGTGCATGTTTTATATTTTTACAGAATAAGATGGCTCACTAAGTGTTATCTTCATAACAAGAAAACCATATGTTTATATTGTAAGCAAACAGGGTTTTGACAGTTCTGTTAAGCATTTTTTTTTTATGTATTGTAGATGTGATAATTTTTTCTTGAAATCTGTTCTTTCACAAAACCCTTCAAAAGTTATGGGCCTTATTTTCATGAAAGTTCTAGATGCTACTATAAAACAACACAGAAAAACGTTAATTTACTCACTCCGGTCATAAATATATGACTATTTTAGTTCAACGCCGTATATTAATGTCTGTTAGTAGAGCATGAATGCCTATTCATCGGCAGTTATGTTTCCATCTATTATATCTCCTAGAGCAAACAAGAAGGTTGATGTGTCAGCATTTGGAGATTTTTAGTTTTGCCAGGAAGTGTCACAATATCTTGCATAGGGAACAACAGGTCATGAATCATGATAGGTTCTTTTCCAGCTCTGGAATTTGCAGCCATGCAGATGATTCATTGACTCATCAGAGATAAGTGTGAACTAGCCTTCAGATGCTGAACATCTATTTTTCTGTAGTGAGTTAGGTGCAGATGGAATGGATCAATTACACAAAAGTAGACAAAGAACACTTACCTTATGACTGGCATGCCGGATTGTCAGGTGTGTTCAATTCTATTCCAGAAACTATCAATTGCGCTACACAAATTTTAAATTGCAAACATAACCACCAATGTATTACCTGAAGTTTTGCATAACCAACTTTCCACCAGACAGGCTCAACAAAATCTACTACCCCAAATAGATCTAATAGCTCAGGAATAACAACACCAAGAGCTGCAAGCATGGCCCACCGACAATGCAAGATCTCGAAGCTGCAAGGAAAGTATAAATTGTACTGAGAAAAGTAAAAGCACTAACACAAAAGTACAATGAAAAAAGTATACATCATGATTTCAGAACAGAGAGTTGGTTTTGTGAAGCTGCGAATTAAGAACTGGGAAAGTATAAATTGTGCAGAGAAAATTAAAGGGGCTAGCAAATCACACTGAAAAAACTTCACAGCATGGTTTCAGAAGAAACAGTTGGCTTTGAAAAGCTGGGAAAGCAGGAGACCATAGTCCTGTGATAGGGACAAGCAAAATAGTTTAATTTCACATGAGAAGCACACTAGCACTACCTGGAGCAGACAAAGTAAGTTAGTACCAATTTGCTGGTTGGAATCAGGTGGTTACTAGTTGCTGAGTTGCTGTTCCACTGCCACAGTGCTACTTGTTTAAGGGAAACAAAACGAAGGCAGTATAATTAACTGATGAGAAGGAACAATGGTGACATACTTAAAGTAGTTTGCGAAAGCAACGGGATCCCTGCCCAGACCTGCTATATCGAACCCATAATCCCCAGGATACTCTCCCGTCAAATGGTCAGGGTAGTCATAAGGCACCGGACCAAGCCACCGCGGCCGATCACCGCCGTACCAAAAGCTGCAATTGTTGCAGCAGTTTGTGCGCGAGTCAGCTACAGCTCAGACAAACCAAATGATGTTTTCACCTTCATAATGAAGCAACAGCCAACATGATGCATGGAACCTGTTGTTGCGGGCGTCACGCGCGGCGACGCGGAGCGCTTCGGCCTCGGCGGCTGCGGCGGCCTTCCTATCCTCGAGGCGACGGCGGAGGCGGGCGCCAAGGGGGCTGTTGGCGAGGGCCTTGACGGCGGTGAACGGGATGGCGGAGAACACCAGCACGCCCGCCAGCTCCTGCCATGACGCCCGCAGTGGCCCGGGACACCGTCGCCGCAGCCGCCGCCGCAGGGGAAAGGCGCTGGGCGGCGCGGCGGAGTGGACCAGGAGGAGAGGCGGAGGCGGATGCATTGAGCAGCGTGTTGGAGCCCACTTGTCAGTGTCAGAGGAGGAAATGCTCGAACTGAAGCGACTAGGAGGCTCGAAGGAGGCGGAGAGCGGCGCCACCGCCACGTGGCCGAAAGATGATCACAAGAGGCTTTGTCCTAGGCTCGTGCGGTTTGTTTGGTACTTTCGTTAAAAGGCAATTTTGCCACAGTATGATATTAAAATTTAGCTAAATAATATATTTGGTATGACCAAATAAGCTACATGAATGGATATTATAATGGGAACGCTCCTGCCCGGTATTCGTAGTGCTCCTAATATCCAATGCCGTGAATCGAAAAAAACATTCGGTGTGTGTCGCTAGCTTTTGGTGTCCGAGAGCCACGTAACTTTATCTTCTCAACTTTTCCTCACCGCTAGTTCATTCAGTATGTGTCTCGCTTCTCTGTTAGCCTTCTTATCTTGCTTCTCATCTTCTCATTCATTCGTTGAGGCTTATATGGTTAAAGGGCCAATGGCCCAATATAGGGGTGAATTGGGTCTTTCCAAAAAAATTGAAATAAAGAGACAAACTTGTCCCTTATGCGATTCTGTTTGAAAAGGTCCATTCAATTGTTGGCTAAGAATAGAAAGCTGACTTCCTACTATGCTAGATTAATACACTAGGAACAAACAAGATGATAAACTTTGCCTTTGAAGTGATAGCCACTATGATCTATCCTAAAGCGATAGGCTTCTTGGGCCTATTGTGGAAGCTTTGGATAAGCAGTGTCATTCTCTGTGTCGACATCCCCTAGAGTGGCAAGGGGCACAGAGTTCTCTAGGCAAGGAGAATAAGTGCATGCAGGATTGCATATATCCATTGCCTTGAATAAGGGCCTTCTTCTACCTTACCCCTATCATCTCCTAAGTCAAATGCACCCCCTTGGAACAATGGATAGGGGCTTGCTGGCATGGCTTCTGGGAGGCTAGGGTACAGGCAGGCCCATTACCCTAGGCCCCTTCCCCTTGCTCACATGAGCCTTTGAAGAGACATGAAAAGACGATACCCCTAAGCCATAGCAATAGCTTCGACCCCGAGCATCACCTACCATACAATTGTTACAAGATCACTCCCATTTAGTAATTGGATCTAGAAAGGTAGTCACTCCAACTCATGCCTCGACATCGATGAGGAAGAAGTCTAAGGGCTAATCTATGTTCAGTGTCAAGAGTGAGCCTAATTAAGAATGGTGGCTAGAGTTTGGGGACTCATTGGGAAGGTCAACTTGGAACATGTTCTTAGAAAATGTGGATACCATAAGAGGTAAGGGTCAAGCTCGAGTGGGTGCTCTTAGTCCTACCTGAGCAGCTAGATGGATGCAATGGAAATTCCTCCTAGGTCATGCATACCATGGTGAAGAGCAACCCTCCGATCTAGAATCTAGATAAATCTTGTCCTTTTTAGTCCATGACAACATGAATAAGAACTTGTGTTCATACGCTAGCTCTCTACTACAGGAATATTGTCATCCACATGTCCATAAAGACATATGTGGCCTCAAGGTCAGAGTTGTTCCCTTCTTCTATGTTCATCCTCATGATGTCCATTGAGGATATTTTGACACTCCATTATCTAGATGAATTCTTTGCCTCCCAACCTCTTTCCCATAAATAAGCTCTTGGGCGGCAACTGTAAGGATCAGATGCCCAAGAGAGGGGTGAATTGGGCTAATTTTGAATTGAAAGTCCTTATCCTAGCAAACTACGAATTAGCCCACTTCAGCTAATAGAAATGAAAGAAAAGCCTACCATGCTAGTGGAAATGAATGCAACGCAACTAAGAAACTCTATTCTAGTGACCAACATAAGTGCAAATCTAGCCAAGAGATAAGCTAAACACGGTGAAAAAAAGATGCAAGCTAGTGAAACTTGTTGAAACCAGAATGTGGAAAGTAAATGAGATGGGCAAGAAACAATCAGATTTTCCCTATAATATTGGATGTTTGGCACCCTCCACTATTCCATGTTGTGGTGCACACCAAGTCCAATGCACCTCCCATGTCACAAATACAATGGGTGCTCTCTAGGAGTCTTCATTCACCATCCCGGCAATGTGGAGCTCAAGCCTTGTACAATCCTTGTTATTCAGGCTTTCACAATTCCTGCACTCCGATCACCAAGTCTACCTAGGTGCTGTCAAACACCAAGAGTATCATGCCTTCGATCTTTACTTGATCTTGATCCTCACCAAGATGGATGGCCACAAGCCTAGACCCTCTTGTTGCTCTCAAGGTGTCAAACTCAAGTGGTTTGATGAAAACGATGGAGCACATGTGACTCTTGAAGTTGTTGAAGTTTTTGGAGTGTCAAGATTAGTGATATGGTGCCTCGAAACCCATATATACTAGATGATACCCCATGCGTTGCTGCGGGACTTTTTAAATTATTTTTAGAGTGAAATTTGAAGATTTTTAATATTTGTGTGATTGCATAATAATATTTTAAGGATGTTGATAACTTATAACATATTCATCGTGGTTGAGAGATATCAGCTCTTAAATGATTGAACATACTTACTTGTCTAATAGCTTGCATGCATGAGTTCTATTTGTCACAGAAAATCGACTAAAGACATTAATAGAGTCTTAGTGGAGGGTCGTGGAGATGATGTGGATAGCTTGAATGTTGAGAGAAATACATTAAATGAGACATAGTGGGTTGTGCTTATATATTTTAGACATAGAAAATCGACTAAAGACATTGATAGAGAGTCTTAGTAGATGGTCATGGAGATGATGTGGATAGCTTGCTTGTTGAGAGAAATACATTAAATGAGACATAGTGGGTTGTGCTTATAATGAGACATAGTGCGTTGTGCTTATATATTTTATATAGATAGGCCTCAAAGCCTTGGAGCCATTGGTAAAGTAGTTTTCCTAACGGAGTGTACTTCGGAAGGTCCGCCTAGTATTTTTCCTCCGGTCGGACCTTCTAGTCCATGCAACTTTTCAACTGCTTAGTCAATTAGATGTTACAAGAGATAAGTCCAATCCATTGATCCAACTTAGGGTCAGGGCTTCTGGTCCATTGAACCCTATTTGAAATCCAATTTAGCCATTAATTGTACTAAAAGTCTGACTAATATTCTAACTTTAGGGGTTGGACCTTCCAATCCACGCAACCACTGTTGGCCAACAACTCTCTTCGGAGAAGGATAGTCCACCCTTCTAGGCCTCTTTCAATAACCAATGAGAATTTCAATAATCCAAATGTTAAAACTGCACTAGCTCATTAGACCACAATTACACTTTGTCATTCAATCACCAAAACTTACCATGGGGCTTAGATGCTTACAATGGCGCCTTTGGAAAGGCCCCCAAACAACACTCCAAAGAGTGCTTAGGAGTGATGATAGAAAAGGTGGAACCAACTATGAGCAGGTCCAACAAAGGAAAGGAAGTCCAAGGTAGAGGTGCTTACTAAAGATGACCCAGAGCCAGGGCCATGGGGTTGCATATAATAGGGTGGATAGGGAAGATTGAGGAGAGGCACATATGTTTTGATTGCAAGATGTAGGGCCTTCTTTGGAAGACAAGTTTGAATAGCCTACCATGTGGCGATCTAGAATAGCTAGCGATGACCTTGGCCATACCCAGTCCAAATGAACACGGGACCCATACCCTAGCTTGTTAGGTCCTAATGCATTGACCATCGCTAGTGTTCTTTCATGAGATATTGTTTCCATGTACACCTAGGTTGAGATATGGTTTTCATGTACATCTAGGTTGAGATATGGTTTTCATGTACAACTAAGTTGAGATATGGTTTTCATGTACACCTAGGTTGGGTTGGGTTAGGTTGGGGGAGGGTTAAGTGTGTGGGTAGGGTGAAGTGGGGTGGGGGTACCTTGCAGGGAGACCTCAGAATGCACGGGGGCAGAGGGTGAAAGGGTCGATGGCCAAAGATAGGGGTGAGTTCGGTCTAAAACAAATAGACAATACTTACCCTTATGCAATTTTATTGAAAAGGTCTAATTCAATCAGTGGCTAAGAACTGAAAGGCAACTTCCTACTCATGCTAGATGAATACACTAGGACAAACAAGATGATAAACTTAAGCCTTATATAGTAATAGCCAAAGCTATCACCGTCACTTGTCCACTATGGCCCACGTTGAAGCCATGGGATGCTTGGTCTTGTGGCAGAAGCTTTGGATAAGCGGAACTAAACAATGATGCTGCATGCCTTCGAAAAAAATCCAAAGGTAGCTCAGACGACATAGTGACCAACAACCTTGATGTAGGATAAGGGACATATAGAGGAATTTTATTAGCTGCCTTAGATAGTTTCTTCTCTCTTCAACATTTGCATTCTACTGACAACACAATTTCAGCCACCATCTGCTTGCTAGCGGAGAATGTTTTGTGGTCAATCACCAAAGTTTACGGTCCCCAATCGGATGCGGACAAATTAGCCTTTTCTTAGTGAGTTTGCCTCCATCAACTCTCTGGTTGAGCCAGCTTGGTTGGCCCTAGGTGATTTTAACCTCATTTGTTCAATGCAAGACAAGAACAGGGGCACGATAAATACTAGAATGATCCAACGTTTTCACCTGAACGTTGGATGATCTTCAATTAGTGAAGTTTCCCCTCAATGGCAAACGTTTCACATGGAGTAATTGACAAGACACTCCAACATTGTCCAAGATTGACCACTGCTTTGTAATAATTGAATGGCTAGACCTGTTACCAAACTATGATTTACAAGCATTTGCCCTACTCAGTTCGGACCACTCGCCACTGTTTCTATAGGGCAATGTCAATTTTGATTTTTTATAAAGGTTTTCGTTTTGAGGAGTTCTGGATGACCGTGCTGGGATTTTTGGAGATGGTTGAAGACACTTGGAAACAATCAATTGAGACTGGGGATGCGATTCTGAGAATGCACGTGAAGATGCGACGTCTCGTGGTTGCCATCAAGATTTGGAAAACAAAACAAATCGGTGACCTGCAGTTACAGCTCTCTATTGTTCAAGTAGCCATGTGTGCCTAGAAAAGGCGCAGGAAAGGCGAAAACTCTCCTTGATTGATCTATATCTTCTTTGATCTTTCTAAACTGGTAGGCCTTGCCGCCATGCAAAGATTAAAATGGATCAAGCAGGGGATGCCAACACTAGTTTTTTTCCACTCACATGCAGAAAAAGAATTTCATTCAGGAATTACTGTCAGAAGTGGGGATAGCATTGACACAAAAGGATAAGGAAAAGGTGGCTTTCACTTTTTGCACAGCCCTGCTAGGTTCACCCTTGGTCAGGGAAGAGGCGCTAGATTGGTCCAATATGGGGTATGTGGCCTCGGATTTATCTGAACTCGAGATGCCTTTCTCTGAGATTGAAATAAAAAAAATCATGTGGACTATCCCTTCCAATAAAGACCTTGGGCCGGATGGTTTCATTGGGCTTTTCTACAAGAAGTGTTGGAGCATTATTAAGGCTAATCTGATGGAAGCTTTTTTTGGATTCTATAACCACAGAACTCCTTGTTTGGCAAATGAGGCCAATATTGTTCTACTGCCAGAATGGGATGGGGGAACTAATTTATCTGATTTTAGACCAATCGACTTGATCAATAGCCTAGCTTGGCCAAGATCATAACTAAGCTACCGATAGAGACTGGCGCCCCACCTAGATGTTGACGGTCGTAATCTCATGATATTAACCGTCAATTATCCACCAAATGAAGCGAAACATGTGAAATATCTAGACTAACCCCTACAACTAATGAGTTTCACAAGATGTACATGAATATTTGGATGCAGGTACCAAAATACTCATAAAATGGTTGAAAACAGATCAAATATCAAAGATGGGCAACAATGGTGAAAACACCATGGCCGCCTGGCCATGTGCCATGTCCGCCCGGCCAAGGGATGTGGCTGCCCGGCCACCCTCCAGTGCATAAACAGTCCCCGACTAGGTGGCATAATCTCCTGAGCACCTCAGTTGCCACGACTTCGATCCAACATGCAAACAAACACAAAATGGTGAAGATCCAACCATGCAAGAGAGCATCCAATATATCCAAGGGTCAAACGGTATTGGAACAAGGATTGGTGATGTCAAGGATCCGAGGGAACCAACATGCAGCCAATCGGGGAAAAACATGTGGCCGCCCGACCACATGCCGTGGCCGCCCGGCCACCCCTCGGCAACACTTTTCACGTGCATCAACTGTTTCAACCGCCAACCGACATGAGGGAGCAAGATCAAGCGTCGGATCACCTAGGTCGGTGAATCCTATGGCCGCCCGGCCATAGGGGGTGGCCGCCCGGCCACCGACCTTTGCCGCTCGGCGACCGACTTACCCCCTTTACCGACCTAGTGTGTCTATAAATACCCCCCTCACTTTCTAGGCCATAAATAGACCCCGAGAGCTCATTTGTAGAGGTGTTGAGTTGAGTTCAAGTTCTATCTTAGAGTGCTACACTATTCTCTTAGTAGTTAGGTTAGTCCTGAGAGTTAGATTTGAGTCGAGCTTTGCCTCGGAATCTCTGGAGTTATCTTCGAGTCTGTGGTAAAACTCTTGTATCTTTTGGATTCAGATTACCTTCAATATAATTTCAGTTATATTTTACTCTAAGTCTATCTCCTGTGAGTTTGGTGTACCTTTCTTTTGTACACTTGCTAGGCATAGGTTGTGTTTAACTTTGTTATTCAATTCTTGCTATTCTTGCCGGTGCTATAACTCAACCCTAGACTTAGACGGTAGGCTCTGGCTAGATCCTCTCCTCTGATCAAGGACGATCTATTGTTGTTCAAGCTCTGCTTGAACACGTTTATAGCGTGCCATCCTCTCCACGCAGCTTTGCTTGGTAGCCCCACTCAGTGACAGCGTGTGGTGTGCCTGTGTAGTCGAAGCCCGTCATTCGGGAGGCCCGTAGGTGTTAGCTAGACTCTCCTTTGGGACCAACTATCTACCCCTGGTACCCTCGAGACTCTAGAATTTCGCTCGACGCAAGACCCTGGCTGGTTAATTGTGTTTCTTAGTTATTCACGGATAGCCTTTGCAGCCGATTAGAATTAGAGTTTGGTGACTTTGTCTCACTCGTTGTCCTCCCAAGCAACTATACCTTTTCTACGGATATCTTTGATAGACTTACCTCTCCCACCATACACCTATCTTTATCACGTTTACCCCTGTTACTACTAGCTGGTATAATTTATCCAAGTTTACAATAATTTCGACTTGAGTATATTCAATTACACTCTCTGGCCTACCGCTTCCCTGTGGATTTTACGATACTCAGAATACTCTGAGTGAAAAGGCTACAGCGAATCTCCATGCATTTGCGGAGTAAAATCTGTTACGCTATGAGACGTCAACAAGCCTTTTTTCTGGCGCCGTTGCTGGGAAAGCAATTGGCCGAGAGATAATTAAGACCTCATTTCGAACCTGTATACTTGATAAGTTTTACCGCTAGTTGTTAACAGGCTCACTTTGCTCTGTTGTTTTGTTGTGGTTGCAACAGAGAAGTGTATGACCGGTTTCGACCTGCCGAAAAACTACCACAATAACCTAGAGTCACTGCTCAGGAGAGTCCATCTAAAGACTATTCACGGGCAGAGACCTGTACCAAGGGATCTAGAACCAATCATTTCAACCAGCACTCCAGTTACCACTATGGCTGAAAAGACTATCCGCGAGTTCTCCATCCCCTCGAGCAACAACATCCCTACGAGACCTGAAGTTCAAGTAGGAGAGAACTTCGAACTCAAGCCGGGAGTGATCCATATGGTTCAAGCTATCCCTTTCTGCGGACTGGCCACGGAAGATGCCAACAACCACTTGCAGTAGTTTCTAGAGATCTGCAGCACGTTCAACATGAAAGGGGCATCACCGGACGCCGTCAAACTTCATCTCTTCCCATTCTCTCTTGTTGGGAAAGCAAAACAGTGGTTCTACCTCAACCGAGCATCACTGACATCATGGAACGCATGTTCCAATGCATTTCTTGTGAAGTATTTCCCGCTGGGAAAAACTAACGCATTGAGGAACAAGATATCGAGCTTTCTACAGCTCACTGATGAAACCGTGGCGGAGGCCTGCGAAAGACTCCGGGAGTACATCGCAGCCTGCCCCCACCACGGCATGCAAGAGTGGCTCATTATTCAGAGTTTCTTTCATGGGCTTCACCGCTCAGCACAAGAACACCTAGATGCAGCCGCTGGAGGATCCTTCCTCTCCTTGAGCATTTCGGCAGCCAAAAACTCAATTGAGAAAATGGCCACTAATCAAGGATGGAAAGAAGAGAGGTCTAGCACCCGATCCTGTGGCGTCCATTAGATCGAGAGCACTGACATGCTCACCGCAAAGATGGACCTACTGTTGAAGAAGCTCAATGACATGCCACAAGCCGCTCCGGTCTAAGCTCTTGATTCTCACATGACTTGTGAAGTTTGTGGGAATACTGGACACTCGGGGAACAGCTGCCCCGAAACGCGACCCAAAGATGCGAACTTCATTGGAAGTAATAACTTCAACAACGGGAATCGTCCTCAGCCAGGATGGAATTCACGACCACATCTCCCTTTCTCCGGACAAGGTAACTCTTCAGGTAGTTCACACCAGTTTCCAAAAGGTAATTATAATTTTGATCAGAAAGCTGTGAATGATAGCATTAGTAAAAAGTTCCATGCCAATGATAGAATGTTTGAATCTATTTCGTTGCAAATGGAAACTTTGAATAGTGCTATGAAAAACCAACTTAGCTTCAATAAAATGCTTGAAACTCAAATAGCTCAGTTGGCTGCTGCTTTACCTAACCCAAATGCGGGTAAGCTGCCTGGGCAACCTGAAGCTCCTCCCAAGGAGCACATAAATGCAGTAACCACTAGGGGAGGAAAGTTCACACAGGACCCTCCAGCTCCTAATCGTGCAGGTAAAGAGCAGGAGGAAATAGCCGAGTTCGAAGATAAGGTCGCAGAGGAAGATACACCTGGGAAGGAGGAGAAGCCAGCACCGAAACATTTACCCCACGATTTCCACGATACAGCGGTGCTACCATTCCCTCCACGGAACAAGAAGGCTGCCGCTGACGAACAATACAGTAAGTTCGTTGAGATCATTAAGAAGTTATATGTCAACATACCCCTGCTAGATGCTATGCAGGTACCGACATATGCAAAGTACTTAAAAGATATCCTCAACAACAAGAAACCCCTACCGTCAACGGAAATGGTGCACTTGACAAAAGAGTGTAGTGCAGCTATACTCAAGAAAAAGAACCCTGGAAGCCCAACCATCTCATGCTCGATTGGATCCCAGCATTTCGACCAAGCGTTGTGCGATCTTGGAGCCAGTGTCAGCGTAATGCCGAAGGTCATCTTCGACAAGCTGAATCATACTGCACTTGCTCCCACAGCTATGTGCCTATAGCTCGCGGATCAATCTGTCCGATACCCCGAAGGAGTCGCGGAAAATATTCCGGTGAGAATCCGGAATTTCCTCATTTCGGTGGACTTCATGGTGCTGGATATGGAGATTGACTAAAAAACCCCGCTCATCCTTGGGCGCCCATTTTTGAGCACCGCTGAAGCGACTATCGACGTTGGAGCAGGAAAGGTCCACCTGAACATAAATGGCAAGAAGAAGACATTCGCCTTCAAGCCAAAAATGGAACAATGCAACAAGGTGCACACTTTCAAGTGCCAGGCTCAAAAGAATGCGCCCGAGGTCAAGGCTGGGACCAGCAACACAAAGTCTAAGGAGGACAGTCTCATCACATTCATGAAGAAGAAATTGAAAATTGAGGCTGAGATCCTACAAAAAGAGTATGAGAAGGCAATGCAAAGCAGAAGATCGAGAAGACATGAGACCAGTCATGGCAAGCCTAGCCTCGCACTAGGAGGCAAAGCTCCTGTGAACACGGCCAAGAACAACTTGACCACGGCAAAAAGGCAGTTAAAGAAGGCCCCCTGAAAATGAAGTCGACGCCGAGAGCAGATCAACTATGCCGAAGTGGCAAGTAAATACGGCCCCTGAAAACAAGGTTGACGCCGAGGATAATTCGATTACACCAAGGCGGCGTAGAGGAAAAAGAGCACCAAGAAAGGCAGCCCCCAGCATAAAGGCCGATAACATCCCGAAGGGCAAGAAATGGGCTCCCCTCCCCAACAGGTAAATTGGCATTACCCTTCGACGGCATATTTAATTTTCCGCCAAAGCTCAAAATTCGAATTTCCCCCTGCATATTTAATTTTCGTCATGCGTATTTTCTCCTCTTAAATTTTTTTCTTTTTGCATTCCTAAAAAAAATATTGGAGGCCGGCCGGCCACCTGGCTTGGCCGGCCGACCAACCCCCATCTCTTTTCTTTTCTTCTTTCCTTTCTCTTTTACTTTCCTCTCCTTTCTCTTTTCTTTATTTTCTTTCTCTTTTCCTTTTCCTTTTCTTTTTCTTTTCCTCTCTCTTTTCTTTTTCTTTCTCTTTCTCCTTTCCTTTTACCTTTACTTTACCTCCTCCCAAAGTGACTTCTCAGAATTTGGAGCACAGGGCATGGCCGCCCAGCCTTGAGTGCTGGCCGCCCGGCCACCCTGCAGCTCCCATTCGCCTATAAATACAGTCCCTTGCCTCCCTTGTTCAGTGCACCAAGCAGCAACGCAGTTGCACTCCCTTCTCCCTCTCTAATCTCTCACTTAGAGTTTAATTGAGCTCTTTGGTTTGGTTAAAACTTGTGCTCCAATAAAATTCTAGGTAGCCAACTAAAATTTAGGCCCTCTCTCATTGCTTTGAGCAGGACCAAACGTTTTGTGGAGGCTCTGCCCCACAAGGACGCCATTTTTCAGACGACTAACCGCTAATGCTCATATTTTCTGTCGTCTATTTTTCGGGTATCGTGTTTTGTTGTCTCTGTCTTTCAGGATGAACCGTATTCTCAAGAAGGCGAAGAAGGCTGTAAGCAAGGCGGGACACATCCGTTGGTCGTCCTCCGAGAGTTCCGGCCCGGCAAGCAGGCATGCTGCCTCTGAGAGGATGTCCATCAGCACAGAAGAGCCGGAGGAATTCCAAACATCCTCCACCCACCAACCAGTGCTACTCCTCGACTCGCAGCTCATACCGCGCAGTCAGAACGAGGCTAAGGTGTTAAGGCTTTTACATCAAAAGTCTTACACCCTGACCAAATGCTTCAACGAGGACCTCCTCGTCAGCACTGGCATGCGGGACGAGTTCGATGAGGTGTTCCAAGCCGCCGGATGGGGGAGCTTTGCAGAAATTCCAAAAGGAGGAATCGCCCTCCTCACCAAGGAATTCCTCATGACACTCCGCACTGACACCCGAAGGGAATGTACATTTGTTTGGTTCTGACTCTTTAATACTGATTATGAGCTCACACTGCGTCAATTCAGCAACGTCCTAGATTTCTCGCCATAATGCTCGGTGGCTGAGGAACCCACAGGGTTTAATTCAGTAGAGTTCTGGAAAGAATTAGTTGGCTCGGATGCCCCAAGGAAAAAGAGCATAACGAACATTAGGCACCCCACTATGCGGTTCCTAGCCCGCTGGCTCACTATGTTCGTTTTCCCGCGGGAAGATACCCGCTGTGTCACAGTAGAGGATGTTAGGTGTCTCTAGGCAGAAGTTTGCCCCAATTATCAGCATGATCCGTCACTGGCAAAGTTTGGCCAACTCTAGCAGCACCATCTCGATCACATCATTCGTGACGAGGATCGCCAATGGGTTGGGAGTGTTAGCAAACGCTTCTGTGTCTTTCATGCCTGATGACCCTTCACGTGTGGTCACTGAGTCACACTTCTTCCATGCACATTTTTTGAGAAAGGACAGAGGGAAAGTATTACATGACATACAGAGGTTGCGATTTTGAGCTGCCACTCCCAGCGCCGCAGTTCATGTTGTACTCCATGAGATCACTAACCATGCAGATGGAGCCTGAACCCGAACCAGCAAGAAATAGTGTCTCTGGAGTCATGACTCACGCCCAACGACGACGAGCAGAAGAGCAAATCCGCAAAGCGCATGAAGATGCACAGGAGCCAGGTAGCGAGCCTGCCTGGGCCCATCCAGGCGTTGGACTCTCTCACCAGGGAAGCACACCCGCCTGGATGAGCCAGGGTGATTCGTGGCACAGCTCTTGGGACTCCGTTGTGCCCTCAATACATTCGACACCAATGAACAACTACGTCAGAGATGAGCAGTCTTATGGTTATGGTGTAGGCCCATCCAGATCTGCACAGTATACCGACGAAGGCTATGGAGGAAACTTCAACGCCCTCTTCGATAGATTGGACCTCCAAGAGCACCGCACCTTGGGGATGATGGACAGCCTCAACCAGATACAAGACTAGCAAGGAGCCACCCACAACATGGTCTTGGAAACAAGGGCAACGGTAGAACGCATGCAAGAGCAGAACCTCATGTACTACAACCGGAGAGGTTTCTACCCCGACTGAGTTTAGTTGAAGCTTGGGGGAGAGACCCAACAAATGGAAGGTAACTATGCCAACCCACTCCTTTGTGCATCTCCATGTTTTTCCTAAGTCAGCTATGTTCCACCAAACATTTGTTCTGCCCTATCATGAGAGTAGTGCCCGTTGTATCTCTAGTTTCAAGTTTGCTTAAGTTTAAGTTAGTTAAAAAAAAGTGTCAAATAACTCCCATGCTTAAACGACAAATTCACATACTAAGCTTCATTTCGGAAATGATGAATAGTTGCTCTATCAAGTGAGCGGTTTAATTCTTGCATGACAACTTATGCTTAGCTTAGTCCCATGTTGGTAAATAAAAAGAAGCAAACCAAAGGTCCTACCTTGTGGATGCCATTTGTGATAACAAGCCTAAGTTGTTGAGAGACATGATATGACTTAAATGTGGGATGATTCTTTCATGTTCCTAGTAAGATGAATATCTCAGGTTTTTATTTTGAAAATGACAAAATTAAGCTCCCCTTGGATAAAATTCCTACCAGAGCCAAAAATGCTTCATATGTTTTAACTACTACAAAGAGCTTCTTAGACATGTTTTGAGCTTTGTCAAATTTTGAGTCTCATTGAGTAGAAATACCATCTTCTGTTGATAGCTGGAGTAAAAAAAGAAACAAATGCAAGTGCTCCATTCCGGACCTTGCATCCACCAAAAAGTCTCCAAATACTTCTCATAGTCCCCTAGCCTTCAAATCTTAAGGAGTAAGGGTATGGAGCTAAAAACAAAAGCATGCAAAAGCATGGCAAAAAAAAATGCGTGCAAGTGCACGATAAAAAGAAAAGCATGCAAGTTCAAGCATGACAAAAATAAATAAAAGCTCCATACCCTCTCCAAATCCATAAAAGGCTACAAAGGGATGAAAATCAAGAGAAGGAGACACCCTTGTGCCACCACACATACTCCAGTGATCAAACAGAAGAAATGATAGAGTATACTCTTTGGTCCAATCTTTGGCTTAGCAAAATAGACATTCTAAGTATGCCACATTCTTCCCCACCTAAAGCTCCACAAAGGCCTTAGTGTAAGAAAATGTTGGCCGAGATCATGGCCCTTGGTAAGGAAACACTTCTGAGCGATCGAGAGTACCTTGGGGAAGCTTCTTTGTTTTGAAAATCTTGAAAACACCTGAGAAGAACATCCGAAAAGAATGAGTTAGAATCACTCTTGCAATAAATTGTTCTATCTCCCAACCGCCCAAGGCAAGGTAAGCAAAAAGATACACCACAGGTAGTACACAAGGTAAACTTCAATCATTTCACTACTTGGGGCAAAAGTTTGAGTGTTGAGTTGCATATAAGAACTTTCCTTCATCTTCGATATTGTAGCAACTCCTGATTCGCTGTCAGTCTTAGCTTTGCTCAGGGATGTGCAAAGGTCTAAGCTTGGGAGGGGGTGTTGACGGTCGTAATCTCATGATATCAACCATCAATTATCCACCAAATGAAGCGAAACATGTGAAATATCTGGACTAACCCCTACAACTAATGAGTTCCACAAGATGTACATGAATATTTGGATGCAGGTACCAAAATACTCACAAAATGGTTGAAATCAGATCAAATATCAAAGATGGGCAACAATGGTGAAAACACCATGGCCGCCTGGCCAGGGGGTGTGGCCGCCCGGCCACCCTCCAGTGCACAAACAGTCCCCGACCAGGTGGCATAACCTCCTGAGCACCTCAGTTGCCACGACTTCGATCCAACATGCAAACAAACACAAAATGGTGAAGATCCAACCATGCAAGAGAGCATCCAATATATCCAAGGGTCAAACGGTATTGGAACAAGGATTGGTGATGTCAAGGACCTGAGGGAACCAACATGCAGCCAATCGGGGAAAAACATGTGGCCGCCCGGCCACCCCTCGGCAACACTTTTCACGTGCGTCAACTGTTTCAACCGCCAACCGACACGAGGGAGCAAAATCAAGTGTCGGATCACCTAGGTCAGTGAATCCTATGGCCACCCGGCCATAGGGCGTGGCCGGCCGGCCACCGACCTTGGCCGCCCGGCTACCGACTTACCCCCTTTACCGATCTAGTGTGTCTATAAATACCCCCTCACTTTCTAGGCTATAAATAGACCCCGAGAGCTCATTTGTAGAGGTGTGGAGTTGAGTTCAAGTTCTATCTTAGAGTGCTACAATATTCTCATAGTAGTTAGGATAGTTCTAGGAGTTAGAGTTGAGTCGAGCTTTGGCTCGGAGTCTCCGGAGTTATCTTCGAGTCTGTGGTAAAACTCTTGTATCTTTTGGATTCAGATTACCTTCAATATAATTTCA
Source organism: Paspalum vaginatum (assembly GCA_030272315.1). NCBI lineage: Eukaryota > Viridiplantae > Streptophyta > Magnoliopsida > Poales > Poaceae > Paspalum > Paspalum vaginatum. Next base: position 22,135,971 of record CM059013.1, read on the forward strand.
GTTAGCGTAACAGATTTTACTCCGCAAGCGCATGGAGATTCGCTGTAGCCTTTTCACTCAGAGTATTCTGAGTATCGTAAAATCCATAGGGAAGCGGGCCCTAAGCCTTTTTGTAAGGAAAATGGGCCCTAAGCCTTGTGCTTAGTTCCCTAATGTGATTTTGGTGGATGAGGTGATAACACATACCATTTGAGACTAATGTGTGTGTAAGTGTTTTTGTTTAAGTCCTGGGGTGCAAATGATGGACTTGGGGTACAAACAACTCAAAGGAGGACCTAAAAGGCACAAGACAAGACCCAAGATTCCATCCTATTTGAAGCAGCTACCTTGACATGGTGGTCCCACTGGCCGGTCAGCGGGCCAATTTTTTGGCCCATCAAAAGGCCCAGATAAGCCCCATCAAAAGGTTCGAAGAGAAGAAAAGGCCAAGATTGAAGATTCAAGATTCGGTGCAAATTACATGCATCGGACGGTCCGAGGGTGCCATCATTGGATGGTCGATCTGGGCAGTGAAGAAGGAGAAGATCAAGTCCTGGCACTTCAACGCATCAAACAGTCCGATGGTGCCACCATCGGACGGTCCGATGGTCCATCGGATGAGTTGGACTAGAGATCAACAAGTCAAGATCTCAGGCGAAACAAGCATCGGACGGTCCGATGGTGCCACCATCCGATGGTCTGATGGTCTCAACGGTCAGCTGAAGACTCAATGGTCGATTCCAATGGTTAGTCGGGAGTACGCATTGGATGGTCCGATGGTCCCACCATCAAACGGTCCGATGGCCGCAGGATATGCAGATCAAATTGCTCCCAACGGCTAGCTTGAAGGTGTGGCCTATATATACCCCCTTGGATAGCCTTCACTTTGTGGTTGGAGACTCCTGAGCTAACACAAGTGATGAGACACCATCTTGATCCATCCATAGAGCCTCATACACACATTTGTGAGCCCAACCACCACAAGAGCATAACTAGACACATCCCAGCATAGCTAATGCTTAGTGCATCTTTGCTTAGGCCTTGTTGTCTATACTTGTGCTACGTGCATACCTATCCTTTGTAAGTGTGGGGCTTGTAAGTCTTGCGAGACCCTCCGAAGTATGAAGTGGCCACCACCTTACTTGTGAGAGGAAGGAAGGCCCTCGGCACGTTGGCCAAAAGCTTCCCATAGTGGAGACGGTAGGGTAGCACCGCGAGAAGGACTAGGAAGACCTCAATAGCCCCGACAATCCTCTACTCTTGCGTGGATGAGGACGTAGTCCAAGACTACATGAGAGAAGGGCTCGTGTGGGTGTGTACCGGGGATATCCAGAGACCAGACCGGGGTTGCTTGACTTCTGGGGAAGTCACTTTGCCATCATCTAACCTTGAGTAGGCGAGGCCGTATTCCATTAAGGACTACGCAAGAGCAAAGCCCTGCGGGGGGCGCTAAATGAGGAGTAGGGGGTAAAAAGCATGTTGGCCTCCCCGAACCTTATGAAAAATCTCCGTGTCTCAATCATGAGCCATCGTCGTCATCGTCATCGGGAGTTTGCATATCTCTACCCATCTCTTTAGCTTCCGCATTTACATTCTTGCAATTGTGTGCTTACTTTCCTAGACTAGCCTGTTTAAGTTAGTTTCTAGGTGAAACTAGGTTGCAAGACTTGGCCACGGTAGAATTAGCAACACTTAGCAAAACCTTAGTGCACATAGCTAGAATTATATTGCATAGGTTTTGCTTAGTATTGTAGTTTTTAGGAGCCTTAGTTTTTAGAAATCCTAATTCACCCCCTCTTAGGCGTCGGTCCAACCTTCAATTGATATCAGAGCTGGGCCACTCAATCAAGTCCATTTTATTGTCATTAGAGCTCACAACTCATATTTGGACTTTTGGCTTCACTGCCGGATTGAGTACTTGAGATGTCTTAGAGTGGTAGGATGAGTACCGGTAGCGCTCCTCACTTTGACGGCATGATCTACCCCTATTGGCATGTTAGAATGGCTAGTTATCTAGAGGCTATAGGGTTGGATGTTTGGAGAGTGACGAGGGAAGGAACGAAACACCTCTCTCAGCCGGAAAAACTGACAAAAGGTGATGAGAAAGAAATACAATTCAATGCCATTGCTCACAATGCTTTGTTCGGGTCTTTAAGCATTGATGTATTTAATAGAGTATATAGCCTCTCGAGTGCTCATGAGATTTGGCAAATGAAGCACTCCATGACGGCATGAGTGACATTAAGGAGCAAAAGCTTAGCTTGGTTAGAAGTGCTTTAGATTCTTTTTCTATGCTTCCTAATGAATTGGCTAATGACATGTACTCACAGCTAAATGTTATTGTCAATGAGTTCAATTCAATAGGTGACACCAAGCTAAGCAATGCCGATGTCTCAAGGAAGATCGTCGAAGTGCTTCCACATGAAAAAATATGCAAGCATCATCACCTATCTTCTCAATCAAGACATTAGCAACATGACGCCCACCAAGGTTCTTAGCAAGATCATTGCATTTGAGCAGTACCAAGGGATTGGCCAAGACACCTCTTCATCCTAGTCACTTGTACTCACCATTCATGGTGAAAAGAAGAAGATGAAGAAGGGCAAGGGCAAGAAAGAAGCAAGCTCAAGCTCAAGTGAAGAAGGAGAAGATAGTGATGAAGATGATCAAGCCCAATGCTCTTCCTCCGATGATGACGAAGAAATTGCAATGTTGATCAAGAGGATGGATAAGGCATTAAAGGAGCTCAACTCCAAGGGCATCCCTATCACCATTGAGCACATTGAGTACAACCGCCAAAGGAAGAAGGAAAGGAAAAGTGGTTATTTTGGGTATGGTGAGAAGGGTCACTTTATGGACTCTTGTCCAGCCATTGCCAAGGAGGAAAAGAAGAAGAAGCACATGCTCAAGAAGAAGGAAAACGAAAGAAGAGAGAGGCACAAGGCGCTTACAAGCATTGACAAGTGGGTAGATGTGTCAAGCGATGAAGATCACCATAAGAATCAGTCTCACAAGCCTACTTTGCGCAAATCATCCTCTACATCGCACAAGTGCCTCATGGCCAAAGGTAAAAATGAAAGCGATGAAGTGATGACGATGTCCCCCTCATATGATGAGCTTGTTTCCCTTGTCCGTGAACAACAAATAGCTATAGTCGATTTAAAATGCAAAAACAAGAGCCATAAAAATCAATTGGGTAGCTCATCAACCAATTATGAAGAATTGGTGCTTAAGTTTGATATGGTTGTTAACCATAATGATGAGCTAACAAAGACTATTGAGGCTATTGAACTAAAAGCTACTTCTAATAATGCATCCACACTCTCTTTTGAAAAATCTAAAAATGATGCTTCTAACTCTTGCCTTGATTTAATTGATAAAACTCACTCACCCCTTTGCAAGCCGTTTGTTAGTTGGTATGAAGAAACTTGCAGAGAGGAGGTTGCCACTAAAAATGAGGTACTTAAGCAAGAGGTGGATCGACTCATGAAGGATGTGCCAAGGCTCCAAGGTCAAAGGGAGCAAACACAACCTCCTCAAGATAACCGCCCCAAGGTGGTGAAGAAGCTTGAGGAGAGTCAAACTATGGTGTGCTTCCTTTGCAATAAAGAAGTCCACAAGTCCTACACATGTGTAGGTCAAAGAACAATGGGGAAAACAAAAGGAGACTGTTACTCCAAAAGCAACGTAGAGCCGCAAGAATTAAAGAGGACTTGGAGACTTGGACAAATTGTATACAAGGTCTCAAGTTGTACAGCCAAGTGTAGAAATTCATCTCATACCCAAGTCCTCCTTGTTTGTTGGTAACTAGGTTTGTTTTCAATTGGTATTTCCTTTTTAGCATCTAGTTGCCTTTCTTGCCTAGGCTTTGCATGTGCATATCTAAGTCAAGTAATGCATGCCTCGGCTATATTATAGTAGGTTGCTTGTGTCTCATTCTAACCCATGAGAAACCTACATGGTTTCTTAGTTTAGGTAGTTGTCACTAGTTTTATTTCTTATCTTTTGTGCCAAAGTCCAAATCATAGGGTGAGCTCCTCAATTGGACTTGAATGTCTAGTCCATGTCTCTAAAGCAATTCAAAGCTTGTATGCACACTTTTAGGGGGAGCCTATTCTTGACGGTCATTATTGCACTATCTCTAACCATCAACTATCCATGAACATGAAGGAAAAATACATCAAAGTGTAGACTAAACCATTGCTACCGACAAAATTCCATGAGTTTTGTTGAATATTTGGTTGCAGGCGCAAGATCAGCAGAAAACAGGTAAAATTGGCTAAGTAGGAAGAAGCCTTGGCCGCCCGACCAGAGGGCTAGGCAGGCCATTCTCCCCCTTGGCCGCCCGGCTAGTGAATGCGGCCAATTCACTCCATCTTCGAACTGCATGCACATAAAAGACGTGTCAACACAACTCCAAGGTGTAAACCGTGAAAGCAACATGCAAAGCACCGGAAAACCCACCACTTCATTGATCTAGCACTTAGATTGGTGAAGTTAGCAATCTAGGGCACCTCAATCCTACGGCTATGAAAGAAACACAAGTGAAGATCCAATGATCCAAAAGAAAGCACATGTTTTAACTGCCAACCGACCTCTAACCGCCTTAGGGAGTCAATATGGATCATTGGATGAAGAGAGGCGGTGGATCCAAGGGGTGCCTAGCCCGCTCGGCCTTGGGTGGGGCCGCCTAGCCTCCCTACCTAGCCACCCGGCCTACAACCTACCCTCTTCTAACCGCCTTACCTTCCTACACCGACCTACTCCATGTATAAATACCCCTCTTGCTCGAGTGGGTATAAATAGGTCCCTAGGCCTCACTTGTGAAGTGTGGAAGTTGAGTGAAACACACCATTGTCTTAGTCTTGTAGCAGTAGGTTATTCCTAGGAATTAGAGTTGAGTTTGAACTTTTGCTGTAGGGATTCTGGAGTTAGCTTCGAGTCTTGGTAAAGCTCTTGTATCTTTCCTATCTTTTGTACCTTTGCTACACTAGTATAATATAATTCATTGATCATACTTTAGTTATACTTTACTTTATTTCTTACACTTGCCTAGTGTGTGTTGGCATCTCTTAGCCTTAACAGGTTTTACTCTGCAAGCGCACGGAGACCACTGTAGCCTTTCACTCAGAGTATTCCGAGTATCGTAAATTTCCATAGGGAAGCGGCAGGTGAGAGAGCGTAATTGAATATACTCAAGTCGAAATAACTATAAACTTAGATAAATTATACCAACTAGTAGTAATAGGGGTAAACGTGACAAAGATAGGTGTATGGTGGGATGATAAAAGATATCCGTAGAAAGGTATAGTTTCCTAGGAGGACAACGAGTGAGATAAAGTCACCAAACTCTATTTCTAATTAGCTGCAAAGATTATTCGTGCCTAATCAAGATATTCAAATAACAAGTCAGGGTATTGAGTCGAGCGAAATTCCTGAGTCTCGAGGGTACCAGGGGTAGATAGTTGGTCCCGAAGGAGAGTCTAACTAACACTTATGGGCCTCCCGAACGACGGGCTTGGACTACACAGGCACACCACATGCTGTCATCGAGTGGGGCTACCAAGCAAAGCTGCGTGGAGAGGATGGCATGCTATAAACGCGAAGCTTGAACAATGATAGACCGTCCTTGATCAGAGGAGAGGGTCTACCCAAAGCCTAGCGTCGAAGTCTAGGGTTGAGTTATAGCACTGGCAAGGGTAACAGGAATTGAATAACAAAATTAAACACAACCTAAGCCTAGCAAGTGTGCAAAGAAAGGTACACCACACTCGTAGGAGATAGAACTTAGAGTAAAATATAACTAAAATTATATTGAAGATAATCTGAATCCAAAAGATACAAAGCTTTACCACAGATTCGAAGATAACTCCGAAAACTCCGAGGCAAAGCTTGACTCAACTCTAACTCCCAGGACTATCCTAACTACTAAGGGAATAGTGTAGCACTCTAGGATAGAACTTGAACTCAACTCCACACCTATACAACTGAGCTCTCGGGGCCTATTTATAGCAAAGACATGTGAGGGGGGGGGTATTTGTAGGTGCACTTGGTCAGTTGGAGGTGAAAGTCGATGGCCGGGTGACCATGGCGGTGGCCGGCCGACCATAGGGGGTGGTTGGGTAGCCACCCGATCTGCCGACTTTGGCGATCCAATGGCTGATCTGCTTTCCTGAGGTCAGTTTGTGGCTGCCTAACTCAGTTTGCATGTAAGGCGGTTAAGTCACATGGTCGGCCGACTGCATGATTTACCGACTTAGTGCATCCGACGCTTGATATTGCTTCCCCAAGTCGTTTGGCGGTTGAAACGGTTGATGCACGTGTAAAATGTGAAACTTGGATGCTCAGGCGGCCATGCACCATGGTCGGGCGGCCAGGTGTCTGCTCCTGATTTGCTGCATGACACTTCCCTCAGACTTGTGACATCACCTAATCCATGTTTTAATGGTCTTTCGGCCCTTGGATTCTTTGGATGCTTGATACAACGATTGGATTGACATTGCCTTGTGTTTCTTTGCATGCAGGAGTGAAGTGGAGGCAAACCGACTCAGAGGGGTGGTCGGACGACCATGCCACATGGTCGGGCGACCTGCTAGGTGGTTGGGCGACCACCCTGGTGGCCGGCCGACCATAGGACATGGTCGGGCGGCCATGGGATTTTCCCCATTTCAGCCCATCTTCACTTCTTGGCCTTGTTTCATCCATTTTGTGTACATTTTGATACTTGCATCCAAATATTCATACAAAACTAGTGGAGCTCATTAGTAGAAAGGTTAGTCCAGTTTTATTCACATGTTTTGCTTCATTTGGTGGATAATTGACGGTTGATATCGTGCAATTACGACCGTCAACAAGTGTGGTGTACCTTATTGCATACTAGACCAAGGCTTAGGTTTGTGTTGTCGTTAAGTTCTTTGAATCTTGCTAGACTTGCCAGTGCTATAAACTTCCCTTAGGCTCTGATCTAAGGCCAAGTTGGTTCTCACCCTCTGATCAAGGGAATAACTTTAGTGATCAACTTCTCACTTGATCACTAGTTTAGCGTGCCATCTTACCCATGCAGATCTGTTTGGTAGCCCCTTTTGGTGACAACATTAGGGAGCCTCTGTGATCCGACCCCGTCGTTCGGTAAGCCTGTAGGCATTAGCCAGTTGCTGTTCGATTGGCCAACTATCTAGCCTTGTGCCTCCTCGGTGAAGTCTGGAATTTCGCTCGACGCAAAACCCTAGTTCGTGTTCGATTAACTTAGTTCCGCGAATACTCTTGTGCAGTAGTTAAGAAATAGAGTTTGGATATCTTAATGTCGCTCGTTGTCCTACCAGATAGTTTTCCTATGTTTTGCTGACAGCTTGGTCCCTGTTCTCTCACCCACCATACACTATCTTGTTTACCTTACCCCCGTTGTAAGAGTAGCCGGTAGTTATTATTTTATAGTACTGCTTAAAGTCCGAACATATCATTCCACCTATTTGCCCTTGCTTCCCTGTGGATTTTTTACGTACTCGGAATACTCTGGGTGAAAAAGATACAGTGGATCTCTGTGCACTTGCGGAGTAAAATCTGTTATGCTAAGAGACATCAATAAGCTTTTTCTGGCGCCATTGTTGGGGAAGCAATTAGCAATAGAAGATTGATTTTGTTCGAACCTAGGTATTGTAAACTTGATAACATACCACTATCTCTTAGCGGGCTCATTTGCCTTTGTCTACTTTATTTTTGGGTGACAGAGAGGTGTATGACTGGTTTTGACCTACCGGCAAATTTCCACAACAATCTGGAGTCACTGCTCAGAAGGAGAGTTCGTCAAAAGACAATCCACAGACAAAGGCCTGGGCCACCATTCGAGTTTGCAACCCCAAGTACGACTTCACCGACACCGACTATGGCTGAGAAGACCATTCACAAGTTCTCCATCCCATCCAGGAACAACATCCCCACTAGGCTTGAAGTGTAGGTTGGCGATAACTTCAAGCTCAAGCCAGATGTCATCCACATGGTCCAAGCTATCCCATTTTGTGGATTGGCATCGGAGGATGCCAACAATCATCTCTAGCAATTCCTGATGATTTGCAGCACTTTCACAATGGTGCAACCCTCGATGCTATTCAACTGTGCCTTTTCCCATTTTCACTAGTAGGGAAGGCAAAACAATGGTTCTACATGAACCACGCAAATCTGGCAACATGGGAGGCATGTTCAAATGCCTTCCTTGCAAAGTACTTCCCTTTGGGAAAGATGAGCTCACTGAGGAACCGAATCTCAAGCTTTCAATAGCTTGCAGATGAGACTGTGGCGGTGGCATGGGAAAGACTTCAAGAATATATCGCTGCCTACCCCCACCATGGTATGAAACAGTGGCTGATCATCCAAAATTTCTTCCACGGACTACGGCGGTCCGTGCAAGAACACCTCAATGCAGCCACTGGAGGATCCTTCCTATCCCTCAGTGTCACTGCTGCCCGATCTCTAATAGAGAAGATGGCCAGCAACCAGGGATGGAAAGAGGAGAGGGTGAATAATAAGCCCCAGCGGAGTCCACCATATTGACATCATCAACATGCTCGCTGCCAATATGGACCTCCTATTGAAGAAGCTGGAGGATGCTCCTGAAACTATGCTGGCCCAGTCACTGGATTCTCGCATAACCTGTGAGCATTGTGGGAATACCGGCCACACAGGGAACAACTGCCCCAGAAATGGATCGGAGGACATCAACTTCATCAATATCAACAACTTCAACAACGGGCCTCATCCTCAACCAGGTTGGAATTCACACCCACATCTACCTTTCTCTGGACAAGGTACGTCTTATGGTACTTCACAGTAGTTTAACAATAATCCTTTCAATCAAAAAGCTGTGAATGATAGCAAAAGAAATTCCATGCTATTGATAGAGTAATTGAAACTTTATCTCTGCAAATGGAAACTCTTAATAGTAACATGAAGAACCAACTGAGTTTTAATAAAATGTTAGAAACTCAAATAGCTCAGCTTACTGCCGCTCTGCCTAGTCCTACTTTGGGGAAGCATCCAGGACAACCCGAGCCACCCCCGAAGGAGCATATCAATGTTGTAACCACTAGGAGTGGAAGGTCTACACAAGACCCCCCCACATCCTAGAAATACAAGGAAAGAGCAGGCAAAACCCACCAAACCTAAGGAAGAAGAAGTGGCTAGTGAGCCACAATCGGTGAAGGAAGCACCCAAGTCAGCTCCATATGAGTTCTATGACACGATCGTGCTCCCTTTTCCTCAGCGGCAGAAAAAGACTCCTGTTGACGAACAATTCGGCAAATTTGTTGAAGTAATTAAGAAATTATATGTCAACATACCATTGCTAGATGTGATGCAGGTGCCTATGTACGCTAAGTACCTGAAGGACATCCTCAACAACAAGAAGCCGCTACCGTCAGCAGAAGTCGTGCACCTCACGGAAGAGTGTAGCGATGCTATACTCAACCAGCCGCCACAAAAGAAAAAGGATCCAGGGAATCCAACCATCTCGTGCTCAATCAGGACCCAGCACTTCAATCATGATCTCTGTGACCTGGGAGCAAGTGTGAGTGTCATGCCAAAGGTAGTTTTTGATAAACTAACACATGCTACACTTTCCCCTACTACTATGCGCCTACAGGTGGCGGATCAGTCGATTCGCTACCCCGTCGGGATCGTCGAGGATATCCCGGTCAAAATCCGAAACTTCCTCATCCCGGTGGACTTCGTGGTGCTAGATATGGAAATTGACAGCAAAATGACACCCATCCTAGGGCGACTGTTCCTAAGAACCGCTGAGGCCAACATTGATGTTGGAGCTGGAGAAGTCCATCTCAATATCAATGGCAAAAAGGAGACGTTCGCTTTCAAACCAAAAGTCGAACAATGCCGGCAGGTGAAGACACTCAGATTCAAGTGTCAGGCACCCAGGGACACACCGAGACCCAATATTGAGCTCTCGCCAAGTCAGTCGAAAGTGGACTCTCTCATCCTAGCAATGGAGAGAATCCTGCTAGATGGAGAGGCCCACAAGCTCAAAGCCGAACACAAAGCTGAGTCAAGAAGACATGCCTCGATGGCCAAGCCATAGACGAAGGAGACAGGAGGCAAAGCTCCAGTTACATAGGTCACCGCCAAGACAATGAACACACCGAAAGAATGGTAGAAGAAGGAAGAAACACCAAAAGCCAAGCTAGAAGAAAAGAAAGGAAGCAACACTCAGAACCAGAAGGCTATGGCAAACAAGAAAATTTGGTGAGCAAAGGTTGCATCACAGACAACCGCTAAGTCTCCGTCTCATGCTAACTCCAAATAAAAAGGAATGACTTGCCCTCGCCAGGAGGTAAACTGGCATTATCCTCCATTGCATATTTAAATTCTCGCGCACTTTCAATTCATTTGAATTCCTTTCGATCACTGCATGTTTAAATTCAAGTTTGCACTTGTTCAATTCCTTGCACAAATTTTCTCATTTCCCTTCTAAATTTCAATACACACACACACACACACATATTTGAGGCCGCCTAGCCTTACCAGGGCTAGTCGGCCCCTCTCCTGCTGGCAACCCTTAGGGGAGGGCACGGTACAGGCCGCCTGGCCCCCCTGGTGCCCTCTGTCCCTTTGCAAATCACGCGCATGCACACTAATTGCAAAGTGGCAAAGCCACCTGGCCGGCCGGTCCCCTACCGATGCCGTTGGGTCTCGATTTTGCACCATTGCAGTCCAATCTCGCTTGCATAAGATCTACCACCCTACCCCTTCTAGGCACTAGACCGCCCGACCCCTTGCTCTGGCCTCCCGGCCACAGTCAGGCCATCTAGACCATGCTTCTTGCATGCATGCACCCCCCTCGTGCCTATAAATACATGTGCAAGCCCTCTTCAACTCCTTGCACCGATCGGCAATGCGATCACTCACTCTCTCCCTCTAATCACTCTCTTAGCTTTAGTTTAAGCACTTAGTTAAATTCCAGCACTTAGAAAAATTCTGCCAATAAAATTAGTGCTACACTCTCATTTTGTTGGACGGTTTGTGGAGGCTCTACCTCGCAAAGGACGACTAACATCTAGATGACTGATCCCTAGACAGCTAACTGCTAACGCTTAATCATTTTATCCTTCAGGTATTTCTCTTGTGTCTGTAATTTTCGCAGAATGTCATCATTCTTCAGGAAGACGAAGAGAGCCCTAAGCAATGTAGGGAAACACATCAGGTTCCCATCCTCATCAGATGAGCGCCCACAGTCCCATTCACAGAGCGGCAGCTCTAGGACCCCAGCGGTGTCTGATAGGATGTCCATTAGCACGAGCAGGAACTAGGACGAGGAAACAACATCACAGCCCCAACCGCAGCAAATGCTCCTGACCATACACAACATTTTGCCTCGTAACGATGAGGAGGCAGAAATGTTGGAACGCCTTGACCCAAAGCAATTTGGGAGAATGAGGTATTTCGATGCCTTCTTCCTTGTCAACATCGGCATGTTGGACTAGTTCAAAAAAGCGTTCGACTACGTGGGGTGGAGTGGCTTCTCGAACATCAAGAAGGAAGGCTCAGTCCTTCTGACCAAGGAGTTACTGATGACTCTCCACATGGAGCAACTCACCATAGGTACAACCATCCATTTTCGCCTCTTAAATTCCAAGTTTTCTATCTCCCTGAGAAGGCTTAGCGACATCCTAGGCTTCTCCTCGCGTTGCTCCATAGCAGACGCGCCCTCGGGGTATGAGAAAGGAACTTTTTGGAGAGAAATATGTGGTGAGAATATTTCGGGAAAGCATAGTATCACAAAAATCCACAATCCTACTCTGAGACTCTTGGCTCATTGGGTCTCCCTCGTCGTGTTTCCGCATAGTAAGGCACGTTGCACCACTAATGAGGATCTTAAATGCCTCTATGCGATGTGTAAAAAGAAACCTTATGCCCCGGTCATAGACATGGTCCATCACTATATAGAACTATGGAAGAACAACACCCCTATCACTATCACGCCACTTGTCACAAGGATTGCATCCAAACTGGGCACTTTGGAAAATACCCAGCTTGCTTACATTCTCGATAACATGTCACACATAGTGGGTTGGCAACACTTTATCAAAGGGCATTTTATGCAGAAAGAGAGAGATAGATTGATCATGACCTACTTTGGCCACAACTTTGAACTGCCACTTCCAGTGCCACAGTATGATTTTTACAAACTCGCAAACCTGACCATGCAGCTCGACATGGAGGAACCACACCAAAGCTTTGCAGGTGTCATGACAAGAGCCCAACGACAATGAGCCGAGCAGCGGAAATGAGAAGTTGATGTGGAAGCAGCAGTAGATCCATCCTGGGTGCCCCAAACTGTGACATCGTCGAGTACAGATCCAGAACTATCAGATTTTTGACGGTATGGCAACCTAGAGCCATGGTACAGCAGCAGCGTAGGTGGTGGAGGTTCATACCACCAACCGCCATATGCTCCTGAGTATTATGCGGCAGGTACGTATCGTGGATTTGATAGGAGTGTAGGACCTTCCGCATCAGCCTGGTTCACACCGACAACATGGTAGGACTCAATTCCGCCATGGAGGGAATGAACCTGCAGGGTCAGTATGACCCTCGGCTGTACCAACAGGTCGATACTATCGATCGACGCACCTCTGAGATGGACACCCGGCTACATTCCAACACGAACGTTCTTTGAGAAATCAGAGAACAGATGGAAGCCAAGATCAATGATACTCACGAGTTCTACAATCACTACTACTACCAGAACCCCTAGCTTCATTGAAGCTTGGGGGGATGGTAAACCTACGTGACGTGAGCGCGCTTCCTTGACGCTCCCTTAGCCCCCATCTCAGAGTAAGACCCCCTATCCTCAACCTCGCTCTCCCCTGCAATAGTCCCAAGAGTCCCAGCAATACCAACAGTAGTCCTACAGCAACACCGGTCCCACCAGCGAGATCAGTAAGTAATAATAATATTTAGCTATCTTTTCTTATTTAGTTAAAAAAAGAGTGTCAATAAAATAAACTCCCACCTTTGATATATTGCCTTCATATGGAAATGATGAATAGTTTCTCTTTCATGTTCTTGACTAGTTGTCTATGCACATACCGTACTTAGCTTAATTTCGAGCTTGTGTGTATAAAAATGAGATCCTAACCTTTTACTTTGTGGATGCCATTTGCATAAACTTTGTCTAAGTTGTTGTGAGGAATGATATGACTAAGTACTAGGCCAGCTCTACATTTTCTTAGTAGGACGAACTTCTCAGGATATTCTTTTGAAAAATGAAAATAAAGTTCTCCCTTTGGTTTTGAACACCTACCAGAGCGAAAACACACTAAAATATCTGAGCCTAGCTTATAAGCTGCTTAGTCTTGTTTTGAGCTTTGTCAAATTTTGAGTCCCATTGAATGGAATCATCGCTATCCTGTGAATCCTTGGAGCAAAAATCCACCATCACACGTGCATTTACCTACTCTTAGTATGCATCCATACATCTAAAAAAATACCTTGAACTTTACTCCTTCCAAATCAAAATGAGGGAGAATATGGAGCCATCAAAAAAAGCATGCTAGTCAAAGCATGGCAAAAGTATGAAAAAGAAAAACATGCTAATCAAAGCATGGCAAAAAGAGAGAAAATACAAAAAGGCTCCATATTCATACCCATCACAAAAGAAGGAGAAGGAATGGAAACAAGGAGATCCACCTATCCAACCACCAAATAAGCTCCAATGATGAACAAGAAATGCTGATGTACTACATTTCTTTGGTCCAATCTTTGGCCTTGCAAAATAAATAATTTAAGTAAGCTAAGTTTTTCCGTCATTCTGAGCTCCACAAAAGCTTTAGTATAGGAAAAATCTTGGCCGTGCTCTTGGGCCTTTACGGTAAGGATACACATTTGAGCGATTGAGAGTACCTCTGGGGAAACTTGCTTTTAATTTGAAAACTTTCAAAAACACCTGAGATAGGAATCTAAAAAGAAATGTCATGAGCTGGAGTCCTGCAACGAAGTCATTCTTTCTCTGAACCACTCAAGACATAGTAAGTCAAAAAGACGCACCACAGGTATGAGAAAAAGTGATCTTTGCATACACTATGGTTCGAGATGAAAGCACGGGTGTCGGTGATGTATAGCCTCTATTCTTGAACAATGATATTGCAGCAACTCCTGATCCATAACCCATTTTGGCTTTACTCGAGGACGAGCAAATGTTTAAGATTGGGGTGTCACACCCCAATTGTAACTCTGGAGGTGGTAGCCGCCACACCTTTATGAATTCTTCACAATCATAAGGGTGCAAGGCATTGCGCAACAGATTTCTAACACAAGTATATTCGTCACCAACTTTATTCATTTAGGCAAGGCTACATTATGGTCTTTATTACAGTTAAACCTCACTACTACTTTCTTTTTTTAAGCTGACGATGGATGATGTAATACGTATTCCAGTATCCAGTCCAGGTCTAATACGTGTTCTGGTATCCAGTCCAGGCGATATACACTTTAGCAAGATGGTCCTCTGGTAAAAATAAATTATACAAAATGACTTCTATAAATTAAATTTCGTCCTCAAAATTTATTCACCTTCAGTTTTGAAACAAGTAGGGATAGGATTTCTTCATATCAATTTCTGATTCCCATGTGGCCTCATCCTCCGAGTGATTGCTCCATTGTATTTTGAGGAATCGAATGGTTTTGTGCCTGGTCTTCCTTTCCTTAGTATCCAAAATACATTTTGGATATTCCTTATAGATCAAATCTTCTTGTAACTATTCTAGCGGTATCTCAATATATTCTTCGGGTTCACGGAGGCTTTTCCAAAGCATGAACACATGGAAGACATTGTGGATACTTGTTAGAGATTCTGTCAGTTCCAGTCTATATGCAACTTCTCCTACTTTTGCCACAATTTTAAATGGTCCTATGTATCTTGGGCTTAGTTTCTTCTTCGTCCCAAATCTTTTAACTCCTTTCATGGGTGATACCTTTAGATATACCAGTTCCCGACATCCAACTTAAGTTTCCTTCGCTTAGTATATGCATAACTTTTTTGTCTACTTTGTGCAGTTCTTAGCCGCTCTCTTATTATGCTTATTTTTTGCCTCTGTTTCCTGTATTATTTGTGGTTATCTTTCTTTTGCCAACTTCATTCCAACAAATAGGCAATCTACATTTTCTTCCATATAGTGCTTCATATGGGGCCATTTGGATACTGGATTGATAGCTATTATTATAGGCAAATTCTGCTAGAGGTAGATATTCATCCCATGCCCCTTTAAATTGAATAACACAAGCTCAGAGCATATCCTCAATGATTTGATTGACCCTTTCTGTTTGGCCATCAGTTTGGGGATGGTAAGCTGTACTGAAATCTAAGTTTGTCCCAAGTGACTTATGCAAACTTTTCCAAAAATGGGAGATAAATCGATGATCTCTGTCAGATACAATTTTTGCCAGGACACCATGTAAAGATACTATTTCTTGGATATAAAGCTTGGCATATTTTTCTAGGGAGTAAGTTCTTTTAATAGGTAGAAAGTGAGCAGCCTTGGTTAGTCTATCAACAATTACCCAAATTGAGTCATTTCCGGAAGGGGTACAAGGTAATCCATGTATGAAATCCATGCCAATCTCCTCCCATTTCCAAACAAGAATGGATAATGCTTGTAGTAGACCAGCGGGTCTTTGATGTTCTGATTTAACCTGTTGGCAAATATCGCATTCTGCCACAAACATTGCAATTTCATGTTTCATGTTATTCCACCAATATGTCGACTTGATATCCTTGTACATTTTTGTGTTGCCCGGATGTATGGTGTAAGGGGAGGAATGGGCTTCTTGTAAGATTTTCTTCTTAAGGGTAACATCATTTGGAACACATAATCTATTTCGAAATATTATTAGGCCTTCTTGGTCAATCCTAAATTTAGCCAATTTTCCCTCCATTATACCCTTCTTTAGGTTTCGCATACTTGTATCAGTGGTTTGTTTTTGTAATATTTCATCTTGCAGAGTGGGTTTAATTTGAATTGCTTGAAGTGATACTTCTGTTATGTTAAATTTTACTTCCACTCCTAATCTTTCAAGTTCCCTCAGTAGTTCAGCTTGTTCTGTACGGACTATGGTCATATTGCAAATAGCTTTTCGGCTTAATGCATCTGCTACTATATTGGCCTTCCCTGGGTGATAATTAATGTTGACATCATAGTCCTTCAATAGTTCTAACCATCTTCTTTGCCTGATGTTTAGTTCTTTTTGTGTAAAGATATATTTTAGACTTTTGTGATCAGGGTATATTTCAGAGTGTACACCATATAGGTAGTGCCTCCATATTTTTAGTGCGAAAATTATTGCAGCTAATTCAAGGTCATGTGTTGGGTAATTTTCTTCATGTGTCTTTAGATGGTGTGATGCATAGGCGATTACTTTTCCATTTTGCATAAGGACACATCCTAATCCTATCTTTGAAGCATCACAGTATAATGTGAAACCTTCTCCAGGTGTAGGTAGTGTGAGTACTGGGGCAGTAACTAAGCGGTTCTTAAGTTCTTCAAAGCTTTTCTCACATTCTTCAGACCATTCAAATTTAACACCTTTTCTAGTTAAGCGGGTCAATGGGGAAGCAATTTTAGCAAAGTCCATTATAAATCGCCGGTAGTAACCAGCCATACCAAGGAAGCTATGCATTTCTGTAACTATGGTGGGTCTTTTCCAATCTGATATTGTTTTCACCTTCTTTGGATCGACAGATATTCCTTCACTAGATATAATGTGTCCTAGGTATGACACACGATCCATCCAAAAATC
The DNA here is from genome assembly GCA_030272315.1 of Paspalum vaginatum. Lineage (NCBI taxonomy): Eukaryota > Viridiplantae > Streptophyta > Magnoliopsida > Poales > Poaceae > Paspalum > Paspalum vaginatum. The sequence continues at coordinate 22,152,750 of CM059013.1, forward strand.
ACATTTCTTTAGTTTAGCATATAGCTTGTGCTCTCTTAAGATCTGAAGCACAGTCCTTAAGTGCTTAGCATGTTCTTCCTTGTTCTTTGAGTATATCAGAATATCGTCTATAAATACTACCACGGATTGATCGAGGTAGGGCTTAAAAATTCAGCTCATTAAATCCATGAATGCAGCGGGTGCATTTGTCAAGCCAAATGGCATCACTAAGTATTCATATCGTCCATAGCGGGCGCTAAATGCAGTTTTTGGTATGTCACTGGATCTTACTTTTACTTGGTGATAGCCCAATCGTAAATCTATTTTTGAGAATACTCGGGATCCTTGCAACTAGTCGAATAAATCATCTATGTGAGGAAGGGGATATTTATTCTTAATGGTCACTTTGTTTAATTCTCTATAGTCAGTGCACAGCCTCAAACTCTTGTCTTTCTTTTCAGAGAATAGGACTGGTGCTCCCCAAGGAGATATACTAGGTCAGATGAATCCTTTCCTTTCTAAGTCCTCTAGTTGTGTTTTTAATTCCTTTAGTTCAGCTGGTGCCATTCTGTATGGGGACTTATAAATTGGTTTAGTTCTAGGTATAAGGTCAATGGCAAATTCTATTTCCCTATCTAGTGGTAATCCAGGTAATTCTGTTGGGAAAATATCTGGAAATTCATTAACTACAAGAATTTCATTAATGTCTTTCTCTTTAACCGAAATTTCAGCTATTGTTGTTGTGCTTAGACAGGGGTCACTTCCTGAATACACAATTTCAGACTGCCCATTTGGTTTAAGTCTTATCGTTTTCTTAGCACAGTTTATGTTTGCATTATATTTTCCAGGCCAATCCATGCCTAAGATGATATCAAAGTCTTGCATATCTAGTATAATCAAATCTGCGGTGAATTCCTTCCCTTCTATGTCAATTGGGCAGGCTTCACAAATTAATGTAGTGGTTCGATTATCTATAGGTGTTTGTACATACACTGTTTCCCTTACTGAACTGTGATTTATAGCATGCTTTCTCACAAAGTTGGTTGATATAAAAGAATGGGTGGCTCCCGAATCAAACAATACTGAGCATGGATGGCCAAATGTTAGCAAGTTACCTGAAACCACGTTGTTGGATTCCTTTGCATTCTTCTTGGTCATATTCACAAGAAGTTTTCTCTTATTGCCCTGCTAGACCCCAGTGTTGTTAGCATTTGGTGTTGGAATTGAATTCGGGCCATTCCTGACCGGAGAAGGTGCTGGCAAATACAGGATTTGTGTAGGTGCAGGTAGTGACATAGGTTTCTGTTTTGCTAACTGGAAATTTGGACATTCATGCCTAGTATGTCCAGGTTGACCGCACTCATAACTCCTACCCCAGCGGTATCTACAAGTACTAGGTGGGTGATTTTTCTTGCATATTGGACATATTGGAGGTCTAGAGGTTTCAGTTCTATATTGTTCATAGTTACCTTCTTTTCTGAATTTCCCCTGGTAGGATATGTTTTCATATTTAGCCTTCTTACTGGGTTGTCCTATCTCTTTTCTTTCTTCAAGAAACCCCTTCTCCAGCAGTTGTGCCTTGCTCACTACTTCTCTAAAAGTGTCTAGTTCAAAAGCTTCGACTCTCCTTTTTAATGGCTGGCGAAGCCCACTCTCAAAGCATCGAGCTCTTGAGCTATCTTTGCGTACAAATTCTGGAGCAAAGCGAGCTAGTCTTGAAAACTCAATCTCATATTCAGAGACAGATTTATTGCCTCGGTTAAGCTCCAAAAATTCCTTTTCCTTCATTCGCTTCACACTCTCTGGAAAATACTTTTTATAAAACGCCTCCTTAAATACTTCCCAGGTGATCTGTAAACCTTCGGGATAAGACATTCTATGGGCATCCCACCACTCAAAAGCATTTGACTATAACATGTATACGGCATAGGTGACCATTTCATGTTCAGCACATCCCATTGCACCAAATGCCTTTTCCATGGCTGTTATCCAATCTTCAGCATCCAGGGGGTTTGATGTTCCCGAGAAAGATGGTGGGTGCAAATTTTTGAATTCTGCAATTCTGTTACGATTTTCATCATTTCTGGCCATGCGCTCTAATATTTCCATCCGCCGCTGCTGAGTTTGTTGTTGTTTTCCCAGTATATCAGCTAGCATATGAGACAAGGGATCTTGTCTTGCTAGCAGTAATCCCGTGCTACCGTTAGCTCCATTTTGAGATGCACTATGACTATTCTGAGTGCCGTCTATTCTATAACAAGGAAAATATTTAGTTAATAGGCGTACAGTTTAGCAAAAAATTATGCACGTGTGCTGATATGCATGCGAGAATACAGATATGTATGATACTTAGTTTCAGCCTGTATTTACTTTGCACATTCAGTCCATGTTTTGTTTGGAGTCTCTTTTTTTTTAGTTGTTGTTGTACAATCTCAGAGTTTAGGATTTACGAGATCTGTAAGGATATGTTCTTTGTAAATCACGAAATTTAGTTGTACCATATAATAATAAACATAGTCAAGCAGTAACTATCACAACTCCTAGCAGGGTAAAACGAGGTTCAGTCTTACAGGATGCAGTACAACTGTGAGAATAAGCACCCAGTAACAGCAAGTTTAGGCAGTACAGTACCTATCCGAGGTAAGGAAACCTTAATCATCCTAGCTCTAGTGAAATAAGTAGTGGTCACCGGTAACAATCCCTAACCTTTCCAAGTTACTGGCTGCCTTGCAACTCATGAGACACCCCAAAATCAGCCTCCCCTCCAAATAAACAAAAGAAGATTGAGTTCACAAGGTATGCAGCAAGCAGCATAAAAGCAAACAGTTTAGAAAACAAAAGACAACATGCCCCATCCTACTATCTTCTAGTTGCTGCCAGAGCCACTCTCAGCATCCCTACGATGAAGTGCTGCCACAGCTTGACGCAGCTCCAGGATGCGCCGAAGAGCCTCTTGTTCAGCTGCTCTAGAAAGGTGCGATCATTCTCACCATTACGGAGTATCGAAAGCAGCTCATAGCTAAGACAAGTGAATAACCCGTGGCACATGATCTAACTTGCATGAAGCTACAAGTTGCTAAATCTAAAATTTTGCAAGTCTCTGAATTGCTTATGGCTTGTTGTATATGCTTTGGTTGAGAGTAGCACACCTTGTATGATTTGCTAGCATCTTGTTCATACCTACCTTGCTAGATGCTATTCATATTGGTGATGCTTTCTTTTCAACAACCCTGAAAAACATACTCCTGATCTGTATTAGATAGATTCAATTGAGCTTGTTTGCATGCTTCCTTGCCCTGTATGCTACAACTCTTATTTACTAGCTTTTAATCCCTGCTGAGCTCTTCATGATACACTTCTTGCATTTCATGGCATATTGTGCAGCGGAGTTGAGTTCTATGAACCCTTGATGTATCCATTGTCAACAAGGGTGAGAGATTGTTGCTCCCTAGGGGGAGTTCATGGACCAAGGGGAGAATTTTGGAGAGAATTAGTTGAAGGGGAGCTGTGCATTCATCTTACATTTGTGAGGATGCATTTCAGGGGAAGTTTGAGCTTTGCATGCTCTCGCATCAGTGCGTTGAGCCTTTTGCGTCTTTCTAGAGGAGCCGATGCTTTGCTTAAGCATGACTATGTTAAGCTAGTTTTCCTCTTTCTTGAGGGCTCACGCTTTCGTTTGATCGACTGCGTTGAGTGGTTTCCCTTGTCTTAGGGGGTCGATCTTTGGTTTTGTTTTTGTTGTCTCAATTTGCCCTTCTCTGCTTGCGTTTGGCTTTTGGGCAATTGTGAGCAACTTTCTTCTTTTTCTTCTTTCTTTTCGGTTTTATGCTTTTCTTCTTGTCTTTGTTCTATTTCAGGTTACAGGTTGAAGGTGTTGACAATGCACTCATCAAGGGGGATATTGAGAGCCAATGGATCGGCTCCATTGCCTCTGGAGTGATAAGTGATTGTCAACAGAAATCAAGACCCAGAAGGACTTGGGCAGAAGTCCTCTGATGGATTGGAGGCCCTCCGATGGACTGGAGGTAGATGGAGAAGAAAGTCCTCCGAAGGACAGGAGGCATGCTCGGCGTCAGTCGGCCATGGGAGTTCGGTACACAGAGGAGTGGCACTACGACGGCAAGTGTAAGACCTCCGAAGGACTGCAAGGCGACCCCGATGGACAGGGAATGCCAGGTGCCACCGCGGTGCTCCAATCTGAGTGCATGGCGCGAAGACGTGCGAGGGCGTTGGCGGATTCGCTCAAATCTGCCACCCTACCACCAAGTTACCAAGACACGGCAAATGGGCTCAATTCTCACCGAGATAGAGTGGTGTGGGCTGTTCCAGGCCCAAGAAGGAAACCCTAAAGTTTTCTGGTTTCTGACTTCAAAACCGGGGGACGATCGGCGGATTTGGACTACCGGCGTTTCTGTAATATAGGGGTCTTAGTGTAAACTGAGTTAGTTAGGCCTGGGCTATATATACCTAAGTGGTAGGTCATTTAGGTGACTCTTCCACCTCTAGAAACCCTAGGCTTAGCTTTCGAACCAGCCAAGTGCTTAGAGTGAAAACCGGGTGCTAATCTAGGATTTGGAGTCCCCTAGAGCTACTACTTTGCATTAGTGGGAGGATGAAGGTTGCTAGGCTATGAGGAACCTTGTAAGAACTGATTTCCACCTTTAATACAAGGAAGATTCATCCCAAATTCATGTTCATGTGTGCAGCCATCTCCTTCCCCCCTTCCTAGTTTGGATTTTGGATGAAACTCAAAGGCTTTTGGTGATTTGGTTTTCCCACGAGTTAATCCTATTCTTTTGGATCTTTTGGACTTGATAGGATGTGGAGATTATGACTTAGTTCATCTCAATCCTGCAGGATTGCCACGAGTAAGTTGTTCTTGAGTTTTCCTATTTCTTGCCCAAAGATTGCCTTCTCATGAGATCTGTAATTCTTTCTAATCCCTTGGTCATTTTGAGTTGATCTTTTGGGAATAGCTTTGGAATAGGGTCCAGATAGCCTGTGCAAAATCTTGTGAACTTTGGACAAGATTTGGTCAGATTTGCGTTTGAAAACTAATTTTCTAGGACTGTACCAGACTATCCGATATAGCCACCGGACCATCTGATCCCACCGGACAGCCCGGCTGCTCGTACCGGATAGTTCGGCATTAGGTCTGCCTGGGGATTTCCACCGAATAGTCCGGCAGCCGCCACCGGACTCTCCGGTGTCACCGAACAGTCCGACCCTTGCCACCGGATAGTCCGGTGAGGCCAGGGTTGTTGCCCCATTTTCACTATTTTGTTCTTCCACTGTGTTTTTGCATCGGATTTGCTTTTCCCACTATCTGATCATACTCTTTGCTTGTTGTGTTCTAGTAAGTCGCATTTCGGTGCGGTGAGTGTCGAGTGGTGAACTTGCAAGTTTTGGTGCTTGCGGTGACTTGTGATCTTTGTGATCGTTGAGTTGCTTGCTCTTTCATGCCCGGTGCGTATCCTTTCAGTGGACGAGACCTTGCACTTGCTAGACACATATCTGTTCAGTGGACGGTTTCTAGGGTCGGTTCTTATGAGTTTTTCATCGCACCAAGTTTGTGGGTCATGATTTTGAATTTTCAAGTGCTCCTATTCACCCCGTCCCCTCTAGTTGTATGTCTCGGTCCTACACTTATGTCCATTGACCACAAGAAGGGGACAAGATCATGGCAAGGGCAAGACACGATAAACATCCTTTGATCTTGCCTTTGCATTGCATCCTAGCAAGTAGTATGTTCTAAAAATTCTTTCAATTGGTATTGTTATTGCTTGCTTGGTCATGTTGTCATCAATCACCAAAAAGGAAGTAGATTGTAAGAGAAATGGGCCCTAAGCCTTGTGCTTAGTTCCCTAATATGATTTTGGTGGTTAAGGTGACAACACGTACCATTTGGGGTACAAACACCTCAAAGAAGGACCTAAAAGGCACAAGAGAAGACCCAAGATTCCATCCCATTTGAAGCAGCTGCCCTGACACAGTGGTCCCACTGGCCGATCAGTAGACCAATTTTTTGGCCCATCAGAAGGTCCGGAGAAGCCCCATCGAAAGGTTCAGAGAGAAGAAGAAGGCCAAGATTGAAGATTCAAGACCCGGTCCAAATTCATGCATCGGACGGTCCGATGGTGCCACCATTGGATGGTCAATCTAGGCAGTGAAGGAGGAGAAGAACAAGTCCCGGCACTTCAACGCATCGAACGGTCTGATGGTGCCACCATCGGACGGTCCGATGGTCCATCGGACGAGCTGGACTGAAGATCAACAAGTCAAGACCTCAGGCGAAACCAACATCGGACAGTCTGATGGTGCCACCATCTGACAGCCCGATGGTCTCAATGGTCAGCTAAAGACTCAATGGTCGACTCCAATGGCTAGTCAGGTGTACGCATCGGATGGTCTAATGGTCCCACCATCGGATGGTCCGATGGTTGCAGGATACATAGATCAGATTGCTTCCAATGGCTAGTTTGGAGGTGTGGCTTATATATACCACCTTGGCTGGCCTCCACTTTGTGGTTGGAGAATCCTGAGCTAACACAAGTGTTGAGACACCATCTTGATCCATCCATAGAGCCTCATACACACATTTGTGAGCCCGCCACCACAAGAGCATAACTAGACACATGCCGGCATAGCTAGTGATTAGTGCATCTTTGCTTAGGCCTTGTTATCTATACCCGTGCCTGCATGCACATCTATCCTTTGTAAGTGTGGGGCTTGTAAGTCTAGAGAGACCCTCCAGAGTATGGAGTGGCCACCACCTTACTTGTGAGAAGGAGGAAGGCCCTCGGCACGTTGGCCAAAAGCTTGCCATAGTGGAGACAGTGGGGTAGCTCCGTGAGAAGGACTCAGAAGACCCCAACAGCCCCGACAATCCTCTACCCTTGCATGGGCGAGGCCGTAGTCCAAGACTACGCGAGAGAAGGGCTCATGTGGGTGTGTACCGAGGATATCCGGAGACCCGACCGAGGTTGCTTGACTTCCGCGGAAGTCACTTTGCTATCCTCCACTCTTGCGTGGGCGAGGCCGTATTCCTTTGAGGACTACGTGAGAGCAAAGCCCTGCGGGAGGCGCCAAACGAGGAGTAGGGGCTAAGAGGCACGTTGGCCTCCCCGAACCTCGGGAAAAATCTTCGTGTCTCCATCGTGTGCCATCGTCGTCATCGTCATCGGGAGTTTGCATATCTCTACCCATCTCTTTATCTTCCGCATTTACATTCTTGCAATTGTGTGCTTACTTTTCTGGACTAGCCTGTTAAGTTAGTTTCTAGGTGGAACTAGGTTGCAAGACTTGGCCACGGTAGAATTAGCAACACTTAGCAAAACCTTAGTGCACATAGCTAGAATTATATTGCATTGGTTTTGCTTAGCAGTTGTAGTTTTTAGGAGCCTTAGTTTCTAGAAATCCTAATTCAACCCCCTCTTAGGCATTGGTCCAACCTTCAGCTTTGATTCCATCAACTAGGTGTATTTAGTGGAGGTCCTAGAGGTGCTCGGGTTCGGTGTAAGGTGGAGAAACTGGATCTTTGCCCTTCTTGCCACCTCTTCGTCGCCGGTTCTCTTGAATGGCAAGCCGGGAAAGAGAATCGTCCATACGTGGGGTCTTCGCCAGGGAGATCCACGGTCCCCAATGCTCTTTATTCTTGCCATCGAGCCACTCCAAAGAATTGTAAAGCATGCGGTACCGGTACAATCAGGATCCTTTCAAAAATCTTTCCAAGTCCAACAGCTCTCAGTTGCTCCTTGTACACAGACGATATCCACTCCAGGGAATTGTAGGGCATGCAGTACCGGTGCAGTCAGGATCCTTTCAGCAAATCCTTCCAAGATCAGCAGCTCTCAGTTGCTCCTTGTATGTAGACGATGCTGGTATTTTCGCAAAACCAGATGCGAGTGAGCTAGTAGCACTGTGTATTATCCTACAAACTTTTAGCCAGTGTTTAGGGATCAAATTCAACCTTAACGAGACAGAAATTTATCCGATCTGATGCCAACCAAATGAGGTTGAAGCTCTACCACTTTGGTTCATCGGCAAAGTCAACTCCTTCCTTGGCAGATACCTTGGTTTGCCTCTCCATGTGAGAAATCTCAGGAAAATCAATGTCCAGTTGCCGATTGACAAGGTGCGAGCCCGGTTACCATGATGGAAAGGAAAGCTTTTATCCAAAGCAAGTAGAGTCACTTTAGTTATTAACGGTGCTATAAAAATATCAGTATTTCTATAAAAATATAATCTCCAACTGTAACCACTATGGACGCATGGAAGAGGTCCCTGTCCTCTTTACCGCACGGAACATCCAAACCCACCCAAGCCCTCTCATGATTTTTCCACTAAAACCACAACCATTGCAGCCGCAGTGTGCGCGCAAAGCGCTCCATATCAGCAATCCCAAGCGCCCCCCTCCCCCCCCCCCCGCCCAGTTCAAGGGATGGGTCCTTATTAGCCAGTTGACAAGGCAGTGTCCACCACAAGTATTCTCCGCCTCCTCACCTTTCCAAAGGAAGCTTCGCCTAATTTTGTCAATTTGTTTGAAAATCCACTTCTGCGTTGGGAAAGCTGTAGATCATTTGGATAGGAAAGGTGTAAGAAGAGACTTGGACAGTTTAATATGTCTCTTTTGGTGGGAAATTTGGAAGGAAAGAAACCACATAACTTTTCAGGGAATGGAAAAGGAAGAAAGAGTGCTGGTAGCCAGTGGCGGACCTAGGATTTTTTTATAGGGTATGCCGCAACAAAAAATTTTACATGCAATTCGGTATAATGTACATATAGTGTTGTAAACAATTCGGTAAATAGCATATAAAGTCTTGCATTTAACAATAAAGTGCCAAAGTTGCATACATTACAACACAAGATAGTCTAGAAAAGTGCAAAAGATGCATAAACAAGCTTACACATGCATTATATTTGAAAGAAATTACATACTACTTATCTGGTTTATCTGGCCTCCGCTTCCTCAAGTCCATAAAAGTTTGAATTATGTCTTCTTCAGCCACTTCAAAGAAAAAGTCCTTCTCAATGTATGTGACAAGACAATCATCCAAAAGACTATCACTCATCTTGTTTCTCAATTTAGTTTTCACAAAAATCATTGCAGAGAATGCCCTTTCAACACTTGCTGTTGCCACCGGTAAAAGCAATACCAATTTGAGAAGCAAGTAAACAATATCATACACCATATGTCTCTTTTTTTCAACAAGCCGAACTGAGAGATCAACAAGATTGTGTAGGTCTTTGAAGTTTTCATCTTCTCTTAGGACATCAATAAAATTGTCAAGTTGCAAGTCTAATTTTAGCAAGTCAGTGCTTGATATGTCATTAGGATAGAACTCAGCTAGTCTACATACCTTCCTTGCATCCCATGAAGCAAATGAGTTGGAAGGATCAAAGGCTGCCATACAGGAAAGCAACTCCATATTAACCTCATCAAACCGACTAGCAAGCTCTAGGCTAATTTGATCAATGACCCCAATGTATACTTCTCTTCTAAAGTGGTCATCATTGGTTTGCCCATGAACAAACTGTATTGATCTTCCATAAGGCACATAATTACCCTCCATAATAGGAACTTGAACACCATGCTTGTTACAAAATAAAGTAACCTTCTGAAGGAAATCATCCTAGCCATCATTCCTTAGGTGTTCCATTCTTCTCTTTACCACTTTAACAAGTGAGACTTCATTAAGAATATCTTGCTCCCTTCTTTGCAAACACTCTGATAATTCATTAGTGTATCCAAGAATAACAAACATTAAGTGTGCACTAAAAACAAAGTCAAATGACTCAAATGCACCAAGCATAGTATGTATCTTTGTCCAATCAGTTCTAACTGTAGTATCCTCTCCAAGAGTGAAAAGAACATCACAGATTATAGGATACATAGCAATGATGTGGCATATAGCTTTGTAATGAGAGCTCCACCGAGTGTCACCGGGCCTAGACAACCCCATCTCTTGATTCAATCCACTTCAGTTTCAAGTTCACCACAATCAAGTCACTTCGTGAGATGCTCAATCCTAGCATCTCGAAGCATGCCATGACGCTTACAAGAGACTCCAATGATATTCAGCAAGAGAGATACTTGATCAAAAAACCAAACACAATCATTATTTCCCTTGGCAACAGCAACAAGAACTAGTTGGAGTTGATGTGCAAAGCAATGGATATAATAAGCACAAGGTGACTCTTGCATAATCAATGTTTTTAGCCGTTTAATGTCTCCTCTCATGTTGGTAGCCCCATCATAACCTTGACCACAGGATTCGTGTCAAAGTCAAGCCATGACTAACAAGTAAAGCTTCCATTGCATCTTTAAGTGACAAAGAGGTAGTATCATCTACATGAACAACTCCAAGAAAGTGTCCACATGGCCTTCCCAATGCATCAACATAACGCAAGCAAAGAGCTAGCTGTTCTTTATGTGATATGTCACTAGACTCATCTGCTAAAATTGCAAAGGGCTCTTCACCAAGTTCTCCAATTATTTTTTTCTAGTTTCTATGGCACAACATTGAATAATCTGCTTTTGTATCTTTGGGCTAGTCAAAGTGCAATTACTTGGAGCATTGCTTAGAACATACTTGTTCACCTCTTCACTATGTGCTGCAACAAATTTCAAAAGTTCAATGAAGTTACCTCTGTTGCTAGACTCTGCACTTTCATCATGTCCACGAAATGCTAATCCTTGATGCAAAAGAAACTTCAAACATCTAAGTGAATAAGTCAACCTTTTCTTATACAGATATAGATCCTCAGCACTCGACTTCTCAATTTTATCATCAATTGCTGCATCAGGATTCATAAAACCAAGGTATTTCTCTTGGGCTGCCTTATGTGCATTAGAACGTGCATGTTTCAAAAGTGCTTTCTCTCCTATATTCCAGTTTCTCCAACCATTCAAAGTAAATGCAGCAAGTCCCCTTTCCCTTACTTTCTTTGTTTTTGAACAAGTAGCATACAAAGCAAAACACGACATCTTTTTTGGTACTATATTCAACCCAAGGAAAATTGTGAAACCACACAAAATTGAAATGACGTTCTCTATCTCCAATTTTCCTTTTTGGGAACTCATGTGCATATGGTTGAAATGGAGCTCTAAGAATATATGCTCTTCGAATTGCATCATGATCATTAGCATGATAACTTGCAATGGGTTGTCTTTCACTTGGATCATTTGGAAGATGACTCACATCATAAGTTGGTGGTGCCGATGGTGGTGGCGGTGGCGGTGATGGCGGTGGTGGTGGAGATGGCATAGGATTCACTATTTCTTCAATTACTCTCTCTTCCTCTTGTTCTTGAGTTGCATCCAGAGATGATGAAGAAAAATTAACATTAAGCCTCTTTGCCGTATGCTTCCAAAAAAGAGATGCAATATCTCCATCCCTCTTCATAATTGATCCTCCTACAGTCTGCAAGTCTGCAATGTCAAGGAAACATCAATCCTCCTACAATCCTACTCGCCTAACCCTAACAAAAAGGCAAACTACAAACAGATCGGGTCGAGTGGAGGGAGAGGAAGGGAGCAGGGAGAGAAAGGGCTTACCAGCGTGGTTAGGGTGAGCACAGGCCATAGGGCACACACGGTCGCGGCAGCGCCGGTGACCGGCGGGCGGCAGACTCCTGCTCGCCTAACCCTAACAAGGGGCAAATAGATCGGGTCAGGTGGAGGGAGAGGAAGGGAGCAGGGGCAGGGAGAGGAAGCCAGGAAAGGAGTAAGGCGAGGAAGAGCTTACCGGCGTGGTGGGGGCGAGCCCAGGCCGTGGCGGCACCGACGACCGGCGGAGAGCGGACAACGGCGCGGTCGCTCGGGGTCGGGGCTTGGGAAATCGCCTTCTCGGCCTCTCGGGCGGCCTGGCGACGAGGGACGGATGGATTGGCTGGATTGGGCGATTGGCTGCCTGTTTTTTAAGAGTGGTCCTTGGTGGGCTGAGCTTTAGGGTATGCCTCGGCCCACCTCGACCATCAAGGATGGCAGGGTATGCCGTGGCAGGGATCATCAAGGATGGATTTGGGCAACGGAGAGCGACAAGATACTTTTTCTTTTAGTTTCTTTTTCTTTTCGTACCGTTGTTGGGTCCGCTTTTAGTTGTGGATGTTCGTGGAGCGTTCTTCGGGTTAGTGTGGTGTATAGCGTTTTGTTATTGCGTTCTAAGTGTAAGAGCTGTAGCGCCTCTCTCTCTCTCTAATAAAATTGCGGTGCCGCAAATCTCTTGCCGTTTCCTTTTTAAAAAAAATGGTATTGTGTGTGTTCCTCTCTGGGGTGGAGGATGCAAGCGCTTGTGCTGATCTATTCATACTCCACGCACTAATAAATCTAAAGTAAATGCGTCACAGGCGAGGTGCTATATACCTCAGCTTTGCAAAGCTCTCTTTGCTACTTTGGTCGTCTTGGGAGAGGAGTTCGGAATCAACACTTCCATGCATGTTGCAACACGTTCATTGGACAATTTTGAGCTGTCATAGTCGCTCAATTTTCAACCTCCAGCTACGAAACGGGGTAATATAGGTCATCGGGACGAAATACCCTATCGGACCTTATTGAAGCGGTACCGGGTGGTAGTTTTCTATATTTTGTAAACAATAGAATATTGTTAATCTCTATAAACTCGTAATTAATTTATTTCAAATCAAACAAACGTGAAAATTGTATCAAATCTTTTCTAAAAACATAGCCAATCAATTGGTGCTCAATTTTAAGATACTTGGATTTGGGTTTTATTCCTGCACCTATATTTATTTCTGCAAATATAACACTATAAATAGGAATGAATTAGTTCCAAATATCTCCAAACAGAACACCAATAGATTATATTTTTATAGAAATAGTGATACAAGTTCCATATTTTTTTAATTTAAAATAAATTAATTATGAATTTTTAGATATTACACATGATTTTATTATTTTAAAAATAAAATACCGATATCCAATACCGCTTCAAACAAGGCCAAAGGGGTATTTTGCCCGGCTTGATTAGTTAAAGGTCCTAGGTTACACGGTTTCGTAGTTAGGACAACAACCGCGACAGTTCAAGGTCGTTCGTCGGTATAAAATGTAATGACATGTCCCATCCTCGATCATTCAGACACCGCAGGATCTATCGGCGGCGAAATTCTCTTGTGCATCCTCAGTTTCTCATTCTCCGCAGCTTGATTGATTAGAAACACGCATGCATCTAGCTAGCTAGGAGCTAGCCAACTAACGTAGGAGTACTACATGGTCACCGCACCATGGATGCAACAGCAAGCAGCAGCACGAAGGCTTACATAATTGCCGTCATCATACAGCTGATCTACACCGGAACGCCGCTGATATCCAAGGTAGCCTTCAACGACGGGCTGAGCACCTCCGTTTTCGTCTTCTATCGCCAGGCAGCTGGGTCGGTCATGCTGCTGCCTCTGGCTCTCTTTCTCCATAGGTAACTAACTAAACCAATGGTAGCATAGAACATACACCTAACGATAATAATGTTATGAAGCACGGTGAGTCCTGCTCCTGCCTACGTGCCCTCTGATTGATCTTAATTAGCGAAATTAGTTCTTTCTTAATAAATTTGCAGGAAAAATGTGCGGTCGACGATGTCGTTCGTGTTGCTGCTGAAGCTCTTCTTGTGTGCCTTATTCGGGTATATATATGTTCTGTCAATTGTTGGTTTAGCTTCAAATTATTAATTCAGATAGATCCGCTATATATATAGTCCTGTCCTGTCCTGTCCTCCGTTTGTTCGTTCAGTTCTCAACACACAAGGAAATGATCATCACTATTAGCTATATCTTTGTATGTGTTCGCATGCATGTTCATCGATCAGCAATACCCTTTGCTTAAGTATGTACAACCTAAGCCTCAAGTTCACATCGCCAACCGTGGCATCGGCGACAAACAATTCTATGCCCGTGCTAACCTTCTGCCTGGCGCTGCTACTGAGGATGGAGGTGGTGAAGCCGAGGAGCTCATCTGGCGTAGCCAAGCTCGCCGGCGTCGCGCTCTGCCTCGCCGGGGTCCTGGTCATCGCCTTCTACGCGGGGCCGGCGGTGAGCCCTCCGGTTAACCATCATCACCGAGCACTGTCTCCCAGTCCCGGTCCCGGCCACCATGTGATGAGTGGCAGTTCTTCAAGGGCAACGTGGATCAAAGGGACTCTGCTCTTTCTCATTGGGAATTTGGCATGGTCGCTGTCCATCGTGTGGCAGGTCTCTGTCTGCTTCGCTTGGTATACATGCATGGTGCTCTGCTGCCTGAAATTAAAGCAAATGCAGCAGTGCTAGCAGCTGGTTTGGTTCTCAACACGATCCAATGACGCTATGGCAGGCTGCGCTGCTCAAGGAGTACCCAAACAGGATGCTTGTTGCAGTGGCGATCTGCGTGTTCAGCGCAGCGCAGTCGTTCGTCATCGCGGTGGTGGCGGAGAGGGACTTGTCCAGGTGGAAGCTTCAGCTGGACATCAGTTTGCTCGCCATCGCCTACACTGTAATAGTACCATAGTCAATCAGATTAGTTTTACACCATCACAATTCACAAGCTAATGAGATTTGATTATTTCTCAATAATGGATCAATTAAATTACTGTACATTGGTAGGGTTTTCTGGTGAGCGGTGTGACCTACTACCTCCAAGCATGGTGCATTGAGATGAAAGGCCCCGTCTTCTTCGGTGTCTGGACACCGCTCTGCTTTGTCTTCACCACGTTTTGCTCTTCCTTGCTGGGAGAGGTCATTCACCTTGGCAGGTAAATAAATCAGCAGACGGTCGATTTACATATATACGTTGCATTGATCTTAGTAAGTTTAGGATTGCATGAAAAACCAGAATGGTAAATATATAATCATGGCCGTCTTCTTCAGCATTCTCGGTGGAACCTTGCTGGCTGGAGGCCTCTACAGCATGTTGTGGGGTAAAAGCAAAGAATCTGCTGGTAAGATTGCGCTGGACGGCGAGGTGAATGCCATCGCCAGCTCTCATCAAGATGAGCAGGTGCCGGAAGGAACATCAGGATCGCCGGCGGAGCATGCGCCAAAAGTATAGTTGATCAATTTATTTGATCCACATTAGCATTAGCTCTTATGTAGTCCCGCTCAATATATAATCCACTAAACGGGTCAGGATCAGTAGTGAACCAGTCCCTTTTTTACGATACACTTCACCAATATCATTAAGTCCATTTTTCGTCGCTATTACCACCTCGTGTAAAAAGTTGATCTTAGTCATCACTGATATTGGCATCCTAATTAAAGAACATACTACTAAGGTTGTCTCCAGCGGGTTACCCATATGGATTGACTATAGTACAAAACGTCATTGTAGCGCTACTGTAAACAAAGAATGAGGTGGTTGAAATAGTGATATGCAAACTCATTTGAACAATCCGCTAGAGATAGTCTAAGAGATGTTTTTTTTTGGCACAGATATTACTTACTTTTATGACAATAAATCATAGTTATTAAACGCACTAATGATCGCAGGGCAGAATTGTTTTTGCAGCTAGCTATGATCTATACTTGTGACGCCATGTCCATTACCTTTATGCTCGGTGCGATAAAATTATTTCAACCTAGTATCAAGCTCGATGCATGTCACTATTTTGTGTATTAATAATGATGGATTTATCATGACAAATGCACATCTACATATGACAAATTGGTTTAATTCCAAAGGCGCGGCTGAATATCTACATGTATAAATGGCTACAATCTTTCAAATATAGACATGTTCTGTACAAATTGTTTTGTTCTATGGCGGGCCGTTTCTCCCAATCGCGGACAGCGATTTGTTCCAAGTTATACCAGGATGGCAGTCCTGGCTTGCGTAAGAGGATGCTCTAGGAGGTAGAGGGTGAATTAGGACGCAAATCGATCACTTATAGCGCGTTTGGTTGCCGGAGTGGGTCCGTCTGGCGTGAAGTCGTCCGGCGATTTCTGAGGAGCGGATGCGTCCTGCAAATTTGATCTTTTGTTGCATGTCTTGGTGACGGACAAGTTGACTCTGGGATGCAAACCAAACGCCAAACTATCTTCAGTATTAGGATCGGATCATTCCAGACCAGTTCAAACCAAACAGGCTGTTACTAACCTAGGACTCTAATATTTTCACAAAATAAGCCTATGTATACAAACTGCTGCTCTCTACTTTACATGTCCAAACGTGATTTGCTTTGCACCCTTGAGAAAATCCTGTCAAAGCTATCCTAAAAAGCTACTCTAGGAAAGCTAAATGCACGCAATGCAGAACCAATAACCATTAGTGAGTTGCTTCAAAAAAATAACCATTAGTGAGACCTTATGTAATCATTACTTTATGGAATCATGTGGGAAACAAAAACAAAGCACAAATGTAAGGTCCTGAACATGGATTGCTTGTACATTAGCCGCCTGTTTTCCCAATTATTTGTCAGTATTTGACCCTTAAATCACAATTTCAATTTTTGAGGCCCCATTGACAGGCACTGGTGTCCATAATGGCAATGGAAGATGAGCAGGAGTTTTTGAGGTGGAGTGGCCACATGGGAGAGATGTGAATATGTGATGCTAAGGCCGGACGATGAGAACTGGACAGTGTCATGTCATGCAAATTTCATGCCCAACAGTTGGCAGTAATCTGTGTTTGATTACGAAAATTTCATATGATTTTCACACACTTTGAGGGTACCGCTTTGTTCTACAGGCTTTCATACTAATTTAATAAATAGTTAACAGTTAGCCCTATATTACTTTTGCCTATTGGTACCATAAATATGGTTCCCTAGAGGTGTAGTGTATCTTTATCAAAGGAAAAGGTCATAAATATTACACTTTTGGGGGGGGGGGGGGGGGGGAGGTGGCAGATGGCCAAATGCATATGGGCTCCACAGTTTGGATTATGTTATCCCAACTCAATTGAACTAGTAGTGTACAAAAGCTCAAAAGGTTGGTAAGCAACTAAACATGACTGAGAAAGAAACTCATGGCACAGAACTATTTTTCTTCTTTCCTTTTTGTTATATTACATATTTTTCAGAAAAAAAAACACTTCCCAGTTCTCTTTTCAGGATAACACTCATTTAGCTAATTACACTTGAATGAGAGGATAATAAAGAAAAACAAAAATACATGAAAGGCTATAATTTTCTGTATATCACTAATCACCAAACCATTCATTTAAATGTAAGCACTGTAGCTGATTATGCATTTTGTATAATTAGATAGCTAATTACACATAGGAACTCCAATTCACAGCTTCATATAGTTGTATAGCTATATGCCTAAAGCGTCTGTATATGGTTTTTGCTTCAACCCTACAACTGGACTCAATAAAAGAATTTGAACCCTTACTTTTGGCAACAAATATGATTCAGCTCAAAATCAAACTTATTTGACCAATCTGAGACTACATGAACTCAATGTTCAACCACTTAGCACCAAAGACTAAAGATGACCCCGTTACACAGATCAAAACTTAGTTATTCTTTCTCCCTCTCATATTTGTTCTGATCAATCCACCCTAAAAAAAGAACAGAAATCTTCATCAATATTCTACTGGCCCTGAGAGTCAACTAGGAAGTGGAGAAGAGGGCTGGCTATGCTGTAAAAACCAAGCAAGTTCTTGGGAAATGATCACCTCCAATGTTTGTTCTTCAAAATTAAAACAGTAAGTGAATCAGAAGGGACCAAGATTTGATGACAGTATATGCTCCTACAACATTATATGAAGGATTACACGAGTCAAATGAATATTAGTCATAGTTATCTCAAAATCGCAACAAAAGGTTATGTATGAATCAAATCAAAGGGAAAATTTAATGAGTAAGAACAGTGAATACAAACATGGCATTCCATGGTGTATCAAGTTTCTAATTTCACTTTGTGATATAGTCTTCGGTCAACTGAATATTGACAAGAACTTGTTGTATCTTATCAGCAACAATCCTGGCAACTACTTCTGGAGAGAACCTCTCGATCATGTCCTCCCTTGCTTTCTTTCCTTTATTCCTAGCCTCTTCCCTATCACCAACAACATGTCTCATTAAGGCCCTCAGCCGATCAACTGATGGCTCAGCGCATAGGTGGCCCATGAATGGCCCTTCTGTGACCTCAATCAGCCTGTCCACATCCAATGGGTACCCATTCTCCTCGGTCAGGTACTCTGTTGGGCCCGACCAATTCGTCACAATCACTGGCAGTTCCATGGCCATGGCTTCGACCACTGGTCTACCCCAGCCCTCACCACGGGTTGGCAGCACAAATGCATCCGTGGCTTTGTACAGACTTGGAAGAGAAGACTGAGGGACATGCTCATCGATGACCCGGATTTCAGCCCATCCTTCCACTGGCTCCTCAATGCTGGATTCCTCCACAAACCTGGAGATTTTGCCACTGAAGTTTGTGTCAGAATGGAAGGCGTTGACTAGAAGGTAGAGTACAACGTCATCAGCTCCAGAGAACTCCTGCAAGAATGCACTCAGCAGCACATCCCAGCCCTTCCTCTGCTCCCATTTGAACACACTAAGAAACACAAAGCCTTTGCCTTTGGAGTCAGCATGTTGAAACCTGGAACGCTCAGGCACCATGACAGGCACACCAATTGGCAGAGGAAGCGCTGCATGCTTGTCTGGATCAAAGAACGCAACATCCACCGCCTGCACCACCTTGACAACTTTGGTGTGATCCACGCCGCTCTTCACAAACGTCGACACATGGAAATCAGTAGGCACCCAGACAGCATCCATCTGGTTGCACCGCCTGACATGCTCGGGCGAGACACGGTCCGTCTCGAACATCGTCCGGCCAATGACGAACGCAGGATCGTCGTACCCGGTGGGCGGGCACGGCAGCGTCTCGTACATCGGCGGGTACCACGCGCCAGGTTCACTGTGGCAGACGACCACGGCCCTGGCGAGCTCGCACCGCGCGGTAGCGAGCCTGTACGCCAGGTTCTTGGACCGCTCGGGCAGGCCGAGCCAAAACTCCATCGACTCGAGATCGCCGTGGTGCGCTATCGCGAGCGTGAAGTTGTTTCCCCCAGCAGCGGCGGCGTGCGCATCAAGCGCGGCGGCGTAGGACCATGCCTCGGAGCAGTATCCGCCTCCGGAGGCGAATGGGGCCATCCATAGAACACATGGTGGGTGTACCACACCGGCAGCTGCGTCGGCCGTGCCAGGAGCCGGTGCGGGGTGTAGGACCGAGGGCTTCGGCCCAAGGAGGAGGCGGAGGAAGCGGCGGGGCAGAGGGTTGGTGTGTACGCCTAGGAGGAGGGCGACGGCGACGGCGAGGAGAGGCGGACCCAGGAGGAGGACGAGGCGGCGGTTATGTTCGGGGGGTTTGGGTTCTGGAGGGGGGTTGGCGGTTGGCGGTGAGACTGGCATGGTGGTCGGCTGCAAAACTGGCCCGCGGCGAACTCAATCGTCGGCACT
The DNA here is from genome assembly GCA_030272315.1 of Paspalum vaginatum. Taxonomy (NCBI): domain Eukaryota; kingdom Viridiplantae; phylum Streptophyta; class Magnoliopsida; order Poales; family Poaceae; genus Paspalum; species Paspalum vaginatum. Next base: position 22,172,123 of record CM059013.1, read on the forward strand.
CGGCAAAGGCGAGGCAGATCGGCGGCCGGAGAGCCGCATCCAGGTGCCGGAGCGAGCGAGGAGAGAACGGGAGTTGAAGTGGGAACTATGAATAATTCGACATGTTTGGCGGCGGATTGGGATGCAATCCAAACTTATTTTAGATCCTAGCTTAATGTCAAGTTGTCAAAACTTGCAATAATTGGTCAATTTCAAACGCTTTCTCATAACTATGATCTTGTTTGAATCAGCTAAATATTAGCTGCTTCTCTCTCAGTCCTAATTTACGGATCTTTTGACTTTTTTACCCCAAATTTGACCAACTCATTTTATTTAAAAAAACAATTGTAAAAATATGGAAAAAAAATTAAACTCATAGTTAAAAATATATTATATGATAAATTAAATCACATTAAAAGTAAATGATAATTATGAACTTTTTTAATAAGGCGAGAAAGTTAAATTTAATGTAAAAAAAAATCAAAACACCCTATAAATTGAGACAGGGGAGTAAATATTTGTTGCATCTAACCAATTAATTGGTGGTAATATACTTTTTAGAAGACGCAACTATCAAATCACAAGACTAGTATCCGTAGTCCCACATGGCTGTTAACAAATTAGTCGTAACATCTATCGTAAGTTCAAAGCATCTTGTTGTCTCCTATCATACTAACCATTCATTTTCTTTATGGGCTTAGCTCACTGTGCATACACCATTCTACTCTAGGCACCAGAGTCCTCACTTTCCTCTGTATCTTCCACTTCCACGCTATGAAGACCGTAGGTATAGGAATCGAAAAGCCTCTCAGTTCCATGGCCTAAAAAATATATGCATGAAGGTCCATGAAGGCCGTAAACAAACAAATTGTAACTACTTTAGAAATATATCGAATCAACAATTCAATATCAATAATTAATCACCAACGTCAAAAATTAGCAAATGAAACATCTCCAAGTCAAGCCAGCAACATCAAAGATCATTTGATGCAACAAGCAAACCCCCTCATCAACTATAGAACATTTAAAAATCATTGTTGCAACATTCCGAACTAACCATTGCATCATTAATTGGGAAATCAATGCAACGATGAACTTTGTAAATGGAAAATATATATGAAACAATTGTGAACCATGGCTGCAACAAGCATACTGAATTGTTTTAGCATTGAAGAATCAATAGAAAAAACAGCACCAGGACATTTGTACGAAATTTTGCAGTATGGACGTATTCTCAAAATTAGTAAGTTTTGAAGTTGAAATAAACCAAATCCATGTTCACAACATTCAAATAAGGCCACTACAACATTGCATGATGCGAATAAATCCCAAGTGGGTCTTACCTTCAATACAAATAGCAAAGCCAACAACCTTGCGACCTCAAACCTAAACCCATCATCAGAGATTGATCAAAGTCTGAGGTGGCCAGACCTCATGGGAGATGGTGAAGAAGATGAAGAGAGAGGTAGGAGGTAGCCTCGATGGCGACAGATGAAAGACGACCATGTGGTCTAGAGATGTAATCGTTGTACCCTTGCCAGCAGCCTCGGTGATGGAATCGAGAGGTGAGATGGTTGATGACCTTATTACTGGTTAACGAGATAGGAACACATGGAGAGCTGGATTGAAAATGGAAGGTCAGATGTCTTGCGGTGGAGAGATAGCGCGCGCTCGCGTTAAGGGTGATAGAGTGGACATGAACCATGATGCCTATTAGGTTGTATGACTGATAGTTTATAACTCACATATTTTCATAGATAAAGTGAAATAGAGAGAAATTTCTAGCATATATATTGTCCAATGTGAACATTCCAATGAGAGCATCCGCGAAGCTAGCATAGCGTTCTCCCCGCATTGCATCAAGTAGGCCATGGACTGACTGTTTGCCTCATTCCTCTAGCCACCGTCTCATCACCTCAACTTTCGATGAAGCATGTCTACACACCATCGCATCCCACCCACCCAAAACATGAGAGGAAGATACATGGCTACAACATTAGAACACAATTGTTGCTACATCTTAAGACACTAGTACCACGCAATAAAGGAGAAACATATAAATCACTTGTTGCACCATAAAAACACATCCTAATCTGCATCTCAATGAAACAAATTAGCAGCATCAAAAAAATTACTACAGCAAAATCAACTGGTAATTGGGACGTCTAGTTACATGTGCTGCGACACTAAAAAATGCATCTGGATATACATCTTAGACATTGACAAAAATAGATTGAAATGCTTATGCAGCACAGCTGAAAGAACAATTGCAAAAACACATTTTGTTGTTAGAACAACCGGTTAGAGATATTACAACAAGTCAACAAGAGTCTCAAAAATCAAATGTTGAAACATAAAAAATCATGTGTTGACAAATCATAAAAAAAGTAACCAGTCACGGTGAGGAACTCTAAGCCCCGTTGGTGCTACCCTCGCCCTCTACTGGTCGACCCACCACTCCATGGACATGCACCTTCTGATGCGCCAAAGTTGCTCTGACCACGATCGTCCCACTCCAATGTGGAGATCGGTGAGGGGGAGCATTGGTTGCCTCAGCATCAGTGCACTCACACCTACAAGATTGGCATCCAAATTGAGTCTTTCGTTGTCCTACCACTAGGATCCAAGTCCTAATTGTAAGGAAAATGGGGCCTGAGCCTTGTGCTTAGTTTTCTAGTGTGATTTTGGTGTTGAGGTGACAACACGTACCATTTGGTACGAATCTATATGCAAGTGTTTTTGTTTAAGTCTTAGGGTGCAAGAGATAGACTTGGGGTACAAACACCTCAAATGAGGACTTAAAAAGTACCAGAGAAGACTCAAGACTCCATCCTGTCAGAAGCGTGATGCACGATACGGCGGTCCGGATTTTTGCACGCACCGAACGGTTCGGTGGTGCCCATCGAACGGTCCGGTGAGAAGAAGAAGCCTGAAGTTGAAGACTAAGACCCAGTGCGATTTACACGCACCGGATGGTCTGGTGGTCACACCACCGGACGTTCTAGGCAGTGGAGAAGGAGCGACCGCGTCCCAGCGTTTACTCGCACCGAACGGTCTAGTACTGAGCATCAGACGGTCTGGTGATTCCACCAGATGTTCTAGACCAAGGCTACATCAACTTGAAGACTGTAAGGAAAATAGCCTCATGTGTCATATTTCCATGGTTGTGTTTTGGTGATTGATTGACAACCAACGCTTGGACTAATGAACCTTTCTAGATGCACATTCTCAGGTGTTTAGGTTTAAGGGATGACGAAGAAGAAGAGTCGAAGGAAAGGCTCGAAGGATGTGCAAGCAAAGTTGGGAATTACACTGACCGTCCATGGAGCGTCTGTGGACCGTACCAAATAACCCGTGGGTACCAAAGCTTCAGACTGGAAGTAATATAGTACTCTCTAGAAGACCGTCCAAAGACCGTACCAAATAACCCGAAGCTATGGACTTGGAGGAAAATCAGGAATACATGGACCGTATAGTACTCTCTAGAAGACCGTCCAAAGACCATACCAAATAACCCGAAGCTATGGACTTGGAGGGAAATCAGGAATACATGGACCGTATAGTACTCTCTCAAAGATCGTACTATACTCCGTACCAAGTTACCCGAGGCTATGAATTTGGAAGGAAAATCAGGAATACATAGACCGTACAGTACTTTCCTACAGACCGTACCATTTCTAACGGCTAGTTCAACGGCTAGTTGGCAAGTACAATGGACCGTACTATACTCTCCTACAGACCGTCCATAGACCGTACCATCCTGTCTATGTATTTTCATTCAGTCTTTTGGCCAACGGCTAGTTCATGTTTGGGGGCTATATAAGCCACCCCACCCGGCCATTTGGAGTGTGTTGGAGCACTTGAAGACTAGAGCAAGTGTAGAGGAGTATTCCAAGTACATCTACCACTCCAACCACCATATGAGAGCTTAGTGCATCATCCAAGCTAGGTTAGAGCTTAGAGAGAGCGAGCTTGTGAGCTCTTCTCGGGTGTAGCTCCTGCGTGAGCTAGAGAGAAGCCTTGGCTATAGTCAAGCCACATTGTATTCGTTGCTAGACCCTGGTGTGAAGTGGCGGTGACACTTTGTGCAGGGACGAGGAGACCCTACAAACTCCATAGTGAAGCATCCGACGCCGTGTGACCGAGATAGACGGTGGCTATGCCTTGGTGGCTTAGTGGCACTTAGCCTTTGCTTGCCATGAGCCTTTGTGGCGAGAGCAAGACGGTGATCGGAAGAGTCTTGGTGCCCGGCTCGGATTTTGCCTTCCGTGACGAGCCCGTGGATGTAGCCCTTAGTGGTGAACCACGTTAAATCTTCGTGTCTTCTCGAGAGTTTGCATCCCCTTGCACTTACCTCTTTACTTATTGCATTTATGTTTCCGCATTTACATTCTTGTGTACCTTTAGCTTTCCTAGTTACTTTGATTAGGTTTGGCTTTAGGTTGCAAGTCTTTTGGGTAAGTTAGAGAGGGCATAGATAAACCTTAGACTTAACTAGCATATGTAGGACGAAATAGGTTTATCTTATGTACTAGATAGCCTCAAGTTTTAGAAGAGCGATTAGCGACCCGATTCACCCCCTCCCCCTCTTGGGTCGGATACCCCGGCATGTTCCTTACAAAGACCGCGACGTTAACACGCACCGGACGGTCCAGTGGTACCACCGGACGGTCCGGTGCTCACAACAGTAAAATGAAGATTCCAACGGTCGACTCCAATGGCTAGTTGGGTTGGACGCACCGGACGGTTCGGTGTGTGCACACCAAACGGTCCGGTGGTGCAGTCTGCGTAGATCAGCTCACGCCCAACGGCTAGTTTGAAGGCTTGGGCTATTTATACCCCCTTGGGCGGCCTTCACAATGTGGTTGGTGACTCATGAGCTTATTGTAGTGTTGAGACACATTTTCTAGAGCCCAACCATCACTAGAGCTAAAGAGACACATCTCGGCAAAGCTAGAGCTTGCAAGCATCTTTGCTTAGGCCTTATTGTCTTACCCCATGCCTGTGTGCACGTCGCATTTGTAAGTGTGCGGCTTGTAGTATTGCGAGACCCTCCGAAGTGTGGAGTGGTCATCACCTTACCTTGGGAGAGGGAGGCAGGCATCGACGTTTTGGCTAAAAGCTCACCTAGTGTAGACGGCGGAGAGCGTCTGTGAGAAGGCCCGTGAAAGACCCCCAACGGCCTTGTCCATCCTCTGCCCTTGCGAGGGCGAGGCCATAGTCTGTGGAGGACTATGCGACACAAAGGCTCGGGTGGGTATGTACTGGGGATATCCAGAGTTACCCTGCGGGGTTGCTTGACCTTTGCGGAGGTCACTTTGCCATCCTCCACCCTTGCCAGTGCGAGGCCATATTCCTTTGACTACGTGAGAGCAAAGCCTTACGAGGGGCACCAAACGAGGAGTAAGGGTAGATACTTGAGAGCCTCCCTGAACCTCGGGAAAAAATTTCCGTGTCTCCATCTTGTGCCATCGTCGACATCGTCACTGGGAGTTTGCATCACTCTACCTATCCTTTTAGCTTTCGCATTTATATTCTTGCAATTGTGTGCTTACATTTGTAATACTCTGTAATTTTCTAAACACCTAAGTGCATTTGCAGTTTACCCTAATTTTTCTCAAAAATTTGATTCAAATTTAAATTTGAGGCCTTTTTAAAAATTTGGAGTTTTCCAGGGGCAAAAATGTGAAAGGGTAGTTAAAATTAAGCACTTTCACTTTTGTTTTTGGACCCCTATCAAAATATGTCAAAATCTAGGGTTAAAAATTAAAAGGGTAAAAGTAAAAAAAAAAGAAAAAGGGGGCGAAGCCCCGCGGGCCAGCTGGCCAGCCCGCGGCCACGCGCCCGCTGGGCGAGGCCCAGCCGAGGGCCGCGGCCCGCGTGGCGGCCCGCCCACCCGCCACCCGAGCCTCCCCTGTCAGGCGGCGCTGACAGGTGGGACCGCGGGGGCGGGGGTCTTCTTCCCCGCAGCGCGCGCGGGGAGCAGCATTCCCCCGCTCCGCGCCGCGCCGTTCCCCCAGCCCCGTGCCGTCGCCGCCGTCTCCGCCGCCGTCACCGCCGCGACACCGCGCCGGTAAGCACACCCCGCCCCATTCCTTCCCTCTGCGCCACGCCGGGCGCCGGCCCGAGCTCTGACGAGCTCGGAGCCCGCATGGCGCCGCGGCCACCACGGCGTCGCCGCCGCGGTCCCCGCGCACGAGAGCCCCTAGGGTCCCCGCCGGCACGCGCATCGGGTGCGCCGCGACAGCGCGCACCCCGCGCCGTAGAAAATAGGCCGCCGCGGGCACCACCGCCAATGCGAGGCTACCTCGTCGGCGCGTCGCGCCGGCGGGCGCCATGCCGCGGCGGGTGGCGACCGCGCAGTGTAGAGACAGGGGGGAGAAGGGGAAAAGGGGAGGGAAAGAGAGAGGAGCTCGCGCCGCGCCCGAGGCCACCGCCGGCGAGGCCTTTCGGCCTCCGCCGCGTCGGATGGGCGCCGGCGCTGCCGGGGGAGGCCGGCCGGCGGGGCCGCCAGCCCAGCTGGGCCGCTCGCTTGGCAGGCCGGCCTGCCGGGCCGCGCAGCGGCCGGGCCGAGCCAAAAGGCTTCGGCGGGGCCGCGCCTTAGCGCAAGCAGGCCGCCGGCCCACTTCGGGCCGGGCCAGGCCGAAAGAGAAACCGAGGCGATTTTTGGAGGGGGAAATTAGAACTTTTTGCTTTCTTCTTTTTTGTCGGCTGGGCCGAATTTCGACAGTATTTCTGTTTTTCTTTTTCCTAAAAAATTAATTTGTTTATCTATTTTGCTTTAATGTAATATGTTTATTTTAATTAGAAAAATTATTTATTAATTCATATAAATAATTTGGTAATTCCAAAAAAAAAGAAAGTAAATTAGAGTTTATATATTTTAAAAATTTAGTCTTTATTTAAAAATGCAGAAAAATTCATTAAGTGCATTAAAAATAGAAAATTAATTCAAAAATCCATTTTAATTATTCAAAATTCCTAGAAAATTCATTTAAGCTTTAAAAATTATTTAAAATTATTTAAAAAATACCTGGTAATTCATTTAAAGCTTAGGACAATCTTTTGCATTCGAAAAATATCCATATTTAACCCCAACCACCCTTTTTCTTTAGAAAATGGTACATTTTACTGTTTCAACAGGTTGATCATCCTCATATTTAAAACTCCTGCATGTCATCAACTTAGGCACGTTGGTCCCACCGCTCCCAGTTGAAGAGTCTTCCACTGCAACGGAAAATCCGGAAGCCGGTGCGACCGAAGCATCCTTCACACCTGCAGGAGGAGACTCCGAGTCACCGACAGAGGCCGATCCTGTGACTCAAGGCAAGCCCCGGTGCATTACCCAGTTTTCTTAAATTCTTAATTTAAATCAGAGTTATGCTTGTGCATTAGAGTTAGGAGTTGATTGAAACCCTAGAGCATGATGATTCATTACCCAGCATATAATCCTATGCTCAGTAGATGGCTTAGGTGGCAAAAGCCTAGGAAGGAAATCTTTTACAGCAAGTTTTGGTTGAGAATAAGAAGTTGGATAATAAATTGATAGGCATGCGGCGGGATCAGTTTCGCTTTCATACTTTACATGTTATGATTAATTGCTATGGACCCTGATCATGCCTGTGTCGCATAAGGCCGTCCGATGTGTGGCCTGGTTGGGCCGAACGCGCCTCATTCACTTACCGTCCTTAACGGGCTCCGGTAAGCCTTTCGTCCTGTTGTACCTAAGCGCGGAACTAGACGAGACCAACTGGAAGGAGGAGGTTGGGCGGGTGTCGAAGGACTGGCACCCGGGTTCGGTGAGGATGGTTCCGGCTAGGTGGCACTGGATGTTGGGTTGTCGTATGTGGGGTCGGTGTACACACATATGACGAGTGTTTGGGTATCCCTCTCGAGAGGTGGAAAACCGATTCGAATCGTCTGTGGCTTGCCGGTTGTAAGCTGCCTGATCGCGACCAACATCATAGTAAGAGAATTGATCTTGTTAATGATAAATGTTTGACAACATGTTTGTCTGGGTGGATCCTGGTGGGTTAGTAGAATAGGAATAACTTAGTATGATCAGGTAATAACTAAAAGGGTGAACTAAATTCTAAAGCTAAGGATTTATTATTAGGTCTACCGCAGTGTGAGTTGACCTAATCACCCCGGCCTTGAGTTAGGAAGTCGGGTTTCGACCCAGTGGTCGGGTAAGTCTTGCTGAGTAATTAGTACTCAGGCTTCTTGCCTATGCTTTTTCAGGTGCAGAATACACTTGGTTTGAATGGGACCCTTATCTAAATCCTCATTTCTTCTGATCTAAGCTTGGCTACAACTGAAGAAATGAGATGTGTGCGTGAGTTGAAGGAACATGAGAACAATACTACTTTTGTTTTTTTTTTTTTTGGCTGAGGAACTTATCAGCTGGAACTGTAATAAGTACCAAAACTTATGTGTAATATTTTAAGTTATGTAATAAATGTGATGTGTATGTTGTAACCTGTGGACTCCTTCGAGAGTCGCCCCAAAATCAAGCTCGATCCGGATGGGAAGGCCAAGTCAGGATAACTACATCCTGAAGGACTACCGAGGTTAGTCCGGATCTAGTGATTAAGCACTAAATCCGGGTTAATCTAGGCGGTTCTGCCACAACATTCCTAGACTAGATTGATAGGTTAGCTTCTAGGTGGAACTAGGTTACAAGACTAAGCCACGGTTGAGTCAGCAACACTTAGCAAAAATTTAATGCACATATTTTGCTTAGTAGTTGTAGTTTTAGAGAGCCTTAGTTTTAGAAATCCTAATTCACCCCTCTCTTAGGCGTCGGTCCACCTTCACTAATCACTAGAATCGATAACCTTTGGCTCGCTCTAGCTTAATGACACCTAAAATCGGCTCTCAGTGAGTTCGCCTGCCTTGATACGCTAAATGACATGACTAACCATCAATGGGTGCAAAGCATCTCTTGTTGATGACACATAGAGCTCACCAACATCAGAGTTAAGAGTCGAGGAAGAGGAGGAGGAGAGGAAGCTACGCCTCAGGGCATTAGGATTAGGAACTCACCCCTATGGTTGAAAAGAAGAGAAAGGGGAGCAAGGAGGAGATGGTGATGAACACTTGTGACGTACATGACTAAGGAAAAGGGGATGCTTTCGTTTTCATGTTGTTCATGAAAGCATTCGTCCACGAAGGCAGGTGGAGAGCTACGCACCTATGCCAGAGGAAAGGGAAGCGTACGTTGCGTTCCAGACGCTCGCACGCATGCATTTCTGCCAATATTTTAAATAGGCGCTATAGAATTTAGTGTCAGGCTTCCAAAAACGCTAGCGCGCTATTTCTCTTGCAATAGTATTAGCGTCAAGTCTTTAGAAACGTTACGACAACGCTACAGCAGCGCTATAGAGACTATATCGCGCTATCTTGTACTTTGATTTCTGCATCTATATTCTATTCTATTCTAGATATCTTAAATACATGTACTCCAGATAAAATGATAAGTATATGAACATACTTAGTTTCAGCACTAGGTTGCTGCCAAGTGCCAACTGAGCTCTCTAGCAAATAAATCATGCGTGTAGTTTTAAAGGGAGGTCGCTGGGTGAATGGGTGATGGGTGGTAGGCCAACTTAGCAGAGGAGGTGGTTGTGAGAGTGATGCCACCAAAGCGTGCATATAGATATGCATAACACTGTAGACATAATGAAGTTTAAAATATAGGTGTCTAATAAAGAAATCATACCTTTGGTTTTAAATAGAGGTAATTGGGTGAATGGGCGTTGGGTGGTAGGCCAACTTAGCGGAGGAGGTGGACAATGTCACCAAAGCGTGTATATAAAGTTTATAAACATATATAATACTATACATGGTGAAGTTTCAAATATAGATGGTGAGATAGTTTGATGAGCCCAGCCTAAGGTGAAAGGTGACTAAGCGGTAAGTAACTATGTACATTACAGACTGAGAACAGTGGTGAAGATAGAAAAGAAAAATGACGGTGCACTTCTAGATAAGCATACTGCATGTAAAGCTATATGCCAATTTTAGTTGTTTCAAATGGTTAAAGCGAACCTTTAGCACTATTTTTTTTTCATTTTTCCTAACGCCAGCGCACCACCCAAACAGACAGTGGCCGATGCCAAAGCGAGGTAGTACGTAGCATGAAGATAGTGCTAGCAAAGCTAGAATAGCTTGGCGGCATGGTGGTGGCATACTTGTGGCAGGAGATGGTCGGCGGTGCGCATGGGCAAGGCGAGGGACGAGGGTGACATACGCCGAGCGTCTACCGTGGAAGAAAGCGAGGGTCAGGTACTCAGGTATGAGAAAAGGATTAGAAAATTAACTGCTAGCTGTTTGGATCAGAATGGACTACTCAAGGGTCTGATTAGATCAAGGCCAAAGTTTGGCCAAATTTGATCATGTTTAAATTTCAAAAAATATTTGATCAAATGATAATGTTTTAGTTTGTAGGCCTTATTTAGGTGTCAAATAAAACATACGAACAAAAAAATTGTTATTTGATCAAATATTTTTTAAAATTCAAACATGATCAAACATGGCTAAAATTTAGTCTGACCAACTTTGGCTTTGATCCAATCAGGCCCCAAAGCATCAACCAACAAAAAAAATAGTTTTCATGCCTATGTTAGCATCTCATTTACTTTCATTACTTTCTTGATCCTGTTGACGTATATCAATTTTTACATGAAACATTGATAGCCAGCGTACTCACAGCCCATCAGAGCACTTGGTCAGAAAGATGCCTGCCGTGAAAGAAAACTATTAGGGTTAACTCCTAACTCGTTGGATTTACCTGAAAATCCATAGCCACCTCATTAACATTGTGAATCGGCTTACATACGTGAGACAACATGACGCGGGGAACAACTACCAAAGGGCTCATGGTTATTTAACACCCCCTAAACCCATACAGGTAGAAAATACTGGAAGTCTAAATGCCAAATGTTGGCAACTACGAACTAAAACAACTGGCGACGTCACTTGATTTATTCTTTTTGTTTAGCAGCAGAAATTGTAAAACTGGCCATCCACGTCTACCTGGAATAGAGTTCCCAAGGCTGGGCCACGCTGAAATAAATACGACAGCAGTAAGTTAACCAATGGCAGATTACAGCGCCAACTCGTGGAATTCCACGCTGAAATATATTGACTGGTGAAGTTTTCTTTATCTTATGAGCACAAACGCACAAATGCTCCAGCCATTTGGATATATACTAGTTTAACAGTATATTTGCGGCTATATTATTCTACTTGCTACATCATGCACTTCTTGCATCTACTAATGTGCATCAACCTGTAAAAAGACATTAATGGTTTGTTGTTGCATATCTAGCAAAGGTGTAACGAAGGAAAAGAACATAAGTGGGTCACTTGGTTGTTAATACTTATTTTAGGAAAAAATATGAAGCGGACATCTTAAGTCTTGACGTTTGACACCGAAAATATGAATGCATGTACCACCAATGACACATGAAAACATCCAAGTTAATTTTCTATTGTGAGTTACAGATTTAATTGACAATGGTTGATAAAGTTGATTAACATGCTTTACTCAACTACTGCAAAATGACAAGAGCTTTCACTACCTGCTATAGGGATCACAAACATTTGCTTTTACTGTTAACTAATTATATTTGCATTTTCCACAAACATTTACTACTACTTTTAATCATAGCAGCAAGCTGTACATCGAATTTTCACATCAAACAATTTAACACTTATGTTTAATGTAATTCATAAGAGGAAAATGAAATCCACGACATATGCAACAATTCCTCAAATGAATACAGATCTGTTCATACTCACTAAATCAAGAGAACATAAGAAATGCTTATGATAAGTAAATCAACTTACATGTGAATATGAGTGGCAACAAAAACATACAAGTTGAAACATTCTTATAGATATCATTTCAGGCTGTTAGTCCACCAAAATCACCTGTCCGTTCACATAAAAATTAGATGGTTTCTAATCCAATGGAACCACTTATTGATGCAAGAATATTTTTCAGAAGAACCTGAGTAAGAAATACTACTAAATCATAAGATCATAATTGCTGAATGATAATAGAAGCTTCTCATATACCTCTTTACTTGTAGCCAACTTCTTTCATCAAGTGGCGGTAGCTTCGACCCCGTATCAAACGTTGCCAAAAGAATGCCATTGTTTCTTGAATGTTCAATTGCAATCTCTGTTGAGCAAGCCTAGATGGAATAGTGAATAAATATCAAGGCACAAAAACATTCCTCACTATATTTAAGGAGTAGGAGATCAAACCATCTGGCAAGACAACGTTGAATCCCACGCGTGACTGGTCGCATAAAGGATGGATCTCTTTGTTGATAAAGTAAACCAACCTAGCAAACAGCAACTTGGAATCACATAAATATCATTACACCGATATCAAAAAGAGTTCAGTGAAATTACCTCCATCATGGCAACAGCAGCAGGATCATCCAATATTTCCAAGCTGTCATCAGCTAGGTAGTTAACCTGTGAAATAAAAAACAAATTCTAAAATTCTTCATCCATAAATAGATGATGTAAGGTGTGCAGAACATATTTGTCTTCTTGATGCATTTTTGTAAGGAGTGCAAACAAGATTGCCACTTCTCTAAAACCACGCAATGCATGTTCAAACACCGAGTGCTGCTTGTAGAAGGAAGACATTATTACCCCAAACTCAGTGTTTACAAAGGATTGGACAAAATCCATTAGCTGAATCTTCGCCCACTTATAAGACAAGTCAGGGTTGTCATATCGAGGTGGGTGTCTCCAGGGTGCACCAAAAGACAATCTGTTCTCTGGTATTTTACCCTCCCGGACATCTGAGGCAAACTTCTGCAGCATTTTTAAGACTGTCTCCATAGCTGGATTCACAACGGAGACCTGGTGAGCATAAATGAAACAATGGTGATGCTTTTTCCCTCTTAATTTGTGTGCATTCTTTTAAGTCTGATATATGAAACAGAATAACACAACAATGATAAAAGAGCAGATTCCAAATTAGAAGTTGGCATCTCAAATAGCACATGTCTCAGCATGTCAGCTGGCAGCGATTGAAACTTTACTTACTTGCAAGTGCGCCAGGTACGTATCAATAATTTCCTCAATATTTCTGTCATGAAGAACCCTGTAATGAAATGGAGATTAAACACTGGCAACAGTAGTATGCAACATGCACAGTTTTAAAAAAAATCTAAGACAGGTGCCTAATCATGAATGCTTTGAAACATGTAAATATGATACAATCGTGCTACGTATTGAGACTTCACTGCAAACCAAGAATTTGAACATAGAAAGAACAGCAAGGGCTTCAGAAATAAACATTTTGAACAACCCTGATAAGGCATAACTAGAAGAGAAAAGGATCTCTTAGAAAGGTATAGCAGGCAAAAGTAGCAACTTTATACAAATTAAAATAGTCAAACTTATCAGAGCAACAAACTAAAACTGTTGAATCAATTACACTACAAACTGAAACTTTGTCAGCAGGGACAAAGGACCTAGAATTGATCAACTCATCCTTTTAATGGTGTCAAGAAAAAAAGAGTGTGCAGTCTACAGAGCAATAAGCATAGAGTTTTTTCACTTATTAATAATAGGAGGGCAGAAAACATCTCACCCAGAAGAGATAAAGTTCAGTGACAAACTAAGCACACAAGTTACTTACTCTGGGCTATTCACCTTTTGCTTCAGCATGTATATCTCAGATAATTGCCGTGGGTTTGGCCCAAGAACCTCATCTACAACTTTCCACTACAACTTCAATAAAAATCAGAAACAAATTATGTACAGAGATTGCAAAACGGAGAAAAATATTGGAACAATACATCATATTTTACAAATAATGGCAACATTAGCAGATCTAAAATCTAACTACCTCCTGCTCACTGAAGAATTCAGAGACCATATGCAGCTTAGCTTCTTGTGGTGTCCAACCAAATGTCTGTCATCCAATCATTACGATTTGAGTAAAAAAGCAGCAAACTGGAAGAAAAATAGGAAGGGACAGCATTTCTAAGGTAAAATGAGGATACCTCACGAGAAATAAATATGTTAGGAAAACCAAAATCAACGAATGCTTGAGAAGAATAGTACCTGCAAAGATTCCATGAAGGTGTAAAGATGATAATTTCCCAGTAGCAGCAAATATTTTACACAAAGAACTCCCTTAACCCATAACATATTAACATCACAGTAACTACTGGAGTCACAGATAACCTTAGGTTATAGCATGCCTAGAAGAACTATCAAAGTACCAAGAAAACAAATAAGGGGACAAAACAACTCCTGTGGCTGCGACAAGCTTACTTTCTTTAGGGAGCAAGCTTTGGTCACAACAAAAATCATGAAGATGCCACAGAGTCCAGAGTAAAAGGAAACTCTAGAAAACTGGAATACTGGCCCTGTTTGGCACAGCTTATTTCTCAGCTTCTCTGCAGAAAAAAGCAGAAGATGTACCAAACACCAGGATACTGCAGCAGCTTATTAGTGAGCAGATTCTGAGAACGAACTAAAAAAACAGCAATAAGCAGGAGCTGCTTCCCATCAGCTTTTTAAATAAGTAGCTTTTGCCACAAGCAGAAATTGATTAATCATAAAACATGTGTTTAAATGAATCCATAAGTTGCTATTGGAATCAAATGTGCAATATTTGCAAAGGCATAATCCCGTATCCACATTTACAGCAAGTGTTCAGAAAAAATGCAAAAATGGTTAATCACTAAACCTGTATTTAAATGAATCCATAAGTTGTTATCGGAACCAAATGTTTTGAACAAAAATTTCCTATAGGACAAAGGGAAGCATGAATGAGCACAAATCTAAATTGTCTTCAGTATTCGTACAGTCCCCAACCTATGTAGAAAAAATTCATCAAGCATATTTTTGTATCTTAGCTGTGCTAGGGAAGCTCCATAGGAATAGGGAGTCATGCTTGGCCAGAGAAACATCACGAAAGAAGAAAGCTTCCCATCACCAGCGTTGCATATGAAATTCTTCTATAACAGCAATTTTGATTGTTCTTCCGGCATACAACCCACCCAATTGCGTATAGTAAATTGCCATGCTCCTAAGAGGCTAAGAGTGCACAGCATGTGTAGACATGTTTATCATAATCTCATTTAACTACAACCTAAACTAAAATTTTCTCCTGCTTTAGTAAAAAAAACACAGTTCTACATCCAACTTCTCTCATCAAAGAAAAACATGGCAACTCGAAATTTCAGAGTTAACTAAATAATAATCCTGTTGCAGATCTTTTGGCCCTCAATATCTATGCTTCGATCAGTTTAATTCTGTAATATGCTCTAAATTCAGGCTACTCAAGTTCTGCCAGTTGCAAGCTCTAAAACACTAGAAATGGCGGGCTACTCAAGGTCTTGTAAGCTCTAAAACACTAGAAATGACTGATAGAGCATGCACAATTTAGGGGGGAAAGCACAAGAACTCACCCATCTGAAGTCGACATAATGACAGGCAAGCACTGCTCATTGGCGCCAAGCGCAATGACCCTCCAAATTAAGCTATCATGGTACATTGCCGCAGGGACCATTGTCTCGTCTTCACAAACTGCCTTCCTCAGAACATCCACATTGTTAAGCACGAGCTTTGGCTGTACATAGACGAAGACAACACCATCAACACAACATTAATGTAAAGCTACACCAACTCCTTTTGTCACAAAGCCACCACAAACCCAGCTGAAATAACACCAAATCTACCTGGAAGAATTCCTCCTCTGCCGCACCTGACAGAACATCCAGCAACAGGCACGGCCAGTCGGTGGCCGAATTGGCCAGTGAGCGTGAGAACCGCCCAGTTCTATTCATGTCCCTAATTGCCTCCTTCCTCCACCCCTCCTGCACCCCGAGCACCTCCTTGGCCACCCGCAGGGCCGCCATTGCCTCCTGCATGTATGCCCTCTCTTCCATGGAGCAGTTGGTAGCCTCATTTTCACCAATGCGGAACGTGGGCTCGCCCCTTCGGACAGCGGCGAGCACGGCCCTCGACCACAGCGCCGGCACGGAGGTCGCAGAAGAGCGGCGGGCCGGCACAGAGGTGGCAGAGGGACGCGTGGCCGGGGTCCCCGACAGCCGGGAGAGAGCGGTGCTGAGGCCGTGGAAGCGAGAGAGCGCGGCGAGCACGTCCTTGGACCCCACAGCGCCGCGGAGGACGGCGGCGCGGGCGAGGCCCTCGAGCGCGGACTCGAGGCGGCGTCGGAGGTCGGGCAGCGAGGGCGGCGCCGTGTCGGCGGGAAGGAGGGACCACGGGGCGGAGCTTGTAGACCTCGGCATGGGGTGGAGAAAGTCGACGAATGCAGCAGCGTGGGGTGGGTCGGACCACCGCGGGAGGAGTCGGTGTAGGAGGAGCGTGGACTTGCCGACGCCGCGAGGCCCATGGAAGAGCAGCGGCTGCGGCACGCGTGGGCGGAGAGCGTGGTTGTGGAGGACGGTCTCGAGGACGGGCCGCGGGATCACGCGCCACGGCCGGCCGCCGGCGGCCATGGCGGCGCGGCGGGGGCGGTAGGGTTCCGTGGGGTTTGGAGAGATGAGAGGAGGGGAGCGGAACGAAACGAAACGAAACGGAGCGACGAGCACGAGTGGACGGGTAGAAGGCCACATGGGAGTGTGTGGTTGTGGGCCTAATTGGGACGACATTGAAGGACAAGATGGGCTATCTCGGCCTAGATCAGGACCAAAACTGGTACTCCATCCAGTCGTAAGCAGTACAAATTTGGGGGAAAAAATCAAACTTGCTTGAATCTTAATCTGAAATTAGATTGCAGGTGAATATGTTTTTTGGGTTTCTTGCAACCATTTGGTTTTACATATAAATTCTGCACAAAAATAGTGCATTAAGCACGCATGCACTTAAGATTTTAATTTAAATGAAATTTCTTAGAATGTATAAATTTTTTTAATCAAGTGAAGAAACATCAAATATTTTCATATATGTAATGGTAATTAGTTCCATACAAATATAGACCAATTAGTTAATTATCATGGTTTTCTAAGATTTTAGGAAAATCGTTTGTTTCTTAAATTAAATGAGGAAATTTTGAAAACTGATAAAACTTTGGAGGTGAAACTTCTTTTTTTGTTGGATTTTCTTGTTACCCTTAATTAGTTAATTTCACACATAAATCCACAAGAATGCGTGTAAAGAAGTATCTGATACCCATCATCTCTACTAATTAAGCACAGACACGCAGTGTCCATATAGCCCCCTCCATGGACCATGGTACGTCTCCCGAGCCTAGGTCTACAATACAGGTATGGGATGGACGTAGCCGCGCAGGGAATCACAATCCATACAAGGAACAGGGCCTTCAATTTCTATGGGTGGGGGAAAGAATTCTAGCATTTTGGCCCAACCAGCAATAATCCCCTTATGCTATCTCCAGCAGAGTGTTTATATGGTTGCCTACGGTACAGAGTGGAGTTTGAAATAGGCAACGGGGGTAGACGCCCTGTTGGAGACAGTCTTAGGACAAATCATGTTTCCTATGTCGAATCATGTCTCTGTCTTTCATCAAATGCGGTCTTGACTTCCCAACTCCAATTGGCTTCCCTAATTGCGACTCACAAGGTTCACAATCATAGGTTGTCCATCAACATCTCATCGTATAGAACCGGGGGTGTCCTATTGTTACGCTGACATCTACTCCTTTCATTCCATAATACTAGTCCGTATTTTTTTCAACGTATAAAGCAAATCATTTGTCTTATTTATTGTCTTTAAATATTTTTTTATTTTTACCATTTCATTTATAATCATAAGTATCTTAAATCTAATTTGAACTTTTAAATATTTGTATCAAATTTTTGAATAAGATGAATGATTTACTTTATACATTGAAAACAAGGCGGACTAGTATTCTGAGACGGGAGAAGTACCACGCTAGCTATGTGATTTATGTACATATATTGATTCATCAATCAACGTGGTGTGTATGAACAAAGTGTTAAGGCCTAGCGGTCCAAGGGATCGAGGCATCAAGACACTCCACTTGCGTCTGTTCGAAATGGGTTCTAGAAGCATATGAAAAAAAACCATGAATAAAGGTTTAACACAAA
Organism: Paspalum vaginatum; assembly: GCA_030272315.1. Classification (NCBI taxonomy): domain Eukaryota; kingdom Viridiplantae; phylum Streptophyta; class Magnoliopsida; order Poales; family Poaceae; genus Paspalum; species Paspalum vaginatum. Next base: position 22,190,182 of record CM059013.1, read on the forward strand.
AAGTGCCATTAAACGTATCTATGTGTATAAGCTATATTAGTGAAGCCAGGGGCGGGCTCAGGATTTTAAGAATGGGTATTCAAAAATTTCTAATGGTACAAAAAAAATTGGTCTAAAGCCTAACCTTTTAGCATCTACAGTGCATTTATAGTATTACACGAAACTAGTTTTATAGCACAAATAGAAGACAAAATCACTTAACTGTGCATAGTAATAACTAATTTAGCATAGAATTTGTCATAACTCGATAAGTTGAATACACCAAAGTGGCAAAGAAAATCACTCGATTCAAGTTGGAACTTGGAAGCCTTGGCTGCTTGCTTAAGTCTGCAGTAAAGAGACTGTGAGACAGCCGAAGGGAACGACAGAGCTACAGAGTGGGCTGCTGGCTGGCTGCACACTTGCCAGGGTAGTGATGCACTGTGCCCTGTTGGCTGCCAATTGCCGCCCAGGCAACTATGCAGGTCACACTGGCGCGACGCCCCAGCGGCCAGGTGGCGTGAACGACAAAAGGTTCCGCGCAATCGTGCCTCCGCCGCTCAGCCGTGAGACGTCGCGCGTCGCCGGCGTCGGGTTGCCGCGGTGCACGGTGCTGCTGCAGCGTCACGCCCCGTGAGGCCGTGACCCCATCGATCTACACTGCAGAAAACTAAAGAGAGATTTGGGGTTGGCCGGTTGGGGAATCACGGTTTCAGGCATGGCACATGGGAACGGCCTAACGGGAGCTCCTGCCTCGTCCTGAGTCTTGTCCTCCTGCGCAACTCCTCTCACGAGGACCGGCAGACCGGGGGAGTGCTCCTAGGCGGTTGGGCCTAATGGGCTGCATCCTTGATCGGGGTCACGTTAGGACGAGGATGGGAAGCATGTGGGGGGTATTTGGGGCTAGATTGACAAGGGACTCTCGCTATTTTATGTTGTTTGCTATTTTGTAGTGTGTGTGTCTATATATATATATATATATCTGCATACACAAAATTGTTTGGCAAAAATAATGGGTATTCAACTGAATACCCTTGAATTGAGGTGGGACCGCCCCCCAGTGAAGCCCACATTAACTTTATTTCTCTCAACATACAAGCTATCCACATCATTTAGGAGTCTACTAAGTTAGAGGACAATGTCATCATCCATTAGGTGCTTTTATTAATGTTTTGTATCGATTTTTGTGGCTAATAATCTCCATGCATGCAAATGTTAGTCCATGTAAAAACTATCATACAAAATCCAACATCAGAAGCATGATCAATCATTTAAGCGCCGATCTCTCAACCAAGATAAAACATGGGGTATCAATTATAATACCTTTAAATAAATATTCTTTGCAATCATATCAATGTTACCGCCTTCAGATTTATCTTTAAAATAGTTTAAGGATTTCCACAGCAACTCACGGGTATCATCTAGTATAATCCATAAGAAAAACCCACTAACTAGCATTAACTCTATTGCTCTCAACATCAAACTATCAACATCATCTTTGACTCCACTAAGTTAGAAGCCATGTCATCATACTCTTAATATGCAATCTATCCATATCATTGATGACTCCACTCAGTTAGAAGTCATGTCACCATTTATAAGCCCTCTTTTGATGTCTTTTTATCGATTTTCTATGGCTAATAACATCCATACATGCATGTAACTATACGTTTGTGCGAGTACCATACTATAAAAATTTTGTAGCCAAGATACAAACACGCGATGAATCAGGGCCCGTTTGGTAGAGCTCCCAGTGATTCTGATCCTCTGTTAGAAGTGATTCTCTGACAGAAGTGATTCTGTAGCTGAAAGTGATTCTCTAATGAAACTCTATGCAATGTCTGACTATCTATCGAGAGTGAATTAGGAGAAGCAGCTTTTTTTTAGCTCCCAACCCCTAGCACTCTGGGAGTGATTCTCAGAAAATTGATGTTTGGCAAAGCTCTGCAGATTCACTCCGCAGAATCTAGACTAAGGCACAACTAGGGTTACGCAGAAACCTTTTTCTGTGATGGCTCTTATGCACACAACCAACCCGTACCCTAAGTCGTGCCCTCTCATGCATATATATATAGTCTCCACTAATGGGCCTCGACCACGTAAAGACCCATCAGGATACTAATTGCTTGTGGATCAAGTATCCGAGTCTTGATAGAGGTCCAATTGCACGTACCATACTCTAGCTTCCGAGTCAGACCGGAAGAGTTGATTCTCGCACGGACTTAGCATCGGGTCGTATCAGAGCCGATACGACTCGGAGTTGGTCCTAGAAATTGCAGCGCGGGCACATCTCCGTCAATCTCCTACTTGCCTAGAGGCAATATCCTGGTGTCACAGTCCCTTAAGTGTGTGACCCTGTAGGTTCACATGTAGTCGCCATGGCGAAAAACCCTTTCTCAAGCCAATCGATCAACAGCGGCGCCTAGAAGCACATGTTGACCCCCGAAAGCATAATGATCATACCAACCGAACCTTGATATACAACTCGTCCTACATCCTTTTGCCACGGGACGCCAGTCAGACCAAAGGCGAGATTTGTGCCACCCTTGTTGAATAGTCTGACTTATTTCACTCATCAACGGTGGATTACTGGACTAACCATTAGTCCAAATGTGATTAACCATTAATCACATAGCACAGCCATGCATTTTCTAATCTAGCCACCTTGAGGGGCCAAAGGCAATCTCTCCCGTTATGTAGGAGGGGCAAATTCCATCTTGATCCACTCGCATCCCAATCCATGTTTTGTAATGCACCCGAAAGTTACTTTTATAACTACCCAGTTACGGAATAGCGTTTGGTAACCCCTAAGTACACCACTACGCACAGTGAGAAACAATGGTGATCTCAGATCAAAGGATTTAGTGGGTATATCACTCGAGATCGCTTGACGGCACATATTAGCATAACAATCCTAGCAACCTCTCAGAGTGAGTCAATCCGATACCATGTTCTCTAACATCTGTCCACATCATTGACTTGATATCCAATATCCATGATCCATAAGACATGATCATCAATCAATCCATGTGCTAGTCCTTGAATCTTTATTGTCCCAGATAAAGATTGTAGTTTATGGAAGATTTAGAACATCGCATTTAAACAAGAGTCTCACGAACGAGTCACATACTCGTTGATCCATTGTTTGCAGCAGCATGTTCAAGGAACAAACTGAATAACATTTATTCGAAATAAAACATAACAAATTCTCATCCCACTACACTAGAGTCAACTCAGGTATCCAATACCCATTGCTTTCGTGTGTGCCTCAAACTTGGATTATGGGAGAGGCTTCGTTAACGGATCAGCTACATTTAGATCCATGTGCATTTACATATCTTCACATCACCTCTATCAATAATCTCTCTGATCAGGTGATATCGCCTGAGTATATGTTTAGATTTTTGGTGTGACCTAGGTTCCTTAGCTTGTGCAATGGCACCGATATTATCACAGTAAAGGTCCAATGGGCACGAAGCACTCGGAACAACACCCAACTCAGAAACAAACTTTCTGATCCAAACTGCCTCCTTTGTACTCAGTTTCTATTGCAGAATCGGCTACCGTATCTTGCCTGGAACTCTTCCAACTAACCACTCCACCATTGAGGCAGAATACGAATCCGGCTTGCGATCTGCTGTCATCTTTGTCTGTTTGGAAACCAGCATCGGTGTAACCCTTTACAACAAGCTCTTCCTCACCTCCAAATACTAGGAACGCATCCTTAGTCCTTCTCAAGTACTTAACGATATTCTTTACAGCAATCTAGTGACCTTCACCTAGACATGAATGGTATCGGCTCGTAACACTTAGACCAAAGGAGACATCTGGGCGAGTGCATATCATAGCATACATGATGGATCCGATTGCAGAGGCATACGAGATCTCACTCATCCTCTTTTGCTCATCAGTAGTCGATGGACACTGAGTCTTGCTCAAGATCGTGCCAGGTGACATGGGCAAGAAACTTTTCTTGGAATCATGCATGTTGAACCGTTTCAACACCTTGTCAATATATGTGGTTTGGCTTAATCCAATTAAGCGCTTGAATCTATCTCTATAGATCTTTATGCCCAAGATGTAAGCTGCTTTTCCCAAGTCCTTCATCGAGAAACTCTTTCTCAATGAGTCTTTCACAGCTTCCAACATAGGAATGTCATTTCCGATCAACAATATGTCATCTATATATAAGACCAGAAAGACTAGTGTGCTCCCACTAACCTTCTTGTATACACAAGGTTTTTCTACATTTTTTATAAAACCAAACCCTTTGACCACTTCATCAAAACGTAGATTCCAACTCCGAAATGCTTGCTTGAGTCCATAAATAGACTTCAAAAGCTTGCATACCTTCCCAGCATTCTCTGGATCGACAAAACCTTCAGGCTGTGTCATGTACACATCCTCACTTAGGTTTCCATTAAGTAAATCCGTTTTGACATCCATTTGCCACACCTCATAGTCATGATATGCGGTAATCGCTAAGAGGATCTGGATAGACTTTAGCATGGCTATGGGTGAAAATGTTTCATCATAATCAACACCTTGAATCTGACGAAACCCTTTTGCCACAAGCCGTGCCTTATAGAAGTGAACATTTCCATCAGCGTCTATCTTTTTCTTGAAAACCACTTCCACTCGATAGGTTGTACCTTATCAAGTGGCTCAACCAAGTTCCAAACTTGATTGTCAGCCATGGATTTCAACTCGGATCTCATGGCCTCCATCCATTTCTCAGAGTCGGGTCCCATCACAACTTCTTTGTAAGTCTTAGGCTCATCGTTGTCCAACAACAATACATCGGCCGATCCATGGTGAGGAACATGTATCGATGGGTGCACGATGTGCCCTCTGTGACCTACGCGGGGCTAATGGTGTTTCAACAGGGTGTTCAACACTTGACACTCATCCTGTTGGAAATCAGTCAGATCAGAACATTCTCCAGTCTTTCTCGAACCTCTTTGAGTTGCACCTGGTTTCGACTGGTTTCATCTTTCAAGAGAAACTCTTTCTCCAAAAGACACCATTCCGGGCAACAAACACTTTTGCTTCCTCTCGGTTATAAAAATAATATTCTTTGGTTTCCCTAAGATAGTCCACAAAGTAGCATTTGTCCGACTTAGGATGAAGCTTATCAGACATCAAACATTTGACATAAGCTTCGCAACCCCAAACCTTAAGGAAAGACAACCTAGGACTCTTTCTCGGTCCATATCTCGTATGGTGTCTTATCCACAGACTTAGATGGAACTCGGTTCAGTGTAAACGCAACAGTTTCTAGAGTGTAGCCCCAAAAGGACAACGTAAGATCAGTTTGACTCATCATTGACCTCACCATGTCCAACAAGGTTCGGTTCCTCCTCTCGGGCACACCATTCTACTGTGGTGTTCCGGGAGGAGTCAGCTGTGGAACAATTCCACAACTCTTCAGATGGTCATTGAACTCTTGGCTCAGATATTCTCCACCACGATCCGATCACAGGAAGTTTATCGTCTTGCCAGAGTGATTCCGTACTTCATTCTGATACAGTTTGAACCTTTCAAACGACTCAGACTTATGTCTCATTAAGTAGATATAGTCATACCTACTAAAGTCATCAGTAAAAGTAATGAAATACTGAAAACCGCCTCTGGCCACTAAGCTCATTGGACCGCATACATCAATATGTACAAGGGCAAATAACTCGGACGCCCTTTCACCTTGACCAGTAAAGGGTGTCTTTGTCATCTTGCCAAGTAAACAAGACTCACATGTCTCAAATGATTCATAATCAAATGAGTCAAGTAATCCATCTTTATGTAGCTTCTCTACACATTTCTTGTTAATATGGCCAAGGCGACAATGCCAAACATAGGCATGATTCAAATCACTCGGCTTGAGCCGTTTTGCATTAATGTTAAGAACTGGTTAATCCTCAAGATTAAGAATCCATTCACTAATGGACAATGCGCATAGAGCATGTTATTCAAATCAATAGAACAACACTTGTTCTTTATTATTACGTCATAACCACCGTCCTCCTCCAAATATGAAGAGGAGATAATGTTTTTGCTTGGTGCTGGTCTAAAATAACAATTATTTAACTACATCACTAATCCTGAAGGAAGCGACAAGTGATATGTGCCGACTGCCAACACAGCAACATTTGCTCCGTTGCCAACGCGCACGTCCAACTCGCCCTTTGCAAAACTTCTAGTCAGTTTTAGTCCCTGCAACGATTTGCATGTATGAATCATCTACCAAGTATTAAATACCAATGATTCACTGGAAGAAGTTGTAAGATTAATTTCAATAACATTAATACCTGAAGCGGAAGTCTCACTTCCCTTCTTCTTTTCTTCCAAGTACTTCTGGCAGTTCCTCGACCAATGTCCATTGTCTCCATAGTGGAAGCACTTGTCCGAGGGAGAGGGACCATCCTTAGGCTTAGCATCAGGCTTCAGCTTTTGGATCCTATCATCAGCCTTGCCTTTGCCTTTGCCCTTGCGCTTCCTCTTCTTGCTATCCCTTTGGATCATCATCACATGAGTTGCGGTTTTCTTGATGCTATCCTCGGTAGTTTTAAGCATCCCATGCAACTCAGTCAGAGTCTTATCCAAGCTATTCATATGATAATTCATGATGAACGGCTCGAAACTAGGAGGCAGAGATTGGAGGATCACATCCGTCGCAAGCTCTGGCTCAAGCTCAATACTAAGTCTGTCGAGTGCCTCGATATGACCAATCATATTGATCACATGAGGGTTGACTGGACTCCCTTCAGCCAGCTTGCTACCAAATAAGGCCTTCGAGGTGTTATACCTCTCAACCTTTACTTGGCTCTCAAATGTGCCACGGAGCCCTTCAATCATATTGAAGGCATCTAAGTCCTCATATTGCTTCCAAGCTCAGGGGACATGGTGGCAAGCATGAGACAAACAACATCAAGTGAGTCGTTGCTGTGCTTCTCATGAGCCCTGCGTTCAGCAGCAGTAGCACCAGCCGCAAGATCCTCAGGATAGGGATGCTCAAGAATATATTCCTTTTTCTCTTTCTTGAGAACAATTCTCAAGTTTCGATACCAGTTTATAAAGTTTGTTCCAGACAACTTCTCTTTATCAAGAATAGATCACAAATTAAAGCCAGAACTCAGTGCAGGATTAGCGGCCATGATCAACTACAACAGGAAGTAAATATGCAAAGTTTCAGCACAATATTTTATGTAGATCTTTTATTAAACAATTTAACAAAAGATACTCCCACCGTATGTTTTGCAATTGCATTCCCTTTCACGACACACAGTGAACAAGATCCATATTTATCTAAGTTCTAATGAGTTTTGGCATCACTGCAAGAAATTTAGCGAAACCGGTAGACAACCATTGTCAATCACATTCTATGTAACTCTTGTTTGTTGGGCGACATCCTATGTCGAAACATCCAACATCATGCCCAAGGCCCAAATCTAGTTTGATAGCCTCTTCAAGTAAACCAATCCCATACGTGTGGATGTCCGACATCCTCTCTATTTGATTAAGATAGTCGTAGTCACCCTACTTTGGTAGATCCACCTAACAACGATCGAAATCCTTATATGTGTAGCGATTGGAAGGGTATCAAGAATTCTTGAATTTTTCTAAGAGAATCTATTCTAACACATCTAATGCAAGAAAAAATAGGCAGTGATAACAATATAGACCATAGATCCAATCTATGAAAACTCATCGGGTTGATCTAATCAAGCCAAGTGCAAGTTTCATCTATGTACATCGCATTGGCTCATCCCATGAACCAGTGCTGATAGCCTGTAACAGATCCAATCTGTTACCATCAATCCATCCAATGAATCGATGTGTAGAGCCTATAACAGATCCAATCTATTATCATGGAGCCACAGTAGATCCAATCTACTACGGTAATAGATCCAATCTATTACATCAATCTAAATCATAAAGCTACGTACGATCGGCTCTGATACCCTTAGGGATACGAGGTAGGCTACCATAACATAAAAACAATTTTCTACTGCCACGTAAGACACATGAACACGTACAAGGAAGAGATCATAGATCATTACCACTAGACGCGCAGAGCAACGGAAGACGAGTCGATGCAGCCGACTGTCGAGTCAATGCAGTCGGGTGCCAAGTCAAGCGCGCCGAGTCGATGTGCGGGAAGAACCGATGCCGAGTCACCCAACCAAACTCGATCAGAAATCACTCGGTCGGTCTTGAGATCAGTCGGCTGATCAGCGTAGCAGTCGTAGCAACGCCTCTATGGTATCCACTCGTGCGGGAAGGCGACACCGAGTTCTGGCGTGCTAACACCACGAATTTGGCGGATGATCTTAAGAGATTGGACTAAGGCACAGCTAGAGTTATGCAGAAAACTTTTCTGTGATGGTTCTTACGCACACAACCAACCCGTACCCTAAGTCGTGCCCTCTCATGCATATATATAATATATATATATAGTCTTCACTAATGGTCTTCGACCACGTAAAGGCCCATCAGGATACTAATTGCTTGTAAATCAAGTATCCGTGTCCTGATAGAGATCCAACTGCGCGTACCATAGGCTAGCTTTCGAGTCAGACCGAAAGAGTCGATTCCTGCACGGACTAAGCATCGACTCGTATCAGAACCGATATGACTCAGAATTGATCTTAAAAATTGCCGCGTGGATACATCTTCATCAATGAGCGTGGGAGCTCTTGGCAGCGGCTGCCATGCAAATCAACTCGTTGTCCAGCCAACCAATCATATATATACACAGTACAATCTGGTTTAACTAAGTCATACAAACCAAAAAGGCCTACCTGGATGTGCATGTCCTGGGCAGACTAGGCCTGTTTCTAGTCCCTGGCCCGGCCGGAAGCCATCGATGGAACCAGTCACGCCCTTAAAGGTTTTGGCACATGGTCTCGGATTTTTCTGACTAGGCCCTGTCCCTCCCCATCTATTTCTTTTCACTCTCTATTTTTGTGTTCTTGCTGAAATCATTGTAATTATTATGGTTAGCATATTCAATGATAAAAAAAGAGATATGAGCCGCTCGAGTGCTTGTGGTTGTCCATTTCTCCTATCTGTGTTGCTCTATTTCTTTTCCATGACCCATGTGGGGGGCCCAATGCAAATTAATCATAGTGAAGATCTCTCTAAAAGAAAAAAATATGTATCGATCCCAAGCCAAGCAAAGTAGCAGACCATGCCGTTTTTATGGTTTACGGTTAATGTGGCCCATCCTACGTACATGGAGGAATGCTGGTACGCAAATCATGAATAGTAGACTTGCTGTATTTTCCTAAATAAAAATCTAACCAATTGGAGCCTGCCCTCAAATCACAGGGCCCATATGAAAGAAAATCCAGTGTCATCTTCCTCATCGTGCACTTGATTGGAATTCGAAATGAAGCGAGCACCACCACCGATAGTAGCATATCTGTGTAGGCCCCCATAATGCAATCTTGCCATGCATCCAAAAGCGACCACACGAGAGGAGAGACGAGGCTGTGACATGTGACCAGTGCTCCGGCCCCCTCCCTTCACATGGCCGAAGAGGCACGAAAGAAATTGCACACTGTGCTGCCCGAAGCTACGCGCCGGCCGAGTTGCGGCCTTGCTGCGCGGCAGAGAGTGCCGCGGCTGGGGAAGTTGATTAGCATCTGCCTTGCTTGCTTGTGTTTGTCAGGGCATCACAGGATCCTGTCGACCACATGAATCACATCGCATGGACGGATCATGTCTCAATGTCTCGCATCACAAATTTAAATGTGATTCTACCTAGATTCTCTAATCTCTATATATAGATTATAGAACAGTATCACTGTTGGTTTGTTTGTAGTTATCGGGTGCAAAATGCATTTCTGGACTCCGCGTTCTGTGCGTCCTCTCAAATATGCGAACGCGCAATTTGACGGATTGTCTGATCAACTGGTCAAAACATACATACACACTCTATATTCTACTCAATTTTATGTGGACATGGTACCCAAGACAAGTGATGTGTCTCAGGGTCTAATTGAAAAAATAAATAAATAAATGAAGAGGTATGGATGTGCGGTACATTATTTAATAAATTTAGGGTGTTGGAAATGCGTTTTGAGAGTCTGTGGATCTATTTAGTACACCACGACAAGTTTACGGTACTGAAAATGCGTTTTGAGAGTTCGTAGATCTATCGGGTACATCACGACAAGTTTGAGAACATCCCGTACATTTAACTCTAAGATGAACTATAAGTATCAGCATATTTGACATCACACGTGTTTAAATAATAAAAAACATCTTTGGCTGCATGCGTGTGGCCTTTATATTTTAGTCACCTGCCCCTTAACCCATGTTCATATCGAGCCCCGTCTCCCAGAGACGTACGACGTGGCATCCGTACTCGCGGGTCCAGTCATCAACCTCCAATTTAAAATCCACGGAGCCATGGCTCATGAGCCAACTTTCATCATCTACATAGCAATGGCATGTTTGGTCGGTAGGCTAATACCATTGTCATACCACAACTAGACTATCCAAATAGGTGGCTACCCAAGCTCTCTTAACCCTTTGCTCGATGCGTTATAGACTCATTTCTATGCTAAAGTTTTGTCAAATAAGCTCCGATTTTCTAGCATTATTTCTATATAATAGATATATTTTACCTAAAGATTCGTTGTAGGCCATATGTGGCTACCAACCAAAGCACGAGCATCCAGGTATGTAGGATGGTGTTCGATTTGGGGATTGAGTTGGTCCATCATCTTCTTACTCTTCGTTTTTTTTAGAATGGAATGAGTTCATACATCGTCATCTCATTTCTCACAAACTACCAGTTAGTACTAGGATGAGGAGTGGATATTTGATCCATCGTCAATCCATTCTTCGTATGTACATTCCTCAAACCAAACACCACCTAAATATTTAGATGAGAGAGAAAGGGGGAGATCGAGTGACGCTGAGTCGAGCTAACAACAATACCTGGTATCCTTGTACACGGTCTAGTTTACCGGTTTTAGTGGAGAAACCTGACCCAAGCCATACACACTTTAAATAGTTGTGTTGCCGCACAAAAGAACGAGGAAAAGGTTCTTCATTTCTCCACCTTCGAAGTATGATAGCTCTAGCCAGGGACCAGGGTTACCTTCTCCAGCAAAATTGAATCTTTTTCAAAAGGGAGGGAGATGGAATTCAGATTGGAGTTCGACGGATTTCAAATTTTCCAAATAGGAAGGAGATTCGCCTTTTATGCTGTAAAACATTGTAGATTAGTGAAAAGAAATGATTTTTAGTGAATTTTATTGTATTTTTTTGCATTTGGTAGCTAAGAGTGCCTATTACACATTTTCCACACAAATTATTCAAAGTAAATACATAAAACACAAAGTTCATAGTAATTCGTGTGAGGGGCATATGCACTTGTTTAAAGTTTGGGCATAATTTGGTGTGTAATTCATGCGAGGGACATATGGTTTATGGAACTTGAATGGATAATTTATGTTCAAATGAAGGATAATTGGCAACCCTGGCACTAGCTCAATGGTGTCTTCAGCGAGCTGGATAGGGAAGAAAATGTCCTTGGTGGTGCATGTGGTACTGAGCTAGATATATTAAGGTAATGTTTGGTTGGTGGGATGTGATGTGATGGAATAGAATGGAAGCATCACATTCCACAAATTCTATTCTTTGGTTGAAAAGTAGAGGAGTGGTTCTGTTAAAAAAAGAATATTTTTTCCAGATTCGGGACGACCATGTTCTAAAAAATTTCTAGAAGATGTCTATCCCACTTGGAATGTAAGACTAACAGTGGGCCCATGTTCGGAATTTGGGACATAATCATTCCATCCCCGGAACCTAGGATAGATCCATTCTATCCCTAGAATCTGGAACAGAACCATTCCATCCCACTTTATTCTCCGACCAAACGCTACCTAAGGCAAGTTGCCAAGACTGGTGTAGCACGTGGCCATGGGTGGATTGACGTGACTCGGTGAATTGGTGATTTCGGTGAGTGATTCAAGCGCTTGAGTTCGAGTTTTGAAACTTGTCCGTGGGCAGAGTGGAAACAGTGGGTGGCAGGGCGGATCCGGCATGGGGACTGGGGTGCTCCAACATCCTTACCTCTGCACGGACAATGGGAGCCATGTAAGCACCCCAACAATATATACACATTAATATAGGATAGAAAAAAGAAAATGTGAAGAACTACAAAGGAAGGTGGAGAAAAAAAAAGGAGGGGAGAAGAAATGAGCACCCCTAATTCTACATCTTAGTGTTGGGTAATCTCAGCCCCAACAACTTGATTGGACAAGGCCCACGATTTCTAATCTAAACCCAATTAATAACCACTTTGATCAGTGTGAGCCTTAAACCCATTAGCATGACGTCGGACCGTAGAGCCTATTTATTAGAGGGGTAAACCACATACTTGCGATTTAACTTAACCTACGATGATATGTCGTCGTATCTATTCGCGAGTTCCTTCAATATCCGATCTGCTGAGGGTTCTGAAGGGTTTCGGAAGCATGTGTCTACTTTATTCTCTTCCTCCCACAGGTACGAATTGAGTTCTTCACTAACCAGGAGAGTTTCGCCTTTGATCCGGTGAAGATTAAGGCTAATTCATCTGCCGGCATGTTCGCTCGAGCTACTTTCAACTTCTTTTCAGCCATAGAACAATATTTTTCTCTCACAATCAAACAGCCATGGAACAGTGTTTGCAACTGAAAGTAACTACAATGAACAGGCCGTGCATTAGCATCAAGATCATCTTCAGAGGCACAGATGGATTCTACACCTAATGGTTAGCATCTAAAATAAATTTTCCGTATTAAATTAATAATTTGTGATCAAGTTTAGGCTAAGATAAATTTCTAAATGATTAGATCAATTTCTCTAGTCCTAAGTTTATTCAAACACTTAGATCCGCCACTGGTGGGTGGCGGTGTGTTGCGTGTGCTGTTTCGAATTTCAGACATGCTGTTCGCTGTGGATAGCTTTGGCCATGGCAAAGATGCAGGGGATTTGTGTCCGTGAACTGCAAAGAGACGCCGCCACCTAGCTCGAAACTCGAAGGTCCTCTGCTTGATACACAGGGAGAGGAAAGGGTGGCCTTGTTGGTGGGAAAAAGGAAGAGAAGACTGCGGGTTAACTGTTCTCAAATCTCATATTCTCATCCTGGCCATAGCTTGTAAGGCTATTTTCAGTAGTTTTCTCATTTTTTATTTTTAATTTCAAATTTCACCGTAAACACAATGTTAAAATAGGGCAACCGTTAGAGTTTGCTTAAATATGATTTTGTGTAGGTTGGTTTCACTTTTATTATTAAAAACTGGACAATGTACAGGGGACTGGCATAATGGCATGTAAAGATTTTGCGGCCACTGGACGCCGTCGCATGGCGCACATTTGTTCTATCCATATAAAGTACGTATATATAGTATAATGATAATGCCGCCGCACCATATTGATCGCTCTGTTCACTCTCCAAGCGACTCATTTGCAGTGTTGGAATCATCACGGATTGCACGATGATGATCTGGTCTAGATATTACGTTCAAAAAAGATCTGGTCTAGATAGAAAAAAGGAAATAGCTAGGCCGGCCGCAGCACTACCAGCACGCGCTTTTGCTTCGGATGCTTTACCTAGCAGCGAGGAGTCAAGCAGAGTGTGGTCTTGTGGAGCCCAAGCTCGACACCGAGCATTTTGTTTTGCTTGTCCTCGTCGTCGTACTGAAATCATTTATTATCGGTACTGTATATTCGCTGGAATCTATGGTTTATTTATCATAGGCTCCACAATTCTCGCTTACTTGTCATTTTTTATTTATCGCTAGAATCTATGGCTTATTCGTCGTATTTTATGTTTTCCATTATTTTTTTTAGGATGCCGCGCAGGACACATTTTCCGCTTGCATCCCTATTGCCATGCCTGAGGGGGAGGTGCTGCAGTCACTGACAAATCACACGAGGAAGGATCAGACGTCTCCATCCCGTGATCTAAGGAGGCAGGGTACATTCACCGCAAGAAATTGGTTAAAGTTCGTTGGCCAGGTATCCGCAAATTTATGTTTGTACCCATGAATTTACACTAATTTCGTTGGCCAACTGTTGAACTCATGCGTCGAATTTAACGCGTCGAAATTATGCAAATAAATTCGTCGGTGCCGACGAACATAGTTTAAGTTTGTCGGGTTTCACATGGCCGACGATTTTATTCACATGGCCTAGTGGCCGATGAATTTAATGTCCACGTGGTAGTTAAATTCGTCGGTTTATTTAGGCCCACGAATTTATTTATTTATTTACTTAAAAATAGTTTCATAGCCTTAGAAAATCTAATAATTCATAGAAAATTTAAAAATAAATCACAAAAAATAGTAGAACATCATATAGTCTCATATAGCAACTCGGTATACCATATGGTCACTATAAACATGTAGACAAGAAAATATGTAGTCACATACAATCTATAAAAAATAACATCGATTGAAGCAATACAAGTTCTGAAGCAACTACTAAAGGTTTACCAGATAACCTATCAGGTACACTAAAAGTTTCTAAATGTTGCAATCAACTAGTATTTCTAGAACAATGAGATCAACTAATATTTCAACTATTGTATAAAATAAGACAACAAACCCATCTAGTTTATCTATTGTATATCAACTCTTAACCTGAAGAGGAGATAAAAAAAGTGTTAATTGCTAAGCATATCAACACATATATGTACATACTTCTAAATCAGTCAAACAATGAAGGTTGAATTGCACCAAAATTCGTATAGCAGCAAGAGGAGACTTTAGTTTGTTTTCAAGTTACAAAGTTCACTAGTAGGCTGAACTTGACTACTGCAGTTCCATTGTCACATATAAGATGCCGGTTATCATCACAGTCATCCATTTCCTAAAAACTTTTCACTAGTATATGAGCATGTATCTGTGGCTAGCTTCTATTGAGTATATACTTTTCTGAAACTTGTTCCTTCAATGGGAGGGAGATATGTATTGAGCACATATATTGGCTGCACAATTTAAAATGTATGCCCGTTAGGGAGGGAGAGGACCTCATCAAAACAAAAAAAAAATAAATTTGGGAAGTTGTTACCACCGCAAACAACACAAGGTAGCCCAAGTTAGTAAAGACAACAAATTGCTATTAACAACCAAACCATCATTAAACAATTGAATTTATTTAATTTTTTTGCATTGCTTGCTGAGATACATAATATACCAAATAGCTAAGTGGACTATGTACTATCATTTCCACCTACCTAGATTGTTTTAACACTTTAACCAAATGTAAACTCGGGCTCTCATCATTATACTTGAAATTTAAAAAAAAGGCATTATGTTTGCATGAATAGAAATAGAAGCATCAGCCTTTGATGCACAATAGATGCTACTATAAAAAACGTATCTATGACAAATGAATAGAAATAGAAGCATAAGACTAAAGTTAGGAACAAGATATTGAACTGATAAATGTTTAGGAAGAAAATATATGCATACAATTATTCTGCCAAACTATCCTTGAACTGAAATGAACCGACTGTGGCTGAGAACCTAAACTAAGAAGGAATGAGGCACAATATTTGTTCCAAATGAAGCTACACGTTTTTCCCCATTGATGGGGGACAATTTGTGACAATAGATACGGTTCATTACTAGGTCACTGATCCCCTTAGGATTGGATTTTCAGATACACTGAGAAGGTAGCCACTAGTGCTGGCCTTGCTAGCGGCAACCATGCTGGTTGTAGGAGATGCTATTTGTGTTGTCCTGTATCTCTTAGGATGGTTCAATCGTGCATTTACTTGATTTGGGATGGGGACTACAAAATGGAATGTTCTATATTTAGTTGTACTGAACCGGTACCTATATGTTCTCATATATCATTGGAAGAAGATAACTTTTAAGAACAAGATCAAGAACACATGCACTAGACCAAAAACATGATAAACTAGATCAAAAACATGATAATTAGAACAAAATCATTACTCATATTAGTATTCATATCAAAGTTACAACCATGATCTTACCTCCCACGATGATACGAAGAGCCTCTATGAACAAGGTAATTAGAAGACCATGCAAGATCTCTAATCACCTCTATAATTAGAAGAGCCGCTAATCCTTATCCTAGAACTCGATCCTCAGCTCTCTCTAGTGGATGTCCATCCCTTCTACATCTTTTCGCATTGATAATGAATTGTATGATCGACCATGGGGCCTATGGTCACTTTTTATACCCTGGGAGGATGTGTTGTAAAAAGGAAACCATGAACCAATGTAAAAAGGGCCTAGGGTGGCCGATTGTAAGGAAAATGGCCTCATGTGTCCATATTTCTATGGTTGTGTTTTGATGATTGATTAACAACAAACACTTGGACTAATGAACTTGTCTAGATGCACATTCTCAGGTGTTTAGGTTCAAGGGATGGTGAAGAAAAAGAGTCGAAGGAAAGGCCCGAACTGCCACCCCAACGGGGGTTCCGCTACCCGGTCAGCGGACGGGGGTCGAGGGGAAGCCGCCCCTTGCGGGTCTCAGAGCAGCGCCAGGAAACCTCATAGGGTTTGTGAGGACCAGAAGGTACGGTCCACATGACCATCCCTATAGTGTACCAAGTTTCCTAAGGGGGCTGAGAAGCGTACTAAGTTTTCTGAGGGGGCTGAGAAGTGGAAGCGATCAAGTATAATGGACCGGATAGTACGGTCTGAAAGATCGTCCTAACCATCAGACCAGTCTGGCCGAGGAAGTGAAGATGTGAAGGATTTGGAAGAAGTGAAGAGCGTCCTTGGACTGTACCAAATAACCCGTGGGTGCCAAACCTTCAGACTGGAGGAAGAATAGTACAATTTGCAAAGACCGTCCATGGACCGTCCTAAATAACTCGAGGCTATGGACTTTGAAGGATTTGCAGTGTACAATGGACCGTATAGTTCGGTCTCTATGGAGCGTACTATGTCACGGACTAAAGTACAGTGACGCAAGGATTCAATGATAGTTGAAAAAGTGAATGGACCGTATGATCCAGTCTAGGCAAACGCATAGACTGTATAGTACGGTCTACACTGCGTCAGCAGACCATTGGAGCAATGGCTAGTTCAAGTTTGGGGGCTATATAAGCCACCACACCCTGCCATTTCAAGTGAGTTGGAGCCACTGAAGTTAAGAGCAAGTAGAGAGGTGCAATCCAAGCATATCCATCACTCCAACCACCATATGAGAGCTTAATGCATATCCAAGCTAGGTTAGAGCTTAGAGAGAGTGAGCTTGTGAGCTTTTCTTGAGAGTAGCTCTTGCGTGAGCCAGAGAGAAGCATTGGCTTCAGCTAAGCCACTTGTACTCATTGCCAGACCCTCCTTCTTGGTGTTGAGTGGCGGTGACAACTTGTGCGGGGACGAGAAGACCCTACAAACTCCGTAGTGAAGCATCCAGTGCCTTGTGACCGAGATAGACGGTGGCGGTGGCCAAGCCTTTGTGGTTTGGTGGCACTCAGGCCTTTACTTGCTGGGAGCCTTTGTGGCGAGCGCAAGACGGTGATCGGGAAAGACTTGGTGCCCAACTCAGATTTTGCCTTTAGTGGTGAGCCCATGGACGTAGGCTTTAGTGATGAACCACGTTAAATTCTCGTGTCTTCTCAGAAGTTTGCATCCCCTTGCCCTTACCTTTTTACTTACCTGTATTTACGTTTCCGCATTTACTCTCTTGCGTGCCTTTAGTTTCTCTAGTTAGTTTGATTAGATGGGTTCTAGGTTGCAAGTCTTTTGGGTAAATTATATAGGGGCATAGATAAATCTTAGGCATAACTTAGCATGTGTAGGGACAAATAGGTTTATCTTATGCACTAGATAGCCCTACGTTTTAGATGAGAGATTAGCGACCCAATTCACCTCCTCCTCCTCTTAGGCTGGATACCCCGGCACGTTCCTTTCACCGAGCTAAGGGGGTATGCTCGGTTGACCCCTTGCTTTTTTAGTTCCTCTGTAACGCCTCAAAATTTAGCTATCCGGAATTTTTTTCTAATCTCTCTCTAATTCAAATTCAAATTTTCGAAAACCTTGAATGTTGCTTAATTGTTTTGAGTGTGTTAATATGAGCTCAACAAAATTCCAAATATCGCAAATACTCTCCACCAAAATTCTTTTCCAAAATTCCTTTCCAAAATTCAATTCCAAAATCCCCGCGCCATTTGGACCCTCCATCTCCGCGCCACTTGGACCCTCCATCTCCGCGACACTTGGACCATCTATCTCCGCGCCACATCATGACAAGCCCTCCTCCACCGGCTATAAATAGGCTCCACCTCCATGCCTCCATCCACACCAAGCTTGCCACCGCCGCGACCAGCCCCCGGCTCACTCAGGCGTCGTCCGCCGCGAACACCGTCCCTCCTGCTCCGATTCCTCCATTATCTGTTCTTGCCCACGAGCAAGGTCGCTTACGGCGTTCTCCACGCACGGGCCACCGTGGTTCGATTCCTTCCGCGGTGAGCCTCTCCTCACCTCCCTCCATCTTTGCCCGGTTCCAATTCCTCTCCCCTCTGCCTGTGCTGGGCTGCCCGTGGAAGCTCCCAGCCCGCGTCCATGGCACTCGTGGCTAGCCAGGCTCCGCTGCTTTTCCACCACGCTGGCAACTACCAGACGTGAATCCCCTCGTCTTATTTTTTCTCCTGGTATGATCAAATTGAAGAACGGTGGCTGGGAATCCCATTCCGGCAAGCACCGGCAAGCCGCCTCTATTCTTGCGGCGGTGCGAGGTGAGAAACCAAACAGCAGCACCGCTGCTCTGTCTCTGGCCTAGCTCCGTTCTACTTCTGTCTCTATTATTTTCCATCTCCCGCCCAGCCTGATTGATCCCCACTGGCACCTACGTCTGCTCTGCTCACACAAGTCACTAGCCCAAAACGTAATTAGATTGCCTCCCGATCACGTGAAGTTCATGCCAGGAAAGCTATGTACCAATTTTTTCCCTATCCATTTATTCCCGAATTAATTTCTCGAACATACGAGCCCCGATTCCATCGATTCTTTTTTCTAAATTCATCTGAAATCTATATCTACCACCCGAATTAATGTCATGATTTTAGAAATTTCCAAAGCCATCTACGAGCCAGTGCCATGTACAACACCGTAGGCGTGGACCGTTGACACCAGCCTGAAACTCCGCTCGCAATCAGTCTATAAATATCTTCTGTTCCTCCAGAATCCAAAAATACGATTTTATTCTACAGTTTCCAAATATTCGGATTTTGATATATTCTAGGAATATTCGTTTTTCTTTTTCTTTTTCTGAATATACGAAATTTATATTTTCTCCGTTCCAACTCCGATTTGGGTGATTTTTTCGCCTAAAATCCATCTAAAATCAAACTCTACCTACCCATACACTCCACATAATCTTTTGTACTGACCGGAAACCACCGTCATGCCACCATGACGCCATACTACGCCCAGTCCCTACAATTTTTGTGTGCCTAGTGATTGATGCCCTTATCCACCTAGTCCACGTAAATCCTAAATGTTCCTGTTTTAGTCCGTCTGAATCCTGATTTCAGATGACGACGATACCGAAAATCATCTGAACATCATTGCTCTCTCTACCACTCCAAAAAATATCTTCTCCAAAACACCAACATGCAACCGCCGCCCCTTCGGCGTTGTCAACCCCGCATCTCGCGTCCACCATCCCTACCTTGGCGTCTCCGTAACTATCATTACCGAGCCCGACAACTCACCCGAAAACTCGGTACACCCCAACCAATTGCAGTAATACCATTAGTAAAAACCCAGCAGACTCTTATCTTCGCAATCCAAGGTCTACACCACCAAACCAGTTGCGCTTATATTATACCTCGATGTATGTGTGTTTCCTTGTTTGTGCATGTATGATGTACCGGAGATTTTGATCGGTACACCCCTCGTAGGAACCTTCGCGATGCTTGAAGAAAGCAATCAGCGTTTGCAGCAGATGTTGTATCAGCATGCGCATTGGATGGCACACCATCGCTCCCAGCAGTTGGTATACCAACATGCTCGGCAGATGATGATACGCCAACGCATTTGACAGATGATGCACCCTCGTCACCAGCGACTGATGCATCGTCTGTATTAACAAAACGATAGGCAAGTCCATTGGAATTCTCACTTGATGCATAAATGTATTAACAAAACGATATGCAAGCCCACTGGAATTCCCACTTGATGCATAAATTTTCTATGTTTTGCAAATACAATTCTTGGCCTGTTAATCACGTAAAAACTTGCATGTTTTGCTTGCTAAGGTAAGCTAGCACTAAATATGCAGCCACCTAAGCCTATTTTATATACAGTGTGTATAAGTGGGATCGCTCATTTAATTATCTATCATAATCTTGACGTTATGTTGGATTATGGATGTGGAATATGATGGGTATGGGAGAATGGATGTGTGTGTGGTTTTGAAATAAATTGGGGAAGAACCCTGGCAACCGTCATTGTCGGAATACGGCTACGCACCAAAACAGCCATAAGGACAGGGTATGAATGGGTAACTTAGCGACTCGCGGTTACCCCATGTCTCGGGATTCGTGAAGAATACTGGGTAGGTGGATTGCTCACGCGGTCGAGATTTGAAAAGTGGGAATGATTCTACCTGAGCTCTTCGTAAGGACCGTTATGATTTTCATCTTGCCTGACTCTTTTAGTACAACCACTCGCTATGTATGAGGCATTGGCCAGGCCCGAGCCGAAGTGGATAGCTTGGCAGCTTCTGTGTTGGCGCACAAGAGGCTAAGGAAAAGGTGGGTATCAACGGAAGTACCGCGGGGTACTGGAGTGATTCGGATGCCGAACCCCAAGTTCTGCTAGGTGATGAAACAAAGGCAATGGCTTGGTTTGGAATTCAGGCGGTTACGACAGTAATGTGCCTCTGAGTCCAACTTGTGGGAATGAGTACAATCTCGGATCAGACTAAAACCTATTCGAATAATTACGGCTTTGTTCTTTCAGTTAGCAGTTTTCATAAAATAAAATAGAATTGGTTTGGGATTAGGATAAATAGTTTTTGGTTCAGCAGTGGATGTTGAATGTATGAAAAAGTGTGTTGGCTGAAAAGCCATGAGCCATTTTGGACCGGCAAGTCCAGTGGCAACCCCTTTTGGAAAAAACCCAATTTTCAGAAAGATTAAAACTTAACAACTAGCTCAAACCCTGTATACGGATACTTTTCTGCAAAACTATCCTAAACTCTAGATATATCCTGCATATAGAGTTAACTTTCCCTCAACTCCTTATGGAGGAAGGTGGACTGGTGAGTACGTATGTACTCACCTTTGCTTTATTGATATTTATGGATTCCCAAGTTTGATTTCACAAGGCCGACATTCCTAGAACTTCATACACTTTAAGAGACATTTGAGCATCAATCTTTCATACACTCACTTCATATTTCAACACTTTGAGAGCAAGTGAAGTTATAGGCTTGTGTGCACCCGTCTTGACTGAGGGTCTTGATCAAGTGAAGGTCGAGGGCTTATTACTCTTGATGATTGAAAGCACCTAGGTAGACTTAGTGATCAGGGTGTGTTTTGAAGCTTGCCAAGGATTGTGGAAGCTCGAAGAACAAGGAATCATGCAATGTTTGAGCTCCACCTTGCTGGGATGGTGAACGAAGACTCTTAGAGAGCGCCAATAGTATTGGTGATATGGGAGGTGGTATTGCACTTGGTGTGTGCTACAATGTGGAGTATGGAATGTGAGAAACCTCTGATACCACAGGGAAAAATCTGGTTGTCTCTTGTCCATGTCTTCACTTTTTGCGCTTAAATTCTTGCAAGTTTGATTTGGTGCATCTTGTTGTCCTCATAGTTAATTTACTTATTGGCTAGAAGTTTCATTCAAGTTGGTCACTAGCGTAGTGTAATAGCATGTGTAGGTTTATTGCTTTCTAGTAGCATGAGTAAGGGTTCTAAACGTCGCTAGGATTGTGAGTCGACATCTTAAGATGGGGTGAATTAGGATTCTAAAACTATGGTTCTCTAAAAACAATTTATCAAAACCTATTCAAACAAGATATACACACTAAGGTTTTGCTAAACGTTGCTAACTCTACCGAAGTTAAGTTTTGCAACCTAGTTACACCCAGAAAACTAACCTATCAAGCTAGTCTAGAAATGTAAACACACAATTGCAAGAACTAGATGAATTTTGTGCACCTTGCTGTGAGAATTTGAGTAGTACCAACGCGCATGCCACAAAAAATCATCGCATGCATGCAAGAAGCAATAGAAAATCGACGAAGAATATAAATAGAGGTCTTAGTGGATGGTGATGTGGCATGTGACTTAGTGGACTCACAGGATGATGTGGTTATTGCGTGTCTAGAGAATTAGGTAGCAGGAACTAGCTATTTAGATATATATTTTCTTGAGGTTTTGAGAAGATGCACAAGCCTTCCTCCTAGTCCTTGTTTAGAGTCCCTCGCAAGGCCTTACTCTTGCCTGGTCTATGCAAGGGCTAAGAACTCAATCTGCACAAGAGTTAACGTTGGCGAGGTGACCTGCGCAAGGGTCAAGCTTCCTGGTCGGAAAACTCTGGATATCTTCAGTACACACCCACACGCAAAGTGGGGTCTTCCACGGGCCTCTCACAGACGATCACTACCGTCTCCACTAAGGTGAGCTTTGGACGAAATGCCGAGGGCCTCCCTCCCATTCACAAGTAATATGGCGACCATCCCTCAACTTAAAGGGTCTCGCAAGACTACAGTCCCCACACTTACAAGTCTTCGTGCGCACAAGCACGGATGGCTAAAGATTCACAAATCTCATTGCAACACTTGTCACAACCAATGGCTATGCGCTAAGCAAGACTTAAGCAAGAGCTCGCAAGCACTAACTATGCCTATGCCCTATTAGCTCTCTCGATGAATTGAGCTCTCAAATATGTGTCTCAACACTAAAATGAATTCAGGAGTCACCAACCATACAGTAAAAGCTAGGAAAGAGAGTATAAATAGCTTAAACCTTCAAACTAACCATTGGGAAAAAGCTGCGTGTCGCAGACTGTACTCACCAGATAGTTTGGTGTATGCACCAGACTGTCCGGTGCGTACACCCAAACTAGCTATTGGAATTGACCATTTTATCTTCATTTCACCATTGTGAGTATCACCAGATGTCTTGGTTTATTGCTTCTTCAGTCTAGAACATTCGTTGTGTTCACCAGACCATTAGTGTGTATCACCTGATTGTTCAGTGCGTGTAAATCTTAGACGCAGTCGCTCCCCTTCTCAGCATATATCATCTATGTGTGACTACCAGACCGTCCGGTGCGTGTAAATTGCATCGGATCTTAAATCTTCAACATACTGCATTTTCTTCTCATCGAATCGTCCAATGTGCACTATTGGACTGTCCGGTGCGTGCAAAATTCCGACCCGCTAACCGTCTTGTCACCGGGACCATCATGTGAGGACTCGTTAGCTTTGATCTTTGATGTCTTAGGTCATCTCTTGTGCTCTTTAAGCCTTCTTTTGAGGTGTTTTTACCCCAAATTCATCTCTTGCATCCTTAAACTTAAACACATACATTTGCACACACATTAGTCTGAAATGGTACACGTTGTCACTTCAACCTCTAAAATCACATTAGGGAACTAAACACGAGGCTTAAAGTCCATTTTTATTACAATTTCCTTTCCATATGCAGAGGATTGAAGTGAGATAATAAGTAGTTTCACTAGGCTAAGAATTTTTCTTTTGAGTTATAATTAGCCCAATTTACTCTCCTCTAATAAATGCTTTTAATTCCAACTTTCAAAATTAAAAGTTCAATCTACATCTTGATCCTTCCTTGCTTTCATGAAATCAAGTATACTTTCTAAAATTTTTCACTATGCCATAAATAAGTTAATAGTTTTGGACGAATTGAGCGTAGCTCAGCTGGTTTGGTTAGGTTCTTTGTGGTCGTGCCCATTTGGATTCAAGTCATCGACTTAACACGGGTGTTCGCACGATTTAACGTAAAGATAAGTGTACGCGTTTTTGAAGGCACTGTGTTAGATTGTCTCCAACAACATTTCCTTAATCTAATTTCTCAAATATCATACCACTTTGTATATTACATTACATCAGGTATAAAACAGTGTAAAATAATATCGCTACACTGTTTCCAGAGACAACCTTAAAAAAGAATCGTATGAAATCACGGAACGTCCAGACAAGCCCTTACTTGCCAATACTCCATACCGCCGCAGACAACGTGAAAACCCGGCCGAGAGGGTTTTTGGCGTCTAGCATTGCGCTTTCTGTTCCTCCCCCTCTCAGTCCCTCGGCACGCACGAGTCCCTCTCGCCGTCGCCGCGAGCGAGATGCGGGGCCTCGCAGTCGCAAGCCCGCTTCCTCCCGCCGCCGCCGCCGCTCGTCGGTGGCCCCGGGCGTCCTTCTCTAGCAGGTACGGACCGGCCCTCTCCCCCATTTCTCGCCGCCTCCGTGGTTGTATCGGTGTGGTTGGTATTCCCGTGGTACGTGGACTGGACACCGCTCGTGAGCTCGGGATCGCATTGCAAGTTGCCGTCGCGGGTTTTCTCCGTCGTGGTAGAGGCCGTGCTCCTGGCCGCGCGGGGCCTTGGGGCGCCAGAGGAAAAGGCATCTGGCGGCGACAGTCATGGTGGCCGTTGCTTTGGGGGGCTCCCTTCCCTTGGGCCTTGGAGGTGGGGTTGGGACTTCAAATGTTGGGAATCCAATGAATACGCGATCACGAGAGTACTCCTTTCTCTGTTTTGTTGGGATCAGTAATCTGGTTCATGGGAAACGGTGTTGGCTAGCAGCAATTTCTGCGTACCCTCTCTCCGAGGGCCACCACCCCGCGTTATGCTGGTTCTGTTATGCACGCCGGCAGTCTATCAGAAATACAGAATGATTTTGGGGGTGTTTGGCTCCGTCGCATCGAATATTTGGACTGTTTAGACTAGAAGTATTAAATATAGTTTAATTATAAAACTAATTACACAGATGAAGAGTAAACGGGGAGACGAATTTATTAAGACTAATTAATCTATGATTAGCAAATGTGATGCTATAGTAACCATTCGTTAATCATGGATTAATTAGGTTTAATAAATTCGTCTCGCCTTTTGCTTCTTGTCTAACGAGCATCCAAACATTCGATGTGACGTGGGTTAAATTTTAGCCTTTGGATCCAAATACCCCTCGTTAGGAGTTGACCTTGGCTGACCCATAAATTCGTACCGACGTCAATTAAGAATGTCTGCAGCTACGAAATGGACAGTCAAGGGATCGATGAGTTGGATTTGCGCTGCAGAAATGGCACGTTATGGACTGGGACCTATGTATTAAGGGGTATCCACTAATACTGTTTGAGTCC
This sequence comes from Paspalum vaginatum, assembly GCA_030272315.1. Classification (NCBI taxonomy): domain Eukaryota; kingdom Viridiplantae; phylum Streptophyta; class Magnoliopsida; order Poales; family Poaceae; genus Paspalum; species Paspalum vaginatum. The sequence goes on from CM059013.1 coordinate 22,215,494, forward strand.
TGCCAAAGAATGGGGAGCATGGATGCACAAACTCGGCTTGTATGCTGGGACTCAATAAGCTTTGAACTAACTAAATGAGGAGTGTTTTTTTTTAAAATTTTGTAACATACTTGCGAGCTTTAATGAAATATCAACTTTCAGTTTCCATGTTATATCTTGTTGGATTGGACAGTCGGCATTCTTTTTGTTACTCTTTGTTCCTTCCAAGATTTACTGGAGTCTGTGAGTTGTGATATCTGAGTATGTTATGTCACCATTATGCTGGTTCACAGGGAAGCGGTTTCACAATATTGGAAGTGTGACTCAAGTCAAGAACAATCTCCGGGAGGCTCCCTGAGGTAGTGTTTTGTTCTGAGAATATTGTTACACATTAATAAATCATCTTCATTAGGTTCTATTGGACCATGTGCTGGTTTACCAACTCTACTCCAGTCAGTTGCAACTTGCAAAAAATTAACTTAACATCCCTCTTTGTTCTATTCCTATATTGTTCAGGATATGTCAGTCTCAAGGAAGTTTGCACAGACATCGTTTGACAAATTTGCTCAGATCAGCCGCTGGTAGTTTTACCTTACATTGTGCATTACTATTTTTGAATTTCTTGTACTCACCAAAACCCCATTCTAACATTTTTTCACCCTTCCATCAAGATTAGTTTTGTTTACATACATTCTTTTTGCTTGCAGCAGCTATTTCAGTTGAACAAGATGAAGTTAATACTTATCTTCCTAAAGGTGATATGTGGTCTGTGCACAAGTTTGGTGGAACCTGTATGGGAACACCCCAAAGAATTCAGAGTGTTGCAGATATTGTTCTTGGTGATTCTTCTGAGAGGAAGCTGATCATTGTTTCCGCAATGTCCAAAGTAACTGACATGATGTACAACCTTGTACATAAGGCTCAGTCAAGGGATGATTCGTATACAATAGCACTGGAAGAAGTTTTTGAGAAACATATGTCTGCAGCAAAGGATCTTCTTGATGGAGAAGACCTTGCAAGGTTCTTGTCTCAGCTGCACTCAGATGTCAGCAACTTGCGAGCAATGCTCCGTGCTATTTATATAGGTTTGAGCTGTTAATTGTCCACTTCTCATATTCTATTTGTTCTGATTGGAAACATTAGTCCATCTAAAGTCCGTCCCAATTCAAACTTTTTTGAAAATCTTTAGATATGAATATATAAAATTTTATATAGATTGACAACACTATATTTGCATTACTAGATTGGATATGAAAAATATGTTCATAATATATAACTATTTTCATTCAAGGCAATATATTTCTATAGATATTGCTAGCCCCAATGTCATATTGGAGACCACGTCCATGTCCTAATGGACCTGCATTTCCAATTGGAGAAAGCACTGTTCTGGAATAACAGGTCTTGTTTGTCAGGTCTGGCAGTATGTTATAAGATTGTTGAATTCTTTCTTATTTGTTATCTTTGAGATCATGGAGGGATTGTTGCACTGTTTAAAAACTAAAAAGGCACTCTCCTAGTGGGCCTAGGCACTATCCTCTGGCCTGGTGCCTAATTGTTGCCTAGCACTTCAAAGTAACCATGATAGGCATGGTGCCTAATTGTTGCCTAGTCCCTAACACATTTTAGAAAACTGGCCTTTTTCCATTTCTGCAGTATGCTAACTTTGCTTTGACTTGTACATAGAAACTTAAAGCACAATCATCTTGTTAGAATTTGTCTCTTATAGTTATAAAAAAAGAATGTCGTTTATGGTGATTTTTGTACGTGTTTTGGGATTCTGTTTTTGATTGATCAATTACATGTCCACTGGTGCTTTTCGTTTTGACTATTAGCTATTCTTGCTAGGTAAGGTTAAGCAGGAGTACAATATATGCACAAAATTAGAGGCAATTTTGGATTCATAATATGCTAATGTCTAAGATGTATAGTACCTTTATTTAATATTCACTTATATATGATTGCAGCTGGGCATGCGACAGAATCTTTCTCGGACTTTGTTGTTGGGCATGGAGAGTTGTGGTCTGCACAGATGTTATCATATGCAATAAAGAAGGTACACATTAAAATTGCTAGAACTTGTAAAATTTATCTGTAATCTAAACTACTAATGCTGCAGCAAACTTATGCATTGTAATATCTTAGAATCGACACATAGGCCATGTTTCCATTCGATATGTTGATGTCCACCTAAACAAACATGGGCGCTTAATAGTATCTGTACTTTTGATGATTTTTCTACCTTTCTCACTGAACAATTTATGCAAGAATATAAATCAGTACCATTCATGTGGAAACATAACCTCATGCCAAGTTTGCAGTGCCAATGGAGTGGCATTTACTGTTTGCAGTATTTCATATTCTAGAACTCTAAAAGACCCCATTAATGTATGACACCTTATAAAAAAATCGGCCCCGGGGGGGGGGGGTGGGATTTTTGCTAAGAGAATACCTTCTCATGCAGGTCGTGAAAACCCCCGAACCCCTGACCCACCCTTACATAGTAGCACCGTAGCCCGTGTGAGACGACCAGTGACCTGGGCCGGTCCTTAGGCCTATGCTTTGGTGTGAGACAGAGCTGAATTGGTTAGGTGGCTCTGATGGCACTCTTCAGGTCCTGGGTTCGACTCCCTGTGGGAGTGAATTTCAGGCTGTGGTTATATGACACCTTTTAGTTTAATTTTGAACTAACAGCATCATATATTAATGACCAGATGGAGCACTTACCAACCCATCTTTGTGTGAAATAACCACAATATTCTGCTGTTGTCAACTTGTCATGCGAAACCATGTGCTTATAATAGTTGGGACCATGATGATGGAAGTTGATCATCACTTAATTGATTGAGATGACTTGTGAATTCGTTGGTGCTGCTTTCTCCAATTGCCATAATTTACAATTGTAATTTAATTGTTGATGGTAAATGCTTACTCAATGAACACAGATATATCGTACTTCATTTCCATTTTTTACAGTTAGGGTTAAAGGATATCGGTATTTTGATTTAGTGTTTACCTTTCTTAACAAACTGACCTATACTACAGTAATTGAACCATGCAGTCTGGGTCACCCTGCAGTTGGATGGATACAAGAGAAGTTCTAGTTGTAAAACCCAGTGGTTTTAATCAAGTAGATCCTGATTACTCGGAATCTGAGAAGCGACTTCAGAAATGGTTTTCTCGACAACCAGATGAGATAATAGTTGCTACAGGGTTTATTGCAAGTACAGCAGAAAATGTTCCTACAACTCTAAAAAGAGATGGCAGTGATTTCTCAGCAGCCATAATTGGTTCTCTTGTCAGGGCACGTCAGGTCACTATATGGACTGATGTTGATGGGGTATTTAGTGCAGATCCTAGAAAAGGTTTGTCCTACATGAATCTTCATTTGCTTTTTAATGTTTTTTGTTTGACCCATCTTAAATTGATGAAGTTAGCATTAGCATATACGTAATTGATTCTGGGGATGCATATAGTTCAAACGTATGTTGGGTGCTAACTCTTGCATCACCTGTTGGATGAGATCTTGATAGATCAGATTCCAAGGGATGCAAGGGTCACAGAGATTAGGGTGCCTACTCACATCCCAATGATTCTTGCCTATCCGTATCTGTTGAACAGTTCATGTGAAGGGTTAGCTAACTGCGTTGTAAGTCAATTGCCATTACTTAATCAGAAGCCTGCATTAGGGCGATTTTTGTGGATGCATATAGTTCAAATGTATGTTGGGTGCTAACTCTTGCATCACCTGTTGGATGAGATCTTGATAGATCAGATTCCAAGGGATGCAAGGGTCACAGAGATTAGGGTGCCTACTCACATCCCAATGATTCTTGCCTATCCGTATCTGTTGAACAGTTCATGTGAAGGGTTAGCTAACTGCGTTGCAATTCAATTGACATTACTTAATCAGAAGCCTGCAATAGGGCGATTTTTGTGCTTAACTAGAAGGTTGCAGCTGTAATTATGCGTTGCTACTGTCATGAATTGTAATCTTGTATTGGATGAATTTTACTAGTCAGTTATTGAAGAACTGTATGCGCTGATAAAAACCTTGAAACACTTTGATGTTTGATCTCTCCATTTTGAATTTTTTATATACGTGCAAATATATATGCTAATCAAACTTTTGAATTAAAATTATTCAGCAAATCATTACGCATTTCTTTAGAGAATGGGAGCTTTATTAATCTTAGACAATTACATCAATATGATACAATCATACACAACTTAATCTTCAATTCCGTCCTTGACAATGGTGACACTTGTGCTACAAAAAAGGTTCTCTAAAAAAAATACCCCTCCAACAAGGAAATGGTGCTCATTCATCATCATTACCATGGTCCAATCAGTGAAGACCAGGCCATTGGTTTTCACCCAAGAGAACAATTCTTCTACTCCAAACAATGCCTCCAACACAGCCATTGCCAGGTACAGCCAGCTAAGGTCGGACCTTTGGATCCCCCCGGTGTCAAAGGATTAATACCCAAACAGGTACCCCAAAGTGCAGTACCTCGGTGTTGCCTCCCACTTCCTTCTGAACCAGCAATTCCATACCGCCCATTCTTGGCCAACTAAATTGGCTGCAAACTCCGTGACTTGCAAATCATCTTTAGATGTGTCCCCCACGATGTCCTTGTTGCGAATTATCCGATAGGAAAACGTACAAAGTCCACATGATGGCCATATATGTCCATCTACAGTGCCCCCCTATGGCGCCCCCTAGAGTTTTTTTCCTTCTTTCCAAACTCAGTGTTTATAGATGCACATTATATTTTCCCTAAAGTATAGGGTTCTATTTCTAAAGTGATCTACATGTACATTTGCCCATTGGGCCTTTGGAATAGATTGAGCTGCCATTTTCCTAACCCTAACAGTATATATCTGATTAATGCAGTTAGTGAGGCTGTGATATTAAGCACGTTGTCTTACCAGGAGGCCTGGGAAATGGTAAATTTCTATTCTTGGGACAGTTCATATGCAAGTCATTCATCACTTGACTACATTTGTGCAACGAGCAAATAATTTCTTATGCTCCAATAACTCTCTCTGAATTCCAAGCTATTAGATTCCTTGCCACATTAAGCCTCGTTGACTTGAATTTGTTGTGTGCAGTCATATTTTGGGGCAAATGTTTTGCATCCGCGCACCATTATACCTGTGATGAAAGACAACATTCCCATTGTTATTAGGAACATGTTCAATCTCTCTGCTCCTGGAACGATGATTTGCAAGCAGCCTGCCAATGAAAATGCTGATTTAGATGCTTGTGTCAAATCATTTGCTACTATCGACAATTTAGCACTTGTCAATGTTGAAGGGTAAGCTACCGCTATTTTTTTTATTTTGAATCTCCCAAGTTATATACAACTAATTGTCTATGATTTTAGCCATTAACCTTTGTGATACCAAACTTCCATGATCTAGCAATGTTAACTAATTACTCGCAATATGGCTTGACTATGTAATTGTTATAGATATTTCTTTTATTACCTAAATACTCTACAATTCTTCACTGCAGAACTGGAATGGCTGGTGTTCCAGGTACAGCAAGTACTATATTTAGTGCTGTAAAAGATGTTGGAGCTAATGTTATCATGATATCTCAGGTATAATGTCCTTTCATCTTTGGTAGCATATGATCATTCTTGGTTATTCCTCACTGCCAATATCATGCAGGCTAGCAGTGAACATTCAGTATGCTTTGCTGTTCCAGAAAAGGAAGTTGCTGCAGTTTCAGCTGCTTTACATGTTAGGTTCCGTGAGGCATTAGCAGCAGGGAGGTTATCTAAGGTGATAATCTTCTACAGTGATTATTTAAATACTATATTTGATAAACATGACTTGAAAGGCCCTTTTGACAAAGCTTGTGATTGTGTATAATCTGCTACTGCAAAAGCTGGTGAAAAGTAGACTCTGCTTATTTAGCTGCTGCAAAATCCTGGTATTTGGCACAGCTTCTGCGTAATTTGTGGAGAAGTTAAGGAATAAGATGTGCCAAGCAGGCCTTTTGACATAATTCCACCAAAATGTTAGTTTTGAGAACGGAATAGTGTTATTTCCAGTCTAAATCTATCAAGCTTGCTCGTCTGACGAAACATGACGGGGACTGACATACGTGATCAAGCAAAACCTTTTCTAATGGCTGTAGCATCACTCCACATATGATATATGCAAGTGAACAACAACATGATAACTTGGGATAACCATTAAACCTCATAAGAGAATAAATTGATGATAAGGGAAGAATCTTACTTAGTTGTGACGTGAACTTATTGCGATCACTTTTTTTACGCACACAATTCATTTCAGGTTGAAGTTATTAATGGCTGCAGCATTCTTGCTGCTGTTGGCCTGAGGATGGCCAGCACTCCTGGAGTCAGTGCAATACTTTTTGATGCTTTAGCAAAGGTATTTTGCATTTCTGGGTTTTCATGAAAGGGTGAAATTGGAGTTACATTGATGCCGGGATTTATTAACCTATGATAATGGATTCAGGCAAACATTAATGTTCGAGCAATAGCTCAAGGTTGCAGTGAATACAATATTACTGTTGTATTGAAGCAAGAAGATTGTGTAAGGGCTCTAAGAGCTGCTCACTCAAGGTTCTTCCTCTCCAAAACCACACTTGCTGTTGGCATCATTGGACCTGGCTTAATTGGTGGAACCCTCCTTAACCAGCTGAGGGATCAGGTATGTTTAGTCTTGTGAACTCATGCAATCATTTCTCTGCGGGGCTTTTCAGATCTGATTTAACCCAGAAATTTGCACTTGTACTGATAAGCAGGCTGCTGTTCTGAAGGAAAATATGAACATTGATCTGCGTGTCATTGGAATAACCGGCTCAAGTACAATGCTTTTGAGTGACACGTACGTGCTTGAATCCTTGTTGCCTCTTCTGTGCATTGTATGCCGTTGCCAGCTTGCTGCAAATAATTCTGTATGATCAGGTGCATTTACAGGAATGAATGAATCAGCCTATATTTTTGTTGAAAGTTCAGGCATTTTGCATGTCATTAGAACAGTGAACATTTTATTTATTTTACTTGAGTCGGTTTTTCTGGCCTACAGCTTTACATTGCTCTTTTGGGGATTTTGCTACTATAGTTATGTTTTCCTCAAATTTTCACAATAGGGGAATAGACTTAACCCAATGGAAAGAGCTTCTACAAAAGGAAGCAGAACCAGCTGATATTGGTAATTTTGTTCACCATTTGTCTGATAATCATGTCTTTCCGAACAAAGTTTTGGTGGACTGCACAGCAGATTCAAGTGTAGCATCCTACTATTATGATTGGTTAAAGAAGGGTATTCATGTCATCACGCCAAATAAGAAAGCAAATTCTGGACCACTTGATCGGGTAATTATTTGTTTGGTGATACTTTTTTATATAATTTTCCGTTTGAAATAACCTTTTTAACTGTTAAATGATCATTGACTGTAAGTTATTTTGTGCCCATGCACTGCATCAGTGACTGATCATGGCTAACCCATTCCAGAATCTTAAAGACATAACCCCTTTAACTGAGATCAATTTGCTTGTACTATAAATATTTCATTTTTTAAAGCACATTCCATTCAACACAATGCACATTTTCTGCTGCTCCAGTATTTATTAATTAAGAATTGCTTCTTTTGCCTTGTATACAGTATCTGAAATTACGGACTCTGCAGCGTGCCTCATACACTCATTACTTTTATGAAGCAACTGTTGGTGCTGGCCTCCCAATCATTAGCACCCTGCGAGGTCTTCTGGAGACTGGTGACGAGATACTGCGTATTGAGGGCATTTTCAGGTTTGTATGAATGTTTCCAGGCTACAAGAGAATTATACTGTGTCACTCTTTAGTTTTAGCAAAACACAAACAACCCATATTAAATGTTTAATTTGTACCCAAACACCTGAATAGAAGTCTATGACCTTCTTAACATATGTGTCCTTCGCTGAACCAGCCCAAAATACAACCCCCACTGGCCCCTCTAAATCCATCAAGCTGGTTCAAGTCAATGGGTCAGAAGCACTCCAGCCTTAGCGTGGCAGTACAGTTTTGTAGCAGTACTACCTCCATTCTCAAATATTTGTCGACGGTTAGTTTATTTTTGAACTAAAAAGCATAAAATAAAAAAGAACGGAGAGAGGACTATGGAGGATACTAGTTACTGAGAATATTATCCATTGCATATGTGACTATGGATGTGGGACCCACAAACAGTGGCTGATACAATTTTGTTGTCCTGCAGTGGAACTTTGAGTTATATATTTAACAATTTTGAAGGAACAAGGACCTTCAGTGATGTTGTCACTGAAGCTAAAGAGGCTGGATACACTGAACCTGATCCAAGAGATGATCTATCTGGAACTGATGTTGCCCGAAAGGTAGAACCTATTTTCTGTCAGAAATTGTTCTTGAAAATCATACTTATTCTTTCTAACACGGGGTACTGTATTTAATTTGATCAGCATGGAGGACAGTTTCTGATTTCTTTTCCTTTTTTTTTCCTGAATGGGACAGTTTTTTATTTCTGTATATGCATGCACCCTTCTTCGCACCTCTTGATTGTTTTTTCTCCATGCATAGCCTCACAACTCATCATTAGATGTTGTGGAATGATCACATAACAAAATTCGTGGCCTTTCCTGTGTGTGTACTGTGTATGGATTTCAAATCAGAAAAACAAAATATAATTTCTGGAAACATACATATAATTACTTTTTGTACTTTTGTTTTTCCTTGCTCTTCATTAGACACCATTCTTGGTCTTTTTTCCTATTGGAGCAGGTCATTATCCTCGCAAGAGAATCTGGTTTGAGGCTTGAACTTTCTGACATTCCTGTAAAGAGCCTTGTGCCAGAAGCACTTGCGGTAAGATTATTATCCTCTCAGCAGCTGATGCCTTTGTATTTCGCGCTTTCTAATTTGTTTTCATCATGCAGTCATGCTCATCAGCAGATGAGTTCATGCAAAAGCTACCATCCTTCGATGAAGACTGGGCCAGGCAACGCAATGATGCTGAGGCTGCCGGCGAAGTGAGTAGACCTCTCTTCCCTATGTTGCGACTCTAATCAGGCACATTTCTATTGGGATTTGACAAATACATTGTGGAGTGCATGAGATCTAGTTTTTGCCTTGCATTGTTGCTTCCATTCTCGGTGAATATTTCAGTGCATGAGATCTAGTTTTTGCCTTGCATTGTTGCTTCCATTCTCGGTGAATATTTCTAAATTGCATGGGTAGAGGTGATTCAGCTGCCTTTTTTTTTTCCTTCTGAAGGTCCTTCGCTACGTTGGAGTGGTGGATGCGGTGAACAAGAAGGGCAAGGTGGAGCTGTGTAGGTACAAGAGGGACCACCCATTCGCTCAACTTTCTGGCTCTGACAACATCATCGCGTTCACTACCTCGAGGTACAAGGAGCAGCCGCTGATCGTGCGGGGTCCGGGAGCAGGCGCAGAGGTGACAGCTGGTGGTGTCTTCTGTGACATTCTGCGGCTGGCATCTTACCTCGGCGCTCCCTCGTAGAGCTTGCTGCCTATAGTTACCGATTTCTTCGAGGCAGACGGACAGCACTGTCCTGCATGATGTCTCCTATTTAGTCTGTGGGGGTATGGACTTACCGTGTGTTCTAAATAAATGCCAGGAAATAATGTAGGGAGAGGTTGGGTTTGGAGATAGCCGATCAGGTGTTGGTTTTTCTACAGAATCCAGATTAATTAATATGAACTGTAACGAAGAACCAATGAAACAGTGCACCGCTGTAAACTAGCCAGTCTTTTCGGTGGAAGATGTTCTGTTACGGCTAGTAGACTAGGGAAGCAGATGAAACTTTACATCGCAGACAATTAATCTGTACTCATCTTGACCAATTCGCTTTATTCAAAATGTTTTTGAAAATATGAAAAAAATTCAAGTCATATCTAAAATATATTATACATTAAATTAAATTACAATGAAAATAAATGAGAAATTTGAAATTTTTTTGAATAACATAAGTAAAATTTGATGTAAAAAAAAAAAAAATCAAATGACCGGACAAAGGGAGTAGCATCCAGTGATACTTCTGAAGATCCACATAATGTGGGTAATCTTCTATGACGAAGATTACTAAATATGTGGTCAAATCTATCTTGTTTTTGCACAAAATAATTATCATGGACTATTAGATTTTGCACTATGAGAACATATAGGGTGTAAGGAAAATGGGTTTAAGTATCGGGCTTAGTATGCTTAAATGTAGGATGAAAGCGGGATGGATATTATTTACCGGATAATTAGTCTGAAGGGTTTTAGAGACTAAATGGGAAACATGATATCTATATATAAACAGTTAATATCCTATCCATATCTATATCCGAAGACTAAAGATCGAATATTATTATATATACAGGGCTTATATCAATATCCGTGCATTTTGACACTACCTGTATTGTAACTGGATCTAAAAAACAAATAATTATATCCGATTGTATCTTTGTATTTGTATATTTGTCCGTATCTGATCTGGTTCCATCCGTACTTAAAATGTGATTTTGGTGATTGAAGTGATAACATGGACTATTTGAAACTATGTGTGCAACTTTATTTTTTAAAGTTTTAAGGGTGCAAATGATGGATCTAGGAAATTGACACCTAAAACATCAACCATCAAAATATTGCCAAGTATTGACTCAGTGTTCCCATTGGCCGGTCAGTGGGCTGAATTTTTGCGAGCACCAGATGGTCTGGTGATGCCTATCCGATGGTCCGAGGAGGAGATAAAGACTACAAAATTAATATCAAGACCCTGTGCGAAATGTATGCACCAGACGAAAACGATAGAAAAGAAGGAGCGACCGCTGCAGTTCGCATGCACCAAATTGTCTGGTGCAGCAGACACCGAGCAATCCGGTGAAACACCGGATGTTACAGACTGAGACATGCATCAACCTAAGACCGCAGACGGTTACACGCACCGGACGGTCTTAGTTACCTTTGGCCATCATGTAACATTCTTTTTTGCAGGACATATTGTTAGGTGTAAACAAAAAAAAGTTCTAAGACGCCATCCAGACAAACTTCAATTACTGCATACCAAAATAGGCATAATGGGCAAAAAAACATATAGTAAGTGTCACTTCAATCTAAAATTAGCCTTGGTACATTTACTCTCTACATATGCTTCCTTACAAATAAAATTGAACACATGCGACACTGCACTAAATGAGCAGCATGAAAATACTTCGCCTACAGGTTTGCAAAATCTTGATATCTCCCCAACAATACAGGAGACTCCAGTGGCTCATAATGACCAGACTCAAGGAGAAATAGGTACACTAATGCTACTTGATACTCTCGTATATAATTACCTGATAAACTTATGCATTTGTCATTTCGTGGGTGTGCAAATGAGACGTAGAACGATAACAAGAGCAAGTTCCGTTGCAGCATATCAAAATATACCACGAAGACCATTACAACCTGGTGATATGTGTTGTTAATTTTGCTACTGCTAATAGCTGGTATCTAGAATATATTGCCAACTCACTTCTTACTTGATGGAATTTACATGCAGAATTAGATGAGAGTGATGTGAATAGTGGTGATCAAAATGTGACTCCACCAACAATGACACATAATAGAGATACTGTGCCATCTACCGAACATTGGCCATCCCATGGTCGTATTTGTCGAACTCGACCTGAAGATGGTATTCACCTCTAGATTTTAATTCAATATCATACAAAATCTGCTGTGGCCATGCGTGATTAGGATGACAAATTTCTTCCTTACCATGTTTTTTTATCAATCTCAATCATAAGGTGCATTTGACATAATTTTTTTCATGGTTACCAATAATTCAACTTAGCGATACTTTTTACCGAATGATGCTAGCCATTATTGTACAAAGCCTTTTGCCACATTTGTTGAGGAGATGAAGATAAATGTTTATTATGTACATAGCAGTAATGGTCTTACATTAATTTTTGAATGTTACTGTCCTACGTGATGTCTCCTATTTAGTTTGTGGGGGTATGGACTTGTTGTGTGTTCTGAATAAATGCCAGGAAATAATGTAGGGAGAGGTTGGGCTTGGAGATAGCAGATCATGTGTTGGTTTTGCTGCAGAATCCAAATTAATATGAACTGTAAGGAAGTACCAATGAAACAGTGCACCGCTGTAAACTAGCCAAGTCTTTTCCGGTGGAAGATGTTCTGTTACGGCTAGTAGACCAGGGAAGCAGGTGAAACTTTACATCGTAGACAATTAATCTGTACTCATCAAGTTTGACCAGCTCGCTTTATTCAAAATGTTTTTGAAAATATGAAAAAAATTCAAGTCATATCTAAAATATATTATACATTAAATTAAATTACAATGAAAATAAATGAGAAATTTGAAATTTTTTGAATAAGATAAGTAAAATTTGAAGTAAAAAATATATCAAATGACCGGACAGAGGGAGTAGCATCTAGTGATACTCCTGAAGATCCACATAATGTGGGTAATCTTCTACGACGAAGATAACTAAATATGGTAAAATCTATGTCGTTTTTGCACAAAATAATTATCATGGACTACTAGGTTTTGCACTATGAGAAGATATAGGGTGTAAGGAAAAAAGGCCTAAGTATCGTGCTTAGTATGCTTAAATGTAGAGATGAAAGCGGGATGGATATTATCTACCGGATAATGAGTTTGAAGGGCTTTGGAGACTAATTGGGAAGCATGATATCTATATATAAATAGTTAATATCTTATCCATATCTATATCCGAAGACTAAAGATCGGATATTATTATACATACCGGGCTTGCATTTTGACACTACGTGTATTGTAACCGGATCTAAGAAACAAATAATTATATCCGTTTGTATCTTTGTATTTGTATATCCGTCTGTATCCGATCCGGTTTTATCCGTACTTAAAATGTGATTTTGGTGATTGAAGTGATAACATGGACCATTTGAAACTATGTGTACAACTTTATTCTTTAAAGTTTTAAGGGTGCAAAAGATGGATCTAGGAAACAGACAGCTTAAAAGAGTGATTAAAGAGCACAAGATAAGACCTAAAACATCAGCCATCAAAGTATTGCTAAGTATTGACTCTGCGTTCCCCATTGGCCGGTCAGTGGGCTGAATTTTTGCAAGCACCAGATGGTCTGGTGATGCCTATCGGATGGTCCGAGGAGGGGATGAAGACTACAAAATTAATATCAAGACCCGGTGCGAAATGTATGCACCGGACGAAAATGATAGAAAGAAGCAGCGACCGCTGCAGTTCGCATGCACCAAACTGTCTGGTGCAGCACACACTAGACAATCTGGTGAAACACCGGATGTTATAGACTGAGACATACATCAACCTAAAACCGCGCACGGTTACACGCACCGGACCGTCTTAGTTACCTCTGCACATCATGTAACATTCTTTTTTGCAGGACATATTGTGGGTGTAAACAAAAAAAAGTTCTAAGATGCTATCCAGACAAACTTCAATTACGGCATACCAAAACAGGCATAATGGGCAAGAAACAAAACATATGGTAAGTGTCACTTCAATCCAAAATCAGGCTTGGTACATTTACTCTCTACATATGCTTCCTTACAAATAAAATTGAACACATGCGACACTGCACTAAATGAGCAGCATGGAAATACTTCGCCTACGGGTTTGCAAAATCTTGATATCTCCCCAACAATACAGGAGACTTTAGTTGCTCATAATGAACAGACTCAAGGAGAAATAGGTACACTAATGCTACTTGATACTCTAATATATAATTACCTGATAAACTTATGCATTTGTCATTTGGTAGGTGTGCAAACGAGATGCAGAGCGACAACAAGAGCAAGTTCCATTGCAGCATATCAAAATATAGCACGAAGACCATTACAACCTGGTGATATGTGTTGTTAATTTTGCTACTGCTAATAGCTGGTATCTAGAATATATTGCCAACGCACTTCTTACTTGATGGAATTTACATGCAGAATTAGATGAGAGTGATGTGAATAGTGGTGATCAAAATGTGACTCTACCAACAATGGCACATAATAGAGATACTGTGCCATCTACCGAACATTGGCCATCCCATGGTTGTATTTGTCGAACTCGACCTGAAGATGGTATTCACCTCTAGATTTTAATTCAATATCATACAAAATCTGCTGTGGCCATGCGTGATTAGGATGACAAATTTCTTGCTTAGCATGTTTTTTTATCAATCTCAATCATAAGGTGCATTTGCCATAATTTTTTTCATGGTTACCAATAATTCAACTTAGCGATACCTTTTACCGAATGATGCTAGCCATTATGTACAAAGCCTTTTGCCACATATGTCGAGGAGATGAAGATAGATCTTTATTTTGTATATAGCAGTAATGGTCTTACATTAATTTTTGAATGTTACTGTCCTGCATGATGTCTCCTATTTAGTCTGCGGGGGTATGGACTTGTCGTGTGTTCTGAATAAATGCCAGCAAATAATGTAGGGAGAGGTTGGGCTTGGAGATATCTGATCAGGTGTTGGTTTCTGCTACAGAATCCAGATTAATATGAACCGTAATAAAGTACCAATGAAACAGTGTACCACTGTAAACTAGCCAAGTCTTTTCCGGTGGAAGATGTTCTGTTACGGCTAGTAGACTAGGGAAGCAGGTGAAACTTTACATCGCAGACAATTAATATATACTCATCAAGTTTGACCAACTCGCTTTGTTCAAAATGATATTGAAAATATGAAAAAAATTCAAGTCATATCTAAAATATATTATACTTTAAATTAAATTACAATGAAAATAAATGAGGAATTTGAATTTTTTTTGAATAAGATAAGTAAAATTTGATGTAAAAAGAATCAAAGGACCGGACAGAGGGAGTAGCATCTAGGGATACTCCTGAAGTTCCACATAATGTGGGTAATCTTCTACGACGAAGATAACTAAATATGGTCAAATCTATCTCGTTTTTGCACAAAATAATTATCATTGACTGCAAGATTTTGCACTATGAGAAGATACAGGGTGTAAGGAAAATAGGTCTAAGTATCATGCTTAGTATGCTTAAATGTAGGGATGAAAGCGGGATGGATATTATCTACCGGATAATCAGTCTGAAGGGCTTTAGAGACTGAATGGTAAGCATGATATCTATATATAAACAGTTAATATCCTATCCATATCTATATCCGAAGACTAATGATCGGATATTATTATACATACAGGGTTTATATCAATATCCGTTCATTTTGAAACTACCTGTATTATAACTGGATCTAAGAAACAAATAATTATATTCGTTTGTATTTTGTATTTGTATATCCGTCCGTATCCGATCCGGTTTCATCCATAGTTAAAATGTGATTTTGGTGATTGAAGTGATAACATGGACCATTTGAAACTATGTGTGCAACTTTATTTTTTTAAAGTTTTTAGGGTGCAAAAGATGGATCTAGAAAACAGGCACCTTAAAAGAGTGATTAAAGAGCACAAGAGAAGACCTAAAACATCAACCATCAAAGTATTGCCAAGTATTGACTCAGCGTTCCCATTGACCGGTCAGTGGGCTGAATTTTTGCACACACCAGATGGTCTGGTGATGCCTATCGGATGGTCCGAAGAGGGGATGAAGACTACAAAATCAATATCAAGACCCAGTGCGAAATGAATGCACTGGACAAAAACGATAGAAAGGAGCGACCGCTGCAGTTCAGCATGCACCAAATTGTCTGGTGCAGCACACACCAGACAATCTGGTGAAACACCTGATGTTATAGACTGAGACATGCATCAACCTAAAACCGTGGACGGTTACACGCACGGGACGTTCTTAGTTACCTCTGCACATCATGTAACATTGTTTTTTGCAAGACATATCGTGGGTGTAAACAAAAAAAAGTTCTTAGATGCTATCTAGACAAACTTCAATTACTGCATACTAAAATAGGCATAATGGGCAAGAAACATATGGTAAGTGTCACTTCAATGCAAAATCAGGCTTGGTACATTTACTCTCTACATATGCTTCCTTACAAATAAAATTGAACACATGCGACACTGCACTAAATGAGCAGCATGAAATACTTCGCCTACGGGTTTGCAAAATCTTGATATCTCCCCAACAATACAGGAGACTTTAGTTGCGCATAATGACCAGACTCAAGGAGAAATAGGTACACTAATGCTACTTGATACTCTAATATATAATTACTTGATAAACTTATGCATTTGTCATTTGGTAGGTGTGCAAACGAGACGCAGAGCGACAACAAGAGCAAGTTCCGTTGCAGCATATCAAAATATACCACGAAGACCATTACAACCTGGTGATATGTGTTTTTAATTTTGCTACTGCTTGGTGATATGTGTTTTTAATTTTGCTACTGCTAATAGCTGGTATCTAGAATATATTGCCAACGCACTTCTTACTTGATGGAATTTACATGCAGAATTAGATGAGAGTGATGTGAATAGTGGTGATCAAAATGTGACTCCACCAACAATGGCACGTGATAGAGATACCATCATCTACTAAGCATTGTCCATTCCATGCTTGTATTTTTCGAACTCGACCTGAAGATGGTATTCATCCTCTATATTTTAATTCAATATCATACAAAATCTGCTGTGGCCATTCGTGATTAGTATGACAAATTTCCTGCTTACCATGTTTTTTATCAATCTCAATCATAAGGTGCATTTGGCATAATTTTTTTCATGGTTACCAATAATTCAACTTAGCGATACTTTTTACCAAATGATGCTAGCCATTATTGTACAAAGCCTTTTGCCATATATGTTGAGGAGGTGAAGATAGTTGTTTATTTTGTACATAGCAGTAATGGTGTTACATTAATTTTTAAATGTTTTTAACAAATACAATGGAGAAAAAATTAGGCAAGCTTCCTTCCCATGGTACAGTATGCAGTGGTTTCAGCAAGCATGTATTCTTTCCACTCCCATGGTTAATGGGCTAATAACCTTCTTGGCTTTATATGTTTTTGCAGACATGAAGTTAGGCTTTGGAAGCAGCCACGCTAAGAGCATCAATAGATCGACGAAGCTACCGTCAGACCACCCATATTTTGCCTTCAAAACAAGCAACTCAATTACAAACTGTAGCAGAGACTAATGCTCTAGGCACCCCTTGGACTTCTCATACACACTTTGCTTAGCTGCATCCTTTACCGCCTCAAAGTGCTCTAACCTTTTTGCATGCCTAAGTATCACATCTGCCAGAAAGTGTTTTAGCATCTCCTCAAGGTCGTCCCCATCTTTATCAAAATCATCATCACACAAATCACCGATACTACCAGCAGATTTGCTCTCACGTGGGATCTAATGGTCACCTCATTTGTCAAAACCTTTTGATTCTTGCATCTTCTACATGGACCGCACATACCGGCCTTCTGATTCCTAGCATGTTTCTTCGCAGCTTCAATAAATTTATCCAGTTCAATGCAGGAAGATTTTTCGGTGCGGTTCATGTTTTACATCCCTGATCACGATGGTCCATCTTCTAGTCACACTTCAATGTAATATGATTAAGAAAGAATCAGAATGTATGCATGGCACCATGATAGTAATAAGTGAAAGGATCAAGATGTCCAAGAGGAGGGAAGGGTGAATTGGACTTCTAATTTCAAAACTTGAACTTAAATCCTACTGATCAAGTCCCAATTGGCCCTAGTGCCTAAACTATTGTGTCTAGAGATACTATTTGATAACAAAAGGTTTGCAACCTAGAGCCAAGCATGCAAAATTGCGGAATGTAAATTGTGAAAGTAATCCAGAATGTAAAGGGAGAAGAGATGACACGTCGATGTTAGCGCCCCGGGGATCCCATACCCCCCGAATCGCTTACTCGGTGCCTCTACGTCTCGGGGAAACTCCCGTGTGGTCCCCCACTTTACCTCAGCAAGGGGGCAACAGGGCCCACAGATGGGAAGACCGCACCAGCAACCAGCATGGGTGGACAAGCCCAGGGTTGGCAGACATCACCCACCTAGGGGGTTCTGAACCCTAGGTTGCATCCGGGGATAGCCACGTAAGCCCCGGGGAGGCCTCCTTCTAGGAGAAGGAACCTGCCTTCCACCGTATTAAATGCAACGGGCAGGAGGAGTCAAAAAGGCGGACTCTGCACGGCATGCGCAACAGGGCGCACGGCATGCAAGCCCCATCACCACCTGACGTGATGGATGCCACTCCACCTGCCATGCTACACAGTAGGCACTGCAGTGGCATGCTAGAGTAAATAGTCTATGGCTGTGGTATGCCCCCATTCCTGGGACAATGACTGGAATACGTGATAGTGCTAGAGACTCACCTGCCCGGCATGGCGAGAAGGAGATGTAACAGAGCCTCCATCTCATGCTCGGGTGCAGGGCATGACGTCACGTCATGCTGTGCAACGTGACGGGAGGCACCAAGTCCATACCGAGGTAGTACGTTATTGAAACCACCATTGTAGCACTACTATGCAACCAACTCTGTACTAGGCTCCCTCCCTTGGTCTATAAAAGGGAGGGTTAGTGCACCTAGTGAAGGGGTTCAACCTTTTCAACCTCAATTGATCACAGCTCATAGGACTCAGCCTCCCAGCTAGCCTGTGCGCCCATAGCCTTGGATGCCTGGCTTGTAATCTTGTTCTCCACTTTTAGTGACACCAAAAAGAGGACATAGGCTAGTTACACCACGAAGGTGGACTGAACCTCTCTAAATTTCCTGTGCTCCACGAGTTCCATCATTCCCGGCAATAGTGCCCACGCCCCTACGCAACTCTCTACTCTAGAGGTGCCTATACGGTATCTCTGTGTCGCTTCCGATGACATGCGATCTTTTTCCCAAGGTACCGAGGAGTCGTGACTCCCCTTAGCCCTTGTTTGGTGCCCCTCGCAAGGCTTTTTTCTCATGGATTCCTCGCAAAGACCCCAGCCCCAAACCTCACAAGGAGAGGGGTTGGCAAAGTTGTTCTCACAAGAACCAAGCACCCCCTGACCTTCGCAAAGATCAAGCGCTCTCTTTAGGATGCCCTTCTCCCCTCTAGAATATTGGGCTCCAAACCATGCAAAATGCCCTCGCAAGGGCCTTCTCTCGCTTCTTCCACAATCTCTTGGAAGCTCGCGGAAGGCACGACTCGCAAGCCATCTATGTAATCGCGATCACCAAGAGTAACAAGCCTTGGTCTTCACTTGATTCAACTTCTACTCAAGAAGTTCTCTCTCTCAAGATTTGTGTGGATTTTGGTGCTTGGGAGACCTTTGGGTGTGTGTGAGTGATGCTTGGTCGCAAAGATATGAAAAGGAGGGAGAGGGAGCTCTTTATATAGAGGATAGCTCAAAAACTAGCCATTACTGAATGAAATCATTTTTCTGCACAACCACCGGACAGTCCGGCAATGGACGGTCCGGTGCGTTCATTTCTCAAAGCTCCATTTTCACGCCAAGTGCCGTCGTACACACCGTACGGTCCGGTGGTGACCATTGGACGTTCCGGTGTGTACAAATGCCTCAGATCAAGGTCAGAACAACCTTCCTGTCCAGAACGTCCGGTGGTTAATCACCAGATGGTCCGATGCGCACAACACGCACAGGGACGCCGGGAACAATTCCCACTGCCCAAAACGTGCAGTGAAGCATTGGAGGGTCCGGTGCGCACTAAGTGCATGAACTAAGGTGGATAGGAAAACATCGCGGTATAAGGCACTGGACGGTCCGGTGCTTACAAAAACTTTTGTATTTCGATGTCTTGTTTTGAAACGATATGAAATTTTATCGTGGTAGTTTCTTTGGTTTAAACAAGTGTTGGTGAATGTGTTTTAGCACCTTTTAAGTATGTTTGATCTTTAGGACTAAGATGCACTCGAAATAGAGAAAGACTTAGAGTGGAGTGCATCAAGCTACTCACCTCGACCCCGCATGATAGCACGTCTTATCTAGAAACTAGCAAATCAATCCCTAGGTGCCCTTCTTTTAACTTTGCGGCACTTAGAGCTAACCATCCTTGGTCTTCTCACTAGATGATCCATTCCTTAGCTGATTTTCATGAAATTTGAATTGAGGGGCCTCCCTTGGTCAACCAATGAGCACTTATATAGTTATATATTCCTTCATGTTATGGACTCATTAGTAACACGATTAAGTTGTCATTAATCATTGAAACCATTACCTCTAAGGGTCATGTTTCTCACAATCTCCCCCTTTTTGGTGATTGATGACAACATAAGAGTATAGCATATAAAGTAGATGAAAATAAGTACAAAGCTCAAGTAAATGACTCAAAAATTAATGCACATCAACATCAACAATCAACGGGATACATGGACATAATAAAGAAGCATCAAACACAAGATCCAAATGTCATGTCCATGAACCAACATTAGCATAAAACATCTAGATGGGATCCTAGCTATACATCAAAAGACATAATCTCATAGCTCCCCCTAGCTACTAGCTCCCCCTATCTCTACTCTCGAGACTCCCCCTAAAGATAACTCTCCCCCTTTGGTATCAAGTACCAAGAAGGCTAAGAACTCAGAGGATCAAGGATGTGGAAGGGAAAGCCACCAGAAGCTGCTAGAATCTCGTAGTCAAGCTGTGCATCATCATTGGACTCTGTGGCACCATTGTCAACTGCCTACTCGATCTCAGACGGTGCTGAGGTGCCGGGTAAAGTGAGCAGGGTAGACATGGAGGAGGGAGCCATCGTCATGGCTGGTATAGTAGCGTCAGTCATTGAGCAAGTGGTAGAGGCAGAGTGAAAGCTTGGATCTATTGACTGAGAGGCTGGCTGAGCGACTGTCAAAGGCATGGATGACTTTGGCACTGAAAGTGAGACTGAGCCATTGACCGGCGGTTGTCCTTAGGTCAAGTCCTCCGTTTTAGCTACAGGAGCTGCAACGAGTAAAGCTCTGGCAAGGTCAGTGGATAGCTGTCAAATTGAGGAATAACATGTGGTAACTGAGTCATCTCCATCCACGGGGTGCTCCCTAGCAATGCTGTGTACGAGAAGTCGAGAGGTGAAGTGCTGACTGAGGCTAGGTACGTGATCGGGCTCTTGTGGCTCCTATCGGTCGGAGGAAGCTACTGAGTCGCTGCTGGCTACTGTTGTGACAAGCGAAACTCCTGACGGATAAAGGCAAAATGCCGCTGAGTGTCAGTCAGGATATCCACCACATGCGTGTGAACGGTCTCAAGTATGCGAGTCTGTTGCTCCTCTATACTGGACTACCAAGAAAGAGACTGCTACATCTGCTCAAAACACTCATCACTCCAACGCTGTTGCTGCTCAAATCTCTCATCACTGCGCCTCTGCTGCTCCGTCAACTGAAGGATCTATGCAATATCTGTAGGAGTGGCAACCTAAGTTGCTATAATTGATGATGGAGGAGGGGGTGGTGGAGGAGCATGCGAACCTCCTACCTCATGATCATGAGGTAAGGGTGGCAAGGAGGGTGCTGCCTCATCATCTGTCATCGTCGTCATCACTCTCCAACTGTGTGGTGGCATCAGTCTCTGTCTCTATAGTGGGGGTGACTCAGGGGCCTCTGGGGGTACTGGGCCCCGAACTAGTGCACGGGGAACTAGAGGAGGATGGGCTTTGTACATTGAGAAAATAAGGCTAGCCTGGCTGTAGAGTCTGTGGTGTGGAGTCGGCTCATCCTAAGGATCATGACCAATCTGACGTAACATGTATGAAATAAAGTGTGCATAGGGAATGCTCTGATGAGATCCCATCCTGTCAGTGATCACATCCTCCAATTCGGCTATCAGGAAGTCAACGACATAGAAATGAACATGAGTGAGGAGAGTGCGAAGTCGGTGCTATTGAACTGCGGTAATCCCCTCACGTACCCGTCTCTGGGTGGCAGGCTCCTCCTCAGAGCTCTATGAAGAACAATTGTCACAGGTGTCAGCTCTAAAGGGGCCCTCTCTCTGAAGTGCTCCCTAAAGCACACAACCACCTTCTCTCTAGTAATTAAGAGTAGCCCCCCAATCTTAGAGTGTCAAGGAGGCTCCGAATCCTCTTACACATTTGTGTGCAGGCGGCGATCTGACAGTATAAGACCTAGATGCGTTGCCACCTGCTACCTGTACAATCTGATCGGCTGCCCCAGAAACACAAACCGAATGTACTCTCACCAGGGGCCCATGTAGAAGGTGGCATAGAACACGCACACCCAATCCTCCATCTATAAGTGCCTAGTGCTCAAGCAAGTCTGTCAGGCCTGGAAGATGAGTGAAATACCGGTACAGATTCTGGCCCGCCACATTGCTCATCCTCAGTATACTGAGCACGACATGCTTGAAGAGAACCATGCCGGCTCGCATGTAGCTCTCATAAAGTGAGGCCTGGACAAGAGTCCATAACCTCCTATCTACCCTGGGGTCTCTCTGCTAGGGGTGCCACTGGGTATCTGACAAAGTGTAGTGAAGCTTCTTGAGCTTTTAGGCCTCATAGCCCTTGTACTCGGACAACTGTGCATCTCCATTGAGGGTAGGAGGAGTGTTTACGGAGGGAAAGTGATACTCCTCCTCCTAACCGAGGGAAGTTGCTTGCTCTACCTCTGGTGCTATCTGCTAGGACTGCTGACCGAGCTCTAGCCTCGGCCTTCTTTGCCTCTTGCTCTGCAATAATATCTGTTGCAGAGTTAAAGCCTTGGCGCTGATGCCTCGTCGTGACTGGATGGAGCCGCTCGCTTGGTGTGAGCACAATGAGGAGTGGACTCCACTGGAGGTCAGGCTACTTGGCGCTGCTCTCCAATCTGAATGCCCCCAACTCTGTGACTCTACATTGCGTCAAATGCGTCAACCACTCTCTCTGCCTGCTCACGTTCACTCTCCTCACGCGAGCGCTTCCATTTCTTGCTCAACTGAGGTGCAACTGCTTTCACTTGTCCTTGCCCATCTATGAATTCAACAATATATGGATAGATGAGAAGAAATAGATGAGTAAAATAACTAGACAAGGTGAGACCTAAAGCCTGAAGTGGATTTGTGAACACGCAGCATGCATGTTGATTTTCAATTTTAAGTAAAGTGTGTGACCATCACATACAAGTCAAATTTCTCGTGTCTGTTGCGTAATCAA
The DNA here is from genome assembly GCA_030272315.1 of Paspalum vaginatum. Lineage (NCBI taxonomy): Eukaryota > Viridiplantae > Streptophyta > Magnoliopsida > Poales > Poaceae > Paspalum > Paspalum vaginatum. The sequence continues at coordinate 22,238,543 of CM059013.1, forward strand.
CATGAGAAGTTCATTCAAACATAGTGGCACATGCTACAATGTTCATAAGATTGAAATCTTAACTAAATGACGAGCTAGATAGCAAAAGAGAAGAGGAGAATCGAAGCTCACCACGAGATCTGAGAAGGATGATGAGAATGGGAGAGACGACCAACGTTAGAAGGAGGACGCTGGGGCAAGAGATGACGATGCACCAGAGTAGAGGCGCTTGAGACGGTGGCACATAGGGCAGGAGCACCCGAGGCAGAGGTGACGGTGGCGGCGGTGCTGGCGGGCGTCGGCAACGGGAGGTGGTAGCACGCAGGGGCGGCAGCGTGGCTAGAGCACAGGAGGCGGCGGTGTGCATAGGCGGTGGCGTGGTGAGGCTAGGGCTCGGGCAAGGTGGAGGACGTGGGTCAGAAAATGAGAGAAAGTAGGCGGGCCCACGTATTAAAGGGTTATAACCCTAGTCCACTGCGCGTGAGATTCGACCACCGGACGATCCGGTGAGCACCGAACAAAATAGACATGACATTGATTTAGGGACAGCACGGTCGCACAATGCACCGAACGGTCTGATGGTAGAACCACCGGATGGTCCGAGGGTTACCACCAAATGATATAGGTAGAAAGGGTTTTGAAAGGAGATGAGTATGCACCGGACGGTCCGGTGCAGAGAAAAAGACATTGTTAACGCTGGAAGGTTCCTTTTCTTGTCCAACTTTGTAAGATACAAATAAACACATGTATGGACAATCCAAGGTGAAACCCTTGCCCCTCAAACACTCAGAAATATTGCATTTCACATGCTCTATATGGATTTTGTTTTTTCTAGTGTGAAACCAACGAATCCAAGAAAAACTTGGCAATTAAGAACCAATGAAATGTATCAGTCTTTTCCTAGGAGATCTAGAGATGTAATTAACTCCTGTCCCATGGGAACTTGACTCAATAGGCATGAAGAACAATGCCAAACCTTTAATTTCTTCTCTTTTCATGATTTGAGATGCTTGCACTTGAAACGAGTGTTTATATCATCAAGAGTGATCCTTTGTGACACTACCGGATGCAATGCAGGTGCAAACTACCTGCAGACATGGATATAAATTTTAATAAGTGTGCACATCTATATGACAAGGAATGCAATGCACGTGAGAATTTAAATCTACACTTGCCATATTACTCCCCCCGCAAGCTTCTTCATAAGGAGCCTTTCAACATGCCATGAGCAAAACTTTGGACCACTGGCTCATGCAAAACCCATTCCGCTCACTATCTTGCAGCAGTTAGGCAAGTGACTAGCATGTACATCTGAATGCAAATTATATGGAATTGCAACTTACATGACGTTACTAGCATCTAGCATGTTAAGCTCACTTCACAACCTACAAAAGTTACTCTCATCTAAGGGTTTAGAGAAGACATACGCCAATTGCTCCTTTGAAGGCACACCTCACAAAGTGATGTCTCCTTTTGTGACATGGTCCCTCAAGAAGTGATGGCGAGTATATATGTGCTTTGTGCGAGAGTGTTGAATGGGGTTATTGGCAAGCTTAACGGCACTCTCGTTTTCACAAATGAGAGGAACCCTATCTAGTACCACGCCATAGTAAAAGAATATTTGCTTCACATACTGAATTTTGGCACAACATGACCCAGCTGCTATATACTCAGCCTCCACGGTCGACAAGGCCACAGAGTTTTGCTTCTTGGAGGACCAAGAAACAAGAGAGTGCCCTAGCAAGTGGCAACCCTTAGTGGTGCTATTGTGATCAACTCGACATCCGGCAAAGTCTGAATTCGAGTAGCCCAAGACATCAAGACTAGCACCCTTGGGGTACCACAAGCCTATGCTAGGGGTGTGCTTGAGATACTGAAGAATCCTTTTCACCGCAGAAAGGTAGGATTCTTTGGGATCGGCCTGGAAGCGAGCACACAAGCACACACTAAACATGATTTTCGGCCTAGAAGCACATAAATACAACAATGAACCTGTCATGGACCGGTAGAGGGTTTGGTCCACCTTGATGCCGCTTTTGTCGGTGTCGAGATGTCCATTGGAAGGCATGGGGGTGCTAATCGGTTTGCAATGATCTGTCTTGAATCTCTTGAGTAAATATTTGTTGTACTTTTCTTGATAGATGAATATCCCTTCCTTCAATTACTTGATTTGAAATCCAAGGACTCCTTCAATTCGTTCCTTAGCCCTCATGTTGCCAAACTACTTGCAAAACTCTTCATTTGTTGAGCAAAAGATGATGTCATCAACATACACTTGACAAATCAAGAGACCATTATCCATCTTCTTAGTGAACAAGGTTGTGTCAACTCGGCCAATCTTGAACCCTTTTTCTATTAAGAAGTCCCTAAGCCTCTCATACCAAGCTCTTGGTGCTTGCTTTAATCCATAGAGAGCTTTGAACAACCTATACACATGATTGGGGTTGTTTGGGTCTTCAAATCCAGGTGGTTGCTCAACATAGACTAGCTCATTGATTTATCCATTGAGAAATGCACTCTCCACATTCATTTGATAAAGCTTCATGTCATGGTGAGAGGCACAAGCTAGTAGGAATCGAATAGCCTTCAATCTTGCAACAAATGCAAAGGTCTCTCCAAAATAAATTCCTTCAACTTGAGAGTATCCCATTGCAACCAATCTTGCCTTGTTTCTCACAATGTTGCCTTTATCATCTTGCTTATTGCGAAACACCCACTTAGTTCCAATCACTCTAGAACTTTTTGGTCTTGCTTCAAGTGTCCAAACTTGGTTTCTTGTTAAGTTATTGAGCTCTTCATGCATGGAATTTACCCAATCCAGATCACTCAAAGCTTGATTAACATTTGTAGCCTCAATGCTAGAGACAAATGTGTATGCTTCACAAAATGCAGCTTGATTGCTAGACCTTCTTGTAACTCCTCTTGATGCACTATCAATGATGAGATCTTGGGGGTGTGAACTTGTTAGTTGACTTCTTCTTTGAGGTGCCACTTGTAGTTCTTGAACCAGTGCATCAACATCTTGAGCTTTTTCTTCAACTTGCTCTTGTGGTACATGAACATCTTCATTTGGAAGTACTTGATCTTGTTCACTACCAACTTGAGGTGTCATTGAGAGAATGGTTGATTAACAATTTGTACTTCATTTTCATTCTCATTTAGCTTGATGTCATCGATTGGCATGTTCTTTATAGCCTCTATAAGTGGTTCCTCATCTACAGCCTCAATATCAACATGTTCTCCTTGGCAGCAATTAGATTCATCAAATTCCGTATCATACGTCTCTTCAACCATGCCGGTGGCATTGTTGAATACACAGTATGCTTTGGACTTTGTTGAGTAACAAGTAAGAAACTTATATCACAACACCTTTGGAACTTACCAAAGTGTTAGTGCTTCTTGTAGATATAGCATTTACAACCAAACACTCAAAAGTATGAGATATTGGGTTTTCTCCCATTGAGCAATTCATAAGGAGTCTTGCAAGGAGGTGGTGAGGAAATAATTGGTTGGAAGCATAGCAAGCAGTGTTCACGGCTTCGGCCCAAAACTTCTCATTAGTTCCATACTCATCAAGCATTGCTCTTGCAAAAGTGATAAGAGTGTGGTTCTTCCTCTCCACCACACTATTTTGATGAGGAGTGTAGGTAGTGGATAACTCATGCTTGATGCCGACTTTATCACAATATTCTTCAATGTTGGTGTAGTCAAACTCTCTTCCATTGTCACTTCTAATCTTCACAATTGAAGTGCTGAATTCATTTTGAACTCTCTTTGCAAACTTGCTAAAGACATGTGTCACTTCGGTTTTGTCCTCAAGAAAGTATACCCATGTGTATCTTGAGAAGTCATCCACAATCACAAAATCATAGTTGTTGCCACCAATGCTTGTATATGTTGTTGGACCAAAGAGATCCATGTGAAGTAGCTCTAGTGGCCTTGAAGTGGATATGAATGTCATGCTTGGATGTGTGTTTGCAGCTTGTTTGCCGGCTTGACAAGCACTACATAATTTATCCTTCTCAAATGTTATATCCTTCAAACCACGGACCAAGTCTTTCTTCATAACTTTCTTGAGTGTGCTCATCCCCACATGAGCAAGTCTTCTATGCCACAACCAACCCTTAGAAGTCTTATAGAACAAACATGCTTGTAATTTGGCCTTCTTGGAGGTGAGATCAACAAGATAAAGATTATTATTGCGAAACCCCTTGAAGATATTCTCATTACTATCGATCTTGCTCACAACCACTTCATTTGGCTTGAATAGGCTTTGGAGGACTAAATCACAAAGTTGACCCACGGACAAGAGGTTAATGTTCAAAAAATCAACTAGAAGCACATTTGAGATTGAATGTTCACTTGATCTCTCAATCTTGCCCAAACCTTCGACTTTACCCTTTGAATTGTCACCAAATGTGATCTTGTCAAATCCCTCTACCTTGTCACTAAGTGATGTGAACATCCGGGAATCACCGGTCATACATCGTGTGCATCCATTATCTATCACCTAATGTGATCCATAGATCACCTACTCACAAATGAACTCAAACTTGAGACTTAGGAATCCACTTAGGAATAGGTGAAACTTTGGGCTTAGGAGTCCATTTGTCATTTGGTGAGGGTGCAGCTTGGGAATTAGTGATTTTGGCACCCATAACTTCTTTAGCCTAGACTCATCCCTCTTTCCTATGATGTGAGTCTTTACTTTTTCACTTGAGTTTCTCTTGAGCACAAAATGAGCATTGAAGGCAAATGCTCTGAAGTGTTTTGGAAGTGACTTCTTGGTGGTGCATTGCACTCAAATGCAAAGTGACCCTCAATCAAGCAATCGGTGCACCATCTTGGCTTCTCAATCTTGATTAAAGGTGCTGGCTTGCACTTGTCCTTGATGGGAGGATACCCAAGTCCAACTGTTTCAAACTGCACGGCCATGCTAGCAAGCATCTCAACAAATCTCATCTCATCGTTGAGAACAGTGCTATAGATGGATGATAAATTCTTCATCTCCTTCTTGAGCTTGTCATTCTCATCCTTGAGCTTGATGAGAATGTTTGCATCTTGCTTTTGTACACTCTTGTTCTTGCATTGAGCGCAATATTTGAGTGCATTGGAAGATTCATTCATCTTGCCCTTGAGTTGCTTTAATTCAATAACTAGCTTCTGATGCTCACTCTTGGGCACACAAATCTTCTCACAAAATTTGATGTCATTGGGAGATTCATCAATCTTGTGAATTGAATGTAGAGCTTCAAGGTTGAGCTCTCATTCCTTCCTTGCCTTATCAATCTTAACACAATGAAGTTGCAATAGTTGATGCCTTGTGCTAAGTTCTTCATGTGTCTTGGTAAATTCTTTGTAGCACTTGCTAACCTCATCAATAGTCTCATGAGCTCTTCAATTTCATGGGTTTGCTCAATATGAGACTTCTTGACCATCTTATACCCTTCATCAAGAGCACCACATTCCATCATTAGTTGCTTGTTTCTTGATGAAGGCTTTTCATTGGTCTCAAGTAATTTTTGTTGTTTTTTTCAAGGCTATCAATCTTGTTTTGCATCTTCTCAAACTTGTCTTTATCATCATTTGCTTCAAGCTCGCTGCACTTGCTCACGAGTGTGATGCCCCAGGCATCTCAGGTGCATTTTATTGACATCATTAACTTAATTACATCATTTCATGAGCATTTTATAATGAAGGCATGTATAGGTTAGGTCATTTGAAGTAATTAAACTCTGTTTACAGAAAACTGTAATTGCATTTGATGTTGTAACTTTAATACTGTTGTGAATTTTATAAAACTTTACATACCAAACTTGTAGAAAATTTCATGAGTAATAACTTTGGTATTTTGTGTCATGACATGCATAAAGGTTTGAACATGGTTTTAGGTCATCTTCTGTGAAATTGTGAAATCTGCCGAACTTAGACCTGATTAGTAAATTCAAAATTTTGTGAAATAAAAGTCAAAATATTGCCATAACTTGAATACCAAAATTGTAGGTCTTGAAATTCTAAGCAACATTGCTAAAAGGTACTTTGGAGGAAAACATTGGAAATAAGACTTTTGAATTGTTCAAGAAATAAAGGTCCCCTGTCCAAATTGAAAACTGCTAGGAAAAATCAAATTTAAACCATGTTCCACTCAAATTTTGGTGATAAACCTTTTGACAATGTTGTAGAGGCTGAAGATTAGAACATTTCATCTATTATGAGTTTTTCCTAAATCGGTTTCTAAATAGGTCAAATAGGCAAATTACTGGAAGGGAGAAAACACATTTTCCTTTTTCCATTTTCCGGGTCACTGACAGACAGGTGGGTCCCACCTGTCAGCGCCGCGCCGGCTCCCCAGCCCGCGAACGCCGCGTGGTGGCCGGCGAACGGCCAGCACCCTCCTCCCACGGATCGGTGCCATGGCCGCTGCCCGTCCCCTGCCCGCGCCTGGCCTAATTGGAGGCGCCTCCTCTCTCTCGCCCCAGCTCTCCTCCATTCCCTCCCCTGCCTTCCTTCCCCGGGACGCAGAGCTCCGCCCGCCATAGCCGCGATCGAGCCGATCTCGGGTTGCCACTTTCGCTCATCCCCGCACCTCCAGGCCACCACCATTACCTTCGCCACCACCTTGCGCGTCCAACGCACTAGGCCTCGTCGCCTCTCTGCCCTCCACCATCGAGAGCCGTTCATCGCGCCACCGGGTTCGCCGCGCCGTGCCGCCTGTTCACCGCCGTTGCGTGCCGCCCTCCCATGCCTGCCGTGCCTCCAAACCACCTTCACCGCATTCGCCATCTACCCGCGCCCCTTCCGCACCGTGCTACGTCGCCGTTCCCTTCTCCAACGGGAGAAATCGGGCTCCGCTCGCCGCGCCGGTTCACCTCCGTACTCCTCACCGTCGTCGGCCCTCCTCGACTCCTCTCCGCCGACCAAGGTAGAGGGGAAAGGTTCCCCGTGTCCTTCTCTCTCTCCCCGGTCCCTCACAGCAGGTCCCCAGGCCTCGCACGGCCGGAATGGCCGCGCGCCGCCCGTCTCCTCTCTCTCTCTATCGAGAGGAGGAAGAAGAACAGAGGAAGGAGATGCACATTTTTCTTTTTAGCCCTCGCGTTTTGGCGTTTTATTGTATGCATCCAGAGCACTGTACACTGAGTCTTGTGGATCTAGCAATCTAGCCCCTGGGATTTATAAATAATCGCGTACAGGTCCTTGGCCGTCCAAATCAAAGGTTAAAATGCATTTTATTGATTTTTAAACTTTGAAAGTCCCTAGTAAATCGAAGAAAAATGATAAAAATACAAAATTTGTTGCATTATGTTCCTCTAAAATAGATCTACAGAATGAGTATGAAGTGGATGTGGCAAATGACCATTTTGCCCCTGGTTTCTTGCATGCAAGCTAAAACAAAAGAAATGTCAAAAGTGGGTTAAATGGACTCTAAAAATTATGAAAGTTGAGCAGTAGCTTTATCATGATATATAGGCCCTCTGTGATTTTTGGTGACCCTAGCATATACTGTCCAATTACTGTTTTGCCGTCATGTATGTAGTTTGTGTATTTTTATAAGAATGAAAATACTTGCTATATAAAAAGTGCTCCAAATATTCTACTGAAATGTGTAGATGCTCTATGTTGCATATTTAGACCATTTTTAAACTTTCAAGTTCTGCATGTAAGTTTTGGTTACTGTTTTGAAAAAGATAAATAATTGCATGTTAAAATGAATAATAGGAAAAAGTGACATTATTGTGCGAAATAAATTCTGAGAAAAATCATGGTGGTTAATAGTTAAGTTTAGGTTCCGGAAAGTATTGCTGTGAAATTAATTGCTACCGTTTTGAGCTACATGAGAATTAGGTTAAAATAAATATATTGGAAAATAGATGTTGCATGTTTCAACTTATTAACATGTCGTGCATTGTTTTTCATATTTCCCTAGCATCATGAGCATTGTTGCACCCATTTTGCACTTAATCATGCATATAGGATTGCTAACTACGGTAACCTCTCGAGCAGGAGTTTGACTTCTCCATCAAGATGAAGACGGTGTGTCGCTGATTAAATCTGTCTGTGATTCAAGGGGTTGCCTGGGGCAAAGCCCTACAACACGGCAAACTAACATAGTTTAGTTTGTTTGTTTTGATAAGAATAAGCAAAGGTAGGCAGGACCATGAATTTCCCAGCTAATACTATCTTGATTGATGATTACGCATCCGCATTAGGAGTTGATTGAAACCAATTGCATTAGACCTCCTGGCCGCCCTGGCCCTAGCACCTATAATAGAGTTCGTAGGACGAGTATGCCTAGTAATGCTAGGTGCGAGTACACACAAGTGAAATGGAGTCACTCGTCGTATAGGTGATTTCAAAATATCAAATTATTAAAGTGGATATGTTATTTATGCTTGTGATTTAAATGGAGACCGGGCGGAGATTTTTATGAGTTATTTACCGTTTATGATGTTCTGCAATGGACTCCGCCCGAGTCGTGTAAGGCCCGTTCGCTGTTCGCCTGCTGATCGGCATAACATTGCTAGTGTGCTTAACTGGGACATGGGACCGGTGAAAGTCTTACTTGAACCATCAGAAGAACAGAGACTTGGTCCTACCATGGGGCCTAGGGGCGTTTGACTCATGGGAGGGCTGACCCGGGATGCCGTGGTATCGCTCCATGGGGGTTAAACCTGGGGAATTGCGGGTTGGAATCGAACATGGTATGGAACAAGTGGAGATGGGTTCTATATGTGGGAACGCAAACGCTAGTAAGCATATACCCCTGGCATGATAGTTATTCCTGGGAATTTAAAAAATCGATTCGAATCGCTGATGCTCACCAGGTGTGGGAATGACAGATATCGCACACGGGCAACGTAGTAACTATTTAAATATGTTATATTATAATTCATGTTTTCAGATTTCACCTGTTTGTACTTGTATGTTTACATTCTTTTAAGTTATTACTATGATGATGATATATTTGCTCATGATGAAACTGTTTACTTTATGTCATTATATTACTGTTTAAAATCAATGGCGAAGGATCCAAATGCTAGTAAGCAAGCTTCGCGTCAGTCGTAAGCCCTTCCATTAAGTCCTACTGAGTAATTAGTACTCAGGGTTTGCCCCCACATTTTGAGTACAGGTACTGATGACTTCTGGACAGTTGCTTGGAGGAGAGTAGTACCGGTAGGCTCGGTGCTGCTCACCTTGCTCATCATTGTATGAAGACTATTAAGTATTTTGTTTCCGCTGCGACATGTTTTTGAAAACGCTTCCGCTATTTGTTTTGAAGTTGCCTTTTATATGGCATTACGTTTGAACTTGTATTTTATTTCGAACTGGTTTATAAACTAAGTCTACTTATGCTATATTCAACTGCCTGGGATGATGTAACTATTGTGGCTCCATCGAGGGCTGGAGGTGTATGATGTCGGTTCCGCTGGGAAAAAGGTAATATCGAGAGCCGAATGACTCTCGACGGACGACCGGGTTTGATTTGGTCTAAATACACTGCAAGCCAGAGGTGGCAGGTGTACTTAGCCCGGATTAAATCGGCGGTTCCGCCACAAAGAGTGCCTTCTTCTCAATTTTGGCCTTCTGAAGTTTTGCATCCAACTTGCTAATAACATGGTCTTGTTCTTAGACTAAGCTAGCAAGTCCGTCATAGGAAGGCAAATCATCATCATCATCACTAGAGTCATAAATGGTTTTTTACCTTGCTACTCTTGGCCATGAGGCATAGATGTGAGGTGGATGAAGAAGCTGATGAAGCTAGTGGTGGTGAAGAGGTAGTAGCAATGGCAAGTCCGGCAACCGCTTCATCTTCATCATCACTTGAATCAGAGGATGAATTGCTTGATGTATCATCATCCGTCATCCACTCTCCAATATAAGCTTTGCCTTTCTTCTTGAATTGCTTCTTATCTTTCTTCTTGTTCTTCTTCTCATATTCACTTGACTCATCACTTGAGTCATGCTTGTGTTACTTCCTCTCCTTCTTCTTCTTGAATTGCTTCTTTTCACCGCATTGGAAGGAGAGATGGCAAAGTTTGACACAATTGTAGCACTTAATCTCTTCAAGCTTCTTCTTGGATGGAAAGAATTTCTTCTTGCTTGAAGAATATTTGATGCCTTTCTTTTCAAGATGCCCTAAGGCATTAATGACCTTGCAAACAAGTAAAGCAACTTCTTCATCACTATCCTCTTCTTCTTCATCATCCTCTTTGTTGTCCACATCAATGATATTCTTGGGGGTGGACTTCTTTTTGTTGAGCTTGCCTTGAGGGCAAGATCCTTCTTCTTGATGAAGAACTCTCATCTTGTGTAATGTTCATGTACATCTCATGAGCATTTATCTTGCCAAGCACACCAGAGGGAGTTGCCCTAGAGAGGTCAGTTTGGTGAAGATATGTGACCATGTGTCCATACTTGTCAATGGAGAGGAAGTCCAAGATTCTTATTGCCACATTGGTGTGATGCCTCCGGCATGTCAAAAGCCTTGACACCTAATTAGATTAATGTTAATCAAGGATTTGGACTTAATCATGCTTAGAGAAGAACAACAATATGCAAAACTTTGCGTTGTTTCGTTGAGTAGTTAAACATTTATACATTCTCATTCAACACATCAAATACAAAAGTTTTAGTTCAAGATGCTGCCTTCAAATAAACTATTTTGACCAATTTCAAAATTAGATGTTAAAGGGCCCAAAAGTTCAAACCAAACCAGGTTAGCCTACACTCAGGAAATTTTGCTAAATCTAGGGTTGACACTCTTTCCCAAATTTCATTCTGCAATTACTTTCAAATTCACTATACAACTGCAAAATATTAATTCATACAAAATGAAATTGGGTTCATTACCTTTCAAATGCATCAGACCTTGAATCAATTGGACTTCATTTGGTAATTCAAAAGTTGGAAACAAGAGATACTCCACATAAATTGAAACTGCAGTTTATCAAACCCTTGAATACCATTGTACTTGTAGTTCAAAATATATTGTGATCTAGCCCAAACTTTCTATAGCAAACTTGTATACAATTTCATGCTTTACAACTTTGGTATTTTGTGTGTCGACATGCATAAAGGTTTGCATGGTGTTTTAGCTAATTTTCTGTCTTCTAGTGAAATCTGTCAAACTAGGCCTGAGTGGAAAATTTAAAGTTTTAGCAACCAAAAGACTTGATCATGTAAAACTTTGTATATGGAATTTGTAGGAAATAAAATTTTGAACAACATTGGTATAGAAACGTTTTTGTGAAAATGCAGCCAAATAGGACTTTTCAAATTTTAAAGCTGCCTGGCTCAGCTTGGTCAAACTAGGGTCAGTTGATTCAATTCAAATTTAAACCACTATCTTCCACAGAACTTGGTGTAGACATCTATAAGAAAGTTTTAGAGTCAAAAGTTTGGAACACTTTTTGTATTTTATGTTTGATCCAATTCAGAGGAAAGGCTGCTCAAAAATGTGGAATAGAAATGTGTATTCTGGCGGTCAAAGCCCTTTTTCCCCATTTTCGTTTTTCATTTTCTTTTCGTAGTCACTGACGAGCGGGCCCCAGTTGGCGGGTTCCCACCGGGGAGCGGATGTCGACATCGGCGCGTGGGTCCCACGTCGCACTCCTCCGCAGACCCGATCCACACACATTTCTCTCCCTTCCTAGCCTTGGCCCCGCCAGTCATTGGCCTTGGTTCACTAGACCCGGTCCACCTGCACCCCTGCCCCTCTCCTTCCCCAACCAGAGCGCACCCCTCCCTGGCCGCCATGGCCACAGGGCGAGGCTGCCCTGCCGGCCACGCTCGCCTGTCCCTGCGCCGCCCAGCTTCAAGTGGTAGCGAAGCCCTACTCCCTCCGCTCTCACTCGCTCCTGCCCGTTCTGCTTGCCTCCCTCTCTCCCTGCCTCTCCCGCTCGCACCAAGGGCGCAGCCACCATGGGCGCCATGGCTGAGCCGCGGCAAGCTTGCGCCCTACCAACCTCCGGCATCCCCTCACCCCGCTAGCATGCATGCCACGCTCGCCACACCTCCCTCCACCGATTTCCCATGTCCTTGGCCTCCCCAACGCCTCCTTCACCACTCCCCGCGAACATCCCCACTCCAGTGCTTCCCAGCCTCGAGCCCTCCACTGACGGGTTCGTTGCCTCCCAGTGCCGCTCTCGTGCACCGCCGTCGTGCGCGACGCACACCTACGCTGTCTCGGTTCACCGGCATTCCTCGCCAACTCGGTCATCCCCGCACAACGCCGTCTTGGGGGAAAGGAAGCCCTATGCCGGGAACACACCCTCGGACTGCCGCGGCTCCAAGTCCGGCCACCCACGCGATGGCGCACACGCAAGAAGCCGGCTGGCCGCGCGCCTCTTTCCCCTGACGAGAGGTAGAAGAAGGACAGGGGCGGTTGTAGGACCGAGACGTGCGACCAGAGGGGGGGGGTGAATAGGAGCACTTGAAATCACAAAATCACAAACCCCCAAGTGAAACCAGAAACTAAGCACCGTCCACTGAACAGATACGTGCCTAGCAGCGCAAGGGTGCCGTCCACTATGAGGATACGCACTAATGCAAGAAAACTCAAGATCCGAACAAGAGTGACAGCGGAGCAACGGATTTTGCAATATCCGCCACAAGACACTCACCACACCTAGGTGCGTCTCACTGACTCACGGTAAGCAAAGAGAATGGTCTTAAGGGAGGAATGCGAAAATCCGTAGCAAAATCACAGCGGAAAAACCAACCTGGGAAGAACACAGCAGCTCCCTGACAGGACCGGACTGTCCGGTGGCCAACACCGGATTGTCCGGTGGGACCGGACTATCCGGTTCGTGTTGCCGGACTGTCCGGTGGCACTGCCCGGACAACGCCTCACGCCGGACTATCCGGTGGGCGCTACCGGACTATCCGGTGGAACCGGACTGTCCGGTGGCCTCTGCCGGATGGTCCGGTAGGGTCGCAGAAAATATGATTTCAAATTATAACTTGATCAGACCTTGCCCAAACTTCACGAAATTTAGCTCAGGTTATCTAGACCCTATTTCAAAGTTATTCCCAACAGATCAACTCAAGGTAACCGCGGAATCAGCGGGAATTTTAGATCTTGTGAAATAGCCATTCTTGGGCAAGAAAGGGGAAAACACAAAAGAGGCTTGCTCGTGGCAATCCAGCAGGATTGAGATGAACTAAGTCATGATCTCCACGTCCTAGCAAGTCCAGAACATCAGCAAAAGGGATTCAAGCTTGCCCAACAAAAACACCCAAAAAGGCAAGGATTGAACCCATAAACCAAAGAGAGAGGGGGAGGAGAAGAACACAAGGTTGCTGCACGAATTTGCTTCGATTAAGTGCCCAAAATGGGTCTAAAGATCCAGCATACAAGCAGAAATTCGTCCCAAGCAACCACCCTCACCTTCCCTCAAGATTAGGAGGCTAAATCCTACTCTAACCTCTCTAACAATGGAGCTCAAAGCTTAAGGACGAAAATCACCAAGTGAAAACTAATCCTAGCAGCCAAGAGAGCCTCTAATGACCTGCCCTGGACCTATTTATACCCGAGTGCTATTGAGACAGTTTTGCACTTAGGTCCCTACAGCTAGACAAACCCTAAGGACTCAAACGAAAGATTACAGGATATTTCGGGACGGACGACCACGATGAAGTCTTGATCTTCGTAAGTTCCACGCAATCCTCGGATGCTCTCCACGTGGCCAGTAGTCCAATCCACGATCCGCCCCCGGTTTTAAAGTCAGAAACCGGGAAACTTTAGGAAGTCTCCGCCTGGGCCGGATTTGGCCCATCTTCTCTATCTTGGCGAGTCGTGGCCCAACTCACCAAGGCTTGGGTAGCTTGGGTGACGGTTTTGAGCCGAAGCCGCCAAAGCCTCCCTCGCACGCCTTCGCGCCACGCATTCGGGTTGGAGCACCGCGGTGGCGCCTGGCATCCCCTGTCCATCGGGGTAGCCTCGCAGTCCTTCGGAGGACTTACTCCTGCCGTCGTCGTGCCGCTCCTCCGTATACCGAACTCCCATGGCCGACAGACGTCTAGTGTGCCTCCAGTCCTTCGGAGGACTTCACTCTACCTCCAGTCCATCGGAGGGCCTCCTGTCCATCGGAGGTCTTGTGCCCATGTCCTTCTGGGTCTTGCTACTGTTGACAATCACTCATCACTCCAGAGGCAATGGAGCCGGTCCATTGGCTCTCAATCTCCCCCTTGATGAGTGCATTGTCAACACCTTCAACCTGTAACCTGAAATAGAACAAAGACAAAAGAAAAGCGTAAAATCGAAAAGAAAGAAGAAAGAGAAGAAGTTGCTCAAGATGCCCAAAGACCAAATACTGGCAGAAAAGGGCAAATTGAGACTACAACAAAAACAAAGCCAAAGATCGACCCCCTAAGACAAGGGAAACCGCTCAACGCAGTCGATCAAACTAAAGCATGACCCCTCAAGAAAGAGGCAAACTGGCTCAACACAGTCATGCTAAGGCAAAGCATCGGCTCCTCCAGAAAGAGGCAAAAAGGCTCAACGCACCGATGCAAGAGCATGCTAAAAGCTCAACCTCCCCCTCAACTAGACCTCTACAGAGTCCTCCCCCATGGTCCAATCTCTCCCCCTTGTTGACAATGGACACATCAAGGGTCATAGAACTCAACTCCCCATGAAATGGACAACTCCCCCTCAAAATATGCCATAAAACGCAGGAAGTGTACCATGAAGAGCTCAGCAGGGAAGAAAAGCTAGTAAGTACAAGTTCTAGCATACAGAGCAAGTGAGGGCAAGATAGCATGCAAAACAAGCTCAATTGAATCTATCTTATACAGATCAGGAGCATGTTTTTCAGAGTTGTTGAAAATGGAGCATCACCAACATGAATAGCATCTAGCAAGATAGGCATGAACAGCAAGATGCTAGCAAAACATACAAGGTGTGCTACTCTCAACCAAGGCATCTACAACAGGCCATAAGCAATTTAGAGACTTGCAGATTTCAGATTTAGCAATTTTGAACTTCAAGCAAATCAGATCATGTGCCAGGGGTTATTCACTTGTCGTTGCCACTTCTTACCAACCAATGCCAAGCCTAGGTTTAGAAAACCATCAGGAGCTTAAGACAAGGTTTTGGTCATACACAGCCTAGTCCAAGTTCAAGCCAAAGTGCAAAGGCAAGCTATCTCAAACTAGATCAGTGTGACAAGTGAACCCTCCTGAATCTTTTCAATTTAACTCATAGGACAGCACTTGTAAATCACATTAATTCAGATTTTAGATGTGAACAAGGTGCCATAAATGCTTAGGCATCAGTGTAACCCAGGCATACAACTAGCATATCCAAGCATGAAAAGATAGCATAGCATTCAACATTCCTACACATGCTAGGTAGCCAAGTCAAGTGGTGATCATGGTTTTTGATTTGGAAGAAGCAAAAGTGACTAAGCTCACAAAAGATATTAGACAGATTCAAGGAGCTTAGCCAACCATGATCATGCAAGCAACTGTACAATCTAGCACAAGCAAGTACTAACTTGGCATACCAGAAGAGCTCTACTGCTAGTGAAAGTGAAATGCATATGTTACAATGCAATGCATGGTATAGGACAAAATGCAAGAGAAGCAAAGAGAAACAAAGAAAGAAAAAGCAAAGCAAAACCTAAACTATACCAAAGTTACCCCAACCTAAAAAGGATAACAAACACCAAGCTCCCCACGCAAGTGAGCAAAATATGCTCAGGTCTAAGGGCTTGGTAAAGATATCGGCCAACTGGTTCTCAGTCTCTACATGGATCAAGTCTATATCTCCCTTCTCATAGTGATCTCTCAAGAAGTGAAACCTCACGTCTATGTGTTTGGTTCTAAATAGCAGAAGTAGAGTCAACTAGGAGAGGAATCTTCCTAAAACTGAGACCAAAGTCGCTCAAGGTGGACTTCAGCCAAAGCAGCTAGGAGCAGCAGCTAGCAGCAGCAATGTATTCAGCTTCTGTGGTGGAAGTGGCTACGCTAGATTGCTTGCGTGAGGACCAAGAAACAAGGGAAGAACCGAGAAACTGGCAGGTGCCGGAAGTAGACTTGCGCTCCAGCCGACAACCCGCAAAGTCAGCATCCGAATACCCTCTAAGAGAGAGCAACGAAGCTGAAGAGAACCAAAGTCCAAGCTCAGGAGTGTATTTCAGGTACCTAAAGATGCGCTTCACCGCTTGACGATGTGATAGCCTTGGTGAGGCCTGAAAACGTGCACAGAGGCAAACCGCGAACTGAATGTCCGGCCTGGTCGCCGTCAGGTACAAAAGTGAGCCGATCATCCCTCGATACTCTCTTTGGTCCACCACCTCCCCTTCTTCATCCGCATCAAGAGCCGTCTGTGTTGACATGGGAGTCGCCATGGGCTTGAGATCTCCCTTGTCAAACTTCCTCAAAATGTCCTTCGTGTACTTGGCTTGATGGACGAAGGTTCCTTCTGGGCCTTGCTTAATCTAAAGCCCGAGAAAGAACTGAAGCTCACCCATGAGACTCATCTCGAATTCACTGCTCATCTGTTCAGCAAACTTAGACACCAAAGCGTGAGATGAACCACCAAAGATAATGTCATCAACATATATCTGAACTAGAAGGGTGTCACCGCCACGACTCAACAGAAACAAGGTCTTGTCTACTGAACCCATCACAAAACCAGACTTGAGCAGAAAGGCTTTCAACCTAGCATACCAAGCTCTTGGAGCTTGCTTCAGACCATACAAGGCTTTTCTCAACTTATACACCCGGTCTGGAAACTTGGCACTCTCAAAGCTAGGAGGTTGTCTCACATAAACCTCCTCCTCTATGTAACCGTTTAGAAAGGCTGACTTGACATCCATCTGCTGCAATTTGAAGCCTTTAGAGGCAGCAAAGCAAGCAAAATCCTAATAGCCTCTAAACGAGCTACAGGAGCAAAGGTTTCCTCATAATCTATCCCCTCCTTCTGACAGAAGCCCTGGGCTACCAATCTCGCTTTGTTCCTCACAACCATCCCATCCTCACCCTGTTTGTTCTTGAAAACCCACTTGGTTCCTATAGGGTGGCAGTTTGGTGGAGGTTCAACTAAATCCCAGACATGGTTTCTCTCAAAGTTTTCCAACTCCTCATGCATGGCGTTCACCCAACTAGGATCAGATAATGCATGTGACACATCCCGGGGTTCGAAAGAAGCAACAAATGCGGAGTGACAGAAAAAGGCCAGAGAGTTAACCGAAGAACGTGTGACACGCTGGTGTAGGTCTCCAATCATCCTGTCTAGAGGGTGATCCTGCTGGACCTGCCGAGATGGAACAATCTCAGAGGTCACCTCTCCTACGTCCTCAGCGGGGCCAACCTCTGCTCGAGCTTGTGGTCGGGGGAGTGAGGAGGAAGACGTAGGCAAGGGTCCTCCTTCATCTTCCGAGCTCGTAGCAGAGGGGGCAGGAGCTGCAGCCGGTGCAGTGGCTCCTGCATCACCAACATCTACTTCGCCTTCCTCATCTTCAAAGATGGGAGCGCCTTTTTCATTATCACCTGAAAGCTCAAATGCAGGGGTTGTGCAAGGCATAGATTCATCAAAGGAAACTTCACAGGTCTCAACCACTTGTCTAGTATCAAGGATCCACACTCTATATGCCCTAGACCTAGAGGCGTACCCAAGAAAAATACCATCCAAGCAACGAGATTCAAATTTGTCCAAATGCCCCCCCTTTTTGAGCACAAAGCATCTGTAGCCAAATGCACGCAGGTGCTTGACGCTAGGCTGCCTGCCAAACCGTAGCTCATACGAAGTCTTTCCCAAGAAAGCCCGTAGAAAGATACGGTTGGCAATGTAACAGGCCGTATTCATAGCTTCAGCCCAAAAGCGTCGCGGAGTCCTATGCTCATCAAGCATCGTCCGCGCCATCTCTACAAGTGTGCGGTTCTTTCGTTCCACAACACCGTTCTGCGGTGGGGTATAAGGAGATGAGAATTGGTGATCAAGACGAAGGTCACGACAAAAGGTTTCGAAATGAGAGTTACGAAATTCTCCGCCATTGTCGCTGCGGATAGCCCTCATGGCTTTATGACTCTCATTCCTTAACCTCAAGACCAGATCCCGAACAAAACCAAAAGCTTCATCTTTGAATTCCATGAAGAACACCCACGAAAAGCGAGAAAAGTCATCCACAACTACAAGCACATACCACTTCCCACTGACCGACTGTACTCGAGCAGGACCAACCGTGTCCATATGTAGCCGCTCACCCGAGTAAGAGGTCATCACCTGATTGACAGGTGCATGAGAAGCGGCAACCATCTTGCCATGACGACAGGGGTGGCATACTAAGTCCTTTTCTGCTTTCAAATTGGGCAATCCTCGGATCAGATCCATTGAGCTCAACCTGACTGGCAGATCAAAACTCAAATGGCCAAGCCTCCTATGCCACTTCCAAATATCAGCAGAAGGACAAGCAACCAAACACTGAGGAGGTCCAGAGACAGATGCAAGGTCAACCTTAAAAACCTGCCCATAGGGCAAAATCCGAAAAACAAGGTTTTCCTTAGCATCAAGCACACAAGAGGAACCCTCCTTAAAACGAACCTCAAACCCTTCCTTGAGAAGTTGCGAGACGGAGACCAAATTGAACCCCAAATTCCTCACCAAAGCAACTTCTCTCAGGGAAAGCTTGCTAGAAAGAGCAACAGAACCAACACCCAACACTTTACCTTGACCATTATCCCCGAATGTGATGTACTCCTTGGTGCTCACGGGGTTGAGGCTGGAGAACCATCTGCGGTGCCCTGTCATGTGCCTAGAGCAACCGGAGTCCATGATCCATATGTCCTCCAGGCCTCGATCCTACAAGATCAAGGAAAGCGAGAGTGAGCAAATGGTCCGGCACTGGGGTTAGTGTAAACGCTGAACCAGTGCCGAGCCATCTGCTCAAAAGTGGGGTAAACACAGTCAAAGTAAGCATCACGTCTACCTGGGTACCCACGACCTCTAAAGCGTGAGCTCTCAAACCCTCTACCTCCAATGCCTCGGTCAGAAAAACCATAGCCGCGCTGAAAACGACTAGGAGCTCGACCGGGAAAGCGTCTCTCTCCGCTAGGAACACGGGCCTGAAAACTGCCTCCTCTCTCACCAGCAAAGCGGTCTCTCATCTCACTGCGACGGGGAAGATCCTTCCTACCACCCTGGTAGAACTGATCCTGGTTCCCCCAGGCTCTCTCCTGCCTCTCAACTCGCTTCCTCCTGAAGCAAAACTCCTCCAAGTGGCCATTCCGCTGGCAAAAGTCACAGTGGTAGCCAAGCCTCTTGGGAGTGGGTTTAGGCTGAGCCTTAGGCTTAGGTGGAGTAGCCTTGGGTGGAACAGGCTGCTGGACTCTCTCCTTGCTCACTGGAGGCTTGAGAATCTCAGTCACTACTCTGTCCAGCTTAGCCTGTGAGGGCTTGGGTGTCCAGAACTGCTTCTTTGGGGCAGCCTTAAGAGGCTCATGGTAAACCCCATCAACAGTAGGGCTAGGCTGATGAGAGGCAGTCTTAAGATTAATTAGGGAACTCCTCTTCTCACCCGAAGTACTACTCTCTCCTAACCCAAGTCCACTCATATCACCCTCAGCTCTCTTGGTGCTCTCCAAGATCATCCTAAGTTGGGGCTCTCTAGCATACGTCCAACTGAGCACCTCTCTCAAACGGTTGTTCTCATCAACCAAAGTCTGTTTCTCCTCTCTCAGATCCTTCAGAACTAAAGTCTGGTCAGCACAAGTAGGGCAGTGTAGAGAGGGAATAGAGAAAGCAGACTTCTCTAACTTCTTAATGGTGGCATCCCTATCCACCAACATCAACCTCAGAGTGAGACAGTTCTCACAAGTGTCAGGGGATGCTAAAAGCATCTCAAGGTCAGCTCTCAACTGCACAAGCTCACTCTCCAAAGTAGGACAGACCATGCACGCACCCAAAAGCGTGGGTCTAGCCCTAAGCTCCTCCAACTCCTTGAGCTGTCCCTCACACTTCACCTTCAGCTCAGCTATGTCAACAGCGAGGTGGGGACACATCTCACACTCAGTCACATCACTTAAAATCGGCTCATCCAGTTTAGACTGGAGCTTGCCTAACTCTACCTTCAGCCTATCCATCTCCTCTACCTGATGAGCATACTTGCTCTTCTGCTCACAGAGATCTCTCATCAAAGTCTCACAGGTAGGACACTCAGTCTCACTAGGCTGGGCTGACACACTCTTCAGCCTCTCTATCTCAGCTAAAGCATCAGCCAACTTGCCTTTCTGCTTCTGCAGCTTCTTGGCTGCCTTCTCCAACAACCTATCCTGGGCTTTCAACTCATGACTATTTGACTCCAACATCTCAAGAATTTTAGCTTGCTCAGGAGTTACCTCTTCATCGGATGAGTCGTTGCCATTGCCCTTGTCGTCCTTGTCCTCAAGCGCCATGGAGCAAAAGGATCTCCGGTGCATCTTGTGCTTGCGCTTGGACTTGGTGGAGACGAAGCAGAGTCCAGCTGGACTGCCTTGGTCCCTCCTCTTGTCCCGCTTGGTGACAATCTCCTCATCGCTTGAGCTCGACGAAGACGAAGAGGAGGAAGACGATCCGCCACACAGACCACCAAGCTCGGCGAAGAAGGCCTTGTCCCGCTTCCGGTTGTCCTTCTGGTAGCTCTTGAAAGCCTTCCGGAAGTTCTTGATCTTGCCGGAGCAGGTGCTTGGTGTGGTCATGCTTGCCGGAGTGGCACTTGTTGGAGTCGCGGGAGTGGTTCTTGCCCTTCTTGTAGTAGTCGTTCTGCTTGTTTGGGCATTCGGCAATGAAGTGGCCGACCTCTCCGCACTCGAAGCACTTGGGCCTCTCGCCCCTCTTCTTGCTCATCCGGTTGTCATAGGCGCGCTGAAAGCGGCTAGACACCAGACAAAGCTCATCATCCCCAAGTGACGCCAACTGCTCCTCTGTAACAGACATAAGAGCAGAAAATGAAAAGTTGTGAAGCTGGGGGTTAGAAATGGCCTCACTGGAGGGAGAAGCCAAGGCCAAGCTCTTGGAGCCAGTACAAGTGAGAGAATCTCTCAACTTGTAATCCACCTCTGTGGCCTTGAGCTTGCTGTAAAGAGTCTCCACTCCAATTGTGTCATAGGCCTCAGACTCGATGATCGAGTTAACCTTGATCTCCCATACCTTCCTGTCCAACGCATACAACAACTTGACAGCCTACTGATCAGCGGGAATTTCAGATCTTGTGAAATAGCCATTCTTGGGCAAGAAAGGGGAAAACACAAAAGAGGCTTGCTCGTGGCAATCCAGCAGGATTGAGATGAACTAAGTCATGATCTCCACGTCCTAGCAAGTCCAGAACATCAGCAAAAGGGATTCAAGCTTGCCCAACAAAAACACCCAAAAAGGCAAGGATTGAACCCATAAACCAAAGAGAGAGGGGGAGGAGAAGAACACAAGGTTGCTGCACGAATTTGCTTCGATTAAGTGCCCAAAATGGGTCTAAAGATCCAGCATACAAGCAGAAATTCGTCCCAAGCAACCACCCTCACCTTCCCTCAAGATTAGGAGGCTAAATCCTACTCTAACCTCTCTAACAATGGAGCTCAAAGCTTAAGGACGAAAATCACCAAGTGAAAACTAATCCTAGCAGCCAAGAGAGCCTCTAATGACCTGCCCTGGACCTATTTATACCCGAGTGCTATTGAGACAGTTTTGCACTTAGGTCCCTACAGCTAGACAAACCCTAAGGACTCAAACGAAAGGTTATAGGATATTTCGGGACAGACGACCACGATGAAGTCTTGATCTTCGTAAGTTCCACGCAATCCTCGGATGCTCTCCACGTGGCCAGTAGTCCAATCCGCGATCCGCCCCCGGTTTTGAAGTCAGAAACCGGGAAACTTTAGGAAGTCTCCGCCTGGGCCGGATTTGGCCCATCTTCTCTATCTTGGCGAGTCGTGGCCCAATGTGATGCCCCCGGCATCTCAGAAGCCATGCCACGTAATTAGATTAATGTTAATTAAGGATTTGGACTTAATCATGCTTAGAGGACAACAACAACTAGGCCAGAAAATCACTAAGACAAAAATTTTCAAGTTGGATATGCAAAACTCTCCGTTGCTTGGTTGAGTAGTTAGACATTCATACATTTTCATGCTAGACATCAAATACAAAAGTTTTAGTTCAAGATATTGCTTTCAAATATTCTATTTTGAACATTTTTAGAATCAGGTGTCAAGGGGCCCAAAAGTTCAACCAAACCCAGATAGCCTACACTCGTGAAATTTTTGCTAAGTCTAGGATTGACACTCTTTCCCAAATTTCATTCCAAATTTACTTTCGATTTAACCATACAACTTCAAAATCTTCCTTTGTATGAAATAAAATCAAACTTACTACCTTTCAAATGCATCTGGCCTTGAATCAGTTGGACTTCATTTGGAGGTTCAAAAGTTGAAAACAAGAAATGCTCCGCATGATTTGAAACTGCAGTTTACCGAACCTTTGAATACAAATGTGATTGTAGTTTAAAATATATCATGATATAGCCAAAACTTTTTATACCAAACCTGTAGGTCATGATGTGATGAACAACTTTGTTAATTGGATCTTGGATAGAAAATGGACTTAGCATAGGGTAAAGGGTCTTTCACTGTCAGTCAAGAAACACAACCAAAACCTGAACTGTTTAGAAATTTTTCTTTTTCTCTGAACTAAACTCATTTTCATGCAAAGCTCTAATTTATAAAGTTGTGGGTCTTGAAATTCTAAGCAACATTGTCAAGAAGCATCTTAGATGAAAATGGCTGGAAATAGGACTTTTGGATTTTCTAAGAAAAATAGTTCTCTGTCCAAACTTAGGGCTGCTAGGTAAATTCAAATTTAAATCATAGTTACACTCCGATTTTGGTAATGAACATTTTGACAAAGTTGTAAAGCTCAAAGAGTTCTACAACTTTTCCAATTGGACCTTTTCCAAATTCGGCACAGAAATTGGCCAATTAGGCGTTTTACAGAAGGAAGGAAAAACACTCAAATGGGTTTTTTTTCTTTTCCTCTATTTTTCCCCAACCCCGAGTCACCGACAGGTGGGCCCCACGATCCGGGGGCGCCCACGCTGCCGAGCCGGCAGCGGCCGCGTGGCCGCCGGCTGTACGGCGCCTCCCCTCGCGCCCCAGATCGACGCCCCAGCGCCCTCGGTTGAACCTGGACGAGAACGCGGCCTCGCTCTGACGCTCTCCCTTGTCCTCAGTCCCTTGCCTGCCTTCCTGCATCTCTTCCTCAACGCAGCAGAGTGCGTCCGCCATGGGAGCTTGCGGCGAGCTCACGCCACCTTGCCTCTCCATAGCCCCTCCGCCCCGCCCGGCACTGCGTCCCGCGCTCGCCTCCAGCTCCTCCATCGTTCCCCCAAGAAATCGGAGTCGAATGACCCTTCCTCGCCTTGTTTCCGCACGCCACCGCCATTGCCGCTCGGTTAAAGCTTCGGGTCACCATGGGAGACCATCCCCGGGCCGTCCCCGCGCCACCTAGACGCCGTAGAAGAGTTCCTCATCAACCAGGGAAGCTCGCGCGCCCCTCAAAGCCGCTGCTCCCTGCTCCCGTTCGACGGATCGAGGCCGCGTTCGCCGAATTCTGTGCACCAGCGACCCACTCGGTTCACGGCGCATTCCCCGCCGACTCGGGCCACCCTAAGGGACGAAATCAAGGGGGTACGGTAGAAGATCGCCGGGAACACCTTCCCGGACCCGCTCGGCCCCAAGTGCGCGCCCGCATGCGCTGGCACAAGCCGCCGTCCCCTCCCTGCGCGCGTCCTCAGTGCTCCTAACCGAGGTAGAAGAAAGGCTCTGGTCCTTTTTCAAAAATCCCCCTGCATTTATTTGTTATTTGTTAACTGTTACATGTGTCTTGCGAATCTTGCTGTAAGGTCCTTAGATCTATTAGGATTTAGCATTTTAAGCAAGCCCCTTAGATTTTGTTAACAAACCCTGGGGTTTTGCCTTTTTCGGTGCACTATTGGACGAGTGAGGAAAGATTTGCTTGCTACCCCCTGTGATCTAGGGTTAATTACGAAGTAGACCATTTCCGGATTTGGCATATGAACTTTAAAATACTCCAGAAATTAGTAGAAAAATCATAAAAATATGAAATTTATTTTGTTGGATTGCTTATGAATAGATCTACACAGTGGACTAAGCCTTGCTGTATGAAATGACTGTTTTGCCCCTGATTGTTTGCATGTTTTGATTTCTTAAATAATTAGCAAAACTAAAGTTAAACACTTTCAGAAATTATGAAACTTGGGCAGTAGCTTTTATATGATGATTAAGATCTATGGTGATTTTTTGAAACCCTATCATGAAATGCTTAATTCCTGTTTTACCCCTATGTGTGTATTTAGTGTATTTTTAGAGTATGAAAATATATACCACACAAAACTTGTCTAGAAAAATCTATAGAAATTATATTGTACTTATTTGATCCAATCTAGCCTAGAAATAATGTTTCGTGAGTTTTGCTTGCTGTTTACTATGTGCTTTGAAAATGACAAGTGATAGGGTGATTTAATCAATAAAATGGAAAAAAATGCTATTCAATGTGTTGCAAAAATTCCATCAAAACTCTTGAAGCTATGTTACTGTGTAAGTGTGCTTGTGAATTCCTTTCATGAATTTTGGTTGCTGTTACTTGAGGGATCCATTAATAGTCATTTTATTAGGTTTAGAAGTAGAGAAAATAAAAGGGGATGCTAATATGATTACATGATGGTATAAATGCATAATTGCTCTATGCACACCATGATACTTCTTAAGTGATTGTTCACCTGTGTGCCTCATTTTCATGCATTGCATCATGCATATCATTCATATAGTGGCGCTTATTGCAGATACGTGATGATGGAGCAATTGCGTTGAGCTACATCAAGCCACGGTGGTTCAGAAGACCAACTAAGACCCAAATACCACCTGGAGGCCCCTGAAGTGGTATTTGGAAGGAGGAGCTGTCCAAGTGATCAAGGGGTTGCCTGGGGCAGAGCCTCACAACCCGGCAAACTAACTTTAGTTTAGTTTGTTCAAGTTATCAACAACAAAAGGTAGGCCCCTTAGGCATATACACCTACCTAGGGAATCTCACCACCCTTTATTTGATTGTGCATTTACGTTCAGGAGTTGTTTGAAACCCCACCTGCATAAATACCTGATATCCTAGTTAGAATGGATAGGTCGAAGTCTATGCTTAGCCATGCTTAGACGGTAGAAGTCGAGTGAAGATATTCACTCGCGAGATGATAGGACTCAAAATACTTTACAAAGAAATTTTAATACGAGAGAAATATGATATGACGTGATGAAAAGATGAGACCGCGCGGAGCTATGGGTATAGTGCGTTGAAAAATGTCATGGATAGTCTGGTGGACTCCGCCCGAGTCGTTTAAGGCCCGTCCGTTGTTCGTCTGCTGATCGGCATAACATTGCTAGAGTGCTTATCCGGGATATGGGACCGGAAAAGTCTTTCCTGGGCTCGTCCGAAGCACAGAGACACGTTCCTACCCGCTAGTTGAGAGGAAGGTGGCCCGGAGGAGCTCGGTACTCATGGCGGGGAGACCGAGATGTTGGCAGGCTCGTCATGGGGGCACAACCAGGGGGCTAGGCGGGAGTGAATCGAACTTGGGACGAGGCAGGTTAAGATTGGAGCTATATGTGGGAACGCGATGGCTAGTAAGCATATACCCCTGGCATGATAGTTATTCCGGGGAATTAAAATCGATTCGAATTGCTGATGCTCACCAGGTGTGAAAATGCCAGTATCGCACACGGGCAACGTAGTAATAACTTTAATATCTTGTTCATTTAATCATGCTTTTTACATTACATGTTTGTACTTGTATGCTTATATTTCTGCAAGCTACTTTATGATTATATATATGTTGAGATGATGAGACCTATGATTTATGGATCGTAATGATAATTATAATGTATCAAATGAGGCTTATGCTTTAAAAATGGATGGACACTTGAAAGTAAGGACTCACTTTTAGTAAATTTGCGTGGGTTAGAGTCAAGTCCACAAAAAGCCTTGCATACTCTCAAATGTGTCGGGTTGAAACCGCCCACGGGTAAGTCCTACGAGTACCTCACGTACTCACCCCTACTGTTGTTGATATTTTTATTTCAGGAACTTCATGATCGAGAATGACAATGGTGGGCTCAATGTCATGGCTCGATGTTTTATTTCTGCTGCAAGAGTATATCGGTATTACGTTACGGTTTCCGCTGCGAGGTTATTTTGGAACTCTATTTCAGTATGAATGTATCTCGTTTCGAGTAAATATTTTTAAACAAATCAATCTATGTTTGTATGAAATGATGGGTTGTTGTAACTTGTTGTGGCTCTTTCGAGGGCTTAACGTGTGTGATGTCGGCATCCCTGGGTGATGGTTACATCGAGTGCCCTTTTGGGTAGCTCGACGGACGACCGGATTTGATTCGGTCTAAATACACTGCAAGCCAGAGGTGGCAGGTGTACTTAGCCCGGATTAAATCGGCGGTTCCGCCACACCCAACTCACCAAGGCTTGGGTAGCTTGGGTGACGGTTTTGAGCCGAAGCCGCCAAAGCCTCCCTCGCACGCCTTCGCGCCACGCATTCAGGTTGGAACACCGCGGTGGGGCCTGGCATCCCCTGTCCATCGGGGTAGCCTCGCAGTCCTTCGGAGGACTTACTCCTGCCGTCGTCGTGCCGCTCCTCCGTATACCGAACTCCCATGGCCGACAGACGTTGAGTGTGCCTCCAGTCCTTCGGAGGACTTCACTCTACCTCCAGTCCATCGGAGGGACCTCCTGTCCATCGGAGGTCTTGTGCCCAAGTCCTTCTGGGTCTTGCTACTGTTGACAATCACTCATCACTCCAGAGGCAATGGAGCCGGTCCATTGGCTCTCAGCGGTTTCCCCCAAAACCCCCTCTGTTTTGTGATTATTACGCACGCTATTCACTGAGTCATGCAAATCTTATGCATATGTCCCTAGATGTATGGATTTCATATTTAAATTCATTATTTCGGCTGTGAACTTCAAAAATTCATAAAAAATAGAATAAAAATGCAAACTCAGTTGTGTTGTGTTTCTATTTACTAGATCTACAGAATGGGTATAATGGTTGAGTGTGAAAAGACTGTTTTACCCTTGGTTTATTGCATGTTATGTAAAACAAAATAAATGCTAAAAATAGACTAAATGGAATCCAAAAATTGTGAAATCTTGACAGCAGCATGTACATGATATATAGGCTCTGCTGTGATTTTGGTAACCCTAGAACTTACTGTTAAATTACTGTTTTGCCCTCATGCATTGTATTTTGTGTATTTTACAAGAGTAAAAATATTTGCTACATAAAAAGTGGTCCAAATATTCCACTAAAATTTGCAGATGCTCTATGTTGCATATTTAGTTCAATTTTAAAGTTTCAAGTTCTGCATGTAAGTTTTTGTTGCTGTTTTGAAATCGACAAATAATTGCATGTTTAAATGAATAATAGGAAAGAGTGACTTTATGGTGCAAAATAAATTCTGAGAAAAATCATGGTGCTTAATGGTTAAGTTTAGGTTCTAGAAAGTATTATTAGTGATTTTATTATTGTTGTGTTGTCTTACATCTAACAATGAGTTCAAATAAACATGGGAAAATAGGAGTACTATCAAATTAAGTTATTTGCTTTGCTGATTTTTGTGTATGATAAGGTTGGTCAAGTTGCTTGTTGTATGCTACTATTCACCTTGCACCAACACCATATACGTTCATTTGCATTCGTTTGCACTCATATCATTATATCATGCATATCCTTCATATAGTGACGTTTAATGTAGAAACGTGATCAAGGAGTTGCCGCAAAAAGCTAAATCAAGCTACGGTGCCCAAAAGACCAACTAAGACCCACTTACGATCTAGAGGGCCCATTAGTCGTATTTGGAAGGAGGAGCAATCCAAGTAATCAAGGGGTTGCCTGGGGCAAAGCCCCACAACCCGGTAAACTAACATTAGCTTAGTTTGATGGTTTGGGTGAAAATAAGCAAAGGTAGGCAGTACCATGATACTCCCGGCCAATATAACCTTGATTGATTGATGATTACGCATCCGCATTAGGAGTTGGTTGAAAACCATTGCATTAGACTCCCTAGCCGCCCTGGCCCTAGCACCTATACCTAGAGTTCGTAGGACGAGTTGACTAGAATTGCTAGGTGCGAGTAGACACGAGTGAAAGGAGTCAGTCGTCGTGTAGGTGGTTTCAAAGATCACAAAAACTTTTACTATTGAGAAAGTAATATTATGCTCATGATTTAAATGGAGACCGGGCGGAGATTTTATTTCAGTATTTACTTTTCATGATATCGCACTTTGGACTCCGCCGGAGTCGTATAAGGCTCATTCACTGTTCGTCTGCTGATCGGCCTAACATTTCTAGAATGCTTAACCGGGTCGTGGGACCGGTGAAAGTCTTACCTGGGCTCGTCCGGAGTTTTTGAGGTGCCGCCCATCCACTATATGGAGGCAGAAGGCTTGGGGGAGCTTTGTACTCATTGCGGGGAGACAGAGATGTCGGCAGGCTCAGCTATGGGGGCACAACCCAGGGTTCGGTGGGGGCGCTTTGAATCTTAGGACGAGACAGGTGGAGATGGGGACTATACGTGGGAACAGCGATGGGTAGTACGCATATACCTCTGGCATGATAGTTATTACCGAGAATTAAAATCGATTTGAATCGCTAATGCCCTCCAGATTTAGGAATGCCAATATCACTGTCGGGCAACGTAGTAATTAATTGAATATATTAGATCTATTTCACATGTTTTCAAATACTACATGCTTGTACTACTGTGTTGCTTACATTTCTGCAAGTTATTATTATGGAGTTATATGCAAATGATGAAACTTATCAATTTATGATATTATACCTCTGATAAAAATCAAAGGCTAAGGATCCACATGTTAGTAAGCAATCTTTGCGTCAACCGTAAACCACTCCATTAAGTCCTACTGAGTAATTAGTACTCAGGATTTGCCCCCACCTTTTGAATGCAGGTGCCGATAACATCTGGACAATTTCTTGGAGAAGTGTAGTACCGATGGGCTCGGTGCTGCTCGTCTCATTCATCATTGCATAAAGACTACTAATGTATTTTGTTTCCAGCTGTGAGATGTTTTCAAATTTATTTCCGCCATCTGTTTTGAACTTGCCTTTCGTATGGCACAATGTTGATACTTATACTTTTATTTCGAACTGGTTTGTAAAATAAGTTTGCTTATGTTATATTTAACTGCATGTGATGATGTAACTGTTGTGGCTCCATCGAGGGCTGGATGTGTATGATGTCGGTTCCTCTAGGAAAGGG
Source organism: Paspalum vaginatum (assembly GCA_030272315.1). Taxonomy (NCBI): domain Eukaryota; kingdom Viridiplantae; phylum Streptophyta; class Magnoliopsida; order Poales; family Poaceae; genus Paspalum; species Paspalum vaginatum. The sequence goes on from CM059013.1 coordinate 22,267,853, forward strand.
TAATATCGAGAGCCGAATGACTCTCGACGGACAACCAGGTTTATTTCGGTCTAATTGCACTGCAAGCTAGAGGTGGCAGGTGTGCTTAGCCTCAATTAAATCGGCGGTTCCGCCACAATGGGCCTCGCTAATTTGTCAAACCAAGACCATTGTACTCCTCTACAAGAATATTGAAACATGAGTACATTTGATTGGCATCTTCATGAGGAAGCATATGAAAAGCATTAATCTTCTTGATAAGCAAACTATGACGTTGCTCTCTCTCGCTCAAAGTTCCCTCATGAACAGCACTAATCTCCTTCCAAAGCTTGCGTGTGTCCTTGATGTTCCTCACATGGTTGAAGACATCCTTGTTCAAGCCTCAGAAGAGAATATTATGAGCCTTAGCATTCCACTTCTCGTAACAAAGCTTTGTAAGTGTGGGCTTGTTATTATCAACTATGGCGGGAAAGCCGGTGATGGCGGCGGTATCGAGAGAAATGTCCATGGCTTCCAAGTAGGACTCCATACGGATCTTCCAATATGGAAAGTCCTCACCATCGAACATGGGCGGGGGTCATTCCCCACTAGACATCTTGCTCAAGGTGGTGAAGCCTCAACCAATGAGCACTTGACTCTGATACAAATTGAAAGGATCAAGATGTCCAAGAGAGGGGTGAATTGGACTTCTAATTTCGAAACTTGAACTTAAATTCTACAAGTCACAATTCACCCTAGTGCCTAAACTTGTGTGTCTAGAGATACTACTCGATAACATTGCAACCTAGAGCCAAGCAAGCAATTCTAAGAATGTAAGTTGTGGATTGTAAATTGCATGAAAGTAATGCGGAATCTAAAGAGAGAAGAGATGACACAACGATCCTTTTCCAGAGGTATCGAGGAGTCGCGACTCCCCCTAGCCCTCATTTGGTGCCTCTCGCAAGGCTTTGCTCTCAAGGAGTCTTCGCAAAGATCCCATCCCCAAACCTCGCAAGGAGAGGGGTTGGCAAAGTGGTTCTCACAAGAACCAAGCAGCCCCCTTGACCTTCGCAAAGATCAAGTGCTCTCTTTGGGATGCCCTTCTCCACTCCGGAATGGTGGGCTCCAAACCATGCATAATGCCCTCGCAAGGGCCTTCTCCCGCTTCTTCCACAATCTCCCGGAAGCTCAGCGGAAGGCATGACTCACAAGCCGTCTAGGTGATCGTGATCACCAAGGGTACCAAGCCTTGATCTTCATTTGATTCAACTTCTACTCAAGAAGTTCTCTCTCTCAAGTCTCTTGCCCCAAAGCTCAAAGATTTGTGTGGATTTTGGTGCTTGGGTGACCTTTGTGTGTGTGTGAGTGATGCCTGGTCCCAAAGATATGAAATGGTTGGAGGGGGAGCTCTTTATACAGAGGCCGGCTCAAAACTAGCCGTTACTAAATGAAATCATTTTCTACGCGGTGGTTGAACCACAGGATGGTCCGGTGCATTCATTTTCCAAAGCTCCATTTTCACGCCAAGTGCCATTGGACACACTGGATGGTCCGGTGATGACCACCGGACGGTCTGATGCATACAAATTCCTTGGATCAAGGTCAGAACAACCTCCCTATCCAGAACATCTTGTGGATACACCGGACAGTCTGGTGGTTAACCACTGGACTGTCTAGTGTGCACAAAATGCACAGGGACGCCTGGAACAACTCCCACTGCCCAAAACGTCTAGTGAAGCATCGGCGGTCCGGTGTGCACTAAGCACATGGACTAATACGACTAGGATAATAGCGCGGTCTAACGCACCGGGCGGTCTGGTGCTTACATACACTGGACGGTCCGGTGTGTACAAAAACTTGGGTTTTTCGCTGTTTTGATTCGAAACGATACAGAGTTTTATCGGGGGAGTTTCTTTGGTTTAAGCAAGTGTTGGTGATTGTGTTTTAGCACCTTTTAAGTATGTTTGATCTTTAGGACTAAGATGCACTCGAAATAGAGAAAGACTTAGAGTGGAGTGCATCAAGCTACTCACCTTGACCCCCTTGATTGTACGGCTTGTCTAGAAACTAGCAAATCAATCCCTAAGTGCCCTTCATTTTACTTTGTGGCACTTAGAGCTAATGATCCTTGATCTTCTCGCCAGATGATCCATTCTTTAGCCGATTTTCAGTGAAATTGGAATTGAGGGGCCTCTCGTGGTCAACCAGTGAGCACGTATATAGTTATATATCCCTTCATGTCATGAAGATATTAGTAATGCGATTAAGTTGTCATTAATCACCAAAACCATTACCTCTAAGAGTCATGTTTCTCACAATAAGAATCAATGAGATGGTCACTATCTAATGCCATATATATTTCAATATGCAAAATCTAAAAAAATATGGCATATATTTTTTATATTTGAAAATACATCTAAAGCATGGACATTAGGGAAATGGTGACTCAAAGAGTTGGCTAGCGAAACCCTAGATCTAGATCTAAGAACAAGGGTTTTCATATTTCATTCAAAAATTTCGAAATCAATAAAGCTACCTAAATTGGCAACGAAGTCTAAAAAACAATTTCATGTGTTTTTATATTTCAAAAAGCAATTAAAGAAAGTCAAATAGAGCTTGCTAGCTAACCCGAGATTTAGAACTAGGAACAAGGGGGAATAATTCATTTTCTTGTTTTGATCCAAAATTCTGAAATCAATAGAGCTACCTAAATTGCCAACAACATGTACAAGAGAATCTATCAAACTACTAAACAAGTAAGTTTAGGAAAAAAAAATTGAGCACTAACATGATAGAGAATTTTTTTTGCCTACCTACAACAAATTACTTGGTAGAAAAGTTATAAAAACTGCATAAAAATTGTAGAAGCTCCTCCTCAGGCTGCAGTCTAGAAGTGCAAGAAAGGGTGGCTTATATAAGGCGATTTTCAGGAGCGGTCCGTAGAGCGCCTCAAACTACATGCCGCTCCTGAAAATGATTATCAGGGGTCTGACAAATTCGAACCCAACGGCTTGTTGGCCTTTCACCTTCCATATACGTACGAACACAACCAGCAGATTCATTCTCAACTAAAATTCATACAAACACACGGATAGATGGTTACTACAAGTTCACATATTGATGCCCAAAACAAGCAGCATGCCCATCATTCCGTGGCCGATATTCACAGTACTTCAAGTAACAAAGAACACAACAAGCGCAACACATCATCAATTCACAGATCAACACAAGTTCACATATCAATACACATAGACAGATAGATAGATACATACATTCGACACAAGTTCACAGATAGATAGTTCAAATATATACATAAACTAAAGAGTAATTAAAGTTAAGCTACTGCTACTCCCTGGACGACGAGGTCAAAGCCGCGGCCGCATCCCAGTCGACCTCGTCGCCAGCTGCTTCGGTGGTTGTGGCGGCGGCGGCTATACGCATCGTGTGCAGCCGGATATGGCGCCGCATCCAATATTCGCCGCCGGTGGAGGACGGATTGTAGGGGATGCGGCCGCCGATGGAGGACGATGAGGCGGCAGTGGCGGAGCATCCTCCTCGAGTGGAGGGCTCAGCGGCGGACGGAGCGACAATGACGGTCACATCGGCGCCTCCTCCAGGAGCGGCGACAGCGGAGGGCGCCGGGCAGCACAGCCTTTGCGGCGGTGACCAAGGCAGAGGAAAACCGTCGGACTGCGGCCCATCGGCTCCGCCGACGATCATTATGGAAATACACAACGTTCAGATCCGCTCGCAAGACCGAGAGCCAGACCTTGCGGGGATGTGTTTCCGCGCCATCGATCGGAAGAGGCGGAGGCGGCGATTGGCGGGGTCGATGGCCTCCATGACGTGCGACTGCGCAGTGGCGACGCTGAGGAGGGGGAATGGATCGGAGGGAAAACGCGTTCCCAACAGAAAATCGGCCTTTTCCCCATGCTGGCGACCCACCTAGGAGTCTTGCAGGGGCCTAACCCTCTCCACTCTCCAGCATGTTTTGGCATGTTTTTTATCTACTCACTCTGTCTCAATTTATAAGTTATATGCTGTTAATTTTTTTAATACTAAGTTTGATTTACTCGTCTTATTGGAAAAAAATTATAATTATCATTTGTTTTTTATTTAGGTTAGCATATATATTTTTGTAAATTTTTCGAATAATATGAGCGGGTCAAACTTGGTGTCAAAAAGGTAAAACGACCTAAAAATTGGGACAGAAGAATAATATATATTTTCTAAAAAAGAAAATTACAAAAATATAATTGTGCGACCACAAATTACAATTCTATACACTCGTGTCTCGCGTCCTCATGCATGCATCTGACGGAAAACTAGCCAGGAGAAACAAGACAATAAGCTTTGTTGGACGTCCCGGTGACCACAAATTACAAATATATACAACCGTGCCTCGTGTTCATGCATGCATCTGACGGAAAACTAGCCAACAGAAACAAGACCAATAAGACTGTTCACGCGTGGAAGCTTTGTTAGACGTCCCGATCGATGAGACACTCCTCGGACGGACGGTGCAGACATCCGCCGCTGACCTCTCAACTCCTGTCCGCTGCTGAGCCGAGTCAAGCTGCGACCCTCCCATGAATTATGATTTAAATTCTATGAAGTGGCTAAATTGGTGAGCGAAGCGAAGGTCTATCCTAAGGAGCTTTGGACCGGATTAGGGTTTATGTATACCATCTTGTAAACCAGCGGAATTCCTACGACGTTACTGCAACACTTCCTAAAAATAATAAAAATTGTGGTTGGTTGGTGTCTAGCACTCAGGGGTGAAGCCACCTTATATCCAGTGGGTGCACATGCACCCACGGCAAAAACAAAAATTAGTACTAGTGATCAAATATTTACCTCATATGCACCCCCTTGTTTCAACGTCATGCACCCACAAACCACAAGGCTAGCTAACTACTGCATTTAGTCAAGAGAAAAGGCTCGTAGTAGTGGTGCCAATGGCTAGAGCAACACCCAATGGTGAGCTCGCTATTGAATTTTCATACATCAATCCCCAACCCAAATTATAGTTCCTTTTAGGCAAATAAATCCATTCATTTTCTAATGTGTTGTATATATATTTAAATTCATTAACAACCATTTGAATGTGGACGGATAGAAAGGAGGCTATTAACGAATATAAAACTTTGGTAAATTATTTCTTTTCAAAATACGTTATTAACGAATATAAGATTATCATCATATTAAAGTAGGTTTAAATACCAATCTAAATATATAACATGGATACACTAAAAATATATTTTTGATTGATTTATTAGTCAAAAGTTTTGTAAGATTGATTTGAAATACATGCACACTCTATTTTAGATGGAGTATAATTTTTAGTTACTCTTTGTGTAGATCAGATTGTGGTTCCTATTTAGGCTTTTAGAAAAATACACATGCAGTAGTTGGTATTTCGTGAATATCTTATGGTTATGATTTTGTTCCTTTCTTCAATGCATTATGCGTGCCGTCACAAAACAAAATTAATCTTATTATTAGCGAGTTTATCTATTCGATAACCACCTTTAGTGACACTTTATCTGTCATCGCAGAATATTATCATTTAGGTTAAAGAGCTGATGTAGTAAATACTCATTGGTCACATTATTTAGAAAATATATTACTCCGTCCTAAATTGTAAGGGATCATAGTCTTCTACTAGATTTACAATTTGGGACACGTGGAGTATTGTATGAGTGGAAAAGTCTCGCACCCCTCTTAATTTTGGTCAAGCTTCACCCCTGCTGGCACTTGTGGTTTTTTCCTTCACATTAGAGCGTTTTCCATATCAAATCCTTATATCTGCGTGATTGATTTTGACTTTTTTCACTTCGTTTATTTCTTGTGGATCCCTAACACTCAATTCAAACGTGCCAAGGTGTCGTATACGTACGCCATATGTATGGCGGTAGACGAAGAAGCTAGCAAGGGAGGACGTACGTGCGTGCATGGATCCTGTGCATCTGGGCGCTTGTTTCTCTAGTACGCTGTCAGATGCAGGCATGAGAACGGCAGGGACGACAACTGCTGCGAGGATTGCTGTGGAGCAGTCACGCCGGCGCCGTGGAGCTGCTGTACGTTCGAATCGATGTCAAGTCGGATGTTGTGGCCGCTAGCCGCGCTGTGCATGTGTAGTCACGCGCAGACGGGCGTTTTTTTTATAAGGACGCGGACGGGCGTTGAAGGACCTCTTTTAGTGACGACTGTACCGTTGAAGAGGCATATTCTTCTCTTGACATTGATTTCTGGAAAGGAACAAGGAACGAGATGGATTGAGGCATATTATGTTGATTTCTGAAAAAGAGCAAGGAGCGAGATAGATTCAATGATATCTGATGGAACTTGGGAAATTGTTGCAAATATGTGTTAAAAAAAGCTAAGACCTGATGGTACCATTGAAAAGTACAAGGCAATGCTTATGATTAAGAGCTATTTTCAAAAAAAAAAAGGGGAAGATTTTTTTGACATTTATTCACCCGTTACTCGTCTGACCACAATTCAAGTGTTATTTTCCCTGGCAGTCTTATATGGTCTTCTCGTTCATCAGATCGAAGTTATAACAGCTTTTCAAAATAGAGAGTTAGACAAAGAGATCTATATGATCGATCAGCCAGTTGGGTTTGTAGCAAATAGTCAAGAAGGCATGATGTATAAATTATTAAAATCTTTGTATAGCTTGAAACAAGCACCTAATCAATGGCACGAAAAGTTTGACAAAACTTTAACGTCTACTAGCTTTGTTGTGAATGAAGCTAATAAATATGTGTACTATCGGTACGGAGGGGGGCCAAAGTGTAATCTTGTGTCTATATGTGGACGACATACAGATCTTTGACACTAACCTTGATCTGATCAAGAAAGATTGGACATTTTTGTCCAATCATTTTGAGATGAAAAATTTGAGAGAAACTGATAGTATTCTTAACAGTTAAGCTACTGAGAGAAGGCAATGGTGAGGGTTACACTTGTGTAATCCCATTATCTGAAAAAGGCTTCAAGTCGCTTTGGGTTTAGTGACTTCAAGTGTCAACCTGCTCCTACGCCTTATGACCCTAGCGTGCTGTTGAGGAAAAAAAATCAAAGAATAGCAAGGGATTAATCGAAATAATCCCAGATAATCGGTTCACTTATGTATTTAGCTCGCGCCACAAGGCCTGATATCTCGTTCGCTATGAGCAAACTGAGCCAGTTTGTGTCAAATTCGGGAGATGATCATTGGTGTGCTCTTGAGAGAGTATTGCGCTATCGAAAAAGAACCATGAGCTATGGCATTTATTATATCGGGTACCCAAAGGTACTAGAGGGTTATTGTGATGCAAATTGGATATCTGATACTGATGAGATATACGCCACTAGTGGTTATGTGTTCTCACTTGGAGGTGGCGCCGTTTCATGGAAGTCTTGCAAGCAGACTATCTTAACAAGGTCAACAATGGAAGCAGAACTCATAGCATTCAACACTGCCTCAGTTGAAGTCGAGTAGCTTCGGGAACTTCTTCTAGATTTACCAGGTGGATGAAAAACCTATACCAGCTATTTCTATAAACTATGATAATCAGATAGTGATAATCAAAGTGAACAATTCTAGGTATAACCAGAAGTTGTCAAGGCATATAAAGAGGCGTTTGAAGTCTGTTAGAAAATTAAGAAACTCCAGAGTGACAAAGTTGAATTATATCCATATGTCTAAAAATCAGATCAGTTCACTAAGGAGCTATCACGTAATGTGATAGATAGTGAGATGGGCTTGAGACCCACATGAAGTTTACCACAGTGGTAACCTATTCTATGTGATCGGAGATCCGATGAATTAGAATGGTGAATCAAGCTGATGATAGGCTGTGAGGAAAGACCCTTAACAGGGTCCATTTCAGATACACTTCTTACCTTTTCTATAAGGTAGGTTGATTTAACTTCAATGTATTCTAAGTGGCTTATTGTAGCAAAAACATTGTCCTACAGAATATATTTTGAGGAACACACCTATATGAGTTCAATTGGTAGTCACAGTTTATGAGATTTTGGTGATTTCTATATACTCATGAACAAGAGGGCATGTGTTTGGCAACCCAGTCCCGGTAAAGAGTTTAAGTGAAATTTATTTCGCACAAAACTGTCAAATTAAGGCATAGTTGTGATGCCCTAGGCATCTCCCGAGCATTATCATGTCATGTGCATACTTTGTTTAATTACTTCTCATAAGCATCATCTCATCTCATGCTAGTGTGCATTTGAGTCATATGAACAAACATGGTGAAAATAGCTAAGTGATACACTCAGTTTTGCAAAAATGACGCTATAAATGTGAGCATAACTTAAATCCTATGGAGATTTAGGTGAAACTTTTTATACCAAACTTGTAGGTCTTGAAGTGGTAAACAACTTTGTCAATTAGAGCTTGGGTGGAAAATGGGTTTAACTTAGTGTAAAGGGACTTTTGGTGTCACCCAACAAACACACTCCAAATCTGACATATTTAGAATTCTTCATTTTTCTGTATCTTAGAGTCCTTTTCATGCAAAGGTCCAATTGGGAAAGTTTTAGGCCATGAAATCTTGAACAACTTTGTCAAAAAGGCTTTTGGGAGAAAATGGCTAGAAATAGGACATTTGAATTATCTAAGGAAAACAGTTCTCAGTCCAAACTGAGGGCTGATAGTTAAATTCAAATTTAAATCAAATTTAGAGCCAGAATTTGAACTTGGTGATTTTGAAAAAGTTTTAGATCTCAAAGGGTACAACATTTCATTAAATTGGGTCCTTTTCAAATTCGGCTCTTAAATTGGATCAAATTGGCAAAATTCAGAAACATGGTTAGTGGTCAAACCCCATTTTTCATTTTTGGGGATTTTATTTTTCTCATGAGCCTATGACAAGTGGGTCCCACCTGGCAGGGCTGCGGGTTCCCGCCCGACACCCGCAGCTGCGGGCCCCACCGGCTCCCTCGCTCCATGCACCCGGTCCACGCGCCTTTCTCTTCATTCCCGGACTTGGCCCCACCTGTCAGACTCACCGGTCCATGGACTCAGTCCATCCGCGCGCCTCTCTCCTCCTTCCCCGCCCGGCCGCGCCCACGCGGCGCCGGTTTTCTGGGCGCCGTGGCCACGCGCCGGCCTCCCCGACCGCCGTGGCCGCGCGCCGCTGCCGCTCGCCGACAGCGCGCTCGGCGCGCCCTCAAGGCGGGGGCGAGGCCCGACCTCCTTTCCCCGAGCCCCATTCACGCGCTCGGCCTCCGTCTCCCTCGCTCCCCACGCCCGGCAGTGCGCGCCGCCATTGGAAACGAGCTCGGAGCTCGAGCTCGCGCCTTCCACTCCGCCGCTCCCCGAGCCTCCCCACCTCCACCGCTGCGTTCGCCTCGACCCCGCGCACCTCGCGCTCGAGTCCCCGTCGCTACTCCCCGCCCGGACGCCGAGATCCGACCTCGCCTCGACGTCGCGCCGCGCCGGTTCACCCTCGGTTCACCTCCGCCGCCCGCCTCGACCACGCCGTCTCCGCCATCACCGCCACCTCGAGGTAGAAGCCCCGCATGGGGAACACTGTCCCCGACCCGCGTCGCGGCCGCGGCGAGCTCCGGCTCGCCGGCGCGCGCGCTTCTTCCCGCGCGGCCGCGGGCGTCGCGAGGAAGAAGAAGGGGGCCGGGGAAATTTTAGATCCGGCCCCTACTTTTTCCATATTCACAAATCGGTCCACCGCGCTGTATGCTGAGTCTTGCAAGTCTTGCGTACTAGCCCCTGGGGTTTCGAAACAATCACGATCTAGCCCCTGGGTCTAATGATTTTTCCTTTTTAATTAGTTATTTCGGCAGAAATCTTTGAAAATCATAGAAAACTCAATAAAAATCAAAAAAATACCAAACTAGTTGCATCGTAATCCTTTTGAATAGATCTGTCTAGTGAATATGATGGTTGAGTAGGAAAGTACCAATTTGCCCCTGATTTTATGCAAGCATGTAAAACCCTAATAAATAAGAAATGTGGACTAAATGATCTCCAAAAATTGCCAAATTTGAACAGCAGGGTATTTAGGGTATATAGGCTCACTATGATTTTTGGTAGCTCAAAGGTTCCCTGTTTAATTACCATTTTGCCCCTGTATGTATTTTTAGCATAGAAATAATTGAAGAAATGATAATTACATAGAAGTTATGCTCTAAATAGTTTTACACATTTTATTTGTGCTCCCTGTAGTATCAATGGCTCACTGTTGAAATAGGGTACTATGCATGTCAAGTTTAGTTAGTATTTTGAAAATAAGGAATTCATGCATGAATAACTTGATAAATAGGAAATGTGGTTTAAATGAGGGCCAAAAATTCTAAAGTTTGGGCAGAAACCTTACTAGCATACCTAAGCTTAGCATAAAATTTGATAGCCCAAATGCTTATTGATTATTTACTGTTTTACCCTTGCCTAGTAATTAAGCATATGTTTAGCAAAAGACAGGGGGTCTAAATCAAAATAAGCCATAGGGGGCTTCGTGGTTTTTACTTGGGTTCTAGATTGTTGAAAGTAGCTCACCGCTGAAAATGTGAGGCTATGTATGTAAGGTTTGACCCTATTTCGAAAATGGTAGACATAAAGCCTACTTAAGTAAATAATAGAAATTATGAGACTAGTACATTAACAAATGCCACCATGGGTCATATTTGGAAGCATAGGAGTATGTAAACTTTAGTCGTTGTTTTGGGATGCAATGTAGGTTTTCACTACGATTTTAGAAATGCATGATGGTAACGCTAAGCTAGCTAGGGTTCGGCCGTTTCTTGTGGATCGATGCTACCCCGTCACACCCCCACATTGTTATATGTGACAAGCTAAGTTATCCTAGGTGATGGCTTGTACGATTTCTTAAAGCTAAACAAGTTTCATCACGAAAATACATAATGTTATTCCATAAACCCTGATTTCTTGCATTGCACTCGCATCCTGAAGCAAGCATTGCACTAATACATGCTCCAATTGCACCATGTCATGCATATAGATTCCGCGAACGAAGAACAACCGCCGAACCAACCCGTCGCGGAGGAGCCCGAGGAGGAGCTGCACCAAGAGCCAGAGGACCAACAGCAGGGGCCCGACTCCGCTCAGGAGGCAGGTACTGACTCTAACGAGGAAGGTAGGCAGGACCATACTCAACCCAGCAAACAAATTATACTTGATAATTACGCATATGCATTAGGAATTGCTTGGAACCAATTGCATTAGACTCCCTGGCCGCCCTGGCCCTAGCACCTATACATAGAGTTCGTAGGGCGAGTAAGCCTAGAAATTGCTAGGTACGAGTAGACACGAGTGTGTGGACTCGTCGCATAGGTGTTTTCAAAGTTACAAAAGCTTACAATTACAGCAGTTATTATTGTTACTCATGAATTAAATAGAGACCGGGCGGAGATTTATTTCAGTATATACTTTTTATAAGGTTGCACGTTGGACTCCGCCCGAGTCGTTTAAGGCCCGTCCGCTGTTCGTCTGCTGATCGGCATAACATTGCTAAAGTGCTTATCCGGGATATGGGACTGGAAAAGTCTTTCCTGGGCTTGTCCGAAGCACAGAGACACGTTCCTACCCGCTGGTTCAGAGGAAGGTGGCCCGGGGGAGCTTGGTACTCATGACGGGGAGACCGAAATGTCGGTAGGCTCGTCATGGGGGCACAACCCGGGGGCTAGGCGGGAGTGAATCGAACTTGGGACGAGGCAGGTTAAGATTGGGGCTATATGTGGGAACGCGATGGCTAGTAAGCATATACCCCTGGCATGATAGTTATTGCCGGGAATTAAAAATCGATTCGAATCGCTGATGCCTACCAGGTGTGGGAATGCCAATATCACTGTCGGGCAACGTAGTAACTACTTAAACTTTCGGTATTTAATACTCATGGTTTTTGGAATACCACATGTTTGAATTGAACTGTTTACCTTACTGCAAGTTACAGTTATGTTGAAGGTTATACAAATAATGAAAACTTGCTATTTATGTTACACATGTTACTGTTTAAAACTAAAGGCTAAGGATCCACTTGTTAGTAAGCCGCTTCGCGTCAGCCGTAAGCCAAATCCATTAAGACCTACTGAGTAATTAGTACTCAGGGTTTGCCCCCATATTTTGAGCGTAGGTATGAAATTCATGGTCTGCACTTGTGTTGGAGGCGGAGCATGCCGTCATTTAGGATGAAACGACATAAGTGGCACAAGAGCAACATCGGTGGGCTCGATGTTGTTACCTCTAATGCAAATCTTTTGGTGATATCATGGTGACCTCTGAACTTATAATTCCGCTGCGAGAAACTTTCGAACTTGCTACCTTATAACACTAGGTTGGACTTGTATTTTATTTAAAACCGGTTTGTAACTAAGTCTAATATTATGCTATTCAACTGCCTGTGATGATGTATCTGTTGTGACTCCATCGTGGGTCAGATGTGTATGATGTCGGTTCCTCTGGGAAAAGGTAATATCGGGAGTCAAATGACTCTCGACGGACGACCGGGTTTAGTTTGGCCTAATCACATTACAAGCCAGAAGAGGCTAATGTGCTTAGTCCGGATTAAATCGACGGTTCCGCCACAATAGTCCATTGTTCAGTTGTGACTAAGTGAAACTTCTACTCTTGATGGATGTTCAACTTAACAAGTGCCTATTGAAACACTGGAATATCAAAGGACTGAGAAGTGAGAGCATTATATATGTGACCTAGCATTTGGTGGGGATTGTTGGATATATGGTTGTCCGCACTCGTCAGCTGGAAACCTCCCCCTATCCAATACAGTTACCTTTTAGGGTAACTCGAGGGCTGCAGTGGGCGACGGCAAAACCAGCCCTATCGTCCCGTACACCCGCCCGAACCCCATTCCCAGCGTTGTATGGCCTTGACCCTATATCCTCTCTCTCTCCTCTGTCAACAGCAACGGCCACCGTTAGCGCGCCCAGGAGGAGGAGGATGACGACAATCATGCCAACCATGGCGGAGGAAGACGAGGCAGCCCTTGGCGAAGAAGGACGACGAGGCCTGGATCCGACCCTAGGACCTAGTGGCGGGGTCGGCAGGGAGGTGGACGAGGGAGAGACGGAGCGTGGGCGGGGAGAAGGCACCTCCTCTTCTTCCTCCATCCCATGCACCGACGGCCCACAGCAGATCTTGGACAGTTGGAAGAGCCGGCAATGGCCATGCTCGCCCGTGGAGGTGGCGGCGAACCGGATCCGGCCCAAGGAGGTGGCGGCGGACCGGATCCGGACAACGGTCAATCCTTTTGTGGCAGCCAGAGCAGAGGTCACGGCGGCCTCCACGTGCGGCGGCGGCCTCCATTCCGTCCTCGATGCCTGGGAAAAAGAGCAGGAAGAAACTGGGAGGAGGGGCGGTGGCGGCAAGAGGAGTAGATGGTCCGGTGAGGCAGCGGTAGAGGAGGCCAGGAGGTGGGGGAGGAGGCCGGAGTGGGGCATGGAGGAGGAGCGGCACGGTCGGGGATGCAGGGGCTGGCGGAGTAGGTAGGGAGGCAAGGTTCTGGGATGTGGGGTGGGGTGGGGTAGGATATATTATAAAAAAAAGTGGTAGTTGCTATGGGGTTGATATATAGGGTAAACATAACTGCGGAGGTTTGTGGGATAGGGCAGAGAATGTTGCTCACTAGGACGGAATATTCTTTTTAGGGTAGAGTTTTAGAGTTGAATGAGTGTGGATAGCCTAATGTGGGCTTGGCCCATATTTTATTTAATGATTAAACCATATAAATGTTAGGCCCATATTAAATGTTGTGGTACATTAAAGTTTTGTGCCAAATCAGGTTATTTATCTATATGTCAATTCAACTTAAATAGGTGGACTGTGGGTGCACCTGTTGTGAAGTTGAAAGAGGATAAAGGCGTGCCACGCGCGCGCACCGCCACCACCGAGCCGAACCGATGCCGAGGTGCGGCGGGACGGGAGCCAGTGTTTTGCCACTGGAGTAAAGAAGACGTTATGGAATTTATTCCGTTCCATAACTCCAGTCATCCGTTGTAACTCTGTTTGTTACTCGGGGAATGATTCCATCGGTTCTCTTTGTCTCAGAGAAACAAAGAGACAGAAGAAACCGATATACTCCACAACTCACTATTGGGACTAGTGGGAATGGAGCTACCGGTGCCTTGAGCATGGGTCCTTCCGCAGTGTATAATTATAAACCTCTCACTTTTATGTTTATGGTGATGTTCAGTATGTTGTGCGCATCGAGTTATGCTACTATTGCGAATAGTAGTTTTACACACGTGCACATAATTGTTGTTGCTAATCTTGCATAGTTTTTTTTAGATTAAATTTAACAGTGAAAATACCTAAATTCCTTTCACGCCTAAATTCCTAACGGTAGCAGCAGTATTCTCCATCTCGTGGCAAATGCAACCATGAGCTTGACCTCGAAGCCCCGCGCCGCAGCACTGCAGCATGGTGGTGCTGTCGCCAGGAAGGACGCGCGGGACAGTGAGGACGCTGGGGCAAGGACAGCAACGAGGAGGGTGCGGATATCCACAAGGCCTTGCTTGCTCACAACAGGCGACCTCCACAAGCATGCAGACCGCCGGCAGCGCATTGGCGGCCACAGCGGCGACTATCAGCAAGCCTCCTTTGCCCTTTCCGTCTCATCGTGGGAGTGTGCCGCGATTTTGGGCCGTAGTCAGGGTGATGTGGAAGCGTTAAGAGCTAGTCGATATGGACGTGGCATGGCCAGTGAAAGGTGATCCGATTTGGTAAGGTTCTTTCCGACGGTATTCTTCAAAATAAGAAATCAGTACTTTTATACACTATAGCTAACATCACACGCGGAGTGGAGTAAAATTTGAGAAAGTTGAATGATGAGTGTCGTTGAAGATAGCCTAATATTGCTATTCACATAGCCTATTTATACTTATGCAATACAGGTTGTGTTATCACCATAGATGATGACTCAATACGGCTAATCATTCTCGAAGCTATGCACATTCATATGATGCTCCGTATAGTGCAATAATTTTAGAGCGGTCGGTAGAAGTTAAGACCAAAGTCAGTGGGGAATTGCAATTCTGCCAAAAATATATATTTAGTTTGGGACTTGCTTGATGTGGGTCACAATAGCTGATAAGATTCCTTTGATACAAGGGGTGGGCATTTGGGTTAAAAAAAAATTTTGGGTCAGGTAGTTCAGGTTTCCAAAAATATTACCCGATATCCATCCCGAAATATGAATACTCGTTATTTCAGGGTACACGAAAATTTAGGTTCAGGTACTACAAACATAAAAGCTGAGAAAAAATGCAGAACAATTTCTAACGTAAGAGGATCAATAAGAACAAACGAAGGAGTCATATTCTAAACTTTCAATTAACACAGGACAATCTAATTGGCGCCCACGTACAAGGCTTTGACACGAACACAAATATTGATCTGTACAGCACAACGTAATGATGGTGCTCCTTCACGGGATCTGAAACTGAAAGGCAAGTACATGTTGCTTACTTGTGCTGGATTTTGACGGCGGATGGTAGCTTGACTGCAGGATGCGCACAGCGTACATGCTGCCCGCAAAGTAGATGCAACCTAGGAGTACCTGATTGAGGGCGGGGATTTGCAGAAGGTCAAAAGCATCGTTGCCGGTGCCAAACTGCCAATGCACGGAAGGCTTGGATTTAGGCGCCTAGCCACCAGCATCTTGCAGGTGTGATGGCGAGAGCAGCCGAGAACGGTCATCATGCGTGACATGACACCAAGCATGGCTGTGGTTGTGGAGACCGGAGAGCAGCGAGGGAGTCTCGGTGGGACAGAGATCAGGTGCAGTACTGCACGTTCAGTGACTGCCACTGACATGGGGCCCGCACCCTCTAGGTCCACACGTCATTGACTATCACCGCCGGTGCAGTAATGCACCGGATCCCTGTCCCAATGGGACATAGTCACATATATCAGATGCAGTACTGCCCTTGCTGAGGAACAAGAGAGGATCACATGAATCTAGAGGACGACTGTTGGTGGGTGGATTGCGGCTAGGGTTGGGTGGGGAGTCTAAAGACGATGACTGTTGGTGGGTGGATTGTGGCTAGGGTTGGGTGGGAAGGTGCAGTGGCCGGTGGAGGAGTTGGACTGTTTGATGGGCTGCGCTAACAAGTCTGGACGCAAATATATGGGCATTTTTACTTACTTGGGGTAATAAAGGATATTCGGGTACCGGGACGATAAACCCGAACTTTCCATAATAATTTCAGGTATTTAGACTTAGTACCCGATCCAGCATCAGAATTTCTTGCACTTGGGTGAGAACATTTAGCTCCTACGACGCCTTGCCTCTCTTTTCTTGCTTTGTAGACATGTCTACTCGTAATGGCCTCTCGATCAGAGGTTTTAGCAGGGTATGACTTTTGAAATCCAAATCTTTTTACCACTTTCTGGATGTAGGTTGATTGGTTCACTAGTATGCCTCCTTTAAAATGCTCAAGCTGCAAGCCTAAAAATTTTGTTTTGCCCAAATTATTTATTTTCAAACTCAGATTTCAAGTATGAGTAAGCTTCAATTTCTTCATGTGTTCCAAAGTTGTTCAAGTCATCAACATAAGCTAAAGATTACACAATCAAAACACATGGGCAATCGTCATTTTTTGTGGTACTCTAGTTTTTGAAAAGGGTTGAGGTGGAATGGAAGAGATTGAGGAAGATGTTGATTTATTGTTGATCTATTGTGGATTTAAGCACACTCCAATCCCTCCAATCCAAGAGTGTCCCAAACTAGGCTTAGGCCTAAGCAGTTGTACCACATCCTTCCTGATTGTTGAGTGCATACGGTGATCTCTTAAGTTTAACACTGTATAGTGCTTTACTATTCTCGTCTTAGTTTGTGCTCATGTAGCTGTTACAATCAACAATTTACTCACGAAACAAGGAACTAGTATCTGGTAAGTGCCTCTATGAGATTATTATTGAGACTATCTAGTTTCAGTAAATGAAGAAACAATCAGAGAGAAAATGTTCGTTCCATGAGCATATACTATACACCTACACGACTTCAAAGACACATGGCGGGGGCGAGACAAAGATGTTTAGAAGTGAGGCCTTCCAATCAGCTAATTCACTCTAGTTCGCCCGCTTTTACCTCGAATTCTTCCCTGGTTGATAGAACCTTTACACGAACCATACCTCGCTCCCATTCAGAATTTCCAACCAATATCAGTCTGCTAGCATTGATCCTCTCAGCATGCTTAAATACCCTGGCAGTAGTGAAACATATATCAAACAAGGCAATAGAGAATGGGAAAATATGGTAGGTATACCATTTGAGACGCTTGTCTTCTACAAGGTCAACAGATCGGCCTTTCTTCCTCAGAGAGGAAGCAATACTGGATGCTGGTCCTTCAAGCTCTTCATCCAAAGGGAAGACAATGTCGTCTATCTGACGTGACATGTCAGGCAAGAGACCTTTTTCTTTCAGCAGCTGTCAACACAAATGTAAACATTGAGGTCACTCCCTTAAGCAGTATCACATACTCAAACTGATATAGAAACTACAATATGTTCCTCAACAAAATAATGTTATTAAGTACTAGACATCTTATTTCCGTAACATTGCATGAATTAACTCAGCGCTAGCATTGCGATCCTTGATTCTTGAGTTGGTTTCATTTTACATTCATATTAATAGATATTACACCTATCTTCATTAAAAATCAATCTAAAATTAAGCATATTTTCACACCAAGCAGCTTATTTAATTCTACAAAGAAAAGAACCAGAGATGAAATAGGACATGTCATACTTCCACTATAACGGCGTCTCCAAATCCAAAGCCGCAAGCTGGTATATCTTCACTTCCAAATGTGGAAAGCAATCTATCATACCTCCCACCACCACAAATTGCTCTCAGTTTTCCTTCTCTATCAAATGCCTGCAAAGGTAGAACTATAGTTTCAAAATAGGAGTTGGTTGCATGAAAAAGATAATGCTAATATATTTAGTTAATTTTTTTTAACAAAATCACCACAACCTTAAAAAGCCAAATATAGTCTAACATAACAAAATATGCTATCTAATCAGGCAATAATGGGTCCGATCGCTTGTGCTTATTCCCATTGCTGTTGCTGTGCTTATTCCTGTGCTGCACTGTACAATCATCTTGTTCTACTGTAGACTCTGCAGCCACAGCCACCGCTGCAGCTGCAGCAAGCAATAACGATCGGACCCAATACTAAATTGCAGATCAATCTATAACCTTCCATTCCACATGGACTAGTAGCTTAAGCACACACAATGATGCTAAGAACAGAAATAATGACATTTGACTTCACAAAAAAGCTAACGGAGGCCCCATTTGGAATAGCTTATCAGCAGCTTCTGCTTAATGCTCATCGCCAGTGCCTCGGCGATGAAGAAGAGGTGTGCGGCAAATCTGGCTCCAGCGGGGCAATGATCAGCAGGGAGGACGGTCCGGCACGTTTACAAGCTGCAGCTAGGGCGGCTCCACTGTATCGATGACCTCCAGAGTACTGCACTGCGGCAGATCCATTCCGGCTTGTGCTCCTCTCTGATCGGTGCTGACAGGTTGGCTGCACGTGTCCGCGCCCATGGAAAAGCTACCAGGGAGAACTCCCAAACATGCTGCTCTTTAACCAGGGAGCTTCTCCAGCCAGCTGCTTCTCTGGTCAGCTAACTAGAATCTAGCTTAAAAGAAACTTTAAGTTGTTCCAAACAGGGCCAGAAATAGTATTTGTAGATAGAATACATCTTATTATCTGAATACAAATAACTTTGTAAATAAGCTTCAATGTGCAATTTGATGATATATCCCCTTATATGCCTGTTTACCATTCCTGCGGTTGAATGAAGATGTTAAGTTTAGACATGAAAAATTGATGAGCTGAAAACAACCTCAAATACAATTCCTGTGTAGTATGCAAGGCCACGGACCACTGATGCGTCAAAACAAATCCAATCAGCATAACCATATTGATCCGCAAATGAGAAGAGCTTCTTCAAGTCAGCAACAGCTTCAACCCCAGAGCCTAGCACTTCTGCATGAGTATATCAAGATTAAACAAGAACCTATACCAAAAGGTGCATCGATGGAGATAAAAAACAAACATTTAAATATGATAAAAGAGAGCCAAGATTGTCAGCTTAATAACAAATTTAGCACAAAGACATGATGTAAGCAAATACCTTTAATTAATATTTTTTTAGAGAACATAATTTCCAATTTAACCACATTACGTTAGGGTAATATTTAAGTATAGGTACATAATGTAGAGCATGCATAGTAGTCAATAAAAAGTCAACCAGCAGAGATTAGGAGAAAACCTTCAAGCTTGACCAATGACTTGAGCGAAAGCACATCAATGATACCCTGAACAGCTTCAGATGGCAGCCCAGTTGAAATAAGTTTCTTCTCAATTTCTTCCATAGTCATTTTACCCAACTGCACAATGCTTAAATCTTAGAATGCATGCCAGAGACATCAAACCAACAAAAATGTAGCAATAAACAATCAGATGAATAGCCATACATTAATATAATTGTTGCAAATAGTTAAGATACCAAAAAGAAGAACAGCAGGGCTAATATGTTGCAAAGTTCAATCAATGTATAAAAGGACTAGGTCTCTTGGTAAGTTTTTACTAGTTACTTCCAATTTCACAATAGAAGCAGACATGAGCACAACAATGAACAGGAGGTAAGTCACTAGCAGAATTTGGGCGTACTTTATCAACTATAACACAAACTTCAGTGAATAAGTGTTCTGGTATCGTGTACATGTTCAACACAGCCTGAAGAACCTGGAAAAAGCAAATGATAGTCAGCAAGAAGGCAGAGAAAGCTCATGCACTGACATACATCAGATTTCCACTGGCCAATCCACCAAGTTGTCAAACGAAGCCCTATGCCTTGTTTGGTTGCACAGGTACTGAAGGGGTTTGGAGGGGATTCAATGCCTTACTAGTCATTTGAATAGGGATGGATTTAACTTAATCCCTCTCAATCCCCATCAAACCGAACAAGCCCTTAGATGCATTATTGAGTGAGTTGGACTGTGTTACCAGGACATGGGTGCAGGTGTCAGACTTGGCGAGTTCACAAAATTAGGATTCGGGATTCGCCTAATGTATATTTTAAAATATAGTAAATGAGCATTTTAGCTCTTCAAAATATTAATAAAGTCTTAACATAGGCTATATAAGATCCTATTAAAGTGCTTTCCCCAAGAAAATTGTTTGGACTACAACAACTACTATAGATATGCTATTACTGTGCATAACAGGGTCATCAAACCAGCCTGCAAAGCACTTCGTTATCTACTGCTACACACCTATCCTTGACTTGTGCCCTTCTTCTACTCTCTGAATTTGTGTCCATGAGCTTGCTCTCCCCCTTAACAACAAGATTATTTCTCAAGGTGTCGATACGTGTCCGGAAGTGTCGGGTGCAAGCCGACACCGCGACACGCACCGACTCAGCAAAAAAAAATGTAGAGACAGGTGTCCGTGTAACTCTCTTGGTGTAACATTACCTTCCAGCTAGACACTCTGATCCCCACGTCTGAAGATGCAATTCCTAGACGTTGGAATAAGAGAACAATAGCCTGAATAAGCTCAGCCTCAGCCTGATTCAAACAATGAGATGGAAATGCAGAATCAATTGAAGGCATACAATCGCAGCACAATATGGAATCAGTAAAGAAAAAGGTTGGTACCCGAACTTTAGGCACACCAAAGATATCCATATTCCATTGGTAATGTTCCCGTCTTCTTCCTCTGGTCATGCGCTCATATCGCCAGCACTGTCCTATAGTAAACCATTTCAGTGGAAGGGAGACTGACTTTCTATACAGAAGAAGAGTAAGCAAAAATCACATTCTGACACAAAGAAGAGGCATGAGTAGATAAGTTCCACGCTTCCAGGCATGAGAATAGGTGAGAACAGATTGGAAAATGCATACATACCCTTGCTTTATGACAAGGCGGGCGAGGGAAGGGGTGATTTCGGGCCTAAGAACAACACGTTGACCCCCTTTATCCTCGAAATTGTAGAGCTGCGGTGCAGAATCAAGAGTACAGTTATACTACATACATAACCTCAGTTCAGAAATCAAAATGAGCTTATCCGCTGAATGATGGTAATGATAACAGAAAAGAGAGATCTGGCCGTGAAAGGAAGAGACCTGTTGCGTTATCTCCTCTCCTGCCTTCCGGATGAAGAGCGCCTCCAATTCGAGGACGGGGAAGTCCACCTCCTCGAATGCCATGAGGTGGGAGACCTCCCTGAATTGGTCAAATAGCCAGGTGCGAAGCCTCATGTCCTCCGGCGGAAAGTCCCTGGTGCCCCGTGGCGAGTTGACATCGACGATGCCATCAGCATCGCCATGGGTCGAGGCTGCGTCGCTGTGGGTTAGCGTCGAGGAGGATGCGGAGAAGAGCCAGTGGCGGCTCTGGCGGCAGGTGAAGTAGCCAGTGAGGCAAGCGGGGCGGAGGGGTAAGCGCGGGCGGAGGAGAAGTTGGTGGCAAAGCGACGGCGAAGATGACCACGCCGCCATCGATTCGACTTCATGGCAGCAGCAGCGACCGAACAACAGGTGGGAGCAGGGGCGAAAACGGACGGATACGTACGGATAGCAGATTGCAAGTTATCCCGTATCCGACCCTAACCTAATGCATTTCAATCGGGTTTGGATTTGCATTATATGTTTCCTCGTAGGTTTACATAAATATTTTGAATAAAACGAATAATTAAATTTGAAAAAAAGTCAAACACGATTTATATTGCTATCTTGGTGAGTCAACAAACCATATGGAATTTTTGCTATCGACTCATCTATAGTTGATTCCACCGGTAAGACTCAAACTCACAATTTCATTATCATACACCATAGACACTCGCCACATGCACTAGCTTCCATGTATGGTTAGTAGCTTTTACTTATACTTCGTGTACGTGCTTTGAGGTGTGGATGCTGTTGACCATGTGGAGTTATTCATTTGAATATGTTAAATACCCAATGTTGAGCGTGACTTTTATTCTTTGAAAATTTGAAACATGGTCACTGTTTTACTTGGCTACTAATGAGTGTAGGTTGAGTTGCTTTTGCTATCTTGTACATGCCAAGTAGTTAGATCCTTTACTTTGGAATCAATTATGCAACTTGAATCTTAATGCTTACATGGTAATCTTGTGCTAAATTGAATTAAAATTAAAAAGATGTTCATATTGGCTTCACTGATTTAGTTCGAGACTTCTGCTTTTGCACTTTGGCAAGAATTTAGACTGGACTGTAAATGACCAAAACATTGCTTTAAGATTCTGATGGTTCGATAGACCTAGGCTTAGCATTGGTTGATAAAAATTGGCCTGACAAGCAAATAACCCATGGCACATAACGAAAGGCTTGCTTGAAATTCAATCTAATATTTTTAATCTGCAAGACCTAGGGGACACGAGAAATCGAGTTTGCTAAAGGTCTTTGTTTTGGAGAGCTCACTTGTGTAGATACTTGCTAGCTTTTGCTTATTCTACTTTATCATGCTAGTTGGCTGGGCTAAGTGGTAATGCTTTTATTTTGAAAACCTAAAACTTTTTGTTCATGTTCTAACATAGATATATTCTCTTAAGCTTTTGTATGCAGGTATCTTTGTGCTAAATCCTTTACTGTATATGCATGCTAGCACTTGTAAATGTTTTTAGATATACCTAGAAGTTTTCGCTTGCACTCCTTGCATGACATAGCATATTTTTGGGAGAGGAGTTTAAGTTGGTTTGGCTTACATCGACTTTTTTTTGCCAAACCTAGATATGGTCAGTCGGCTTTTAGCCGATTCACAATGTTATCTGTAGTGCCTGTTCTAGCAACCGATTGTTTTGCAGGTAATCCACGGAGTCCACACTATTATTCAGCCACATTATTATTCAACCAACGGATAATCAACTGCCTACCAAAAATCTACGGTCGGCTACTACTAACTAGAAGAACTGTCATCGGCTAAATAGATGAAGGGCATAAAGTATTGCAATCGGCATGACTTCCGTACAAGAATCATATGAGTCATCGGCCAACCTCGGCGCGAAGAAGAAGGTTGAGGCTAGTCCAAGAAATTGGCCTTAAAAATATTGAGCCGACGAAGCACGGGAGTGATCCCGCAAGTTAGCACCGATATCAGAAAAGGAGGCTCGAGTTTGGTCTCCAACAGCAGGTTAGGTCTAGTCCAGACAATGAGTCTTTAGATCAAAAAAAAGAGTGAGGCCGGTTTGAGCAATTGACCATAAAAAATGAATCATGAATGTTCATGTTCAAGACCGACAGGGTCACTAATGAAGAGTCGATCCATCGGCTGGGGGGCAAGGTTCAGAAGCATAATACAAGCTAAAGAGCATGTGTTTCTTGTGTGGTTTATAGCTGATGTTTGGAAGATTCTGCCATATTTAGCCAAACGTGGGGGGCATGTGTTGCCGCTCGATTTTGACCAAGTCTAGTTAGTCCAAAATACCATCAGAAGACCACGATGAAGGAATGTAATTGGCCAGGATTATATCATAAGTTTGGCCAAATACAATGATAAGTGTGTGCCTAAGTCCCAAGCCAAGATGATGTCAGAGTACTAATCCATGTTGAAGCCCAATTTATTCGCGAGACTGGTTCGGACTGCAGGAATATGCCGCACGAAAATAGGTGTCTCGGCCACATACGGACTCCGTTTGGAGCGTTCTACATATGGATGAAAAGATAAGGAGATAAGCTTTCCAATACCGTAAGAATCCATTCAAATACGCTCAGAGTCGACGGGAATTACCGAAACAATAGGACGACCAGAATCTACCACGATTATACGGCATATATCGGCTGATACTTGGAAGCTTCAAGAAGATTAGGACATATGGAAGGAATAGTCTAGATCACGTTATCTAGTCTTAGAGTTCTTATTAAGTTGTAATCTATTAATTTAGGAAAGAAATGGTGTGCCTTAAGAGTCAAGTCATCTATGGACTATAAATATGTAACCAAGCACATCATGTAAATCATCATCCACATAATCAATACAACTCTCGACCTATTGCCACCCCTTCTTAGGGTTATTCTTTCTAGTTAAGCGTCACGCAGCCCCAGTGGAGTCTTCCGGGTGGGCTAGGGAAACAAGGAACTTACCGGAACCATGGCGAACCTTGTACTGAAGCGTTTTTGATGGTAATGTTTGCTAGTTGTATCGGTGAGTCTCGTACTAAGTTTCGCAGGTTGCGAGATTCGCTGGTTATCCCAATGAATCTTGTGCTGAGCTCTGCTTGGCGCGTGATCCATTAGTTATCTTGCATGTTATTGATCTATTATCTTGTTTATGCTTCATGTCATGAGATCAGTAACGTGTGGCCAAGCGTACATAGCTTGTTTGATTGCAACATTCCATGATATGCGCCACAACATGTGCACACGGCAACTCGAGAGATCCATGTGCGCTTGGTACCCTGCTTTACATGTTTTAGATTGCATCTTCTTTTTTAGGTGAACCCTTTTGGGGTTCCGATCTATGTTATGCGTGTGGTTAGATCTCTCTAGTTATGCGTATAGCGGATGTCAACCTAGGAGAGTTGCATCATATAGATCATGCTTTAAGTAGAATTTATCTTCTTGCTTTTTCATTATTGATATACTAACCCAACTGACAGCAAGAAGGCAATCGGCTCGTATGAGCCGATCTACTTGGAGGCCTGAGGCCGATCCACGCAATCGGCTAGCATTTTACGCCCGTTTGCTTGTTTGTGAATCTGCAGGGCGATCCTCTGACTACCGCATCCTCCTTGGCTAGAAGGTCAAGCTAGGTTGCACGCCCGAACCTCAGCAGATGGACTCCACCTAGAGCCGATCGGAGCCGCGTAGGAGAGACGACCGTAGCGGCAGCGTGATCTCCCGGCTCCTCGTGTATTTAGCCGTCGGACTACTGCCCGTCAGTTTCCCGAGACAACAAAATGCAACACATTGACATATAGTTTATATGCGTTACTAACCTAATTAACATACTAAATAACTTATTTTGATTATTTCGTCACCAATATGGCTTTAAACAAAAAATTGATGACCTACAAAGTTGTAGATCTCGTCAAGCATAACAATTTTCATATAAATTTTATTTTCATATGAGTTCATATGTGAAAGTTATGACTTTTATACATAAAAAGAAAAATGGGTACCCAAACCCCAGGTACCCGTATCCGCCTGCATATCCCGGGTATTTACTGGGTATTGGTCATCCCGTATCCAGCGCTCTATTGTCCGGGTAGTACCCGTATCAGTGCTGGATGCAAAAATACCCATATCCATATCTGAATTTTCGTCTCGTTTCAATACCTGTATTTGATACCCGCTTCGGGTACCCATTCCATTTTCACCCCTAGGTGGGAGGAGACCGTCGGTGCTACACTCCAAACCAAGGTTAAAAAAACGTAATTAATCGTATGATTATTCACGTCTAAACGTGAAACGGAGGTCTATCGTGTCGTTTAGGGCCTAAACGCCCAATTAAACGCTGGTGGACATGGCAACCCACAGATTGTGAAGAAAACAAGAGAAGAGATGAGGTTAGAGCTTGCCAGTACCACAACGGGGGTCGATGGAGTCGTCGTAGACGGCAGCGAACGCGATCTCCAGGGAGGCGAGGCGCAGAGAGCGCAGGGGTTGGCCGGGTCGGTCGGAAGGGACGCGGGGTGGGAGGCGCGGCGGCCCGGCGTGAAGGTGTGTCGACGGGGCAGAAGGATCCTGTGGATCGAGGAGGAGGAGGATTGGAGGACCCGACCTTGCCTGATGGGAGGAGCAGATCGAGGAAGGGGAGGCAGGAGGATCCGCCGGGGGCATATCGAAGAAGGGGAGGCGGTGGAGGCTTGGATGAGTGGAAAACGGGTAGTGGGATAGGTTGGTCCGAGGGTTGAGTGGTGTCAAATTCTCTTTCTTTTTCTTTTTATTTTACTATATTTATTATTAAAAACATACGTTTAATCACGATTAATCTACGTTTACTCCATTTAAACGCTGAGCGAATGTCCCAACGTTTCGTATATGTTTAAAGTGTTTTGAACCTTGCTCCAAATAGTCCTCTTCCACAAATGCAGGGGCGATGTGCTCAAAAGGCAACCCTAAACACGCCCATGAAATGGCGGGCGGGCCTCTCACCCCAAACGAGGAGGCCGAACGCCCATGCAACCGTCGCCCTTGACGCGCTGGAGGTCGACGGAAGTTGCAGCTCCTGGGCCGAAGAAGCCTAGAGGCAAGTGGGGCATGGGGAGTAGGACGCACACAAGATGAGGACGAGTGGCAGCGGGCAAGCGGGAATGGTCAGGCAAAGGAGCGGCTATGGGATGAATGAATATGATAGACGATAGACGATAATGGTTGGCCGGCGGCTAGGATCCTCAGCGATGCACCTCCCTCGCCACAAATCCTTAGCGCTTGGACCACCCTTGCTAGCAAGGAGGAAGGCGGAGAAGAAGAAGCCCAGTTGCGCTGGTTGGTGGAGAGTGGCGCCGGCGCCCATGGTGTGGTGGAGGACTAGGGTTCGTGGAGACGGATGGAGGTTGTGGGATTGCACGGTGGAGGTGCGACGGCCTAGAGTTCATGGAGACGGAGTGACGAGGATTGGGATGCGGCGGCCGGCGGGGAGCCCATAGGCGGTGGCGGATTACGAGGTCGGGGTCAAGGTACCGAGGATGGAGGACGAAGAGGACGGGGATAGGGCGGGCAGCCGAGCAGGGAGGGAGCGATGCTAATACCAGATTGAACTGGTATTATGTGGTCCAGCAAAAATCGGTGGAATAGCCCACCTTCCAACCCCCAAAACGAACGGAGCCTGATTCTCCGCAAACAGGAGGGTGTTTTTGCAAAATAGCCAAGGCCACGCGTCGCCCCACAAGGGCGCTCCTAGGGGCGCGAATGGCTCTCGTGAGGGCAATCCCCCTCAGGTTTTAAGATCTTTGACGAGAAAGAAAATCTATTTAGGCTCACCTCATTAGGCTCACGAGCCAGCTTGGTAAGCTCTGAGACATAATATACATATTATTTTGCATATAATTTTTTATCATTACACGTAATATTGGCCTAAAAATATAATTAGCAAATTATTAAGCATTAAATACACATTCACAACAATGTGCCACTTGTAAAGTGTCTACTTGCGCGTTTGACTTGTGAGCAGTTCGAGGGTTGGCAGGAATTAGCTTGTTAACGAAACGAGCTTCAAATCATGCCTAGCTCGTTTAAAATCTCACTGAGTCGAAAAAACATGGTTGGCGGGCAAAAATTCAGACTCAGTATGCCTGTAAAATACGACCAAAAAAAAAAAAAAACAGCACACACTTCATTAACAAAAGACTTAAGGTTCAAAATCACAGAGCATCCACGATCAAACTGTTACACTGCTTAATCAAGCATCTACAAAAGAAACTGGATCCAAAGAAGTGAACTGTGAGGTAGTTACAAACAAATGGCAAATTACCAGATCACAAAAGAGCTTCAGCCATCACATGCACTTTACAAAGTCATGTAGCAAGTCACTCAACAAGGTGCAACACCAAGTCTTATAACATTATCATGTGGCAAGGCAATGGAGTAGTCTGAACAAAGGGCAACACCAAGTATTAACATTTGCTACATGAACAAAATCTACTGCTATAAGGCAATGGAGTAGTCTGACCAAAATTACAATTAGTGCACAGCAATTCTTTCAGAAGGACGAAAAAGTTGAGATGTACCATCGGTACATCACCTAACTGAATTGCTGAAACAAAATGTGAACATGCATCGTCTGTGGTTCAACATGTATTGTTCTTTATTTCACCTTCACCAACTCAATTTCATAGATGACTGAAGAATCTTTTGGTACTTCTACCACTGATTTACCGCCAGAGCTGCAGCATAGATACCATCCATAGGCAATGTAAATGAAGTGTTCATATCAAACATCTAAAGATGCGTATAGATGACAGAAGGAATAAGATGTTAATCGCGTACTGCATTGAAGGTGGGACTGTGAGCTTTCTTTTCTCCCCAACATGCATACCTACAAGTACATAGAAAAACTATATGTACAAACCAAACACAAATAAACTTGAAGCATTTTTTTTTAAATCAAGCTCTGAGGTGGTTACCACGAATGCCAGCATCCCATCCAGGGATAACTTTTCCAGCACCTTTAATCAGCACAAAACACATTGTGATTATTTAAATTAAAAATTCAATATGCAGTATAAAAGTGTGTTTGCAAATATATTACCAAGCTTGAACTTGTAAGGCTTTTCACTAAGATTAGACTCAACAATTTCTCCATCCTTTAGCATGGCAACATATTTGATATAGACCTGCACAGATAACACATGATAGTTGGCATTGTTTCTTTTTCTGTGAACTACTGTGGTATAAAAAGCTAGTGCATGGACTGCAAAACCATGCATGCTCAAGTAACTGCAACCAAAACAATGTCAGTAGAATCATAGTGTGAAACTGCTCAAAGCAATATCATCATAAAGGGAATTTTGTTAAGCAAGTTGATATCAAATTTGCAGTTTAAAAGCATATCGAACAGAACTCTCTGGAAAGAACTAAGCAGTTACCTTGCAGCCATCCGAAGCCACTTTTGAATCTACGTTTCCTGTTGACAGATCTTCTACCATCAGCCCATCTTCCAATGTTCTTATATTGGATTGTTTCTTCCCCTTTTCACCCGATTGATTTTTCATCTTTTTCTTTGATTTCTTTTTAATTCCAGAACTTTGTTTTGAAACAGATGGTGCATTAGCATCTGTCATATCCCTGATGATAAGATGTTATTAGTAAAAGAACAGTGGGTAGTAGATGGAAATAAATAAACACCTGAGTAGGAACCGAGAGATATACATTGGCGATGCAGGATCATTACTGGTGGCAGAACGTTTTCTTTTCTTGGCATCACTACTCTTTTTCCTGGATTCATCGTTTGCTTGTCCATTTTGTGGGTTAGTTTCCTCAGCAGCCTTAGCAGTGTCTTTCTTATCCAATGCAACAGATATGGGCACATCATCTTCTTCATCACTGGTGATATCAAATATTGAAGGACCATTGCGCATGAAAGCAGGCTTCATCACTGGAGAGTCATCATTGTCATCACCGGTGCTACCTACTTGGTAACTCTTCAAGCGCCGCCTTCTTCCAGCCTTACGTGTGTCAGAAGCTATTTCCACGAAATTGAAATTTTGTTAGAAAATATTAGGATGGAACAATGAACAGATATCTGCAAATTAAATGGAAATGTGCAATCGCCTTGTGTGGACACATAAGCAAGCAGGGGCAAAGCTAGGGTCTAAGCTACCCTTGTGCACAGCTTCAGTAAATATCTAAAACGTATTCCACTATGTGGTTGAAATGAGCTAGTTGATATTGAAATTGTATTAAAAAAAAGTTTGAAATCTTTTTTCTCCATGGTGCATGTGCACCGCCATGGGGCACTCTAGTGTCGGGCCTGTAAGTATAGATAGAATAACACATAAAGGAAATGCATGAAGCTATAGTAAATAATATAACAGCAAAGGCATGCTAATTCATGTTAAAGCCAGAAGTTATCAAAAGTGATAGTTCACCCACAGTACAATAGTCTGGTTCCATGTGGGTACAATGCAGGATCAAACATCAAAT
This sequence comes from Paspalum vaginatum, assembly GCA_030272315.1. Taxonomy (NCBI): domain Eukaryota; kingdom Viridiplantae; phylum Streptophyta; class Magnoliopsida; order Poales; family Poaceae; genus Paspalum; species Paspalum vaginatum. The sequence goes on from CM059013.1 coordinate 22,297,432, forward strand.
TCAAACAAATGTCAAATAATAAAAACAGTTAGCATGGTAAAATAGGAGGTACCTATCTGGCATCCAGGACAATTAAACAAAAAAAAATTTCACAATTTCTTGAAAAAGAAAAAATAAGAATAAGATCATTTATTCATAAAATCACTTGTCTGTAGTTATAACTATAAGATAATTTGACAAAGATAAGCCAAGTGCCATTAAGAGTTGCCTATTACATTGTCTTCACATGGTGAAAACCAAAAGCATGAAAAGCCCATGTGGAATAAGATAGAAACAAGTATATCTAGCTCATATATTTGCAATGAAATTCATTGTCACATGGGTCAACCTTTTACCTTTTTGTTTGTGGTGGCGTGGAGAGGAGTACTCATCATCACTATCATCTATAATGCCAGACCTATACTTCTCAGGTTCTGGAACGTCACGATCATCAATGAAGTCAGATTCATAGCTGTCTTCATTGGCATCATGCTCCTCATCAGTGTCGGATTGCCCAATATCTTCCCCATAAGATTCTCTAATTACAATGTTAAGAATGACTTCATAGTCTGGAATGCTAAATAAGTGATACAAGACATGACATCATTGAGAAGGATACGATTCATCGTCTCCCACATTAGACCGGCTGCTTGCACGGACATAGTATCCGGACAGATGGATTGAACTTTGACCAATTACCGAGAAGACGACATCATCAACCTCCTCCAACTCAATCTCAAGATGGCACATCTCAGCCAATTTTGGATTTAGGCTACAAAGTTTGATGGGGATCTTGTTGCCGACATTGCATTGCAGCACCGTCCTTGCAGCAGCATCACAATTGCCAAGTGTAGCCTAAAGTAAGGAAATAGGTAATTGCAGTATAAGGTACAACTAACCAAATGAAAAGGAACTAACAAATCCATCAGCACCATTGTTGTATTTGTGAGGAATATAAAACGGTATTGTAAAGCACTAGCCATAATGCAAAGCAGAGTGTCTATGAATCTAAAGGGAGTGAGGTTAAGATCACGTCAGTACCTAGATAGGGTCAGTGGATAACATTTGTATGCCAAAAGATAACCAAAAGCAACTATGCTAGTTGAACACACCATATCCTGATTTCCTAATCTTCTCTATTACTATGAAACAAGATAGGTAGAAATAAAAGAGAGTGCATATCCATGCCAACAAAACCAAAGTATATGGGGGTGACATATCAACAGATCGGGCATAGCATAGGAGTACGAAATCAAAGAGGCAAGTGTCAATTGGACAAATGACAAAAGTTGATTGGGGGTGGACCCCAACCTGGCAAATGCGGAGGCGGCCATGGTTGGCCTGGTAGGTGTGGGTGTATGGCTTCCCGGGCTTCACCTCCACCCCTGCATCCATCGATTAGTCGGTCAATCCATCACGCACCAAACAGATAATAGCTAGCTGTGGCTGTGGGAAAAAAAAAAAAAACTAGACGAGGCAGCAGTGGCACGCTCACCCCAGAATGCCATGGTGGCGCTGGATCACAGGATCAGCGAATCGAAGCCAGAACTGAAACGAAAGAACGCGACTCGAGACACCTGCAGCCAATCCGCGATGAGCTTGGAGGAGGACGGTGTTTGAAGCGCAATAATCGAGGCAGGCGTGTAGGGTTTGGGAGCCGGCGGCGGGGGGCTAGGATCGTTTAGCCGCAGCGGCGGAGCTAGATAGATACCTTGAGGCTTGACGCGCACCGCCGCCCGCCAGAAGAGTAGATGGCCTCTGCGGCGCCGCCGCCACGGAGCCACCTGGTTCGCCGGGAGCAGCAGCGGAGCCGGAGAGGAAGAGGAACCGACGGGTCGGCGGGAGAGAGAGGAGGGTTTATCGACCGTGGGTTTTCCGCGAGGGCTGTTTCGTGGGCTGCCACTGCTCCTTTTTATGGTGGGCCTCCTCTCCGGTCGCAATTCGCAAAAGGCCCAGGTGCTCGTGGGCTTGTTTTGGAGGGCCGTCGTCGTCTTCCTCCGACTCCCCCCGAGGAGCCCGCCCTGGTGCTGCCTTTAGAGGACGGGGAAGGTGCCGCCGCTGCCGAACGTGGAGGATGCGGAGGTGGCGGCCGGCAGAGCGTGGAGGACGAGCTTCTCCCGTCGCCCTCGTCTCGGGGAAAGACGGAAGGAAGAGACGCCCGGACCCGTGGAAAAGGCCGGGGTTGGGGTCGGGCGGGTGGCGCCGCGAGGCACCTTCCGCGCGGGGTCGCAGCCACCCCGTCGACCCGTCGAATGTTGTTTCCCAACGAGGCCCAAAAGAAAACGTGCACAGGTTCTAAGGCCTTGCACCTCCACCTGCACGGTCGATATCTGCGCGCTGACCTGCTAGTATATCCTTCCACAGCTTAGATACTGAAAATGCTTCCTTAGCAAGCATTTTTTTCCCACTCAAAGAGCAAGGTTAGAAAAGGTTCATTTCGGTTTGAGGGGTATTAAAGGGGATTAAGAAGGATTAAATCTCTCTCTATTCAAATTTGATTAGAGAGGATTTAATCCCCTTAAACCTGGGCATGGGTCACCCGACCAGATCCAACTCGCCCGAAAAACAATGTGACAGGTGGGCACGGGCCTTTTTTTTTTACCCACAACAATCGATGGCCGGGCGCAGGCCATGATTTTTGACCCAAAATCCAACTTCGACGCATCCGTGGAGAGTGCATGGGCCAAGCCAACCCTACCTGACTCGGCGTTAGGCACGGGTCGGGCGCGGGCCAGTCCTATACCCTCGACTTTTGCCTAGGTCTAAATCCCCTCCGATCCTCTTCAACCAAACAAGGTCTAAAGAGTAAAATTAGCATTTTGACAAAGAAAATAAAATCTTTGTCTGCATTAAAAAAAGTAGGTAGCTGATATAATACAAAAGTGTGCATGCATTTTATTATATGAAACACTATCTAAAAGTTAAAATTGAAGAACATGTGACACTACCAAAACATGGATTCCAAGTTCAAAAGGTGTCCAAATATGGTAATGTTGCAATTTTTTTGCAAAGAACTTGAGTAAAATAAAGCTATGGCCTCGGTAAAACACTAGAACTACACTGGTTTATATTGTATACCCCTAATTATTTTTTTTCTCAAAACAATTGTAGTCTAATTTATACTCCCTCCGTATTTAAATATAAGTCGTGGTTGACTTTTTTTTTCAAAATTTCGATCCTTCATCTTATTCAAAAACTAATAATTTTTCATTTATTTTGTTATGATTTGTTTTACCATTGTAGATAGTTTGAGCATGACTAGTTTTCTTATACATTTGAATAAATTTTTTGAATAAAACCAATGATTGAAGTTTTTGAAAAAATGTCAACCATGACTTATATTTAAATACGGAGGGAGTATTATAAGTCAAGGCATTATAATTTTGACCATATTTATTGAAAATATGATCAACAGAAATACTATAGAAAATTATATTAAAATGAATCAGTGATGTTTATTTAGTATCATAACTTTTGTGCATTTTTTTTGGTAAATTCGGCTAAGCCTTAAAATACTTAGAACTACAATTATGTAAGCGGAAGGAATAGTTTTGTATTGACGATGACGAGAAAAAAAAAATACTAGCAAAGTGGAAATGTCTTGAAACTACATTACACAGGTAGTTCGAACAGCATTTATACGTTGCCATATGTCACCTTAGCTTCTCTGTACTACGCGCGCACTATCGTGGAAGAAAGAAATACTAACAAACAAACGACCCAATACATCAAGTTTTTCTGGACCTTCCCACAAAACAATCCACAGCATCTCAATCAACAAAGTCAACAGAAGCAACAGAAATCTAAGGTTGCTTGATTTCCGTGATGCATTTGTATGCATGTGAACACATCTCTCTCTCTCTTCTTTGAGACGTTACTTATAATATTCCCGTACGTGTATACAGAACATGTGATGTGATATCTACCCGTTCATATATATAAGCATTTTTAATATTTTGTATGCACTAATAATTAACGATCTAGTGTGCGAGCTTTATAATAATTAACAATAAGCATTTGACCTATGTGGGTGCATGTAGTACATAGTAGCAGGAGTACAAATTAATAGACTTGATCGGCAGTGACAATTACTACTTGTATTTATTTCAAGTCCTTTTCAAGGAAAAAGAGAAACATGTATTTTTGAAAACTTTATTTCTTAGGCTCTAGTGCCGGCCATCTGTGCTGGTACGCGGTTGACCAAGACTGTACTAAGGGACAGCTGATATTGTTTTTTCCCCCTGCAATTTCACTATCACACGTACGGCTTCCTTGACAATTCCATCTCTTTCTAAGGGTCTTTTTGTTTGGGGATGGAGAGGGATGGACCGGAACGGTTCCATTTTTCGGTTGTTTGGTCGTGGAATGAGGTGATAAGGGACATCCTGTCCCTCAATTCGGGGGACGGCTACCTCTGATTCAGAGGGACGACATCGTCCCCTCCCTCACGCTCGCTCTCGCCCTTTCCTCGCCCGCCGCCCGACCGCGCCCGGCCGCCGCCCCGCCCCGCCCTTTCTCCACGCCTGACCGGCCCTGTCTGCGCAGCGCGCACGAGGCGGAGGCAAAGGGACGGAGGGGAGGCAAAGCAGTGGAGCGCTGGGCCGGCGGCGCGGCGGAGCGGTGGAGCGCCGGCGGGGATCCGAAGAGGAGCGACACCGGCGGGGAGGAGCTGCGGCGGGGACTACACCGTCCCCTCGTCACACCAGCACCCTTTTGTCCTCTCTCCTCACAGCCGCCCTCAGCCTGCGCCCGCCGCCTGGCCCCGCCCCTTCGACGCGTCTCGGCCGGCCTCGGACTGGAGCGGCACGCCCGAGGCGGAGCGCCGGGAGGAAGAGAGGGGCACTGCGCCACGGGGAGCTGGAGCCGCCACGGCTACCTTCTCCTCCTGCTCGCCCTCCTCCCAGATCTTGAGTGGGAGGAGCGGGAGGCAGTGGGGAGCAGAGGCAGGCTCTGGAGGAAGTGACGCGGAGCAGGGTGCTGGAGCGGAGGCGGCAGGCGACGCGGAGCAGGGTGCCAGAGCAGAGGCGGCTGACGCGGGAGGCATCGCTGGAGCGGAGCGGGAGCTACCGAGGGAAGAAGCGTTTGGGGAAGAAGCTGCTGAGAGGTTGACAGTTGGGTCCCACATGTCATAGTTCTCTCATCTCCTCAGTTGTGTCCCTCAACCAAACAAACACCACATGGGATGGGATGGGATGAACCCATTCTCAAAATGGAGGATGGGACTATCCCATCCTCTACTTTCGCACGACCAAACACTGCCTAAGTGAGCACAAGAATTTTCTTTTGAAGCTCTTGTGCTGCCATATGAAGAATACAATCAATTAAACCACACCGATATGGCGCCATTACATGTTCTAATTATTCGGCAAGCGTTTGAAACTTGAACATTTGCTTCCTTTCTAGGTATCAGTCATAAATGATTGGGTAGTGACTTATAATCAACTTCTAAATTATTTATTTTGTTCGCAATTCCAACCAAGAGGTAATTACCGTTTGGTTCTTCAGGCATAAAAAAGGTACTAATACTTTAGTCCACCATATTTGGTTCCAAGGACTAAAGTAGGGTCTAAATCATTTATTACTGGACAAAAAGTCCTCAATACCCCCATGTTTGGTTCCAAGGACAGCAGGGCCCGTGTCGCCATCGCCGGCGATCGAGGCTTGACGCGGCGTTCGCTGGTGGCCGCCGCGTGTGTGTGCGCGCTACCGTCGCTGTCGCTCCCACATCCGCCGGCCCTCTCGCTCGTCGGAGCTGGGGAACAGGGGGAGAGAGCGGAGGACGGAGGTGCGTGCGGCGTGGTAGAGGAGAAGGAAAGAGGCGGCCGCAGGGCCAGCGCCGGCCCGCCTCCCCGCCGTTGAGGGTCCGCGTCGGCGGCGTCACTCGGCTCGCGCAGCCGCCACAGAGACAAAGAAGCGGCGCGGGGGAGGAGAAGAGGAGCGGCAGCGAGGGCCGACAGTGCCTCCGCTCGCTCGCTCGACGGTGAGGGGGCGCGCCGGCGGTGCCGACTGCCTCATCCGCTCGCTTGCGCCGTCGCCAGAGAGGAAAGAGAAGGGCGCCGGCGGGGGACGCGGATGGAAAGGGGGACTAGGGGTAGTGGGAGTCTCCCCCCCCTTAGCCTAGTTTAACTCCTTTGGGGTTAAAGGATTTTAGCCAGTTTAATCCATAGTGTTTGGTACTTTAGTCAGTTTTGGACTAAAATTTAGTCCGTTTATGTTTAGACCTAAGAAACTAAACAAGCCCTAAATAAAGCCATGCAAGAGGAGAGGAGGCTGGTGCTACTATATAACCATGCTTTCATGTTCAGTAGAGTAGTTGCCAGTAGCATATGCGACCAGCTGCAGGTGCATTACTAGTGGTTGATGATGGTTGGTGACCAAACAAACAGAAATCTTGGACAAACTAAATACAAAGAATGCATGCATCACGTACGGTATTGAGCTCCCTAGCTATGTGTCTGTCTTTCCATGACAAACATTATTATTGGACAAAATCGTTGAAACCGACTAGTGTAGAGAGTTGTTAGGAGAGCTAGCTAGCTAGTAGTGCCCTATTAGTACCGGCCGGGTACCTTCTAGAATGTACAGCATATGGTGAAAAAAAAAGGGAAAGGAAAAACAAAAACTGGATGGAAACATGCACTCCATTTTACCTTGAGCCATATCTAATTAACCAGCGTATTATTATATCCCTCACTCCTCTGCCGAGTAATCTCTGCTACTATATGTAGTGGTAGTATTATATGGTCGTAGCTACCTGATTTTGTTTGTACCAGTAAGTAGTTGTGCCAAATTATTGGACAGCATCACATTGTTTGTCTTTTCTCCGCCGTAGTGCCACAAGCCCATTGCTTTGTCTGGACTTAGTGAGGCAATTACCCTTAAACAAATCGAGCTCCTTGTCATTTGCTATAAATGCAGTGACCAAACCATCCATTCAAGAGTAGATATTTAAGGAAACTATATTAACTTCGAAGATATAATAATTATCTTCGACGATATATATATTTAAGTAAACCATCCATTGCATTGCAATTGTTACCTTTGTCGCTTGCAACGTCAATACATATATCTTGTAGCCTGTAGCCATTATCCTTTTCCACGAAAGAAAATTTGTGATGTAATAATAGCTTCTTCCAAAAGTGCTATACCATATTGCCCTTAATCAATTTGGTGCAGTCGTCTAGCACTAAGGATCCCCTGAACATGCATGTTTGAAGTGCTTTTAAGTTGACATGTCTAGGACCAAGGGGAAATATTATGTATTATTTATTGTGAATTGGCAATTTGGCATAGGTGTATCTTGTATATGTTTAAAAAGTGTTTCTCATAAACATGTTTTTCTTTATCCTTGTTCCAGATAAGCAAATCCACTCTGCTCTTTTCTCTTTACAGACCGATAAATTTCTATATTTTTATGTATAATTTAGATACGCAATGAAGATTCTTTATAATTTGACATGGTATAAAAGATAGATACTAAAAATATGAGAGATTGTACCACTCCCTTTTGTTTTTTTTGAGTGAATTATTGAATGGTTATATAAAGAAGGAAAGGGTAGTGGTATCGGTACCATTATTTTTAGTATCAGACCTACCTATTTGGTACCGTCTGGTACCGATACCATGGTACGGCATTTCTAAACCATTGGATTTCGCTCGATCAATGGTTTTTATTTTTTGCAAACACCGTAAAAATTGTATAAAAATATTGTCTGGTGCCATGATTATCGTGAAAGCCTTACCAGGATTTATTGTGTTGAGAATGTATGCACCAATATATATATGTGATTAGTTATGTCCACGTGAAAAATGAAATTTCTATTATTATAATCTCATATAAAATATATACCTGCAAGACAAGATGTAGAGACACATATATACACCTAGCTATATCCAATTGGAATCTGGAGCTGAGAATCTCAAGCTATATATATTTAAATTTTGGTTTACACAACTAGGGGTTATAGTGGGCAACGCGTTGCATGCTGATAGCCAACTAAGATTTGAGGACAGTACATATGATGAAATTTTAAATTTACAGAATGTTGGATTGAGAAGATGTCTTGGTTTGCACATTAATTGTGGTGGAGTAGCTAAGAGGGAAAGGTCAAAAGCTACTGCCGTTTTCTCATCCCCTATAACTAGTAGGGTGGGAGTGTTTCTATAGATAACAATGCAATGCGAGTAACTAAACTATTTTAAGTTTAAAAAAAAGGTTAGTCTTAGATCCTTGTTTAAAGACATACACAACTTACAAGGTCATCTTGGATGTATGCACCTATTCTATTGGAAGAGAGAGGAAAAAGGGGGAGCGCTTGCTTTGTTTCATGCCCAAGGAGCCATCTCTGGCTGCTTGCACAGGGCTCAACCATATGGGAGCTCTAAATTCATGTACTTTGATGGATCTGTCACCTGGAGCCTCAACATTTCAGCCAGCCTACCTTTCAAAAAACATTTCAGCCAGCTTCAGTACACATGCAAACAAACGGATACGCCCCTATACAAGCCAAACAGAACGTGTCCAATGGGGAAAAGGGCCCTTTGGAGGTTCCCCCTCCCTCAAAATTCAAACATAAAGCAATGTTTATTTGTATATTACAGATGATGTGGTATACTAAAATATATTATACAGAATCTTCAAACAATTGTCAACCAGTTACTTCATTTTGTATTAATTTCCTTGACGTGAGAGTAACTTGTTTAGTGGAGTATTATACTCCTTCCTCTCTCTGTATTTAAATATAAATCGCGGCTGATTTTTTTTTCTAAAACTTCAATCGTTCGTCTTATTTAAAAAATTTATGTAAACATAAAAAAAATCATGCTCAAACTCTCTACAATCATAAAACAAATCACAACAAAATAAATTATAAATTTTTTAATTAGACGAGCGATTGAAGTTTTGAAAAAATTCAACTATGACTTATATTTAATTGCGGAGGGAGTATATGGCTTATTACTAACTGATATTACTATTTACTACTATATGTATTTACTTCTTTACTGGAGGCGAATTATTTGTCATCACAACATCTTTGCAGCCAATATGCCATAAAAGATTTCTTATGCAAAATCTTCATATGCACTCATCCCAAGAAATAAAAAGGAGTGGAAATCTTGTCTGAAGTGTCCTCAAAATGGGGGGGGGGGGGGGGGGTGCGGGGGATGATGATGGATTGCGTTCGAGAAGCAATCCCTGTGTGCAAGGCTGAACACCAATTGCAATAAACAAAGAGCGACAACAAAAGGCTCCACATAACCAAAACATTAAGAAAAATGGTTGCAGATATCAAGGCCTCAATCTCCCCCTCCCCAGGGTGTTGTCTACCCTGTGGCAGCGACTCCATGGATCAAGGTGACCTTGTATGTTGCATATATATAAATGCTAGTCTTGACTACAGTGTTTAGAAAAATGGGATTAATTAGGGAAAGACTTTGATTAGTTTTGCAGTCTTCCTCTTCTAGCCACTTGTTATTTTCCTTCCTTATCTGCCGGCCGAGGCACGCGACCGGCACTTGAACCCCATGGCGTTAGTTGCTCTTGTTCCATGAATCAAGAAAATCATGTACTACTGATAACTATGTATATCTAGCAGTATGAAAAACATGATCGATGGGGGGGGGGGGGATTTAAGTTGTTGTCATTGATCATGGATAATAGAGAGGGGATTGTCCCATGACGAGAGATCATCAAGTTAAGGAATTCAACTCGACTTGTTAATTTGAGCTGAATGCACAGTTAATCATTTGCCGTAAACAAACGTTTCCTAATATTGGACGGACTGCTTATTTTTAGTCTGTTTGTAATATAAGAACGGCAAGTTAAAAAAGATTATAAGTAAAATATTGGGCGTATGTAGATGTATATATTTTAGATGACTCCTTGCCTCGGACGCAACCCCAACTAACGCAATGCGTCGGCATGTAGCTTCACGTCGAAGAGTGCCCTGATAATGTTGGATATAAAATTTGGCCACCAAACATATATATCGCCACCTCTTTCTTTTCATTTTTTTCCGACCCCATTCCGCGCGTGCACCGTCTTGGTGGAGAAGGTGGTTCTTTCTATTTTATCTTTTTTTCTTTCATTAATACAAGTAGACTTGTACCAAAACCATTTTGAAAAATATACGGTTCTATAGTTGAGGGAACAAAACAAATAGCTGAAAAAGACTAAATATGGACTAGCTTACTCCTTATAAAAAAAATAAGAAAGGGCTAAATGAAAAAAGCACATCGACAAGCAGGACGAAGACTCTGCTAGCAACATGGGCGTAGAATGTATGTATCGGTGTTTGAAATCGAAATGGCTGGTCGTCACTGCTGCTGGGAGTGCGTCGTCGTCGTAGCTGGAATGCCGGCGTGTGTCGCCGCCCATTACGCATGCGCGCACGACGGGCGACGGCGACCCCTTCTCCGCGGGGCCGGCCGCGCGCGCCCAGGCCCAGTCCACCCCGGCCGGCCGCTTTGTGCTCTGCGACTGCCATCTGTGCTGCATGTAGACGGATCAGGCAGGCTCTGTGCGAGCAGGCGTGCATATATTTGGAGGACCTGCTGGGCTGCTGGCTGGGGTCGTTCAGACCTGTATTTTGAGGGAGGGACATTGTTCTCTGGACGTGCGTATATTTCGTTTACGCTGTAGCGAAATTTTGATTTGATTAAAAAATTTTGATTTTCATATTTTTAAATTTAGAAACAGAATACATCACTTTCCGGATCGAAAAATTGATCACTTACCGGACCGAAAACCGGAAAGTCCAACGCTGACGTGGACACGTACGATGTTGCATGGTAGCTAGGGTAAGTGCGTGCACATCATGTCTCTTGTCTTGACTAGTAGTAGTAGGAGTACAGCTTTGTCGATTGAGATCATCATCTAATTGGCACAGAAATTGATGTATGCATGCATGGATATGACACAGATTATAGATGTCTAGCTCATGCATAGTGACACAGATACATGTATGTGTGCATTTCTTTTTAAAGAAAAGATACTTATATTAGCCACACTATAATAGTGAGAATATTACATATATACAGTACTTGTCTTATAATCCTCCCTTAGCTTGAGCTTGAGTTCAGAATTTGTTAATATTCACATGAATTGTACTAGGAAGGAATAATTGAAGATATTAAAACCTTATTATTAGCCCGCTCTTATATCTGCTAGCTAGTTGTATTAGTTGGTTCGAGTCAAACTTTATAGTTGCCAGCCAGAAAAACTTATTAACGCCACACCCACTGATTTATGCAGCGGTTGCGTGCGGAGATACTAGCTATGTGTATATAGTCTCTTGGCTACATTCAGCTAATAAGCTAACAACCAAACACCGGTGTTACTCATGTGCCATGTAAATTACTGTACCTTTGTTCTATGCTAAATTTTTCTAACTTTAATCATATTGCACTAACATTAACATCATAAAATTGGTTTCGTCTACAAGTTAAACTACTTCCCTCCGTCATAATTTATACGTTGTTTGATTTTTTTGACACTAAGTTTGACTTGCTTCTATTATTCAAAAAAATTCATAATTATCATTTATTTTTATAGTAATTTAATTTTCTATATAATATACTTTAACTATGATTTGAAATTTGGCAAAGACTTTAATATGGCTGTGCGTGCGTTTGCTCCCCTTCTCCCTCTCTCTCTACATCTTCCACGTTCATTTCTCCCCCTCCCCTCTCGCTCCACCCACCAATGGTAGACTCTTTTTCTTCGTCCCTCTCTCTACTCCCGACGGCGTAGCACCTTCCCCGTGGGACACCGCCGTTGCCATGCATGCTCCTTCTTCCCCATGCCACCGCCTCGACCTGCTCAGCGCTCACCCTCCTCCTTGGGCACGGGCCTGTCGAACACCGCCGCTGACACCGACGGCCGCACCATCTCCCCCAGATCTAGAGCTCGAGCAGGCTGCAAGCCGCCGTTCTCCTCGTGGGCTCAGTCACTGCGTTCCTTCTCCCCATGGCACCGCCTCGTCGGCCTACTCCTCCACCCACTCACGGCGACCTATGGTGGTCGGATCCGACGGGGACACAGCTGGCTCCGGTGGGGACACGCCCCCCGGTCAGCCGTTGACACCGCACTCCTCCCCCTCCCCCTCCCCTCCCCCGCCTTCCGCATCGCCAGCCATGGCGGTCACTGGCCTCATAGCAGTCAGACGCCACTGCGCTTGGAGGTGTCGGTGCCGTCCATGGTAGCTGGATCGGGTGAGGAGGGGGCCCGCTAGCCATGGCGCTCCATGGTTGTCCGTTGTCGCCACTGCGCTCCTCTTCCCCACACTTCCTTGGGGTCCATGGCGGCCACCGGCGTTGCGACAGCCGGATCTCGACCACTGCCGCGCTTGGAGGCGGCGTCGCCGGTCATGGCGTCCTAATCGGGCCGCCGCCGCCGAGCATGGCCTCGCCGAGCCGCTCATTCCGTGCGGCGGCCGTCCCTGCTCTCGCGACGGCCACCACCACTGCTGTTGGCGGTAGCCGGCCCTGCCTTCTCCTCTAATCGTGAGGAAGGTGTGCCCCCTAGCCCAGTCACCACCCTCGTCCATTAGGCAATTTTGTAGATTTTAATTAGGCAAAATACTGATTTTCGTTGGGTAAAAATGCTATTTTCATTAGGCAAAAATATATTTGCATTTTTGCTTGAAGATACTAATATTTTTGCCAATGAAAAGCACTATTATTGTCTAATGATTTATGTATTATTGCCTACTCACGAATTCTGTTTGATACATTTTTTGCTTCTTTCCGGATGTCAATGTGGTCCGGGGGAGGCATGGGACGGTTTTTGTTGTGCAAATCACTGGAGGCAGTGAGCTGTGGGGTTTTTGCTAGGCCACTTTATTTTTTTCTAAATGTAGAAAGAATTGAACTGGATAAACCTAAATGTTGCCTAATATGAGGTGTGCGTGCCGTAAGACATTTTTACGGCCGTGCGTGCGTTAGATGTTCCCTATTTTCTATATTTTTGTAAATTTTTTAAATAAATCAAGTTTGTCAAATTTGGTGACAAAATAATCAAACGACCAAATTGAGACGGATGGAGTATAATAAATCGAGGAAAGGGTAATTTCCTCCAATATAGATATTTTGCTGCGATGGCGTGAAGGAGCTAGATTATTGGGGGCAGCAGCGGCCGACAGGTGGAGAGAAGAAGGCTATGTCACATGGAACCTATCTATCAGCGAAATTACTTATCGACACACCTAATTTGAGTTGCATGTATGGTTAAAATCAGATTGCGCGATATAGATGCCTAAAAATGAACTTTGGCCTTCTACGTACCGTGTCTAAGATGCGGCAAGTAGACGCCTTTTAAATAACCTCCATCAGAATATAGTCCATGAAAACTGAAAAGGAGTGATGAGATTGTTGATCGCCTCATCGTTGCTTGCAAGTCGTTCCAACCAACTTGCACGCTTGCTAATATAAGAAAAAAAAATAAAGACTACTCGAGGGCTTGTCACTCCATGCAAAACAAAGATTATGAGATTAAAGAACTTATCTTGCTTGCGGGAACAAGCTTTGCTTGGATCGGTGATGCATGCATCAATCAACAACTAATATACTAGTCTGGTTTGTCGGGTGGCATGCTTGATGATTAGGCGCCGTGTATGTATGCGCTAGCAAGAAGGCCCTGGGCGGCGATTTGGTTCGCCTACGCCTCGCTAGCGACACTACTTTCGTAAGCAAAATCCACATTTTCTAAACAGTACATAACCTTCACGCATGTATACACATACTCATCTCTATAAACATATATTAGATATACATATAAATCATGTCCTTATGAAAACATATATGCAAACACTACTGCAGAACCACCTAACATATTAGTATGTTAATTTCTTTGTAAATATACATTTAAAAAACAAGTTATTTTCTCTTTCATGTTACATCTATAAGTCAATTCGTATAGAGAACTTATTTTTTATATCATAATATGTTAAGTTTTCTATTACACGATAAAATTCGTTTTTTAAATGTTACTTTTTACATATCGAAGTTACATTTTACAAAGCAAAAGTCAACTTATACAAAAAAATTGAATGTTATTTTTCTATATCTACTTTTTATATATGTCTAGAATGCTATTTAGAAAATACTTTTCATGTATTGAGTCATCACATAATTTATTAATATGTTACTTTATTTGTAAAACATATTTGAATAAGTTATTTTTTATTCCATATTACTTCTCTAAGTCACTTCATATCGAGAAGTTACTTCTTCTGTCATAATACTTTACTTCTTCTGTCATTGGATAAAATTTAATTTTTTCTTCACAATGAAGTTACTTTTTCTGAATATCTATTGTCATAAACTTTGTTTTTCCAATATTCATGTACTATCAAACATAATGTAAATAGATTAGCTTTCTTGTTTTAGTAAAATAGCAGGATCATATATTTCTATTTTAGAAAAATTTGAGGATCTCCCTTTAAGCCTAAATGTCTATTCAGCTTTTGGGATTTTAAAAAGAAGTAGGGAAAGTAGTCCTGTTGTCCTTTCATGTGCTCTGCCTATTACTGATAAAATTGTGCAAGCTCCTACCCTTTGTTGCTGCTTTATGGTGTGACTATTTAACATAGAGTATTCTAAAAATAAACCAAAGATTAAGAGTTCAAATTTAGTACTCGCATTTCAGAACACGAAACACGTAATAAAGGGTTCATCTTCCATGAATCTTTCTTCGATGCATTGACGTTTGGGGTGATAATAGGTCATAAGCCAAATATTTCTTCACATTCCAAATAAACCATTAGTGATTTTTAGCTCAAAAATAAATAGAAATATAATCCATCCCTTTTTGACCCGATCTCTTTCTAGAAAAAACTTGAGAACCCCCTTCCTTTCTCCAATCATACTCCTCTCATGATGTTTGATCATTTCTAGACCATATCCTTTTTGCACCAAAAACAAACTATACAACTCAATTGGTTAAACATAGGAAATCTCTGCAAAGCTGATCGGTTTAACCTAGGCTCAACCCTAGGCGCTACATATGTACCTTTAGTCGGCTAGTGGCTTTGGCCAAGATAAAACATTATTTTTGAGGGCGTACTTAGTTGTTGTTAATGAAAATAATATTATTCTCATTGGCTTCTTTTAGCTGACGAATATCGTCAAGAGAGGGATGAAGAAAAAAAAATTTCTCTGAAGGGAACGGCAAAAACATTTTAAATTAATAGACATTGTGTGGTCACATATTAATAATGTGGCAGTGTTGTAAGAAACAGCATACAAGATAAACGGATAATAAATAGCTTAATAAACACACGCAGATTTTAGTGATACCAGAACTAGAGACTTCTCATGACGCATTTAAATAACACCTGGGCTGGGCCCAACTCTTTCAGGCAGGGATACGCACCGAGCAAGGCAACAGGTGGAAGGAGCCGTAGGCACGTGATCATTTTAAATTCTCAGACTTCCCATTCATCAATTCATGCTCCCTTCCTGGGCTGTTCCCCTTAGTGCAAAACACACTCTGAAACCATGAGAAAGCGCGTATGCAGAGCGCACATATACAGAGATATAAAGCACTGTAAATACACCGTAAACAGAGTAAAAAAATTAAAACGTAAGTTGTATGAATTATGATAGGTAGGCTGGTGAGCCAAGGTTTCAAACAAGCTGCTTGTTGGTATGGTACTCATCGTCTTGGAAGCATATGTATAAGATGAAAATGACATTTTTTTAGTAAAAATTCCATTAAATCCCAATCATGAAAACTTTCTGAATTTTTAAAATGTTACGAAATGTATATAATGATAAGATGTACAAAGGAATATCAAGTGTTAGAGCAACTCGAACAAATGGTAAGCAAACAGGGATCAAGTTTTTTTCTTTGTTATCCGTGAGATGAGAGTAACAATTTGTAAATTTGAAAAAGAAATGGTTTATCAAAAACTCCGACGACCCGTGTATTTTCATCTTGTAATGATCATAGACCCAAACCATACATTTAGTGGGCTTTGTGCTTGATTGACAATATAATCAATATGATAGCATATTTTGTGGACAGACCAGAATGGTGGATCCCACTTGTGCTAAGGTCTATTTCAGTTATGTACAAGGCCCGCCTAGTTCTTAAGTTGGGTTCTGAAAGGATCGTGATGTCCAAAAAGAGGTGAATTGGACTTCTAATTTTTAAACATGAAATTAAATCCTACCAAACAAGTTCCCAAGTCACCCTAGTGCCTGAATAAGTGTGTCTAGAGTTCTACACGATACAAAAGGGTTGCAACCTAGACCAAACATGCAATACTAAGAATGTAAAGAGCGAAAAGTAAATGCGGAATGTAAAGAGAGCGAGAAGTGACACGGCGATCTTTTGCCTAAAGTATCGAGAAGTCGGGACTCTCCCTAGTCCCCATTTGGCGCCCCTCGGCAAGGCTTCACTCTCGCGGGCTCATCGCAAAGATCCCATGAAGCGCCCCAGTTTCCATAATAGGACTAAAATGTGCTTTATTACCATCTCAGAGTTTGGTAATCACATTCTTACATCAGAGTGATACAGATTTGCCCTAAATGGGTCGGACAGCAAGGGGCGCAGTCCTAAAAATCTAAGCAGCGGAATATAAAACGTAGATCCATCTTCCCCACGCCTCAGTTGGGAAGCAGATCGTAACCCTTACACGTTCTCGGACCAATATATGTCCATAGCACTGAGAAAAACAACAACAAAAAGGGTGAGTACGTACGTAATCAGCAGCCCACCTTCCTCCAAAGAAATTTGAAAAAGGCTAACACTGTATGCAAGGATATATTTGGAGCTTACGATAATTTTGCAGAAAAATACTCGTATGCACGTTTTGTGATAGTTGTCAAGTTTTAATATTGAGTTTTTTTTCAAAAAGGTTTGCCACTAGACTTTCCGGTCCAAAGTGGCCCTTAGCTTTCCAGCAAACACATTTTCCATACATCCAGTATCCTCTGCTGAACCCCAAAACCAATTTTTATCCAAGCCAAAACCAATTCCATTTTATTTTATGAAAACCGCTAACTGAAGAACCAAGCCGTAACTCATCCATAGCAGTGGACACGGACTATTCGAATAGGTTTTACTCTGACGAGAGGTTGTACTAATTCTCACAAGTTGGACTCAGCGGTACGTTACCGTCGTAACTGCTCGAATTCCAAACCAAGTCGTTGCCTACGTTTCATCACCTATCAGAATTTTAGGGGTTCAGGCATCCGAGCCACTCCAGTACCCCGCGGTACTCCCATTGGCACACCATCCATCCCCTAGCCCCTTGTGTGCCAGCACAGAAGCAACTAGGCTATTCACTCCGGTTCGAACCTGGCCAATGGCTCGTACAGAAGCGAGTGGTTGTAATTAAAAGAGTTAGGCAAGATGAAAATCATAACGGTCCTTACGGAGAATTCAGATAGAACCATTCCCACTTTCCAATGCTCGACAGCGCAAGCAACCACCCGGTATTCTCCACGAATCCCTGGACATTGAGTAACCGCAATTCGCTAAGTTACCCGTTCATAACCTGCCCTTATGGCTGTTTCGGCGCGTAGCCGCATTCCGACGAGGTCAATTGCCGGGGTTCTTTCCCAATTCATTTCAAAAGCACACACACATCCACTCTCCCATTTTCAACATATTCCACATCTATAATCCAACATAACGTCAAGAGTATGATAGTATGAGCGCTATATCTAAAATAGGCTAATGTGGTTGTATATATGTTGGGTTACCTTAGCAAGCAAAACATGCAAGTTTTTTATGTGATTAACAGGCCAAGGGTTATGTTTGCAAAACATAGAAAATTTATGCATCAAGTGGGGATTCCAGTGGGCTTGCCTTTCACTTTGTTGGGACGGTTGATATAACAGTTGTTGGACGTATTTGGCGCAGACCATTGCCTAGCATACCGCGAGGGATAGGCTGAACGGACTCTCCGGTAAGGCCTAGTGTACAAATAAGGAAAACACACAAATCAAAGCATAATACGAGCTCAATGGATTCAGTGGTGCAGAGCTTGGATTGTGGAGATGAGAGTCTGTTGGGTTCTTACTGGTGGTATTGCTGCAAGTGGTTGGGGTGTAGCGAGTTTTCGGGTGAGTTGGCGGGCTCGGTAATGACAGTTATGGAGACGCCAAGGTATGGGTGGTGGACGCGAGATACGGGGTCGACAACCCCGAAGGGGTGGCGGTCGCATGTTGGTGTTTTGGAGAAGATCTTTTTTGGAGCAGTGGAGAGAGCAATGATGTTCAGATGATTTTCGGTATCGTCATCATCTGAATTCAGGGCTCGGACAGACTAAGACAGGAACTTTTAGGATTTATGTGGAATAGGAGATTAACGGCATCGATCACCAGGCTCACAATGTTTCTGCGACCGGTGCGAAGCACTGACTAGGCGTAGGACGGCGTCATGGTGGCATGACGGCGGTTTTCGGCCAGGTCAAAAGATTATATGGAGTGTATGGTTAGCTAGAGTTTGATTTTAGATGAATTTAGGCGAAAGAATCACCCAAATCGGAGTTGGAACGGAGAAGATACGAATTTTTTATGTTTCGGAAAAAGAGAAGGAAAAAGGAATATTCTGGGAATATTCCATAATCCAAATATTTAGAAACTGAAAAATAAAATCGTATTTTTGGATTCTGAAGGAACAGAAATTATTTCTAGGTTGCTTGCGAGCAGAGTTTCAGGCTGGTGTCAACGGTCCACTCGTACTGTGTCGAATGTGGCACCGGCTTGTAGACAGGCCTTGGAAGCTTTTAAAATTAAAATTATAACATTAATTCGGATAGTAGATATCGATTTTAGATAAATTTAGAAAGAAAAGGCAACGGAATCGGAGCTCATATGGTCGGAAGATTAATTCGGGAATAAATAGGTAGAGGAAAAGATTGGTACACAGGATGTTTACGCGCTGCATCAGAGAGGATTGGCTTGGCTTGTGTTTGGCATGGCTCATGTACGAATCAAAAGCTGGGCCCTCTTGTCATAGGCGTGGGGAGGGAGGAGGTGGAACATAACAGGCAGGGGCATCAACAGGTCCGAGCAGCGTATCTGCTCGGCTGCTTGCCTCGCGCCACCGTGAGTAATGGGCAGAGGCTCACCGGCGTTCAGCTCTGGTGGTTGTCAGCGTGGTGGGGGTGGTGGACGCAGAGGTGCTTGCCGCGGGCAGCCATTGGTGGCGGCGTAGGAGCTCGTGGGGAGCTCGATACAAGCAGGGAGAAGGGTGGAGTGCGGCTTGGGGATGATGGAGGGATGTGGCGAGGTGCTCTCGGTCGGAGCAAACGAGCTATGGTGGCCTCTCAATGAAGAACGCAGAGGCACTCTGTTCCCGTGCATGAACACATCAAGGGAGGAGAAGATGGATGGCGTTCACGGCGCACAACGCCCGGATCGAACCGTGGGCTAATATTGTGGCGGTGGTGAGCTTGTGTGGATGGGGGCATGGTTGTAGGGGCCTATTTATAGCCGATGGAGGAGGAGGCCGATGATGTTTCGCGGAGATAGGAGGTCCACATGGCGCGGAGATGGAGGGTCCAAGTGTCGCGGAGATGGAAGGTCCACATTGTGGAAATGGGGTCCAAGTGTCGCAGAGATGGGAGGTCCACATGGCGCGAAGATAGGGGTCCAAGTGGCGCAGAGATGGAGGGTCCAAGTGGCGCGGGAATATTTTTTTCGGATTTGAATTTTGGAAAGAATTTTAGTGGAGAGTATTTGCGATATTTAGAATTTTGTTGTGCTCCTATTAACACACTCAAAACAAACAAGCAAACAACCAAAGTTTTTTCGAAAATTTGATTTTGAATTCGGGAGGGATTAGAAAAAAATTCTGGGTGCTAAATTTTGGGGCATTACAAATCTACCCCACTTAAAATGAATCTCGTCCTCGAGATTCGGCTTAGAAGGTTACAGGGTTTGCTTTACTTCAGTTAGCTACTTCCTAATTCTTCACATGGAATGGAAGGTGGAATTTTAATAACAACTACATGTCCAACTCGATTCCTCTTTTTCTTTATTTCTCTTTTCTTCTTTGTTGGAGCTGTTCGTACATGCCTTCCACATACAAGTTGGATCATGCACTTCATGAACTTGGAAGGTTGTTCCATTTCCTAGCGGCTTCAGGTAGGGGCTTCTCTAGAGAGCAGCAGAAATTCAGCAAGGCACTCTCTGCTCTCTAGATGGTGGCATAATCCGGCGGTTTGTCCAAAGAGATGGATCTATCAACATATGGAATCCGGATTATCCTACGCCAGTGCTAACAAAAGGGAGGCTACCCCACTTAAATAGGGTGGTTGCCCATACTTGAGTAGGTTAGGCACTCTTTTGGAAGCAAGGAGCTGTTGTGTTTTCCAACTGTTGTTGCGGTATCAGCAGACGGAGGGCAGGCTGGAGAAGAAACGGCCATCTAGGATAGCCTTCTTCCTATTATACTCCTTGTTGCCTCAAGCGCTTCTTCTTCTATCCTCTCATTTGTCTTCTGCCCTGCTTTGAGCTTCTGGCACAGCTTTGCTAGCAGGAAGCTCCTTCTTGCTTCGGCGCGGCCCGTGGAAGGGTGATCAGCCGGAGAATGATTATGAGGCATAGGACAAGAAGTATGGCGAAGAATATATAGTAGAGGGGGATGCAGACTCTGGGTTCTGGATTCATATTCTGGGTGGGGGTGGAACGTGGATCTCACAGATGATTCCTCTTCTAGCAAAGTGGACGAGGACTTTTAGGATTTTAGAGAGATGTACGCAATGGATAAGGAAGAGTAGAAGGATTGCTATGTTTATCATCTGGCGGTGGAGTTGGCAGGCGGTTTGGGTGGGTTTCTGAGTCGTTCTTCCCAGGGGAGAGGGTGGTGGATTTCCCAGAGGAAAAGGAGGCAAAGTGGGAGAGTGACGGAGGCGATAGTGTAGTAACCTAAGAGGAACTGTCCTACCCAAGAATCATAGAACGTGGGAGGAGTTGTGGCTGGTTTAGCTGGTGGGAGAGGAGCGGTGGCGGGTTTGCTCTGTGAGCTGAGTGAGGAACTGAGCTTAAGGGAGGGGGTTTTATCGGCCCGCGAGGGTGGTGGTTGGAGTGCGGCGTACTGTGCACCGAGGTGACACAAGCGGTGGAGGTGGAGCGGGGGTACGCGGCGGCTTGAGAGGAAGGATGGAGCGGGGGGGGGACCGGGCATCTCTGGACGGTGGAGTGGCATCACTGGACGACGGAGTGGGGACACATGGCAGCCGGTAGGGGATGGCGGTGTAAGGGCCATCTTTGGCCGGCAGCGGGCGCGTGGGTGCGCTGCCAAAGGCTACAGGTGGTGGCAGGCGGCGTGCACGCGGCGGCAGGGGTGAGTGGGTGGTGGGGGCCGGGGCATCGGATGCAGTGGGTGCAGTGGAAAAGGAAAGATGTGAGCGGCGGGGGACTGTGGTGGATACTGTTTGCAGGGGCTATGGCACGGGATGTTTCCTCCGATCTTATCCATTTTCCCAAGGCGCTGTTTCCTTTAGCTGTGCTTTCCTTAGGCAGAGCTTTGTTTGCTGCTGATCGTCCTTTATTTTTACTAGGGCTTGTTCTGGTCGCTCCCTTTAATGGGCACATACTCTTCAAACTAACCGGTTTGAAGGTGAGAAGAGATAGCAGAGGTGAGAGCTAGTTCTAATTGTGATTTTATTAGCACTTCAAACAAGGCATTGCTTGTTTCTGCTGACATAGCAGGAGACAAGCCATAACAACAAAACACAAGATCGAAAACAAACACACTAATGCGACTACTCGTGCACAACTGACTTCAACTTCTGACTGCTAGAGGCTTTCTTTGGTGATGGTTGCTGGACATGGGATCCTTCTCCTAGAAGCGAGAGTGTTAGAAGGGTGCCCAAGCTTTCACTCTCTTCCTCTTGGTGGATGGTTGCTGGGGCTTTTCCCTAATTCTGCTGTTACTCAAGCAGAGAATACTGGAAACTAGCTTGGTGACTTGGTTTCGATTGTCTAGGAGGGTTTGATATTCCTCCGTACTGCATTCCCAATGGGTAACGGAGGTCAAACAGACTCTGTGTTGTCGTGCTGCTTGGATCTGGGTTGGTTTCTTGCCTTTGGCACAGCGACCTAGCTCTGTACTAGGACAGAAGGTCTTCTGTTATCCGGTTGCGAGCTTCCAACCTATCGTGCATGAGGCTCAACTTGTCGTACTCCTCATGTAAGGCTTGTAGATAAAGAGCAAGGTAGGCTACGACGGGATCCTCAGTTTCCTTCATTAGGTTTCCTTCATTAGGTTTAGGGCTTCAACCCTTTTTGCCCAGCTTGTGGTCAGCTTGTTGAAGGGTGGGAAGAACCTCATAGGGGTGTCCTGGACTGCTCTATGATAGGTTGAGCACAACTTTCTAATTGCGTCACGCGCTGTAATGTGACGCGCATCCACAAACCGATGACTGGTAGCTGTGGAATGCCATCTTTCGAGGGCATGGTTGTCCTTGATGTACAGCGAGACCATCCATTTCTACTCTCCCTTCTCGATGATTTCCCTGCCTAGGTACTCAGGGTATCCAGAAATCTGAAGGTACCTTATGGTATCCCTTCGGAGCTCTGGAAAACCTTTTACATCCTCACATAGGCTGACACGTCCGGCAGTTGCCATCTAAATGAGACTCGCAGGACTCGGTCCTAGACCGAAACTACTACTCAACACACAAACAAACAAGGCACGTCCGCAACGCACACGATCTATACGGGTAACTCTTACAAGGGTGCTAACCAAAGTGAAGGAGAAACTTCACTACCCAACTGTAAGAGGGACACTGGACACAGCTAGCTTCAGACCATGTGACTTCATTCCATGCCAAGCTTGGAGACCTCATTCTGACTCATTTGAGCTGATGTCGATGATGTTCTCTGGTGGTGGCTGAGTTGCGATGACTGGGTCATCTTCTTCGGTTAGTCCCCTTGGCGAAGCAATGCCTGAGGGTTTTAGCCTTGCTTTTGTTAGCGAGGTTGTTGGTGGAGGCTTTGACTTGCTCAAGGGGACAGGACTTGGAGGTGGGGCTCTAGGTAGCTCTTCTTCCAGGCACCGGAGATCTGGTATGGGGATACTTCCCAGGGTGGGGTGTTCTGTTAGCTCTGGCGGTGAATTTGGGTGGGACTCTGGCGGGTTTAGCTGGCTCTCAATCTTAGGAAAGGTAACTGGTATGCCTTCCAGCACTGGGACTTCCACTGAGAGGTCTAGGCACTTCCTCTTTTTAAGGGGCATGGGGCGACCGTCAAGGATGGGTTTTTCTTCTGCCATTGCTGCTTTGCAATGGAGCAGTCCTAAGTCCTTTGAGCCCTACGGCGGTCCCCTTAAATAGCTTGGTTGGCATGTCCTTTAGTGCTTGGCTCCATTGATAGGTCTCTTATCGACTGTGCCATACTGAGTAGCCACCTATGGCGAAGGGGGAAGGATTTATTGTGGATGCCATTTCCTTTACTTAATTTTCTATGCCCTGGCTGTCCATGGGGGTCAAGTGCCAGGGTGGTACATATCTTAGGGTTGTGCCAGGTGTCTCTGTGATGGTGATGTTTCCTTACGGTGAGCACCGTTTCTTTTGACATCGACCCATCGCGTCTGTTCGAGCTATCCTATTCTGGTTCTTATGGTGTGGTATACATGGTACCGATTTCCTTCTGCTGGAAGCTTAATTCCTTGGTGACAGTCGTTGGGGTGAGAAAGGGCCAAAACTTTTGAAAATAGAGTAAGATGTGGTGCAGAAGTGTTTTTCAAGCTAATTTTGTACTCAAAACATTTTTCCAACCTAAGGGTTACATCCTACGGCCAACTACGGCTCTGATACCACATGAAGCGCCCCAGTTTTCATAATGGGACTAAAATGTGCTTTATTACCATCTCAGGGTTTGGTAATCACATTCTTACATCAGAGTGATACAGATCTGCCCTAAACGGGTTGGACAGCAAGGGGCGCAGCCCTGAAATTCTAAGCAGCGGAATATAAAACGTAGGCCCATCTTCCTCACGCCTCAGTTGGGAAGCAGGTCGTAACCCTTACTCGTTCTCGGACCAATATATGTCCATAGCACTGAGAAAAACAACAACAAAGCAAGGGCGAGTACATACATACTCAGCAGCCCACCTTCCTCCAAAGGAATTTGGGGAAGCCTAACACTGTATGCAAGGATATATCTGGAGCTTAGGATAATTTTGCAGAAAAATAATTGAATGTAGGGTTTGTGATAGTTGTCAAGTTTTAATCTTTCTGAAAACTGAGTTTTTTTCCCAAAAAGGTTTGCCACTGGACTTTCCAGTCCAAAGTGGCCCTTGGCTTTCCAGCCAACACATTTTCCATACATCCAGTATCCTCCGCTGAACCCAAAAACCAATTTTTATCCGAGCCCAAACCAATTCCATTTTATTTTATGAAAACCGCTAACTGAAGAACCAAGCCGTAACTCATCCATAGCAGTGGACACAGGACTATTCGAATAGGTTTTACTCTGATGAGAGGTTGTACTAATTCCCACAAGTTGGACTCAACGGTACGTTACCGTCGTAACTGCCCGAATTCCAAACCAAGCCGTTGCCTTTGTTTCATCACCTATCAGAACTTTAGCGGTTCAGGCATCTGAGCCACTCCAGTACCCCGCGGTACTAGCCGTTGGCACACCACCCATCCCCTAGCCCCTTGTGCGCCAGCACAGAAGCTACTAGGCTATCCACTCCGGTTCGGACCTGGCCAATGACTCGTACAGAGCGAGTGGTTGTACTAAAAGAGTTAGGCAAGCTGAAAATCATAACGGTCATTACGGAGAGCTCAGGTAGAACCATTCCCACTTTCCAATGCTCGACAGCGCGAGCAACCACCCGGTATTCTCCACGAATCCCTAGACAATTGAGTAACCGCAATTTGCTAAGTTACCCGTTCATAACCTGCCCTTATGGCTGTTTCGGCGCGTAGCCGTATTCCGACGAGGTCAGTTGCCGGAGTTCTTTCCCATTTTATTTCAAAAGCACACACACACATCCACTCTCCCATTTTCAACATATTCCACATCTATAATCCAACATAACGTCAAGATTATGATAGTATGAGCGCTATATCTAAAATAGGCTAAGGTGGCTGTATATCTGTTGGGTTACCTTAGCAAGCAAAACATGCAAGTTTTTATGTGATTAACAGGCCAAGGGTTGTGTTTGCAAAACATAGGAAATTTATGCATCAAGTGGGGATTCCAGTGGGCTTGCCTTTCACTTTGTTGGGACGGTTGATATAACAGTTGTTGGACGTATTTGGCGCAGACCATTGCCTAGCATACCGCGAGGGATAGGCTGAACGGACTCTCCGGTAAGGCCTAGTGCACAAACAAGGAAAACACACAAATCAAAGCATAATACGAGCTCAATGGATTCAGTGGTGTAGAGCTTGGATTGTGGAGATGAGAGTCTGTTGGGTTCTTACTGGTGGTATTGCTGCAAGTGGTTGGGGTGTAGCGAGTTTTCGGGTGAGTTGGCGGGCTCGGTAATGACAGTTACGGAGACGCCAAGGTATGGGTGGTGGACGCGAGATGCGGGGTCGACAACGCCGAAGGGGTGGCGGTCGCATGTTGGTGTTTTGGAGAAGATCTTTTTTGGAGCAGTGGAGAGAGCAATGATGTTCAGATGATTTTCGGTATCGTCATCATCTGAATTCAGGGCTCGGACAGACTAAGACAGGAACTTTTAGGATTTATGTGGAATAGGAGATTAACGGCATCGATCACCAGGCTCACAATGTTTCTGCGACCGGTGCGAAGCACTGACTAGGCGTAGGACGGCGTCATGGTGGCATGACGGTGGCTTTCGGCCAGGACAAATGATTATGTGGAGTGTATGGGTTGGTAGAGTTTGATTTTAGATGAATTTAGGCGAAAAAATCACCCAAATCGGAGTTGGAACGGAGAAGAGACGAATTTTGTATATTTCAGAAAAAGAGAAGGAAAAAGGAATATTCTGGGAATTTTCCATAATCCGAACATTTAGAAACTGAAGAATAAAATCGTATTTTTGGATTCTGAAGGAACAGAAAATATTTTTAGACTGCATGCGAGCAGAGTTTCAGGCTGGTGTCAACGGTCCACGCCTACTGTGTCGAATGTGGTACCGGCTTGTAGGCAGGCCTTGGAAGCTTCTAAAATTAAAATTATAACATTAATTCGGATAGTAGATATCGATTTTAGATAAATTTAGAAAGAAAAGGCAACGGAATCGGAGCTCATATGGTCGGAAGATTAATTCGGGAATAAATAGGTAGAGGAAAAGATTGGTACACAGGATGTTTACGCGCTGCATCAGAGAGGATTGGCTTGGCTTGTGTTTGGCATGGCTCATGTACGAATCAAAAGCTAGGCCCACTTGTCATAGGCGTGGGGAGGGAGGTGGTGGAACATAATAGGCAGGGGCATCAACAGGTCCGAGCAGCGTATTTGCTCGGCTGCTTGCCTCGCGCCACCGTGAGCAATGGGCAGAGGCTCACCGGCGTTCAGCTCTGGTGGTTGTCAGCGTGGTGGGGGTGGTGGACGCAGAGGTGCTTGCCGCGGGCAGCCATTGGTGGGGGCGTAGGAGCTCGTGGGGAGCTCGATACAAGTAGGGAGAAGGGTGGAGCGCAGCTTGGGGATGATGGAGGGATGTGGCGAGGTGCTCTCAGTCGAAGGAAACGAGCTATGGTGGCCTCTCAATGAAGAACGCAGAGGGACTCTGCTCCCGTGCATGAACATAGCAAGGGAGGAGAAGATGGATGGCGTTCACGGCGCAGAACGCCCGAATTGAACCGGGGGCTGATATTGCGGCGGTGGTGAGCTTGGTGTGGATGTGGGCATGGTTGTAGGGGGCTTTTTATAGCCGATGGATGAGGAGGCCGATGATGTGTCACGGAGATAGGAGGTTCACATGGCGCGGAGATGGAGGGTCCAAGTGTCGCGGAGATGGAAGGTCCACATGGCGGAAATGGGGTCCAAGTGTCGCAGAGATGGGAGGTCCACATGGCGCGAAGATAGGGGTCCAAGTGGCGCAGAGATGGAGGGTCCAAGTGGCGCGGGAATATTTTTTTCGGATTTGAATTTTGGAAGGGAATTTTGGAAAGAATTTTAGTGGAGAGTATTTGCAAGATTTAGAATTTTGTTGAGCTCATATTAACACACTTAAAACAAACAAGCAACGAACTAAAGTTTTTTGAAAATTTTATTTTGAATTTGGGAGGGATTAGAAGAAAATTCCGGGTGCTAAATTTTGGGGCGTTACATCGCGGCCCCAAACCTCGCAAGGAGAGGGGTTGGCAAAGTGGTTTTCGCAAGAACCAAGCAACCTCTTGACCTTCGTAAAGATCAAGCGCTCTTTTCGGGATTCTCTTCTCCACTCCAGAACGGTGAGCTCCAAATCGCGAACAGTGCCTTCGCAAAGGCCTTCTTTCGCTTCTCCCATAGTCTCTGGAGAGCTCACGGAAGGCATGACTCGCAAGCTGTCTAGGTGATCGCGATCACCCAGAGCAACAAGCCTTGGTGTTCACTTGATTCAACCTGAACTCAAGAAGTTATCTCTTGCTCAACTCTTTGGCCCCAAAGCTCAAAGATTTGTGAGGGAATAGTGCTTGGGTGACCTTTGTGTGTGTAGGTGTTTCCCGGTCGGAAAGGTGTGAAATCGAGAGAGGGGAAGTCCTTTATATAGAGGCTAGCCCAAAAACTAGCCGTTACTTTATAAAAATAATTTTCTGCATACCCACCGGACGGTCTAGTGCTTTGTAAATTTGAAAACTCCGTTTCGTGCAATGGGCCAAAGAGCCACCGTACGATCCGGTGGTTAACCGCCGGCTTGTCCGGTGGAACGAAAACCAAACGAGCCCACTGGCAAACCTCCCTGTCTAGAACGTCTGGTAGAGGCACCGGACTATTCGGCGGCGAGCCACCGGACTATCTGGTGGGCCGAAGAGCCTGAGGACGCCCTAAACCAACCCTCTGTCCATAATGTCCGGCTGAGGCATCAGACAATCTGGTGGGCATTAAAACAACTGGTCGAACGCTAAGGACACATCACAAAAAGCTACCACCGGGGTACGGTGGCCGATAAAAACTTGTTTTCAGCGCTGTTTTGGTTCGAAAACTTAAGGAGATTTTTCAAGGGTTTTTCTTTTGATTCAAACGACAGAGGTGAGTGAGATTTTGTACATTTTAGTATGTGTGAGCTTTAGGACAAAGATGCACTCGAAATTGAGATTAACTCTAGAAAGAAGTGGATCAAGCTACTCACCTCGACCCCCCCTTGATAGTACGGCTTATCTAGAAACTAGAAAACAATCTCCAAGTGCTCTTCTTTCGACTTTCCGGCACTTAAAGCTATCGATCCTTGATCTTCATGCTAGATAGTCCAATCAACAAGCCGTCCACCATGATTATGAAAATTAGGGGTCTCTTTTGGTCAACCAATGAGCACAATATTAAATATATCACCTTCATGTCATGAACTCATTAGTAACATAATTAAGTTGTCATTAATCACCAAAACCTCTACCTCTTAGGGTCATTGTTTCTCACAATCACCCCCTTTTTGGTGATTGATGACAACACAAGAGTAGAGCTCATAATATAAAGGCAATTAAGTGCAAGGTTCAAACTAAAAGACATGAATGTAAATACATGACCATCCACAATCAAAGGATCCACAGGCATGGTGAAATCAAATCAATCATAAAAGCCAAATACCATGTCTGTGAGCCAACATCCAAAATAAACAACATCCAGAGGAGACCTAGCTATACATCAAAAGAATAACTCTCATATCTCATAGCTCCCCCTAACTGCTAAACTCACTAGCTCTACTCACTCCCCCTAAAAGTAACTCTCCCCCTTTGGCAACAAGCACCAAACAGGGAGACCTAAGAGCTCGACGGAGGAGGAGCACCCGGAGGGAGACCATGAGAAGCCATCAGGACGTAGTAATTGAGCGAGGCATCATCGTCAGAATTAGCAGCAGCGTCATCAATGGCCTGCTCAACATCTGGATCAAGAGTACCGGGTGCCACGGGCGAGACCGAAACTGAAGCAATGGTAGTCATCGTCAGAGCAGGTGCGGTCGCATCAGTCATCGAGCAAGCCATGGAAACTGAGTCAAAGCTCGGCTTGGTTGACTGAGATGAAGCCAGAGTGTTAGGAGTAGGCACAAAAGACTCTAGAACTGACGACACAGGCTCAGACTAAGAAGAGGCTCCTATCACCTGGAGGTCGAGTACTGACTATCCTGCGCCTGTGAGACTGGTAAGTTTAAATCCGAGAGCGCCGAAGGAGACATATCAAACTGTAGAGAACGAGTTGACAGCTAAGATCTCTCCATCTAAGGGGCACTCGCTAGCAGTCCAGAGTAAGAAAAGTCAAGTGGGGACATGCTAAGCGAGGCCATGGTAGCGAACGGGAACTGCAGGCTCGTATCTAGAGGAGGAAGCTGCTGTGTCACTGCATGCTGGGAGGGTGCTAGCTGGAACTCCTGGCGTATAGAGATAAACTGACGCTCAATGTCAGCCCGGAGTCCAGCCACCAGCGAGTGAACCGTAGTCTAAGAGCTGTGTCTACTGCTCGGCCTGCCTCTGCTGGAGGAACTGAAAGCGCTCGTCGCTGCTCCTCTGCATCTGTTGCTGTTGCTGAAGAAGGAGCTCGAAGTGCTAATCGCTCCGCTGTTGCTGCTGTGCAAACCGCTCATCGGTCCAGTCTCTGCTACTCTTATCAGTTGTAGAAAGGAGGCAATATCTGACGGCCTAGCGACCTAGGCAGTAGTGACTGACGGTGGAGGTGGGGGAGGTGGAGGAGCATGCAAGACACCTGCCTCATGGTCGTGAGATAGGGTGGGCAGCGGTGCTGCGTGCTCGTCGTCTGAGGTGTCATCTCCACTGACCTCCTCTACTACTGTCGCTTCCCCTATCTCTAGTACTATCTCTGTGCCTGTGGTGCGGGGTGGTGACTCGAGCCTCAGATCCTCAGGAGGCACAGAACCCTGTACTGGAGCTCTGGGAGCAGTCGGTGCACGAGCCTTGTACATCGGGAACGCGGTCCGAATCTTCTGAAGGATCCGGAACTAAGGCATAGGCTCAGGCGGGAGCGTGGTCGTGATCTATCTGACTCAACATATTAGAAATGAAGTGGGCATATGGAAAGCTGCAGTGAGATCCCATCCCGTCAGTGATCACGTCCTCCATCTCTGCTATCAGGAAGTCAACCACATAGAAGCGAATGCACTGAAGAAGCGCTCTGAGTAGGTGCTGCTGAAGTGTGGTGATCCCCTCTCTGTATCCCTCTCAAGCTTCTGTGTAAAACGTTTGGTGCTGGAGTAAGTGCTGCCGGTGTCCTCTCCTGTACTGCCTCTCAAAACAGAATGGCGGCCTCGGTATTTGTCAAAGCTATCCGCTCATTCTTAAAGCGGCGAGGGGGCTCCGAGTCCCCATAGACGTCTGTGTGGAGGCGACGCTCGGAGAGCTCGAGTCCAAGAAGAATAGCCACATTCTGCCTGTACAAATGAACTAGCTGCCCGTGAAACATGAATTGTATGAACATCCTATATGGGCCGACATAGAGTGTGGCGTAGAATACTCTGACCCAGTCCTCCACATAGGTATGGCGGTGCTCAAGCAGGTCATCCAAACTGGGGATGCAAGTGAAGAAAGGATATAGGTTCTGCCCAATCATGGTCCCCATCCTCGATATACTGAGAATTGAGTGCGGAAACAAACCCATGCCGGCATACCGAGAGCTCTTGTAGAGGGAGGCCTGGACAAGGGTCTGAAACCTGGGGTCCACACGCTCATCAGCGCTGCTCTGGCTGCCACTGCGCTGCTATGATATAGTTGCGAAGCTTCTTGAGCTTCCTACCCTCATAGCTCCTATAATCTGACAGCTAGGCATCTCCTGTGTGGAGTGGTGGTGCAGGTATGAAAGAGAAGATGAACCTCTCCCATACGGCAGTGGGTGACTCTGGCGCTACCTGCTCTGCCTGCCCCTGAGTCTGTGTTTGTGCCTCAGCCTGTGCTACTCTCTCGGCTGCTGCCTCTGCCTCCTGCTGGGCTATGATCTCATTGGGTGACACAAGCCCTCGATGCTGCCTCTGACGTGGCTGACTCAGAGGTGTGGCGTGCTTGGTGCGGGCCTTGTGAGTAGCTAGAAGTGGACCCGCACTCCGGGAAGGGTTTTGACGGGGCTCTCCAATCCGGATCCCCCCAGCTCGACGGCTCTCCATAGCATCGAAAGCATCAGCCGCACGCTCGGTGGCCTCACACTCACGCTCCTCCTATGTACGCTTCCGCTTCTTAGCAGGCTCAGGTGCAGGTTCCTTGCCCTTGTCTTTCCTTTCTCGTGCCATCTGAAAATTTTCAAGGAATAGATAGACACGAAGAAATTAGATGAGAAGAAACATCTAGACAAGTTAAGCCTTAAGGAAGAAATAGAGTTTTAGATTGGAGGCATGCATGTCAAGTTTAAACTACAAGCAACCTTAACCAAAATGCGTGACCATCTCACATTAGGGCTAGATTACTCGAATCCATAGATGCAATGACATGTAACTTTATTCCATTTGCAAACTCATGCCTCAAACCCTAGGGAAAAGAATCTAACCCAAGAACGGTGAGCATAGCTAGCAATAGATGAGGGTTAGAATCGAAGCTCACCGAGATTGAGAGGAGAAGGATGCGGGAGCTAAGGAGGAACAACCACGATGGAGCTAGGATCCTAGGAAGACAGCATGGTCGCGGGTCGGCGGCGCACTGAGAGAGAGGCGGCAGTGGCCCGGGTGCGGAGGAGGCTGCAGTGCAGGGATGCAGTAGTGCAGCGGCACAGGGGTGCGGCGGCGTTGATAGCGGAGAGGGAGAGCGCGGCGGCGCGGCGCAAAGGGCTCAAGAACCAGCGGCTAGGGCATGTGGGGGCGCGAGCGAGGACAAGTGAAATAGGAGAGATGGGCCCACACCATAAAGGCTTAAAACCCTAAGCAGCCGAAATAGAACAAGCCACCGGACAGTCCTGTGGCGACAAAAGACACCGAAAATGGCTGAAATTGCTCCATTTCTTGTTCAACTTTTGCAGATTCAAATAAACACAAGTATGGACAGTCCAAGGTGAAACCCTTACCCCTAAACCACTCAAAATATTTGCATTTTCACATGCTTTATATAGTTTTTGATTTTTCACGCATGAACTCCACATAAAAGCAAATTGGCGATTAAAACCCAAGAGATATGTATGAGTCTTTTCCTAGGAGAGCTAGAGATGAAATTAACTCCTGTCCCGTGGGAACTTGACTCAATAGGCATGAATAACGTTACCAGACCTTTAGTTTGATCTCTTTTCTTGATTTGAGATGCTTGCACATGAAACAAGTCTCTATATCATCAAGAGTGCTCCTTTGTGACACTATCGGATACAATGCAAGTGCAAGCTACCAACAAGCATGGATAGGAATTTAAATATACGTGCACATCTATATGACAAGGAATGCAATGCATGCAAGAAATTAAATCTACACTTGCCTTATTGCTTCCCCCCGCAAGCTTCTTCAAGAGGAGCCATTCTACATGCCATGAGCGAAGCTTAGACCACTGGCTCATGCAAGACCCTCGCCCCTCTTTATCTTGTAGCGGTTAGGCAAGTGAGTAGCAAATACATATGAATGCTAATTATATGACACTGGCAACTTGCATGACGTTTCTAGCATCTATCACGCTTAAGCTCACTTCGCAATCTAACAAAGGTACTCTCATCTAATGGTTTCATGAAGATGTCCGCCAATTGCTCCCTAGTCCCCACATTTCGCAAGAGGATGTCTCCTTTCGTGACGTGGTTCCTTATGAAGTGATGGCAGATATCTATGTGCTTAGTGCGAGAGTGTTGAACGGGGTTATTGGCAAGCTTAACGGCGCTCTCATTGTCACAAAGGAGAGGTACCCTACCAAGTTTCACACCAAAGT
The DNA here is from genome assembly GCA_030272315.1 of Paspalum vaginatum. Lineage (NCBI taxonomy): Eukaryota > Viridiplantae > Streptophyta > Magnoliopsida > Poales > Poaceae > Paspalum > Paspalum vaginatum. The sequence goes on from CM059013.1 coordinate 22,330,323, forward strand.
CCAAAAACGTTTGCTTCATATATAGAATTTGAGAACAAGAGGACCCAGCCGCTATATATTCTGCCTCCGCAGTGGATAAGGATACACAGTTTTGCTTCTTGGAAGACCAAGAAACAAGCGATCGCCCTAGCAAGTAGCAACCCCTGGAGGTACTTTTACGCTCAACTCGACATTCGGCAAAGTCTGAATCCGAGTAGCCCAAAAGCTCAAGACTAGCGCCCTTGGGGTACCACAAGCCTATGCTAGGGGTGTGCTAGAGATACCGAAGAATCCTTTTCACCGCGGAAAGGTGTGATTCTTTGGGATCGTCTTGGAAACGAGCACACAAGCATACGCTAAGCATGATATCCGGCCTAGAAGCACATAAATACAACAACAAACCTATCATGGACCGGTAGAGAGTTTGGTCCACCTTGATGCCACTTTCGTCGGTGTCGAGATGTGCATTTGATGCCATGGGAGTACTAATTGGCTTGCAATCATCCATCTTGAATCTCTTGAGTAGATCTTTGGTATACTTTTCTTGATAGATGAATGTCCCTTCTTTCAATTGATTGATTTGAAATCCAAGGAAGCTAAGCTCACCAATCATAGACATCTCTAACTCTTTTGCCATCATATTGCCAAAATCTTTACAAAATTCTTCATTTGTTGAGCCAAAAATAATGTCATCAACATGCACTTGACAAATGAAGAGATCATCATCCATCTTCTTAGTGAATAAGGTGGTATCAACTCGTCCAATCTTGAACCCTTTTTCTATAAGGAAGTCCCTAAGCCTCTCATACCAAGCTCTAGGTGCTTGCTTCAATCTATAGAGGGCTTTAGACAACCTGTACATATGATTGGGGTTGTTGGGGTCTTCAAAACCGGGTGGTTGCTCAACATACACTAGCTCATTGATGTAGCCATTTAGAAATGCACTCTTCACATCCATTTGATAAAGCTTCATGTCATGATGGGATGCATAAGATAGTAAGAACTGAATAGCCTCTAATCTTGCAACCAGTGCAAAGGTTTCTCCAAAGTCAATTCCTTCAATTTGAGAGTAACCTTTTGCCACTAATCTTACCTTGTTTCTCACAATGTTGCCTTCATCATCTTGCTTGTTTCGAAACACCCACTTGGTTCCAATCACTTTAGCACCTTTGGGTCTAGCTTCAAGTGTCCAAACTTCATTTCTTGTGAAATTGTTGAGTTCTTCATGCATTGCATTTACCTAGTTCAGATCACTCAAAGCTTGATCAACATTCATTGGATCAATGCTAGAGACAAATGAGTAGGCTTGACAAAATGAGGCAACATTGCGAGACCTTGTTGTGACTTCTTGATGCACTACCAATGATAAGATCTTGTGGGTGTGCACTTGTGAGATGACTTCTTCTTTCAGATGCCACTTGAGGTACTTGTACTGGTGCATCAACATCTTGAGCTTGTTCTTCAACTTGCTCTTGTGGTACATGAACATCTTCATTTGGAAGTGGCTCATCTTGTTCACTACCAACTTGAGGGGCCGTTGATGAGGATGGTTGATTAATAATTTTCACTTCATCTTCATCCTCCTTTGGTTTGATATCGCTGATTGGCATATTTTTCATGGCCTCTACAAGTGGTTCCTCATCTATGTCTACAACATCAGCATGTGCTCCTTGGGAGCCATTAGATTCATCAAATTCCACATCATACGTCTCTTCAACCGTGCCGGTGGCATTGTTGAATACGTGGAATGCTTTGGACTTTGATGAGTAACCAAGTAAACCGATATCACAATGTTTTTGGAACTTACCCAAGTGTTGGCGCTTCTTGTATATATAACATTTGCAACCAAACACCTAGAAGTATGATATATTTGGTTTTCTCCCGTTGAGCAATTCATATGGAGTCTTGTCAAGAAGGCCGTGAGGAAATAACCTGTTGGAAGCATAGCTAGCGGTGTTGATGGCTTCGACCCAAAACTTCTCACTTGTACCATATTCATCAAGCATAGATCTTGCAAGAGTGATGAGGGTTCTATTCTTCCTCTCCACTACACCATTTTGTTGTGGTGTGTAAGGTAGCTGGAGAACTCATACTTGATCCCAACTTCGTCACAATATTCTTCAATGTTAGTGTTGTCAAACTCTCTTCCATTGTCACTTCTAATTTTCACAATTGAAGTGTTGAATTCATTTTGAGCTCTCTTGGCAAACTTGCTAAAAATATGTGCCACCTCGGTTTTGTCCTCAAGAAAGTAAACCCAAGTGTATCTTGAGAAATCATCAACAATTACGAAACCATAGTTGTTGCCACCAATGCTTGTATATGTAGTAGTTCATGAAACCGTATTTGGACCAAAGAGATCCATATGAAGTAGTTCTAGTGGCCTTGAGGTGGACATGAAGGTCTTGCTTGGATGAGTGTTTGCAACTTGTTTGCCGGCTTGACAAGCACTACACAATTTGTCCTTCTCAAATGTGATATCCTTTAAACCACGGACCAAATCCTTCTTCATCAACTTTTTGAGTGTGCTTATTCCAACATGAGCAGGCCTTCTATGACATAACCAACCCTTTGAGTTCTTGGAGAACAAACATGCTTGCAAATTAGCCTTCTTAGAGTTGAAGTCAACAAGGTATAGATTGTTGTGCCGAAATCCCTTGAAGACTTCTTCACCACCATCAATTTTGCTCACAATCACTTTATTTGGCTTGAATAGACATTGAAAACCTAAATCACACAATTGACCAACCGACAAGAGATTGAAGTTCAAGGAATCAACTAGAAGCACATTTGATATTGAGTATTCACTTGATATGTCAATTTTGCCCAATCCTTCAACCTTGCCTTTGGAGTTGTCACCAAATGTGATCTTGTCATAGTCTTCCACATTTCCACTAAGTGAGGTGAACATCCAGGAATCACCGGTCATATGTTGAGAGCATCCACTATCCATTACCCAATGTGATCCACCGGTCTTGTAGTTCACCTTATCATTTTTGGCCATAAGGAATAGGTGTGGAGTGGAAGTAGTGGGTGATGAGGCTGGTGGTGGTGTTGAGGTGGTGGCAATAGCAAGTCCCACCACCACTTCATCATCACTATCACTTGCATTGGATGAAGAATTGCTTAATGTGTCTTAATCCGACATCCACTCTCCAATGTATGCTTTGCCCTTTCTGTTGAAGAACTTTTTCTTGAATTGCTTGGGGGCCTTCTTCTTGTTCTTCTTCTCATCATCAATTGAATCATCACTTGAGTCATTCTTGTGATGCTTCTTCTCCTTCTTCTTCTTATTCTTCTTGTCACGGCATTGGAAGGAGAGATGGCCAAGCTTGCCATAATTGTAGCACTCCATTTCTTTAAGCTTTTTCTTGGATGGAAAGAACTTATTTTTGCTTGAGGAGTACTTGATACCCTTCTTGTCAAGGCATCCCAAGGCACTAGTGACCTTGCGAACAAGAAGTGTGGCTTCTTCTTCACTATCATCCTCTTCTTGCCCATCATCCTCTTTGTTGTCCACGACAATGATTTTCTTGGAGATGGACTTATTCTCTTTAGATGAGCTTGCCTTGAGGGCAATATCTTTCTTCTTGGATGGTGGCTCGACATCCGGTGTCATCTTCATGTACATCTCATGAGCATTGATCTTGCCAAGCACACCGGATGGAGTTGCCGTGTTGAGATTGGTTTGGTGAAGATAGTTGACGATGTGGCCATACTTGTCACAATCAAGAAGATCCAATATCTTTCTAGCCACATTGGCCTTTTTGATTTGAGTCAAACCAACACCATTGATCTCCTCTACAAGCAAATTGAGACGAGAGTACATTTGATTAGCATTTTTATGAGGAAGCATGCGAAAATCATTGAGTTTCTTGGTAAGTAAACTATGACGTTGCTCTCTCTCTCTCTCTCTCTTTTAGTTCCTCATGGAGCACACAAATCTCTTCCCAAAGCTTGTGCGTGTCCTTGATAGTCGTCACGCGATTGAAGACCTCTTTGCATAAACGGCGAAAGAGAATGTTATGAGTTTTGGCATTCCACTTCTCGTAACTAAGCTCCTGACGTTGTGGGCTGTCCTTATCGGCTATCTCCGAAAAGCCAGTGATGGTGGCCGCGTGGAGAAAAGTGTCAATGGCTTCCAAGTAGGACTCCATACGGATTTTGCAATATGGAAAGTCCTCACCATCGAACACGGGCGGGGGTCCTTCCCATCGGACATCTTGCTCAAGGCGGTGAAGCCCCAACCAATAAGCACTTGGCTCTGATACCAATTGAAAGGATCAAGATGTCCAAGAGGGGGGTGAATTGGACTTCTAATTTCTAAACTTGAAATTAAATCCTACCAAACAAGTCCCAATTCACCCTAGTGCCTAAATAAGTGTGTCTAGAGTTCTACACGATACAAAAGGGTTGCAACCTAGAGCCAAGCATGCAATACTAAGAATGTAAATAGCGGAAAGTAAATGTGGAATGTAAAGAGAGCAAGAAGTGACACGGCGATCTTTTTCCCGAGGTATCGAGGAGTCGTGACTCCCCCTAGTCCTCGTTTGGTGCCCCTCGCAAGGCTTCACTCTCACGGGCTCCTTGCAAGGATCCCGGCCCCAAACCTCGCAAGGAGAGGGGTTGGGAAAGTGGTTCTCACAAGAACCAAGCAACCTCTTGACCTTCGCAAAGATCAAGCGTTCTCTTCGGGATGCTCTTCTCCACTCCGGAAAGGTGAGCTCCAAACCGCGAATAGTGCCTTCGCAAAAGCCTTCTTTTGCTTCTCCCACATTCTCTGGAGAGCTTGCGGAAGGCACGACTCGCAAGCCGTCTAGGTGATCGCGATCTCCAAGAGTAACAAGCCTTGGTCTTCACTTGATTCAACTTCAACTCAAGAAGTTATCTCTCTCTGAAGTCTCTAGCCCCAAAGCTCAAAGATTTGTGAGGGAATGGTGCTTGGGTGACCTTTGTGTGTGTAGGTATTTCCTGGTCGCAAAGGTATGAAATGGAGGGAGAGGGAGTCCTTTATATGGAGGCTAGCCCAAAAACTAGCCGTTACTTTATAAAAATAATTTTCTGCGTACCCACTGGACTGGTCCGGTGATTGTCCACCGGACGGTTCGATGCTTTGTAAATTTGAAAGCTCTGTTTCGCGCCATGGGCCAAAGAGCCACCGGACGATTCAGTGGTTAACCACCAGACTGTCCGGTGGAACGAAAACCAAGCGAGCCCACTGGTAAACCTCCCTGTCTAGAACGTCCGATAGAGGCACCGGACTGTCCGGCGGCGAGCCACCGGACAGTCTGGTGGGCCGAAGAGCCCAAGGACGCCCTAAACCAACTCTCTATCCATAACGTCCGGCTGAGGCACCGGACGGTCCGGTGGGCATTAAAACCACTGGCCGAACGCTAAGGACACAACACAAAAAGCTACCACCGGACAGTCCGGTGGCTTACCACTGGATGGTCCGGTGCCCGATAAAAACTTGTTTTTAGCGCTGTTTTGATTCGAAAACTTAAGGAGATTTTTTGAGGGTTTTTCTTTTGATTCAAACGACAGAGGTGAGTGAGATTTAGCACATTTTAGTATGTTTGAGCTTTAGGACAAAGATGCACTCGAAATTGAGATTAACTCTAGAAAGAAGTGCATCAAGCTACTTACCTCGACGCCATTTGATAGTACGGCTTATCTAGAAACTAGAAAACAATCTCCAACTGCCCTTCTTTTGACTTTCCGGCACTTAAAGCTATCGATACTTGATCTTCACGCTAGATGGTCCAATCAATAAGCCATCCGCCATGATTATGAAAATTAGGGGTCTCTTTTGGTCAACCAATGAGCACAATATTAAATATATCACCTTCATGTCATGAACTCATTAGTAACATAATTAAGTTATCATTAATCACCGAAACCTCTACCTCTTAGGGTCATTGTTTCTCACAGGTCCCACAAAAATTAACTTAATATCATTTCCTTTTGGCTAGCAAGAGATGCATCATCAGTAAGGCTGAGTAAACCAGTCTACCCATCGCACTATCCATATTCTAGCATCACACCTACTATAGCGCATATATAGTGTTATATATGTCCATATACACACTATGGTGATCCCAGTCTAACAAAATTAGTTTTAATTTTCAATACTTTAACACTAGATCATAAGGTTAATAAGGTCGGTTCTCAAGCCTTTCAAGATATCATAGAAATAAATCTTGTTAAAAAGGGTGAAAAGTGAAGCAAATCTTGCACTAGATGCTTGTGCAAAACAAAACCAGATTTATCCCATAAAATACAAAGGTGAAGCAAGGAAGAACAAGCATTGATCACCATACACTACTACAAAATCGGTAATCACTGATGGCGTATTATTGCCAGTTATAACAAAACTGCTAATGTTATAGATAGTGGCCTGGATGGGATTCGCTAGGGAAGGCACCAACCTGCAGTGAAGATTACTATCGCTAATGTGGTTTGCCTTCATGAGCCATGTAGATAATATTAGTGAGCAGCAGGGGGCAGATCTAGGGGGTGCACGGTGGGCACAAGCCCCCCTAACGCCTCATATGCCATGGAGCTAGCCCCCCCCCCCAAGCCCTTCCTACAATGAAGGAGAAAAAAGAGAGAACGATGAAGAGGAGAGCCCTCTAGATGTTGAGGCTGAAGGAAAACTCTTGGTGTTTTGGCTAAATTCTCTACTGAGAGAAGACGAGGTGGCGTTTGCGTTCCCAGAAGGGAATGCTAAAGGTCAATTCAAAAGATTAATTATAACGGTGAAAAATAAAATTGCATGATGTGCTTTTGCAGTTTTTAGTTGGTCGGTTAACTGATATGATTAGAATGATGAAAAAAATATGTATGACAAATAGCCAATTATACAAAAGAACTAGTGCATGCATATCTAAATCTGGATTGTGTATGTTTTTAATTCACGCCCCCTCCTAGGGCATCATGGTCCTTTCACACATTAATACATGCATATATCCTTTTAATAATGTTAATAATTTATTAATTATTTAAAAGTGATAAATATACCGCAAAAATAGAATTTTCTATTGCCATCATGAAACCTCATATCACTCATATATGTTTTTATACCTAGAAAAAAGATGCACTTTCGTATTATCTGGTTTCTTTTTGTGTTACAAGCCTCATATTACTATAAGGATTTCGATGGATTTTCAACTGTGGTTGACAAAAATAATAGGCAGCTAGTTTTTTTTTTCGTCCGAGTGATTGGCCAAGAAAAATGGAATCGTATTTTTGTTATTTTTTTCCTGTGGCAAAAAAAATCGTTACTACTTTCATCGTCTAGCTTTTGTAATTTGCTGACAATTTTTTATTTCCTTCCTTGCCAAAAAACATCAGACTAGAGGATGAAAATATTAGTTGCCAGTAGAGGCAAGAAGACCAATCTCCAGTAAATATTCAACAGACTTCAAAGGGCATGAACCGCCAAAATTCCCTAATGCCCTTATATATGGAGTAGTCTAAATAATTGGAGTCTAACACACATATTGTAGAAACCGACAAAAACAACTTTAACTGAAGAAAAATATCCATTTTTTGTATACCCATCCATCCTAGGTCGTTTGACTTTCTTAATGCTAAGTTTGACCAATTCATCTTATATTCAAAAAATTTGGGAAAATATGAAAAAATTAAAATCATAGTTAAAGTATATTATATGCTAAGCTAAACCACACTGAAAATAAATGATAATTATGAAATTTTTTGAATAAAATGAGTAAGACAAATTTAATGTTAAAAAAGTCAAACTATCTATAAATTGGGATGGAAGAAATACTTATGGAAGAAGTGAGCTGAAGATTATTATACAGTACCATCTTTTGCTTTCTCACGTCACATGCTATCAAAACTATAAAACAAACATACTCTTGACTTCCAAAGCTCCCTACTCTCTGGAATAAAAATAATTAATTAACAAACCTTTAGCTTCCTTTTAGCCTTTTCTTTATTCTGCACCACCATATCGGTTGTTTTTTAAATACTACACCATCATATAATAAGGACATCAGCATGTGACTCCAGTTTGTGACCGTAGGCTTGGGACTCTTTTAGCCGTAACTTTTCTTTATTTTGGAAAGTTTGTAAGTTGTAACTTGAAGAACCGTCCAAATATCTTTGGTGGCTCAATGGTAACTTTTCAGACGCTATAGTGTATTACTTACTAGGTTAACTTAATTGACGGCCACTCGCTTCAATCCTTTCTTTAATATTGTTTTGAAAGCCTTAAATTTGAACATGTTCCTGTACTCTGAGCATAGGCTGAATCAGTTTTAGCTAAATCGCAGTTTATTTGGCTAACTATATAGATATTATTACAAAAAATCGTCTCTCTCTGCATATAACACGCCCTTAGTTTTAAAAACACTGTGACTTGCATGAGACAGTAGTAAAAATTACTTCATCTCTTCATAGCTCACTTTATCTTTGTCATATATCCTAAGTGAAACTTCTTTGATACTCCTTCTGTATTTAAATATAAGCTGTGGTTGACTTTTTTTTCCAAAACATCAATCTTTCATCTTATTCAAAAAAATTAGAAATTTTTATTTATTTTATTATGATTTGTTTTATTGTATGGAGTTTGAGCATGATTTGTTTTCTTAACTATATATTTACACAAATTTTTTGAATAAGACAAATGGTTAAAGTTTTGAAAAAAAAATGAACAACTTATATTTAAATACGGATGGAGTATTAAGCAAGTTTATAGAAAAATGGACAAACGTCTGTAACATCAAATTGGTTACCTTAAATAGTTTAAATCCATCAGAAATATATTTTGATAGTGTAATTAGTTGATATTATAAATGTTAATATACTTATTGAAAAAATTATCAAAGTTAGAGAAAATTGACTTTGAATATGACTGGAATAGGCTATGATTTGAAACGGAAGCTAGCTTAGCCTTGAATTATTCTCACGGGAGAGATAAGTAAAGAAAACTTTTTTAATTATCATTGTTAGCGCTCGGACGAGAAGCTTTTCTCGAATGAATCCAGAAAACTTTAGAAAACTGGTGGAATAATATTATGTTGTTCAGTCACATGTACGTTTTTTGTTTTTCTATTTACAGATTACAATACAAGTGCACACTATCACATATGCATATTTGCAATTGTTTCAAGGAAAAAATTAAGTCCCATAAATAAATAACTCTTATACGAAGTAGCACGAGGACAAAATTTATATAAAAAATATAGAAGCCAGCGAGATCTAAAACTTTACAGTCGACAACTTTTTTATTCGAGATCATTTAAAATCTCGGTTAAAAACTGAATTTTGTATCTTTCAAATGATCTTGGTTGAGTATATGGTGTATTAGAAATCTGTTTTTAGAGGCCACACTACCTTACACTAAACACGTGTACGAATGGGTACTTTGACAAACAGTTGCAAACAAGCAGTTGCTTTGGCTTCCTCTGTAAATGAATTTTAACTGCATCTAGAAATATTTTCCTAATAGTGACTGGTACCATAAAATAGTAAGGCTGAGCTCATTAAGTAGCCTAAATGGTGGTGTAAAACACTGTACTCGCACTGCAGTACATATAGAAGAGTTTGAAATATAGACGGTGAGGTGCGTATAACACCGTTGGGAAGGTGGAGTGGCTGACGAGGGAGTAGATAGGAGGCGGAGGGAGAGAGAGGGGTGGGGGTTTGGATGCGGATGTAGAGAAAATAATAAACTACTAGTATGGTGGGGGTATAAAGAAGGTGGTATAGTCGACATTATTAGAGAGGATTTTGACATACATGATGAAATCCTTTAGAAAAATGTTAAAATATTGCTATGGAGGACCAAATTTAGAGTACACCGCTGGAGTCAATCTTAGGCTACGACGTGAGGACCGGCGATGGCGGCTGGGGCTTGATGATCGGCAATTGTGCAGGCTGCTGGAGGAAGAAGGGTTAAGTGTGAGGATGATAGGTGGGTCCCACTAACGGTGACTCGTGATGTTTCCTCTAGTACAATACAATCCCTCCAACCAAATATAAAATAGGGATGGAACCATCCCTTTCAACCAAACACTATATCAGAGATGGTAGTGGATCATGATCTAACCGTGTGTTTGGTTGGGAGACAATATGGATGTGATGGTTCCATCCTTGATTTTTGTATGGGGATGGTCTTGTGTAGTGTTTGGTTAGAAGGGATGGGATGATCCATGATTTTTGTTTGGCTGAAGGGATATGGACACATGTGATGGATGGTTGTTAACACTGTCAACTATATGACATGTGGGCCCCACCCTGTCAGTGTCCACACATAGTATTCTTCCTCTTCTTCCTCCGCCCGTCGCCTCGCTGCCTTCGCCTGCCACCGCCTTGCCCTTTCCCTTCGCCACTCCACTTCGGAGCTCTGCTCTTGCACTCGCCCTCGAGCTGCATCGCCTGCCGTCGTCATCCTTGCCCACCACCGCCTCGTTGCCTCCGCTCGCCGCCACCTCACCCCTTCCCTCTGCCGCTCTGCCTCAGAGCTCTGCTCTGCCGCTTGCCTCCGAGTTGCCCCGCCCGCCGCCACCGTTCCCACCTCCGCTCGCCCTCTGGTCCCGCCACTGGTCCAGACTCCTCCTCGCGCCTCCTCACCGCGACTGGGCCAGTCCCGCCGCCTCCCCGTAGCCAATGCGCCTCACGCACACACAAGACGGAGGAAGACTGAGATGGACATGAACGAAGGGGGATAGACCCCGTCCGCTCGTTTCAGACGGATGGAGGCCATCCCCCATCTGAGGGAATATTCCCCCAGATGCAGTCCCCGTCCCAGCTAGTTTCCTAACCAAACAATTGCAAATTAGGGACTATCCCATCCCATCTCATCCCCCCTTCATCCCTTCATCCAAACATATGGTAAATGTTTCTTCACGATGCAAACGAGCCCTTGATGATTTTTAGTTCAAAAATGAATAGAAATATGGTTCGATCCGTTTTAGGCCCAATGCTTAAAATTTCTCAACAAAATTTTAGGGCACTTTACCACCCCTAACTATATGAGACCATCCCATCCAAAAAAACTAGGATTGAACCACCCCATCCTAATACACATGTGTCATATGTTTATCATGTGCTATGTATGCCTTTTCTCTTGTATGGTAAAGCAATTAATAGGAGAGAAAAGGTTGTATCCTATGCAACTTTGGCTATAAATATCTTAGACCGTGGCAAAAATTTTCACCATGGGAGTTCTATTATATATTATAAATTGTGTTTCATCCTATCAGCATGATACTTTGCGTCACATGTGGCAATTTTCATGGAGTGCGATACTTTACATAGGAAATAAACTTAGGATGAGGTCACCATAACATGTATACGGACATATACTGTAGATAAAGTTGAAGTTTGAATTATACGTGATGGGGTAGATGGGCTAGTGAGGTAAGCCTTAGGGCCTGTTTAGTAGTGCAGTTTTTTCATGTTTTTTATACAATATTATACTATTTGGAAAAACTATGGTATTTTGGACCAAAACCTGTTTGATTCACCACTACAAAACCGAGTTTTCAATGCCACAGTTTAGTCAATACTGCAATATTTCTATAGTATTGGATAATGCAGTAGGAGTGGACTTTTCTCAACTAAAGCCTTGTGTGCGCCTCGTCCGGCTCCACATGGCCCTACTATCCGTGCCGACCATCCTTTCCCACCGAACCGACCGTCTTCTTTCCCCGCACTGCTCTGTTTGCTAGAGGCTTGAGCTCGCCGTCACCCCCTCCTGCTTGAGCTCGCGGTGTGCAGCTCCCGTCCTGCTCGAGGTCACACCTGTGCGGCATCCGCTCCAACCGCCTCCTCGGATGCTCGCATGGCACCTCCCTCCTGTACCACGTGCCACCCCCCATTGACGCCTCCGGTCGCTTCCCACCGCTACCTGCACCAGATCGACCTCTCCCTGTATCTCCCTGCTTCTGGCGATGCCGCCGCGTCCACTTTCTGCGACTGGCACCGTGCCACCGGGATTCCTGCGCCCGCACGGATTCGCACGCTATCCGCGATGTCCCAGCCCTACCTCCTGCCGCTGGTCCCTGCGCCGACCTGCCATTGATGCAGCTAGCTCCGCTTCCTACCTCCAGCCGTGCCGAATCTGCCTCTTGCAGCTGGCCCCATCCCTGCTCCTCTCGCCACCAGTGTTGTCGAGGTCAGTCCCGTCCTCTCGTGTCTAGTGGCGCCGTCCCAGCCTCCAGCTGATAGTGCCGATGAAGCCAGCCCCATCCTCCAGCGTCCACTGCCGCCGCCTCACCTGCCTCTTGTGACCGGCGCCGCACCACTGGCACTCGAGTGCACGGGGCCTATTAGCGTCCACCTGGGTGGATAGAGAGCGCCCGTCCACGCACCCTCTCCCCTTCTTCTTCCCCGATTCCTTCTCCCTCCCGCCGCCGCCGCCCCGCCCGCCGCCACCCGGAGGCCGCCAGCACATCGGCACCCTCATTGCGGCCTCCTCGCCTGCCGGCCCGCGCCCCAGCCTCCGCACCGCCGCCGCCATCCTCCCACACTGACGCCGACCTCGCCGGCCACCAAGAGCTCAGCCTAGCCCTGGCCCAACCGTGGTCCTACCCCGCCCGGCCGGCGGCACCCCGCCAGCACCGCCGGGCCGGCCTGCCTTCCCTGGCCCTCCCTCTAAGGCTGGGGAGGGGATGGGGGTAGGATGGAGACCTCACCGGCGACCCTAAACCCGAACCGGCGACGGAGGAGGAGTAGGCGCGGAGGAGGCGCTCGGGGAGGAGAGCGAGGCGGAGGTAGGCAGGGGGAGGAATTGGGCCAATTTGGACCGAATTCAGGTAAGAAAGTGTGAAAGGAGGGGGGGTGGACGAGCTGCTTTGGATTTCCGCGGGCGCACGCGCGCGCCGCTTCGCTGGGGCTCCAACGCCGCACATGCACCGCCTCCGCAACGACCTGGGCTTCAACTGTAGAATGTAGAATGGATCCAAACTTGAGTGTGGTTTAAGAAATACAGTGGTTTTGGTGGAGCAAAGGGGAACTATGGTATTCATGTCATGTATACACATGAACCATAACATTCTAAAATTATAGAATTTGAAAACTTTGTTATCAAAAACAGATCCTTAGTAATGATATAATTGAAAATACATGATCACAAAATAATTTGTTTTACTGTATCAAAGAGGGAAAACAATTTACAAGTAAAAACGCAGTTGACACTCAACTCGAACGAACGATTCTCAGTAGAAATTCAAGCATAAAAAAATTAAAAAAATTGTTTGGGTATAGACCGTAAGAGAGAGGGAGATAGGATGGGAGATGCCAAAAAGCCGGGCTCGGGGGAATCAAATCCCAAGTTTGACCGGGCTCGGATGCTGAGACACACGAACGAAAAAAGAATCACCTTTTCCTACCAGACCCTCGCAAGAACCCAAAATTGTTCTCCCCAACACCTCAACTAGACTATATAGATTAATTTGTTGATTAGCCAACCCGGCCCCTCTTTTCGGGGCTAATTGCCGTCGCAAGCAAACAAAAGCTCGCCGAGGTTTTGTTAATCCGAAACGGCTTGATTATGCCAATGGCGGGGTTCAGTAGCTGAGTAGCGCCCTTTCTCCCTCTCCCTCTCTACTACTTAAATAGTCTCAAGTGCCTCCGTGTGTGCTCTTCTACTTTTGCTTCTCTCTCTGTCTCCCCTCCTCCCTCCCTCTCTATCTCGTCTCCAATTGCTGAATCAGGTCTGTTGGTGCTGGTTCTTCCAAACTTGATGAGGGCCTAGGTTCTTGGGCAGCTCTCCCCTTCGACAAGGTGAGCAGCAGCTTCTTCCTGGCTATGCTTCGGTGGTAGTGGTTTGGGTTCTTGGGTTAAAAATGTTTGGTTTGTTCATTCCGGTATCCAATTAATCTTGATTTCTTGGCGGTTTTCTGGTCCTCCGGTTCTTGTTCTTGGACCATTGATTGGTTTGGTTCCAAATTGGACTTTTTTTCCCCTCCTCGGTTTAGTTCACGGATTCTTTGAATTTTGGAGGAATACTCCTTTGGGGGGTTTGGTGCGCAGTCTGCGCCGGTAATTTCGCATTTGCTGCTGCACGATCGATTCTTCAACTGTTCTCTGCATCGGTGCTTTCCCTTGCAAACCAAGATTCCTTGTGCTCTTCAATTCATGCTGCGAATTTGGCTTGAGTTCTCGTGCCTAACTGATTCGAGAACCACATTTTTTTTGGGTGCAAATTTGCAGCGAGGCAATCCGCTCCATCGACATGTGAAGTGGTTGTCTAAGAATTCGGCAGGACGCACGAACCGGCGGCCTTCTTCTCCATTGTTTGGTTCTCTGCTTCCTTTTCGAGAATCGACGCTCGCGAATTGGAGCCATGGCCGCCTCCACGACGGCGGCCGCGTGGTTCTTTCTGGCGGCGGCGGTGCTGGTTCTGGTGACGGTGCCCGCCATTGCCAGTGCCGAGGATGAGGCGGCGTCGCTGCTCGCCTTCAGGCGCGCGTCCGTGGCGGATGACCCGCGCGGCGCACTCGCGGGCTGGGTGAACTCCACCACGGCGCCGTGCTCCTGGGACGGCGTGACGTGCGCGCAGCAGCCCGACGGACGCGTCGTCGCCGTCAACCTCAGCGGCATGGCGCTCGCCGGCGAGCTCCGGCTCGACGCGCTCCTCGCGCTCCCGGCGCTCCAGCGCCTCGACCTCCGCGGCAATGCCTTCTACGGCAACCTCTCGCACGCCGCGGCGGCGTCGCCTTCGCCGTGCGCGCTCGTGGAGGTGGACATGTCGTCCAACGCCTTCAACGGGACGCTCCCCGCGGCGTTCCTGGCGCCGTGCGGCGCGCTGCAGTCCTTGAACCTGTCGCGGAACTCCCTCGTCGGCGGCGGGTTCCCGTTCGCGCCGTCGCTGCGGTCGCTCGACCTGTCGCGCAACCTCCTGGCGGACTCCGGGCTCCTCAACTACTCCTTCGCCGGCTGCCACGGCCTGCGGTACCTCAACCTCTCCGCCAACCAGTTCACGGGCCGGCTGCAGGAGCTCGCGCCGTGCAGCCAGGTCGCCGTGCTCGACGTGTCGTGGAACCACATGTCCGGCGCGCTGCCGGCGGGGTTCCTGACCACGGCGCCGGCCAACCTGACGTACCTCAGCATCGCCGGGAACAACTTCTCCGGGGATGTCTCGGCGTACGATTTCGGCGGGTGCGCCAACCTGACGGTGCTGGACTGGTCGTGCAACGGCCTGAGCAGCACCGGAGGGCTACCACCGAGCCTCGCCAACTGCCGCCGCCTTGAGACGCTGGACATGTCCGGCAACAAGCTCCAGGCCGGCCCGATACCGACGTTCTTGACCGGCTTCTCCTCGCTGAAGCGGCTGGCATTGGCCGGCAACGAGTTCTCCGGTCAGATACCGGCTGAGCTCAGCCAGCTGTGTGGCAGAATTGTTGAACTGGACCTGTCAGGCAACCGGCTGGTGGGTGGCTTGCCGGCAAGCTTTGCCAAGTGCAGGTCACTAGAGGTGCTTGACCTCGGTGGCAACCAGCTTTCGGGAGGCTTTGTGGACAGTGTCGTCAGCACCATGTCCTCACTCCGTATGCTGCGGCTCGCGTTCAACAACATCTCGGAGCAGAACCCGCTGCCGGTGCTGGCGGCGGGATGCCCACTGCTCGAGGTGATCGACCTCGCGTCCAATGAGCTTAAGGGTGAGATAATGGAAGATCTTTGTTCATCACTGCCGTCGCTGCGGAAGCTGTTCCTCCCCAACAATTACCTCAATGGCACGGTGCCAAAGTCGCTGGGTAACTGCGCCAATCTGGAGTCCATTGATCTGAGCTTCAACTGGCTGGTTGGTCAGATACCAACGGAGATAATGGCGCTGCCGAAGCTTGTTGATCTTGTCATGTGGGCGAATGGCCTGTCCGGTGAGATTCCGGACATGCTTTGCTCCAACGGTACAACATTGGAGACATTGGTGATAAGCTACAACAACTTCACTGGAGGCATTCCCCCTTCCATCTTCAGATGTGTCAATCTCATCTGGGTGTCGCTCTCCGGCAACCGCCTGACTGGGAGCGTGCCTCGGGGATTCAGTAAGCTCCAGAAGCTGGCCATACTGCAGCTAAACAAAAATCAGCTATCTGGCCATGTGCCGGCAGAGCTCGGCAGCTGCAACAACCTCATCTGGCTCGACCTCAACAGCAACAGCTTCACCGGCACAATACCGCCTGAGTTGGCTAGTCAGGCAGGGCTTGTTCCAGGGGGCATTGTGTCAGGGAAGCAGTTTGCGTTCCTCCGGAACGAGGCCGGCAACATCTGTCCTGGTGCCGGTGTTCTCTTCGAGTTCTTTGGCATCCGGCCAGAGAGGCTGGCTGCGTTCCCGAACGTGCACATCTGCCCATCCACAAGAATATACACTGGCACAACGGTCTACACATTCCCCAGCAACGGGAGCATGATCTTCCTTGACATCTCCTACAATGGCCTCACTGGTGAAATCCCGGCGAGCCTTGGGAACATGATGTATCTGGAAGTCCTGAACCTGGGGCACAATGACCTCAACGGTACAATACCGTATGAATTCTCAGGGCTCAAGTTAATTGGGGCACTTGACCTGTCAAACAACCATCTCACTGGTGGCATCCCCCCGGGCCTTGGTGGTCTGACATTCCTGGCGGATTTCGATGTTTCCAACAACGGCCTGTCTGGCCCAATCCCTTCAAGTGGCCAGCTTACCACGTTTCCACCAAGCCGGTATGCGAACAACTCTGGCCTCTGTGGCATCCCTCTACCTCCTTGTAGTCATGATCCAGGGCGGGCAGGCTCGCCATCCGCTTCACCTGGTGGAAGGAGGAAGACTATTGGGGGAAGCGTTCTTGTTGGAGTTGCACTCTCCTTGCTCGTGCTGCTGCTTCTTCTGGTCGCTCTCTGTAAGCTCAGGAAGAACCAGAAGACTGAAGAGATGAGAACTGGGTACATTGAAAGCCTTCCGAACAACTGGCACATCAAGCTGGAAGCTTTCAGGTGTGCACGAGCCGCTAAGCATCAATGTTGCAACATTTGAGAAGCCACTACGGAAGCTCACCTTTGCGCATCTCCTCGAGGCCACCAATGGCTTCAGCGCTGAGACTCTCATAGGCTCAGGGGGATTTGGTGAGGTGTACAAGGCCAAGCTCAAGGATGGCACTGTTGTTGCCATCAAGAAGCTGATCCATTTCACAGGGCAGGGTGACAGGGAATTCACGGCGGAGATGGAGACGATTGGCAAGATCAAGCACCGCAACCTTGTTCCGCTCCTCGGATATTGCAAGATTGGCGATGAGCGGCTCCTTGTGTACGAGTACATGAAGCATGGCAGCCTAGATGTCGTGCTGCATGACAAGGCCAAGGCTAGTGTGAAGCTTGACTGGGCAGCAAGGAAGAAGATTGCCATTGGTTCGGCAAGGGGACTTGCCTTCCTCCACCACAGCTGCATTCCGCACATCATTCACCGGGACATGAAGTCAAGCAATGTGCTTCTTGACAGCAACCTCGAGGCCCGTGTTTCTGACTTTGGGATGGCAAGGCTGATGAATGCACTAGACACACATCTGAGTGTGAGCACACTTGCAGGTACGCCTGGGTATGTGCCACCTGAGTACTACCAAAGCTTCCGGTGCACGACCAAGGGTGATGTTTACAGCTACGGTGTCGTGCTCCTGGAGCTTCTATCAGGGAAGAAGCCAATCGATCCAAACGAGTTTGGAGATAATAATCTTGTCGGCTGGGTGAAGCAGATGGTCAAGGAGAACAGAAACAGTGAGATCTTCGATCCTACGCTGACGAACACTAAGTCAGGGGAGGCAGAGCTCTACCAGTATCTGAAGATCGCTTGTGATTGCTTGGATGACCGGCCTAACCGGAGGCCAACCATGATACAGGTCATGGCAATGTTCAAAGAACTGCAGCTTGACTCTGACAGCGACTTCCTCGATGGATTCTCAATCAACTCGTCGACGATCGATGAATCGGCAGAGAAATCGACATAGCGTTTTCTGGTCCTTGCAGATTTTGATTCTCTGGAGGCATAGAACAGCAGCTAGCTCAATCATTTTTATCTCCTTATTAGTAGCGAACGGTAGCGTCCTCCAATTTAGTAGGAAAAGTTGTAATTTTGATTCCAGTCGCTGTAAATAGTACACAAACATGTGGGCAGGGAAGATGGGTAGGGTACAATTGCAGAACGCTGTTCTCACATGTTGGAGAGATCGGCATGTATTTTGGAAATCGAATTCCCGGCGTTTCAGCATCAGTCCAGCTTTTCTGCACGTGTTTCTGTTCAGACTCCCTTTTCTTGCATGTGCACCTGAATTTCCATTCTATACGTATTTACCTCCATTCTTTTAGATAATTGAGTAAAAATAACAACATTAGGCCTCCACATCCGACGATGGAGACAAAGCAAATTGCGACTTAATTTCTTCAGTGCAGCTATCTATATATGTTACACAGATGCTACCAGCTGCCACAGCATTGACAAAACCTGATCCTTAGATTTTGTTGACATCGTATGAAAGTTGAGTTGTACATACAAAAGGGGAAAAATCTGTTTCGCTGCTCGTTGCATTGCATGATTGCTGGGTCTGGGCAATGACAAAACTGAGCAACAGAAGGAGGGTTCTCAGTTGCGCATCGGCCTGCACTGGATCGCCGTCTATTCCTTTTGCTGACATGGTCTGTGATGGATGCAGTAGGCGTGGTACCTGTCGTCCTTGTGGACAAACTCAGCACCAGGAGAAGATAAGCCATAGCATGGCTTGTATACATTTTCTTTCTGACTCTGTATGAAGTGTGCACTCGGTCGGTCTCTAATAAACAAATGATCATGTTGGCATCATACAGTACTGTTCAGCTTACGTTCACTGGGAAGGAGAATAGTATTTGAGCACCTGACTGACCCTGCTATCCAGGATGCTGAACCCTGAAGAGATTAAACATGACCAACACTTTCAGATCCTGTAAACCCTCTTCTTTGCATAGTTGGATGGAACTGTATATAAGCTTATGCAGCCTTAATTCTCCTACCGACCAGCTGCGGTTTGGTTGGTTTGGAAGCATCTGAGGGTGGGCACAAGGTATTCTACTACTTCCATTTCCATACCTGAAACACACACACTCTTTCCCCGTCAAAGTCCCCTTTGCTTTTCAGCTGTCAAAAACCAAACAAAGGTAGTAGTGCGTGCACTTTGAATTTGATATACACACTTTCCAGGTTTGAATACGTAGGTTGCTCACCGACTCCTTGATTATATTAGGACCAAGTGGTTTGATCAATTAACCCGTGCCGCGCAGATGGTCAATTTTGCCCTTGACCAATCAAAAACTTAACCTCAAGTCTCAGGACACTCACTTTTCTCACTGACCAAACGCCTTTGTTCAGATAAATTTTCTGGCCGGATACAATGGGCAAGCGCAAGCATTCGCTTCCATTAAATTTCAAAAGGATTTGGTATCGGTTATGATGGGCAAGCGCAAGCATCGCTTTCAGTAAATTTCAAAAGGATTTGGTATCGGTTAGCTGAGCTAACCCAGGATAAGACAGCATGCCAAGCGTGCGCCCGGGCGCACGTGCACACGCACGCGTCGCCTTTCTGCACCAAGCTAATCCTATCACAAATCCCATTCGTGTTGAATAGTCGTAGCAATCAACTGATGCATATTGTGTGAAGTCAGAAGCGTGCGATGGCCGATAAGTGTGACGCGATTTAGGCAGGAGCATCCAGACTTTGGAGACAATGACCCGTACCTTCCTTGGTCGCCCATGTGGTTCCCTTCTTCCACCGGGATGTCCTGCAACTACAGCCAATTGAAAAGTAGTAGAACAATAACACGAATCATGAGACCAGCAACAAATCTTGAAAGTCACTCAGCTCATCTCTCCTCCCTTAGGTTACGATAAGTTCGATTGGTCATTCGACCGTTGATTCACACAATTGGCGGTGCAGAACTGGCCGGTTTCGGCTGCCGTGCTTTTGGCATCCTGGGACAGGGGTTTTGCCCTTTTGATGTCACCGTCACTTTGCATCTAATAAAGGCCGCTCTTTGCACGCTGATCTTAATTTGGGGGCGCCCTTTGCGTCCAAAAAGGCAAAGAGAAGGCACTTAGCCAGCCGATTGGATAACACGGGTGTTGCAAAAAGGTCAAACATGATTTGCGTGTTCCTTGGGTTTAGGATCTTTCAGTAGTTGAGCAAAATAGATATGTTTAGAAATCTGAGTGCCACGGATGGGATGCTTATATATTGTTTAGTGAAGATTTGCATAGAACTCAAGCAGCATGGTTTTTTTTTAGAGATGCCGTCTTGCAGCAGCAATTGGTCCATGATGGTCTGATTACCTGGAAATGTCGATGTCTCATGCTCTGCCTCGCAATTCTGTGGTCTCATTTGTTTAGCTGATGCTTGGTCTTCTATTTGTCCTCTGTCTGTCTGGTAGTGGTAGACAATGAGCTGCCATGGAGGAGCATGATTTGCCCGTGCAGGTTCTGCTCATCTCTATCCTGGCAGCCTGTCTGTAGACAACTACTGCCCCAGGTGTCTGTACAGTCCTACACGAGCATGTAGTGCCAGTGTACACAAGTGTCAGGCTTTTGCCAGCAAGGTGGCTACAGGTATACCAAATGAAGACTTGCACTTGTCATTATAGGCAAAGGGAGAGAAAGCATTTGATGATAAATTTTGATCACCAGCCACAATTTTTATGTTATTCCATCCATTCTAGCAGATCAGAAGAAGCTATGCATGCCATAGATGTAGGGTACACAAGGACTGACCTGACACAGACCAAACAGGCCGGTTGGCCATCAGGTGCAACCCCTTCTGTCCATCTCGAAGAAGAAAGAGCAGGCTATAACTTTCTACTGCTTGTGCAGATGAATGCTGGGAGAGGGTAAACACCAGAAAGCAGCAGCTTTGCAGAACAAGTATGGTCACATTCAACCAACAGAGGTGGCCCTGGTCATATCACTTGAGGCATTTGCACAGTTTCAGCAAGGGACCAGAAAGCCTCTTCATTAATAACTCGTGCCATTTGGAAGCGGTGGTTGCAACATGCAAGTGAAAAGAATGAATCATTTGCATTGCTAGTCTAAACGCTAAATACTAAAAGTAGTCGTGGTCCTTCATCTAGCGAATTATCATACTACACAACTGATTATAAATAGTCTAAAACAGATTAGACGGTCTACAAGGCTAACACAATTGACTACTGAATAGTAGTTAAACGACATGTAAACAGTTCACAAGGCCGTATAGGTGAAACGTGTGATCATTTGGTTGTCTCAGATCTATTAGCAGGCAACAAGGACAACTCCATAAAAATAATGCGTTGCAGACCGATATGTCTACAGTGCAAGGAGAACATGTGCTACTGGTTTGTTGGCAAGGTTACACACGAATGTGGTGAGCACTGTTCACAAATGCACACTGTACACAGAGAACCGATGTTTTAATACAAGGACACATAACTCTGCTGAGCATTCTAGAAAAAAGAACTGACACGGTCGTTTCGGTCTCCAGGGTGTCACTATCAGACACGAAATGTGTTTGACTTTACACTGACGATGATCTTTGCAGCGTAAGGCTGTCAGATCCGGTTATGCAAAATTAAATGCTATACTGTTACTGTACTGTACTGTAAACAAAGAGATGTGTAGTTTGGATAGCGATGAAAAGAAAATGGGAATCCTCTAAAGATAGCCTAACATTGCTTAGGGATACGGGGTATCAGCGGATTCAGCCCATTGCATACTTTTGGTCCAGGCCTTTATAGTTTCCTCGTAGCGCTGCCTTTGGTTCTTATACATGTGGCCATGCGGGCAATCTCTGGGACAAGGGGGTCATCCGGGTTGGGGTCAGTGTGGAGAGAGCTGATGGACAGCAGTACCTTGAATTTTTTATTTTTTTATTTTTATTTTTTTTTTCAAAATAAATTGCTGATTCAAAAAATTGTGGATTTATACTCCTGCCGCCGGGCCACCCGGCATTATTTATAAAACGCCGACCCAAGGAGCGTTTGGCCTACGTGGCAGGATCCGGGTGGGCCGCTCGCCACCCCTGCCAGCCTGCCGCCTGTGGGGCGGCGTTCTTTAAAAATCGCATAGTGGGCTGGCGTTATTTAAATTTGGGCATGCGTTTTATTTTAAAAAACCAGCCGATAGAGCGGTTTTTAAATAAAGCCGACCCATTCGGCGATTTGTAAACACTGCCAGTCCATATGGCGTTGTTTTTTGCACAATTGAAACTACAAAAATTTTTAAAGACAGTTAAAAAAGTTAAAATATGAGTGCATTTGACTAGAAATGTTTAGTCGTCTAAAAACATAAATGATACATTAAAATAAAATCCCAGCGATACATTGAGTACAACATGCTACGTTGTGAAACACAATATTAATTCTAGGCGGATACATAATTTGACGTGGTGACACCATGCATCAACGACGTAAACAAGGTTGGACAGACTTACGATGGCATGTCGGCATAGTGTAACTCGCGCTACAAGCGACTTGCCTTAGATAATTTAAAATGCCGGGAACCTAATAATAGTTGTTGATTCATCTACACCAATTGGTTGAGATAGTGCTGTGATGGGCCTCCAGGATCATAGTAGCTAGCACCTCCGGAAGGCAGGGATTTGGGGGGCCAATTCTGCCTCAGGTGGTATGGGCACTTGCAGAATGAGTCAGGGCACAGGGGATCATCTACGAGTCCAAGACACTTGCATTAGCGTCAGCCTCGTCTTGACACGGCACTCAAGGTCGTGGATCTTGTTCTTCAGGTGGTTGATATAGTCTTTGACGTGGCCGTGGTGCAAAGGATCTACCCACTTTGAGAAGCGGCAGTTTCCCATATCAATGTATCATCTTCGTGATCTGAATCTTCATCCACAGGGACATCGGCCTCGGTATCCTCCTACTACATCTGTTCACTCAAACCTAGAATTTGTTCGCCCTCATCTACCTCACCCCTTGGTTTCCGTACGGTTTCACTGCCTTCACCTTGCTCATCAATATCTACACCAACCTCGTTAAGCTCATTCACATTGTTTTCCACCACTTCTTCAACTACTGTGGTCTCATCAGAGCCCCGTGCGTTATCTACTTCAGCAGTCACCTTCTCGTATGCTTGCACGAAAAGAACCGGAGGTAACCCATGCCGAAGGCTAACATCAACAAACCACTTCCAAAGGGTGGCACTTTGTAGGCGAATCACTCCTAGTGGTTATTGCTGATACGCTCAATTCACATTCATCATGATCCAACTTGAAACACTTCATGAACTAGTTATACACTAAACAGAATAGCCTCCCAATTGCTCTATATTGAGCCCTTTTGTCACAGACAGAAACCCGTTGAAATCCACCCCAAACTGACCATAGCGTATCTCCCCTTCACCACTGACCAAATGCGACAAATAAATTAATATTTACCATGACCCAATTGTAATGTAACTCCTGCAACATTTTTCGTATATTCTAGACAATTTGTTATATAAATCTACAAATATCCTTAACAATTACAACTATTGTTAATGGCTAAACCTAAATGTACTAGGTTTACAACAACAACTAATACTAATATTACTTATACTACTACTACTACTACTAATATTAATTAAACTACTACGGGTACTACCTAAAAAACTACTAATATTATCTAAACTACTACTAATACCACCTAAAAAAACTACTAATATTATCTAAACTACTACTAATACTATCTACAAAATTACTAATATTATCTAAACCGCTACTAATGTTTGAAAAAAAATTACCTGAAACCGGCGCTCTCTCTCTTCTTCTCTCCCTCTCTTCCTCCTCACCCGCTCCCTGCAGCCTCCTCTCCCGCGCAATGTGATGCCCCCGACATCTCAAAAGCCTTGACACGCGATTTGATTAGTGTTAATTAAGGATTTGGACTTAATCATGCTTTGAGAAGAGTAATAACTGGTCAATAAACCACCACATCAAAAATTTTCAAGTTGAATATGCAAAACTTTGCGTTACTTGGTTGAGTAGTTAGACATTTATACATTTTCATGCAAGACATCAAATACAAAAGTTTTAGTTCAGGAGGTTACCTTCAAATTTGTTATTTTGACCAATTTCAAAATCAGACGTTAAGGGGCTCAAAAGTTCAAACCAAACCCAGATAGGCTACGCTCAGGAAATGTTGCTAAGTTTAGGGTCGACAACTCCTTCCCAAATTTCATTCTGAAATTACTTTCGATTTAACTATATAACTTCAAAATCTTCCTTTCTATGAAATGAAATTAAACTCATCACTTTTCAAATGCACTGGTCCTTGATCTCATTGGACTTCATTTGATATCCCAAAGCTTGAAAACAAGAAAGACTCAACATAAATTGAAACTGCAGTTTTACCAGACCTTTGAATACAAATGTTCCTGTAGTTCAAAATATAACATGATCTAGCCTAAACATTCTATAGCAAACTTGTAGCCAATTTCATGCTTTACAACTTTGGTATTTTGTATGTTGACATGCATAAAGGTTTGCATGGTGTTTTAGGTCATTTTCTGTCTTCTAGTGAAATCTGTCAATCTAGGCCTGAGTGAAAAATTCAAATTTTGAGCAACCAAAAGACATGATCATGCAAAACTTTGTATATGAAAGTTGTAGGGAATGAAATTATGAACAACATTGGTATATAAATATTTATGTGAAAGTAGACCCAAAATGGACTTATGGAATTTTCAAATAGGGAGGAGCTGTTGGTCAAACTAGGGTCACAGCTTTTGAATTCAGATTTCTTCTAAAATTTGAATATAACATGGTGACAAAGTTTATAACAAAGTTGTATATCATCAAATTTGGAGCACTTCTTGTATTTTGAGTTTTCATTAATTTGGTCTCTGAATCCCTCAAAAATTCGAAATACAAACAGTGGTCTAAGCAGTCAACAGGGATTTTCCATTTTCGGATTTTTCCTTTTCATTTTTCTTTTTCGCCTGGGTCACTGGCCAGGGGGTCCCACCCGTCGGATTCCCAGCCGGTCAGAATGTCAACATCCTTGTGTGGGTCCCACTGCTACACTTTCCCCTGAACCCGGTCCATAGGCCATCTCTATTTTTTTTCGCCCCGGCCCCACCTGTCAGGGACTTTCAGTTCATGGACACGATCCACCACGCCCCCTCCTTCTTCCTCCCCCGCTCTCCCGCGCCCACGCGGCAGGCAGGAGCTGCCAGCCATGGCCCCGACCCCTGCTCCCTCTCTCTTCAAGACGGAGGAACCTACCCCTACCTCTCTGCTCCATTCCCCGCGCCACCCGCTCGGCCACACTCGCCTGCCCCACCCAGCTCGCTCCCTCGGCCCCGTTCCCTGTCGCGCGGATGCCTCCGCCATTGGAGCCCCTACAGAGCTTTGTGTGCTGGCCACCGCGGGCCTCCTTTCTTCCCCACGCCTGCATGCCACCGCGTCCCTGAGACTCCTCCCTTCCTCCTCCCTTCCCAGACCTCGGCCGAGCTCACTGCCGCCTCTAGCGCCATTCCCCGCGAGCGGCGCCGCCCACCACCGCGCCATCTCCTGCCTCGCCGTGGAGACCTAGCTCCGGGCCATCCCCACACCTCCACGACTCCACCAACGGATGCGCCACTTCCCCGTGCAGCTCGCACGCCCATCCTCGGCCTTCTTCCTCGACTAAACCATCGGATCAGGTGACCGCGCCGCCGCGTCCCCAACCTCCGGTCCGCGCCAGTTCGCGCGCGTTCTCAGGCTGCCCCGACCTTCCCGCACAACACCGCATTGGGGAAAAGCTTCCCCGGTGCCGGGAACATGTCCCAGAGCTGACGCGGCTCCAAGTGCGCGTCCCCACGCGCCGCGCCGCGCGCGAGAACGCGGACAGCCGCGCACCCCGTGCCCCTGCCCGAGGAAGAAGGTTATTTTTCGAATAGGCCCTTGCGCTTCTAAGTTTTTACATTTCTATGTTGAGCACTGTTATATGAGTCGTGTAGAACTTACATGCTACCCCCTGCGGTTTGTAGTTAATAACATGTAGGTCCTTGGATCTATGGGGTTTTGTTTTAAATTCATTTTTCTCGGCAGTAAACTTTAAAAATCCGTATAAAATCACTCAAAAATGCTAAAAATCCAACTCAGTTTCTTTGGACTCCTCTTGAGTAGATCTACAGGCTAGGTATGAGGTGGATCTGTGAAAGGACAGTTTTGCCCTTGGTTTGAGGTATACATTTTAAATCAATTTAAATGGACTTGATGGCCTAAATGAACTCCAAATGGCATAAAAATTAGATAGTGGCTTTGTTAGAGTGTCTAGGCACAGTATGATTTTTGGTAGCCCTAGCATTGATGGGAGGATCACCGTTTTGCCCTTGTGCAGGTATTTTAGGTATGTTATTAACTTAAAAATAGTTGTTGCATAAAATATACCCTAAATGCCTCCCCGGAATTTATACATGCTCTCATTAGTATAGATAGCTCTTTGTTTAAATATGAAGCTGTGCATGTTAAGTTTTGAGGCTGTTTTGAAAATGATAAAATAATACTTGTTTAGTTAAGTAATAGGAAATGTGACTTTAGGTTGCAAGATAAATCCTGAGAAAAATCATGGTGCTTTATAGATATTATTAGGTTCCAGAAAGTATTTTTGTGGATTTTATTGCTACGGTTTCCTATGTGATTTGAAAATGATAAGTGTTATGCTATTATAATTGATAAAAAAGAAAAGTGAATTATTTATTCACTTAGATGCTTGTTGAGGCTTCGCTCACATGTGGCTTAACGGACGATTTAAAAGTTGGTAATTGTACCTATGATCGATCCATATGTTGCTTTAGGAACATCTGATTGCATGAGTGTACGTTGCTCTTTATTCACAGAAGTACTTTGGTTTAAGTAGTTTATCAATCACCTTTCTGCCTATCCAGGAAATGATTGTCCACATATTGCTTGATATTCACGCATCCATCCTATTCACTGCATCGTGCATGGCATTCATACAGTGACGCTTAATGCAGGTACGTGATCCAGAAGCAAATGCGTGAAGCTACTTTAAGCAACGGTGTCCAAAAGACTAACTAAGACCCAAATACCACCTAGAGGCCCCTGAAGGTGTATTTGGAAGGAGGAGCAGTCCAAGTGATCAAGGGGTTGCCTGGGGCAAAGCCCCACAACCTGGCAAACTAACATTAGCTTAGTTTGTTGGTTTGGTTGAAAATAAGCAAAGGTAGGCAGGACCATGAATTTCCCAGCTAATCTTATCTTGGTTGATGATTACGCATCCGCATTAGGAGTTGATTGAAAACCCTTGCATTAGATTCCCTAGCTGCCCTGGCCCTAGCACCTATATATAGAGTTCGTAGGATGAGTTGCCTAGAATTGCTAGGTATGAGTAGACACGAGTGAATGGAGTCACTCGTCGTGTAGGTGGTTTCAAAAATCACAGAACTTTTACTATTGAGGAATTAATATTATGCTCATGATTTAAATGGAGAACGGGCAGAGAATAATTTTATTTTGGGATGTGTGTTGTTGTACTATTCGGCTCCGTCCGAGTTGTTTAAGGCCCGTCCGCTGTTCATCTGCTGATCGGCATAACATTGCTAGAGTGCTTAACCGGGATATGGGATCGGTGAAAGTCTTTCCTGGGCTCGTCCGAAGCACAGAGACATGTTCCTACCCGGTGGTTGAGAGGAAGGTGGCCCGGGGGAGCTTGGTACTCATGGCGGGGAGACCGAGATGTCGGTAGGCTCGTCACGGGGGCACAACCTGGGGGCTAGGCGAGAGTGAATCGAACTTGGAACGAGACATGTTAAGATTGGGGCTATATGTGGGAACACGATGGCTAGTAAGCATATACCCCTAGCATGATAGTTATTCTCAAGAATTAAAATCGATTCGAATCGCTGATGCCCACCAAGGTGTGGGAATGCCAATATCACTGTCGGGCAACGTAGTAACTACTTAAATATATTATAATTATTACTCATGTTTTCAAATACTACATGCTTGTACTATTGTGTTGCTTATATTTCTGCAAGTTGTTATTATTATGGAGTTATATGCAAATGATGAAATTTGTCAATTCATGATATTATATCTCTGATAGATCCACATGTTAGTAAGCAAGCTTTGCGTCAGCCGTAAGCCACTCCATTAAGTCCTACTGAGTAATTAGTACTCAGGGTTTGCCCCCAACTTTTGAGTACAGGTACCGATGACATATGGACAAGTGCTTGGATGAGAGTAGTACCGGTGGGCTCGGTGCTGCTCGTCTCATTCGTCTTGTATGAAGACTACTAATGTATTCTGATTCCGCTGCGAGATGTTTGAAATCGCTTCCGCTATCTGTTTTGAACTCGCCTTTCTTATGGCAATATGTTGGTACTTATATTTTTTATTTCGAACTGGTTTGTAAAATGAGTTAACATATGCTATATTCAACTGCTTGAGATGATGTAACTGTTGTGGCTCCATCGTGGGCTGGATGTGTATGATGTCGGTTCCTCTGGGAAAGGGTAATATCGGGAGCCGAATGACTCTCGACGGACGACCGGGTTTAGTTCGGTCTAATTGCACTGCAAGCCAGAGGTGGCAGGTGTGCTTAGCCTGGATTAAATCGGCAGTTCCACCACATGCAGCCCGCGCCGCTTGGCGCGAGAGCGGTCGTGACTCCTCCTCCCACTCTCCCACACCTCCTCTACCCCCTTGCCGTGCCTCTCTCCAATGGCAGCGGCTGCGGCGGTGGCCCGTCGCCGGGACAGAGAAAGAAGAAGAGAGGGGAAGAGAAGAGAAAAGAGAAAGGGAGGACTGGGAAGTATATTACCAAAAACTGCCACACCGGCCGGCCTTTTTTTTAAAAAACCGCCCTACCACACGACGGTTTTTAAAAAACATCAGGGCTGCCAGCGGTATTTAAAAACTGCCACCTCGAACGGCGGCTTTTGTGCCTAGGGCCCACCGCATGGCCGGTCCTGCCCTACTAGCATCCTATCGCCCGTTAGTTCGGCGGTTTTTAAAAATCGCCCTTTGGTTCAGCGGTTTTTAAAAATCGCCCTTTGGCTCGGCGGTTTTTAAAAACCGCCGTCTGGGACGGTGTTGTGCTCTTTGCGCAACTTGGCTATCGCTAGTTTATGATAGAGCTGAGGTATTTAGATGAGTATGTCCTTTTTGTAGCTTGGTTAACGTCGGACTAGTATTAGAGGGTTGTAGGGTATGTTGGCGTTTCTTAGCCTACAGAAATAAATCCGCAAGCGCACGGGAACACGTTGTAGCTTTTTACCCAAGAGTATTCTAGGGTATCAAAATCCATGACAAACAAGGAGTAACTCAACATAAAACGGATATGACCGAACAGTAAAGCCAGCAATTATAAAGATAAATGATAGAGCAGAGTAGGATCACTACTTTAAATAAACAACTTAACTTTACTAAACAAACTAGTATTCTGCTCAACAGGTTTACTTGGACACTGAGGCTATAGAACCACTTCCGGGCACCGGAGTGCTGATAACCCAGACGAGAAAGGTGGGTGCTACTGGACTCAGCTATGCGTCGATGACTATTTATCCGAACAACGGGGTTGGACTACACAGGGCACACACCCACTGTCACCAAGTGGGACTACCAACCAAAACTGTGTGAGACAAGACACCTTCCAAGGCAAACTCTAGTCTAGACACCACGTATACACGAACGAGTTTACTACTACACTGGTTCGAAGCAAGAGAGCAAGCACAACTGCATAGCTAAACTAAACAGAGCACACTTTGCACCTATAAACTACTAAGCAGAGAACTAAGTATGTAAATAAAGTAAGTACGAAATAAATAAAGTAGAGAACAAGGGACTTTACTCAATCCTAGAAATGGAGTAATAATTCCTCTGAGACAAGAGCTCAGGAACATAATACCAAAGAGAATTCCAACTCCTTCACTCTTCACTCACTACTCACTCTTGATCTAACTTGGCTCTCTCTACAATGCCAAGGGTGCCTTCACTACTATACTCTACACTCAACTACAGAACCACACTTGTATTCTATTGATCCACAACACTCTACAAGTGACCTCTCGTGGGTTATTTATAAACATCCGAGGAGTATAGTTATAGAGGTACTAGGATGGTAGTTGGAGTAAGTCGGTGGCCGGGTGGCTATGTAGGTGGCTGGGCGGCCAGGGGTGTGGCAAAGCGGCCATCCGATCCACCGCCTCACTTGATCCGTCGGTTGATTTTGCTTTCCCAAGGTCGGTGGCGGTTACTTGAGTCGGTGCACGTGCAAAACGATTAAAATGCGTGGCCGGGTGGCCAAGGCAATGGCTGGGCAGCCACGTGTTTATCCCATATTGGCTGCAATGTTGATCTCCTGGACTGTGATCGTTGTGTCATGGACTTTCGACTCTTGGATTCATTGGATCCTTGGTTGCACGGTTGGATTTGACTTCATTTGTGTTACTTTGCATGAAGGTTGAAGGACGTGTCGAAATGGCTCTGTAGCGTGGCCAGGCGGCCATAGGGGTGGCCGGGCGGCCATCACATTTGGGCTGGGAGCTTCCTTGGGCCTCTTGGTGCTTAAGCTTTGCTGGGCGGCCGTGGGAGGTGGCCGGGCAGCCAGCCTTTGGCCCAGAGGGGCTACCGAGGCCTTTGCCCATAATGAATATGGCCGGGTGGACATGGGAGGTGGCCGGGCGGCCATGAAGTTGGTTGAGTGGCCATGGTAATGGCCGGCTGGCCACTCATTTTTGGCCTTTATCCTCTCCCTTGCTACTTTGCCCATGTTTTGCTCATTCCTTCATTAATTTGAACGTGACAAAGCTCCTGCGTACAACTTTCATACACAACTCGTGGAACCGGTAGTAATACATGAAAACTTGATAAATTATGCCCACAAACATGAAATGTTGATGGTCGAAAGGGGTTTTATCGACCGCCAACACCCCCTCCCCCACACTTAAAGCTTTGCTCGTCCTTGAGCAAAGAGGAGAGTTAAGCACAAGTGGGATAGGCATAACATCAACATCCACCATAGCAAGCACAAGGTCATTTCTAGCTATTTCACCTTGCCTAGAATTTCAAAAGTGTCTACACTTTGGCATTGGAATGTTGAAGCATGGAACAAGAATATCAGAGTCAACTTCAGGTTCCCATAACACATGAGTAAAGAGGTTTTTAGAACCTTTTAAAATCAGGGCATGCCAACTCTTCTGATCTCAAGACCGACTCTCGATCACTCAAAGGACAAAGTGTCCTTGCCAAAATCTTGCATTCTTCACATCCTAAAATACCAAGGCTTTTTGTGGAGCTAAGGCGGTTGGGATAATGAGGCTTTCCCATCATGTTTATATTGTTGAATCAAACCAAGTGTCAAGAAAGAATTCATAATCAAGTGAGATTTGGCCAAGTGCAAGTGTAGTGTAAGGATTTGTCTCTTGTAGGTGATTTATTTGAATCCCATGTTTGAGTAGAGGGCATGGAGTTCTTCTTTTCTTTTCTTCCCTTTTTTTCTTATATACTCTTTTTTCTCTCTTTTTTTCGAATTTGCATGCCTCTCTTTCTTTCAAACGAAACTTGAATGAGATCATTGACATTTTGTTAGACACCTTTTTGGGAGACTTTATTTTATGGAACATGCATGTGAAGGCCAAAATTCTCAGTTGATTCAAACTCTTTGTGATGGCACAAAGGATGGGAACTTGAGATCATTCAAGATGGAGCCCTCTTTTTATTTTACAAATAAAACTCTTACTCATGTGGGGGGTTCCTTTTAGTTTTCTCCAATCATCTCATATCACAAGAATCAACAAACTAAACTCAAGTGGTTCTCTAATCATGATGGTATCCAAAGGCAAGATTACTTTAGCATAGGAAATAAAATGGTGCAAGCACAAGTCAAATGTGACATTATGCACATGTAGAGCATGATTTGGTCAAGTTCATGTGTAAAGCGCAAAATTTTGGGAGGTGTACAAAATATGAATAGGTGTACCTGACCTCGAAGTGCGGGTTCAAGATGAAAACGAGCCAACCAGCCCAAACCCACGGCTGGGCGGCCAGGGGGTTGGCCGAGCGGCCACTCTTTTGGTGCATTAGACCTGCACATCGATTCGTTTTTGTTGAGAGAGCCTTAGGGGAATGTGACAGGTCTGCGTGCCTTATTTTTATAAAAAATGGTGGCCGAGTGGCCATATGGTTGGCCAGGCGGCCATGAATTTTTGCCAAATCCCCTGAAATTTTCTGAGTAGCGTAGTGGTGCCCTGTACATCGTATTTTGCTTGTGTATTCTACAAGGTCAATGATAGGGGGACGAATGGCTTTGCCTATTCTATCCAAGCTCATTATTGGAAGGGAAACTATCCTACCTTTATTGAATTCAACAAAGTTGAAGGCGTTTGTTACAAAGAAATTAAACAAAGGAAACTATTCGACCTAGGGAGTAAAAACCTAAAACTAAAGTGCCTATGATAACTGGACATATTGGGCATCTAAGGCATGAGTGGATTATAGAGCTCGGGATGCCCACATGCGTCCGCAAGGCGGTGAACTTTGGCAGACAGTCCTTTCCTAAGGACATCAATTTTGTCATCTATTTCCATCTGCTAAAGCTTGCCTTCAGCGCAGCGCTCTTCTAAGTTTTGAAGTTTTGCCTTGAGCGCTGCGATCTCCTCCTTGAGGGCAGCCACCGTTTCCTTCTCTTGGATAGCTAGTTCACCGTCCTCCTTGGTGGTGTGAAGTCGATGGGCTCATCTATTGAGGCATCCGGTACAAGAGCCCTAGGTATGAGCACCTTACCATAACCCGTCGCGGTTTTCACGCCGCAGAGGGTGTTGGTGGATGCACCAGGAATGTCTGGTCCGCTAGATGGCCCCGAGCCTTCCTCTTGGAAGAGGCTCTTCACACACTTCATCAGGGCAAGAACTCCAGTGGTTAGGTGAGGAGATGGGCGTGCAACCTTCTTCGCGATTGCCCTCGTTGGAGAAAGACCATGTGCCAACCTTTCCACACTGTGGGAACGGTGAGAGGAAGGCGGGAGACCATCACGCATGGCCGGGCGGCCACGGGGGTAGGGTGCCATGGCTGAGCAGCCAGTTGGAGTGGCCAGGCGGCCATGGGAACCAAGCCTCATTTGCTAGGGTGACCTCCGGATGAGTCTCTTGGGTATTTCCTCCTTGGGTAAGGAATACAAGGCTATGGGGAGCCTTCGGATGCTGGAGTGTAAGTGGTAGTAGTGTCCGAAGTGATGGAGATGATGGCCTTGCCATTGCTAGGAGGAGAGAGAGGGGTGCCATGGCTGGTTTCAGGGTGGATGATGAAGGTGGAAGTGTGGATCCCTTCCTTAAAATGTCGAAAAAATTTGTCCTTATCCACTCAATAGCCCCGAAGATGTTGGATCGATGCTCCAAACTTCAAATTTGGGTTTTGGCGGCTGGGCAGCTTCAGGGGATGGCTGGGCGGCCAACACTGTGGCCGGGCCGCCTGCCCCTTGGTCGGGCGGCCACACCTAGGGCCGAGCGGCCAAGCCCATGGCCGGCTGGACACGCCAACATGGGCTGGATGAGCCACACGTTGGGGTTGCCCTTGTATGTGAGCTGTGGGTCCATTTTCGCAAGTGGGACATTGGTTTTATTGAGATTTTGAGCATAAGGTGAGATTAGATAGAGTTTTAGGGGAGAAAAGAGATAGTGTACATGGCTTCTTTTAAGGTTTGAGCTTGACCATGGACATGTGATCAAACTACCTCATGCAACTCGAAGACGTCCATTTCTTTGAGCGGAGGCATTTCGAGCTCTAGAAAGATTTTAAGGCATTGTCCATTCACCTTGAAAACCTTTCCGTCATCATCCTAGAGGGTGACAGCGCCGTGATCAGCAACATCAAGAATCGTGAAAGGTCCTTCCCATTTATTTCTAAGCTTCCCATGATGAAATAAACAAATGCAGGAGTTAAAGAGTAATACCTTATCTCTTGGTTTGAATGTTTTGATCTTGAGTCGCTTATCGTGCCATCTTTTGGTGCACTCCTTGTATAGCTTGGCACTGTGGTATGCCCTCTTCCTCCATTCCTCCAATTCAGCTAGTTGAATTTGCCTCCTCATGCCTACTGATTGGAGATCCATGTTCCACCTCTGCACCGCCCAGTGAGATTTGAATTCGAGCTCCACTGGAAGATGACAAGTCTTGCCGTACACCATTTGGTATGGTGTCATGCCAATAGGAGTTTTATACATTGTGCGGTATGCCCAAAGAGCATCGGGTAGCTTGGATACCCATTCTTTTCCCATAGCTTTGACCGTCTTTTGTAATATGTTTTTGATTTGTTTTTTGATGTCTTAGCTTGGCCACTTGTCTGCAGATGGTAAGGGGTGGCAACACGGTGGTCCACATCGAGTTCAGCGAGACACTTCCTAAAGTGCTTGTCAATGAAGTGTGCGCCCCCATCACTGATGATGACCCGTGGTACTCCAAAACGAGGAAAGTTGGTCTCCCAGAACATCTTGATGGAGTGTTTCGAATCTACTGCTGGACACGGTATTGCCTCTACCCATTTTGACACCTAATCCATTGTGACGAGAATGTACTCCTTGTCACCATTCTTGGGAAAAGGTCCCATGAAATCTATGCCCCATACGTCAAATATGTCGACTTGAAGGTTGCTTATGAGCGGCATAGCATCCCTTGGATTTATATTCCCTTGGCGCTGGCATCGTGGACACCGTTGCACGAACTCTTTTGCATCCTCATACATAGTGTGCCAATAGCACCCACTCTACCAAATTTTTGCATGAGTCTGATAAGCCCCATAGTGACCTCCATAAGAGGATGCATGGCATCTATCAAGGACTTGAGGTGTTTCACAAGCTAGAATGCAGCGACGTAGGAGTCCATCTGCACAGAGTTTGTATTGGTAGGGGTCATCCCAGAGATACAATCGGCTGTCGTGGGCCAATTTCCTCTTGTTTGCTCCTTCCGAGACATAGCCGGCAACGATGTAATTTACCAGATTAGCATACCAAGGTTGGGCTGTTGTCACTTTCAGGAGCTGATCATCTCTCATGTAGTAATTGATCGGCAAAGGTGATGTTTCTTGGAATTTCATTCATGAGAGGTGATCTGCAACTGAGTTTTCTACTCCCTTTTTATCTCTGAATTCAATATCAAACTCTTAGAGTAGCAGTACCCACCGGATTAGGCATGGCTTTGCATCCTTCTTGATAAGGAGGTATTTGCGAGCAGCATGGTCTGTATAGATGATTACTTTCGCTCCTACCAAGTATGATTTGAATTTATCTATTGCAAAAACCACTGCTAGCAGTTCTTTCTCAGTGGTGGAGTAGTTCAGCTGCGGGCTGGTGAGAGTTTTGCTCGCATAAGATATGGCATGATGCTTTTTATCTTTGGTTTGGCCCAGTACTGCTCCAACACCGAAGTCGCTTGCATCACACATGATTTCGAATGGTTTGTTCCAGTCGGGTGGTTGAATGATTGGTGCTGTGACCAGTGCTCTCTTGAGCTTGTGAAAAGCTTCAAGACAATCCTCGTCAAACACAAAGGGAGCATCCTTGGCTAACAGGTTGGTCAGTGGCTGGGCTATATGGGAGAAATTTTTGATAAATCTCCTGTAAAACCCAGCATGGCCTAAGAAGCTTCGAATCGCCTTGATGTTTGTAGGCGGAGGTAGTTGTTTAATGATCTCGATCTTTGCACGATCTACCTCTATGCCTCTTTTTGAGATTCTGTGGTCTAGCACAATTCCTTCTTTGACCATGAACTGACATTTCTCCCAATTTAAGACAAGGTCGACTTCTTTGCACCTATGGAGAACTTTTTCAAGGTTCTCTAGACATTCATCGAAGCTTTTGCCATAAACTGAGAAATCGTCCATGAAGACTTCCAAGATGTTCTCAATGAAATCGGAGAAGATTACCATCATGCACCGCTGGAATGATGCTGGAGCATTGCACAGCCTGAACGACATTCGCCGATAAGCGAAAGTTCCGTACAGGCATGTGAATGTGGTCTTACTCTGGTCCTCCGGGTGAATCAAAATCGGGTGGTAGCAGAGTAGCCATCGAGATAGCAGAAGAAAGAGTGATTTGCCATAGCATTTCGTCAATGAAGGAAAGGGGGAAGTGGTCCTTTTTGGTGGCGGAGTTGAGTTTTATATAGTCGATGCACATCCTAAAACCGGTGATAGTTCTCTGTGGGATTAGTTCGTTGTTTTGATTCTTGACAACTGTCATCCCTCCCTTCTTAGGTACAACTTGTATGGGGCTGACCCATTCACTATCTTGTACGGGGTAGATGATACCCACGTGTAGGAGTTTGAATACTTCCTTCTTAACTACCTCTCTCATCACATTGTTAAGTCTGCGCTGAGGTTCCCTTGTTGGTTTGTGATCAACCTCCATAGGTATGCGATGAGTGCACAGGTTGGGACTAATTCCTTTCCGGTCTTGGAGCGAGTATCCAAGCACGGCTCTATACTTCTCTAGAACTGAAAGTAATCACCGGCTCTCACTCTTTGTCAGCTTGTCGCTGATGATTACCGGTGTTTCCTCTTTCCCTTGGAGGAAGGCATGCTTCAGGCCAGGCGGTAGTTGTTTCAGCTCTATTTTTGGGGCTTCGGGCCACAATGATTCACCAAGTTCTTCAAACTCAAGCAGCTCCTCTACCGCACTAAAGTCACTAAGAGCCTCTTCTTCTAGGCTAGCATGACCCACTTCCTCAAGTGAAAGGCTCATCACTTCTTCTAAAGGGTCAATATCTGGGTTTGCTTCTGTTTTGGCATTGAGTGATCTAGCAATGTTGACATTAATTTCCAAGCTAAAGCTGTAGTCTCCCTCTGTATATATCTGAACTGGTGAGGGTGGTGATTGGGATCCCAACCACCATGAACGGTGTGAATCCCTCGGGGATCTCAAAGACATGGAAGTCTAAGAACACCTGAGTATCCCGCAAGGTTGTTGGAATTACCCGAAGCACACAATCGCACTTTGTCGGGGTTTAGTACTAGCAGTGCACCATGGGATAGGTCATGAGGAGCTTTTGTGGGTCGGCGAGATCTAGGTAGCTCGATGGTTCACCGAAAAAGCAACAAGGACACGAAGATTTATACAGGTTCGGGCCGCGAGATGCGTAACACCCTACGTCCTGTTTGTGGCTGATTGTATTGCTTCGAGTTCTCGAGGTTACAATGAGGGCTAGGGCTTTGCTCGAGAGCATGTTGGTGGATTGCGGTGGGTTGAGATGTTCTACGTAGGGGTCCCACATCTGCCTTATATAGTCTGACGGAGTCTTGGGTTACAAGTTGAGTTCCATCTATATCTCCTAGTCGGTTTAGATTACATGAGATCAAATAGAATCTTAGTTTCTACCGTGTCTTCTCCAATCTCCTCAAATCTCAGAACCTAAGTCCGAGCCAAGGTTCCTTTTTTGCTCTCTGGATCACATCGTTGTTGCCTTGACCTCCAAGCCGTCATGACTGTATTTGGGCCTGAATCAAGTGTCCGGCCCATGAAACCAGCTGCTCGCCTGACTCAGGCCCATTGTTGGCCCATGTCCTGGATCCACGCCATGAGGAGCCAGGGGATATTTATCCCCCACAAGCATCCGAGGCTCAAGTCAATTCAGAGGTCAATTAACTCAAGACTCCCGAAGCCAACTGTAGCTCCGAGTGAAATGTATTGCCGAATTAACTTTCATATTCCTCCAATGGTTGCACCAACTAGGTGCACCCATTGGGTGTAGCCCCTGAGCTTTAAGCTGACTTGAGCAACAATCAGCTTAAAGATCCAAAAAGAATAACCGGCTTTGACAACTCCACCTCCAAATCATTCGTCTTCTCAAATCATTGGTTGCACCATCCAGGTGTACCCAATGGGTATAGCCCCCGAGCTTCAAGTTGACTTGAGTAACAATCTGCTTGAATGTCTAAGTAATCTGAAATTTTGAAAGTATATATTTCCTCCCGAGTCATTCAATGCATCTTCTCAATGGTTGCACCGATTAGGTGCACCCATTGGGTGTAGCCCCCGAGCTTCAAGTTGACTTGAGTAACAATCAGCTTGAAGGTCCAAAGAGCTCTCCCAACTCATTATCTCCTGACTGAAGTCTTCAGGCCTTTGTTCCAATCAGAAAAAACTTCAAGAAAAAAATTCCCCACCCATTGGGTGTAAACCGAAAACTACCAAGAATATGAAGAGCCATTCCTGTCGCATATGCTTTTCCTCGAAAACCCAACCGCTCGCGGATCCAACTTTCTTGAACCGTCTCACATGTAGATCACCTACACGTGTCCATCCGAATACCAAACGCCATCACTCTACGCGTACTTGCAGAAGTGAGAGCGGCGCTTCGCCCGCTATATAACTAAGGCCTGAACCCATGCATCAATCACACCTTCATTGCCTTGTGCACACACCAGATTCCACTACCAAACGCTCCCTTCTTGCAAACACCATGGCTGGCACCCATAGGAACCACCCCGAGTTCTCCGACTCGGAAGACGAGGTCTTCGCCGGCGGCCTCGGCGAAGAAGATCCTCCCAGGGACGCTGACCCCCATATGACAGCGACGACGGCGGTGACGACAAGGGGATGGCGCCGCTGGAGGAGGTGGTCGATAACTCCAACGATGACTCTGACCAGTACAACTAGAAGGAGAAGGCGATGCTCTGGGGTCTTAACCACCCTGGCCTCGGCTGTCCCGACGACGAGGACAGCGACGAGGAGGAGGAGGACGAAGACGACGAGGACGATGACGACAGCGATGACGGCAACGACGGTGGTGACGACGGCGACGATAGCAGCAGCGATGAGGATGCTGCTCTGCCCCCAGAAAGCGCTGCCGTGTTGGCTATTAGATTAGGAGTAGCTTAACTAGTAGTGTAGTACCCATAAGAAAGTTCAATGTTTCTGTAGGCTTATCCTTGTAATGAACCTGGTCTTTTCAATGAATCCCTTATGTTTCTTCTTGTTCATGAGTTCATCGTTGCATAATGAAATCTGTTCCTTTTAGAAGCAAGCACTGTCATATTACCCAGACACAGTTTAATCACTGAAAACGAAATCACCGAATGAAAATCATGAGCCTCCGAGTCAAATGACTTGTCTGAAATATGACTGCCACCAAATACTTTCAGATC
Organism: Paspalum vaginatum; assembly: GCA_030272315.1. Taxonomy (NCBI): domain Eukaryota; kingdom Viridiplantae; phylum Streptophyta; class Magnoliopsida; order Poales; family Poaceae; genus Paspalum; species Paspalum vaginatum. The sequence continues at coordinate 22,369,382 of CM059013.1, forward strand.
GAATGAAAATATCTGAGTCAACTTGTCCGATTGAACAATGCCCGACTGAAGTCTAGATAACCCCAATAACAGCCGTGCCGACGAAAACCTTGCAGACTGATCATTAAGAGATCTGTCGCCCCGTCAGAGTCACAGAGAAATCGCTGACGCCGTAAGTTTCCTTAAAGAAAAACAGAACTTCCCCAACTTAATGCCGTTAGGTATTAAAGAGGACCAATACCCTAACGTTCCTTCCACTCGAATCCTTATTCCCCAACAGCTGCATTTACTCCGCCGCTAGTGCCAACAGATTCAAAATCCCTGTCCCAAAACTTTTGAACTTGCGCCAGAATCCTTTGCACCCATGGCTCTAAAGAAGAAAATGATCAGCGAACGTAGAAACACCAGTGAAGGGCTTCCACATGATGAGAATCGGCCAATCTCGTCACCATTCCTTGCTTTCCGTATGTCTTCCGTCTCTGAATCTCAACTAAATCATCTTGTAAAAATGGGGGTTCTTCCTCCCAAGGAGTTGGGTGGGTGGAGAGATTGTGAGGGTGAAAAAGTCCCCACAGAGGATACCCATGAATCTTTGGTCTTTGCCCCTTTCTTTGTCCGCGGACTAGGATTACCCCTCTACTCGTTTGCACGAGGTTTGCTTAATTTCTATTCCATTGACTTGTCCCATCTGAACCCAAACTCCATTCTCCAAATTTCGATCTTTATTCATTTGTGCGAGGCTTTCCTCTGGATTGCTCCCCACTTCGGTCTCTGGAAGTATCTATATCACTGCAACCCCGGTACCCGAGACAAGGTTTTGCAAGTAGTTAGAGGAACTAGCTTAGAACTGCGTAGGGGGCGCAAATCAGTATACCTGGACATCCCCCTCAATTATAGCAACAGAGGATGGCACTCCGAGTGGTTCTACATGAGCAACCATGCCAACTCATTGCCGGCCCGATCAGGACGCCAACCAAACTCCAAACTCAGCAGTTGGGAAGAGGCATCAACTGCAGAGGAGATTGCTAAGGTAGAAATTCTACTCAAGAATATCTCAGATTTGAAAGACAACGGATTGACTGCTCATGCTATAGTCATAGACTTAACCTTTTGTAGCATTCAACCGATGAAAGATGAGTATATCTGGCCTACCTGTATGTTGGAGCCAACAATCCCACTCGAGAGGTCAGCTGACCCATTACTGCAGAAGAAGTTAAGACCTGAGTTGGCCTAATGCTGAGAGGTGATGTCCACAATGAAGGATCACTACGACCCTACTCCGCATGGTACCCTACTCCATCTGTATGTATTTTAGCTTGGTGACCGACTCACTTATGTATCTTGATAATGTACACATCACTGAACAGACTTTCTGACTCCATCTTTGCAGAGCAATATTGCCAAGTTCCTATCCGACCCTCCTCAACACAATGCGGATAAGATGCTGAAATGAGAGTCACAACTAACTACTGAGGAGATGGAAGCTATAGTTGCAGCAGCACAAGGGGAAGGCAACAATGAGGTTGCCACATACATCATCATCCCATGTCTAGCCGAAGACACCGACGCTAAAGAAGGTGCCCGGGCTCAAGAGGAACAAGCCCCCGAGAATACAGTAGCCCCAAAGGAAGGTGATGCTGCCTGAAAGGTGTCCAGGCACACCCGAACCAGGACATCGACAGAACAAGCCGAAGTTCCCTAGAGAAAGAGGACCATCAGGGAACAAATTATTAGTCAGAAGACCTCTCCTGCCAAGCCTGATTCAGCATCCCCATCCAAGAGACCGAGCAAGAAATCCAAAGTACAAGAGACAACCGATAATAGTGAAGGCTCATCTCTTGGCTGCATCGACTGGAAATTGCTGATCGACGAGGAAGAGGAGAAAGAAGAAGAGGTCCCACTTCAACGTCACGAGAGGAGGTCTAAATGAGCGCAGGAACTTGAAGTCATAGCCTCCCCTCTGACTCATCAAGATATGCCAATGGAGGAGGAACTGAACTTATCGGATGTTGATCTAGAGTTAGATCAATTCGTAAAGTCATTTCCACTTCCAAGTGAAAGCAGTCTCATGCCACCACGGTATGCCTGATTCCTTCAACTATTGTCATTTATTCCTGCGTCCAATGTCTCGACTGAATCAAACTTCTGTGCAGGCTTTCCACAGAGCAACACACGATGCCTCCCGGGCCTGATGCTGGCCCAAAAGAACCCCCAAGCCTAAATCGAGTAAAGCTGGAGCCCCCGAGGCTGGGTCCGGTGCAACTGAAGCCCTGGGCTTAGGTCTGGTATGACTGAAGCCCTGAGCCTAATGTCCCAGAGCAGCCGACTGAGGCAGAATTGAAGAGTACAGAGGATCACCAAGATGACACCAGTACGAGGCCTCTGTTCAACTGGCAAGATGCACTCAGCAACCTTGAAGGAAGAAGCACTTCAGGCCGCCAAGAGCATGCCATGGATAAGCATGGCACGCAGCATGAGAGTGAGATCGCTGCTGACAACGAGTCAACTGATGCCGAAAATATACCAGATATCTTAGTGCCAGTGTCAAGCCCCCGAGATGAAAGTCCTAGGCCATCAGGTGACACCATCCTTGCTGAAGAAGCTACCTCACTCGACCTGGTGGCCCTAGATTTACAACTTGCTATTGGCCCAACTGAACCGAGACCGTTTGCAGCTTTTGAAGTAAGTCACTATTCTAAGCACCATGATCTTTGAGGTCTGCATCAATATTACTAATGCATTGAAACCCTTTCTACAGAACTGGCTTGATCAGGCTGTTCAATGGTGTGAACAACTTGCTTCAGTACTTAGGAGTGATGTAGTCAAGCTTCGTCAACAGCTAGCCAAGTCGGAGGCGACCCGTGCTACTGAGACCGCTGGTGAGTGTCTGCCCTCTTAGTTACCCATACAGCCTTTCTTCCGACACATTCTCATATACCCATGCCTTGGAATGCAGCTGCTGCTAAAAGAATTGCTGATCTGGAAAACGCATTAGCTCAGCGCGATGTTTCATACTGCAATGTTGTCCTCGAGCGTGATGAAGCTCGAGACAATGCCCGGAATTTGTAGCACAAGCTTGAACTGGAACAAAAACAGCATGAGGTAACTCACCAAGAAACCCAGTTAGCATATTGTTTACTTACAGAAGCCTATAAGTTGAATCGGTCCGCAAGATGCGGCATTGTGATTGAAAAGAGAAATCCAAGAGCTTCGAGAGTCACAGGATGGATTTGAGAAGTCCTTCTAGAACACATCCAGTGCCTTGACAATGCTTCAAACAAGCCATCAGCTGACTTGGGCAGAACTTGAACAGAAGACATCTGAGCTGATTGAAGCCGACAAAGTCTGAGTTGAGATTCAGAGTAAAAATAGAGACTTGGACAAGGTATTGAAGTCTACGAGGCAAGCTCTCAAAGTGTCCCAGCAGCTGTCCGAGAAGCATCGCCAAGATTTGGAACTTGCGGTGCGAAATTACAAAGTTGCTAAGAAAAACTGCGAGAAACTGAAGGCAGCTTATGAAAAGAACAAAGAGCTGATGAAGTCCGCAATGACCGCAATGAACACCACGCTGAACATATGTGCCCTAGAAGTTGGTTCTTCAAGACCGGTATCAGACTGGGTGGCTACTTTGGTTGAAGATACCAAGAAACATCTTCGAGGATGACTGAAATCAGTTCTTCAACACGTGCTGTTGATGATGAAGATAACTTGGCCAAAGCTTGACTTGGCCGAGCTGACAGCCAAAGTTGGAGTTGACTCGAGCGACACAATGATTGACAACTATGCCTCGGAGATTCAGACCATAGCAGAAAAACTTATTGCAGAATTCGAACTGTAGACTGAAATCTTTGCTTGCTGTGACTCTGTAACTTAATGACACCTATTACGAATGTTAGCCTGTACGAAAACAAGATTAGAATTCTTAGATGATATGAAATCTGATTGACTGCTTATTCTCGTGTATGATGTTATGGGACAGACAAGCCCTTGTTGGCTACCCGATGAAAACATAGAGTTTAGACACACATTATCTCACGGTCAATATATGCAAACGAGTGCCTGGCATAAACTTTTGCATTGAAAAACCCATCGAATACGCAAGACGTAGGGTCAGAGTGCACCCTTCTGTTACGAGTATTCGTGGGCATGTAGCACTGACTATAGGTCCACAACCTAAGCCAATTGCCCAACAGTAAGGGTTGGATTGCACCCTTTTTATGAGGACGCGCAGGCATGTAACACCTGCTGTCGATCATACGACCTAGGCTGATTGCCCCGTAAAGAGGGTCAGATTGCATCATTTTTATGAGGACGCGAAGGCATGTAACACCAACTGTCGGTCATACGACCTAGGCTGATTGCCCCATAAGGAGGGTCAGATTGCACCCTATTTTGAGTGTGCGTAGGCATGTAACACCAGCTGTCGGTCATACGACCTAGGCTGATTGCCCCATAATTAGGGTCGGACTGCACCCTATCTTGAGTAGGAGTAGGCATGTAGCACCAGCCATGAGTCGAGTCAGGACCCATGACTGATTGCCTGCTTATCTGAGGACGAGGACATGATCACCAGAAATCACACACACTCACGTCACGAAAAGAAGAGATATGCACAGAAATCATGCCTTTATTCATGATCCGAGTACATCCGATTGAACATGAATGAGGATGAGTCAACTTGAAATCATGACTAATCATGAGTACAGACTAGAATACATGACTGCCAGGTCGTGAGATGCCTAAGAGTAAAACTTGCACAGATGCTCAATGTTCCACGAGTTCCCAACTGGAGTGCCATCCATCTCAGACAAGCGATAGGATCTTGGTCGAGTGACTTCTATGACGATATAAGGCCCCTCCCAAGGGGGGACATCTTGTGACGTCCAGCCTCCTTGAGGACCCTTCAGAGGACTAGTTCCCTGACTAAAAAGGCACAAGGACGCATGTTGCGCTCATGATAACGCCGTAGAGTCTGCTGATAGCGTGCCGACTGAATTACTGAGTTGAGTCGCTCTTCCTCCAACAAGTCGACTTCCTCGAGCCGCGTGCTCTCTGCTTTCACGATATCCTTGAATGCTAACCGCGGTGCCCCATATGCCAAGTCAGTAGGCAACATTGCCTCCGAGCCATATACCATGAAGAAAGGTGTGTTCCCGTTGAGAGCTTTACTCGGCTGTGTTCTGAGGCTCCAGACGATGTACGGGAGTTCCATGATCCATTTTCCTACCAACCTCTCGTCCTTGTTGAAGACTCTTTTCTTTAGGGCATCCAGAATCATCCCATTGGCGCGCTTGACTTGGCCATTAGCATGAGGGTGTGATACTGAGACGTACTTAATGAGGATAGACTTCTCGCTACAAAAGTCAAAGAATTCTGAGCCCGTGAAGTTGGAGCCCAAATCTGTGATGATGCTGTTCGAAATTCCAAAGCGAAATATAATCTCTTGGATGAAATCCACCACTTTTGCTGAAGTCAGAGATGCGATAGGTTTGACCTTGATCCATTTAGTGAACTTATCAATGGCTACCAAGACATGAGTGTAACCACCCTGAGCCCTTTTGAGCGGACCAATCATGTCAAGCCCTCAGCATGTAAAGGGCCATGAGACAGGAATGTTCTGCAACTGTTGAGCTGGCAAGTGATGCTGATTTGCGAAGAACTGACATGCCACGCACCGCTTGACTAACTCTACAGCATCATGCTTAGCAGTCGGCCAATAGAATCTAGCCTTGAATGCCTTCCCGAACAATGTCTTGGAAGCAGCGTGGTTACTGCATTGCCCAACATGGATTTCCATCAGCAGACTCTTGCCCCGAGACACATCAATGCATTTTAAGAGAGCTCCAGCCGCACCGCGCTTAAACAGATCATCACCGATCAATGTGTAGCTGGCCGCACGCCGGATGAGTCGCTCAGCTTCTGCTTTGTCGTCAGGCTCGTCACCATCCCTGATGTACTTGATGATTGGGACCCACCAGTTAGCTGGAGCATCCTCTAAGCTCAGAACGTATTGCTCTGGGGGTTCTAAGTCATGATCAATGGATGGACGAGACAATTCCTAGACGCACACACCTAGGGGAATTTTGGCTTGGGAATAACCAAGCTTGGATAGTAAGTCGGTGTCTGTGTTGCCATTGTGGTCCACATGATGAAATTCGAGTCCGTCGAACTTGTCCTCCAGCTTGCGTACTTCGGCACAGTATTTGTCCATCACTTCTGTGGTACAGTCTCAGTCCTTGTTGACTTGACTAATCACCACTAGAGAGTCACCAAAGACCATGAGGCACCTGATGCCGAGTGAAATCGCAATGCACAGACCATGCAGCATAGCTTCGTACTCCGCCGCATTATTGGAAATTGTGAAGAGGATCTGTAGGACATACTTGAGTTTCTCGCCTTTTGGGGATGTTAGGACGACACCTGCCCCGGCTCCATCTATCTTCAACAACCCATCGAAATACATCTTCCAGAATTCCAGAGGCTCCGAGTTATCTGGTACTTGGTTCTCTGTCCACTTGGAGATGAAATCAGCCAATGCTTGGGTCTTGATGGTGGTGCGTGGGCAGAATGCGACGTCATGTGCTCCCAGCTCACACGCCCACTTGGTGATTCTTCCTGTAGCCTCTCTGTTCTGCAGAATCTCACCAATGGGGAATTAGGTGACTACCATGACCTTGTGCTCTTCGAAGTAATGACGAAGCTTGTGAGCCGTGATGAGGACCGCATACAGTAACTTCTGGACCTGATGGTACCTTATCTTAGATGGGCTGGGTACTTCACTGATGAAATAGATCGGGTGTTGAGTCGGCTGAATATGTCCTTCCTCCACCCTTTCGGCCACCTAAACTGACCAAATGAGTCATACAAGAGAGGTACAGCAATAGATCATCGGCTGCACAGTCTGCTGTGGCTCAGTTTGGTGATTTCAATACTAGGGGCATCGTCAAGAATTTCTTGAGGGCCTTGAGTGCTTCCTGAGCTTCTGGTGTCCACTGAAATCTGTCCACCTTCTTTAGGAGTTTATAGAATGGTTTGCCACGTTCGCCCAGCCGTGAGATGAATCGGCTTAGCGCAGCCATGCACCCTGTGAGCTTCTGGACATTCTTTTGTGACTTAGGAGGCTGCATCCAAAGAATTGCATCGATCTTCTCTGGATTAGCCTCGATTCCCCTTTTGCTGACGATGAATCCGAGTAGTTGCCCAGCTGGAACCCCGAACACACACTTAGTGGGGTTAAGCTTCCAACGGAATCTCCTCAGACCGTTGAAGACCTGCTGGATTTCATTGATGAAGTCTTCCGGATCCTTCGTCTTGATCACCACGTCATCGATGTAAGCTTCAACATGCTTGCCCCAATGCTTAGCCAAACATGTCTGGATCGCATGCTGGTACATGGCTCCCGCATTTTTCAACCTGAAAGGCATAGAGGTGTAGCAGAACGCCTCGAACGGCGTGATGAAAGCCGTCTTCTCCTGATCCTCCATGGCTAGGCTGATTTGATGGTAACCTGAGTAACAGTCGAGGAAGCAAAGGAGGGAACATCCGGCCATAGAGATGACTACTTGATCTATCCTAGGTAGCCCAAAGGGATCCTTCGGGCAATGTTTGTTGAGATAAGTATAATCAACACACATCCGCCAGTCTACTTTATTCTTTTTAAGAGCGAGTACAGGGTTTGCAAGCCACTCGGGATGCATGACTTCTCTAATAAACCCGGCAGCTTGGAGCTGGTTTAACTCTGCACGAATCGCCTCGCTCTTGTCCGGAGTAAAATGGCGCAGCCTTTGCTTGATTGGCCTCGCCTGGAAACACCTTGAGTTTGTGCTCAGCCAATTCTCTCGGGACTCCTGGCATATCCGTAGGCCTCCATGCGAACATGTCCCAGTTGTCCCTCAAGAACTAGACGAGAGCGCCTTCCTATTTGGGAGGTAGGCTGCGCTGATGGTCACCGTCTTCGAGGCATCGGGGAGGTTGAGGCTCACTTCCTTGGTCACCACAGTCTCTTGGATGGCCGTGGTGAGGACCGACTCATGAGTCGGGATCGGCAGATCATCTTTTGAGAGCTGAGTCACATCACCGATGAGTTGGCACTGAGCCACCGCGGTTGTTGTGGCGAAGGCCGTCTGAAAAGCCTCCCAAGCACAGAGAGTAGAGCCCTTGAAGTCCGCCCACACGGAGAGAACTCCATGTGGGGCCGACATCTTCAGGACTAGGTACGAGTAGTGGGGGACAGCCATGAACTTGGCTAACCCAGGTTGCCCAATGATGGCATTGTAGGCGGAGTCGAAGGTGGCCACCTCGAAGCGCAGGGTCTTGGTGCGGAAGTTTCCTCTGTTCTGAAGGTGACGTGCAAGCTGATGTGACCCAGCGGGTATTCTCCCTCGCCTAGCATGATCCCGAAGAACGGACTATCCGACTCCTCCAGATCGCTGATGGAGAGCTCGAGAGATAGTGTTGGCACTAGAATTTAGCCGACCCAGGTTAATGGGCCTTAATCGGTTTGGAGCTAAAAGTTGGGCTATCCAAGGGAGAGACAGCGTGTATTTTGCCTTTGGGCCAAGTGCCCGTGTATCTTAGGAAAGATAGTTTCTTTGGTAGGGAGTCCAATCGGGACTCCAGTTTAGTTAAGATTAAGAGATAAATTAGGAAAGGATAGACTTGCTATCCAAGTCTGCGGACTATAAATATGTACACGTACCTATGAAATAAACAGAGACTACTCACGTTCGTCAACAGCGGTTGTCTCCACATTCTCTCGGCGCATCGCCACCCCTAAGCAGTTTGGGTTTCAAGGTATATCGCCATGCTGCTCTATTGACTTCTTTCGTAGATGTTGGTAGGGCATTACGGCATTTTGCCTATGGTAGATCTTGTACTAAGCATTGTCGTTGGCAAGATCTGCTAGTTATCACGTGTATCGACCCGATCTACTTATTCTCTAAGCTTCACGACATAGATCGGATCGTGCACACTTTACCATCATGCTATCCTTTGATGTTATTATCTTTTGCAATATATGCTGCGTCAAGTCACCGCCATATTTTGCTAGATTTGCATGATACAAGAGGCTTGCTTAGGTTGATATTGGATCATCTATTTAAACCCCATGCATTCTTGCATCTTGATCGGTTTCTAGCTAGAGATAATACTCTGTTTATTTATTATGCTAGTTTCTATTAAAGATCCGATCTAGGTAAGCAGATCACTTTATTTCTATGCATCTTTTATACATCGCCCAAGCAACATCGGATTGGCTCATGGAGTATCGATGGAGGTTTGCCGATGTCAAGACCCAAAGCGGGAGAGCCGATCCGAGCGATCCGGCTAGTATTTAACGTTTACCTTGTTTTGTTTGATTATGCAGAGAGAACAGGAGTCGACCACTGTCACCACCACCTTCCTGGCTGTAAGGTCAAGCCAGGTGGCACGCCCAATCACCACTGTAGCTAGCAGTTGGCTAATCGTTTAGCCGACTGGGAGCCGCAGCAAGGAGGAGCGACCTCTACGTCCACATACACCTCCCGGCTCGCATTGTGTTGACCCGTTGGTACACTGCCCACCGGTTTCCCTGCGGGAACACATTTTTGGCACGCCCAGTGGGAACGATCATCATGGCTGGAGGCAAGAGAGTCGTAAATGTTGATGGATTCACGCCCATCGACAGGGTAGAAGACCTGCCCGAGAATCACCAGAAGCATTATGCCTCGATCATCGAGGATCTCAAGAAGAAGTTGCTTGCCATGTACGGACGCAGTCATCACGACTCCATCAGGATCCAAGGAGTACCCGAGTCGCTCCTAGACATGGTCGACCTCATGACTCCATCACAGCAGCGCTCCGAAGCACTCCATGAAGAGATCCAAAGGATGACGGCTCACGCCCTCATACGGCAGTCGGAAGCAACCATAAACCGCATGGACAATATTGTGGTCAAGACTATCAGAGCTGCCTTGGCCGGTGAACCACTGCATATCATCGGCCCCGAGATGAACGGCCATGTCAGAGAAGCCATGTTCTACTCTAGGCCACTCACCCCCATTCATATTGAGGTTCAGGGAGATAACGTCGCCGAATTTGTCATGCACCCTTCATGTGACGGCATTCCCCTAGAGCCTCATGCTTACTCTACGCCACCACTGGTCATCCCTGAGGGATAATTCTGCCAGCTCATGTACCGATAGCTGGAAGAAGGGGAGCGACCTCCCCACCCGTATCCCAATCCGGTAGTTGTCAACAAGCAACCAGCTCAAGCCCAAGGTACACCGAAGGCTCAACTGTGAAGCCCTAGGCATCTCCCGAGCATTATCATGTGCATACTTTGTTTAATTACTTCTCATAAGCATCATCTCATCTCATGCTAATGTGCATTTGATTCATATGAACAAACATGGTGAAAATAGCTAAGTGATACACTCAGTTTTGCAAAAATGACGCTATAAATGTGAGCATAACTTAAATCCTATGGAGATTTAGGTGAAACTTTTTATACCAAACTTGTAGGTCATTAGGTGGTAAACAACTTTGTCAATTAGAGCTTGGATGGAAAATGGGCTTAACTTACTGTAAAAGGTCCTTTGGTGTTACCCAACAAACACACTCCAAATCTGACATATTTAGAATTCTTCATTTTTCTATATCCTAGAGTCCTTTTCATGCAAAGGTCCAATTGGGAAAGTTTTAGGCCATGAAATCTTGAACAACTTTGTCAAAAACGCTTTTGGGAGAAAATGGCTAGAAATAGGACATTTGAATTATCTAAGGAAAACAGTTCTCAGTCCAAACTGAGGGCTGATAGTTAAATTCAAATTTAAATCAAATGTAGAGCCAGAATTTGAACTTGGTGCTTTTGAAAAAGTTCTAGATCTCAAAGGGTACAACATTTAATTCAATTGGGTCCTTTTCAAATTCGGCTCGTAAATTGGTCAAATTTGCAAAATTCAGAAACCTGGTTAGTGGTCAAACCCCATTTTTCATTTTTCGGGATTTTCTTTTTCTCATGAGCCTATGACAAGTGGGTCCCACCTGGCAGGTCCGCGGGTTCCCGCCCGACACCCGCAGCTGTGGGCCCCACCGGCTCCCTCGCTCCATGCACCCGGTCCATGCGCCTTGTTCTTCATCCCCGGCCTTGGCCCCACCTGTCAGCCTCACCGGTCCATGGACCCAGCCCACCCGCGCGCCTCTCTCCTCCCTCCCCGCCCGGCCGCGCCAACGCGGCGCTGGCCTTCTGGGCGCCGTGGCCACGCGCCGGCCTCCCCGACCGCCGTGGCCACGCGCCGCTGCCGCTCGCCGACAGCGCGCACGGCGCGCCTTCAAGGCGGGGGCGAGGCCCGACCTCCTTTCCCCGAGCCCCATTCACGCGCTCGGCCTCCGTCTCCCTCGCTCCCCACGCCCGGCAGTGCGCGCTCGCCATTGGAGCCGAGCTCGGAGCTCGGGCTCGCGCCTTCCCCTCCGCCGCTCCCCGAGCCTCCCCACCTCCACCGCTGCGTTCGCCTCGACCCCGCGCACCTCGCGCTCGAGTCCCCGTCGCCGCTCCCTGCCCGGACGCCGAGATCCGACCTCGCCTCGACGTCGCGCCGCGCCGGTTCACCCTCGGTTCACCTCCGCCGCCCGCCTCGACCACGCCGTCTCCGCCGTCACCGCCACCTCGAGGTAGAAGCCCCGCATAGGGAACACTGTCCCCGACCCGCGTCGCGGCCGCGGCGAGCTCCGGCTCGCCTGCGCGCGCGCTTCTTCCCGCGCGGCCGCGGGCGTCGCGAGGAAGAAGAAGGGGGCCGGGGAAATTTTAGATCCGGCCCCTGCTTTTTCCATATTCACAAATCGGTCCACCGCGCTGTATGCTGAGTCTTGCAAGTCTTGCGTACTAGCCCCTGGGGTTTCGAAACAATCACAATCTAGCCCCTGGATCTAATGATTTTCCTTTTAAATTAGTTATTTCGGCAGAAATCTTTGAAAAATCATAGAAAACTCAATAAAAATAAAAAAAAATACCAAACTAGTTGCATTGTAATCCTTTTGAATAGATCTGTCTGGTAAATATGATGGTTGAGTAGGAAAGTACCAATTTGCCCCTGATTTTATGCAAGGATGTAAAACCCTAATAAATAAGAAATAAGGACTAAATGATCTCCAAAAATTGTCAAATTTGAACAGCAGGGTACTTATGGTATATAGGCTCACTATGATTTTTGGTAGCTCAAAGGTTCCCTGTTTGATTACCATTTTGCCCCTGTATGTATTTTTAACATAGAAATAATTGAAGAAATGATATTTACATAGAAGTTAGGCTCTAAATAGTTTTACACATTTTATTTGTGCTCCCTGTAGTGCAAATGGCTCACTGTTGAAATGGGGTACTATGCATTTCAAGTTTAGTTAGTATTTTGAAAATAATGAATTCATGCATGAATAACTTGATAAATAGGAAATGTGGTTTAAATGAGGGCCAAAAATTCTAAGGCTTGGGCAGAAGCCTTACTAGCGTACCTAAGCTTAGTATAAAATTTGATAGCCCAAATGCTTATTGTTTATTTACTGTTTTACCCCTGCCTAGTAATTAAGCTATGATTAGCAAAAGACAAGGGGTCTAAATAAAAATTAAGCCATAGGGGACTTCGTAGTATTTATCTGAATTCTAATTGTTGAAAGTAGCTCACCGCTGAAAACGAGAGGCTGTGCATGTAAGGTTTGACCTATTTCGAAAATGGTAGACATAAAGCCTATGTAAGTAAGTAATAGAAATCATGAGACTAGTATATTAATAAATGCCACCATGGGTCATATTTGGAAGCATAGGAGTATGTAAACCTTAGCCGTTGATTTGGAATGCAATGTAGGTTTTCACTACAGTTTAGAAATGCAGGATGGTAACGCTAAGCTAGCTAGGGTTAAGTAGGGTTCAAGTAGCTTCGGCCGTTTCATGTGGATCGATGCTACCCCGTCACGCCCTCACATTGTTTTATGTGACAAGCTAAGTTATCATAGGTGATGGCTTGTACGATTTCTTAAAGCTAAACAAGTTTCATCACGAAAATACATAATGTCATTCCATAAACCCTGATTCCTTGCATTGCACTCGCATCCTGAAGCAAGCCTTGCACTAATACATGCTCCAATTGCACCATGTCATGCATATAGATTCCGCGAACGAAGAACAACCGCCGAACCAACCCGTCGCGGAGGAGCCCGAGGAGGAGCTGCACCAAGAGCCAGAGGACCAACAGCAGGGGCCCGACTCCGCTCAGGAGGCAGCTACTGACTCTAACGAGGAAGGTAGGCAGGACCATACTTAACCCAGCAAACAAAATATACTTGATGATTACGCATATGCATTAGGAGTTGCTTGATACCAGTTGCATTAGACTCCCTGGCCGCCCTGGCCCTAGCACCTATACATAGAGTTCGTAGGACGAGTATGCCTAGAAATTGCTAGGTACGAGTAGACACGAGTGTGTGGACTCGTCACATAGGTGTTTTCAAAGTTACAAAAGCTTACAGTTATATCATTTATTATTGTTGCTCATGAATTAAATGGAGACCGGGCGGAGATTTATTTCAGTATATGCTTTTCATAAGGTTGCACTTTGGACTCCGCCCGAGTCGCATAAGGCCCGTCCGCTGTTCGCCTACTGTTCGGCATAACATTGCTAGAGTGCTTATCCGGGATATGGGACCGGTAAAGTCTTACCTTGGTTTGTCCGAAGTTTTCGAGGCTCCGCCCATCCACTTGCTGGAGGCTGATGGGCCCGAGGGCGCTTGTACTCAAGGGAGGGCTGACCCAGAGAACTGTGGTATCGCTCCTGAGGGGGCACAACCCGGGGGTTAGGTGGGGGCGCTTTGAATCTTGGGACAAGACAGGTGGAGATCGGGGCTATATGTGGGAACGCGATGGCTAGTAAGCATATACCCCTGGCATGATAGTTATTCCCGGGAATTAAAAATCGATTCGAATCGCTGATGCTCACCAGGTGTGGGAATGCTGATAATGCACACGGGCAACGTAGTAACTACTTAAACTCTCGGTATTTAATACTCATGGTTTTTGGAATACCACATGATTGAATTGAACTGTTTACCTTTCTGCAAGTTACAGTTATGTTGAAGGTTATACAAATGATGAAAACTTGCTATTTATGTTACACATGTTACTGTTTAAAACTAAAGGCTAAGGATCCACTTGCTAGTAAGCCGCTTCGCGTCAGCCGTAAGCCAAATCCATTAAGACCTACTGAGTAATTAGTACTCAGGGTTTGCCCCCATATTTTGAGCGCAGGTATGGAATTCATGGTCTGCACTTGTGTTGGAGGCGGAGCATGCCCTCATTTAGGATGAAACGACATGAGTGGCACAAGGGCAACATCGGTGGGCTCGATGTTGTTACCTCTAATGCAAATCTTTTGGTGATATCATGGTGTCCTCTGAACTTATAATTCCTCTGCGAGAAACTTTCGAACTTGCTACCTTATAACACTATGTTGGACTTGTATTTTATTTAAAACCGGTTTGTAACTAAGTCTAATATTATGCTATTCAACTGCCTGTGATGATGTATCTGTTGTGGCTCCGTCGTGGGTCAGATGTGTATGATGTCGGTTCCTCTGGGAAAAGGTAATATCGGGAGTCAAATGACTCTCGACGGACGACCGGGTTTAGTTTGGCCTAATCACATTACAAGCCAGAGGAGGCAAATGTGCTTAGTCCTGGATTAAATCGGCGGTTCCGCCACATCAACCACGCCAAAAGCCGACGAAATCGACTGACCAGGAGATGATTGAGTGGCAGCGCGCCTACGGAACCAGGCTGATCCAACTTGATCAGGCCAGATATGTTCCTGCAGGCAACCTCAATGGTGTTGTGCTAGATATCTTGAAGAATCAGTACGGGATGGTGCCCAAACGGGGGCAATTACTTATGCTAAACCTTATCCAGAGGCGTACGATCTCCTGGAACCCCCTCCGAAATTCAAGATCCCGGATTTCACCAAGTTCTGCGGCAACGATGGCTCTAGTACCATTGAGCACGTCAGTCGATATTTGGCACAGCTAGGCGTCGCCTCTCGAGCTAAGCATTTGAAGATTCAGCTCTTCTCCTTGTCGCTCACTGGGCTAGCGTTTGGGTGGTACACCACGTTGGCCTTGGGATCAATTTCTACATGGAAGCAGCTGGAAGAAAAGTTCCATGCCCAGTTCTTCTCTGATTCTAATGAGGCAACTTTGACCAACCTGGCTAGCATCTACCAGTATCTAGGAGAATCGGTCCAACAATACATCTAGCGGTTACGCGAATTGAGGAATAGGTGTTACTCTCTACACCTACCAGAGAGGTGATTGGCAGAGCTGGCTTTCAAGGGCATGAGCAAGGTTGTCAAAGCTGTTTACGGGCCGACTGATTTCGAATCTGTCAGCCATTTGGTGTCCAAAGTTTCAGCCTATGAACCCAGTCACCCTGAGATCCTCCAGGAGAAGCATAGGAGGAACATCGGTTACATTCAAGCCGATGACGATGACACGTTGGATGACACGGATACATACCTCATCCAATGGTCGAGGAAGAGCCAGCCGCTACAGTGTCAGTGGGTAAAGCAGCCCGAACCCACTCCTGGCTTCAACTTCAACGTACCCAAGACTAAGCAGATCTTCGACTTACTGCTCAAAGAGAAGCACTTGGTACCACTGGCTGGGCATCAAACACCCTCGGCCGAAGAAGTACGTGGCCGCAAGTACTGCAAGTGGCATAACAAACTCGATGGTCATTGACACTAATGACTGCATTGTCTTGCGGACCAAAATCCAGAGGGCCATCGAGCATGGAAGGCTGGTTTTTGCCTGCCCTCCAATGAAGATCGAGACAAAGCCTTTCCTAGGTCAACTTGGTGCACGCAGTCCTGCCACCCTAGGAACTGGGAAGATTCGCCGATCGGCTCAACTGAATCGGCTTTTAGCGCTCGAGCTGCAGGGAGCGATCGCCGCAGGGAGAGTCCTTCGCCGTACCATGGAAGAGCCCAGCCCTGGGCCATCTGTCTCAATTAACATGGTTCGGGCCACTACAGAAGAGAAAGGGAAGGCCAAGGCTGACCCACGCGAGGACCTACCTCTTGAGTTTAGGGTTGAAGAGCACACTTCAGCCAGAATGATCGAAAGAAACCATCGATTCCGCCCAAACTCTGGGGCGTTGATGGGATTATACTCGCGGCATCACCAGCATAACGAGGAGCGCCATCGTGAGGAAGAAGCATACTACCGTGAGCAGCGTCGGCGTCACAAGGAGCATTATCGGGAGTACCCACGCTCCCCTAAGCATGACACACGATGATGGGAGAGCCCACGGAAACGGGACAAGCGCCTCAACCTCGCCAACCATAGGGAGCACTGGAGCTACCCATACTACTACTACTGCTGGAGCCAAGGCATGAGCAGGCTCCCCACCCCTGATGAATGCCCGGAGCGTTCTGCTCGCTGGACCAGGCACCACAAGCCGTCGGTGTTCGAGCGCTTGAGGCGCGCGCCCTCACCGCCTCGCCGTCGCATGCCTTCACCGCGGTATGGACGTGGCCCCTCTCCACCGCCACGATGGCCTGAGTCCCCGTCAAAGAGGCGACAAAGATCCCCTCTTCCAAGGCGAGCGTCACCTCCTCCGTAGTAGGGCGTACCGCCGATCCAAGAGGCCAATGATAGTCTGCATCGCGAGGAATGCCACTTGCCTAGGTGGTGTCTGGAGGGCCTGTCCAAGTCACAAAAGCGCAGGTTTCAACGTCTACGTTGCTAGGAACACGCCGAAGGGGAGTGCCTTCTAGCAGCTGAAGAAGTTTGGTGGCATCTTTGACATTCCAAGTTTGCGTCCAGAGCGCAACTTCATGTGGAAGCTCTGAGGAGCAGATGCACCAGCCAAACCAGCTGTGGCCGACTCGTCAAAGGTGAGCGAAAAGACGGAACCTTGGACATGGACAGCGACAGTCAATCGGACCACGGGGACGACTTTGAAGGGGAAGTCAACGCAGTTCTGAATAAGGCCACGGTGGATGTCAACATGGTCTTCTACTTGTGAGACGATTTCCGACCCCCAGCGAAGGAGCAGATGGCCGAGTCTATGGCGTAGCTCAGCCTCGGCCCTGCAGCCGCTATTTTTGAGAAGCCGATCGACAAAAAATATCGACACCTTAAGCCATTATACCTAAAGGGGTTTATCAATGGCAAGCCTGTTAGCAGGATGCTCATCGATACAGGTGCGACCGTTAATATCATGCCTTATTCCTTGTGTCGCAAGCTTGGCAGGTCTACGGAGGATCTTGTTGATACCAACGTCACTGCTGAAATGTTTTCAAAGGGAACCCGTCGAAGGTCAAAGGGGTTCTCAATGCTGAGCTGACAGTTGGCAGCAAGACCATGAACACTTCATTCTTCGTCGTCGACGATCACGGCCCTTTCTCTGTCCTGCTTGGCTAAGATTGGATCCATTCCAACTGCTGCGTCCCGTCGTCCATGCCTAATTCAGTGGAATGGCGATGAGATTGAAGTAGTCCCTGCTGACGAGTCCTGCGACGTCGCAATGTCTGAGGAACAATTTTGGACAGAAGAAACGGAGTGCCTCTCGGGTCAGCAAGACTCAGACTGGAGCTTTGTCGACCTAGCAAAAATTGGGATCATGCCGGTTCATGCAACCGGCAACCAGCATTAGATGACGAAATAGCTAGTGTATCTGCCGATCTCTCTGATCGGCTCACTGGTTGGTATGAACATTCTATGGGTTCACAACCTGTAGTGGCCGATCTGCGTGATCGGCCCCAAAAAATTTGTAATCATATTTTGTGTAAGATTTCTGCATTGGCTGAGTCATGTGATCGGCCCCAAAGTATTAATGTAATACATGTTTTTTCCGATAAGGATGTTCTTTCTTGCGATGATCAATCAACCCCTAACGAAGAAGGGTCAGAAGTTGCGTGCTCTCATCCCTCTCCGGCGTCATCAGGGATCCACACAAGAATTCGCAGAAGAGGGAAAGCTCAGTTTTGGTTTCACGCCATCTGACGAGCTTGAACAGGTCGACATCGGCTTAGGGGATCGACCAAGGCCGACGTGGATCAGTAAAAAGCTCAACCCAGAGTTCAAAGCCAAGTTGATCGAGTTGCTCATGGGAGTTCCCAGATTGCTTTGCCTGGCAGTACCACGAGATGCCAGGTCTTGATCGGTCTATTGTTGAACATCGGCTACCGATCAAGCCCGGTTTTCGACCGTTTTCTCAACATCCTAGGAAAATCGACGCAAAAATCATTGATACGGTCAAAGAAGAGATAGAGAAGATGATCTGCGCTGGGTTTATTCGCCCTTGTCCGATATGCCACTTGGATATCGATCATTGTCCCTATTTGGAAGAAGAACGGTAAGCTCAGGATATGCATCGACTTCAGGGATCTCAACAGAGCTACCCCAAAGGACGAATACCCGATGCCCATTGCAGAGTCACTCATCGATCTTGCAGCTGGTCACAAGATGATGAGTTTCCTCAATGGCAATGCTAGGTATAATCAAATCTTTATGGCCAAAGAAGATGTTTACAAGACAGCTTTTCGTTGTCCACAGGGTTTATTCGAGTTTGTGGTCATGACCTTCGGCTTACGCAATGCTGGAGAAACTTACCAGCGGGCCATGAACTACATCTTCCACTGATCTCATCGGCCGGCTCGTGGAAGTATACATTGATGATGTGGTGGTCAAGTCAGTGTTGCAGGAGAATCACTTAGCCGATCTGCGTCAAGTCCTCGAGCGTACTCGTAAACATGGCGTGAGGATGAATCCCGATAAATGCGCGTTCAGCATCACTGCCAGACAATTCCTTGGGTTCATGATCCATGAACGAGGTATAGAGATCAACTCGAAGAGTAAGGATGCCATTGAGACAATGACACCACCAATGACCAAAAAGGAACTTCAGCAGCTGATCGGCAAGATTAACTACATCATGAGGTTCATCCCTAACCTTTCGGCAAAACTTGAAGCGTTTATGCCTTTGGTCAGGACACAGCGTAGCAGCGAGTTCGTGTGGGGCCCTGATCAACAACTGGCGTTTGACAACCTGAAAAGGTACTTAATAGCACCACCAATGATGACCCCACCTCGACTCGACCTCCCATTCATTGTCTATCTTTCGGCCAATGAAGTTTCCAACGGCTCTGTCCTGATTCAAAAGTCAACGGCAAGGAGCGTGTCGTCTACTATCTCAGCCGACGGTTACTCGACGCGGAGACCAGGTATTTCGAGATGGAACGCTTATTTTTATGCTTATATTTTACATGCACCAAACTGTGGCACTACCTGCTCAACGCTGAGGTGTTAATCATCTGCAAAGCCGATGTCGTCAAGCATATGTTGTCAGCCCTAATCCTCAAAGGGAGGCTCGGCAAATGGATGTTCGCTTTGTCAGACCTTGACATCATGTTTCGACCAGCGCAAGCCATCAACGGCTAGGTGTTAGCCGATCTTATTACAGAGCGATCGCCTCCACAGTCCCATTTCATCGGCATATCATCCTGGGCCTTGTTCTTTGATAGGTCCACATGCGACACTAGTTGCGGCATCAGGCTTTTCATCATCTCCCCTCGGGGGGCACAATATGAATTCGCTTTTCGCCTCAAGGAGCGTCGTACCAACAACCAGACAAAATATGAAGCTTTGTGCAAAGGCCTTGAGCTGTTACTGGACGCGGGCGCCGAAGCAGTCGAGGTTTTCGGTGATTCAAAAGTCGCCATTAACCAATCAACTGAGGACTTCAATTATGCAAGTGATTTGCTGTATCCATATCTCCTCCGTTGTCAAGAGTTGATGGCAAAGTTCCGTTATGTTCAGCTCAAATGGATACCAAGGGATGACAATGCTGAAGCTAAAAAACTCGCGCAAATAGCTTCTGGCTATGCAGAGCAAGTCGAGGACGTCTGTGTCGACACCTTGCAATTGACGTCAGCCGATTGGAGATCTGATCTTCTCAATTACTTGAGGGATCCGGCTCGGGGGGTAGAAAAGAAGACAAGACAGCGAGCTCTGAAGCATGTGCTCATTGGTGAAGAATTTTATTTCAGAACCATTCAAGGCTTGTTGTTAAAATGCCTAACCCCAACAGAAGCGCTCAGAATCATGCATGATGTACACGAAGGGACTTGTGGTACTCATCAATCGGCTCACAAAATGAAGTGGTTGATCAGAAGGTCTGGCTATTATTGGCTAACTATGTTGGAGGATTATTTCGAATATTATAAAGGTTGCCAGGAGTGTCAAAGATTTGGGGCCGTATAGATAGCTCCGGTTGGACCATTAAATCCTATCATTAAGCCGTGGCCATTCAGAGGATGGGGCATGGACATGATTGGACAAATCAACCCTCCAACTAGCAAGGGCCAGAAATGGATTTTGGCCACAACCGATTATTTCACCAAATGGGTGGAGACTGTACCGATGAAAAATGTTACGGCCCAGGATGTGATAAATTTTGTCAAAGAACACATCATTCATCGGTTTGGGATACCACAGACCATCACCACAGATCAGGGGTCTGTCTTTTTGGCAGAAGAATTCAAAAAATTTGCTAAAGAGATGGGCATCACATTGATACAATCTTCACCATATTATGCTCAGGCTAATGATCTGGCCGAGGCGTCAAATAAAAGTCTCATCAAGCTGATCAAGAGAAAGATTGATGACTATCCCAAGCAATGGCATGATCGGCTGGCTGAAGCATTGTGGGGATATCAAATGTCGTGTCATGGGGCTACCAAATGCACTCCTTATCAATTAGTCTACGGCCAAGAGGCCGTTATGCCTTGGGAGATCAACATCGGCTCTCGACGGGTTCAGTTTGAAAATGACCTAACAGCCTGATGAATATTCAGCGCTCATGAACATCAACATGGATGATCTAACAAAACTTCAGCTCTGGGCTCTCAAAAAGATCAAGGACAACAAGGCCAAGGTAGCAAGAGCTCATAACAGAAAAGTGAAGCCAAAGAATTTTCAAGTTGGAGATCTTGTGTGGGAGCTGGTTTTACCAGTTGGAACAAAAGACAGCATATGGAAAATGGTCACCTAACTGGCATGGGCCATATCCTATAGTAGAAACCACTCCAGGAAACTCCTACAGGATGGAAACACTGGAAGGAGTATGGTTTAGCAGGAACATCAATGGCAAGTACTTGAAAAGGTACTATCCTAGCTTATGGATCGGAACCTGATCTATTTCATGCAAGGCCAATGCAAAGCCATCTGGACCTGACAGAACCGGTGTGTTAACATCGCCTTGAGAGAAAAATATAATAATAATAAAAGAAAGGTTACAAAAGTATGGGCCGATGTACCCCATTGGCCTCGACTAGAGCCGATGCAAATTATGCATCGCCTTTAGAATAAGAAACATTTAACAAAGATTCTGTCTATTGTCAAATATGCTCGGGGGGCATGCCAAGCAGAGGCATGCCAGTTGAGACGAAGATTCTAGTTACGAGTTCATTATACAGACGATGGAGCAGAAAGTTTATGAATGAACTGGTGGACTGCAACAAGAGCCTTCAGTCTAACCTCATCAGCTGAGTTGATGATTTGGTGATCTGGTTCATCAGAGCCGATGACCAGGCTCTTGTTCAGCAAACGGATGCGCGCTAGGTTTTTCTTGAGCATCGTGGACAGTTGTTGCCTTTCACTTGCAATCTTTTCCATGTTCACATCGTTGGCTATGATGGCTGCTTCAACCTCGGATAATTCTTGTTGGAGGCGTTTGATTTCTTCATTGAGTTTGATCTTCTTCAAGTCAGGCTCTTCCCTGGTTGACATCAGTCATTCATTGACACTTTGATCATCAAGAGCCGCCTTGAGTTGGTTTGCTGCTGCACATTCCCTGGCGATTTCTTCCTTCAGAGCTGGTTGTCTAGCACGGGAAGTGGTGCATGTGGTGGCCACCATAACATCCTCATGAAGGAAGCCCAGATGGGCCGTTGGCCGAAGCGCCCACTTTAGGTCTGAAGGAAGAGCATCGGCAATTGACTCAAAGACCAATCGGATCTCAGCACAATCAACGACCAGTTGTTTGATTGGGACTTCCAATCGCTTCACAATGTCTTCAAGTTCGGCGACCATGTGTGCAGCAGATGAAGGCGACACAAGCAGGCTCTCAGTCATCAATGTTTCACCGATGGTTGAAGGATCAAAGTTCAACAGATTTGCCACATTGAAAGGCTGACATGGAAGGGGCAGTACGATCAGGTAGCCTTGAGGTAAAAACAGCGTGATAAAGGTATATGGTGATCTTACCTCAGGCAGATCAACCTCTACTTCGACTCCTGCATGGCCGGATGTGTCCTCAGGTGGAGCATCCCAACGTTCGAGCAAAGCTCCTCCTACATCGGCTTCATGCTCCCCACTGCGGGTATGATCATCCTGCATTGTACATAGAGTTCATTAAACTAATGCTGATAGGTGACAGAAAATCTGGGGGAGTGGGAGAAAACTTACTGGGGAATCAGGAGGTAATGGAGCCGAGGGAGCAACTGGCTTCTTGACGAATGCCTTTTTAAATCTCGACTGGCTAGGCCCTCTCCCTTCTCGTTGCCGTTTCAAGCTAGGAGCAGCAAATATGACTTTGTCGAAAGAAGGTGCATTGGCTTGGTACACCGGCACTGGAGCCATTTGTAGATACTTAAGTGGCTGACCCAATTCATTGGTTGGGCTTGGACCTTCTTGTAACTGAGTAGAAGAAAGCTCAGATTAGATCCTAGAATAATAGTAGAAGGGAAAGAATCAACACCGAAGTGGACATACCTCTTACAGTGTAGCTTGGTGTTCTGAGTCGATTGCCACAAGAGACCATGCAACCGCACCCTAAAAAAGGTGGGGTCTCCAGTAATCCCACCAATAGTTGAAGCCATTGGAAGTGTACACGAACTCCAGGTTACTAGGCACTTGTAGCTTCAAGTCAAAAAAGATGGCATAGGCTTTGGAAGCTACCAGAGAGTCGGTCAGTTCAGCTCGGCTTTGAATTTTCTCATGGATGATCAGGCATGGAGAGGTCTGATTTAAACCGAACTGACGAGCAGCTAAGACAGGTTGGTATGATTCATACCCTGGCTTGTTGATCCTATTGCTAGTGCTCATACTGACTGGGAGGAGGCCATGGAGTGATCATGATGCTGAATATAGTACGGGATTCCTCATAAGTGGGGAAACTGTCTAGTTTGAAGAAGGATGGGTTTTCGAAATACTCTAATTCAGCATATGCATCATAAGAAGGTATGGCCTTGGAGCTATAGAAGCATTTGTACCACTTGGCCATTTCTGCAGCAGTAGTATCGGTTACAAGCAGCTGATGCAGGGCTTGACCAAATGAAGTACAGTGAATAGACCTGCCAGAAGAATCTGGGAAAGATTGGGATTCTAATCTAGGGAAATCTGGAATTTCGGTACGAAAGTAGAGCTTACACCAGAGCTGAACAAACCACCAAGGTCCTCATGTCTTCACATGCTGATTTAATAAGATTCGTTGGGTGTTCAGAGACAGGTGTTGATATAGAATTCCCAAGAAAAGTTTTCCTAGGGCAAGAGATTGGCCATTGGCTAGAGCATTGGCCAGGTTCAGATAATTCTTTGTCAGTGCCAAGGAAGGACCATTGAAAAGAAAATGGTCAAGCCAAAGGTTCAGAAAGGTGATGTGCTCTTTCACTGAAACTAGGCCGGTTTGTTTATTGTGCTGACTGATGTATTGGCTCCAGTTTCGGGTACTGCTCTTCTCCACTATTTTCTTACAAGGGCATTCAGTTAAAGAGAAAGGAGAAGGACAAGAAGAATGCACATTGAGGCCCAAAATCATGATGACATCCATCAATGTTGGGGTCATGGGGCCAGAGCCGAACAAAAAATAGTTCAGGCTATCCGACCAGAAATAGCCGATGGATATAAGCAAGTTATCATCTTTCTCCATGGGAGAAAGGGACAGAGTTTACGTTGCTACTGAAGCCGATGTTAAGGAGTCTCAAAAGGATTTTGGACGGAGGAATCAGTAGAGGAAAGTCCATTAATTTATATATATTCTTACTAAGGAATATATACATCGATGGCAAAATATAAAAAAAGAGGGGAGGGAGTCCCTAGAGCCGATTCCATGATTATCGGCTTGCCCAAAATTCAGAACTTTTCCTAAGAGCTGACGTGGTTGTTAAAAGATAAAATTAACTAATTAAAATTAAAACTAAAGGCGCTCTAACGTCGCTATCTTCAGACGGCTCGTCACCGGCGTCCTCGCCGTCTTCGTTCACATTGCCGAGCGAGAAGGTCCTCACTTTCATCTGGCTCCTCCGGTGCGGCGCCGTTTGCGTCTTCTTCCTCGGGCGCCTCGGCCTCCTCTATCTCCGTCGTCCTAGGAGAAGAGGTCTTCGCCGCTTGTCATCTCCGAGTCGCTGTACTCGGAGGACCCAGAGCTCCACGACGTTGCGTCGTGGTAATACTCCGGGAGCTCGAGGGGGATGATCGGTGGCGGTGGCTCCATCTGGTCATCATGGACATAGAGCGTCGATGGGGGAGTGCTTGTCCCGCTGCCGTGGCCGACGTCAGGGATCGGCGTCATCACTGGAGATGATGATGATCTCCGGTGGAGCAGGGACAACTGGCAGGGGGAGGCGGTGGCGCCAATGTCGGCGCGGCGTGTCCCGAGGGCACCGGCACCATGTCCTCCAAGTAGGAGAGGACGCGCTTCACCGGGGAAGGAGACCTCGAAGGCCCTGTGACGGAAGGGGAGGAAGGATGTTCCAGGATGTTGCTACCCATGGAAGACATATCGGAGGGCAGGGGGGCTCGGCTTTCGTTGGCTCAAGGAGGAAGAAGGAGCGGTTGCCAATGTGAAGAAAACAGGGGAACCCCTGTACCTGTTAAGTACTAGATCAGAGGGAGATGAAGGGGCGCTGCACGGTTACCAAGGCACCGAATAGTCATCATTATGGGAAGGACCGCGTGGTGTTTCAGGACCGTTGGGACGGAGCGGTTAGTGCCCATTTCTCGTTTGGTAACATGGCGTTTCAGGCTCGACGTGACAGATCGGTAGGGATCCATCCTCATTTGGTTTTGAAATAAAATCTTTATTTGCCAAAACTAGGGGGCCAAGTGTTGGCGCCAGAATTTAGCCGACCTAGGTTAATGGCCATAATCGGTTTGGAGCTAAAAGTTAGGCTATCCAAGGGAGAGATAGCGTGTATTTTGCCTTTGGGCCAAGTGCCCGTGTATCTTAGGAAAGATAGTTTCTTTGGTAGGGAGTCCGATCGGGACTCCAGTTTAGTTAAGATTAAGAGATAAATTAGGAAAGGATAGACTTGCTATCCAAGTCTGCGGACTATAAATATGTACCCGTACCTACGAAATAAACAGAGACTACTCACGTTCGTCCACAGCGGTTGTCTCCACATTCTCTCGGCGCATCGCCACCCCTAAGCAGTTTGGGTTTCAAGGTATATCGCCATGCTGCGATATTGACTTCTTTCGTAGATGTTGGTAGGGCATTACGGCATTTTGCCTATGGTAGATCTTGTACTAAGCATTGTTGTTGGCAAGATCTGCTAGTTATCACGTGTATCGACCCGATCTACTTATTCTCTAAGCTTCACGACATAGATCGGATCGTGCACACTTTACCATCATGCTATCCTTTGATGTTATTATCTTTTGCAATATACGCTGCATCAAGTCACCGCCATATTTTGCTAGATTTGCATGATACAAGAGGCTTGCTTAGGTTGATGTTGGATCATCTGTTTAAACCCCGTGCATTCTTGCATCTCGATCGGTTTCTAGCTAGAGATAATACTCTGTTTATTTATTACGCTAGTTTCTATTAAAGATCCGGTCTTGGTAAGCAGATCACTTTATTTCTATGCATCTTTTATACATCGCCCAAGTAACGTCAGGATCGCCTCGTGGAGTATCGATGGAGGTTTGCCGATGTCAAGACCCTATGTGGGAGAGCCGATCCGAGCGATCCGGCTAGTATTTAACGTTTACCCTGTTTTGTTTGTTTATGCAGAGAGAACAGGAGTCGACCACTATCACCACCACCTTCTTGGCTGTAAGGTCAAGCTTGGTGGCACGCTCAATCACCACTGTAGCCAGCAGTCGGCTAACCGTTTAGCCAACTGGGAGCTGCAACATGGAGGAGCGACCTCTACGTCCACATACACCTCTCGGCTCACATTGTGTTGACCCATTGGTACATTGCCCACCGGTTTCCCAGTGGCAACAGATAGCAGGGTCTTGGGGAACATGACTTTGATGCTACTCCCACCGTCGATCAGAGTCCTCATGAGTCGACTCTCATGGACCACCGGGCTTATCAGTAGGGGATATTTGCCTGGGTGATCGTATTTGAGCCAATGGTCCGCCTGACTAAAGGAGATCGGCATGTCCGACTAGTTGTATGGCTCTATGGTTCCTTGGTGGCCGCCGTGACTTGGCGGTCATCAAGCTTCTGCTGCCTCTTGCATTCCAAGGAGCCATGCCCCCCGATGATGACGTTGACGTGCCGGTTGATGTTAGCAAAGTCGGTGCCGTTGGCTCTGTTCTGCTGAGGCGAAGGTACTTGATCACGCGTCAGTGGTGGTGGCAGAGGCAGAGCTACGAAAGGCCTGCCATGAGCAATCGAAGCCTTGAAGTCCCTGTAGTCGCGCTAGGGTGTGGTGCATCTGCTTGTGGTAGGGACACGACGCGTCGAGGAGTTGGTCGAGTGACCGCTCTCCCCCTTGCCTTGGAGGAATGCACGGGTGCATGGGCAGTGGCCCCACAGTCTGGACTTCCTCCCGAGGTCTTTTGTCCTAGCGGCGATCCTGCCATGGGGGCTCTTCACGCTTCCCCCGATCTTTTTGCCATGCGTCGACCAAGTCCCGAGCTCGCTCATCCGCGGTGATGTATCGATCGGCGTCGTGGAAGAGCTGCTCAGACGTGACTGGGGACTTCTGTAAGATGGCCTTCCCGAAAGCTTCGTCATTGGATCCACGGAAGAAGTCATCGATCACCGTCGCATCAGCGATGTTGGGAATTCGATTCCGCATCGACTGAAAACGCTTGAGGTATGTGCGGAGACCCTCGCCATCCTTGCACTTAATGGATTTGAGGTCCCAAGGCTGTGCCGGCTTACCTGACAACGATTGGAAGTTGGCGATGAAGCACAGACAGAAGTCGTCCCAGTTGTGGATGCAGTCAGCGCCTGAGGTGACACAGCCATTGTAACGCATCTTGTCCCAGGACGATTGGGACGGAGGCAGTCATGACATCTTCGCTTGCGCCAGCCGCGCTAGCTGCAGTCGAGTACACAGCCAACCAGCCGGTGGGGTCGAGCTTTGCCTCGTACTTGTCGACATTGGAGACTTTGAAGTTCTAAGGCCACGCTACTCCATGAAGCCGAGCGGTGAAAGCTGGGATTCCAACCACACCACGGTGGGCTGGTTCATGCCGGATCGAGGGTGATCTCCCCCTAGTCGGTCGTCGACTGATCATCATGCCATCGAACTATTAACGGATGCTCCAGCAGAGTTAGCCCTGCCCTGATCATCTTGGTAAGGTGCCCCGAAGTCACTATCGTAGTCGTTGCAACACCGGATTTCCTTTGCGTGCCGGTCTGCGCGTGATCTCTCGATGTTGTTGCGCAGTATCCCACCTCCCGTTGATGGCTTGACGGGCGTCGGGGACTGCTGGAGGATTGACTGGAAGGAGATGATGAGCTGCTTGAGCGAAGATCTAACGATATGCTTCCCCCTCCAGAGTGCATGGGAAAGTATCTGCTAACCGCGCTAGGACTCCTCCAACTTGACTCGGGGTGCCCATGGCCGCAACGAAGTAAGTCGGGCAGCAGGTTGTGCCCTGGTGGTGGAGGTACTTGAGGCTGAGCGTGGACTTCTCCATCGCGCGCCCTTCCCCCGTGATCTCGCTATTATTGCTAGGGCCTGCATGTGCCGGCGATCTCGCCGCCGACTGTTCCTCTGATGGCGAAACTCAGCTTCTTTAGGTGTCTCCCCTAACTCGGATGCCTCATCTTGCGAGATGGGTAGGGTTGGGTCTTGATTCCCCACATTATGATGACAGCGGATGTTGCGGCGCCAGTTGCGACATCGCCATTGGTCACTGCTACTGTGGGGTCTCCCCATTGACGGGAGGCTCAGTCACCAGAGATAGGGTCGTCCTCCACTGGTACGTTGATGACGAGCACCTCGGAGAAGTGCGTTGGTGTCCCCGAACTTGCCCGATCGTTGAGGAGCATCAGGGAGCCCTTAGAGTGAAGCCCAGAGTCAGAAAGCACGGATCCCAATGCCGTAGTCATTGGGGCTTGCCCGCTTCTGAGCTCGGTAGAAGACTCTAGGTTGCAAACCTTCTCTACGCAGGAAGGCTCACCACCCTCTCAAGGAAGAGGTGGACGAGTCAGTTGCTGCAGAGACTTCGGAGGAGCGATCTCCGTCTTTGCTAGTGTGCGCGAGCTGCGCCACGTGGCGGTCCTGCCACTCGTAGTAGAGTTGATGGCGAGGCCCAGGTGAAGGCCAGTCACCGGCTCCTCGACTGCGTGGTAGACGTCGTCGTCCACGAGTGATGTGGGCGTTGACCCTGAGTAAGGTCTCATCAGATTTTCCCTGCCCCCATCCTTGGATAGAGGTGGCTGAGGTTGCAGTTGGCTGATGAGGGCCTGCGGTCTCCCGTCGCGCATCCTCATCGTTTTTGAGGAGAACCGTGGCACGGAACCGTAGGTGTGACGGACTTGACTGGCGAGTTGCCGCGGCATTGTGGAGGCCGTGGGGAAGCTTGGAGGGAGCCTGATCTTGTGTGCAATCTATGGCTTTACCGCTTCAGCCATCAGTCGAGAGCAGGATCGAGGTCCTCCAGTGAGGAGTGGTTGCCGGCGCGGGAGTTGAGGATGTGCGGCGAGGCTTCGGTTGCCGCAGTTTCTTCCCCTGACTGATCTGAGTCTTGACCCAAGTTGGGGAAGTAGACAGCGCAGTGCATCGAGTTGGTGAAGATGTGGTCGCCGATCGGGGTGAAGGAGCAGGAGCAGATCCACCCCCGGCGGGTACCACGACCGCCCGTCGAGGTCCCGACCCAAGTTGAGTTGGGGAGTGGTTCGGTGTCTTGCCCTGAGGCAGGACAAATCGAGGTCGAGTGGTCCTGGTAGGCTGACGTGTCGTCGCTCGAGGATGAGCTAGCTCAATGCTGGTGATCGTGACGGCCGATCGCTGGCTAGCTGCCCACTGGACAGATCCAGGAGTTGGCGGAGTTGAAGAAAGCTTCAGAGTTGGCAATGGAGCCTTGAAGCTACGTGCCTCCCCCGTAGCACCGATGAGACGATGCAGATCGCCGGATTGGTCGGCAAAGAACGAGATGGATCCGAAGCAGATCATCTCACCAGGAGCGAACTTGTTGATGTCGTTGATGAGGTTAGCCATGGAGCTAACTCGATGTCGATGTCGATGTCGCCGAGCTCCTACCCGGCGCACCAACTGTCGTGGTTTAGTACCAGCAGTGCACCATGGGATAGGTCATGCGGTGCTTTTGCGAGTTGGTGAGATTGATGTAGCTCAATGGTTCGCCGGAAACGCGACAAGGACACGAAGATTTATACAGGTTCGGGCCACGAGATGCGTAACACCCTACGTCCTATTTGTGGCTGATTGTATTACTTTGAGTTCTCGAGGTTACAATGAGGGCTAGGGCTTTGCTCGAGAGCACGTTGGTGGATTGCGATGGTTTGAGATGTTCTACGTAGGGGTCCCTCATCCGCCTTATATAGTCTGACGGAGTCTTGGGATACAAGTTGAGTTCCATCTATATCTCCTAGTCAGTTTAGATTACATGAGATCAAACAGAATCTTAGTTTCTACCGTGTCTTCTCCGATCTCCTCAAATCTTGGAACCTAAGGTCCGAGCCAAGCTTCCTTGTTTGTTCTCTGGATCACGTCATTATTGCCTTGACCTCCAAGCCGTCACGACCGTATTTGGGCTTGAATCGAGTGTCCGGCCCATGAAACCAGTCGCTCGCCTGACTCAGGCCCACTGTTGGCCCATGTCCTAGATCCATGCCATGAGGAGCTAGGGGATATTTATCCCCCACACACTTCAAATATCTGCCATATGCCCATTGTAGACGTATGGCCGATCTTGACAGTGTCTGCGTGGGGTAATATCTATCCATCACATACTTAAGAATTATGTTCACTCCTATTCTTAGGTCGTATATGATGTCTTGCGGTTGAAGCCTTGATACTTGGCCAGGGATGACGCTGGGGTCTGGATATAATTTGATTGCTATTGTGTCCAAACGTCTCTCCTCTAGCCATTCCCGATTGATTGCTGCGGAAAGCTAGAGCAGGTCCTCCTTCATATGTTCTTTCTGATCTGGTAAGACGTATGTCAGTTTGGAGGTCGTGGTGAAGCGTCGGTCTTGCTTAGGCAACCAAGAGGTGTCCATGAATAGTTCATCCTCAAAAGAGAACGGAGGTGCCAACGGAGGAATCGTCAAGGCTAAGTTGACCCTCTCAGTTTGCTGTGACGATGGTTCTAGGATCTCTTTGATTTGGGGAGGTGGTGATGGAGAGGGTTGATGTGTATTATGTCCCTCTTCGTTAGGATTTTGCTTAGGGGGCTTCTATAGAGGTTGCTCTTCTAATGTGCCAAGGTCAGAAGCCTTCTCTAGAATTTTGTCGATAATTTTTCTACCCTCGCATGCCTTTAAGTGTGAGAACGATCCTCCCAAGGCTAAGTCAAGGCAAAGATCAGCACTAGGTGCGAGTCCTTGGACAAAGTGCTGCATCAACATCATATCTGGAATAGCCAAGTTTGATCCTGAGGAGGCCAGACGATTGATGCGTGCCCAAGCTTCCCCCAAGGATTCTCTCTCTCTTTGTCGAAATGAAAGAACTTCGCAACGGAGATCGACAACCTTGTTTGGCGGAAAGAAGCGCAGACAAAAATTGGATTTTAGTTCTTCCCAACTTGCTTCTACTTTACCAACTATCTGATTGCACCAGATTTTTGCCTCCCCCGTTAGTGAGAATGGAAAAAGCAACCATTGTAGTGTTTCACTGGACATTCCCGAGATAACCAAATAGCCGCATAACTACTCGAACTCCCAGAGGTGTGAGTAGGGACATTCGAATTCCATTCCTCCAAATGATTGGTCCCGAACCATGGCTATCAAGCCAGGATGTAACTGATAGCCATCTGTGCTGATGGGTTTGGATGATGGTGGAGGCTCCAAATAATCGCCCTTTGGAGCGACGAGTTGATAGATAGGCATGGAATCCATATGGTAGGGTGATATGTGGTATTTGGTGAGGATATATGTGGTGGTTGTGTATGGTGTGGGTATGGACGACCTAGGTCCTATTTGAGTTAGCTACCATTCCCCGGCAACGGCGCTAGAAAAGCTTGTTGGCATTTCTTAGCCTACTGAAATAAATCCGCAAGCACACGGAAACACGTTGTAGCTTTTCACCCAAGAGTATTCTAGGATATCAAAATCCACGAGGAACGAGGAGTAACTCAACGTAAAATGGATAGGACCGAACAGTAAAGCCAACAATTGTAAAGATAAATGATAGAGGAGAGTAGGATCACTACTTTAAATAAAACAACTTAACTTTACTAAACAAACTAGTATTTTGCTCAACAGGTTTACTTGGACACTGAGGCTATAGAACCACTTTTACCAGAGTGCTGATAACCCAGACAAGAAAGGCGGGCACTACAGGACTCAGCTATGCGTCGATGACTACTTATCCGAACAATGGTGTTGGACTACACAGGACACACACCCACTATCACCAAGTGGGACTACCAACCAAAACTACGTGGGACAAGACACCTTCCAAGGCAAACTCTAGTCTAAACACCACATCTACATGAATGAGTTTACTACTACACTGGTTCGAAGCCAGAGAGCAAGCACAACTGCATAGGTAAACTAAACAGAGCACACTTAGCACTCATAAACTACTAAGCAGAGAACTAAGTATGTAAATAAAGTTAGTAAGAAATAAATAAAGCAGAGAACAAGGGACTTTACTCAATCCTAGAAATGGAGTAATAATTCCTCTGAGACAAGAGCTCGAGAACAAAATACCAAAGAGAATTCCAACTCCTTCACTCTTCACGCACTACTCACTCTTGATCCAACTCGACTACTATACTCTACACTCAACTACACAACCACACTTGTATTCTATTGATCCACCACACTCTACAAGTGACCTCATGAGCAGTATTTATAGTCTAGCAGCTGAGGGGGGGTACTTATAGAGGTACTACGTCGGTAGTTGGAGTAAGTCGGTGGCTGGGCAGGCCACGTGAAAGGCTGAGCGGCCATGTAGGTGGCCGGGTGGCCAGGGGGTGGCCGAGTGGCCATCCGATCCACCACCTCGCTTGATCCGTAGGTTCATTTTGCTTCCCCAAGGTTGGTGGCGGTTACTTGAGTCAATGCACGTGCAAAACAGTTAAAACGCGTGGCCGGGCGGCCAAGGCAATGGCCGGGCGGCCACGTGTTTCTCCCATATTGGCTGCAATGTTGATCTCCTAGATTGTGATCCTTTTGTGATGGCCTTCTGACTCTTGGATTCATTGGATCCTTGGTTGCACGGTTGGATTTGACTTCATTTGTGTTACTTTGCATGCAGGTTGAAGGACGTGTCGAAATGGCTCCGTAGCATGGCCGGGCGGCCATCACATTTGGGCTGGGAGCATCCCTGGGCCTCCTGGTGCCTGAGCTTGGCCAGGCAGCTAAGGTGTATGGCTGGGTGGCCATGGGCGGTGGCTGGGTAGCCACCCTTAGGCCCAGAGGGGTTGCCGTGGCCTTTGCCCATGATGAATATGGCCGGGCGGCCATTGGAATGGCCGGCCAGACCCTCATTTTTGGCCTTTGTCCTCTCTCTTCTACTTTGCCCATGTTTTTCTCATGCCTTCATTAATTTGAACGTGACAAAGCTCCTGTGTACAACTTTCATACACAACTCGTGGAATGGGTTAGTAATACATGAAAACTTGATAAATTATGCCCTCAAAAATGAAATGTTGGTGGTCGAAATGGGTTTTATCGACCGCCAACAGGGTACCCTTTCCGTAGCTTGGCTATCGATGGGTTCAAGTTTTTAGGGTTGAGTGATTTATATGCTCTTTTTGCAGGTTGGTTATCACTGGATTTAGTGAGAGCGTAGTGACTAGCCCTTCCCGTAGCTTGGTTATTGCTGGGTTTATGTTAAAGGGCTACCCTTTTCGCGGCTTGATTATCGCCGAGTTGAAGGGCATCGTACTCAGCTACTGTGGCTTGGCTATCACCTAACCGAGTAAACGGCAGAGACTCAACTTGGTTATCGCTGGAATTGTTCTCACATAAAATAATGCGAATGGGATACATTCAGCTTGGTTATCACTGATTTGTGCATAGACGAGGGGCACTCGGGCCCTTCATGGCTTGGCTATCTCTAGATTTCTAGCATGAGAGTTGTAACCATATTTGATGCACCGAGTGGTGGGCTCTGCTGAATGGTTTGGAGCTTTGTTGATACTTCGGAGAACTCGGCGTGGGGTTGAGAGCTTAGGAGCACTCGCCCTAGGGGTAGAATCATTGTAGGTGCTCTAAGTTCCATGTGTTTGAGAGCTCCCTGCCTTCTGGTTCGCAAAGCTTGAATGTGGTTCGCCCCAAGACTTCCTTGACAACGTACGGTCCCTCCCATAGGGAGCTCATCTTGCTCTACCCCGCTGTGGAGGTCTTGTGCTTGAGGACTAGGTCGCCTATGTTATAAGAACCCAGCTTGACATTCTTATTGTAGTAGTGCTTCAAAGCTTGCTGGTATCTGACTGACTTCAGGGTGACGTGTAGCCATTCTTCTTTGACCAAGTCGACATCTTGTCGTCTTGCTCAGCCTGCGGGTATGTTGTTGAATGCTATTCTGGGTGCGCCATGTTCCTGGTCTGCAGAGAGGATCGCCTTTGACCCATAGACCATGAAGAAAGGAGTGTTGTTGTCTATTGCCTTGCATGGCTGAGTTCTCAGCCCCCAGATGACGTATTGCAGCCACTTGCCCTCGTATGGCTTTAGCTTGTCAAAGATGGTAGGCTTGAGGCATTTCAGTATCATCCCATTTGTGCGCTCCACTTGCCCATTGGCTCTGGGTTTGATACAGAGGCATATCTAACCAGGATCCCTTTGTTCTTGCAGAAGTCAAAGAATTTGTCAGCTGAGAAATTTTTCCCCAAGTCCGTAATTATTTCTGAAGGTACTCCGAATTATTACCGAAGGTACTCCGAACCTGTGCATTATTTCTTCCACGAATTCTATAGCCTTGCTTGCTGTCAGCTTATTGATTAGCTTGTACTTGATCCACTTGGTAAACTTGTCCATTGCTACCAAGACATGGTCGTACCCTCCGGGGGCCTTCTTGAATGGCCCGATCATGTCCAGCCCCCAGCATGCAAAGGGCCAGGAGACTAGTATGTTTTGGAGCTCAGATGTCGGGAGGTGTTGTTGTTTTATAAAGAACTCGCAGCCCTCATAGTTTCTGACTATTGCTTCTGCGTCTTGCTTCACTGTTGGCCAGTAGAATCCAGCTCTGAATGCTTTGCCCACCATGGTCCTTGAGGCTGCATGATTGGCACAAATTCTAGGGTGAATGTCATGTAGCAACTCAATTCCCTCTGTCTAGGTGATGCACTTCATGAGCACCCCCGATGATGCCGCGCGTTTTTAGAGTTGGTCTCCAATTAGAGTGTAACATTTGCTCCTCCGGTCTACCCTATCACCTGCTTCTTTGGTTTCTAGTAATTTGCCGGACTTGATGCACTCAATAATCTCTGTTCGCCAGTTGTGCGTGATCATGACTTCTGCCTGAGCATGAGCGCTTGGCTGGGGTTCTATAGATGTTTCCTCCACTACTGTAGGGTTGTCGAGCACTTGGACAAACACACAGTGTGGTACTTCGGCTCTTTTGGACCCTAGTTTGGAGAGCACGTCTGCTGCGACGTTGTCATATCTGACCACGTGATGGAATTCTAGCCCCTGGAACTTGCCTTCTGGCTTCCTCACTTCTACGCAGCAGGCTGACATTTTCTTGGAAGGGGCTAATCCTTATTGACCTGGTTGATTACCACTAGGGAGTCGCCATAGACCAATAATCTGTTAATAGCTAGTGACTCAGCCATCCGCAGTTCGTGAATTAGGGCCTCTTATTCCGCTGCGTTGTTGAACACCTTGGACTCGATCTATAGGACGTACTTGAGTTGCTCTCCCCTAGGTGAGATGAAAAGAACTCCAGATCCAGCGCCTTCCAGATTTAAGGAACCGTGGAAGTACATGATCCAGTGCTCTGGTCAATCTGGGTTGGCCGGCACTTGTTGTTCCATCCATTCGGCTATGAAGTCTGGCAGGGCTTGAGATTTGATCACTATTCTGTGCTTGAAGTCGATGTCATAAGCACCGAGCTCACACACCCATTTTACTATTCTGCCGGCAGCTTCCTTGTTCTACAAGATGTCACCGATTGGGAACACGGTGACAACCACTACTTGATGTTCTTCAAAATAATGGCACAACTTTCAAGAAGTGATGATCATAGTGTTTGGCTAAGCAAGCTTGGATGCTTCGCTAATAAGTAGCCCAGCATTCTTCAGCATGAAGGACATGGTCTTGTAGCAGTAGGCTCCATAGGGTGTGATGAAAGACGTCTTCTCTTGGTCTTCTGGAGCTAATGCTATCTAGTGTTAGCCTAAATAACAATCTAGGAAAGATAGCAGGGCGCAGCCTGCTGTGGAATCTACAACCTGATCTATCCTAGGGAGCCCAAAGGGATCCTTTGAGCAATGCTTATTGAGCTCAGTATAATCAATACACATCCTCCAGTCTTTGTTATTCTTTTTAAGTACAAGTATAGAATTTGCTAACCACTCAGGGTGGAAAACTTCTCTAATAAAACCGGCTGCTAATAGCCGTGCTATCTCTGCTCTAATGGCCTCCTTCTTTTCATTGGAGAACCGTCGCAGTTTTTGCTTCACGGGCTTTGCGCCCGGGTGGATCTTCAACTTGTGCTTGGCCAGCTCCCTCGGGACTCCAGGCATGTCAGATGGGTGCCAGATGAACATGTCCCAGTTTCGGTGCAGGACCTAGACAAGCGCATTTTCCTATTTAGGGTCGAGATTGACCTTGATGATTGCTTTCTTGGTCAGGTCGTTGAGGCCGAGATTGACCTGCTTCATTTGTACTGCCGACTACATGGTGTTACGGCCGATGTTGGTGATTGGGATGATCGACTGGAGGTTTCCCGCCATTTTCTTCACTTCTTCCTAAGCGGCTTCGTACACAAGGTCTTCTGCTGAGGCGAGTGCTGCCTGGTCACACTCATGAGAGACCTTGAAGTCCCCCCTGAAGGAGAGCACGCTGTGAGGAACCGACATCTTGAGCACCATGTATGAGTGGTGGGGTATCGCCATAAACTTGGCGAGTGCTGGTCTTCCAAGGATGGTGTTGTAAGATGAGTTGATGGCTGCCACCTCGAACCTGATGTACTCATTTCTCCAATTGGTTTTGTCGCTGAATACAACAGGCAAGGTTATGTGCCTGAGTGGTTTCATGCCTCATTCAGGCACTATATCAGAGAAAGGCGTGTCCAACTCCAAGTCTTTTATGCTGAGCCCTAGGGTGTAAAGAGTCTTCTCAAAGAGAATGTTTAGGCTACCCCCTGCCATCGACCAAAACCTTGTGCATTAGGGACGAGCACACAATGGGGCTGACTACCAGGGGGTAGTGGCTCGGTTCGTCGAAGTTGCACCAATGGTCGTTCCCGATGAGGTTGATCTCCTGCTCCGACCATTGGTAGAAGGTTGGTGTGGATGAGTGCGCCAGCATCACCTGCCTGTTGGTGAGCTTTTGCTTGCTTTCCATTGAACCGTGGCCACTAAAGATGATAGACACCTCATTGTTGATGATGAGGAAGCCGCCTCCTCTGCCACCGTTCTTGTTGTTGGGCTTCTTGCCAGTTGCCCTGCTTCTCCTTGTCCTTGTCGTCATGGCCGTTTTCCTTCCTCGGGGATGGAACCTTGCCTGAGTAGAAATTGCAGGCTCCAGTAGTCAGGTACAGATGGCGCATTCCCAGGTGGATCGAGCATGGCTTGTTGAGCAGCTTCTCAATCTTCTGCCTGGGGTGCTTGCCGGAGTAGCCTGCTGCAATGATAGTTTTTCGTGGCCTCACTTTCATGGCTGTCTGTCACCGTCGTGGCGCCAACTGCTATTTTCGCAGTGCCGGTTGTTGTTGTCGCAGCGCCAATCATTGTGGTCACGGTGCTTGATCGTCGTTGTCGTGGCGCCGGTTGCGTCGGTCATCCGAGTCCCGCCTCAACTCGTAGTCAGGTTTATTATGCGTCAAGATGTTGTAGATCTTCTCCTGAGCATCGGCGTACTTATTGGCGATATTGAAGAGGGTGTCAACGTCACCCATGAGTTTTCTTGCAATTTTCTCAAGGAGCCTCTCATCTTGGAGGCCTTCCTTGTAGACATTGATGATGGTCTGGTTAGGGACGTCTGCCACCTGGTTTCGGAGCTTGGAGAAGCATCAGATGTACTCCTTGAGCGTCTCGTGCCGCCGTTGACATATGCGGGTCAGGTCCCGCACCGTCGCAGGGTGGTGGTAGGTGCTGCAGAAGTTGGTGACAAACTTCTCGCATAACTGGGACTAGTTGTCGATGGAGCTTGGAGGTAGGTTCAAAAGCCATCAGAGCGCTCATGTCCTAGGACGATGGGAACATAGGCCAGCACGATGTCGGTGTCCCCATGCGCAGCCTTGACGCCTAGCGTGTAGAGTCACGCCCACTCTTCTGGGTTCTTCGTCGGGTCATACCTTTCTATGTTCACAAGCTTAAATGTGGCAGGCCAAGAAATTGACCAGATCCTAGGAGTGAAGGCTCGGATCCCATCGTAGTCGTTGAGTAGCAGGTCATCGCGGAGTGGGTCGTAGCAGCGGTACTCAGTGACGGCCCTGTTAGGCTGGAGGCTATCGTCGTGCTGCCCTCATCGCCCCCTCCTAGGTTCCTCTATGTGATGGGCTAGAGGTGTCGACCCTCGAAGCAGGGACCCGTGGTCATTGTCCCATTATTTGCGTCGCTTGAGCTCGGCCTCCCAAGCTTGGAGTCGCTTGTTGTTAATGCGATGGTGGAGATCTTTCCGCCCTTCGATGAACTTTTGGAGGTCATCGGTGCCGCCTTGGGGTGGTTCTGAAGCATGGGAGATTGCACCATTGTCAACCCTGAGTTGGGGTGGTTCTCTTTGTGGGCTGATGGAGGGAGCTCCGTCATGAGGGTGCCCATTGCCATGATGTAGCATTCCTTGCTAAAGAAGTCATAGGAAGACGTGGAGTCGTTGAAGTCGTCGAAGAGGTAGCAAGCTGCATCGGTGGCTAAGGCTGTGCGTCTACTCCATTCTACAGCCTCTTGTGTGGCTTGTTCTTCCTCGGTGGCGGTGGCCTTCTGCTTGCATCGTGGGTCGCGATCAAGGTTGTGTTGGAGATGAGCATTGCGCTGACTGGGCATTTCTCCCTCCCTGGAGACTTCATCGGCAAGACATGTTGACATAGTTTCACTTCACGTGCTCTGTAGTCCCTCACGCATTGCTTGTTGAGGTTGCGAGCACGGTGGTCCTGCATGGCTCCTAGTGTTTCTCCTTAAAAGGAGGGTGAGTCAAGAGGGATTGGAACCTCTTGCTCGCGGACCTCGGCCATGAAGATCTCTCGCGTGGGATCATGTGCTGGGGTTGGCACGCTCATCATCGTAGGAGGGGGTGTTGGAGTTCCCCTCGATTGAGTGTTGCGCCTACGAGTGGTCCTGCCAGCTAGGGTGAAGTCGACAGTGAGCCCCAGCCGAATCCTGGTGAGGGGCATCGGTACGTCCTCGGCGTATATTTTGTCATCCTTCAACGGAGAAGGCCGTCGATGGAATGCTGACGTGGCGATGTCGTGGTACACGGCGGCCACGTTGCGTAGCCCATATGGGCCAGTAGTGCTGAGTGATGCAGGACTCGCAGACCAGGCTCCGACGGGATGAACGTTAGGCGAAGCAGCCACTGAGCCGGACAGTGGGTGCCCGCAATGTGTTGAGGCAGTGGAGGCTGGGTCAGCCCCTGTGGCAGGTGGAACCTGCTTTGCCCCTGAGGCACCACTCAGGCAGGAGCATGGCATTGACGCTGAGTAGTTCTTCAGGGGGTCACTGTGGAGTGGCTTAGATGAATCTGGGACCCGTCTAGGCATAGGGCGGGCCTCAACTCCGAGCAAGTCATTGCGGTAGCTCATGGTTTGCTTAGAAGAGAGCATGGACTCAGCGTCGAGCGGTTCATTGATGTAATCGCTAGAGAGCGACCCGGCTGGGCTCAGGATCTTATCGTTGAGTGTCTTCATGAGACAATCTACTAGGACCCCTAGGTCCATATCTGATCTATGAGCTGAGTGGTTTGCCATGAGAGTCACTTGGAGACCACCCTGGCGCAGGTTGGATCTAGGTGCCGAGTGGTTAGCGGAGGTCGGGGGCTTCATAGATTGGATCTGCTTTGCCCTTGCTATTGATGAGGTCATCGGAGCCACCGGTGTAGACGCTGAAATTGCATTCCGAGTCCCTTGGGCTGCGCACAGTGGTGCACTATGCGCATGTCGCCAAATTTTTTGATGACGGAGGTGAGCGTCCCGAAGGTGAAAATCTTCCCCGGCTGAAACTTAACTCGTGCGTGGAAAGAGGTCCCATCACAATCTTTGGATCTCACACACCAGCCTATACCTAGTGCACCAGCTATCGGCGTTGTAGACCGGCAGCCCACCACAGGGTTAGACCTGCGAGGGTTTTGAGATCGATGGGGGTGACAAGGAGATTGCTAATGGTGCACAAAACATAGAGACACGACTGATGTATACAGGTTCGGGCCGCTAAGGTGCGTAATACCCTACGTCCTGTTTGTGGTATGGTGGTTTGTATTGTTGGAGATTCGAAAGAGTTCTCTGAATCCCTAGCTCCCTTATATAGGCCGAGGAGCTAGGGTTACAAGGCGCATCCCTAGGGGTTTGCCTACCGATAAGTTCGTAAGATTACACGCCAGAAACATAGGATCAGATCCTAACAGATATGATTCTAACTAATCCGAGTGGATTTTCTTGGGTACCACGTTGCCTCCTGCCTTGCGCCATAGGCCAAACTATTCAGCCCACCAGTCAGGATGACCGGAACAATCATCATAAGGCATCCAGGGGGCATATGACTTCCACAGACCACCTTGTATCCTTGTAGCTTCTGTAATCTGCAGTGTCTAATGACCAATTGCTGAAACATTCTCTCTTGCTGATTGTGTCTCTTAGAATCAAATCCAATATTGTTTTGATATATGTATAATGTAAAGAGGACATCTGTACACATTTGCTGTTTCAAATGTGGCAAGTGTACAAGTCCTTTGCTTCAGCCACAAATCTGAACCAGCCTCAATTTCAAGTCTATAATTTATCATAAACTCAATTTCGAATTCCACCGTACATCCAAACAGACTGGCCAGGAAAATAATTCCAATTAAGTCCGTAACGGAAAATATGAGGGTGACTCTATTGCCAATCACTACCGTCATGGGCAATCGACAAAATTCTAGCAATTACTTCAGCATTCATCAATGTCATTACAACATCCAGTTCACGGATTCTACAACATTTTTCCATACAGATTCTATAGCATCTAGTAAGTATCCACATTACAAATTGAGAAATATTAAAGAGGACTCATGGTAAACATCACCTAACAACCCATAATAAACATGTGTGTTACACATGGATGCAACAATTCTAACAAAAGGACATTGTTTGAACTCTCATGATACATTGATGAACAAGTGCAAAAAATAAGAGCATTGGGAAGGCAAATTAATGTGAGTGCAAGTACAGGTACATAGGAGGCTATCCTATCTTCATAAGGTAAGCTCTTTTGATCCAAGCTAGCTTTGCTTCAATAGTAGGCAAAGGACGATAAGCACCACGACGAGTAATGTCTACAAGTACTTCAGACACCATGAACTACTCATGAGACACGGGGTTGACCGCTCCATCTAGCAGCTCTTTCATGAATTATTCATACTCAGCATCCTCATCAGCCTTCTTGGAAGCACTGTATATTTGCTTTTATTTCTTCCAAGAAGAGACATCATGGTAGAAAGTTTTGAACCATTCCAAGAAAGATCCTCTAGAATCCATGGGATCAGAGACCTTCCTTTTACCACTAGAGCACACCTCATCGATGTTGAATGCGTAGGATGTAGAGGGGGTGGATTGGAATTATGCATCTAGAGATCAGCTTTAGAGTCATTTGACTCGTCACTATCCATGTAGTGTGTCGGGACTCTAGCTCGCCCTCTCTTATGGCCACCATCTTCACGGGGGTCGACATTTATTGGTTCCATCTTGGCAAATATAAGGTTGAGATCCTCTTCACGTTCAAGACGTTCTTGCTAGAACACCTTTGCAAGTTCATTTTCTTGCACAAAAATGAGGGAACAATTCGTAAAAAAAGTATCTAAAATTATTAGGTATAGTGCAAACACGGAATGGGTGACGTACTTGTATTATGTCGTCCCAACAGTTTTGAGGCATGTCAATGACACCAGTATGTGGATGATATCCAAGACCACTAAATGTATGGAGATACTTTCAGCAGCTCCATCTATTCTTCAACTCGCACCACTTAGATTTGTAGGGTTCCCATTTCCAATCTCGACCAGTGTAGTCTCTCAAAAGTTTGAGAATATTTTTTCTACCAAGCCGGTTTAAGGTTTTATGTGTTAGGAATTTAGGCACTTTCATATTAAATTTAATCCACACAAACCATGCAGGATTTGTGACGACAATTATGTGCACGTTTGTGAGGTTACCAATCGCAACAGTAATGCACAACATACTGATCATAAACAAAATCATGAACGAGAAAGGTATAAGATTATACCCCACGGAGGGACCCATGCTCAAGGCACCGGTTGCTCCATTCCCATTAGTCATCATAGTGAGTTGTTCGATGTAGTCGATCGAGAGTCATTGCAGGAAGAGGATCATAGTGCCATCCCTCGAACGTCCATTGGGAAGAAGAACACAAACAAGACAATGCTGATCCATGATCAAGCTGATGTCGATGTCGATCCCACGAAGGAGCCGATGCCGATGTCGATCAAATAGTCATGCTAAAAGCTCCCTTAAAATATGATTCGGCCGCCTATCCCAACAAGGATCTCTATAGTGACGATGGTTCCAGAGGCCAGCTTACAATGCGTCTTGTGGGCGCAGGGAATAGAGCCGGGAATGTTTGAAAGCAACGCAATAGTGGAAGAAGCAAGAGAGTATTGGCAGGAGCTGTTCCTTTTTCATATATAGAAAACAAGGAATGAAGAGATTAAGAGACATCATAAGTTTTACCATAAGACCGGTCATTAAAATGACTGTTATTAGTAATTTATCAGCCATCAAATAGTCGTTACTAGTGGCCATTCATGACCAGCCATAAATGACAAACTTAATAGCCTCAAAAGGAATGACTCCCATTAGCTCTCAGCATTTAACGTGTTCTTTGGAATTTTCTAATTAGAATAAATGGGGTCCTGCTTCAAATATTCTAACATTCCCCACCAAATTCCAAGGCATATGTGAAATGCTCGTAATTCCACTATTGTTTTATATACCAGTGTTTC
The DNA here is from genome assembly GCA_030272315.1 of Paspalum vaginatum. Lineage (NCBI taxonomy): Eukaryota > Viridiplantae > Streptophyta > Magnoliopsida > Poales > Poaceae > Paspalum > Paspalum vaginatum. The sequence continues at coordinate 22,412,075 of CM059013.1, forward strand.
GATGGACACTGTTAAGTTGAACATCCACCTAGAGAAGAGGTTACACTTCTTCACAACTGAATAATGGACTATGCCTTGAATTGACAGTTTTGTGCAAAATAAGTTTCATCAAAACTCTTTGCTGGTACTAGGTTGCCAAAAGCATTCGCTCTGGTTGGACCATATAAGTCAAACTCCAAGGCCTTTCATGAGTATGTAGAGATCGCCCAAATCTCATAAACCGTGACTAGCAGTTGAACTCATATATGTGTGTTCCTCAAAAGATTATGTAGGACAATATCTTTGCTATAATAAGCCACTTGGAACACATTAAGCTTAAACCAAGCTGCTTTATAGAGAAGGAAAGAAGTGCATCTAAAATGGACTTTGTTGAAGGTCTTTCCTCATAGTCTATCATCGGCTTGTTTCACCATTCTAATTCACGGGATCTCTGATCATATAGAACAGGTTACCATTGTGGTAGACTTCACATGGGTCTCAAGCCCAGCTCACTCGATGCACTATCTTTCACTTTACATGACAGACCGTTAGTGAACTGATCTGCCGAATTTTTAGATGTATGGATATAATCCACCGCTATGACTCTGGAGTTTCTCAATTTTCGAGCTGACTTCAAACGCCTCCTTATATGCCTTGATGACTTCAAGTTATCCTTAGGACTGTTCACTTTAGTTATGGCGGTCTTATTATCACAGCTCATAGAAATAGTCTGTATAGGTTTTCAACCATCGGTATATCCATAAGGAGTTCCCAAAGTCACTCGGCTTCAACTGAGGCAGTGTCCAATGACGTGAGTTCTACTTCCATTGTTGACCTCGTTAAGATGGTCTGCTTGCAAGACTTCCATGAAACAATGCCACCTCCAAGTAGGAACACATATCCACTTGTGGTGTATAACTCATCAGCATCAGATATCCAATTTGCATCACAGTAACCGTCTAGTACCCTTGGGTACCTGGTGTAGTGAATGCCATAGCTCATGGTTCCATTTAAATAGCACAATACCCTCTCAAGAGTACACCAATGATCATCTCCCAGATTTGACACAAACCGGCTCAGCTTGCTCACAGCAAATGAGATATTAGGCCTCGTAGCGCTAGATAAATACATAAGTGAACCAATTATTTGGGAGTATCTCAATTGATCCCTAGCTATTCTCCAATTTTTCGTTAATAACACACTAGGGTCATAAGGTGTAGGAGTCGGTTGACAGTCACTAAACCCAAAGCAACTAAAAACATTTTCCACATAATGAGATTGCACGAGTGTAACCCCACCATTGCCTTCTCTCAATAGCTTAATGTTAAGAATAACATCAGCTTCTCCCAAATCTTTCATCTCAAAATGATTTGACAAAAAGTCCTTCACTTCCTTGATCACATCAAGGTTAGTGCCAAAGATCAGTATGACGTCCACATACAGACTCAAATTTACTCCTTGGCCCCACCATACTGATAATACAGACATTTATCAACTTTGTTCACAACAAAGCCGACAGACGTCAAAGTTTTGTCAAACTTTTCATGCCACTGTTTAGGTGCTTGTTTCATGCCATACAGAGATTTGTATAATTTACACACCATGGCTTCTTGACCGTTTGCTACAAACTCCTCTGGCCAATCAATATAGATCTCCCCATCTAACTCTCCATTTAGAAAAGTTGTCTTAACCTCCATCTGATGAACGAGAAGACCATGTGAGGCTGCCAAAGAAAGTAACACTCAAAATGTGGTCGGTTGAGTAACACGTAAATAAGTGTCAAAGAAATCTTCACCTTCCTTTTGGGAATAGCCTTTAATCACAATCCTCACCTTGTAACTCTCCATAGTACCATTAGGCCTAAACTTTTTCTTGAACACCCATTTGCACCCTATAGGTTTACACCCATATGGACATTCAACAATTTGCCAAGTTCCATTAGACATAATAGAATCCATCTCACTCCTTACTGCCTCTTTCCAGAGATCAGCATCAGGAGATGAATATGCCTCTTCAATGGTTCTCGGTGTATCATCCACAAGGTACACAATATAGTCATAACCAAATGACTTTGCAGTCCTTTGTATCATACTCTTTCGAGTTACTATATTGTCATCCTTAGAATTTTGCACATGGGGTTTCTCAAAGTGTTCTATCAGAATAAAATGCTCATGGGGTATTTCAGATTCGAGTTACTGTATTTCAGATTCATTCTCTAAAAATGTAGCATCTCTAGACTCCATTATAGTACCATCAAGCATGTCAGGTACACCAAATTTTATTATTAAGAACATATACCCAACATTGTGGATAGCATAACCAAGGAAAAAAATACAGTCAATAGTTTTAGGTCCAAGTTTGCGCTTCTTGTTGATTGGCACACTCACTTTGGCCAAACAACCCCAAGTGCGCAAATAAGAGTGATTTAATATTTTCTTTTCCCATTCCTCGAATGGTGTAATTTATTTGTTCTTTATGGGAACTCTATTTAGGACATGAGATGCAGTCAAAATAGCCTCACCCCATGATTCCTGAGATAGTCCCGCTGTTTCTAACATGGCGTTAACCAAATCAATTAGAGTGTGGTTCTTTCTTTCAGCAATCCCATTGGATTGTGGTGAGTATGGCAGCATCCTCTCGTGAATAATCCCGTGTTCCACAGCAGAATTTAGAAAACTCGTTAGGAAATATTCTCTATCACGATCGGACCTTAACCGTTTAATTTTCCTCTCAAGTTGTCTCTCAACTTCAGCTTTGTAGGTCTTAAAATAATGCAATGCTTCATCTTTTGTTTTTAATAGATACACGTAGCAAAATCTAGTGGAATCATCAATAAAAGTAAGAAAGTATCTTTTGCCACCTTAAGTCAACTCGTCATTCATCTCGCTACAACTCATAATGACCAAGTTCTAGCAGTGCCAACACTACTGTGGAAGGGGGCTTTAGCGTCGGTTGGTAACCGTCATATAGTGCCGAAATCCATACCGACACTACCGAATCGGCACTAAAGACCTAGAACATCAGCAGCCGATTAGGACACGTGTGTGGGCCCCAGTGTAGCACCTGTTGTAGTTCCTACCCGGTACTAATGGTGATGACAGTCACGCGCGCCGCATGCAATGTTAGCAACATATTGTATCATCACCCGGCACTAAATAGAAGGCACCCACGTGCGCGCTGCGCAGCCTTTTAGTACCGATGTTATCCTCACCCAATACCAAAGTGATGGCTTCCATGTATCCGCTTACACACTTTTAGAACCTGTGTTATCCTCACTCGATACTAAAGTGATGGCTTCCACGTGTCCATTTACACCCTTTTAGAATCGGTATTATCCTCACCTGATACTAAAGTGATGGTTTCCACGTGTCCGCTTACACCCATTTAGAATCGGTGTTGTATCTTTACCCGGCACTAAAGTAGTGATGGCAATCACGTTTTTATAATTATTTGTATGCGTTGTTATATATATAATCCCAGTATATATTATACATAATATTGTTATTATCACATAAACATAGCACTGTACGTATATTATTATTACATAATAAATAGGTACATGATATAAAATATTTTGTCCAATTGTTTCCAAAACTTGTATATATCAGTATTCTATTCTGCTACATGATCTGGTGGGCAGTGAAACTCTCCATTGTCGTTGACAATCTCTTTAAAAATAAATCCCATCAACTGATCTTGGATTGCCATTAGTCTCTCGTCCGGGAGGCACCGATCCTTCAGATTCAGTACCTGTATTTTTAAAAATATGAATGAATATACTAAAACAAAGCTTGTAAACATTATTAATGAGAAAGTGTTTACTGGATGTGTTCTTAACGTACATTGATGTCTCTTGTAATTGACCTTGTCCCTATGAAAATGTGTATGGCCCCACATACATAGTAACCACAATGATTGTTGCCACATGATTGTTTATATGACTACAAGAATTGGAATAGAGGTAAACTCAAGGTATACCGGAAAGTTTGGTCATACTTGTAGCCTTTCTGGTATTGGCTTGAGGTATACCGGGACTAAGCTGTCTTCATATATTCTGCCCATGAAAAGATCAATGGTTGATCGGATGGAAGAAATAAATTGGTTACTCAAGTAAAGTGGAATGGTCTAAATTACCTGCGAAGCATTTCTATGATTTTTGGGTATTCTGTTGTTGGCTTTCTCAAAGAGTCCATTATAGTGAGGACTCCTTTATTGACAAAGAGTACAATTAGTATCCAATGGAATCTGCACAACAACATTAATTAATTCAGAGCAGCACTAATTTAGAAAAAAAGGGGTATGTGACCGGCAGTAAGCACTCACCCAATGCGATAAGGTAAAACAAAGAAATCCTTGGAATGTTGGTTCTTCAACATTCCTTTTAAGGATTAAAAAATTGAACCATCTTTATCTCAGCCTATACACTCCTTGTTCACGATCTCAGGGTCGATAAAGCCCAAATTTGTAATGTTTTCTCTCCGGCACCTGTGCATCTCCACTCTGCATAAATCGATATATAGTGAGGACACACATTAGATCAACAAGAGTCATATATGGAGGGGTTGTTAAAAAAGTTACACAGTCTAGGTGCTCATTAGCGTTATGTCCAGCGCGTCTTTCTGGTAGACCTCAAATATACCCCCTTGAAGTCCAACCAAATCTTGTGATCGTCATGGCAGTAGTAGTCGTCTTTGGCACTGGCAGGAAAAGCTATAGTACCTTTGGATGACACGGTCATATATCCGTCATGGAATCGACGCATTTGAGTTGGTAGGACTTTAAACTCATCGGGGCTAACTAGTGGTTTTCCAAATTCATATCGCTGTTGCGCACAAATTCTTGGTCTTGCACTAATTTTTCGTTGTCCAACTGCTCCGCTGTAATGCCTGCTTCTTTCAAAAAATGTGCTGTGGAGTACTCTTCTGATGTCATCGTATACTCACGTTGTGACTGCTCTCCGAGCTGTGGCACAAGCTTTGACACAACCTTCCGCAATTGACTCTTGTAGTCTGACAATACCACAGGTTTCGTACGAGGCTTCATGCTCTTAATAAAATGATCCTTTGCCTTCAGATCTATTTTCAGCCGCTTTTCAAGGAGTTTTGGCACCAACTGCTCCCTCACATAGGATTTCATGGCCTTCTCTATTTCCTCCTGGGCATGCTCATAAGGGAGCTTTTTTCTTGCAGATTCAGAGGTCTTCTTTTGACTTGATTTAGAGCTTTTGCCTGGTCGAGGGCCCCAATGTGTTGGAGGTTTGGTGGGGCTCTTGGGTGATGGAGGTCTAGGGTTGTTGTTGAGGTTCCTATGCTATGGGGACTCTGTTCGTGCAGCCCTAGTTGATGTTGATGCAATAGTGGTTGTTTCCCCATCGCGGTTTTCTACCACTAATTTAATGTAGGCCTTCTGCCATAGAGTCATTCCGTGGACAGCCTCTTTAAGTGTCCTTTCCCTGTCACCTCCTTTGTTTGAGCTCCAGGTCCTCATAAATAGAGACTACTTTCTCCACTGAGATAGTGGAGTACCCAGGTGGAATATCAGCATAGTGGTACTTTTGTCCTGGTAACACCGATAAAGCCACACCATGAGCTATGGGTGTGGTTAGGTTCCTCATGGGTATATGCAGCTCACACGGGCAACGGCGCTTGAGGTCATCGATCGGGTAATGTTTTTTAGGTTGAGCCTCCTCTGCCAGTGGTTTATCCTGCACCGATGCTTGAGCCTCCTCCACCGGTGGTTTATCCTACACCGTTTGTTGAGCCTCCTCTGCCGGTCATTGATCCTGCACCATTTGTTGAGCCTCCTCTTGGTTATCATTCTGATCAGGGATCAGCTGTGCTGAGGCGATGCTACTCTTTTTGTAGGAGGCATTCGTGTCGCCATGAGGCCCTATCTGCGGTTTAGGGTTAATACCATTTTCTGCCAATATTTGGCGAAAAAATGCTACATCCTTTCTGAGGCCATCTACGTTTGTCTCTAAGCTACAGATCTTCGCATCTGTCTCGCTCAAGCTTCTCCATTTTCTATATGATCCCCTGTCCTCTGGAAACACAACCTTCCACGACACATTGCCGTGCCCTCTTGTTCTACCAGGGTGCTCTCTATTCTCTAGGGCCCATGTCAGCTCATCCTTTTCTTTTTTTAGGGATGAATTCTCCCTTGGAGGACTTATCGATGGCCTTGACAAGCCTTTCTGCTACCCGCTTTATTTTCTCATTAAAGATCAGGGTCCCATCACTTGACAAACTTCCCCCGTATCCATAATACCAACATTTGGAGCGTCAGGGCCAATTGGCTGTAGCTAGGTTGACCCCTCGTTGTTCGAGCTTTGCTTCCATCTTCTCCCATTTCGGAAAAGGTCCTCTATAACCACTGGGACCCACATTATGAGTGTACTTTCTTTTCCTTGAAATTTTTGTATTTTGTTTAGGAACGTGAGATGCCCGCCTCTGATTCCTTGTACTGTACAAACAATTCCTAATCTCCTCTTAACTTTGGGTATTTTCCAAAGTCTGGTGCTTGGCCATGTTTCACATAGTTGCCCCACAGTTTTGTTTTGAAGGTTTAGAAGAGAACTGCCATCTTCTTTAGGGCCCATTGCTTCACCGTCTCTTCAGTTCCTTGAGGTAACGTGAACTTGGATGACAATTCTCTCCATAGTAATTTTTTCTGAGCTTTGGGGACCACTTGAGGAACCATAGATTCTTCATGATCAGCTTCAGATTGAACAGGAGCATCTTCAAATTAAGCTTGTTTTTTCTCTACTTTTTTCCAAGCTGGGATGCTTATGGGGACGTTCTCCCTAACTATAATGCCGCAGAAGTTCACAAATTTGGTGGCGGCTTTAACGGGCTCAAGAGGTTTTCCATCGTCTCCCACATGTGTGATTGTGTATCTCTCCTCAAAGTTTTCCTTCTTTGTGGGGCCTCGAGGCTTCTTATTTTTTTCTTTGGTGGGGAGGTGGCGGGATATCAACAATAAAGGGTAGTGTTACTCAAAATTTGCCTATAAGTATGGGGAGGTTGAGGCTATAAGTATGTATATTGTCTATATCTGGCTACTGCCCAATGGATCTCCATTGTAGTGATCGGCATTATCCTCCCGATCAGAATCAGTGTTTGCATTTTCATAGTTGACGTAAGAATTAGCCTAGTCCTGCTGCTGTGCACTGAACTCTTCTGTCCCCTCTCTAATTAATGTTTCCATAAACTCATCCTCTCGCTCATCACACATCTTAGTTGATATGTCTACCAACAAATGTTATTAATTGGGTCGTATTTCTCTAATAGCTATATGCAAATTTAGACGTTTTCAGAGCTCTAATTGATGCATGCTTCATACAACCATGTAATTTGCCTAGAATGTAAACTATAATTGTAAATCTCTATTTGATTGGTTCCAAATGTAAACATATAAGTCATTACATTACTAAGTACTAAGGAGAGAATACTCACTGACAGAGATGACAGGGGGCGGTGACGGTGTCGTCGTGATGGATACAGATCGGGGTTGGGGAAGAGTCGCAATATCCTAGGCTGTGGAGTCATTGGCGGACTCGATGACGGTAGCAATGAGAGGGGCGGTGTCATCGAGGCAGCGGCAGCGTCAATGACGGCAGTAGGGAGAAAGGCAAGGTCGTCGAGACGGCAGCAGCGGCGCGGTGGCGTAGGGGCGAGCAGTGATGGGGAGACGGTGATGGAAGTGCCGTGACGGGGATGAGGAGCGATGGTGGAGGATGCGCAATGCCGGCGGCGGAGACTGCGACACGGGGACGGTGAGAACAGCGTCGAGGAACTGTGAACTGTGAAAGGAGTCCATATATACAAGTACACCTTAAGCGCCAGGCCTTGTAAAACCCCAGTACTAAAACGTATTTAGTACCAGGCATACCTAGCCCTAGTAGAAGATGGCCACAGGACATCGGAAAAATTGGCGCAAAGGTATCTATTAATACGAGGCCTAGAATGTCACCGATACTATTTTTTTCGCGGCAAGTTTCTCAGGCCCATTTGGTTTACCACCCGATGCTAATATGATTGATTTTGGTGACTCCCGCCCTCAGCAGTTTGCCTTCTTAATTTACATAAATATTATCCAAAACACTATTACTTAGGATAAAATACTTAGGTCTGTTTGCTGTCTTTATATTAAAATACAAAATAAAATCCCGCCATTACATTACACTTGAACACTAATACAACTTTATTTAATGGTCCCTTCATTATGATCGCAATGCATGTATGGAGCCTCTTCATTGTTTAATGGGATGCTTGTGTCAACCTCCACTTTGAAAGGTGGTGCATCATCTAACAGGTTATAATCCTCTTTGTCTGCGAAGTCCTCCACTCCCATTATTTTCCTTTTCCATAGAAGAACAATGTGTCGCTTCGGCTCTTCGTCTGACGGAACATTTTTCCTAGTTCTCTTCTTCTAGGGTTTAGTAGACATGTCCTTCACATAGAAAACTTGAGTAACATCCACGGCGAGAACGAATGGTTCATCCCTGTATGCAGTGTTATTGAGGTCCACTGTTGTAATGCCATAATCTGGGTCTATCATAACACCTCCTGCACTCAGTTTCACCCATTGGCACCGAAACAAAGGGACCTTTAGCAATGGTCCATAGTCAAGTTCCTAGATCTCATCTATATAACCATAATATTTGTCCTTTTTCTTAGTTGTGTCTATGACTTCTATGCAAACCCCACTATTTTGGTTGGTGGTCTTCTGGTCTTGGGATCTCGTGTAAAATGTATTTACATTTATCTCGTATCTTTTGAATGTTGGGATTGATGAAGATGGTCCCCTAGCCAACCAAGCAAGATGGTCATCAATCTCCTCATTACACATGGGATGTTGTCTCAACCACATGCCGAAACATTCTATGTGACGACGTGTAATCCAGGCCTCAGAATTCCCCGGGTATTCAGAGCGTAGGATCTTTTTGTGATCCTCCATGTACTGAGCCACCAATGTTGAGTGATCCAAGACTAAGAAGTGTGCTCTATCAAATAAAATATGATCACTGCTAAGCATTACTTTCTTTCCTAGTGTGCCCTTACCTACTAGTCTCCCCCCATAGCGGGACAAAGGAACTACAATTGGCTTAAGCTCATCAATGTAGTCAGTACAGAACTTAATAACCTCCTCTGTCCTGTATCCCTTAGCGATGCATCCTTCAGGTCTAGAATGATTGTGGGCATACTTCTTTAGGACTGCCATATACCTCTTAAAAGGGAACATGTTGTGTAGGAAAACGGGTCCAAGAATACCAATCTCTTTGACTAATGTGGACCGGGTGATGTGTCATAATATTAAAAAATGATGGAGGAAAGATTATCTCTAGGCTGACCAGTGTGATGCCCCCGGCATCTCAAAAGCCTTGACACATGATTAGACTAATGTTAATCATGGATTTAGACTTAATCAAGCTTTGAGAAGAATAATAACTAGGCCAATAAACCACCAAGTCAAAATTTTCAAGTTGAATATGCAAAACTTTGCGTTGCTTGGTTGAGTAGTTGAACATTTATACATTTTCATGCAAGACATCACATACAAAAGTTTTAGTTCAAGATGTTGCCTTCAAATATGCTATTTTGACAATTTTCAAAATCAGATATTAAGGAGCCCAAAAGTTCAAACCAAACTGGGTTAGCCTACACTCAGGAAATTTTGCTAAGTCTAGGATTGACACTCTTTCCCAAATTTCATTCTCAAATTAATTTCAATCTCACTATGCAACTTCAACATATTCCATACTATGCAATGAAATTAAACTTATTACCTTTCGAATGCATCAGACCTCGAATTAATTGGACTTCATTTGGTAGTTCAAAAATTAGAAACAAGAAATACTCCACATAAATTGAAACTGCAGTTTTACTAAACCTTTGAATACAATTGTGCTTGTAGTTCAAAATACTTTCTATACCAAACTTGTTGACAATCTGATGAGAAACAACTTTGGTATTTTGTATATTGACATGCATAAAGGTTTGCATAGTGTTTTGGGTTGATTTTTGTTAAACTAACAAATCTGCCGATGATTGACCTGCTGAGTAAATTCAAATTTTGAGCAAACAAAAGACATGATCATGCAAAACTCTATATAATAAAGTTGTAGATCATGAAATTCTGAACAACTTTTGTATAAAACTCCTTGTGTGAAAGTGAACCTAAATTAGACTTTTAGAATTTCGAAACTTAGGAGGTTTTGTTGTTCAAACTGAGGTCAGACTTCTGAATTCAAATTATCTCCTCAAATTTCAATATAACATGGTACTAAAGTTTATAGTAAAGTTGTAGAGAACAAAATTTACAACACTTCCTGTATTTTGAGTCTGAACTGAATCGGGCTCTAAATTCATCAAAAACGCGAAATTCAGACAAGACTCACAGCAGTCAAATAACCTTTTTCCAATTTCGAATTTTGGTCTATTTATCTATGTGGCTAACGCGCGGGCCCCACCTGTCGGATCTCCCGCGGCGGAGGATGTCGACATCGGCTCGTGGGCCCCGCTTGGTCTTCCGTTCGTGCATCGGGTCCATGGACTTCTCTTTGTCCATCCTCGCCCCGGCCCCACCTGTCGGTGGATCGGTCCACCGGGTCGTGTCCATGCACCCCGACCCTCCCTTCTCTCCCTCTCCTGTGCACCCACGCGGCGCCAACGCCCTGCGCCATGGCCGCCGAAGCTGATGCCCAGCCATAAGGCCAAGCACGCAGAGCCCCTGGCCTCCTGCGCCTCTCCACTCGCCTTCGCACTCGCAGCTCTCCTTCGGTATCCCTCTCACTCCACTTGCTCCCCTCCACCGAGCGCCTCGTCCCTCGTAGTTCCAGTCCGCAGCCGCCGTTGGAGGGTTGAGCTCGAAGCTCGGGTTGCGTTGCCGCCTCTGCCGCTCCCCGCTCCACCGACTCCACCGCCGGAGTCCCCACCGCGCCGCGCATCTGACGCGCCCCTCACCGCCCTCGATCTGCCTCCCCTTTGGCTGGAATCAACCCGCGCCGCCACGAGCAACCAACATCGCCACCGCCTCGATTCACCGCGTTCCCCGCGCGCCTCGTCCTTCTCGCGCGACTAGACCTAGGGGAGGGAGATCCCCATCGCCTGGAACACCCCCGCAGGCTCCGTCGGCTCCAAGTGCGTGCCTCCACGTGCCGGCGCAAGCGCGGGAGCGCCGGGCCGCCGTACCGGTTCTTCCCCGACCGGAGGTAGAAGAAGACCTCGACATTTTGCGATTTAACCCCTAGCTTATATCGCTTTCACAGTTCTAATTTATGCACTGCGGAATGTGTCTTGTAGGTCTTACGATCTAGCCCGGGAGGTTGTGGATAATTACATATAGGTCCCTGGCTGTTGTAGATCTAGAGTTTAAATGCATTTTCCCGGTTTAAACTTCAGAAATTCATAGTAAATCAAATAAAAATGCTAAAAATGCAAACCTAGTTTCCTTGTGCTCCTTATAAAAAGATCTACAGAATGGAAAGGAGGGTGATCCATGAAATGACCAATTTGCCCCTGTTTATATGCATGCATGGTTTTAGTGGTTAATTAACAAAAGTAATGTAAACAACCTCCAAAAATTTTAAAACTTGGGCTATATGCTATTTATGATGTGTATTGTGCACTGGTATTTTTTATGCCCCTAGCTCCTGCTCCAAATGATATATCTACCCCCATATATATACATTTAAGTGCTTTTTTGCAATACAAATATTTGCTACACAAAATGTGACCCAAAAATTATACCATAAATTGTACATGCTCTTTAATATGTTTGTAGCTTAGTGGAAAAATGGGAAGCCCTGCATGTTAAGTTTCATTGGTGTTTTGAAGTGAATAATGTAATGCAAGTTAAAATGAATAAGAGGAAAAGGTGGTTTTGTAATGTAAATAAATTCTAAAGACATTCATGATGCTTAGTAATTAAGTTTAGATTCCAGAAAATGTTTTTGGGAGAATTTATAATTGCTGTGTACTATGTGATTTGAAAATGATAAATGTTATGTTAATATGATTAATAAAATAGAAAAGTGCATAATTTATTCAATTATATGCTTGTTGATGCTTTGCTTACATGTGGCTTAACGGACTGTTTAAAATTGGTAATTGAACCTATGATCGATCTATATGTTGCTTTATGAACATTTAAATGTACGAGTGTACGTTTGCTCCTTATTCACAAAAGTACTCTTGTTTAAGTAGTTTATCGATCACCTTTCTGCCTATCCATGAATTGATTATTCAAATGTGTACTTGATATTAATGCATCTCATACACTGCAATCATGCGTGGCATTCATATAGTGACGCATATTGCAGATACGTGATCAAGAAGCTAGTGCAAGGAGCTACATCGCGCAACGGTGGTCCAGAGGACCAACTAAGGCCCAAAGACCCCCTAGAGTCCCCTGAAGTGGAATTTGGAAGGAGGAGTTGTCCAAGTGATCAAGGGGTTGCCGGGGGCAAAGCCCCACAACCTAGCAAACTGACGTAGTTTAGTTTGTTGGTTTTGTGAAACTTAAGCAAAGGTAGGCAGGACGATGATATTCCTAGCAAATATGATATTGTTTGCTTGATATTTACGCATCCGCATTAGGAGTTGATTAAAAACCAATGCATTAGACTCCCTGGCCGCCCTGGCCCTAGCACCTATACCTAGAGTTCATAGGACGAGTCACCCAGAATTGCTAGGTGCGAGTAGACATGAGTGAATGGAGTCACTCGTCGCGTAGGTGGTTTCAAAAATCAAACAACTTTTACTATTGAGGAAACAATATTATGCTCATGATTAAAATAGAGACCGGGCGGAGAATAATTTTATTCTGTGGTGTGCGTTGTGGTATCATTTGGCTCCAGCCCGAGTCGTTTAAGGCATGTCCGCTGTTCGCCTGCTGATTGGCATAACATTGCTAGAGTGCTTATCCGGGTCATGGGACTGGTGAAAGTATTACCTGGGCTCGTCCGAAGTTTTTGAAGTGCCGCCCATCCACTTGCTGGAGGCTGATGGGCCCGGGGGCACTTGTACTCGAGGGAGGGCTGACCCAAGGCCCTGTGGTATCGCTCCTTGAGAGGGCACAACCTAGGGGTTAGGTGGGGGCGCTTTGGATCTTCGGACAAGACAGGTGGAGATGGGGGATATATGCGGAAACGCTACGGCTAGTAAGCATATACCCCTGGCATGATAGTTATTCCCGAGAATTAAAATCGATTCGAAATCGCTGATGCCCACCAGGTGTGGGAATGCAAATATCACTGTCGGGCAACATAGTAAATACTTGAATATATTATATTTATTACTCATGTTTTCAAATACTACATGCTTGTACTACTGTGTTGCTTATATTTCTGCAAGTTATTATTATTATGGAGTTATATGCAAATGATGAAACTTGTCAATTATGATATTATACCTCTGATTAAAATCAATGGCTAAGGATCCACATGTTAGTAAGCAAGCATTGCGTCAGCCGTAAGCCACTCCATTAAGTCCTACTGAGTAATTAGTACTCAGGGTTTGCCCCCACCTTTTGAGTACAGGTACCGATCACATTTGGACAAGTGCTTGGAGGGAGATAGTACCAGTGGGCTCGTTACTGCTCGCCTCGATCATCATTGCATGAAGACTACTAAAGTATCTCGTTTCCGCTGTGAGATGTTTTTGAAATCACTTCCGTTATCTGATTCGAACTTGCCTTTCGTATGGCATTATGTTGAAACTTGCATTTTATTTCAAACCAAGTTTGTAAAGTAAATCTACTTATACTCTATCTCAACTGCCTGTGATAATGTAAATGTTGTGGCTCCATCAAGGGCTGGATGTGTATGATGTCGGTTTCTCTATGATTTGGTAATATCGAGAGCCAAATGACTCTTCGACAGACGACCGGGTTTAGTTTGGTCTAAGTGCACTGTGAGCCAGAGGTGGCAAGTGTGCTTAGCCCCAGATTAAATCAGCGGTTCCGCCACAACCAGACATTGTACAATATCACTCTATAGACTAATAAGGTTCTTTGGGTGAATTACCTTCCTAGGATATAGCGTTCAAGAATGCACACAGCTTTGTGACTATTTTTCCTAACATTTTCTAGTAGAATTCGTCTCAACACGACCGGAAGCAGTTGTGTCATCAACACATGGCAGTCATGAGACTTTAAGTGGACAAATTTCTTGTCCTTACATTTGATTATCTGCCGCACATTAGACTGAGTATCCAAACGGGGCCTTGATATTGTCTAAGCATTCAAACATGCTCTCTTTCTCTCTCTTGTTGAGAGTGTAGCTGGCAGTACCTAACTAATGATGCCCTTGCTCGCCATTCAAAGTCACCAAGTCCTCTCGTGCTTCCAATGTATCTTTGTTCTTCCCATACGTCCCAAGGAAGCCTAGCAGGTTGACACAGAGGTTCTTTGTGAGGTGCATCACATCAATTGCATGGCCAACATGTAGTACTTCCCAATAAGGCAGGTCCCAAAATATAGATCTTTTCTTCCACATGGGTGCCTTCACATTTTCATTCAGAATAGGTACACTACCAGGTCACTTTCCAAAGACAACTCTTAGACTCTTTACCATTTCGAATACAAGCTTTCCCCTGCGATGAATTGGCTTACCACGGTTTTCTTCCTTACAGTTGAAATGTTTGCCTTTTTTCCTTACTAGGTGTTTGCCACCAAGAAACCGATGATGGCCTCCCACGTACACAACCTTACTAAAATGCTTCAAATACATGATGTCAGTCTCATCTAAGAAATGGACACATGCCTTGAATCCCTTGTTTGATTGTCCAGACATGTTAGCAAGTGCAGGCGAGTCATTAATAGTTACGAATAGTAACGCCCGTAGGTCAAACTCCTCTTGTTTGTGCGCATCCCACATACGTACACCTTCAGTCCATAGCAATAGAAGTTCTTCAACCAATGGTTGTAGGTAGACATCAATGTCATTACCAGGTTGCTTTGGCCCTTGGATAAATGCTGGCATCATAATGAACTTCCGCTTCACACACAACCATGGAGTCAGTGGCCAGGTGCTATGACTGCTTCTCATCTCACTAAAAGGAATCATGCCAACCGTGCTTAAACCAAACGTTGTGTTTCTTGCGTCCTTTGAGAACTTTGGGTAGGTTCTATCGATTTTCCTCCATTGCGACTCATCTGCGGGGTGCCTCAACATATCATCTTGCTTACGTTCTTCTTTGTGCCACTGAATTATCTTAGCATGTTCCTTATTCCTGAACAAATGCCTCAAATGTGGTACTATAGGGAAATACCACATCACCTTAGCAGGCACTCTCTTCCTCGGAGGTTCCCCCTCAACGTCCCTAGGGTCATCATGTTTGATCTTATACTGCGATGCTTTACACATTGAACAAGATTCTAGCTCATGGTAATCGCCACAGTAGAGGATACAGTCATATGGGCATGCATGTATTTTCTGCACTTCTAAGCCTAGAGGGCAAACGACCTATTTTGCTTGTTGTTGCGGGCAATTTGTTGCCCTCCAGAAGCAACTTCTTTATGAGCATTAACAACTCACTAAATCTTTTGTCGGACACACCATTTGACGCCTTCCACTTCAACAATTCCAAAGTGCTATGCAATTTCTTATGGCCCTCTTTGCAGTATGGGTATAACAAAGTTCTGTGGTCCTCTAACATACACTATAGCTTCTTCTAGTCTCTTGTATTGTCGCAATCTTCCTTGGCATCATGCAACATTTGAGCTAAAGCATCAGTGCTGTCTTCGTTATCAGCATCGCCCATAATGTATCAGCAAAGGAGTTGTAATACGCGAAGTCAATGTTGCCATCATCTTCTTCTTCATTCTCTCCCTCTAAAACCCCTAGTTCTCCATGCTTAGTCCAGCACACATAACCCGACATGAACCCCCTTCACAACAAATGGTCATGACGGGCTTTCAACGACGAGTATTCCTTCTCGTTCTTGCAGTCTATGCATGGATAACTTATAAAACCAGATGGCTTCCTGTGTTTCTCGGCCATCTCAATAAAGACACCCAAGCCGCCAAGGAATTTGATAGAGCGTCGGTCCTTGTACATCCATTGCCGGTCCATTGATCTGCATCATATATTACAAATATAATACAAACTTATTTAAATCAACTAAAACTATTTAGAGCAACTAAAATAAACCTTAAACGTACTGCACATGCAGTACCAGTCACTGCTGTGTGGGCCTGACCAATGCTAAGCCCACAAGTCAGTGCCTGGTACTGCACTGAATCCAGCTACAAAATGAACACCACCGCCCCTTCATGTCCTGCCTAACAACCACTCCTCTTTCTCCTCCTTCCACCTGGCCGGCCAGATTCTTTTCCTCCCTTTCCATGTTTGGCATGTCCGCCCATTCTGACCGCTAGGGTGCTGCATCCAGCTCATCACATGTAGGTCCTGTCCTCGTAGGTGAGGAAATGGGGCTTCCATTGATCCAGTGTCCAGATTGCAAGAGGGAGAGAATGGTTGAGCTTATGGTCAAGACGCGAGAAAAAGCGAACCATGGCCGAGTCTACATCAAGTTTCCGTGGAACATTACAGGGGTAAGTTGATGTAGATTCTTTGTGATCTTTTCAGTTGAAGAGTTTGTTTGGATTTGAAAGTTATTGTTTTTCATGCGGGTTTTTTTGGTTTTGCTATTGTTAGATGCCAGGACGGTGCCCCTTCTACCGATGGCAAAATGCATACTTAGCTGAGGTGCTGGAGAAGTAGCTAACTATGATACATCCTACTGCTCTGGAGGTTGAGGATGATGCACCCAGGAAGAATGAAGGTGCTGCCATTGTGGGGAGGAACATTTTGGATGAAAAGGTTGACAAGTTGATTAGTATTGTGCAATAGTTGGTAGTGATGATTGTAGCAATGTTTGCTGTGTGGGTGATCTACGTGTTCAAGTAATGCCTAGCTAGGATGTGTGATCAATGGCAAGTTATGTATTCTCATGAACCCGATTTCTTTCAGTAATAATGCAAGCGATTTCTTTCAGTAATGCAAGTTAAAAAGCAGTGACTACAACAATGATCAGGTAGAGGATAAAGCTGCTCACCTCTTAGCACCCTTGTATGAGTCTCCAATTCAATTTCAGAAGAAAATTTTGGTAGCACCTCCTCTGTAAATGGACGCCTTGGATAGATCTCTACTCATCGCCTTCAGAGAGAGCAGCTCTGGTGGTCATGCCTTTAGAGAGAGCTTAAGTACCATGAGAACTATTAGTACTGGGTATAAACAACCACCGATAGCAACATAGAATGATTGGTATTGGTTCTGGTAAAACATCGGTAACAACGTGTCAAAACCCAATTTCCAGGATGACCATAACACCGGTGCTCTTAAACAACCAATACTAATGAGAGAAAACCCCAATTCTTTGCGCCACCGTCTCAGAGCGTTATTGGTATCAGTTCTACTGAACCACCGGTATCAACGTGTGAAATACCAATGAGACACAAAACCCCCAATTCTTATTTTGACAGTTGCACCAAGCGACATCAGTGCTGGGTAAAACTCTACCCGGTGCTAATTTGACAAATTCGCATTTTATATATAATTCATCAAAGCGGCAGATTCATAATTTCATCCCAAACAAAAGTAGATCCATAGATAATTAGATATATTACATATAATTAGATAATTAAATATTACATAATTAGATACTAAGTTCTAACAATACTAAGCACTTAATACTAATTAGATACCACTAAGCTCTCTTAATCCTCGGATGACGCAAGCAACACCTCTGGCTAGTCGTCGATGCCATCGTCGCCGTCATGGTCACAGGGCAAAGGCCACGCCTCCTCGCAACACAGTGAGCATTGCATGACCCCCGGCACTGCTGCCATTGAGGAGGTCATTGGGACTAAAGAAGGCGCCTCATCTTGGTGACCGTGAGGCTCTGCTAGTGCAGGCGGAAGAAGGCACGATGGTGGAGGACCTTGGAGCCGCGAGACTGTCGGTGAGGAACCCTAGCGGTGGCCGCCGCAATGGAGGAGGTCCCCAGCACTGCTGCCATTGAGGTGGCACCGGCGCTGAAGCAGCCACCGCGGTGGAGGAGGTCCCCGGGGCTGAAGCGGCCGCCGCACGGTGGGCCGTGGCGGCAAGGCGTCGGCAGCGGCGACGAAGGAGAGGGGTGAGGAGGAGCTCTGGGCAGCAAGGGGCTCCAACAAGCATGCCGATCCCTCTACCGCCGCCACATCTCGAGGTGGCGGGGATGCTTGTCCTTCGCTGCGGCAAGGCGCTCCTCTAAGGTTTTAGCATGGACGCGCTTGGCTAGGGCTGCAATGGCGAGCTCATCCATTGTGGATGGGGGGAAGAGTCGAGAGAGGAGATGGTAGAGGCGGCCGGCCGGGGAGTAGTTGGGAGTTGGTAAAATAGGCGCGGGCGCCGATCCTGATTACTATGGGGCGTCCTAAAGCTCCGGTGCTAATAGAAATTGGACTATTTACAATACGTAGAAATTGGAAATTTTAAATACGTAGTCCATTGATTTCATCTAAAATAATTAACATTGCTTGCCACTTAACATTTTATATAACTGAATATTTTACTTATAACTAAACTATTTTACATATAACTATAATTCTAATTAAGGACGGCGACGGTGAGGCAAGCTACAGCCTTCACCTCCACCGCAGTGTCCAAAACCAAAATCGCCGCCATCCTCGTCGTAGCCGAGGCCGGCGTCCTAGTCGATGCCATCGAGGCCACCGTCGCCGTCCCCATCGGAGCCATCGCTGTCGCCGTCGTTTTCATCCTCGTCCTCATCCTTCTCATCCTTATCCTTCTCCTCCTCATCCTTCTCCTCCTCCTTCTTCTCTTCCTCTTCCTTCTCCTCCTCCTCCTCCTCCTCCTCCAGATTATGGGACCACCATTCCTCCTCCTCCCATCATGGCCGCTTTCGGCGGTGGCTGGCTCACCTCCTCCGAATCATCCTTGGAGGAGTAGTTTGTGGTGTACTTGCCATCGCTCGACTAGTGACCCATGGCGACAACGGGGCTGGCTAGGGCGCGGCGGCGCACTCTCCTCTTTTTTCTTGCTCGCTCTCTCTAGCTCATTGCTCTTCCTTGTTCTTCTCTTGTTCTTGCTTGTACTAGTACTCCTACTTAACTTAGGGCCAGGGTTGTGGTAACATATATTTATATAGAAAAATTTACACCTTAGCGACGATTGGTATTCCCACGATCAAATCATCATCAAAGGGACGTGGTACGATAGGCACAGAGCATAACATCTGGCGGGAAGGCGAACAGGAGGGCGTGAGCTTCCACACGGCAATAAAATCGGGTCGCCTCGGTCCCTAGTGCCAATTAATATACATTGGTACCGGGTAGGTATCATGCCCGGTGCTAAATACGGACTGACCATTGGCCCTCGCCCGCTAGTCCTGATTTTGTCCACAAATTAATTTCACTCTAAACTAAAATTGAATGAAGCAAGAAAAATTTATTTAACCACTCACTCCCCCACGTTCTCACATCTTGAAAACGGAAGCCACGTCCCCACAAACGCTTATTTACCCCACAACAAAACTAAAAACTCTGAAAAATCCTTCCTTTGCCAATGGCGAGCAGCTCTTCTTCCTCCTCTGATCCCCCTGCTTCTCCCCTATACGTGCTTCCTGTCTTCAACCCATCGCCCTTTCTTCCCAGCTGGTGGACCGAGGGACTCTAGGATTTTACCCAGAGCGACTCCGATGAAGAGACTGCAGCTAGCGGTGCGGCGGTTGGCATGGAGGAAGCAGAGATGGATCTCGCCTTCCTCCTAGATTAGGAGCCGATCCAGACGAGTGAGGATGACCTTTCCTCCTGGGTCAGCATTGACAAGGAGGAAGAGGAGGAGCTGGTTAGCTCCTCTGATGGTGAGGAAGAGGAACCTCATCCTCATTGGGGATCCACCGATGACAACGAAGATGATGAGGATGAGGACGAAGGTGGGTACGAGGACGATCACGGAGATGACGACGACAGTGATGACGGCGACAACGATGATGGCGACAACGGTGACGACGACGGCGATGACAATGAGCTTCCGGCAAAGCGCAGGCCGGTGTAGGCAGAGCCTCCCTAGCAAGAACTTTTAAATTGTAGAAACTTTTTAATTGCAAGAACCTCTAGTGTTTAATTCCTGATGTAAATAATCGTATAAACTTTTTAATTGTGAGAACCTCTAGTGTTTAATTCCCACGATCAAATATTATCATCATCAATGGAACGGCTTTTAGTGCAGAGCAGAGAATTGGAGGGAAGGCGAATGGGCACGTGAGCTTCCATTGGAAGCCCTGGCATCATTTTAGAACTGGGTAGATTAAAGAGACAATTCTAATGTTCAGTACATTAGTATCGGGTTGGAGGACCACCCGGTGCAAATAGTATTAGCACCGGCTGGTTTAATGAACCCCTTCTAATGTACAAACATAAGCACCGTCTCTTTGGGTGACCCGATACTAAAGTACTCCCAGGGCTCGCAACCATGGCACCCGGGCCTCCCAGCATTGCACCCGGTGCTGATGCTGGCCATTAATATCGGGTGCAGTTTTGGCCAATTCGTATGTAAATCTGCAACTCATTCGAAGCCCAGTTCTCTAGTAGTGCAAGTTCCTCGCCTCGGCAGCCTTGTGAGGCTTGTGAGTTTGCTTGGATTGCACGCACACATGGCACTTAGAACGTTTGACTAAATTAAATTTTGGGATTAAATTTAGATTTGCTAGCCACGAAAGACAAACAAAATTAATATGACAAAGCTGTGAATGCCAAATATTCGACTCATTCGAAATAACCACGTTGTTCACAACATTATTACACACATCATCATGCAACGATAAGCGGAACAAGCCTCTACAATCATAACCTTTACCAATAAGCGTTCCATACTTAGACAGTACACATTTATTCAATCAAAGACAGGTTTATAGCCATTTCGACACAATTGAAAGCCGCTAACTAGATTCTTTTTGATGGAAGGGATATGTTGCGCATTCGTCAATAGCATTGTCTTTCCTGAAGTAAACTTCAGAATGATCGTACCAACATCAAGAACATGTGCATGCGATCCGTTCCCCATTAACAAGGCTCCAGTCCCGCCGACCTGATAAGAAGAAAACAAGGAAAAATTAGCAAACATAAATATTAGCACTGGTGTCAGCCCACCACTCAGGTGAACAACAAACTGAAACAACAGCAGGTAAAGAATTACCATACCCTAATGTTCCTTCTCCAGTCTCACTAACCACCGTGTTTGCATATTTATTCTCTTGGTTAAATTTGCGGAATGGGCACGCACTTGCCCTATGCTCATTGCTCCCGCAACAACCACCCTCTTTGTTCTTTTTCTTCTTGAATGTGGTTGTTTGCTTAGGCTTTGAGAGGCTCTTTTGCTTGTCTTTTCCTTCCTGTTATTACGGGGTGCATCGGAATTTCCCTTCTGTACCATATTGGCACTGGAGAACTCAATTCCTTTTTCATGGGAGTATTTTACTCTCGCCTTCTCCTCAACATCTAGAGACCCAATCAGTTCAGTCATGCTAAACTGCTACCTCTTGTGTTTCAGAGAAGTAGCAAAATCCCTCCAAGAAGGTGGCAGCTTAGCGATAATACCGCCGGCCACAAACTTGTCTGGTAACTCACATGGAAATTGTTCAAGTTCCTTAGCGAGTGCTTGAATTTCATGAGCTTGTTCAACTACGGAACGGTTATCAACCATTTTGCAGTGATACAACTGCTTCATGATGTACAGTTCATTACCGGCATCAGAAACACCAAACTTTTCCTTAAGTGCAGCCCATAACACTTTGCTTTCGTGAACGTTATGTAAGAATCCACGTATTTGTTAGCCAAGGCACTAATCACGGCGCCTTGAAACAGGTTATCAGCAACCTCAAACTCTCTCTCCTGCTCAGGAGTGAATTGTTCGGGTTTCCCCAGCGCGATGTGAAAATAGTGCATAGCCATCAACCACATGATCATCTTACTACGCCACCGCTTATAGGCCGCTCCATCAAAAGGTTCATTTGGCTTCAACG
This sequence comes from Paspalum vaginatum, assembly GCA_030272315.1. Lineage (NCBI taxonomy): Eukaryota > Viridiplantae > Streptophyta > Magnoliopsida > Poales > Poaceae > Paspalum > Paspalum vaginatum. Next base: position 22,434,082 of record CM059013.1, read on the forward strand.
CAGCAGCAAAACCACTAACAGAAAATTACCTAATATCAGGTTTTTGGAATGTTAGGAATTTAGGAATTTTCTTATTAAATTTAATCCACATAAACCATGCAAGATTTGTGACAACAATTATATGCACGTGTGTGAGTCTACCAATCGCAATAGTAATGCACAACATACTTATCATAAACAAAATCATGAACGAGAAATGTATAAGACTATACACCGCGGAGGGACCCATGCTCAAGGCACCGATTGCTCCATCCCCACTAGTCGTCATAGTGAGTTGTTCGATGTAGTTGATCGAGAGTTGTTGCAGAAAGAGGATCGCAGTGCCCTTCCTCGAATGTCCACCGAGAAGAAGAACACGAACAAGCCGATGCTGATCCACGATCAAGCCGATGCCGATGTCGATCCCACGAAGGAGCCTATGTCAATGCCGATCAAGCAGTCGCACTATGCACTCCCCAAAAACCTAACCCACTGCCTATCCTGAGCTGGATGTCTACAGTGACAATAGTTCTGGAGGACTGCTTACTCTGCGTCTTGTGCATGCAAGGAACAGAGCCGGGAATGTTTGAAAGCAAGAGAGTATTGACAGGAGTTGTTCCTTTTTCATATATAGAAAACAAGGAATGAAGAGATTAAGAGACGTCATAAGTTTTGCCATAAGACCGGTCATTAAAAGGACTGTTACTAGTAATTTATCAGCCATCAAATAGCCGTTACTAGTCGCCATTCATGACCAGCCATAAATGACAAACTTAATAGCCTCAAAAGGAATAACTCACATTAGCTCTCAGCATTTAACGTATTCTTTGAAATTTTATAATTAGAATAAAAGAGCCCCTGCTCCAAATATTCTATGCCTATTGCCCAGCACTGATCAACCAATGCAGTAATGAAGAAATCGGTCAAGTCCAGCGTCCGTTTGGTTTTCTACATTTCGAAATGCAACTAGAAAAGTAAGAGTGTTTTATTGCAAATATAAGAATTAGTAGGTTACATTGCAGATATAAGAATTAGTGGGATCTAGGAGGACAATGCAAGCAAGATGGCATACCTGACAAGTGACTTGAGTACAAGGTTGGGTGAGTCTTTGTGAGGAAGCTAGGCAACTGGTTGGAGATGGTGTTGGTGTGGTGGGAGTATAAGAGCAATGCTTTAGGAGTGGAGGGATCGAGCTTGTATCCTCGCTGCAGCTACCTGAGGTCGAAGATATGTCACCTGGCCTTTGGTGGCCAGGGTTGTGGTTGCCACCAATAGCCAGAACTGCTAGTAACAAGCACCTCAATGGGTGTGGTGTGTAGCTAGGAGCGTTGTAAGGAGCCCTCGCCTTGCAAAGGAGCTTGTAGAAGATACTGAAAGCTGAAGTAGAATCTATTGGTAAGCACATATGAAATTAAGTAATAATATTGAAAATACTATGGAAAACCGGATACAATTAGACTGTCGTTCAATGTGACAGGCTGAAGTAATGTATGTTAATTGAATTTGTGACTTGAGCTGTACATTAGAATGAAGTAACTTAAGGTTGCCTTTTAGTAATTAGCTTGCTGACATGATAGGATGAATGCATGAACTAAGTACTCCTAGTGATATGTCTGAATTTAAATGTTCAACCACTGTTGCATGGTTAAAATATCTTAACCTTATGCAGGAAGATCCTCACTAATCAGATGCTCAGACCAGTTGCTTGTTTGGTTCACACATGATTTAAATAAAGCTACAGAAATCCAATGAAAAGTATGTACTTATGCCATTCAGAAATTGGAGAACAGTACTCGCTGGCAAGCTGCACGCCACAGCAGGCCAGCAGCCTATTGCACGCAAGCTACTAATTTTTTACTGCTGATTCTTATTTCCTATGTAAAAGTAGTCACAAATCAGGTAGCTGCTGTAGAGTAGCTATACTTTCTAAGAGTGTAAATATTAAATTAATGTCTGAATGTATTTTTGTGGCAATTCTGTAGACATTGGAACTTTGAAATCGTAAAATGAAGAGGACCATGACAGTGAAATCATTTTACTCTTCTGCACCTACATGTATTTAATGGTCTTATTTATCAATTAATCTTGGTGGTTGGCCTATGTACTGGGCCTGATCAACGCCGAAGACATAGGGAGCATTACCTTTGTTGGCTAGCATGTTGATGAGGACATCACTCCTACGATTATGCAAGGATCTATTATAAGAGTACATGCAAGATAATTAAACCAACGGGTGAACTCGTTTCTATGTGTCTGTACGTATACTTGTGAGGATGATATGCTACCTAATGTTATGATTGATTATATTGTACTTATAAACTTAGAAGAGAACCATGAAGACCTTGGAGAACAGGTTGGACTAGGAGGAGGGCAAGAAGGACGTCCAAGTCAAGATGGAGGCTCAATTCTACTCGGAGTCGACTTCCTCGACCTCCAGGACCAGTCATCATTAAGATCATCGCCTAGGCCACAAACAGACTCCAATTTTGAAGATCCACATATGCCTAGAAAGCTAAGAAGATAACCTTTCCAATTTCTGGTTTTAGATCATTTGGAGTTCGGAGTCATCAGGAATTCATGTAGCAAGTTAGAGAGCAAAATCTGTCTAGGGGCTGTTTTTCCACTTTTTGGGCTGTTGGCCATGTATCATCTTGGAGTCCATCATAGACGCGTCTAGGCCTTGTTGGCCGACCTAAACTCTATATAAACAGTAGCCGCTGTATAAGTTAGGTTTTGGGTTTTGTTTAAGAGTACTCTGTCGAGAACAGTTCACCGTGTATCGGTCTGTGAAACCCTAACTTGTGCAACTCAATTGAGATTTGCGTTTTTCCTCGTTCTTGCTGGTGTTCTTCGGTTACATTGTAGGAACGATAGCCTTCTTGGCGAGGTCAATTGCGCACGTCACGTGGTCGATAACCATCAAAGCAGTGGTATCATGATTGCAAGGATTCGAACCTTTGGCTCGAAGCCTTCATCACCAACGTCGAATCTCCTCCCCGAAACCGACGTACCTCACGGAAGATCAAGCCTATCGTATATCAATTGGTATCAGTTTTTGAGGTTGCTCATTAGGTAATTCCATTTATCCTTTAGATTAGTTTTGTTTTCATATACCTACAGTCCAAGAAAAGCCAAAAAAATTCCGCTGTCCCATTACCTATAGTGCCGCAATAATCGTTTTCAGTTTGCTTTGTTGAGTTTTTATCCTTTGTGGTTGAGTTCGTTGCTGGTTATGGTTTGTTATTCGTCATTTTGCTTGTGTTTCCATCTCCATCCTTGTTCACTATTTGTTTTCCCCTTCGTTTGTCCTTCCATCCACTGCCGTGAAACCCATCCATCGCTGTGAAACCCTAATTTGAGATATCGTTAGTAAAACGGTCGTAACTTTTTGCTCCGAACTCGAAATAGGGCAAAAGCGTACATTTCCAAAAACGACAAAAAATTTCGTCAGGTTTGCCGCCGTTATTTTTGTGAAAATCGGCCTGGAAAATAGGGTTCTCGGGTCCTGAAAGTTTCTGCACGCTTGTGTTTGACGTGCTTTCTCTCACGGTTTTGGCTCCACAGCACACATCTAGTTTCCGTTTGTTCTGAATTTTTTTTGGTACTTCTTGCTGTGAAAACAGAAGTGTCAAAAAAATAAGTAAAAAAAATAGTGCAAAAAAAGGTGAAAAAAACAAGAAAAAAAAAGAGAAAAGAGTTGTAAGAAAGGCTTTTGTTGTGGGTGCCGTTTCCACCTCCACCTTATACCTTCAACTTGTTATTCCTATGACACCTTGTGCTTTGACTTGGGACTAGCTTTTGGACAGCAACAAACACCTACTTTAGATCATTATTCAGCTTCGCTTAACCGTTACACTATTGTATTTGCTTAGCCACATATTGAGGCATCCCAAGCTTCACTATATTTGTCTCTTGAGCAGCACAGGTCGAACCTTGCAATCATTCCACGTTTCAGGTGTGTTATTGCCATTTCGCTGGCGTCATTCCTTACAGGTAGCCATCGTCCTTTGCGCTGCACGGTAAGAACATTTGCAAGCGCTTGGTACACGCTTGAGTGTGAGCAATTCCACCTACCTATTAAGATAGGGATAATCTTGTGTTATTGTATCTGTTTTTGTTTTCACTAACCATGGAAAGCGATGAATCTCCTCAAGACTTTAATGACTATGTTTCAAAGGATGAGGTTAAGAAGCTTATTGCTGTGCAAAATAAACTTATTGGTGATTTCAGAGCAGAACTTACTCCAGTTGTGACCGAGCTTCGCACTACGGCCAACAATTTGGCGTTTCGGCTTGACACAGTTGAGAATAAGGTTGCTGCCTGCAGTCAAGCTTTTTCTACTTCCGAGGAATTCAAGGCATCCTCTAATCATGAAGATAAAGATGGCGATGAAGATGAAGACGAAGATGATGTTTATACCGAGCAAGACTGGTGTGATAAAGGTAACAAAGGTAATAAGGGCAAATGACCACCACGAGCGCCTCCACGACATGGCCCCAAAGGTATCAAACGTGATAATGATAACCATTTTGCTACGGTCAAATTTAAAATTTCACCCTTTGATGGATCATATGTTGCCGATGCTTTTTTAGATTGGGGGATGACTGTTGAACAAAAATTTAATGCTCATAAGATTCCAGCTGCTCAACGTGTTCACTATGCTACTAGTGAATTTACTGATTATGCTATTCTATGGTGGAATGGTTTAGTTAAACTTGGTCAAGATCCTTCACCATGGTCCAAGTTAAAACGTTCTATGCGTAATCGTTTTATTCCTCCTTCTTATAAGCGTGATTTGAAGAAAAAATTGCAACGTTTTGATCAAGACACTCGTTCTGTTCATGAGTACTATAATGATTTGCATGTTGTCATGTTGCATTGTAATATTGATGAGGAGGATGAAGATACTATGACTCGTTTTTATTCTGGTTTGCGCAAAGAAATAAAAAATATTGTTGATTATAAAGATTACTCTACCACAGACCAGTTGTTCCATATTGTTATGTTGGCAGAACAAGAAGTGCAGGGACGTGCGCAACTTTCGCGCAACACCTTTGGTGTTTCTTCTTCCAGGTTGGCTTCGAGCAAGGGACATGCCGCCCCCACCGACACGAAATGCTCTTTACCAGCACCTGAGGTGAGCAAATCTGCTTTTGTGCCTAACCCAGCGACGACTGATGCTCCCCCTGCTACGCCATCATCAAATATTGTGTGCCATCGGTGCAAAGGCATAGGACATGTTATGAGGGAGTGTTCGAGCAAGCGAGCCTACATTGCTGCAGATACCAGTGGATACATCAGCGCTAGTGATGTTGAAGATGATTTGGTATTGCAAGCTAACATTGCAGGTACGACTGAGGAGAATGCATATTCTTATGGCGAAAACGATGCATAGGACTACGTCCACAATGGCACATATGTTGTCCAACGTGTTTTGAGTGCACAGGTGGAACATGAGGACAAGCTTCAACGGCATAATCTATTTTAGATTTATTTTATCATCAACAAGTATTATGTTCGTACTATCATTGATGGTGGGAGTTGCAATAATTTGGTGAGTGCTGATTTTGTCAAAAAAAAATTGGCCTTTCTACACGTGCCCACAGTCACCCATATCATATTCAGTGGCTTAACAACAGCGGTAAGGCCAAGATAACACATACTGCACGTGTCCATTTTTTTATTGGTACATACCATGACTATGCAGATTGTGATGTTGTTCCAATGCAAGCATGTTCTCTTTTATTGGGTAGACCTTGGGAATTTGATACTGATGCAACCCACCATGGTAGAACTAATACTTATACATTCATGCATAAAGGCAAAAAATTATGTTGCTTCCTTTGACCCCTACTGAAATTGTGAAATGTGATAGGGCCATAGCTGAAACTGCAGAACGTGATAAGGCTTCAGCTTTTGAAAATTAGCAAGCATCAAAATCTATTGTGCCCTTTAAAACTGAACCATCCATACAATCTGCTAGTTCTTCTGCTATTAAGTTAAAGCGTGGTGCTGATCTTCTGCTTGTGCTTTTGATGATGCTTCTGGATATGCTTTATTATGCAAGAGGGTCCTGTTTTCGCTTGATGATATGCCTTCCTCATTGCCACCTGCTATAGCTAACCTTTTGCAGGAATCTAAGGATGTTTTCCCTGCGGAAATTCCACTACGACTACCACCATTGCGAGGGATTGAGCATCAAATTGATTTGATTCTGGGTGCCACTTTGCCCAACCGTGCTGCATATAGAACCAATCTAGAGGAGACTAAGGAGATTCAGAGACAAGTCCAAGAGCTATTGGACCATGGGTACGTACGTGAGAGCCTTAGTCCTTGTGCTGTTCCTGTCATTTTGGTTCCTAAAAAAATGGTACGTGGCGTATGTGTGTTGATAGTAGAGCCATTAATAATATAACTATTCATTATCGTCATCTTATTCCTCGCTTAGATGACATGCTTGATGAATTATGTGGCTCTGTCATGTTTACCAAAATTGATTTGCGTAGTGGCTACCTTCAAATTCGAATGAAATTAGGCGATAAATGGAAAACTACTTTCAAAACAAAGTTTGGCTTGTATGAGTGGTTAGTCATGTCATTTTGGTTAACTAATGCACCTAGCATTTTCATGTGCTTGATGAATAAGGTGCTCCATTCTTTTATTGGAAAATTTGTGGTGGTTTATTTCGATGATATTTTGATATATAGCAAATCTTTGGAGGAACATCTCGATTGAGAGCCAATGGACCGGCTCCATTGCCTCTGGAATGATGAGTGATTGTCAACACTAGCAAGACCTTGAAGGACCTGGGCACAAGACCTCCGATGGACTAAAGGTAGAGCAAAGTCCTCCGAAGGACTGGAGGCATGCTCGGCGTCTGTCGGCCATGGGAGTTCGGTACACGGAGGAGTGGCACGGCGACGGCAGGAGTAAGTCCTCCGAAGGGCTGTGAGGCTGCCCCGATGGACAAGGGAAGCCGGGCGCCACCGCAGTGCTCCATCCCGAATGCGTTGTGCAAAGATGTGCGAGGGAGGCTTTGGCAGCTTCAGCTCAAAACCGTCAACCAAGCTACCCAAGCCTTGGTGAGTTGGGCCTTGACTCGCCAAGATAGAGAAGATGGGCCAAATCCGTCCTAGGCGGAGACTTCCTAAAGTTTCCCGGTTTCTAACTTCAAAACCGGGGGCGGATCGCGGATTGGACTACTAGGCCACGTGGAGAACATCCGAGGATTGTGTGGAACTTACAAAGATCAAGACTTCATAATGGTCGTCCATCCCGAAATATCCTGTAATCTTTTGTTTGAGTCCTTAGGGTTTGTCTAGTTGTAGGGACCTAAGTGCAAAACTATCTAAACAGCACTCGGGTATAAATAGGTCTAAGGCAGGTCATTAGAGAGTCTCTTAGCTACTAGGATTAGGTTTAGCTTTGTGATTTTCGTCCTCAAGCCTTGAGCTCCATTCTTAGGGAGGTTAGAGTAGGATTTAGCCTCCTAATCTTGAGGGAAGGTGAGGGTGGTTGCTTGGGACGAATTCCAGCTTGTATGCTGAATCTTTAGACCCATCTTGGGCATTTAATTGAAGTGAATTCATGCAACAACCTTGTGTTCTTCTCCTCCCCCTCTCTCTTTGGTTTTTGGGTGTTTGTTTTGGCCAAGCTTGGAATCCCTTCTCTTACTGATGTTTTGGACTTGCTAGGACATGGAGATCATGACTTAGTTCATCTCAATCCTGCTGGATTGCCACGAGCAAGCCTCCTTTGTGTTTTCCCCTTTCTTGCCCAAAGATTGCCATCTCACGAAATCTGAAATTCCCACTGATTCCTTAGTCACTTTGCGTTGATCTTTTGGGAAAAGCTTTGGAATAGGGTCGAATAGCCTGTGCAAAATTTCGTGAAGATTGGACAAGATTTGGTCTGGTTTGGATTGGAAAAACCCCTGTCTGCGACTCTAATGGACAATCCGGCAGAGGCCACCGGAGAATCCGGTTCCACCGGATAGTCCGGCAGCGCCCACCGGATAGTCCGGTGTGTGGCTCTATCCGGGCCGGGCCACCGAATAGTCCAGCAGTAGGCACCGGATAGTCCGGTTCCACCAGAAATTCCGGTGTTGGCCACCGGACAATCCGGTCCTGCCAGGGAACTGCGGTGATTTTCCCTTTTTGGTTTTTTCGCTATGTTTCTGCTTCGGATTTTTGTATTCCCCTACTTTGAGACTATTTTCTTTTCTTCCTATGAGTCAGGGAGACGCACCTCAGTGCGGTGAGTGTCGTGTGGCGGTTTTTGCAAAGATTCGTTGCCTCGGTGCCATTGTTGGTCGGTTCTTGAGTTTTCTTGCATTGGTGCGTATTCTCTCAGTGGACGGCATCCTTGTGCTGCTAGGCACGTATCTGTTCAGTGGACGGTGCCTAGTTCTGTTTCTCTTGAGCTTTGTAGAGCACCTACTCGTGGGTTGTGATTTTGAGTTTTTAAGTGCTCCTATTCATCCCCCTCTAGTCGCACGTCTCGGTCCTACATCGATCACCTACGTGCTGTTTTTGTTGCGCTACGCGATGCGCGCTTATTTGCTAACCTTGATAAGTGCGCATTTTGCACCAATCGAGTTGGTTTTCTTGTCTATGTTATTACTCCACAGGGAATTGAAGTGGATGAGACGAAGATTGACGCCATTAGGAGCTGGCCTACACCAACGACTATCACACAGGTGCGCAGTTTTCTTGGTCTTGTAGGTTTTAATCGGCGCTTTGTGAAAGATTTGAGCACCATCGCTGCCCCACTTAATGAGTTGACGAAGAAAGGTGTGATGTTCTATTGGGGTCTAGCACAAGAAAAAGCCTTCAACACATTGAAAGAGAAGTTGACACATGCACCTCTTCTATAACTTCCGGATTTTGGAAAAACTTTTGGGGTTGAATGTGATGCAAGCGGAATTGGGATTGAAGGCATGCTTCTATAGGAAGGTAAATCGGTTGCGTACTTTAGTGAAAAATTGAACGAGCCATTTCTTAATTATTCGACTTATGATAAAGAGTTATATGCTTTGGTACATGTTTTGGAGACTTGGCAGCATTATCTTTGGCCTAAAGAATTTGTTATCCATTTTGATCATAAATCTTTGAAACATATTATAAGTCAAGCTAAGCTAAATAAACGACATACTAAATGGGTTGAATTTATAGAGTCGTTTCCATACATCATTAAGCCCAAGAAAGGAAAAGAAAATGTCATTGCGGATGCTTTATCTCGCCGCTATACTATGTTGTCACAACTTGATCATCGCATCTTTGGTTAAATGCTACTGATTTTGACTTTAAAGAGGCTTTTGAAAATTGTAGAGAGGGACGAACATGGAATAAGTTTGTGCTGAATGACTGGACTTCTTTTTCGGGCTAACAAGTTATGCGTCCCAGATAGCTCTGTTCATCTTTTGTTTTTGCAGGAGGCGCACGGAGGAGGTTTGATGGGTCATTTTGGTGTGAAGAAAACGACGGATGTGGTGGCTGCTCATTTTTTTTGCCCAAATTGAAGCAGGACATTGAACGGTTTGTGACACGTTGCACTACTTGCACTAAAGCTAAGTCTCGCCTTTATCCACATGGTCTTTATTTGCCTCTTCCGGTTGCAAGTGTTCCTTGGGCTGATATTTCTATAGACTTTGTGTTGGGTTTGCCTCGGACTAAGAGGGGGCGATATAGCATTTTTGTTGTTGTGGATCGCTTTTCAAAAATGACACATTTTATGCCTTGTCGTAACATGGACGATGCTTCTCATATTGCTGATTTGTTTTTCCATGAGATCGTTCGTTTACATGGGTTGTCTAATACTATTGTTTCGGATCGTGATGCAAAATTTTTGAGTCACTTTTGGCGGAGCTTATGGAATAAATTGGGGACAAAGATTTTGTTTTCTACTACATGTCATCCCCAAATTGACGGTCAAACTGAAGTTGTTAATCGAACTTTGTCTACTACGCTTAGGGCTATTTTGAAAACAAATTTGAAAATGTGGGAAGAGTGTGTGCCTCATATTGAGTTTGCTTACAACAAATCCGTTCACTCTACCACAAAGTTTAGCCCTTTCCCGGTGGTTTATGGTTTTAATCCTCATGCTCCTATTGATTTGATATCTTTGCCTTTTCAGGAACCTTTGCATTTGGATGCGTCACTACGTACTCATTTGATTCGGAACTTACATGAAATAACTAAAAATAATATTAAAACCATGAATGAAAAGTACAACCTTACTGGTAGTAAAGGTAGGAAACAAGTGCTTTTTGAACCAGGTGATTTGGTGTGGCTATACTTGCGCAAAGAACATTTTCCTGATTTGAGAAGTCCAAACTTATGCCTCGAGCTGCTGGTCCTTTTAAGGTTCCTGAAAAAATTAATGATATTGCATACAAGCTTGAGTTGGAAGGGGAGCCTTGGCGCAGTGGTAAAGCTGCTACCTTGTGACCAGGAGGTCACGGGTTCAAGTTGTGGAAACAGCCCCTTGCAAAAATGCAGGGAAAGGCTGTGTACAATAGACCTTAAGTGGGTCCGACCCCTCCCCGGACCCCGCGCAAGCGGGAGCTCATGCACCAGGCATACAAGCTTGAGTTGCCTGCAGATTTCGGGGTTAGTCCCACATTTAATATTGCAGATTTGAAACCATATTTGGGAGAAGAGGATGAGATAGCATCGAAGACGACTTCGCTTCAAGAGGGGGAGGATGATGAGGACATCACTCCTATGATTATGCAAGGACCTAGTACAAGAGCACATGCAAGACAATTAAACCAACAGGTGAGCTCATTCCTAGGTGCCCGTACGTATACTTGTGAGGATGATATGCTATCTAATGTTATGGTTGATTATATTGTACTTAGGAACCATGAAGGGCTTGGAGAATAGCTTGGACTAGGAGGAGGGCAAGAAGGACGTCCAATTCAAGATGGAGGCCCAATTCTACTCGGAGTCGACTTCCTCGGCCTCCAAGACCAGTCATCAGTAAGATTGTTGCCCAGGCCACAAACAGACTCCGATTTTGACGATCCACATATGCATGGAAAGCTAAGAAGATAGCCTTTCCAATGCCACTGGTTTCAAGTCATTTAGAGTTCGGAGTCATTGGAAATTCACATCACAAATTAGAGATCAGAATCTGTCCAAGGGTTGTTTTCCCTCTTTTTGGGTTGTTGGCCCATGTATCATCTTGGAGTCCGTCATAGACACATCTAGGCCTTGTTGGTCGACCTAAACTCTATATAAATAGTAGCCGCCACACAAGTTAGGTTTGGTTTTTGCTTAAGAGTATTCTGTCGAGAACAGTTCACCGTGTATCAGTTTGTGAAACCCCAACTTGTGCAAGCATTTTTCCTCGTTCTTGCTAGTGTTCTTCAGTTGCATTGCAGGAATGATAGCCTTCTTGGTGAGGTCAATTGCATGTGTCAAGTGGTCAATAACCATCGGAGCAGTGGTCTCGTGATTGCAAGGATTCGAACCTTTAGCTCGGAGCCTACATCACCAACGTCGAATCTCCACCCCAAAACCAACGTGCCTCACTGAAGATAGGACCTATCCTATATCACATGTAAAGACCAACATCAGCATTATACACGGTAGAAAGATGTAAAGACCAAATTATATGGAATAAATCTTGGAGTTCTAACTCGTGGAGTGCCAAGCATGCACTTATTTCCATAATCAATTGAGAGGTCCTCCAACATGGATTTCTATGGCAGTAACCGTGCAGATTCATTAAGTAACCCTTAAGTAGTTTGTGGTACAAAATAGTAGTAGTGCACAACTTGTACCTACAAGAACCTGAGGGTAGATGGCAAGAAGAACAGCGGCGAGGGGTCGTGCGGCCTTGCCATTGCACCGTGACGGAGAGGGAGGGTGGCAGCGGCAGCGGCACTTGGTGCACCAACATGGCGAAGCGGAGACGATGCTTGGCTGTCGGGCTGGCAGCCAAGATCCTCGGCGATGTGCCTACCTCGCCGCAGATCCTTAGGGCTTGGACCGTGCTTGATAGCAAGGATGAAGGACGAAGAACAAGAATCTCGGTTGCGCTGCTTTGGTGAAGAAGAATCCTGGCAACGCCCTTGGCGTGGTGGAGGACCTAGGGTTTGTGGAGACAGATGGAGGCTGTGGGATTGTGCGGTGGAGGTGTGACTGTCCTAGAGTTCGTGGAGATGGAGTAACGAGGACTGGGATGCGGCGGTCGATGGGGAGCCCATGGCCGACGGCAGATGCCGGGGTCTGGGTCTGGGTCGGGTTGCACCGAGGAGATGGAGATATCGGGGATGGGGTGGGCATAGGCAGAGAGGGGGCGACGTTTGACCAGGTCCAACCGGTATTAGCCGGGCATCAAAATCAGGGGAATATCCCCCATTTCCAACCCTCTGAAACGAACAGAGCATGGGGGTAAGATGTTGATTGAATCGATTGGAGGCGACGTGGATTGATGGGGTGCGACTGGGTGAGAAGGAATTGGGCGCGGTGTGGCTGGACCAGGAATGCAACTTTGGACTAGGGCTTCTTCTAGTTATTGGAATCCTAGGGCTCCTAATATACATATACATATACATATACATATACATACATTTCATCCATACAATTTCATGCTTTCACACTCTATGAGAGAGATATTGGAGAAACTGGTTAACATGAACTTGCAATTGGTTGATTTATGCATCTACTTGTGGTTAGGCAAGGATGGTGTGGGAGCACTATAATTTGTTCATGTTAACACCTGAGAGGATATATATACTCTGGCTTTCCTCATGTCTCTTTACTTGAGTTAGGATGGTGAAGTTATCATCTTGATTGATTGATTGAAGATCAAATATTATAGCTAAGGGGGCTTCGTCATTGACATATGGTTGATGATAAATATTTAATCATCGTCCTTACATACACCTGGTGCAAAGAATGCTTTTGGCTCATGACCTTCACCAAAAGGCACCAAAAGTGTCTAAAGGTTGGACTGACGCCTAAGAGGGGGGGTGAATTAGGATTTCAAAAAACTAAGGCTCTCTAAAAACTACAACTACTAAGCAAAACCTATGCAAGATAAATCTAGCTATGTGCACTAAGGTTTTGCTAATGTAACGCCCCAAAATTTGACCCTGAGAATTTTCTCTAAATCCCCCTCTGATTCAAAATTTGATTTTGAAAATCTTGTTTGTTTGAGTGTACGTCATGAGCTCAACAAAATCCTAGTTCCTTCCTCACCGAGTGTCCCTCAAAATCTCCAAAACATCTTCCTCCAAAATTCCCTTCAAATCCCTTCTCCAAATCATTCAAATTCAGTCCCAAAATCCAAAAACCAGAAAAAGATAAAATCTCCCCTCCTCAGCTGGGCCGAAGCCCACCCCCTCCTCGCCTCTTCTTCCTTGGGCCACTACCTCACCCTTCCCTCTCCCTGGCCCAAGATGAGCAGCCTACTCCCCCTTTCCCCCTCTCGCTGATTGGCAGGACCCGCCTGCCAGGCCACCTCCCTCTCTCTACCAGTAGGCCCCACCTGTCCGTCGTCTTCCTCTCCTCTTCCCTGCGTCGTCTTCCGCCCGGCCGCCCCACCATTGTCGTGCTGCCCCCGCCTATAAGTGAGCTCCCCGGCCTCCTCGCCGCCCCTCTCCGGCCACATACATGCATTCTCGCACACGCACCCACTCTCCCTTGCCAAAGCACTCGCGGTGGACACCACCACGGCGAACTCCTCCCTTCTCTCCTCTTGCCGCCCCTATAAGAAGCCCGACGAGCCCCGTCGCCCTGTTCCTGGCCACATGTGCATGTGCACACACACACGCACGCACTCTCGTGCACGCACCTCCCCTCTCTCTCCCACCCTCACCGCAGTGCTCACGGTGGGCTAACCCACCGAGGAGCACCTCGCCATGCACGCCACCCCTCCGCCCCAAAATCCACTACCCTCCGACCACCTCCGACCAAATTGAGGTGAGCTCGAGCTTTGCTACCTCTATGTGCGCCTCCTCTCCCTTCCCTTTGGCTAGAACTGCATCAGCAAGGCCAGAGCGACGCCACGCCATGGCCTCCCTCCCCTCGCCAGCATGTGGTTAACCGCTGCCAGGCACACGCACGCTCCCTCTCACCTCCACAATACCCTGACCAGGCTCGCCATCCCGCCCTCTCCCTTGTAGGACCGAGACGTGCGACTAGAGGGGGGGTGAATAGGAGCACTTGAAATCACAAAATCACAAACCCCCAAATGAAACCAGATACTAAGCACCGTCCACTGAACAGATACGTGCCTAGCAGCGCAAGGGTGCCGTCCACTGTGAGGATACGCACCAATGCAAGAAAGCTCAAGATCTGAACAAGAGTGACAGCGGAGCAACGGATTTTGCAATATCCGCCACAAGACACTCACCACACCTAGGTGTGTCTCACTGACTTTCAGTAAGCAAAGAGAATGGTCTTAAGGGAGGAATGCGAAAATCCGCAGCAAAATCACAGCGGAAAAACCAACCTGGGAAGAACACAGCAGCTCCCGGACTGTCCGGTGGCCAACACCGGATTGTCCGATGGGACCGGACTATCCGGTACCTGTTGCCGGACTGTCCGGTGGCACTGCCCGGACAACGCCTCACGCCGGACTGTCCGGTGGGCGCTGCCGGACTATCCGGTGGAACCGGACTGTCCGGTGGCCTCTGCCGGATGGTCCGGTAGGGTCGCAGAAACTATGATTTCAAATCATAACTTGATCACACCTTGCTCAAACTTCACGAAATTTAGCTCAGGTTATCTAGACCCTATTTCAAAGTTATTCCCAACAGATCAACTCAAAGTAACCACGGAATCAGCGGGAATTTCAGATCTTGTGAAATCTCCATTCTTGGGCAAGAAAGGGGAAAACACCAAAGAGGCTTGCTCGTGGCAATCCAGCAGGATTGAGATGAACTAAGTCATGATCTCCACGTCCTACCAAGTCCAGAACATCAGCAAGGAAGGGGATTCAAGCTTGCCCAACAAAAACACCCAAAAAGGCAAGGATTGAACCCAAAAGCCAAAGTGAGAGGGGGAGGAGAAGAACACAAGGTTGCTGCACGAATTTGCTTCGATTAAGTGCCCAAAATGGGTCTAAAGATCCAGCATACAAGCAGAAATTCGTCCCAAGCAACCACCCTCACCTTCCCTCAAGATTAGGAGGCTAAATCCTACTCTAACCTCTCTAGCAATGGAGCTCAAAGCTTAAGGACGAAAATCACCAAGTGAAAACTAATCCTAGCAGCCAAGAGGCCTTCTAATGACCTACACTGAACCTATTTATACCCGAGTGCTATTTAGACAGTTTTGCACTTAGGTCCCTACAGCTAGACAAACCCTAAGGACTCAAACGAAAGATTACAGGATATTTCGGGACAGACGACCACGATGGAATCTTGATCTTCGTAAGTTCCACGCAATCCTCGGATGCTCTCCACGTGGCCAGTAGTCCAATCCGCGATCTGCCCCCGGTTTTGAAGTCAGAAACCGGGAAACTTTAGGAAGTCTCCGCCTGGGCCGGATTTGGCCCATCTCCTATATCTTGGCGAGTCGTGGCCCAATCACCAAGGCTTGGGTAGCTTGGGTGACGGTTTTAAGCCGAAGCCGCCAAAGCCACCCTCGCACGCCTTCGCGCCACGCATTCGGGTTGGAGCACCGCGGTGGCGCCCGGCATCCCCTGTCCATCGGGGTAGCCTCGCAGTCCTTCGGAGGACTTACTCCTACCGTCGTCGTGCCGCTCCTCCGTATACCGAACTCCCATGGCCGACAGACGCCGAGTGTGCCTCCAGTCCTTCGGAGGACTTCCCTCTACCTCCAGTCCATCGGAGGGCCTCCTGTCCATCGGAGGTCTTGTGCCCAAGTCCTTCTGGGTCTTGCTACTGTTGACAATCACTCATCACTCCAGAGGCAATGGAGCCGGTCCATTGGCTCTCATCCCTCACCCGCTTGGTTGTGTCATCAGAACTGGGCCACCACTGGTGAGCCACGGGTGTGGCGCCGTTCGGTTCAGCCAAGCCGATCGTGACGCCGTCTCCCTTCGAGCGGTTCCCCTCTATGTGGCTGACATGTGGGGCCTACCACCCCGACGTCACCACGTCTTTTGCCATGCCTCTCCTCCTTGTGGGCTAGCCCATTCAGGCCCATAGGCTTGTGTGGCAAAGTGGGCCGAGCCAGGCGGTGTGGGAATGGGCTGTGCGCGCTGTTTTTGCCCCGTGGTGCCATTTTCCTTTTTATTTTCGATTTATGATTTTTCTTTTCTTGGAAAATTCATGTCTCAATCGTTCGATCTCCGATTTAGGTGATTCCTGTGCCTAAATTCTACATAAATCGAGCGCTACAAATCTGTGCGCTTCCCACCACCTTTTCACTGCTTCCACATGGGTTCATTTAACGGGGCTACACTAGACCCGTTAAACAAATCGTACGTGCACCTTTTTTTCTGCAAGGGCTAACCTGCCCCTCCTTCCGATCACAACAATGGGTGACTATTGGGCCCCATTATTGCGATGGGTGGGTAGAGCTGGGATCTTTTCCTCGGTCGCGGTAGTGGTTAGCCATCAGGAACTATAATCGTGATGCACGAAATGGTCTAGGCTCTTACCAGAAATCGAACCGCTTATCCTGCCTCTGCCTCGTTCCAGCTAACCTCATGTTAATCCATCTCGCTCTTCAACCCTTGTTGACCACAGGAACCCTTCTCATCGCCATGCGACCTCCTCGCTCCCGACACTTTCGCCCTCATTGCGGCTGTCCGTACCCTCTGCCGTGGCACCTTGGTAACGAGCGCTATCAGGCCCGACAGCATGGTCAGAGGTTTGCAACGCAATGCCTCACGGCGCAGCGCCTAGCCGTGGAGCAGCTTAGCTTAATGGAGCCAGAGCCGCTGGTATGATTCACCGGTCTACTCTCAAATCCTTCACTCAACACAAACCAAATCTTTGTCGAGCTCATAATATGCCTTGCTTGTTTGTTTGCTTGGTTGTTTTAAGAAAACATGGGGTAAGACCCCGGCGGACGACTTCGGTCGACTATGCCACGTGTTAAAGGGTGGAATGCTCAGTACCATTATCAAGGTTTACTAGGGGCCCAGCCTCATAGGGAGGTTTGTACGGTGTGGCTCAGTTGTGAGCATTGGGGAAGTTTCTGCCCTGAAGGACCGAGTTGAAGTCTCATCTTGCCTAGCTCTTTTGGTACAATCACTCGATGATGTATGGAGCAACACCTAGCCAAACCAAAATGGATAGTCTTGCAGTTGTCTACTGTGTCAATGTGGCAAGAGGCTAAGGAATGAGGGCTTGGGTCGCATGTTTGCTGGCAGGGTGACAAAGCTATCTAGATCCTCTTGAGGCATTGCTTGATGATAACAGGAAGGCAAAGGCTAGTTTGGAATTCGGAAGCTTATTTGGTCAAAGCAGTCATTGAGTGCAACTTGTGGGTCATAGTACAATCTCTGATCATAGTATAAACCTATCCGGATAGTCCGTTGTCCACAGGTATGGACGGGTTATGGCTTGGTTTCGACAACTAGATGTTTTATAAAATTGGGTGTGATTGGTTTTGGTGGTTGTGTGTCTTGGGAAGCTACGGGGGCGTGGCCCAGTAGCATGGTGAAACTTGGCTAGGTTCTGCTTTGAGCCACGTGGAACTGCGAGTCCAGTGGCAGCCCCTCTTTTGGAAAAAGTGTTTTCTATGGTTAAAACCTGAACCACTGGACCTTGCATATGAAAATGTTTTCTAGCAACTTATCCTGAGCTCTAGATACGCCTCGCATGTAGTGATAGCCTTTGCCCCAATTCCTTATGAAGGAAAGTGGGCTTGCAGAGTATGTTTTGTACTCACCCTTGCTTTGTTGTTGGTTTACAGAGAAGACGAAGTCATCGTGATCGTGAACTTGTAAGGGTTGCGGCCTATCCCCAACTAGTTTGTAGTGAAGCTTGGTTCTACGTTTAAGTTCCGCTGCTGTGCTTTTCAGGCTGTGTCCCATTTGGTCTATCACGTTAGGGCGGATCTGTACTACTCTGATGTAAGAATGTGATTACCATAACCCTGGGAGTGGTTATAATGCACATTTTAGTCCCATTAAGGATGTGGGGCACTTCAGCTAAGTGTTGCTAAATCTACCGTGGCCAAGTCTTGCAACCTAGTTCCACCTAGAAACTAACCTATCAAGCTAGTCTAGGAATGTAAGCACATAATAGCAAGAATATAAATGCTAAGCTCAAGAGATGAGATAGAGAATTCAAACTCCCAATGACGATGTCGGCGATTGCACACAGAAGAGATCGGAGATTTTTTCCCGAGGTTCGAGGAGGCCAGTGTGCAAGGAAGTAACAAAGGAATACGGCCTCGCCCATGCAAGGGTGGAGGATGGCAAAGTGACTTCCGCGGAAGCCAAGCAACCACGGTCGGGTCTCTGGATATCCCCGGTACACACCCACCTGAGCCTATTTCTCGTGTAGTCCTCCATGGACTACGGCATCGCGCACGCAAGGGTAGAGGATGGATAAGGCCATTCGGGTCTTCTGAGTCCTTCTCATGGAGCTACCCAGCCATCTCCACTAAGGGAAGCTTTTGGCCAAACCGCCGAGGGCCTTCCTCCCTCTCACAAGTAAGGTGGCGGCCACTCCACACTCCGAAGGGTCTCGTAAGACTTACAAGCCCCACACTTACAAAGGATAGATGTGCACGCAGCCATGGATACAAGACAAATATGCCTAAGCCAAGATGCTATGGAAGCTCTCCCTATGCCGGGATGTGTCTGTTTGCTCATATGGTGGTTGGGCTCACAAATGAGTGTATGTGGATCTTTGGATGGATCAAATGGGTGCCTCAACACTTGTGTTAGCTCAAGAGTCTCCAACCACACTGTGGAGGCCGGCCATGGGAGTATATATTGCCCAACCCTCAAAACTAGCCATTTGGAGCCTTCTTCTCTTTTCTGTGTGACCATCGGACCGTCTGATGGTGGGACCATTGGACCATCTGATGCGGGCTCCCAACTAGCCATTGGAGTCGACCGTTGAGTCTCCTGCTAACCGTTGGAACCATTAGACCATCCGATAGTGGCACCATCGGACTGTCCGATGCATGGAATGCCCGAGGTCTTGACTTGGTTTATCGTTTTGTCCAGATCGTCCGATGGACCATCGGACCATACGATGGTGCAACCACCGGACCGTCTGATGCTTGAAGCATCGGGACTTGGTCTCCTCCTTCCTCGCTGCCCAGATGGTTCGATGCACCATCGGACCGTCCGATGGTAGCACCATTGGACCGTCCGATGCGTGTAATTCGCACCGGCTCTTGAGTCTTCATCTTAGGGCTTCTTCTTCTTTGCTAGATCACTTAATGCTCGAAAAAATGGCCCGCTAACTGGCCAGCGGGATCGCCATGTCATACACACGGATGCGACTTGATAGCAGCTTGGGGACTTCTCTTGAGATGTTTGTACCCTAAGTCCATCTCTTGCACCTTGGGACTTGAACAAAAACACTTGCACACACATTAGTCCCAAATGGTACGTGTTGTCACTTCAACCACCAAAATCACATTAGGGAACTAAGCACAAGGCTTAGGGCCCATTTTCCTTAGAATCTCCCCCTTTTTGGTGATTGATGACAACACGACCAAGCAAGCAATAAATAATACCAATTGAAAGAATTTGAACATACTACTTGCTAGGATGCGATGCAAAAGGCAAGATCAAGGGATGCTAATTGAAATATGCATTGATACCAATTGAAGCAAATGAATTTTTATTCCCAAAATGATTGGAAGAATTTGTTCATGTCTTGCCCTTGCCATGATATTATCCCCTTCTTGTGGTCAATGGACATAAGGCTCGCCCTCATGCCACTTCACTTTCTTTAATGGACCATTGCCTTGATCTTGACCTTCATTTCTCCCCCATTGTTCTTGATCATGCAGCAATCCCCCTTTGGTCCTCTTTGATCTTTCTTCTTAGTTTATGTTCAACTCCTTGCTAGCTTGCTTGGGTCCACAACTTCTCCCCCTTTGGAATCAAACACCAAAAAGGAAAGCACTAAAAGTACAAGGGAGAGTCCCATATATTATGATCCTCAAGATATGGAAGTCAAATGGTTCACAATATATGAGACTCGCATAACATAGGTTAAGCTCCCCCTAAAAGTGTGCACACATGAGATGGTAGATGAACCATATGCACATTGAGCCAAGTTAGACAAAAGGAAGCTTAAACTATAAGATGCATGGAGGTAGCTATATATGATATCAATTGAAAATATACACCTGGGAAGGTGTTACCAATTTGAAGCACATTTTCCTTAACTTCATGTGTACCTCTGGGGACATTGGGTGAGACTACACACATGATAAACTAGAAAACATTGTTAGTCTCAAAGTAACACAAACCATAGGATAGTCTCCCCCTAAATTTGTGCATACAAGCTTTGAATTGCTTGTGAGAGACATGCACTAGACATTCAAGTCCAATGGAGATCACCCAATGATTTGGACCTAAACTAAGAAACCATGTAGGTTGCTTATGGGTTAGCATGATACACAAGCAACCTACCATAACATAGCCGAGGCATGCATTACTTGAAATTAACTATGCTCATGCAAACCTAGGCAAGTATAGCAACTAGATGCTAAAGGAAATACCAAAAGAAAACAAACCTAGTTACCACACACATGGAGGACTTGGGTATTGAATTTGCTTCATTTCTTGGCTTTCTCACTTAAGACCTTGTGACCTTGTATCCAAATTAGCCAAGTCTCCAAGTCCTCTATAGCCCTTCTGGCTCCACGGTGCTTTGGGAGTGATGGTCTACTTTTGTTTTCCCTCTCTCTTCTTAGCCTCTCCTTTTTGCTCGGAGCTACACATGTAGGACTTGTGGCCTTCTTTATTGCAAAGGAAGCACACCGCAGTTTGGCTCTACTCAAGCTTCTTCACCACCTTGGGGCAGTTATCTTGAGGAGGTTGGGTTTGCTCCTTTTGACCTTGTAGCCTTGCCACTTCCTTCATGAGCCAATCCACCTCTTGCTTAAGTACCTCATTTTCAATGGCAACCTCCTCTTTTCAAGTTTCTTCAGACCAACTAACAAACGGCTTGCAAAGGGGTGAGTGAGATTTAACAATTCAATCACAAGAGGTGGAAGCTTCCATTTTAGATTTTTCAAAAGAGAGTGTGGATGCAACACTTGAAGTAGCTTTTAGTTCAAGAGCCTCAATTTTCTTTGTTAGCTCATCATTATGGTCTAAAACCATATCAAACTTAATCACCAATTCTTCATAATTGGTTGATGAGCTAGCCAATTGAGCTTTAAGACTCTTGTTTTCACAAATTAATTTAGCTACCTATTTTCAAGCTCATTATAGGTAGGTGCACCGTCATCACTTACATCGCTTTCATTTTTACCTTTGGCCATGAGACACTTGTGCGATGTAGAGGATGACTTGCGTGAAGTAGGTTTGTGGGAGTGCCTCTTGTGATGATCTTCATCGCTTGACACATCTCTACCCACTTGATGATGCTTGTGAGCGCCTTGTGCCTATCTCTTCTTTCTTTTTCTTTCTTCTTAAGCTTGTGCCTCTTCTTCTTTTCCTCCTTGCCAAGAATGGGACATGAGTCCGCAAAGTGACCCTTCTCACCACATCAGAAACAACCGCTTTTCCTTTCCTTCATCCTTTGGCGGTTGTACTCAATGTCCTCAATGGTGATGGGGATGCCCTTGGAGTTGAGCTTCTTTAATGCTTTGTCTATCCTCTTGATCAATATTGCAATGTCTTCATCTTCATCGGAGGAGGAGCATTGGGGTTGATCATCTTCATCACTATCTTCTTCTTCTTCTTCACTTGAGCTTGAGCTTGCTTCTTTCTTGCTCTTGCCCTTCTTCATCTTCTTCTTTTCACCATGAATGGTGAGAGCATGTGACTTGGATGAAGAGGTATCTTGGCCAATCCCTTTGTAGTGCTCAAAAGCTATGACCTTGCCAAGAACCTTTGTGGGTGTCATGTTGCTCATATCTTGATAGAGAAGATATGTGATGATGATTGCATATTTTCCGTGTGGAAGCACCTCGATGATCTTTCTTGAGACATCGGCTTCGCTTAACTTGGTCTCACCTATTGAATTGAACTCATTGACGATAACATTTAGGCATGAGTACATGTCATTAGCCAATTCATTAGGAAGCATAGAAAAAGAAATTAAAGCTCTTCTAACCAAGCCAAGCTTTTGCTCCTTGACGTCACTAGTGCCGTCATGGAGTGCTTGGAGCATTTGCCAAATCTCATGAGCGCTCGAGAGGCTATATACTCTATTAAATACATCAATGCTCAAAGACCCGAACAAAACGTCACGAGTAATGGCATTGAGATGTATTTCTTTCTCATCAGCTTTTGTCAGTTTTTCCGGACGAGAGAGGGGTTTCATTCCTTCCTTCGTCACTCGCCAAACATCCAACCCTACAGCCTCTAGATAACTAGCCATTCTAACACACCAATAGGGATAGTTTCTATCGTCAAAGTGAGGAGTGCTACTGGTACTCATCCTCCCACTCTAAGACGTCTCCAGTACTCAATCCGACGGTGAAGCCAAAGTTCAAATATGTGTTGTGAGCTCTAATGACAATGAAATGGACTAGATTGAGCGGCCCGGCTTCGATACCAATTGAAGGTTGGACCGACGCCTAAGAGGGGGTGAATTAGGATTTCTAAAAACTAAGGCTCTCTAAAAACTACAACTACTAAGCAAAACCTATGCAAGATAAATCAAGCTATGTGCACTAAGGTTTTGCTAAGTGTTGCTAAATCTATCGTGGCCAAGTCTTGCAACCTAGTTCCACCTAGAAACTAACCTATCAAGCTAGTCTAGGAATGTAAGCACATAATAGAAAGAATATAAATGCGGAAGCTAAAGAGATGAGATAGAGAATTCAAACTCCTAATGACAATGTCAGCGATGGCACATGGAGGAGACGCGGAGTTTTTTTTCCTAAGGTTTGGGGAGGCCAGCGTGCCTCTACCCCCTACTTCTTGTTTGGCGCCCCCAGTAGGGCTTTGCTCTCGCATAGTCCTCAAAGGAATATGGCCTCACCCATGCAAGGGTGGAGGATGGCAAAGTGACTTCCGCGGAAGCCAAGCAACCACGGTCGGGTCTCCGGATATCCCCGGTACACACCCACCCGAGCCTATCTCTCACGTAGTCCTTCATAGACTATGGCCTCGCCCATGCAAGGGTAGAGGATGGATAAGGCCGTTGGGGTCTTCTGAGTCGTTCTCAAGGAGCTACCCCGCAGTCTCCACTAGGGGAAGCTTTTGGCCAAACCGCCGAGGGCCTTCCTCCCTCTCACAAGTAAGGTGGCAGCCACTCCACACTCCGGAGGGTCTCGCAAGACTTACAAGCCCCACACTTACAAAGGATAGACGTGCACGCAGGCATGGATACTAGACAAATAGGCCTAAGCCAAGATGCTATGGAAGCTCTCGCTCTGCCGGGATGTATCTATTTGCTCATATGGTGGTTGGGCTCACAAATCAGTGTATGTGGATCTTTGGATGGATCAAATGGGTGCCTCAACACTTGTGTTAGCTCAAGAGTCTCCAACCACTCTGTGGAGGCCGGCCATGAGAGTATATATTGCCCAACCCTCAAAACTAGCCATTTAGAGCCTTCTTCTCTTTTCTATGTGACCATCGGACTGTCCGATGCGGGCCCCCGACTAGCCTTTGGAGTCAACCATTGAGTCTCCTGCTGACCGTTGGAACCATAGGACCATCCGATGCATGGAATTCCTGAGGTCATGGCTTGGTTGCTCGTTCTTTTCCGATCGTCCAATAGACCACCAGACCGTCTAATGCTTGAAGCGTCGGGACTCGGTCTCCTCCTTCCTCGTTGCCCAGATGGTCCGATGTACCATCAAACCGTCCAATGCGTGTAATTCACATCGGCTCTTGAGTCTTCATCTTGGGGCTTCTTCTTCTTTGTTGGATCGCTTAATGCTCCCAAAAATCGGCCCGCTGACCGGCCAGCAGGATCACTGTGTCGTACACATGGATGCGACTTGATAGCAGCTTTGGGACTTCTCTTGAGGTTTTTGTACCCCAAGTCCATCTTTCGCACCCTAGGACTTAAACAAAAACACTTGCACACACATTAGTCCCAAATGGTACGTGTTGTCACTTCAACCACCAAAATCACATTAGGGAACTAAGCACAAGGCTTAGGGCCCATTTTCCTTATAGTGGCAAGCTAGGGTTGGCCGCCTCACCGGACTGTCCAATTGATGGGACCAGATAGTTTGGTGTAGTCAGGTCCGAGTAGGATCTCATGCTTTGTGCGTGATTGTTGACGGTCGTAATATCATGATATCAACCGTCAATTATCCACCATATGAAGCGAAACATGTGAAATTTTTGGACTAACCCTTACTACTAATGAGTTCCACAAGATGTACATGAATATTTGGAAGCAAGTAACAAAATGTACACAAAATGGATGAAACAAGGCCAAGAAGTGGAGATGGGCTAAAATGGGGAAAACCCCATGGCCGCCCGGCCACCTACCAGGTCGCTCGACCATGTGGCATGGTCAGCCGACCACCCCTCCGAGTCGGTTTGCCCCCACTTCACTCCTACATGCAAAGAAACACAAGGCAATGTCAATCCAACCATTGTATCAAGCATCCAAAGAATCCAAGGGCCGAAAGACCATCAAACCATGGATCAGTGATGTCACTAATTCGAGGGAAGAGCCATACAGCAAATCAGAGGAAAACACGTGGCCGCCCGGCCACCCTTCGGAGGCATTTTACAGGTGCATCAACTGTTTCAACCTTCAACCGACATGGGGAAGCAAGATCAACTGCGCAATTGCCTAAGTCGGTAAATTGGACGGTCGGCCGACCATAGGGGGTGGCCGCCCGGCCACCGACCTTGGCTGCCCGGCCATCGACCTACCCCCACAACCAACCTAGGCCACCTACAAATACCCCCCCCTTACCTTTATGGACTATAAATAGGCCCCGAGAGCTCATTTGTGAGGTGTGGAGTTGAGTTCAAGTTCTATCTTAGAGTGCTACACTATTCCCATAGTAGTTAGTGTAGGACCGAGACGTGCGACTAGAGGGGGGGTGAATAGGAGCACTTGAAATCTCAAAATCACAACCCCTAAGAAAATGCTCTGCAAAGCTCAAGAGAAACAGAGCTAGGCACCGTCCACTGAACCGATACGTGCCTAGCAGCGCAAGGGTGCCGTCCACTGAAAGGATACGCACCAATGCGGGAAAACTCAAGATCCAGCCAAGAATGGCATCGAGGCAACGAAACAATGCAAATCCCGCCACACGACACTCATCGCACCAAGGTGCCTCTCACTGACTGACAATAAGCAAAGAGAATGGTCTTACAGTGGGGAATGCACAAAACCAGAGCAAAAACACAGCGGAAAAACTAAACTGGGAAGAACACAGCAGCTCCCTGGCAGGACCGGACTGTCCGGTGGCCAACACCGGACTGTCTGGTAGGACCGGACTATCCGGTGCCTGCTGCCGGACTATCCGGTGGCACGGCCCGGACAGCGCCTCACGCCGGACTATCCGGTGGGTGCTGCCGGACTATCCGGTGGAACCGAATTGTCCGGTGGCCTCTGCCGGATTGTCCGGTAGAGTCGCAGAAAGGGCGTTTTCAAACCCAAACTTGATCAAACCTTGTCCAAACTTCACAAAATTTTGCACAGGCTATCTGGACCCCATTCCAAAGCTTTTCCCAAAAGATCAACTCAAAGTGACCACGGAATCAGCGGGAATTTCAGATCTCGTGAAATGGCAATCCTTGGGCAAGAAAGGGGAAAACACAAAAGAGGCTCGCTCGTGGCAATCCAGCAAGATTGAGATGAACTAAGTCATGATCTCCATGTCCTAGCAAGTCCAGAACATCAGCAAGGAAACGGATTCAAGCTTGGTCAACAAAAACACCCAAAAGCCAAGGGTTGAACCCAAAAACCAAAGAGAGAGGGGGAGGAGAAGAACACAAGGTTGCTGCACGAATTTTGCTTCGATTAAGTGCCCAAGAAGGGTCTAAAGATTCAGCATACAAGCAGAAATTCATCGCAAACAACCAACCTCACCTTCCCGCAAGATTAAGAGGCTAAATCCTACTCTAACCTCCCAAACAATGGAGCTCAAAGCTTAAGGACGAAAATCACCAAGTGAAGGCTAATCCTAGCAGCCAAGAGACCTACTAATGACCTGCCTTGGACCTATTTATACCCGAGTGCTATTTAGACAGTTTTGCACTTAGGTCCCTACTGCTAGACAAACCCTTACGACTCAAACGAAAGATTACAGGATATTTCGGGATGGACGACCACGATGAAGTCTTGATCTTCGTAAGTTCCACGCAATCCTCGGATGTTCTCCACGTGGCCAGTAGTCCAATCCGCGATCCGTCCCCGGTTTTGAAGTCAGAAACCGGGAAACTTAAGTCTCCGCCTGGGCCGGATTTGGCCCATCTTCTCTATCTTGGCGAGTCGTGGCCCAACTCACCAAGGCTTAGGTAGCTTGGGTGGCGGTTTTGAGCCGAAGCCGCCAAACCTCCCTCGCACGCCTTCGCATCACGCATTTAGGTTGGACCACCGCGGTGGCGCCCGGCATCCCCTGTCCATCGGGGCAGCCTCATAGTCCTTCAGAGGACTTACTCCTGCCGTCGCCGTGCCGCTCCTCCGTATACCGAACTCCCATGGCCGACAGACGCCGAGCATGCCTCCAGTCCTTTGGAGGACTTTCCTCTACCACCAGTCCATCGGAGGGCTCCTGTCCATCGGAGGTCTTGTGCCCAAGTCCTTCTGGGTCTTGCTACTGTTGACAATCACTCATCACTCCAAAGACAATGGAGCCGGTCCATTGGCTCTCAATCTCCCCCTTGATGAGTGCATTGTCAACACCTTCAACCTGTAACTTGAAATAGAACAAAGATAAAAGGAAAAGCGTAAAACCGAGAAGAAAGAAGAAAAAGAAGAAGTTGCTCAAGATGCAGAAAAGCCAAATACTAGCAGAAAAGGGCAAATTGAGACAACAAAAATAAAGCCAAAGATCGACCCCCTAAGACAAGGAAAACCGCTCAACGCAGTCGATCAAACTAAAGCATGACCCCTCAAGAAAGAGGCAAAATGGCTCAACACAGTCATGCTAAGGCAAAACATCGGCTCCTCCAAAAAGAGGCAAAAGGCTCAACGCACCAATACAAGAGCATGCTAAAAGCTCAAACTCCCCTCAACTAGATCTCTACCGAGTCCTCCCCCTTGGTCCAACATCTCTCTCTCCTCAAGGGTCAACATCTCTCCCCCTTGTTGACAATGGACACATCAAGGGTTCATAGAACTCAACTCCCCCTGAAATGGACAACTCCCCCGCAAAATATGCCATGAAATGCAGGAAGTGTACCATGAATAGCTCAGCAGGGATAAAAAGCTAGTAAATACAAGTTCTAGCATACAGAGCAAGTGGGGGCAAGGAAGCATGCAAACAAGCTCAATTGAATCTATCTTATACAAATCAAGAGCATGTTTTACAGGGTTGTTGAAAAGAAAGCATCACCAACATGAATAGCATCTAGCAAGATAGGCATGAATAGCAAGATGCTAGCAAAACATACAAAGTGTGCTACTCTCAATCAAGGCATATACAACAGGCCATAAGCAATTTAGAGACTTGCAGATTTCAGATTTAGCAATTTTGAACTTCAAGCAAATCAGATCATGTGCCAGGGGTTATTCACTTGTCTTTGCCACTTCTTACCAACCAATGCCAAGCCTAGGTTCAGAAAACCATCAGAAGCTTAAGACAAGGTTTTGGTCATACACAGCCTAGTCCAAGTTCATGCCAAAGTGCAAAGGGAAGCTATCTCAAACTAGATCAGTGTGACAAGTGAACCCACCTGGATCTTTTCAATTTAGCTCATAGGACACCTCTAGTAAACAACATTCATTCAGATTTCAGATTTGGACAAGGTGCCATAAATGCTTAGGCATAGGTGTAACAAAGGCATACGACTAGCATATCCAAGCATGAAAAGATAGCATAGCATTCAACATTCCTACACATGCTAGGTAGCCAAGTCAAGTGGTGATCATGGTTTTTGATTTTGAAGAAACAAAAGTGACTGAGCTCACAAAAGATATTAGACAGATTCTAGGAGCTTAGCCAACAATGATCATGCAAGCAACTGTACAATCTAGCACAAGCGAATACTAACTCGTCATACCAGAAGAGCTCTAGTGCTAGTGTAAGTGAAAATGCATATGTTACAATGCAATGCATGGTATGATACAAAATGCAAGAAAAGCAAAGAAAAAGCAAAACAAAAACCTAAACTACACCAAAGTTACCCGAACCTAAAAGGGGTAACAAACACCAAGCTCCCCACGCAAGAGAGCAAATATGCTAAGGTCTAAGGGCTTGGTGAAGATATCGGCCAACTGGTTCTCAGTCTCTACATGGATCAGGTCTATATCTCCCTTCTCATAGTGGTCTCTCAAGAAGTGAAACCTCACGTCTATGTGTTTGGTTCTAGAGTGCAGGATGGGGTTCTTAGCTACAGAAATAGCAGAAGTAGAGTCTACGAGGCGAGGGATCTTCCTAAAACAGAGACCAAAGTCACTCAAGGTAGACTTCATCCAAAGCAGCTGGGAGCAGCAACTAGCAGCAGCAATGTATTCGGCTTCTGTGGTGGAAGTGGCTACGCTAGATTGCTTGCATGAGGACCAAGAGACAAGAGAAGAACCGAGAAACTGGCAGGTGCCAGAAGTAGACTTGCGCTCCAGCCGACAACCCGCAAAGTCAGCATCCGAATACCCTCTGAGAGAGAGCAACGAAGCTGAAAAGAACCAAAGACCAAGCTCCGGAGTGTATTTCAGGTACCTGAAGATGCGCTTCACCGCTTGACAATGTGATAGCCTTGGTCTGGCCTGAAAACGCGCACAGAGGCAGACCGCGAACTGAATGTCCGGCCTAGACGCCGTTCGGTACAGAAGTGAGCCGATCATCCCTTCTTCATCAGCATCAAGAGCCGTCTTTGTTGACATGGGAGTCGCCATGGGCTTGAGATCTCCCTTGTCAAACTTCCTCAAAATGTCCTTCGTGTACTTGGCTTGATGGACGAAGGTTCCTTCTAGGCCTTGCTTGATCTGAAGCTCGAGAAAGAACTGAAGCTCACCCATGAGACTCATCTCGAATTCACTGCTCATCTGTTCAGCAAACTTAGACACCAAAGCATGAGATGAACCACCAAAGATAATGTCATCAACATATATCTGAACTAGAAGGGCGTCACCGCCACGACTCAACAGAAACAAGGTCTTGTCTACTGAACCCATCACAAAACTAGATTTGAGCAGAAAGGCTTTCAACCTAGCATACCAAGCTCTTGGAGCTTGCTTCAGACCATACAGGGCTTTTCTCAACTTATACACCCGGTCTGAAAACTTGGCACTCTCAAAGCCTGGAGGTTGCCTCACATATAGCTCCTCCTCTATGTAACCGTTTAGAAAGGCGGACTTGACATCCATCTGCTTCGCCTTCCTGATCTTCAAAGATGGGAGCGCCTTCTTCATCATCACCGGAAAGCTCAAATGCAGGGGTTGTGCAAGGCATAGATTCATCAAAAGAAACTTCACAGGTCTAAACCACTTGTCTAGTGTCAAGGATCCACACTCTATATGCCCTAGAGCTAGAGGCGTACCCAAGAAAAATACCATCCAAGCAGCGAGATTCAAATTTGTCCAAATGCCCCCCCCCCTTTTTGACCACAAAGCATCTGTAGCCAAATGCACGTAGGTGCTTGATGCTAGGCTGCCTACCAAACCATAGATCGTACGAAGTCTTCCCTAAGAAAGATCGTAGGAAGATGCGGTTGGCAATGTAACAGGCCGTATTCATAGCCTCAGCCCAAAAGCGTCGCGGAGTCCTATGCTCATCAAGCATCGTCCGTGCCATCTCTACAAGTGTGCGGTTCTATCATTCCACAACACCGTTCTGCGGTGGGGTATAAGGAGATGAGAATTGGTGATCAAGACCAAGGTCACAACAAAAGGTTTCGAAACGAGAGTTACGAAATTCTCCGCCATTGTCGCTGCGGATAGCCCTGGGCTACAAATCTCGCTTTGTTCCTCACAACCATCCCATCCTCACCCTGTTTGTTCTTGAAAACCCACTTGGTTCCTATAGGGTGGCAGTTTGGTGGACGTCCAACTAAATCCCAGACATGGTTTCTCTCAAAGTTTTCCAACTCCTCATGCATGGCGTTCACCCAACTAGGATCAGATAATGCATGTGACACATCCCGGGGTTCGAAAGAAGCAACAAATGCGGAGTGACAGAAAAAGGCCAGAGAGGTAACCGAAGAACGTGTGACACGCTGGTGTAGGTCTCCAATCATCCTGTCTGGAGGGTGATCCCGCTGGACCTGCCGAGATGGAACAATCTCAGAGGTCACCTCCCCTACGTCCTCAGCGGGGCCAACCTCTGCTCGAGCTTGTGGTCGGCGGAGTGAGGAGGAAGACGTAGGCAAGGGTCCTCCTTCATCTTCAGAGCTCATAGCAGAGGGGGCAAGAGCTGCAGCCGGTGCAGTGGCTCCTGCATCACCAGCATCTACTTCGCCTTCCTCATCTTCAAAGATGGGAGCGCCTTCTTCATCATCACCTGAAAGCTCAAATGCGGGGGTTGTGCAAGGCATAGATTCATCAAAGGAAACTTCACAGGTCTCAACCACTTGCCTAGTATCAAGGATCCACACTCTATATGCCCTAGAGCTAGAGGTGTATCCAAGAAAAATACCATCCAAGCAGCGAGATTCAAATTTGTCCAAATGCCCCCCCTTTTAGAGCACAAAGCATCTACAGCCAAATGCACGTAGGTGCTTGACGCTAGGCTGCCTGCCAAACCGTAGCTCATACGAAGTCTTTCCCAAGAAAGCCCGTAGAAAGATACGGTTGGCAATGTAACAGGCCGTATTCATAGCCTCAGCCCAAAAGCGTCGCGGAGTCCTATGCTCGTCAAGCATCGTCCGCGCCATCTCTACAATTGTGCGGTTCTTTCGTTCCACAACACCGTTCTGCGGTGGGGTATAAGGAGATGAGAATTGGTGATCAAGACCAAGGTCACGACAAAAGGTTTCAAAATGAGAGTTACGAAATTCTCCGCCATTGTCGCTGCGGATAGCCCTCATGGCTTTATGACTCTCATTCCTTAACCTCAAGACCAGATCCCGAACAAAACCAAAAGCTTCATCTTTGAATTCCATGAAGAACACCCACGAATAGCGAGAAAAATCGTCCACAACTACAAGCACATACCACTTCCCACTGACCGACTGTACTCGAGCAGAACCAACCGTGTCCATATGTAGCAGCTCACCCGGGTAAGAGGTCATCACCTGATTGACAGGTGCATGAGAAGAGGCAACCTTCTTGCCATGACGACAGGGGTGGCATACTAAGTCCTTTTCTGCTTTCAAATTGGGCAATCCTCGGATCAGACCCATCGAGCTCAACCTGGCTAGCAGATCAAAACTCAAATGGCCAAGCCTCCTATGCCACTTCCAAATATCAGCAGAAGGACTAGCAACCAAACACCGAGGAGGGCTAGAAACAGATGCAAGGTCAACCTTAAAACCTACCCATAGGGCAAAATCTGGCAAACGAGGTTTTCCTTAGCATCAAGCACACAAGAACCCTCCTTAAAACGAACCTCAAACCCTTCCTTGAGAAGTTGCGAGACAGAAACCAAATTGAACCCCAAATTCCTCACCAAAGCAACTTCTTTCAGGGAAAGCTTGCCAGAAAGAGCAACAGATCCAACACCCAACACTTTACCATGACCATTATCCCCGAATGTGATGTACTCCTTGGTGCTCACGGGGTTGAGGCTGGAGAACCATCTGCGGGGCCCTGTCATGTGCCTAGAACAGCCGGAGTCCATGATCCCTATGTCCTCCAGGCCTCGATCCTGCAAAATCAAGGAAAGCGAGAGTGAGCAAATGGTCCAGCACCGGGGTTAGTGTAACTGCTGAACCAGTGCCAAGCCATCTGCTCAAAAGTGGGGTAAGCACAGTCAAAGTAAGCATCACGTCTACCTGGGTACCCACGACCTCTAAAGCGTGAGCTCTCAAACCCTCTACCTCCAAAGCCTCGGTCAGAAGATCCATAGCCGCGCTGAAAATGACTAGGAGCTCGACCGGGAAAGCGTCTCTCTCCACTAGGAGCACAGGCCTGAAAGCCGCCTCCTCTCTCACCAGCAAAGCGGTCTCTCATCTCACCGCGACGGGAAGGATCCTGCCTACCACCCTGATAGAACTGATCCTAGTTCCCCCACGCTCTCTCCTGCCTCTCAACTTGCTTCCTCCTGAAGCAAAACTCCTCCAAGTGGCCATTCCCCTGGCAAAAGTCACAGTGGTAGACATGCCTCTTGGGAGTGGGTTTAGACTGAGCCTTGGGCTTAGGTGGAGTAGCCTTGGGTGGAACAGGCTGCTGGACTCTCTCCTTGCTCACTGAAGGCTTGAGAATCTCAGTCACTACTTTGTCCAGCTTAGCCTGTGAGGGCTTGGGTGTCCAGAACTGCTTCTTTGGGGCAGCCTTAAGAGGCTCATGGTAAACCCCATCAACAGTAGGGCTAGGCTGAGGAGAGGCAGTCTTAAGCTTAATTGGGGAACTCTTCTTCTCACTCGAAGTACTGCACTCTCCTAACCCAAGTCCACTCATATCACCCTCAGCTCTCTTGGTGCTCTCCAAGATCATCCTAAGTTGGGGCTCTCTAGCATACATCCAACTGAGCACCTCTCTCAACCGGTTGTTCTCATCAACCAAAGTATGTTTCTCCTCTCTCAGATCCTCCAGAACTAAAGTCTGGGCAGCACAAGTGGGGCAGTCTAGAGAGGGAATAGGGGAAGCAGACTTCTCTAACTTCTTAATGGTGGCATCCCTATCCACCAACATCAACCTCAGAGTGAGACAATTCTCACAAGTGTCAGGGGGTGCTGAAAGCACCTCAAGGTCAGCTCTCATCTGCACAAGCTCACTTTGCAAGGTAGGACAGACCATGCACGCACCCAAAAGCGTGGGTCTAGCCCTAAGCTCCTCCAACTCCTTAAGCTGTCCGTCACACCTCACTTTCAACTCAGCTATGTCAACAGCTAGGTGGGGGCACATCTCACACTCAGGCACATCACTCAAAATAGGCTCATCCAGTTTAGACTAGAGCTTGCCTAACTCTACCTTCAGCCTATCCATCTTCTCTACCAGATGAGCATACTTGCTCTTCTGCTCACAGAGATCTCTCATCAAAGTCTCACAAGTAGGGCACTCAGACTAACTAGGCTGGGCTGACACACTCTTCAACCTCTCTATCTCATTTAAAGCATCAGCCAACTTGGCTTTCTGCTTCTGCAGCTTCTTGGCTGCCTTCTCCAATAACCTATCCTGAGCTTTCAACTCACGACTATTTGCCTCCAACATCTCAAGAATTTCAGCTTGCTCAGGAGTTACCTCTTCATCAGAGGAGTCGTTGTCGTTGCCCTTGTCGTCCTTGTCCTCAAGCGCCATGGAGCAAAAGGATCTTCGGTGCATCTTGTGCTTGCGCTTGGACTTGGTGGAGATGAAGCAGAGTCCAGCTGGACCGCCTTGGTCCCTCCTCTTGTCCCGCTTGGTGACGATCTCCTCACCACTTGAGCTTGATGAAGACGAGGAGGAGGAAGATGATCCGCCGCACAGACCACCAAGCTCGGCGAAGAAGGCCTTGTCCCGCTTCCGGTTGTCCTTCTGGTAGCTCTTGAAAGCCTTTCGGAAGTTCTTGATCTTGCCGGAGCGGTGCTTGGTGTGGTCGCGCTTGCCGGAGTGGTACTTGTTGGAGTCGCGGGAGTGACTCTTGCCCTTCTTGTAGTAGTTGTTCTGCTTGTTCGGGCATTCGGCGATGAAGTGGCCGACCTCTCCGCACTCGAAGCACTTGGGCCTCTTGTCCCTCTTCTTGCTCATTCGGTTGTCATAGGTGCGCTGAAAGCGGCTAGACACCAAGCAAAGCTCATCATCCCCAAGTGACGCCAACTGTTCCTCTGTAACAGACATAAGAGCATAAAACGAAAAGTTGTGAAGCTGGGGGTTAGGAACGGCCTCACTAGAGGGAGAAGCCAATGCCAGGCTCTTGGAGCCAGTACAAGCGAGAGAATCTCTCAACTTGTAATCCACCTCTATGGCCTTGAGCTTGCTGTAAAGAGTCTCCACTCCAATTGTGTCATAGGCCTCAGACTTGATGATCGAGTTAACCATGATCTCCCATACCTTCCTGTCCAACGCATACAGCAACTTGACAGCCTGCTGATGGTTGGTGTATGGGATCCTCTCAGGGCTGGAGTTAACGCACAACTTGTTGATGATCGATTGAAAATGACCAAACAAGTCATCGATGGACTCACCACGCTTCTGAATGAAATTTTCATATTCGCGCATGTAAGTCTCAACAAGACGCCCCTTGATAGTAGCAGTGCCCTCATGGTGTGCACTCCGCAGGGACCAGATCTGACGGGCAGTCTCAAGGTGGCTCACTTTCTCATAATCAACTGGACCAAGTCCTGAGAAGAGAAAGTTAACAGCTATGGCGTTCGCCTCATGCTGAGCCACAATCACTGGGGTAGTGCGCTGAGCAACTGGAAGCACCACAAAGTTCGCACTCTAAGTAGCATCCCATATGTCCTGGCCCTGGCTAAGCAAGAAAGCTCTAATCCTACCCTTCCAGTAGGAGTAGCCATCGGAACCAAGGACCGGAATCTTCCCGAAGTGAGTCATAGTCGCTACTGGTTTCTCACTAGTAAAGGTATGAAGAAACCTAACCGGCTCTGATACCAATTGTAGGACTGAGACATGCGACTAGAGGGGGGTGAATAGGAGCACCTGAAATCTCAAAATCACAACCCCCAAGAAAATGCTCTGCAAAGCTCAAGAGAAACAGAGCTAGGCACCGTCCACTAAACAGATACGTGCCTAGCAGCGCAAGGGTGCCGTCCACTGAAAGGATACGCACCAATGCGGGAAAACTCAAGATCCAGCCAAGAATGGCATCGAGGCAACGAAACAATGCAAATCCCGCCACACGACACTCACCGCACCATGGTGCGTCTCACTGACTAACAATAAGCAAAGAGAATGGTCTTACAGTGGGGAATGCACAAAACCAGAGCAGAAACACAGCGGAAAAACCAATCTGGGAAGAACACAACAGTTCCCTAGCAGGACCGGGCTGTCCGGTGGCAAACACCGGACTATCCGGTGCCTGTTGCCGGACTGTCCGGCGGCACGGCCCAGACAGCGCCTCACGCCGGACTATCCGGTGGGCGCTGCCGGACTATCCGATGGAACCGGATTGTCCGGTGGCCTCTGCCGGATTGTCCGGTAGAGTCGCACAAAGGGCGTTTTCAAACCCAAACTTGATCAAACCTTGTCCAAACTACACGAAATTTTGCACAAGCCATCCGGACCCTATTCCAAAGCTTTTCCCAAAAGATCAACTCAAAGTGACCACGAAATCAGCGGGAATTTCAGATCTCGTGGAATGACAATCCTTGGGCAAGAAAGGGGAAAACACAAAAGAGGCTCGCTCGTGGCAATCCAGCAGGATTGAGATGAACTAAGTCATGATCTCCATGTCCTAGCAAGTCCAAAACATCAGCAAGGAAAGGGATTCAAGCTTGGTCACCAAAAACACCCAAAAGCCAAGGATTAAACCCAAAAACCAAAGAGAAAGGGGTAGGAGAAGAACACAAGGTTGCTGCACGAATTTTGCTTCGATTAAGTGCCTAAGAAGGGTCTTAAGATTCAGCATACAAGCAGAAATTGTCCCAAGCAACCACCCTCCCCTTCCTTCAAGATTTGGAGGCTAAATCCTACTCTAACGTCCCTAACAATGGAGCTCAAAGCTTAAGGACGAAAATCACCAAGTGAAGGCTAATCCTAGCAGCCAAGAGACCTACTAATGACCTGCCTTGGACCTATTTATACTTGAGTGCTATTTAGACAGTTTCGCACTTAGGTCCCTACAGCTAGACAAACCCTAAGGACTCAAACGAAAGATTACAGGATATTTCAGGACGGACGACCACGATGAAGTCTTGATCTTCGTAAGTTCCACGCAATCCTTGGATGTTCTCCATGTGGCCAGTAGTCCAATCCGCGATCCGCCCCCGGTTTTGAAGTCAGAAACCGAGAAACTTTAGGAAGTCTCCGCCTGGGCCAGATTTGGCCCATCTTCTCTATTTTGGCGAGTCGTGGCCCAACTCACCAAGGCTTGGGTAGCTTGGGTGGCGGTTTTGAGCCGAAGCTGCCAAAGCCTCCCTCGCACGCCTTCGCGCCACGCATTCTGGTTGGAGCACCGCGGTGGCGCCCGCCATCCCCTGTCCATCGGGGCAGCCTCACAGTCCTTCGGATTACTTACTCCTGCCATCGCTGTGCCGCTCCTCCGTATACCGAACTCCCATGGCTGACAGACGCCGAGCATGCCTCCAGTCCTTCGGAGGACTTTCCTCTACCTCCAGTCCATCGGAGGGCCTCCTGTCCATCGGAGGTCTTGTGCCCAAGTCCTTCTAGGTCTTGCTACTGTTGACAATCACTCATCACTCCAAAGGCAATGGAGCCGGTCCATTGGCTCTCAGTTAGGATAGTCCTGAGAGTTAGAGTTGAGTCGAGCTTTGCCTCGGAGTCTCCAGAGTTATCTTCAAGTATGTGGTAAAGCTTTGTATCTTTTGGATTCAGATTATCTTCAATATAATCTCAGTTATATTTTACTCTAAGTTCTTTCTCCTGCGAGTATGGTGTACCTTTCTTTGCATACTTGCTAGGCTTAGGTTGTGTTTAACTTTGTTATTCAATTCTTGTTATTTTTGCTGGTGCTCTAAGTCAACCCTAGACTTAGACGCTAGGCTCTGGCTAGACCTTCTCCTCTGATCAAGGACGGTCTAACGTTGTTCAACGTTTATAGCGTGCCATCCTCTGCACGCAGCTTTGCTTGGTAGCCCCACTCAGTGACAGCGTGTGGTTTGCCCGTGTAGTCGAAGCCCGTCGTTCGGGAAGCCCGTAGGTGTTAGCTACACTATCTTTCGCGACCAACTATCTACCCCTGGTACCCTCGAGACTCTAGAATTTTGCTCGATGCAAGACCGTGACTTGTTAATTGAGTTTCTTAGTTAGTCACGGATAACCATCCTAGCCGATTAGAAATAGGGTTTGGTAACTTTATCTCACTCGTTGTGCTCACATGCAACTATACCTTTCTACGGATATCTTTGATAAGCTTATCATCCCACCAAACACCTATCTTTGTCACATTTACCCCTGTTACTACTAGTTGGTATAATTTATCTAAGTTTACAGGTTATTTCGACTTGAGTATATTCAATTACACTCTCTCGCCTGCCGTTTCCCTGTGGAAATTTACGATACTCGGAACACTCTGAGTGAAAGGCTACAGCGGTCTTCGTGCACTTGTGGAGTAAAACCTATTAAGGCTAAGAGACGCCAACAAGCTTTTCTGGTGCCGTTGCTGGGGAAGCAATAGGCAGAGAGATAATTGATATCTCATTTCGAACCCTGTACACTTAATAAGTTTACCGCTAGTTGTTAGCAGGCTCACTTTGCTCTGTTGCTTTGTTGTGGTTTCATCAGAGAGGTGTATGGCCGGTTTCGACCTACCGGAAAACTACCACAATAATCCAGAGTCACTGCTCAGGAGAGTCCGTCCAAAGACTATCCACGGGCAGAGACCTGTTCCAAGGGAACTAGAACCAAGCACTTCTACCCTTACTCCAGTTACCACCACCATGGCCGAGAAGACCATTCGTGAGTTCTCCATTCCCTCGAGCAACAACATTCCTACGGAACCTGAAGTTCAAGTGGGGGAGAACTTTGAACTCAAGCCAAGGTGATTCACATGGTTCAAGCTATCCCATTCTGTGGACTGGCTACAGAAGATGCCAACAATCACTTGCAGCAGTTTTTGGAGATCTGCAGCACGTTCAACATGAAAGGAGCATCACCGGACGTTGTCAAACATCGTCTCTTCCCTTTCTATATTGTTGGGAAGGCAAAACAGTGGTTCTTCCTCAACCGTGCGACACTAACAACTTGGAATGCATGTTTCGATGCATTTCTTGTGAAGTATTTCCTGCTTGGGAAAAGTAACGCATTGAGAAACAAAATATCGAGCTTCCAACAGCTCACTGATGAAACCGTGGCTGAGGCCTAGGAAAGACTCCATGAGTACATCGCAGCCTACCCCTACCACGGCATGCAAGAATGGCTAATTATTCAGAGCTTCTTCCATGGGCTTCACCGCTCAGCACAAGAACATCTGGTTGCAACCACTGGAGGATCCTTTCTGTCCTTGAGCATCACTGCGGCCAAAGGGCTAATTGAAAAAATGGCCACCCATCAAGGATGAAGAGGAGAGAGGTCTAGCACCCGATCCTGTGGCGTCCATCAGATCGAGAGCACTAACATGCTTGCCGCTAAAATGGACCTGCTGTTGAAAAAGCTAAACGATACTCCAGAAGCCGCTCCTGGTCCAAGCCCTTGATACCCATAGGACATGTGAAGTCTATAGGAACACAGGGCACTCGGAGAACAGTTGTCCCGAGACGTGACCCAAAGATGCAAACTTCATAGGGAGCAACAACTTCAACAATGGAATCGTCCTCAGCCAGGATGGAGTACACGACCATATCTCCCTTTCTCCGGACAAGGTAACTCTTCAGGCAATTCACAGTACTTTTCTAAAAATAACTTCGATTAGAAAGTTGTGAATGATAGCATTAGTAAAAAGTTCCATACTAATAATAGAATGTTTGAATCTATTTCTTTAAAAATAGAAAATTTGAACAGTGCTATGAAAAACCAACTTAGCTTCAATAAAATGTTGGAAACCCGAATAGCTCAGTTGGCTGCTGCCTTACCTAACCCAAATGCAGGTAAGCTGCTTGGGCAACCTGAAGCTCCTCCCAAGGAGCACATAAATGCAGTAACCACTAGAGGTGGAAAGTCCACACAGGACCCCCTGTCTCCTAGTCATGCAGGTAAAGAGCAGAAGAAGACAACCGACTCCGAAGACAAGGTCGCATAGGAAGATACACCTGGGAAGGAGGAGAAATTAGCATCAAAGCATCTACCCCATGAGTTTTATGATACTACAGTGCTGCCATTCCCTCCACGAAACAAGAAGGCCGCCGCTGACGAACAATACAGTAAGTTCATTGAGGTCATTAGGAAGCTTTTTGTCAACATATGCCTGCTAGATGCTATGTAGGTACTGACATAAGCTAAGTACTTAAAGGACATCCTCAACAACAAGAAACCCCTACCGTCAACAGAAATAGTGCATTTGACAGAAGAGTGTAGTGCAACTATACACAAGAAAAAGGACCCTGGAAGCCCCACCATATCATGCTCGATTGGAACCCAGCATTTTGACCAAGCATTGTGCAATCTTGGAGCTAGTGTCAGCGTGATGCCCAAGGTTATCTTCGATAAATTGAGTCACACTACACTTGCCCTCACGGCTATGTGTCTACAGCTCGTGGATCAATCCGTTCGCTACCCCGAAGGAATCGCGGAGAACGTTTCGGTGAAAATCTGGAATTTCCTCATCCCCGTGGATTTGTGATACTGGACATGGAAATTGACTCAAAAACACCGCTCATCCTTGGGCGACCATTTTTTAGCACCGCAGAAGCAACCATCAACGTCAGGGAAGGAAAGATCCACCTCAACATAAATGGCAAGAAGGAGACATTCGCCTGCAAACCAAAAGTTGAGCATTGCAATAAGGTGCACACTTTCAAGTGCCTGGCACAAAAGAATGCACCCAAGGTCAAGATCGGAACCAACAAGCCTAACTCAAAGTTTGATAGCCTCGTTACATCTATGCTGAACAAATTGAAAAGCGAGGCCGACATCCAACAAAGAGAGTATGAAGCTGCCATGAAAAGCAGACAAGTGAGATGACAAGAGAAGAGGCACGGCAAGCCCGGTCCCGCAACAGGAGGCAAAGCTCTTGAGAACTAGGTCGGCTCCCACGACCCATCTACGACAACAAATCAGGGGCGTAACAAGAGTGGACACGCCAATGAACCACCTACGACAATCAATCAAGGGCGTGTCATGAGCAAGCGCGCCAATGAGCCACCTACGACAACTCCAAAATGGCGCGCGAAAATACCACTCGCTACCTCGTGCGTACGCGCTTACGACATTCCAGAAGGTGGAAGATGGTTCACCCTCGCCAAAAGGTAAATTTGGCATTATCTTTCGACGGCATATTTATTTTCTGCCAATTTTGAATTTGTCACAACCCCGCTGCATGTTTAATTTTTGTCTAGCATAAATTTTATTTTCATGCATTTCTCTTTTCCTTCTTTGCAATTTCAAAAAAGGGGGGGCATTGCCGGCTGGCCACAGTACCTGGCCAGCCAACCACCCAAGTGGCTGCCCGGCCCCTCTCCTCTTTCTCCTTTCTCTCTTTTCTTTTCCTTTCTCTCTCTCTCTTTTCCTTTCTCTTTTCCTTTTTCTTTTCCTTTCTCCTTTCTTTTTCATTTATTTTACCTCCTCTCGAGACAAAGCAAAAGGGGGAGCAGCAAAATGATGGCTGCACGGCCTAAGTAGTGGCCGCCCGGCCCCTCTTTTCCGTGCGCAAGACACAACGATGGCCGCCCGGCCACTCCTTTTATCGCTTTTGGTGCATGCAAGATTCAGCACTCTCCCTCTCGCTCTCAGTCACTCCCACACGCACAATGATGGCCGCCCGGCCTTGGGCACTGGCCGCCCAGCCACCTGAGTAACCCCCTTGCCTTTCTTGCTCGATGCACCAAGCAGCAACGCACTGCACTCTCTCTCTCTCTCTCCCGCTCTTAATCTCTCACTTAGTGTTTAATTAAGCTCTTTTGCTTAGTTAAAACTTGTGCTCAAATAAAATCCATGCTAGCCAAATAAAATTCCAGCTACGCTCTCTCAAATTGCCACAGAAATGGGACTGTTTTGTGGAGGCTCTGCCCCACAAGGACGCTAATTTTCAAATGACTAACCCGCTAACGCTAATATTATTTTGCTGTCTCTCCTTCGGGTATAGTGTGTTCTGTCATCGCCTTGCAGGATGAAACAAATGCTCAAGAAGGCGAAGAAGGCCTTTGGCAAGGCGAGGCAGCATGTCCGCTGGTCCTCCTCCAAAGGATCCACTCTGGTGAACAGGCATGCTACTTCTGAGAGGATGTCCATGAGCACGGAGGAGCCCGAGGAATTTCTAACATCATCCACACACCAACCGGTGCTGCTCCTTGACTCGCAGGTTGTACCTCGCAACAACGACGAGGGAAAGGCATTAAGGCTTCTTCACCAGAAGTCTTACACCTTAACCAAGTGCTTCGACGAGGACCTCCAGATCAACACCGGCAAGCGGAGTGAATTCGACGAGGTATTCCGAGCTGTGGGCTAGGAAAACTTCGTTGAAATCCCAGAAGGAGAAATTGTGCTCCTCACGAAAGAATTCCTCATGACACTGCACACCAAAACCCAATGGGAAGGTACGGTTATCTGGTTCTGACTCTTCAATACTGATTATGAGCTTAAATTTAGCAATTTGCTAGACTTCTCGCCACAATGCTCTGTGGCCGAAGACCCAATAGGCTTTAATTCAGTAGAGTTTTGGAAAGAGTTAGCTGGGGCTGACTCTTCAAAGAAAAAGAGCATCACGAACATCAAGCATCCCACCATGCGGTTTCTAGCTCGTTGGATTACCATGGTTGTTTTCTCGTGGGATGACACCCGCTGCGTCACAGTAGAAGATATGAAGTGCCTCTATGCCTTTTGGAAAAGGCAGAAATTTGCCCCCGTTCTTAGCATGCTTTCACACTGGATAGGGCTAGGCCACGATGGCAACATCATTTCGATCACGTCATTTGTGACGAGGATTACTAATGGTTTAGAAGCATTAGCAAATGCTACTGTGTCATTTATGCCCAATGACCCGTCACGCATAGTTAAGGAGTCGCACTTCATTCACGCACACTTTCTGAGAAGGGATGCACAGGGAAACTTTATTATGACGTTTAGAGGCTATGAGTTTGAGTTGTCGCTTCCGGCTCCACAGCTCAAATTGTACTCTGTGAGATCACTAACCATGCAGCTAGAACCCGAGCCAGTGCGAAACAGTATCT
Source organism: Paspalum vaginatum (assembly GCA_030272315.1). Taxonomy (NCBI): domain Eukaryota; kingdom Viridiplantae; phylum Streptophyta; class Magnoliopsida; order Poales; family Poaceae; genus Paspalum; species Paspalum vaginatum. Next base: position 22,476,265 of record CM059013.1, read on the forward strand.
CCGGAGTCATGACTCGAGCCCAGCGACGCCGAGCTGAAGAAAGAATCTGCAAGACTTACGAAGATGCACAGGAACTAGGTGCCAAGCCTGCATGGGCTAACCCAGGCGCAGGACCCTCTGCTTGGGAGAACCAGGGAGAGTCATGGCACAGCTCTTGGAACTCCGTCGTACCCTCAGTACATTCGACGCCATCAACCCACTATGACGGAGGTGAGCAGTCTTATGGTCATGGTGTAGGCCCATCCAGCTCGGCACAGTACACCGACGAAGGCTATGGAGGAAACTTCAACGCCCTCTTCGAAGCTCTGAACCTCCAAGAGCACCGCACACTGGGGATAATGGACAGGCTCAACCAGATACATGAGACACAAGCAGTCGACCACAACATGATCATGGAAACAAGAGCAATTGTGGACCGCATGCAAGAGCAGAACCTCATGTACTACAACTGGAAAGGGTTCTATCCTGACTGAGCTTCGTTGAAGCTTGGGGGGGAAGAAACCCGACAAATGGAAGGTAGGTGTGCCACACCACTTCTTTGTGCATCCCTATGTTTTTTTCTAAAGCCTACCGTTCTGCCCCATCATGAGAGTAGTAGTTTGTATCTTTGTTTTAGCTTGTTTAATTTCAGTTTGCTTAGTTTAAGTCTACAAAAAAAACTCCCATGCCTTAATGAGATTCACATGCTAGCTTCATTTTAGAAATGATAAATAGTTGCTCTATCAAGTGAATGATCTAATTCTTGCATGACAACTTATGCTTAACTTAGTCCCATGTTGGTGGATAAAGAGAAGTGAACCAAAGTTTTAACTTGTGGATGCCATTTGTGATAACAAACCTAAGTTGTTGGGAGAAAATGATATGACTTAAATGTGGGATGATTCTTTCATGTTCCTAGTAAGATGAATATCTTAGGTCTTTATTTTGAAAATGACAAAATTAAGCTCCCCTTGGATGAAAATCCTACCCGAGCCAAAAATGCTTCATATGTTCTAACCGCTACAAGGAGCTACTTAGAAATGTTTTGAGCTTTGTCAAATTTTGAGTCGCTTTGAGTAGAAATATCACCTTCTTTTGATAGCTGGAGTATCAAAAAAATGCAGATCATCCATTCCGGACTTTGCATCCACCAAAAAGTCTCCAAATACTTCTCATATCCCATTAGCCTTCAAATCTCAAGGAGGAAGGGTATGGAGCTAAAAAAATGCGTGCAAGGTCATGGCAAAAAGAAAAGAAAAGGGCATGCAAAAGCACGGCAAAAGGAAAAGCATGCAAGTTCAAGCATGGCAAAGATAAATAAGAGCTTCATATCCCCTCCAAATCCATAAAAGGCTAGAAGGGATAAAAATTTAGAGAAGAAGACACTTTTTTCCACCACTCATACTCCAGTGATCAAATAGAAGAAGTGATAGAGTACTACTCTTTGGTCCAATCTTTGGCTTAGCAAAATAAACATTCTAAGTGTGCCACATTCTCCCCCACCTAAAGCTCCACAAAGGCCTTAGTGTAGGAAAATAATGGCCGAGATCATGGCCCTTGGTGAGGAAACACTTCTGAGTGATCGAGAGTACCTTGGGGAAGCTCCTTTTGTTTTGAAAAATCTTGAAAACACCTGAGAAGGACATCTAAAAAGAATAAGTTAGAATCTCCCAACAACCCAAGGCAAGGTAAGCAAAAAGATGCAGCACAGGTATTATCTAAGGTGAGCTTTGATTATTTCACTGCTTGGGGTGAAAGTTTGAGTGTTGAGTTGCTTATAAGAATTCTCCTTCATCTTCGATTTTGCAGCAACTCTTGATCCACTTTCAGTCTTAGCTTTGCTCGAGGACGAGCAAAAGCTTAAGCTTGGGGGGTTTTGACAGTCGTAATCTCACGATATCAACTGTCAATTATCCACCAAATGAAGCGAAACATGTGAAATTTTTAGAATAACCCTTACTACTAATGAGTTCCACAAGATGTACATGAATATTTGGATGCAGGTATCAAAATGTACACAAAATGGATGAAACAAGGCCAAGAAATGAAGATGAGCTAAAATGGGGAAAAGCCCATGGCCGCCCGACCATATCCCATGGTCGGCCGGCCACTTGGCATGGCCGCCCGACCACCTGCCAGGTCGCCCGACCATGTGGCATGGTCGGTCGACCACTCCTCCGAGTCGGTTTGCCCCCACTTCACTTCTGCATGCAAAGAAACACAAGGCAATGTCAATCCAAACGTTTGTATCAAGCATCCAAAGAATCCAAGGGCCGAAAGACCATCAAACCATGGATCGGCGATGTCACTAATATGAGGGAAGAGCCATGCAGCAAATCAGATGAAAGCACGTGGCCTCCCGGCCACCCTTCGAGGGCATTTTACACATGCATCAACCGTTTCAATCTCCAACCGACATGGGAAAGCAAGATCAACCGCTGGATTGCCTAAGTCGGTAAATCAGATGGTCGGCCGACCATAGGGGGTGGCCGCCCGGCCACCGACCTACCCCCACAACCGACCTAGGCCACCTACAAAAACCCCCCTTACATGTATGGACTATAAATAGGCCCCGAGAGCTCATTTGTGAGGTGTGGAGTTGAGTTCAAGTTCTATCTTAGAGTGCTACACTATTCCCTTAGTAGTTAGGATAGTCCTGGGAGTTAGAGTTGAGTCGAGCTTTGCCTCAGAGTCTCCGAAGTTATCTTCAAGTCTGTGGTAAAGCTTTGTATCTTTTGGATTCAGATTATCTTCAATATAATTTCAGTTACATTTTACTCTAAGTTATATCTCCTGCGAGTGTGGTGTACCTTTCTTTGCATACTTGCTAGGTTTAGGTTGTGTTTAACTTTATTATTCAATTCTTGTTATTCTTGCTGGTGCTATAACTCAACCATAGACTTAGACGCTAGGCTATAGCAAGACCATTTCCTTTGATCAAGCACGGTCTATCGTTGTTCAAGCGAATATAGCGTGCCATCCTCTCCACGCAGCTTTGCTTGGTAGCCCCACTCAGTGACAGCGTGTGGTGTGCCTGTGTAGTCTAAGCCCGTCGTTCGGGAGACCTGTAGGTGTTAGCTAGACTCTCTTTCGAGACCAACTATCTACCCCTAGTACCCTCGAGACTCTAGAATTTCACTCGACGTAAGACCCTGACTTGTTAATTGAGTTTCTTAGTTAGTCACGGATAACCTTCGCACCCGATTAGAAATAGAGTTTGGTGACTTTATCTCACTCGTTGTCCTCCCAGGCAACTATACATTTCTATGGATATCTTTGATAGGCTTATCATCCCACCATACACATATCTTTGTCACGTTTATCCCTGTTACTACTAGTTGGTATAATTTATCTAAGTTTACAATTATTTTGACTTGAGTATATTCAATTACACTCTCTCGCCTGCCGCTTCCCTGTGGAAATTTATGATACTCGGAATACTCTGAGTGAAAGGCTACAGCGGTCTCTGTGCACTTGCGGAGTAAAACCTGTTAAGGCTAAGAGACGCCAACAGTGATCTCAGTGGATCTTGACTTGTATGATGCACCAGACCTCCCTCCCAATAAATATAAAGGGATGCGACCGATTAAGACAACACACAACCGAACCAACCTACTATGCATTTATCTCTTCTTTTCTAAACCCTAGTTTCTCCTCCAACCCTCTCCATGCTATTTATCTTCTAATATCTACGATTAGGGATGGCACCCTAGGCTCTCTGGCGACCTAGGGCACACCGACGATGCCTACGCCCTAATGGGGGCGTGAGCTTCGATGGTTCCTTTGATAGTTTTGCCCGTAAACTAGTCGTTCGTCATCGTGTAAGCGCGATAGTTATTCTTTGTTGGTTTGCTCATAAACCTCGCTATTCGTCACCACATAAGCGTGATAGTTATCCTCCTCAGGTGTCGATAGATTTTCCCAAGCTCACTACCTTGTACCGGATAGTCCGGTGCCCATGATTGACCTTGAGGTGAGGCTCCAGGATTCGTCAGTATTTGACCAAAACTGCGCCAACAAATGGATAGACAACAACACGAATGCGAAAGCTTACGTTGTCGATGCGGTATTAAGATCCTCGTGCTCTCTAGTTCTTGTTGATTTTTTTTATTTTTGGGCCGATGTGTGTACCGTATTGTGTGGATTTGCCTATTGTGTGGTCTTAATCTCTCTATTTGTTGGAGAGCGATTAGCAAAGGAGGGCATGTGCATGTGGGGTGCAATAATAGGCTAACAGCCTGAGTCTTGGTCAAAGACGGTGACAACACCGTTGAAGGGGTGTTTACTAATTTTTAGCTAGCTAAGTGTTTGATACACCTAACTAAATTTTAGCTAGTAGCTTGCATTTAAATTTTAGCTAAAATACAACCTACCAATTAGTTAGAGTTATTTGAACACTTTATACTTATTTTTTAGCAGCTAATTTTTAGTTGGGTGTATCTAAACACTCTTAAGGCACAATCTACCAATTAGGTAAATGTGTTTGAGCAGCTAATTTTTAGTTGGGTCTCGACGGGAGACGCCCGTCGATGCGGCGGGTAGACCAAAGTCATCAAAAAAATATTAAAAGAGCCTGAAAAACTATCACTCAAGGTTAAATTAGACCGTCGATGGCTAAAATGGAATTAGATCGGACCCTAGAAACCGTGTAGGGGTAGTAATGGGTCATTGTCCAAATATTTTTTCATAATCCAAATGAGCTATTGATAACTTTTAGTTTAAAAATAAATAGAAATATAATCCGATCAGTTTTAGGTTTGATCTTTAAAATTTTTAGTTAAGATTTGAAGTTCCTTTACCAGCCTGCTTGTAAACAACGTAAAGATTTACAGTTTAGACTCGAGCCTTACGTATCTCATGGGCCCAAAATGCCTTTTTCTAACAGCTAGATTAGAGAACGATAGAAGATCCGACGGTGGATAGGCATTGGTGTATTTGGGTAAAAAAATATTTTTTTGCAACTCGTGTTTTTACAGTTTAGATTAGATTAGGTATAGATATAGATTAGATTTTTCTCGGAGGGAATATATCCGATTTAATAGCCTATATATAATTAAAACGAGATGCAATGAACCGGTGCGGACTTCGTCTTTCTCGGTTCCTCGCGAGAAAGGAGACGGTTCGAGGTACGCCCTTCCTCCTCCTGCCCCACCGCCGCTCCTAACCTGGTGCCTCCCACGTCCCCGCCTCCACCGCCTCCCTCCGGATCGGGGTTCCCGCCGCGAACGCCGCCGACCCTCGCAACCGGCCGTCCTGCACCGCCCCGGCAGCCGGCGCCCTCGCCGGCCTCGATCCGCCGCCGCCTGGACCGTCCTTCTAAGACCGCCGGCCATGGATCCACCTTCCACCTTAGTCCCCAACAACCCCAACCCCGAAAGCCTTAACCCCCTAACATCATGTTCTTCGTCTTCGATCTCCTCCGGCGAGGGGTCTCGAGTTAAGGTTAAAACGAGGTCTGGTTTTAGCTTTTGGTTTGAGGAATTATTGTTTGTTTGTCTTTGTTGATTGACTGACAGAAATCTTGCTTACAGAAAGCGGCCAATATTGTTGGATGTCGAAGAGAAAGACAAGTTCCAAGGACAAACAGGATGGGCCGCTGGTCAAGAAAAGGGGATCAAGGCTTCAGTTGAGCGACCTACCATTGGTATGTAAGTTGTAAAACTGCAATTCAAGTAACAATAATATGATATGACTGTGATTTCCTTCTCCACCTCCGCATAACATGATATGTGCTTTTTTCCACGTTATATCATAGATCATATTTCTTTGTTGTTGCTGAATAATCAATATTATGACGCCCTTGTTTCTATGCTACAGGATATTTTGCACTCTGTTTTATCACGACTGCCTATAAGGCAGGCTGTGAGGACAAGCATATTATCAAACCACTGGAAACGTCTTTGGTGTTCCCGCACAAACTTGGAATTTTCTTTCCGATCGCTGGTTCATAAAATGGGATCTGGGATTCCCCGTTCAAGTATAAGTGAATATGTTTTTATCCAGAGGGTTGATGCAATTTTAAAGCAACACTGTGGTGTAGGGGTGGAGAAACTGAAAGTTGAGTTTTTTCCATTGCACGGTGAACATGCAGAGCACATAGATAGATGGGTGCAGTTTGCTATTTCATCAAAAACAAAGCAACTTATTTTTTATTTCGAATGCCAACGTCCTACCAAGGAGCCATATGGCTTCCCTTTTCAGCTTTTTGATGCTTCTAGTGGTTCCCACTTGGAATATATGAAACTTGGTTCTGTTTCTCTAAAGCACACAGCAAACATCAAGGTTTTGCTAAACCTTAAAAAGCTTGAGCTAGAAGATGTGAACATTACTGATGAAGAACTTAAACATATGTTGTTTAACTGCAATGCATTGGAGTTTATTGGGGTTTCTCGCTGTAAAATGCTTACATGCGTAGAGACACCTCATCCTTTGAAACACCTTAAGCATTTGCATGCCAGCCACTGCCCCTTGCTTCAAAGGATAACGTTACATTTTGGACTTGTAACACTTGAATATGAAGGCCCATTGATGACATTAGCACCTCCTAGCACTTTGAGAAATTTATCCATAAAGTCATCAGATTTTTCCTCTTCCCTGGCATATATGCTCACTGAATTGCCCAGTACGCTTCCTCGTCTTGAGACGCTCACTCTAAAAAGCGAAGAACTTAAGGTTTGAACTCCTTACGTTTTCTATATGTTCCAATATTTATGCATCTCTCTTAGTTTAATTGGTGTTAATTTCTTTCTGTTTACCTTTTTGTGTGTTATTAGAGAGCTAATTTGCTGAACACCCCTCTCAACTTTCTCCATCTAAGGCATCTGAGGCTGGAACTAAATTTTGTTTCTCTGGGAGCTAGGTCTGATGTCCTTGACCTTGCCTGCCTCCTTGAGGCCGCTCCTGTCATGGAAAATCTGGAAGTCCATGTAAGTTTGCTAGATGTTTTGTGTTTTTATTTTGAAACTAGGGTAGAAGGTTGCCTCATTTTGTTAATAAAGTAATATATTTTAGATGTGAACTAATTGATCTTTAGCAAAGTGTGTGCCCCCTTAGTCAACTGTTTATTGTGATCCTTAATAAAAAGCCAATTGTTGTGTCGTACCAGCAGTCTGAAAAATGGCATTTAAGCAGGTGGTGCTCTCATACTTCATTGATTTTCCAGATGTTGATGGGTCATGAAGTTGGACGGTATCGTAAGTGTCATGGTGAACTAAGGGTCCTTCCTTCACACCCTCATGCCCATTTGATGCTGGTAAATATTACGGGATTTGTTGGTCAGAAAGCTCAGGTCGAGTTGGCACTCCATATTCTGAGAAATTCTGCCGTGCTCAAGGCAATGAAGATAGATCCAAAGCCTACAGTTGCTGGTATAGGTGCTGATCTGTTGATGAATGGACTTTGTTTCCTTGATGGCTATAAAGTTGCTAAGAAATACCTCCGCAGAGCAGACTACCATGGTGTTGTTGATGTCATAAAAGTTCGTCAGTAGGCAAGTCGAAAATGTTATGCCATTTAAGCTAATTGACCCAATGTGGCTTGCTATATTAGCCGAATCTGAATGAGCTTCAGTGCTTCACATGGATTGAGGGTTCTCAGTAATGGTCGCTTGTGTGGATCTTTTCCTGAAGAGTGCCAATCAAGCTTTTTTTAGGACATATTAGCGCCAAGCTTAATTGACGCATGTGCCTTTGTGGTATATTGTATAGTGCCATGCAGAAAATATTTTTTTTTTCAAAATTGCTAGATTGGCACTCTGAGAGAATTTTCAAAGATTAGATTGGCACTATTACTCTTCATGGGATGGCAGTAGTATGTTTTACTTTAAATATTCCTATTATTTGAGATGTTATTAATGGTGATAATACTAAGTATTTGTATATCAATTCAATACATGTAATAGTGTGATGTTTAGAAAGTGGTGATCTAGCTTATTATTCTCTTCATCTCAAGAAATAAAGTATATAGATTTTTGTACGGTTTTTTAAAGTGGAGGCGGCGAGGCAATATCGGAGACGCTAGTGCGTGTGGTGCCGCAACGGTGACAGCATGGTGCTCGGGGTGTTCGAATGCTATTGCGGCAGGCTCCACGCTGCAGTTCGGCGCTATGACGTCGACTTGCCTTGGCGCCACAACGTTAAGTAGGACAGCCTGCTGCAACCCTTTTATTTTCCTCCATCTCCCCTTCACTTCTCCACCCCATGCCCCTTTCACCGTCCTATCCTTTTCTTTGTTTCCTTCCTCTTCCCTCCTTGCTTCTTCGGTTCGTCACAAAACGTTAACTAGGACAGCCTGCTGCAACCCTTTTTATTTTCCTCCATTCACTTCACCCCATGCCCCTTTCGCTGTCCTATCCTTTTCTTTGTTTCCTTCCTCTCCCCTCCTTGCTTCTTCGGTTCGTCAATTAAGTTGAGGTCCCGATAGCCAATATTTTGTTGTCGTCGGGCCAATTTTTTTGGAGGAGACGGCTTCCTAATCAAAACAAGGTATTCCTCTCTTTTAATCCTATGGATTTGGTTAGGGTCAGGTTTAGCCTTTGATGTTAGGGTTAGTTTGATGTATAGGTTTGTGAGTGTAGATTTACTTTAAAATATATATAGGTTGCTATAGATATACATTGATTTTCTTGCAAGCATGTATTTACTCTTTTGATATATCTATACACATTTTTTTGTATTTTAGATTTAGATATGGACATGTATGAACTAAGAATTTAATCAATGTAGGCCCCAATGCTGGTGTCAGTGCGCATAGGGCTCACTTGACTTCATGGGTGGACTACCCTAGGGACAAAGATGCTCCTGTGTTGTCTTCCCCGTTGCCGGTGTCATAATGTGATTGCGGCTTTCCAGTAGAGGTGAAGTAGTCTAGGGATGCAGACATGACTGCTAGAGCATTCTACACGATGCATGTCTAGGACAATCGAAATATGGAGTGCAGTACAAGAACCATTAATTTTCCAAGTGGATTGACGGTCCTAGGATGTAAGACTCGAAGAATTAGGATATTTCTGTGGCATAGCAACATTGCGCCACTGTATTATGGATCCTCAGTTGTGCCACTTCAGTGCATCATCTAGGCTTAATACTGGAACCCAGGGGATCAATTTACTTCCTTCTTTTGTTGTCCTTAAGTTTTGTAAATTCAATGTTATTTTTTGCTTGGTAATATGTATGCCATGGTTCTCATGCCTATAAGTTTTTGGGAGATTGGTGTTCTCGCCCCTCCTATGAACTCTAATTGTGGTTTTACCCTCGTTTTTTAAACTTTGTGATTTTACCCTGTGATTTCGAAACGAACGTTCCGTTTGCCCCTACTTTTAACTCTGTTAGAAGCAGATGGGATAAATCATTTAAAAAGAAAGAAAAAACCCTTCAAATTAAGGGGAATTGACCATGTTACCCCTTCTCCCCCTATCCTCCTCTCAGTCCTCAAACTACGACCGCTCGCCTGACTCCGCCCGCCTGACCGGAAGCAAGGGCCGGTGGTGTCTCTCGTCGCTGCATTCCATGCGCCGCCGGCGCCGCCTTTCCCTCCCGCGCCGGATCTGCCTCCGCCCGCCCAACTCGAAGGAAGCGTCAGCCGCCTCCCGCCGCCTTCAACGCACGCGCTGGTGTCGCCTCCGCCAGCGCCAGATCGGCCTGGGCCGGCGCCCCCTCCGCCTGCCTATGGCCTTCCCTGCTCGCCCCATTCCCCTTCCGCCTCTTCCCACAGATGCGCCCCCCGCCCGCCCCCTTCCCAAGTCGTGCAGCTCTTCTACGACGACGGCGCGGGCTCCGGCTTCGAGCACCTCCTTGAGCAGGTCGCGCAGATCGAGGTCGGCGGCGGCCTTCCCGTGCGTGGGAGCCCTGTGGCGGCTCAGCCTCGCCGGCGGCGGACGGGCGCACGTTGCCTTTGGCGACGCACGTCTCTCGGTGCAGGTCAATGTCGCAGCGGCGCGGGGGAGCACAGCATCAGGACGACGATCACAGGCGGTGACAAGGCAGAGGAACGGCGCCGACGTTCCGTCCCTGTTCTAGCTGCCGGCCTTGCCGCCAGCTGACGGGCGCTCGCGGGCAAGCGCGCAGGAGCCTGCGGCGGCTCGGCCTCGCGTGCGGCGGGTGGGCGAGTACGCGGGAGCCCCGCGGCGGCTCGGCCTCGCCGCTGGGGAACCCCACGGCGGCTCGGTCTCGCTGCCGGCGGGCGGGCGCGCGTCCGTCGCAACACCCTGCAGCTCGGCCGTGCTGTGGGCGGCGCGTGGCCTTGCAAGCTTCCAGCAGCCCACGCTGCCGAAATTTTACGTTTTTTCTTTCTAAATTTTATCACATGCTTCCTCCTATTCTCTGCTTAAATATTGTCTCAATTTTGGTGTAAAAAGCTATTTATGCTGACTATATGCCAAAATAGGGGCAAAATCACAAACCGAGGCAAAAAATAGGGGGAAAACGCATGGGTATCATGGTCTTTTTACATAAAAACTAACACCGTTAAGAGAGGTAAACGGAACAGGGGTAAACTCTTCCTTCAATTTGAAATCGCAAGGGCAAAATCACAAAGTTAAAAAAAGAGAGATAAAATCACCATTTGACATCAAAACAAGGGCAAGAACGCCAAAGCCTCTAAGTTTTTTTAGGATGGCGAGCAAGTCTGACTTTCAAGAGTACATTTATGGCCCCAAGTCACCACGGCACTCATAGGATCAAAAACACCGGTTAGAGTGAGGGTGAATAGATAGTCTTGACTAATCTCAAAGACACTAAGCAAATTGAATTAGAACCACAACCTATGGTCTCCCGACCTTCTCTCTTGGCCGGGCGGCCGTCCGATGAATCGTCTTAGGGAATCTTTGGCTCATACAACTTCTAGAAGTCTGGTTATGCACGTGTTCCTCGAGGCCGAGCGGCTCTAGGTTCCGAATTCCCATGATTGACACTTGGCACACTAGGATTGGTGTTTTGGGTGTGTATACGGATCATTGACACTTGGCACACTTGGCATTGGTCTTTTGGTGTGTATATGGAACATTGACATCACCACGTGAGGAGCCATGTGTGTGGTCTTCCACCCTTGATCTCCATACTTAGTCAATCTCACGGCTGCATGTGCAAGGACAACATGCAAAACATCGTCTTAATTATATATCTTGACAACATACAAACTGCTACTAGTTTCTTGGCAAGGTTACACACGCGAATGTGGTGATCCCAATTCACAAATGCACTTCATAGGTTTGGGCATACAACTCAGATTACCTAGCTTCAACACTATTGTACACAGAGAATCGATGTTTAATACAAGGACACACAACTCTACTGCGCATTCAAGAAAAAGATTGACACTGTCGTTTCAGTCTCCAGGGTGTCACCTTCAGACACGAAATGTGTTTTGACTTAATTCTACACTGCCGATGATCTTTGCAGCGTAACATTGTTCAGGGAGATGGGGGTATCAGCGGATCAGCCCATTGCATACTTCTGGGTCCAGGCCCTTGCAGTTTCCTCGTAGCGCTGCCTTTGGTTCTTATACATGTGGGCAATCTCTGGGACAAGGGGGTCATCCGGGTTGGGGTCAGTTAGGAGAGAGCTGATGGACAGCAGTACCTTTGATATAGTGAGCGCTGGGCTCCACTGCTCCTTGAGGATGTCAAGGCAAATACTCCCATTAGAGTTGATATTTGGGTGATACACCTACATTGTCAGTGAAAGAATCGATGGCATTAGTAGTAATAAAGGAAAATGATTTTAAACCGAAGCTGAAATGTTGAACAATTCAGCTTCTTTCAGTATGTCAATTTATCATTTTTTTTTAAATAGGATGCCAATTTACCTGTGTCAAGGTGGGCTACTTGAACTTGAATGATAAGTTTTTTTATCCACGAGGAGAAGACATCCCCATGGATTTGTCTCTTTGTAGAATTGTGCAGATAATTATGCAAAAGTAACGCTAACATCACCATTCTCTCTATCACACCCTTTGTCCCACCTTCAATTTCAAACTCCACTTTGTGCGTCTACAATATTTTTTAGACTTACTTACAAGCTCTGGTGAGCATAGTCCTAAGGCTGCCTAGAAATTCCCTTCCCCAGCCCCCACCTTTGTGGGAGCTTTCAGCACTGGGTACGCCTTTTTTTAGAGTGGACCCTGAGAGATGTAATCATAAGACCTGTGAACACCATGTTCAATCCATGGTGGGCAGCGTCTTAACTGCAGGTTCTGTCAACTGAGCTGTTGTTTAGTCAGTTGGTTCTCATTCTTTAAGATCAATTTTCCATATAATTTTGATAGCATAGGACTACAACCATTCTGCTCAATATATCAGAAACACCACATGAATCTGTTAACACCTAATTTTAAGAAACCTACGTTGCTGATAGAGCAACACTTTCATGTATGAACCTCAGGATTGGCAGGCAACACACAATAATTGGATAAGTTGCACTGCGTTTCTATTGGGTACTATGTAAAAAACAAGGTCATGGGTAACTATGGCTATTGAACAAAAAATCCAATGATAGTGCAGAATAAAGGGATACCAAAAGAATAGGGAAATCATATTAATAAGACCAGTTCACCTTTGTTTGGAAGTTCACTTTTGGAGGTTTAAAGGGGTAATCAGGAGGGAAGTGGATATTAACGAAGAAAACCCCCCCTGCATAGGGACTGTCACTAGGACCCATGATTGTGGCCTGCCAGTGGAATAGATCCTCTCCAGCAGGCCCAGCACTGCATGATGTTGGTGGATCTTTTTGCAAATCCATGAGTTCCTTCTGAATCCTTTTGCTTGCCATATCTGGGAAAGAAAATACAGTGATTGAAACAATGACATGTTCATAAATAACTTTGAGGCACAACCTCTGTTGGCTTAAATTTTCAAATGAATTTGCTCCTATGGATTTTAGAACAGTAATGGAAGGCCTGTAACAATTTTTTGATGAATAATTAACACAAAGTATGAGTAGTGCTGAATTAGAGTTCAAGCATATCTACTAGGTTCATCACTATATTTTCTTCCTTTACCTCTTTTGCAGAGGAGCAGGGACAGTAAAAGTTTATGGCCTGTTCAAAGAGTCACATGGATAGCATGAGCCATGGAAAAGGATGCAAAAACAATTTCGGCCCACTGGCCAAATTAGCTATCTTATAGAAGCTATCTCTGTAAATTAAAAGCATAAAGCAGATCTATATTAATTGTGAAATGCTGATAGACTCAATCACAGTTTCAAACTCCAAAGGAGTAGCTATTACTTTGACATATGGCTAGGTTTGCACATTTGCAGTATGGAACCATTGCATCCAGCACTGACATTGCCAAAAAATAAATTCAGAGAAATATTGCTACTGCACAATAGCATGAACACGAGTTATTTGCACTGGTAGACCATACATTTAACTAAGTGTATTATGATTTTTTTATGTATATCCAAGCTGAGCTATTCCAATCCAAGTAGGGAATGCTCAAACTGCAGGAAATAAAAAAAGATAGATCTGAGTTGCATTCCTTCCCCTAAAACAGTGCTTGTACAAAAAAAGGGTTACTGTTCTTTTGGTGGAATGGTCAGTGAGACAGTGACTCAGTGTATCAAAGCTCAACTGCAATGCGAATATAGTCGAGAATTTTATGCTTCGAGTAGGAGCTATGCAAACTACTTATGTTAAATATGAAGTCTACATTTACAGAGCTGAACCTAGGTGTCATACACAATTTTCAGGAACTAATCCTGTAGCTAGCACAGCGCGATGGATGTGTTCATCCATGCCTGGTTTACATAAGCAAGCTCGCTTTTCCTAATTTTATTTAAGTTCCCGATCAAGAATCTTTCAGGATCTTCATGAATCATGATTCTAACACAAAGGCAGACAGGACACAGGAGCCAGACAGTACATCTCAAGTTTCAGTGAAAGGGATGCGACCAGTTCCCTTTGCCCGCTCTCCTCCAAGTCAACCCCAATCCCACACGGATCAAACTATTGACCAACACGAACCTACCATCCTCAGGCGCACACCAGATGAAGTATCGCATCCCGCGCACCCAAACGCTCCTCACAAACAATCAAGCCGCGACTTGTAATCAACTGAAGCATGGCATAACGAAAGAACAGATCACCGTGAAACAAGAACTCGACCAGCAAGAAGTAGATTCCACTCGGAGCAATAGAGAGTTGAATCAAATCGCAGACTACCTGGAGGTGAAGCTCGCTCGGATTGTTGTCTCTGCTGCTCGGGTCGATATACCTGGGGAATGGAAGAATCTCAATCTCTGCAGGCCTTGATGGAGGGGAAATGTGATATTGGGCGTGGGAGACGGAGACCAGAGGTGGAGTCGTCTGTTCTCTTGATCGAGTGCAATTGGCTGCTGCGGATTACTTTAATCGAGTTATCCTGGGTCCACTGTTGAGCTTTATCATTGCCAATTGCCATCAACTCATGGCCGGACAAGGAACAGGAAGCTTCTGAAGCAAAGGAGTCGCCTCCATCACCAGTCCGGGTGGGCAACCGGACATGCAGGAAGCCCAACAGAATGGTTCAACGTGCTTGCACGTTTTTTATTTTCTAAATTCGTTTTAAATAAAAACAGTACTCTTAAAATTTAAATTTACAGAACCATAAGTGGATGTAAAATGCAATAGCTTACACACAAATGCTTATATTGTGACAATGTTAAGCATCAATGGAAAACTTAATCCCTACATTGTTAATATGTGTTTAAATGGTCTCAACCACCTCACTGCCACCAGTTAAACATCAATGCTAACTTAAAAATCACATCCACCTTTTTTTTACGAACTTGGAGAGGTTTCCCCCTACAACAAAAAAAATATAATAACAAGATAAAACGCACACAACAGTATTACAAGAAAGGACCAGAACACTAAGAACCTAAAAAAAGCTAGCTAAGACCATTGCCAGGGAAAACATGATGAGACTGTAAATCATCTAGCTAAAGCCTAAGCACTGGGATTAGAGAGGTTTTAGCTCTCAAACAAGCTGAGTGAGAGCACCTCACCGAAGGAAATCAAAAAAAGATTTCAAAGAGGGAACAATCCCTCTTAAAATAAAGCTATTCCTAGTTAGCCAGATGCTCCAAGACATGAGAACGATGAGTTTCATGAAAAGGGGACATGCCTTTTAAACACCAGGTGCTAATGATATAACAAAAAATAAGCATTTTTTCTAAGCACCCCCTTTTAGGTAGCATTTGGTTTGGGGTCGAAGTAGGATGGGACGTTTCCATCCCTGATTTTTAGGATGGGAAGATCTTATCTATATATTTGGTTAAGGGATGGGGACGTCTTTGTCTCTTGTTTGGTTCAAGGGATTGGAGAGGATAGGAATGGATATACGTTTAACACCGTTTGCAACACTGTTAGTGGACCCCGCCTGTCAGTGATGGAAGCTTCTTCATCCTCCGGTCCTCCTAGCACGCATGGCAGGAGCAGCTCCTCCCCTGCCGCGCCGCCCCTCTCCAGCTCCCCGAGGCGCCTCCGTCTCCGCCGCGCTGCCGCCTCTAGTGCCTTGGCGCTCCGCCTCCGGCGCCCCGTCACTCCTCCTCGGTGCGCCGCCTCAGCCTCAGCTGCCTGCCTCCCCGGCGCTGCCCGCTCCGCCCGCTCCTCCACGCCGGCGCTCCGCCCGCTACCATCGCCACTCGCGTCTGCCTCCGCGGCACTCCGCTGCCGGCACCGCGGCCGAGACGAGGCGAAGGGGCGGGGCCGGGGGAGGCCTTGCCGGCGGCGGGTGGGGCCAGGCGACGGCCTTGCCAGGGCGTGGGCAGAAGACAAAGAGGGACAGCGTGGTCCCTGCTTTCAAAAGGGAAGAAGGAGGACGTCATATTGAGGGAATATTCCCTATTGGGGATGATCCCGTCCCTACTCGTCGAAATACCAAACAGGTCAAAAAGTGGGACGATCCCACTCCATCCCATCCCGTCCTCCAAACCAAACACTAACTTAATTACCTTCATTGTGCGTGCCCTAAACCTGCTTACTGAAGCGCCCCAGTTTCCATAATGCGACTAAAATGTGCTTCATTACCATCCCAGGGTTTGGTAATCACATTCTTAAATCTGAGTGATACATGTCCTCCCTAAATGGGTCGGACAGCAAATGAGCACAGCTTTGAAAATCTAAGCAGCGGAATATAAAAGTAGGCCCATCTTCCTCAGGCCACAGTTGGGAAGCAGGTCGTAACCCTTACTCGTTCTCGGACCAATATATATCCATAGCACTGAGAAAAACAACAACAAATCAAGGGTGAGTACATACGTACTCAGCAGCCCACCTTCCTCCATAAGGAGTTGGGGGAAAGCTGTCTCTATATGTAGGATATATCTGGAGCTGAGGATAGTTTTGCATAAAAGTGTTTGTATGCATGGTTTGAGATAATTGTTTTAATCTTTCTGAAAATTGTGTTTTTTCCAAAAAGGGGTTGCCACTGGCCATGCCGGTCCAAGGTGGCTCATGGCTTTCCAGCCAACATATTTTCCATACATCCAACATCCACTGCTGAAAAAAACAATTTTTGTCCAATCCCAAACCAATTCCATTTTTATTTTATGAAAACCGCTAACTGAAGAACCAAGCCGTAACTCATCCATACCAGTGGGCACGGACTATTCGAATATGTTTTACTCTGATCAGAGATTGTACTAATTCCTACAAGTTGGAAGCAGCTCGTTACCGTCGTAACTGTCCTGAATTCCAAACCAAGCCGTTGCCTTTGTTTCATCACCTAGCAGAACTTTAGGGGTTCGGGCATCCGAGCCACTCCAGTACCCTGCGGTACTCCTGTTGGCACACCACCCATCCCCTAACCCTTGTGCGCCAGCACAGAAGGTACTAGGCTATCCACTCCGGCTCAGGCCTGGCCAATGCCTCATACAGAGCGAGTGGTTGTACTAAAAGAGTTAGACAAGTTGAAAATCATAATGGTCCTTACGGAGAGCTCAGGTAAAACCATTCTAACTTTTCAATGCTCGACAGTGAGAGCAATCCACCTACCCGGTATTCTCCATGAATCCCGGGACAAGGGGTAACCGCAGGTAGCTAAGTTACCCGTTCATACCCTGCTCTTATGGCTGTTTCGGGCGTGTAGCCGTATTCTGACAAAGTCGGTTGTCGGGGTTCTTCCGCATTTTATTTCAAAACCACACACACATCTACTTTCCCATACCCTTCATATTGCACATCCATAACATAGCGTCAAGATTATGATAAATAATTAAATGAGTGATCCCACCTATGCGCGCTATATCTAAAATAAGCTTAGATGGCTGTATATTTTGCTGGGTTACCTTAGGAAGAAAAACATGCAAGTTTTTATGTGATTATCAGGTCAAGGGTTGTGTTTGTGAAACATAAGAATTTTATGCATCAAGTGGGGATTTCAGTAGGCTTTCCTTTCACTTTGTTGAGGCGGTTGATATAACAGTTGTTGGACGTATTGGGCACAGACCATCGCGTAGTATACCGCGAGGGGTAGGCTGAATGGACTCTCCAGTAAGGCCTAGTGCACAAACAATGAAAACACACAATCGAAGCATAATATGAGCTCAACGGGTTTGGTGGTGTAGAGCTTGGATTGCGGAGATGAGAATCTGCTGGGTTCTTACTGGTGGTATTACTGCAAGTGGTTATGGTGTAACGAGTGTTTAGGTGAGTTGACGGGTTCAGTAACGTCAGTTACGGAGACGCCAAGGTAGGGGTGGTGGACGCGAGATGCGGGGTCGACAACGCCGAAGGGGTGGCGGTTGCATGTTGGTGTTTTGGAGAAGATCTTTTTGTGAAGTGGTGGAGAGAGCAATGATGTTCAGATGATTTTCGGTATCGCCATCATCTGAATTCAAGGCTCGGATAGGCTAAGACAGGAACCTTTAGGATTTATGTGGAATAGAAGATCAACGGCATCGATCACCAGGCTCACAATGTTTGTGTGACCGGTGCGAAGCATTGACTAGGCATAGGACAGCGTCATCATGGCATGACGGCGGCTTCCGACTAGGACAAAAAATTATGTGGAGTGTATAAGTAGGTAGAGCTTGGTTTTAGATGATTTTAGGCGAAAGAATCACCCAAATCAGAGTTGGAGCGTAGAAGATATGAATTTTGTATCTTCGGGAAAAGAAAAAAAAAAGAAAAAGAAAAAGAGAAAGGAATATTCCTGGAATATTCCAAAATCCAAATATTTGGAAACTGGAAAATAAAATCGTATTTTTGGATTCTGAAGGAACAGAAATTATTTCTAGACTACTTGCGAGCAGAGTTCAGGCTGGTGTCAATGGTCCACGCCTACGGTGTCAAATGTGGCACCGGCTTGTAGGCAGCTTTGGAGGCTTCTAAAATCATAAAATTAACGTGGACGGTAGATATTCATTTTTGATGAATTTAGAAAGAAGAATCAATGGTATCGGAGCTCGTATGGTCGAGAGATTAATTCAGAAATAAATGAATAGAAGAAGAGAATGGTACAAGATTGGACCTGCTAGCTCAAATAACACGTGATTATTGATGGTCTAATCACCGGTTGCTGCTGGTTGGCGTGGAAAAAATAATTGGTGGATCCACCTGTCATTCACAGGAGAGGGGGGCTGTTATAACAGGCAGAGGGGCACGAGCAGGCCCGAGTAGCGTCTCTGCTCGGCTGTTTGCCTCGCGCCGCCGAGAGCAACTGGCAGGGGCTCACCGGCGTTCAGTTTTGGTGGTTGTCAGTGCGGTGGAGGTAGTGGACGCGGAGGTGCTCGCCGCGGGCAGCCATTGGTGGCGGCCTAGGAGCTTGTGGGGAGCTCGATACAGGCAGGGAGAAGGGGGGAGCGCGGCTTTGGGATGGTGGAGGGATGTGGCGAGGTGCTCACAGTCGGAGCAATCGAGATATGGTGGCCTCTCGACGAAGAACGCAGAGGCACTCTACTCTCGTTCATGAACACAGCATGGGAGGAGGAGGGGGATGGCGTTCGCGGTGCACAACGCCCGGGTTGAACCGGGGGATGATATTGCGGCGGTGGTGAGCTTGGTGTGGATGGAGGCATGGGGTGGGGGGGCTATTTATCGCCGATGGAGGAGGAGGCCGATGATGTGTCGCGGAGATGGGAGGTCCACGTGGCTTGGAGATGGGGGGTCCAAGTGTCGAGGAGATGGGGGTCCAAATGACGCGGAGATGGGGGGTCCAAGTGTCGCGGAGATGGAGAGTCCAAGTGGCACGGAGATGAAGGGTCCAAGTGGCGCGGGGATATTTTTTTGGAATTGAATTTTTGGAAAGTAATTTTGGAAAGAATTTTGGTGGAGTGTATTTGCGATATTTGGAATTTTGTTAAGCTCATATTAACACACTCAAAACAATTAAGCAACATCCAAAGTTTTCGAAAATTTGATTTTGAATTAGGAAGGGATTAGAAAAAAATTCCGGACGCTAAATTTTGGGGCGTTACACTTTCTGGTGCCACCACGCCATGCTCTTGGCGCCCTACCGGGTGGAAAAGTTGTCTACGTGGGGTCTAGACACACCGCGGTCCCGGCCTCCAAGCCGAGCCCTTTTTTCTATCGACAATTCTTTTGACAAAGAAAAACTTATTTCAATTTTAGAAGTAATTTCTACGTGGGGTCTAGACACACCGCGGTCCCGGCCTCGAAGAATTTTGATGATTTAAAAAAAATGTTAATTATGAGGCAAATATTTGATTATTATTTTTAAAATCGTTACTACTATTTTTGAGACATGTAATGTTGTGGGTTTAAAATAGTACAATTTGAGGTGGGATGCCCTTCACTATATTAATATTCCGTTCTAATGCGACTCCATTCAATTTCCGCCAAAATTTTATTTTATTTTTTACCCGCAACATTATATGTCTCTCAAATAATAGTAAATATTTATAAAGATCATAATCAAATATTTCCCTACCAATTAACATTACTTTTTCAAATCATCTAAATTTGCCATCCATTGATTTTTACTTCTAGATTTGATTTATCAAAAAAAGCAACAAAAAAAGGCACCAGCGTAGGAGCCATTGGCTAGGCGGATGGAGCTGGACTTCTGGAGGCTGGGCGACCAGGAGCAAGGCACCATGTCCCTGCCTCCCTGGAGCCTAGGAAATATGCTTACCACCATGTAGACAGCCAACTACCCAAGGGTTGGGCGGGCACTAAGCCTATCCATACTCAGGTAACTCTATTTCTCCAATTAAAAAGAATATTATATCTTAGTCATCAAGATTTTGAAATGTAGTCAACAATCATCCGCGCTCATATGACTCTATACCTCCTACTATATACCAACTACCATGTTTTTTGTTATTTCTACCCCATCCTCTCTCCACACTCTATCTCCTTATCCTCCCGTGCCCACCTCCTCCCTCTCCCGCGCCGCTCCTCTCCGTCCACCTCCCGTGCCGCTCCTCCCCTTCCTCTCTTCTGCCGCGCATCTGCCGGCGCTGCCACTGTTCCACCTATGGCCATCCATCCGCCACCGCCACTGCCTCTCCTCTCCCCCATTTCCCTCCACCTCGCGTCATCCGTCCCCATCCACCTCCTTTGTCGTTCCACCCTCCTCCGAACCGGCGGCCCACTCCGTCGTGTTGCCCTCTGCTGCAACGTGCCCTCAGACGGCGGTGGGCGGATCCAAGGGCGGCACCTCGTTCACGCCCACTGGTCTCCTTCTCGTCCTCCACCGCCTCAAAATAATACATAGTGTTGGTGTTTAATACCGATAGCCCACCACGAGATATCTCACTCGATGGGTTTGAGAACGTGGGGGATCGACGATGAGATCGCGAAGGTCACACAAAAAGATGAACATGGTGATTTAGACCGGTTCCGATAGCCAATCATTGTACCCTACATCGTGTATGGGATTTGGGATGGTACTGCTAGTATTTCACGTGAAGTTGATTTGAGTAGATGTTCTTAGGTTGGATCCATGTGATCTGACTTGAGCAAATCTAATCAAACTTAGATCATTGTGACCTATGTTTTAGATGATGCCCAGCTAAGGTGTCTCTCCCCTCATCATATAGTCCGTGGGTGAGGGTTACAAAGTTAGAGCCCTAGTTAGACTACAACTGCTCATAGAGTCATAGTAGGATTTCCTTAGCCATGTAGTATCCAAGGAATAGTATCCCCAACACATAGCACAATAACACATTGCCTAACCACCAATAACAACACCTGCAGGCAAGGCAAGGCCATGGTGCTACTCACCTCTGTGACGCTGTCCTAAAGAGGAAGCCAAGGCCACCAATGGTGAGGAATCCGAATGCACCCCCCAATCTCATCCTCTCTTGCTTGTTGGTAGGCAAGGCAATACTCCCCCAATGTCTCTCAAGCACAGGATGGGTCATGGGATGCGAATCAGCGAGATGATAAAGGAATGGATGAGAATCATGTCTCGCCCTTTCCTTGCTTTGTGACTCCTCACATAGGTAAGGAAAATGGCTTCTTATGCCACATTTCCATATATGTGTTTTGGTGATTGATTGACAAATAACACTTGGACTAATAAACTTGTATATATGCACATTCTCAAGTGCTTATGTCCAAGGAATGAAAAGAAGAAGAAGGCTAAAGGCAAGGCCCGAAGGGCCGCCCTAACTAGGGTTCTTCTATGAAACCTCACAATGTTTATGAGAACTGAACGGTTTGATCCCTTAAGGTCGGACCAAGTGTCGGACCAATTATAACAAAGGGGTTAAGAGATGGACTCCAGGCGAATCATGAGGACCAAAAGGTCTGACCCTCCAAAAATGAATGGACCAGACCTTTCCAGCATATGGCGGGGAGCGAGCTAGAAGATACAAGGACCGGAAGGTCCATGAAAGTAGCCTAGAGGGGGAGGGTGAATAGGCTAATCTGGAAAATTACACAAACTATAAGCAGAAATCAGTAGCAGACTTGTTGGACTGGTGTGGGCCGGGTCAACTGGTCAGACCAGTTGAACCGATGTTCACCAGCTCAACTGGTGGGGAGCGAGAATAAACTAAATTGATCTTTAAATCTACTCGAGTAAATACAATATCGATGCCTTCTAGAGGTTCTTGAGGCTTGATCTTGCAGATCTGGAAGGAGCTAGCCTTGATACCTACACAAGAGTTAGACCCATGTGAAACTTTCCACAACAAGGTAAACACGCTCAAGAACGATATGAATATGAAGAACGCAAAGCACCACAAGCAAGCACATGAGACAAGGATTTATCCCGAGGTTCGGGCACACCACAAAGGCATCCCTACGTCCTCATTGCCAAGACACTCGACTAGTTGGACCAGGGCAGTAGAGCCGGTAGACAGGTGCTGGCATGGCTACCGGTGGTTGGATAAAAGAGTATAGAGTGGACTTTGTGACTAGGAATATGAATTCTTTTGGAGGATGTGAACCTTATGAGCTTGATGAACCTAGGATCTCTGCATGTTGGACCCCCCCTAGATAGAATGACGGTTCCTATACTTAAGAAATAAATTAGCAAATTTATTTAGCTTCGAACTTGAGCTGAACCAGTTCTCTTTACATCTTCAAATAAGTCAGGGTCCTCTTTTCTTGCTTCCGATGGAACCTAAGTACTTGTTTGCTTCATATAGATTTAAAGGCCATCTTCTCTTGCCGAATATGAGTGTTTGTGTGGCACTTTTGTTTGATCTAAACAATATGTTCATGCTTATACAGAACCTTAGTGACTTTTAATGTCTTGTCAGCATTCACTAAAACCCTCATAGAGGTTGATTGCACTTACAGTCTGGCCCTCAGAGATTTGTATGGGGCAGACCACTGAAGCGAACCTAGATACAAGGACGGGAAGGTCCAACCCTTGAAGGTCAGAACAATTTGGCAGAAGGCATGGAAGCTGTAGCGATAGAGGTGTTACATGGACTAGAAGGACTGGTCTCCATAGGTCGGACCACAGGTTGGACCTTTGGAGTGTAACGACTAGTTTAATGTCTAGTTGGCAAGTACAGAGGGCCAAAAGGTCTGATCTATGCCAAAAAGTATGGAGTGGACCATATAGTATATACTTTTTGGCATCATTTTGGCTAACGGATAGTTCAAGTTTAGAGTCTATGTAAGCCACCCCACCTAGCCATTTGAAGGGTTTGGAGCTACGGAAGACCACAACAAGTATAGAGCAGTATTCCATGCACATCATCCACTCCAACCACCATAATAATTCTTAGTGCTTAATCCAAGCTAGTTTAGAGATTTGATAGGGTGAGCTTGCGAGCTCTTCATGAGTGTACCTCCTACATGAGCTATTGGGAAGCCTTGGCTGCAGTCAAGCCACATTGTACTCCTTGCTAGACCCTCCTTCTTGGTGTGGAGTGGTAGTGATACCTTGTGTAGGGATGAGGAGACCATTCAAACTCTGTAGTGAACATTTGATGCCTTGTGACTAAGAGAGACGGTGGTGGTGGCCTGAGGACCGAAAAGGTGACCTAGAGGGGGATGAATAGGTTGGCACCTAAAACTTGCACCCCACACCCTCTCTTTTCGAACGTGCAAGATCATATTGCAAAGACAAAGCAACTGACCTTAGGACACATAGAGGAAATCCACATGGAAGCACTCACTCAAACACCTAAACAAAACAACACAAAATGAGACAATGCTGACAGCACTGCATGCACTGGATGGTCCAGTGGTTTGACCATCGGAAGATTGGATGGAGCACCGGACGAGCTGGTCCAAGGAGCCTTTGAGCTCCAAAGGATCACCGAAAGGTCCGGTGGTTTGACCACTGGACGGTCTGACGCTCACAAATGCCTAAGAGTAACTGGACCTCGAAGTCTTCACCATAGGCTGCTCAACACACTGGATGGTCTAGTGGTCTCACCACCGGATGGTCCAATGGTGACAAAAACAGCCCAAGTAGAGTAAATAAGTCCACCAATCCACCTAGATCCAAACCAAGTCTTGCTCCAATGATCTCCACACCTCACAAAACTTTGCGTGGATCTTGTCTAGGCCATGGAGAAACTTTCCTACAACGATCACTCCCTCAAGCTATGGGATTCCCTACGGATTTGACTATCTAAAAGGTGAAGAACAAGGGCAAGAATGAGATAATAGCCAACAGAAGGGTTAGAGTTAGCAACACCACCACTACCAGGACTGGACATAAGATCTAGGCTCTTGGGAGTTGATTCACTCATTTTGGCTCGCGCTTGAGAGTCAACCTCTGAAACCTTCAGCTTACTATAAAGCTCATTTGTGGTAAGAGTCTGATAGCCAGCTGACTCAACTATGGACTCCATCTACAGTTGCCAAATACAACGATCCAAGGCATAGAGAAGTTTGCAAGCTTGCTCATGGTCATCATACAACAATGCCCCATTCTTTGCATTAGCACAAATCTTGTTGGCAATCGACTGAAAGTGATTGCTCACACCAGGTTGCTGGGGGAAATTCTCATACTCCCTCTTGTAGGTCTCTAACAACCTGCCCTTGACTTGACTTGTCCCCTCATGGAAGTTTGCAAGGGTAGTCTTGATCTCATGAGCCGTCTGCAAGTGAATCACTTTATTGTACTCAGAGCAGCTCAGGGCAGAAAGCAAGAATTTCCTTCCCCTGTTATTTGCTTTATGCTCCCATTGTTGCAGTTGGGTAACATAGTTATCAAGCACTTGGTAATCAGCCCTCTGGAAATTATCCCAGGTGGACAAATGTTGGCTCTGGAGGAACGCCAACATGTGGATCTTCCAATAAGCATAATTAGAGCCATCGAACCTTGGAATTTTACAAACTAACTGATCCATTGCTGCCTCCCTATGGATCTAGAAGCGATTAAGGTATAGAACACTCTAACTTGGCTCTGATACCAATTGAGGACCGAAAGGTGACCTAGAGGGGTGATGAATAGGTCGACACCTAAAATTTACACCCCCAAACCCTCTCTTCTTGAACGTGCAAGATCACGTTGCAAAGACAAAGCAACTAACCTTTGGGCACATAGAGGAAAGCCACATGGAAGCACTTGCTCAAACGCCAAACAAAAATGACGCAAAATGAGATAATGTTGTCGGCACTGCATGTACCGGATGGTCCTGTGGTTTGACCACCGAATGGTTTGATGGAGCACCGGACGAACTGGCCCAAGGAGCCTTTGAGCTCTAAAGAATCACCGGATGGTCCAGTGGTTTGACCATCGGACGATCCGACGCTCACAAATGCTTGATAGTGGCTGAACCTCGAAGTCTCCACCCATAGGCTCCTCAACACACCGGACGGTCCGGTAGTCTACCGGACGGTCCCATGGTGACAAAAACTGCCTAGGCAGAGTAAAACAGTCCACAAATCCACCATGATCCAAACCAAATCTTACTCCATTGGTCTCCAAACCTCATGAAACTTTGTGTGGATCTTGTCTAGGCCATGGAGAAACTTTCCTACAAAGATCACTCCCTCAAGCTTTGGGATTCTCCATGGATATGACTATCCAAGAGGTGAAGAACAAGGGCAAGAACGAAAGGCTTTGGGGCTACTTGTGGATCTGAGATTTGGCACACCAAAACCACAATCTCTCCACGTCCTAGCAGTCCAAAACACTAGCAAGAGAAGGATCTTGAACGTGGTCAACTCAAACATACCAAAATACCACGGAAATGGGATCAAAAGCCAATCAAGAGAGGGGCACAACAAGAGCGCGCGCACACACACACAAGGAGCTACACGAAATCTATCTGTATAGCCTCCAAGAGGTCACAAGATCAGATTACAAGATGGAGATTTGTCCTCCAAGCAGCCTCCCACTTTCTACCCTCTTTTTTGTGGAGGTTAGATCACTCAAATCTCTCTATCTTGATGCTCTTGCTTGGTGATGAAAATAGGGTCTAAACCTAGCCTAATCAAACTCTAAACCAGCCAAGAGGGATAGAGAGCTAATGAGCAGCCATCTTCTTATTTATACTACAGACTCAAATCTAGGCACTTTTGCAAACTGACCAACCCAATTACACTAGAATGCCTGTAGAGGCTAGAAAAGACCGTCGGTAACTTGGATGGATGAACACATTGGAATCCTTGACCTTCTTAACCTCGAAGTAATCTCCGGATGTCTTCCATGTGTCCAATAGTCCTTCCCTCAAGATAACTTCTGGTTTTGGGATACCGGCAACTAAGTCCCTAGTTTTGACGGTGGAATTGGGAAACGATTGTTGGGCCCAATTTTGATGCTCGAACTGGTAAACACTTGATGGGCTTCTCTTCTTTGGTGATTTTATAGCTCACTACATCGTCCCTCACCGAAGGTCACACTTATGAGTTGAGCCTAACTTGGACCACAGCCGAAGCCACCGGCCAGTCCACTCATCAGGGATTTTGTTGCGCCAAGTCCACTCTGGCGCCGCCTCTCAGTCCACTCAAGAGGATTTCTGCCCACTTGTTCCTTAGCAGGTCTTCGGTGTTGGCAAGCGCTCATCACAACCGGGACGAAAGACCAGATTTGGTATACTTGAGTCCCTGATGGCTGAGCCTTGGTGGCTTGATGCCGCATTTATGTTTGCACATTTACTTTCTTGTGTGCCTCTAGCTTTACTAGTTAGGGGGTGTTTGGATCCGGGAGCTAAACATTAGCCCACATCACATCGGATGTTTGGATGCTAGTTAGAAGTATTAAATATGGTCTAATTGTAAAACTAATTACACAGACGCGGACTAAACGACGAGATGAATTTATTAAGCCTAATTAATCCATGATTAACGAAAGGTTACTATAGCATCACATTTGCTAATTATAGATTAATTGGGCTTAATAAATTCGTCTCGCCGTTTAGTGCTCATATGTGTAATTAGTTTTATAATAAAACTATATTTACTATTTCTAACTATCGTCTAAACATACGATGTGACGGGGCTAAACATTAGCCAAGGGGATCCAAACACCCTTATTTTGATTAGGTTTTGCTTTAGGTTGCAAGTCTTTTGGGTAAGTTAAAGAGCTTATAGACAAACCTTAGACTTAACTAGTATGTATAGCACATGATAGGTTTATCTTATACAACGTCCTAGGTTTTTGAAGAGCAAATTAGCGACCCAATTTATCCCCTCCCCTTTTGGGTCGGACATCTTGGCACGGTGCTTACAACATGTTGTTCATAAGCAAAAGAAACCGACAGAGAGAGTATACCTAGGATCAAAGGTATTAGGTGGGATTAAATCTCTTTCGAGTCAAAATACAGCATTATCTTTGCTTTAGTTTCTTCTATTTAGCTCTTTGAGAGACTTTCATCAAACTGTATTACAACTTGGTTGTGTACGAACCTCTTGCAGAGGCCTGGAATAAAATTTCTCTTTCTATATAAAATAGACCATTGAATACCTCACAATCTTCCAATCCTCTTGTAAGAGGGATTAAATGAACAAGGCCTCAGTTGATGTCAGAAGGGAGAAGTCCACCCAGAGGTTGGCAAGGGGAGCCAAGTCATGATGAGTGATGACTACTGGGTGTCTTAACAACAAGCAACTTAATTAAGATGCAAGTGGGATCCATATGATAGGTGGTTATCTTCTTTAAAAACACTTATGACAAAAGTACAATTTCATAAACTTATTGATCTGGTTTATGACGATTTGTTTTCATCACTGAACAATATAGCATTCGTCATAAAGCTAGCATTGGACTGGTTTGTGACGAATTTAGTGACACATGTTTTATTTTCGTCATCAAGCCATGGCTCACTCTAAAAAACGTCATAAACAGAGCGATTTAGTGACGGATTGCTTCTTTGTCCTAAGAGATTCGTCATAGAAGGTAAAATCTCTTGTAGTGATGGGTCGCGTCGACATCGGCGGCGTCGGGGGAATGGGCAGAGGCGCTTGACCAGGAAGGGGCAGGGGCGTCTGCACGGGAGTACGGGAATAATCGCGCACGAGCGAGGGGTAATGGATGGAAACTTTGGTGGAGAGTGTGGTATCAAATTCTACAAATACTATTGTTTTGATTGAACCATGGTATCTATTTTATAAGAACTAGCCAAAACATCTTTAAGACAAATACTATAATATTACCAAATAATACTAAAATATTATATTAAAACCGAAAAAAACTTTGCTCCCGGCCTTGCATTATGAACCAAAAGGGGAGCTGTACTCTACGTGCCCATATGTTACTTCCTTCACTGGACAGTGGACACACGTACGAACGAAAAAGGGGTCGCGCAATATCGGCGTCAGGTGTGGCACGAATTCATCAAGGGCCTCCGCGATCATAGGCGCGTACAGTTAGCCGCGTGAGTATGTCGGTACGTGTGTCCTCTCGCGCACACCAGGGATATCCAGCTCAGCTTGTTGCATTGCATATCCGGTACGGCGGTACGTCCATTATTGTGTGGCGAATATATATCGGCGTGGCAATGCAAGGTCTTCGTTGAATTTGAATGCATGATGTGCATATGTACACACTACTGCGGCAGCGTGTACGTTCAGGTTCAGGCCGCCCGACCGGCAGCACTTGTGCAATGTATATAACAACGTTCTTGGATTCTTGTACTACGTCAGAACCATTGCCATCAGTGACGATTAGTGACACCTGCAAAACGCGTCACAGATTTTATGTCACAGATTGAACCTGATTAGTGATGCGGCGTCACTACAGAAATTCACCAATGACGTGTTTTAGCAAAAACGCGTCACTAACAGCCCTTAACAGTGAATGTTTTAGTAAAAACGTGTCACTAACAACCTTAGTCAGTGACTTGTTTTAGCAGAAACGCATCACTAATAGGACATGTTTTAGTAAAACTGTGTCACTAACAACCTTAGTCAGTGACGTGTATCACCAAAACACGTCACTTATTACCATAACCAGTGACGTGCATGCTAAAATACGTCATTGATGATAAATTGTCAGTCATGTGTCCCTCTAAAAACATGCCACTAATCACAAATTGCAAAAACAAAAAAAAGTTGGAAAACTAGTATTATATTATACGTTACACTGGTTCAATAAACATCTCAATTACATATGCCGTCAACATGCATCATAGTGCATAGGTTTCATTGATTACAAAATAATTATTACATACAGAGCACTAAGGCAAATTACCATCAACATCTACTTCTAAGACTACTACACAGGGTACAGTGAGACCAACTACCAATTATAAGATTCCTATACATAACACATATGATTTTGACTACTGATTGATTGCGTAGGCCCCCAAACTTTGAACCTGCAAGGGAAGAAAATAAGAAGTCCCCTGATTTAGAAGCACATGGATGAATCAAAATA
This sequence comes from Paspalum vaginatum, assembly GCA_030272315.1. NCBI lineage: Eukaryota > Viridiplantae > Streptophyta > Magnoliopsida > Poales > Poaceae > Paspalum > Paspalum vaginatum. The sequence continues at coordinate 22,505,423 of CM059013.1, forward strand.
TCCTGTTCTTACAAGCTGCTCAAGAGTCAAAGGACCGATTGATCACAATAGTATGTAAAAATGATGAGTGCAGACATAATAACAATTATATTACTAGAGAATTTTCTCCAATCAAAACATCACTACTATGTGGTGATTTGTCAGGTTCAGAACATATTCAGATTTAAATACATTAGCTTATCCATGATGCTGTACTAACTATTTCTCTCTCCATCGCACGATAAGTGCTGTTTTAGGATTCAAAATTTGTCCCACAATAAGTGTTGTTTTAGAGATTAGTTGCATTTAAAAGAAAATTAATTTGCATGTGCATGCAGACACAAAAAAAGAAAGATTAATCTGTTAACCAGGGGCACATGCTTCATATCCCACTCTCCTTAATTTGTCCTTTTTTTTTGAAAAAGGAAGATATATTAACTTTCGAGTCAAAGACACTTGGAAGGAAACATGTCATCCGGCTTATGTTCCGAGAACACACAGCCACAAAGCTTTAAAACAAAACATCTCTCTAGTGGCACTCAATCCTAAGACTAGACCGCCAACCATACGCCCTGTGATGCTCCCGGCATCTCAAAAGCCTTGACACACAATTAAATTAATGTTAATCATGGATTTAGACTTAATCATACTTAGAGAGGAACAATAACTAAGTCAATAAATCACTAACTCAAAACCTTGTGTTGATTTGTTGAGTAGTTAAAAATGTATACGATTTCATGCAAGACATTAAATATAAAAGTTTTAGTTCAAGATGCTGCCTTCAAATATACTATTATGACCATTTTCAAAATAAGATGTTAAGGGGCCTAAAAGTTCAAACCAAACCAAGTTAGCCTACATTTAGGAAATTTTACTAAACCTAAGGTTGACACTTTTTCCCAAACTTCATCTTGAAATTACTTTCAAATTCACTATACAACTTTAAAATATTCCTTTCTATGAAATGAAATTGGATTCATTACCTTTCAAATGCATCAGACCCTGAATTAATTAGATTTCATTTGGCAGTTCAAAAGTTGGAAACAAGAAATACTCCACATAATTGAAACTGTAGTTTTACCAAACCTTTGAATAATATTGTGCTTGTAATTCAAAATATAATGTGATCTAGCCTAAATTTTCTATAGCAAACTTGTAGACAATTCCATGATGAACAACTTTGGTATTGTGAGTAGTGACATGCATAAAGGTTTGCATAGTGTTTTAGGTCAAATTCTTTCAACATATCAAATCTGCTGACACTTGGCCTGTCAGAAAACTCAAATTTCTGTGAAAGAAACGTCTTTATCATGCAAAATTTTATATATGAAAGTTGTAGATCATGAAGTATGAAGTATTGAACAACATTGGTATAATTCATTTTCCATGAAAATGACCCCATGTAGGCTTAACTGAATTTTTAAACACTAGGGTTTAGTTGGTCAAACTGAGGTCACACTTTTGAATTCAAATTTTCTCTTCAAATTTCAATAAAACATGGTGTCAAAGTTTATAACAAAGTTGTAGACCACAAAGTTTACAACATTTCTTGTATTTTGATCTTGATCTAATTCGGCCTCTATGATGCTCAAAAACACGAAATACGAACGGATGTTTCTGCAGTCAAACTGTGATTTTTACAATTTCGAATTTTATTTTTCTTCCTGTGACACTGATGGGTGGGTCCGGACGTCCAACCACGCCCAGGCCGCGGACAAAACGCGGACGCCGGTGTACGGCGCCGACGACACGTCGCCTGACCGGCCGACCGGGCGCGGCGTTAAGCGGAGAGCGCGCCCTCCTCCATTTTCTCCTTCCTCGCACTCGCCATTTCACCCGAGCAGCTTTTCCCTCTGTTTCCATTGACAGCCTCCATTGGAGTGAGCTTGGAGCTCAAGCTCCGGCGCAGCTCCATCCCTCCCGCACCACCAGAGCACCACGGCGGCCATCTCCATCGACCGCGCCACCATCTCCCCTCGATCCCGTTGGCCTCATTTGCTCCACTGCTGCACACTGCCTCGCTGAAGTTCCACGCGTACAGCTCACCGTCGCCGGCCTTCCTCTGCCATTCCCCGCCGAATCCGAGGTGAGGGGTGAGTTCCCCGCGCTCTCCTTTCTCTCCTAGGCCACCTCCGGTGTTCGTTCGTGGCCGGAACGGCCGGATTTGGCCAGCGCCCTGTCCACCTTCTCTCTCTGTCGAGAGGAGGACGATGGCCCAAGGAAGAGACGATGGTTTTTCGATTAAGCCCTCGTGTTCTTACGTTTTCTGGTTTCCAACCGAACTGCTGTAGCATGAGTGTACAGATTCTTATGCGCTAGCCCCTAGAAGTTAGGTTTAATTCCGTAGCAGCCCCTGGATCTATGGATTTTGAATATGTTGAGCTGAGAACTTTGAAATTCGATTAAAAATCAAATAAAAATCTTAAAAATACAAACTTTGTTGCATTGTACTCTTTGTTCTTAGATCTACAGGTTGGGTATGATGTGGATTTGTGCATTGACCATTTTGCCCCTGGATTTGTGCATGCATATTAAAACTAGGGAAATGAGAAATGTGGGTCATATGAGCTCTAAAAACCTTGAAACTTGGAAATTAGCTTTACCATGATATCTAGGCTCTGTGTAATTTTTGGTAGCCCTAGCATTAGCTGGATGATTACTATTTCACCATCATGCATGTATTTTATGTATTTTAGTAACATGAAAATGGTTGCTACATAGTATGTGCTCTAAATATCTCTCTGGAATTTGTATGTGCTCTCCTTAGTATATTTAGTTCAGTGTTGAAATATGGAGATGTGAATGTTAAGTTTTGGAGCTGATTTGAAAATGACAAAATATTGCCTATTAAAGTAAATAATTGGAAAAAGTGATCTTATTCTATGAAATAAATTCTAGAAAAAATCAGTGTGCTTACTAGTTAAGTTTAGGTCCCAAAAAGTATGTTTGTGAATTTTATTGTTGCTGTTTTGACCTGCATGTGAAATAAATTAAAATAATTAAGTGGAAATTAGTTGTACTATCAAACTTTGGTTATTTGGCTTACTAGATTTTATACAGGACTCTCATAACATAATATGATGGATGTAAAAGTTTAGGGTCTGAAACCTTTCTTGTATTTTATAATAAATCTGGAAACTTAAATACCAAATAAATTGTTGGATTTATTATAATTAATTTATATCTCCTTTACTGTTAAAAGTTTTGGTGGTAGCATCATGTAGTATTCATATGCATGACATAAATGTTTGAAATCATTAGGCATTGTCCAACTTTTGAAATCACAAGGGATGTTATATGGCTAAATACATGCGTTGCATAGTAAAGTTAATTGGGCATATGCAAAGATCACATGAAGCTGCATGAATTAAATCCATTTACTTGTTCCATGATGTCTTCCATATTGCTCACGCATAACGTGCATTCATTGCACTCATTTTGCATTATGTTATTCATGTAGTGACGTTTATTGTAGATATGTGATTGAGAAGCAAGTGTGTGGAACTACTTCAAATAACGGTGTCCAAAAGACCAACTAAGACCCACTCATGACCTGGAGGGCCCATCAGTCGTGTTTGAAAGGAGTTGTCCAAGTGATCAAGGAGTTGCCTGGGGCTTTACAGCCCGGCAAACTAACGTAGTTTAGTTTGTTGGTTTTGTGAAACGTAAATAGAGGTAGGTAGGACCATGAATTTCCCAGCTAATATTATCTTGGTTGATGATTACGCATCCGTATTAGGAGTTGATTATATTGAAAACCCTTGCATTAGACTCCCTGACTGCCCTGGCCCTAGCACCTATACCTAGAGTTCGTAGGACGAGTTGCCTAGAATTGCTAGGTGCGAGTAGACACGAGTGAATGGAGTCACTCAATGCGTAGGTGGTTTCAAAATTCACAAAAACTTTTACTATTGAGAAAGTAATAATATGCTCATGATTTAAATGGAGACCGGGCGCAGAATAATTTTATTTTGTGGTGTGCGTTGTTGTATCATTTGGCTCCGCTCGTGTCATTTAAGGTCCGTTCGTTGTTCGCCTATTAGTCGGCATAACATTGCTAGATTGCTTAACCGGAATATGGGACCGGTGAAAGTCTTAACTGGGCTCTTCCGAAGTTTTCGAGGTGCCGCCCATCCACTAGATGGAGGCAGAAGGCCTGGGAAAGCTTTGTACTCACTGCGGGGAGAATGGGATGTCGGCAGGCTCGCTACGGGGGCACAACCCAGAAGTTCGGTGGGGGCGCTTTGAGTCTTGGGATGAGACACGTGGAGATAGAGGCTATATGTGGGAACGCGAATGGCAAGTAAGCATATACCCTGGCATATAGTTATTCCTGGGAATTAAAATCAATTCGAATCGCTTACGCCCACCAGGTATGGAAATGCCAATACCTTTGTTGTTCATTGTAGTAACTACTTGAATATATTATAATTATTACTCATTTTCAAATACTACATGCTTGTAATACTGTGTTGCTTACATTTCTGCAAGTTATTAGTATTGTTATGGAGTTACATACAAATGATAAAATTCGTTACTTTATGATATTATACTTCTATTTAAAATCAATGGCTAAGGATCCACATGCTAGTAAGCAAGCTCTGCATCAGTCGTAAGCCACTCCATTAAGTCCTACTGAGTAATTAGTACTCAGGGTTTGCCCCCACCTTTTGAGTGCAGGTAACGATGACATCTGGACAATTTCTTGGAGAAGGGTAGTACCGGTAGGCTCGGTGCTGCTCGTCTCGATCATCATTGCATGAAAGCTACTAAAGTATTTCGTTTTCGCTGCGAGATGTTTTTAAAATCGTTTCCGCTATTTGATTCGAACTTGTCTTTCGTATGGCATTACGTTGAAACTTGTATTTTATTTCGATCCAGTTTGCAAAGTAAATCTACTTATACTCTATTTCAACTGCCTGCGATGATGTAACTGTTGTGGCTCCATCGAGGGCTGGATGTGTATGATGTTGGTTTCTCTGGGATTTGGTAATATCGAGAGCTGAATGACTCTCGACGGACGACCGGGTTTAGTTCGGTCTAATTGCACTACAAGCCAGAGGTGGCAGGTGTGGTTAGCCCGGATTAAATCGGCGGTTCCGCCATAAGCCCTGGAAAAGATATCTGTAGCCACCCGAGCCAATAGACACGAAGCTTCCATAACAAGATCCTGTAAATCCGATCTCTGAAGGATAGCCCAAGAACGCACCCAATGGATTGCTGCAAAGATAACCTGCAAGGGGAAGCAACAATTTTTCTTTTCAAATACCAAATCATTTCTACCAAGCCACATGGACCAACACAAGGCTGCCGCTCCGAGAATGGCGATATGCTGCCAGTTGCTAGGAAGACCAGTTGCTAGGAAGACCTTGTAACCATGAGCCAAACATATGTGAGGCATTATTTGGTTTGGTAAGATTAGAAGCATAATTAAAGACATACCAAACTATTCTAGCGAACCGACACTAGAAGAAAAGGTGATCTATTGTCTCAACATTATGACAAAAAGCACAAGATTTATTTCCCTGCCAATTGCGTTTAGCTAAATTATCTTTCGTGAGTAACACACCTTTGCGGAGATACCAAAGAAAGATTTTAGCTTTTAGAGGTATTCTAAGCTTCCATATTTTTTTATTCAGATTAGGACTAGCTATGTTATAAAGACAAGGGTACTGAGATCGAAGAGGTGTTGGACCTAGCCAAATGTCCTCCCAAAAGCGTACCTGTGATCCATCCCTAACCTTGAAGGAGCCGAAACGAAGAAAATCCCGCTTGGCCTTTAGAAGACCATAGCAAAAGTGCGAGTCTCCCAGTCTCCACTCAACTTGGGATAGAGGAGTTGAACCCAGGTATTTGTTACGTATTAGTTGTTGCCATGTCCCATTGGAAGTGAGTAGTTTATACAACCATTTACTAAGTAAAGCAATGTTCTTAGTACCCAGTTCATGAATCCTAAGGCCACCTTGGTCCTTAGGTTGGCTCAGGATACTCCACTTAGCGAGGCGATATTTTTTCTTTTAATCATCTCCCTGCCAGAAAAAGCGAGATCGAAAATATTCTAATTTTCGCAAAACCCCTTTAGGAGCGTTGAAAAATGACATCATATACATCGGCAAGCTACTGAGCACCGAATTAATCAAAGTCAGTCGACCCCCTATGGAGAGGTATTTGCCTTTCCATCTGCTGAGGCGTTTCTCAAACCTTTCCTCAACTTTTTTCCAATCCGCATTTCTTAGTTTCTTGTAGTGTATTGGAATGCCTAGGTAGTTAAAAGGAAACTCTCTGACCTTGCATCCAAAGATCTCCATATAACTATCAAGGTGATGATGGGCCTTGCCAAAGCAATATAGCTCACTCTTATTAAAGTTGATCTTGAGTCCAGATAGGTGTTCAAAAGCACAGAGTAGGAGTTTCATATTACGAGCTATATCTAAATCATGATCCATAAAAATTACTGTATCGTCAGCGTATTGCAGAATGGATAATCCCCCATCAACTAGATTTGGGACAATTCCTTTAATCTGCCCATCTGACTTAGCCCTTTTGATCAGGATGGCAAGCATATCAACCACTATGTTGAATAATAGTGGGGAGAGAGGGTCTCCTTGTCGAAGGCCCTTTTTTTGTTTGAAAAAAAATGCCCGATCTCTTCATTAACATTAACAGCTATACTTCCTCCCGATATGAAAGTTTCCACCCATTTAATCCATTTGGGCGAGAAACCCATCAATCTGAGGGTCTGGAATAGGAAGGGCCATTTTACTTTATCGTAGGCCTTCTAGAAATCAATCTTGAATATCACTCCATCTTGTTTTTTTCTATGTAGCTCATGAACTGTTTCATGCAAGATGACGACACCTTCTAAGATATTTTGTCCTTTCATGAAAGCTGTTTGAGATGGGTTGATTACACGTTCAGCCACCGAGTTTAGTCTAATAGACGCAACCTTTAGTAAAAATCTTGATGCTTACATTTAGAAGACATATGGGTCTGTACTGCTGAATCAAATTAGCCTCTCGAACTTCGGGTATAAGAGTGATTACACCAAAGTTGAGACTAAAAAGCGGCAGGCCCCCCCCTAGATAGGTCTCTAAACATAAGCATCATGTCTTCTTGTATAGTTTCCCAGAAATGTTAGTAGAATTCCGCTAAAAAGCCGTCTGGCCCAAGAGCTTTATTGTGTTCCAACGGGAAGATGGCATCTCTAATCTCCTTTACAGTGAAAGGAGCTGTAAGAAGCTCATTTTCAGTTGGACTCACTTGAGGAATATCTAAGGTCCATGAATCTTCTAGCGAGAAGTTATTCACCTCAGGAGGCCCAAAAAGTTGTTTGTAGAAATTTGTTATGAAATGCTTAAGGTTCTCCTGTCCGTCAATTTTTCCATGCTCGTGGTCCAGGGAAAAAAATTCTTTTTTTCCTCTTCTTTCCGTTTGCCACTGTTTGGAAGTATCTAGTATTACAACCGCCTAAAAGGATATCCTTAGCTTTAGCGCGTTGATAATACCTGATTTCTTCCTCTCTTAGAAGAGAAGCAAGTTGATTCCTCGACTGAGCCAGGCCAATAATTTTGTCCTGGAGATCAGTTTTTTCCTTTTTGTACTCTCCTCTTCGGTTTGCAGCCCATCCTCTAGCGTATCGTCTAAGAGCGCTCAATTTACTATTCCATCGTTGAACTGAATTTTTCCCTTTTGCCGGTCTTTTCCAAATTTCAACAACCTTGTTATTGAAATCGTCACAGGACAGCCAACTCAGTTCAAGTTTGAACTGCTTGCTATTGCCATCAAATGGTGGTGATCCCGTATCTAGAAGAAGAGGTGTGTGGTCTGATACGCCTCTGTCTAAGGCTTGTACTGTCACCAATGGATATTTAAACTCCCATCCCAAAGACATGAGAGCCCTATCCAGTTTCTCATATGTCAGGTTTGGGAGAGAGTTTGCCCAAGTGAATTGGCGACCCGACATCTCAATCTGTCTAAGGTCAAAGCTATCAATGACAACATTGAACAGAATGGGCCAACGGTCACAATATTTGTTGTTATTTTTTTCTTTGCTGCTTCTAAGAATACTAGTAAGGTGCCCGTGCTTTGCTACGGCCTCCAATCTGCTCCGCCCTGCTTATTCGCCCCGTGTCCGTGCGCCTCTGCACTCATGGGGTCACACCGACAGCCTCCGCCTCACCGTCGCCCGCTTCCACTGGCACAGGGCCGTGCCGTCGGCCTCCGCCCATGAGGAGCCGCGCCGACGGCCTCCGGCTCACCGTCGCCCGTCTCCGCCATAATCTGATACCCGAAAAGACACAAATTAAAATGGTGATCTCAACCCACAATCACCATTTCCCACACATCAATTGCTCTAACTAATAGGCCAGTCACATAAATGAGCAGCAGTTCTAAATGTGCTTGTATAAACCTTCATCACAGTAACGCTGAAACTGAACATTCTAAAACAAACCTGTACAAGCTCCGAGATCAAGTTGGAGCGAAAAATCCAGCAACGCCTAATGGGCATGACGAGACAACTTAGCTTTCAAGAATACCTGCGAGCTTTGCACTTGCGACTTGAACTTGGAGATATTGGACTCCTGCAGCATCTCACTCTGGACTCTGCACACAACGAATCAAATACCACCAACACATGAGGAAGGCAATTACCCAAGCCATAGACAGACCAAATCAAATCAAACCCTAAGATAAGAAACAGCCCGCCACGCAATGCCGAGCATTACCATCTGCATCTCAGCCTTGGAGACAAACAACTCGGAGATGCTCTCGAATCTGTCGTTGAGCACCTCGGTGATGGCGGAGGTGATGGCCTCGGCCAGCTTGGTGGGCACGCCCTGCGACTCGAGCTTCCTGACCTGCGACGACCACAGCCCCGCACACCCACGTCAGCATCCCCGTCGGAGGAGGAGCATTTCGCCGAACACCTTCCGAGCACTTGTGGGACCCGGGTCGTAGCAGGCTTACCAGGGCGAGGGTGTCGACGAGGAATGCGCGATGGCCGTTGGTCTTGACGACCTGCGAGATGGCGCGGGCGGCAGGTGCACTGGTGGGCGCCCAGCGGTGCGGCCACTGCTGCTGCTGCCCCGCACTCGGCCTTGCTTGCCGGCGCCGGCACCGGCACGACGCTGGGCTGGTCACGCCCCGTTGCCGCCGGCATAGCGCGACGCCTGCCCAAGGCCAGGCCGACCACCGGCCCACGCTCGGCCACGCTTGCCTGAGGCCGCGCTCGCCGCAGCCCCGTCGCCGCCGCCGGCACGAGGCTGCACTCGCCAGCCCGAGGCTCGGCTGCGCTCGCCGGGAAGGGGAAGAGGGAAGAGGAAGAGGAAGAGGAAGAGGAAGAGGAAGAGGAAGAGGAAGAGGGGGGATCCGAGGGAGGTGCACCACGGAGTGGCCGCCGGCCGCGCTCCCCGGGAAACGGAGGGAAGGGGGAGAGGAGGAGAGGGGGGATCCGGGGGAGGCGCACCCCGGAGTGGCCGCTGGCGTAGGAGTCGCGAAGCTCCTACGCGATTGGTGGAGGCAGGAGCCGGGCGGAGCGTCGACCGGTGGCTGCGGGACTTCGCGCCTGCGCCGACCAGGGGCCGCGACCAGGTGGGCGGAGGGGCGGGCGGCGGCCGCTGGGGGAGATGACCGACCGGGGCAGCGCGACGGACGTGTGCGCGCGCCGAGGCGGTTGCGTGCGGGCGGACGGCAGCGTGGAGGTAGGAACGCGCTGGGACGGGTGGTTGGGCGCGCTGGCGGGGGCGCCGCGGCGTGGGCTGCGGGTCGTGCACTCGTGCCTCGCGTGCTGCGGCAGCTTCGCCCGGCTCGTGCGGGCGCGCGGCTCAGCCGACGCACGGCCAATGCCGCTTTATAGGAGTAGAGAAGAGATTAAAGTCCCCTCCTATCAATGTTGGTAAAGTGTTCTGCTGGCCTGCTCGCACTAGTTCAGTGAAGAAAGCAGCTTTGTAATCATCTTGAGCTGGTCCATAGACTGCCATAAGATTCCATCTAAAGCTATCTGATTTATTGCATAGATGGAATTTAATGTAGAATTCTCCTTCCACATTTACAGACAGCTCTAACGAGGCATTCCTAATTCCTAATAGTATTCCACCCGATCTCTCTTTTGGTGGTAAACAGTGCCAAACAAAATCTGCTCCTCCTGAGAGTCAAGCAAGGTTTGATTTTGATATATCTTGTTTTCCGGTCTCCATGACTGCCAAAAAGTCCAGTTTTTTATCCATAACTATTTCGGAAATGTATCTGTATTTAGCCAAGTTCGATAGACCTCTGCTGTTCCAAAAAAATCCTCTCATTTGGAAACAATTTTTTTTCTTTGAACCTTTCCTTCCCCGGGAAGGAGCTTTGATCTTGGTATGTTTCTTAGACGATTTGGTAGTACTCTTTAGATCACAAAGTCTTGTGTCCAGGTCTACCTCATCCAAGTCAACCTCTGTTACCTCATTTACCAAGTGCGCCAACAGGGTATTTTCTAGATCCTCACCCTCATCATCACTTGGTTCAATGGATAAAATATTATTGTTATTAGCCTTCTGTGTTGCAGCTTGTGTATTTTCTAGCTCATTTATACATAGAGAATTAATGGAGGATTGTATCATATCACTACTGTTGCCCAGATTTATACCAATATTTATAAGATTCTTAGCACATGTACCATATGAGAGTGTATCTAAACACGATGGGGGGTCGACGTACCTGGTACCAAAGGGGGTGGCGTCAAATGTGATTGAGCTGGATTAGCCGGCTCAATTGCCGCCTTGTTCCTTGGACTACCATCTAAGTTTTTCTCAGCTGTCCTCCTCATTGGCTCTGTTCGATCCGTAGCCTGGAGCGGGCTGCGGCTGCGGTTGCACTCTGGCCGTGCTTTTGCTACAGTATTAAATAGAAAGCAAGACTCGGCAGCGGCAGCGGCAGCCCGCCGATGATAGCCAAACGAACAGGCCCATTGCTTTATCCAATACATTCTCATCAGATGATGGACGGAGGGAGTAAGTGCGTTATATACTTAAAGAATGAGAAGTGAAAGCTCCACATCCTTCTAAATTAATTGCGCATTGTTATATAGATAATTTCTTCTCTAGATACTATAACAAGGAAGAGGTTGACTTAGGATTAATGCTTTAAAAAGGCACATGGAGACTGATTCATGTACTAAGGATAGTCCTATCTGACCATGTTGCTATAGTATTAATTGTACACACAAAATGAAACAACTAGTGCCATTAGGACAATTCTCTGTACACATACCTTTTGTCAGTTGTCTTCTATATTGAGGTCTAGCCTTTTTAAAGTTTTTCTGCAGTAGCAAACTTCAGAAATTAGTTCAAGATTATACAAATGGTTGAGCAATAATTGAAAGGGAGAATAGGTGGTGAACAAAGAAAAATTTTGAGCAATGCACATGGCATACTTGCTACGCAATTGAACAATTAGCTGAGAGAACACAACTAGATTGGATACAACCAGACCTGGCCATTCAAACTTGCATTCCCTTTGCTGCCAGTTGAGGTTCCTTGCAAAACATCGGCATAAAGAGCTAGTCAATATCTCATCTATGAAAAAGCATACAACTTCTGAGGTTCTTTGCTGCTGGATTTTCGATCTTCACAACATCACACTCTAGTACTACACAAGCTAGTATGTGATACACAAATCAGCCCCAAAAGCATCCAGGGTTTATCACAGCCAAAATAACAGTACCGTTTACTGCAAGATCTAATTCAACTATACTCTATTAGCGTTTACTGTACGTTTACCGCTAGCAAATAAGTTTATTTACGTTGCAGATAGGATGTAAATAAACGAAATGATACCCTGCTTCTCGTTTTGAGAAATTCTAATTACAAGAATATATCAGAATGGAAAGAATGAATCAGGCAACGGCTCAGTTGCTGCCATTTGAAACGGTACCTTCTTGGACTGGAGGTAGGCCTTGCCATTGAAGAGCTTTAGGTGCCCAGCGCCGGCATCCATGCTAAGGTCGGCTTAACCCACCACGCCGTCTCGCTCGTCCCCTAGCCCCTCGCTTGAGCACCTCGACACCAACGAGGCGCACCACACGCGGCGTCTCCGCCAGACCTTGGTCTCCACCTGGGCCGGGGCTAGGTGCTGCGGGGGTGAAGAGGCGTGTGGGGAGGAGAGCACAGTACGAGTAAGTCCGGGGAGGAGGCACTCGCGTGTGTGCACCACTGCACCAGGCGTTGAGCCGACGATGATGCTGCCGCCATCCTAGACGTGGGAAAGGAGCAGGAGGTCGGAGGAGTTGGTGGTGGATGCATGGGATTGAATCTGAGAATGGACGGACGCAGGTACGCCGAGGGTTAACTAAGTTCCTCCATGTTTATTTCGGGTCCGGGATACAGCATGTGCTAACCCCACGGGGCTTGAGAGGACAGCTCGTGCGGGCGCTCGCCAGTGACATTGTTTTGTGTTACACGTCACTTATGTGATAGCATATCAGTGAAGCGGACAAGAGTCACTAAGCACTGAGTATCTATACAACCAGTGACGTGTGTCATTCGACCGGTCTCTAACATACTTGCACCAGGGCTGGGTAACATCATCAGTGACGTGTGTAAACAAACGGCGTCACTATTTTTAGATCAGTGACGTGTTTTTATCAGCGTCACAGGTTAATATGTCTCCTTTGAGCGTTTTTGACGAGTAAATGAATGGCTCGCGAACAGAACAGCTGCAGGTCGCGGCTCTCTCGGCGTTCTGCTCATGCACACCGATGCACGCTAGCACTAGTACACAAAGCTAGCTAATAGACGACGACGACGGAGGGAAAACGAACAGTTTTGAGGTTTTCCGTTCCACGAAGCTAGACAAGAGCGAATTAAATGGAGACGATCGACAAAGTCAAATGAAATTATGCACGGTGGCGTGGTTTTACACCTTGCTAAGAATTCATAGTCTACTAACTACGAAGAAATGAATTAGCCCGAGATGACAAGAATAGCAACAGTTTTCGACGACAAAAAGTAGTTAAGCACAGTATTATACTCTTCCCTGTGCAGTACATGCAACGGTGATGCAATACTGAGACCGTTTTCAGTGGAGTGCATAAATAGATTGTCTATAGTACAAACTGGTACTGTAGTGATACTGTAGCGCCACTGTACAAAGAGAAAGAAGCTGTTAGAATAGTGATAGGCAATTTTTTAGTGAGTCCGTTGAAGACGGTCTGAGTACAGATAGAGAGACACCATGTGCGGTACGGCCACATCAACAATAGTGTGTGTGTATATATATATATATATATATATATATTATATATTAGGAAGAGTTTTATCTACATACGCATGTAACTACCCTCACCTTCAGTAAACCAATAAGGATATATTCGCATACTCATTTATTAATTTGAGTATGTTCACATACTTACTTTAAGATACCTCAAATGTCACCACGCGAAAAAATTACAAAACAGCCCATGATTTTAATTTATTATGATAATACATTTATATTAGTACATATATTATGAGGTATGTCCACATACCTCATGTATACTTGCATGCCTCACGTATATACCACCACAAATGGTCTAGTATGATCACATACTGCGTGTACATACATTTCGTTCAACCAGATACCCTTAAAATCTTAAGATACACATGTAAGTGTAGCTATATGCGCATGTAGAAAGGAATTTCTATTATACCTATGCACAGTATCGACTTTCATGATAATAACCGAAGTGAAAAAGTGGGATTTTAATTTGAAATTATAAAGAAAGATGGAACAACTCGATAACAATTTACGCTTGCCGAGTTATAATATATGCTCTCTTCCAAAGGTTCATACGATTTATTTGTCATAACACCCTAATTCTAATATTTTTAATGCCAAAAATAGGATTCTACGATCACTTGCAATGTACTGTACACTCGGTTGTCAGGCACGCCCTCACCAGACTGGCACGGTGGCCACACACAGTTGCGCCGAGCCGCGTCAACGACCGTGCCTGCGGCATGGCTCAAGGTCACTAATTTATTGGATTCGAACATAGAGAAGATAGCAAAACAAATGTTCAACTGATTGCTATGGAGCAAAACTGTATTATATATGGCCATGCCAATGGTTTCTATACTTTTAGAGATTTGAACTTTTGAGAAAAAGAAAACGACTCAATTTAGAGATTCAAATCAAGGTTTCTATGATCCCTTCAGTAGGATTTTATACATGAGCAACAATGCACTTTCTTTTGGTTATAGATAGATTCAATCTCCAAAAAGGAGAAAACCACACCTTTATACGATTGTGGCTATGGGTTTATACAGTCCAGATTTTGAGGACAACCAAATATTCAAACCAAGGCTTATATGATCCCTTCAGTAGGGGTTTATACATAAGCAACAATGCAATTTTTTTGTTATAGTTATATTGAACTTCCAAAAAGGAAAAAAATGACACCTTTATACGATTGTGGCTACTATGGGTGTATACAGTCAGATTCTTGGGACGAAAACACAATTAAGTTGTCTACGATTGGCTCCCTATGATTCTATACACGAGTCCTGAGTCCAGATTCTAGAGATGAAACCAAACTTAAGTATTCTATGATTGTGTTTGTAGGATTCTATACATGAGTCCAAACTCTGGACACGAAACCATACTTAATTTTTCTACTACAAGTGGCTCCCTAGAATTCTATACCTGCAGTAATGTAAGAAACCGAAGTTACTCCTTTGTAGAGCAAAATAGATATTACTATGTTCAGAAAAAATATAAAAAATTTGAAGGTGAGAACCGTGTAAAAATCATAGGTCTCTACACAAATCTACGGTGAAAAGTATAAAGAATGTTTTTTTTCATTGATGCATGCACGCAGCTTTGATGGGGAGAGGAGAAATTAATGAGATGCGCATGCCATGCATGTGTCGCCTAGGTAGGCTGCCGATGGTGTGAACCGCCTGGTCCAATAACTGCTGGAAGCCATGGCTTCCAATATCCGTACCCTATATATATATATATATACCGATTGAACGATGCGTGGACTGGACGGCGACGTGCTACCAACCATGCATGCATAGCGAATCCAGCATCGATCAATCATTATATAATTAATTTTAGTTCGTTATTATGCATGCTTGATGCGGGGTCGTCCGTGCACTGCCCTGCATATAAACCTTGCGTGTGTCGTGTCTTTTCTGCAACTCAACTCTGACTGTCGATCTGAGGGCAGCTTAAGCTGCACGTCCGTCGTCGTCCTGTCGCTGCCGCCGGCCGTATTATTTCACATGCACACCCACGAGCACACTTTTCTCATTTGTGCTTTCGCTCTCCACCACTAGTCAACTAGTATGTTGTCCACTTGTAGGCTCTGGTATGTATATATGGCCGGCAAGATATCACGGACATCACTCACTGCACACACCGCTGCTATTTGTCACAAGAAGGCAACTGGTTGTACGTTGCACGTACCCTTTAGTTCCACCACCCAACTCTTATCTCTGCACACAACTAGCTAGCTAGCTCACTACTTGCGAGAGAGCCTTCTTCTTCATTCGCTCCGTCAGAGACCATGGTGGTGGGCTACGGCCAGAGGTCGGCGGCCGCCGGGAATAAGCTGCTGCTGCTGCTGCTTGTGACATCGTCGTCGTATGTGCAACTGCTGCTGGTCGCCGCGGCGGCTTCTCCACCAGGGGGCGACCGCCGGCCGCCGGCGGTGTTCGTGTTCGGGGACTCGACGCTGGACGTCGGCAACAACAACTATCTGACGGGGCCGGACGTGCCCCGGCCCCCGGGCCGACAAGCCCTACTACGGTATCGACTTCCCGGGCTCCATTGCCACTGGGAGATTCAGCAACGGCTACAACATCGCAGACTACCTCGGTAAGCAAGCACAGTACTATACTGGAGTATATGCCATGACGATCCATGCATGCCACCCTGTACGTACGTACGTACGTGGTTTTAATTGTACGTATCACCATTCCATATATATTATTTTCCTGCATGCAGCGAAGAGCATGGGGTTCGCGTCTAGTCCCCCGCCTTATCTCTCGGTGGCACCAAGCCCCGGCCGTCTCGTCCTCACCGCTTTTGCCACCGGTGTGAGCTATGCTTCCGGAGGAGCTGGGATCCTCGACTCCACTGTGAGTACTGAGTAGTGTATAACTGTATATATTCCAGCTGTATATATTCTATCCTCTGTGTGTGTCTATACTGCTACAGTATCTGACTGCTATGGTAGCAATTACGACTGTTGTACAGTAGCAAGTTGCGACTGCTATAGTAGCTGTTGTGTCTGCTACATACCAATTCGCAACAATGGTGTGGCCCACAGTTTAAAAAATCACAAAAATGATATAGTAACAAGTCATAACTGCTACTGCTACGGTATGTGAGCCGCAACATCCACTACCAAAAAAACGCGACTGCTACAGTTAAGTCGCGACAGCTACCGTAGCTGTTTCGACTGCTGCAGCGAACAAGTCTCACCTACTACAGTGCAAAATTGCGCCTGCTACAGTACAAGTCGCAGCAGCCGTATGTGCGCACTATCCATGGGGTGTGCGTACGGGTGCGCAAGTAGAAAACCTATATACATATGTAACATATTATTATAATACCTTCATAGTAGTACATATAATGAGGTATGTCTATATACCTCAGGTAGATTTACATACCTCATGCATATATCACCAGTAAATGGTCTGTTATCATTCCATACTCCGTTTACATACTTTATATACTTTTCGTTTCACCAGATACGATCAAAATCTCGAGATACATAGGTGAGCGTAGCCCTATGCGTATGTACAAAGGATTTTTTTTCCATATATATTTGTGTGTCAGCTTGATCGAATTACTTAAAGAAGACGAGACCAAAATGAACTGTACGTGCAGAACACGGGGAACAACATCCCGCTGTCGAAGCAGGTGCAGTACTTCAGGTCCACCAGGTCCCAGATGGTGGCCAAGCTGGGCTCCCGAACGACGGCCCTGCTCTCCAAGTCCGTCTTCCTCTTCAGCGTCGGCAGCAACGACCTGTTCGCCTTCGCGGCGGGGCAGCAGCGCGGCGGCGACGCCGACGTCGCCGCGCTGTACGCCAGCCTCGTCTCCAACTACTCGAAGAGCGTGCGGGAGCTGCACGCCTTGGGCGCCCGCAAGTTCGCCGTCATCAACGTGGGGATGCTGGGCTGCGTGCCGGCGGTGCGGCTGAACGACGCGTCTGGCGCGTGCCTGGACGTCCTCAACAGCCTCGCCGCGGGCTTCGACGACGTCCTCGCCCCCGCGCTCGCCGGCCTCGCCTCCAGGCTGTCCGGCCTCGTCTACTCGCTCGCGGACTACTACGGCTTCTCCGCGGCGACCTTCGCCGACCCACGGGCCTCGGGGTACACGGACGTCGCCGACGCCTGTTGCGGAGGCGGAAGGCTCGGCGCCGAGGCCAACTGCCTGCCCAACGCCACCGTGTGCACCGACCGCGACAAGCACGCCTTCTGGGACCGGGTGCACCCTTGCCAGCGGGGCGCCATGCTCGCCGCACAAAACTTCTACGACAGCTGTCCAGGACGATACACTGCGCCCATCAACTTCAAGCAGCTGGCCAACACAAGCTTATGGAGTTAGTTATATGACGACGATCTACTACAGACCACAAGCTATAGTATATACAGTACTTGTTATATATCGAGAAAGAGTACTGATTGTGTCTATGTACTATATGCATGCATGCATGCATTGAGGCCTCACATGTGTTATCCCTATCCTATTATATATTCAAATTTGTTTCCACACCTTACACACGCGTACGTATACTGTTGTTGTATTGATCAACTTAATTAAAGATGAGAATTGGGTGACGACAGAGAGTTGACTAATCGAATCAGCCAATAAGAGTCAAAACATTTTATCCGATTTATATTCATTATGCTCTATCTATTTTACTTACCATATCATCGACACGCAATATGACTACCAAAGGCTGCACCCAATCTTTTGACATGGACTGTGCAACCAACAATTTATGCAAAATAAATTCGCAATACTCCTTCCTCCAAAAATAATACAGAATATACTAAATTCTTAAATTCTTGTAATGCCCCAAAAATCGACCATAAAAAATCTTCTCTAATCTCTCCTTTAATTCAAAATCAATTTTGGAAGCTTGTTTGTTTGTGAGTATACAGTTATGAGCTCAACAAAAATTCATATGAACCCTCCAAATATTCCTAGAAATATCCTCTCTAATGTTCCTCAAGATCTTCTACAAATTTCTCCACAAAATTCCTCCAAATCTCAAAGTCAAAATCCAAATTAGGAAAATCTAAACACTCTCCTTCCTCCTTGGGCCGCAGCCCACTCCTTCTCCCTCCTCTCGGCCTGCCACCCCGCGGCCCGTCCTCCTTTCCCCACGTGGGCCGTGCCAACCCAGCCCACTCCGTGCCTCGCCTCTCCTCCTTTCCCCGGCCCAGGCTGAACGGCCTAGCTGGCCAGCACTCCCCCCTATCTTCTCCTTCCTCCTCTGCCACTTCGTGCACGCAGCGCTCGCCACGCTGCAAGCTGCCGTGGCGCATCCCGCCACCGCGCGCTGTGCCAAATCATCGGCGACGCTCCACGCCACCCCCTCCACTGCCAGCGCATCTCGTCGCGCAGCGCGCCTATAAATCGGACCATCAAGCCCTTCTTTACCGCATTCCTCCGCACTGTCTGCACTGCCCGCACCAACTGCGTGCCGCGCCGCTGCCGCAGCCGAGCTTTCTCCACCTCTTCCTCTCAAATCTGCGTCGCCGCTGCTTCGGTAAAGCGCCGTCGACGCCGGGTTCAACTTTCCCCTCTCCCCTTCTTGCTCACGTCGCGCCCGCGTCGCTCGCCCCCTGTGAGTGTGGCCGACACCGTTGTTCACCCCACACCACCCCCAAATACTCCTTCTCCCCTCTATCCTCGGCCGATTCAAAAGTGTGCGAGCTTTGCCTCGCCCTGCCGCACCACCCTTACACTGTGCCGTCTCCTCTCCGCCTTCACAAGACCACACCACCGCGCGCGCTCCGCAATATGGTGCGTGCTTGCATCCGTGGAGATGCTTCGATCTCCTGGCCATCATCCCGCACTCCAAATCCCACACCCCGGTTTGTCTGCGCTGATGCTCCCGCCGGCGAGCTCATCGCCAGGACCGGACGCATGGTTGAGAACCGCCGCCGATCGCTGCCGGAGGCTGAGCTCGTTCCACACCGGTTCAACCGGCCTGAAACCGGTTCGAACGCCATCTCCCACATCGACGCCGTCCTGCTCCCCCATGTCACTTCCAGGTGGGCCCGGCGTGACGCCACCTGCCATGCAATCCACCTCCTTGGCCGCTGCATTGGGCCGGCCCAGCTGGCCTTCACCCCGCGCACGCGCCCATGGGCCGAAAGGGGTAGCCCTGCAGGTTGCAAGCCAAAAGAGAGAAAAGAAAAGGAAAGAGAGAAAAGAAGGAAAAGGAAAGAAAATGTGAAAATGGCCGTTGTGCCAAATTCTTTCCTCGGCCAAGTTCTTTCTTCCGCAGGACAGATTCATCCGTTCTCCAAGAAAAGTATATATCTAGCCCTCAAACTTTTCTAGAAGTTCAAATCTACACCTCAACTCTATATACACCGTATCTTCTCCGTTTCAACTCCGATTTGGGTGTTTCTTGCACCTAAATTATCCATAAATTAAGATCTATCTACTACATTGCTACGTGTAGCCGTTGGTATGACAGCCGGAAACAGTTTAGCACCGCCTCCGCCAAGCAGTTCGACCAAGCCTAGACCAATCAAGATGCCGCCCCGCTTTCCCCATGTCACCATATTTCGGTCACGTGGCCATGGCATGGGTGGCAATCATGCCGTCATATCCCTCCTTCCCTTCGCGCTGGCGGAAACGCCGTTGCGTCAGGCGAGAAAGGACATGGCATGGTGGAAATGGGCCTTATGCGCCATTTGGGCCCATAAGACTCCTTTCCATGTGGATGTAAATTACTAGGATGCCTTTGTGTAGGAAAAACTATGTATCTTGCTCGTCCTATTTCGAACTCTGATGATTCCTTCGCCTAAATTATTCTAAAATCAAGGTCTGTCTAACTAAGTTGAATCCATCTCGTGTTGAGCTCTTGTACCTTGACTTGTGTGTTTTGCCTTGTTTGTGTGCGTAGGCTTCTCGGAGAGCTGTTCGGTCCTGTCCCCAATATGTTTGACTCAGAGACCGGAGCAGGAGTTCGACGTGTGCAGCAACTACCATATCTTCTACCTCAGTAAAGTGAATGACAAGTCCACTGGAATCCCCACTTTATGCATAAATTACCTAGTTTTATATACACAGCCCATTGCCCTATATAAACATTAAAACTTGCATGTTTTGCTTGCTAAGGAAACCTAGTAGGATATAGCCACCGAACCAATTTAGATGTAGCGCGCGTTGGTAGACTGCTCATTCAATTATCTATATTAATCTTGATGATATATGTGGATGTGGATGTGGATGTGATTGGTGTTTTCAGAGAAACATGGGGTAAGACCCCGGCATACGACTACCATCGGCTAAGCCACAAACAGGGTAGAAACCCCGGGGGGCTGTTATCACTGTCTCTCTAGAGTTCAGTCTTCGTGGAGGAGATTTGGGTTAGTGGTTGCTCAGGCATGGGCATTGTGGGAGCTCTACCCTAAAGGATCGGGTTCACGATTCATCTTGCCTAACTCCTTTTCGTGCAACCACTTGATGTTGTATGCAACAACGATTGGTTGGAACCCGCAAGGAATAACTGGGCGGAAGCCGGTGAGCTGGGATGCATGGGAGACTAGGAATAGGGAGCGGTCGTGTGTCTACGGACATTGGGCAACAGGTGGTCCTAAGTCTCTCATGGTTAATGTCTGGGGAATAGTTGTGTGGGAAAGACCTTGAGCGGGAAAGGACCTCATGACAATGAAAGTCCTGGACCTAACTTGTGGGTAAGGTGTGTACCTCTGGCCAGAGTATAAACCTATCTAGATAGTCCATTGTCCATTAGTATGGATGTATTATGGCTTGGTTTTGGCAATTTTTTTCCCAAAACGGTGGGAATGGTTGGGATAAAATATGGTGTTTTGTTCGGCAGCAGATGTCGATGAGTGTGGAAAATGTGTTGGCCTGCGTGCCATGAGCCACAGTGGACCGGCATGTCCAATGGCAACCTTTTATGGGAAGAACTATTTTTTCTCAATTAAAATTGAGAACTAATGAACTTTGCATATGAAATTGTTTTCCAGCAAATTTTACCCTGAGCTCTAGATATATCTTGCATATAGTGATAGCTTTTACCCCCTCCTTATGGAAGAGGTGGGCTTGCCGAGTACGTTTGTACTCACCCTTGCTTTGTTGTTAGTTTACAAAATAAAGAAGATGATTTGTGAACGAGTGAAGGTTATGGCCTATCCCCAACCGTGCTTAAGGGGAAGCTTGGGCTCCACTTTAAAGTTCCGCTGCTGTGTTTTTGGGCTGCGCCCCATTTGGTCTATCTCATTAGGGCGGATCTGTAATCCTCTGATGTAAGAATGTGTTTACCATAACTCGTAGGAATGGTAATAAATCACATTTTAGTGCCGCCTAAGGGCGTGGGCACTTCAGGTGGTATCAGAGCCGTAAGTTGGCCGTACATCGTAACCCTTGGTTGGAAAAACGTTTTTGAGTCCAAAATCAGTTGAAAGACACCTCTGCTCCTTACCTTACCTTCTTTCAAAAGAGTTTAGTCCTTTCTTTCCTCTTCTTCGGTCAAGTGGTCTGTGCTGGAGACTGTGCTCAATGAAGGCTGCAAGACCTTGGAAGTTAACAGCAATAGCAGACCCTATGGATGACCATGACACATGCACCTAGAAACAAGGAAGTGACTTCCGCTGTGTTTTCTGCCGCCTCGTCTTAAATGCTCAAACAATGTAGCACAGTCGACAAGTGATCACTCAAGCAGAGCTCCTGTATCAATAGCGTGACATAGGAATCCCTGCCTAACACCATGTCCATTACCCAGTGAGGACCAAAACAGGCGACCTAGAAGAGGGGGTGAATAGGTCGACTCCTAAAAACACAACTCCAAAAACCCTCTCTTCTCACACAGTGCAAGATCATGTAGCAATGAGGTACTACTAACCTTAGGGCACGTCGAGGAAAGTGTAGCGGAAGCACTCAAATCAACACCCAAAAGGTCAGACGCAAAAAGAGCAAAAACAGAGCCAAAAGACCACACATCGCACGGTCCGACGATTGCACAAACCGGACGGTCCGGTGCCACCACCGGACGGTCCGGTGCAACCACCGAACGAACTGGACAGTGGGACTTGCAACCCACACAAAGCACTAGACAGTTCGACAATTGTACGCACTGGACGGTCCGGTGTGCACGGTGGACTGTCTGCCATTGAACCGCGGCCTATCTGCCGTTGAACCACCGGACGGTCCGGTGAACGCATGGCAGTGAGGCTTCAAAAACTCTGCCTTTGGCTTTGAACTACAGACTGTCTGCGGTCCACTTGCAGACTCTCTGCAATTCACCACCGAATGGTCCAATGGTGCAAAATCAGCCTTTCTCAGGACGTAGAAAACAGCCCCGAATCCACCAAAAACTTCACCAAAACTGGCACAAAACTCATCCAAACTTCACAAAAATATGCATGGGTGATCTTGGATCCATCCCAAAGCTAATCCCAAAAGATCCACTTGAAAAGATCTAGGATTGCACGGGAATTGCAGATCTCGTGAAGGGGAAGAGTTGAACCCGAAAACCGAGAAAACATCAAGATCAGCCCTTGCTCGTGGTTCAAAGATTCTAGCACATGGCTAGTGAGATTCACCACATTCTAACAAGGCAAAACACCAGCAAGAGAGAGAGATCTCAGGCTTGGTTAAGCACAAACACACCAAAAGACCAAGGAACCAAGATCAAAAGCCAATCAAGAGAGGGGGAAGCAAGAACACACAAGGAGCTGCACGAATTCCATCTATTAATGCCTCAAAGAGGTCTCAAGATCTAATTACAAGATGGGGATTTGATTACCCAAGCGGCCACCCACTTTCTATCCTCTAAAAGTGGAGCCTTGATCACTCAAACGTCACTAATCTTGTTGCTCTTTGCTTGGTGATGAAATGGAGCTCTAACCCTAGCTCTAAACAAGTCTAACCAGCCAAGAGAGATGGCTTGAGGCTTCCATGTCCTTATTTATACTACACCTCTATTGCCCTAAGGTAGTTTTGCACTTGACCCCCTATATTACACTCATTACACTAAAACACCTGTAGAGGCTAGAAAAGACCGCAATTACTCGGATGAACAGCCATGATGGAGTGCTCAATGTCTTTGGTTTCTCCGCCTTCGCTTGATGTCCTCCATGTGTCCAATAGCTCATCCCTCGACAGTAAGTCCGGTTTTTGGAATATCGGTAACATGCCCATGGTTTTGTCGATAGCACCAGGAAACTATTTTGGCCCCTGGTATTGACGCTTAAACCAGGAAACGATAGTTGGGCCTAGGTTTGATGCTCAAACCTGTAAACGCTTGATGGAGACCTCTAGTCTTGAGTGATTTGCGGCTCACGACACCGTCTCGCACCCAAGGTCACTCTTATGGGCCGAGCCTAACTTGGGCCGCAACCCAAGCCACCTGCTAGTCCGCTCGGCAGGGATTTTGTCATGCCACGGTAGCACCCGGGTGTCGCCACTAGGTCACACTTAGGTGGACTTTCCTCCAGGTCATGCTTAGGAGGTGCTCGCTCATCGTTCAGTAAGTCTTCGGTGTTGACAAGCGCTCATCACAGCCAGGATGAAACACCAGACTCGGTACACTTGAGTCCCTCAATCTCCCCCTTGAGGAGTGCCTTGTCAACACCCTCAGAAACCACCAAAAATCATAGACAAAGAAACAAAAGCGTAACAAAGAACAACAAAAGAAAGAAAAACAAAGAAAATCCACTCAAGTTCCCAAAATCCAAAGAATGGCAGAAACGGGAGCACTAGAAGTGAACAAAAGCAAAGTCAAAAGATCGCCCCCCTAAGCCAAGAGGTTGCCTCTCCTCCTTGGTTGGTGACTCCGCTCTCCCCCTTGTTGACAATGCACACATCAAGTCCCATGAGAACAATGTAGTGCAAATGCAACTAGGTGTATGTAACAAAGAGCTCAAAAGGGATGGAAAGCTAGCTGATACAAGTTCTAGCATACAGAGCATGTGAGGGCAACGGGGCATGCAACAAGCTCAAGAGAACCTATCTACTCAGGTCAAGAGCAAATCATGATTTTCGGTTTTAGTTCAAAAGAAAGTATCACCAACATGAATAGCATCTAGCAAGATAGGCATGAACAGCAAAATGCTAGCAATGCATACAAGGTGTGCTAATCCTAACCTGAGCGTATCCAACAAGCCATAGGCAATTTAGAGACTTGCAGTTTTAGATTTAACATTTTCATTTCAAGCAAGATCTAAACATGTGCCAGGGGTTATTTGATTGTCATGCCACTTCTTACTAACCAATGCCAAGCCTAGGTCTAGGAAGTCCATCGAAGCTTAAGACAAGGTTTTAGTCCTTCACATCCAGGTCCGAGTTCTCACCCAAGCGCAAAAGTGAGCTATGTCAAACCAAGTCAGTGAGACAAAACAAATCCACCTAGATCTTTTCATTTCAGCTCAAACGGATACCAATTGCAATGATTTAATTTCAATCTCAGATTAAGCAAGGTATCATGAAAGCTTAGGCATCAACTAACAAAGGTAAGAAACTAGAACAACCAAGCATGGAAAGATAGCACAAGCGTTCAATTTCCTACACATGCTAGGTTGCCAAGTCAAGTGGTGATCAAGTTTATGATTTTCAGGAAAACAAAAGTGACTAGGCTCTCACATAGTATACAATAGATCCAAATGAGCTCTAGCCAACCATGATCAAGCATACTACAGTACATCATAGCACGAGCAAAAACTAGCAAGCCATTCCAATTGAGCTCAAGTGCAAGTGTATACTACAAATGTACATGATGCAATGCGTGAGTATGATACAAAGATGCATAAAGAGACAAAATAAAATCAAAACAAAAGAAACTCGAAACAAAACCTAAAAGCTAACAAAACTCCGCCTGACTAAAAGGGAAAGCAAACCCCCTAACTCCCCTCTCAATCGGTTGAAAGTCTCTAGTTCTAGGGGTTTAGTTAGGATGTCAACCACTTGGTTCTCACTCGCTTCATGCACTATATCAATGAGGCCTTTCTCATAGCTATCTATTAGAAAGTGATACCTCACATCTATGTGTTTGGTTTTAGAATGGAGCTCTGGATTCTTAGTAACACTGATAGAACTAGAATTGTCACACAAGATTGGTATCCTCCCATAGGTTAGGCCATAGTCCTTAAGGGTAGCAAGCATCCAAATAATCTGGGAGCAACAGCTAGCAGCGGCAACGTATTCTGCCTCACATGTAGAAAGAGCTACACTAGACTGCTTATGAGAAGACCAAGAGACTAAAGATGTACCCAGAAACTGACACTGTACCAGAGGTTGATTTACATTCTAACTGGCACCCAGCAAAGTCAGAATCTTAGAAGCCAAGGAGGGCAAGAGAGGAATCCGCGAAATACCACAAGCCAAACTCCAGGGTGAATTTTACATACCTTAAGATCCGCTTTTCAGCAGTGAGGTGTGATGCCCTTGGAGAAGCCTGAAAATGAGCGCACAGACCTACAGCAAACTGTATGTCCGGCCTCGTAGCCATCAGGTACATCAGGGACCCGATCATCCCTCAGTACATCTTTTGATCGACCTCCTCTCCTTCTTTGTCCTTGTCCATCATGGTAGAGGTACTCATCGGAGTCATCTATGATGATGCATTCGCCATATCAAACTTCTGAAGGAGGTCCCTCACCCAGAAAGGACACAAGCAACCTGTTGTCACCGATTTCTCTACACATACGGGCCAAGCGGCAGCCAACAATAATGGGGCCGAGAGCTGAGAGACGATAGGGGCGTGCCACCTGGCTTGACCACTAGCTAGGAAGGATATCGCTGTGGTCGATTGGTGGATGCGAAGAAGAGCCAACACACCATCGCAGGAGAGCCAATGAAGGTGACCGCCAGCCAATGTGATCGGCATAGACAATCTGAGGGACTCAAGTGTACCGAGTCTGGTCTCTCGTCCTAGTTGTGATGGGTGCTTGTCAACACTGAAGACTTGCTGAAGGACAAGCAAGCACCTCCTAAGCATGACCTGGAGGGAAGTTCACCTAAGCGTGACCTGGTGGCGGCGCCCGAGTGCTACCATGGCATGACAAAATCCCTGCCGAGCAGATTGGCAGGTGGCTTGGGCTGAGGTCCATGTTAGGCTCGGCCGATAAGAGTGACTTTGGGTGCAGGATGGTGTTTGAGCCATAAAATCACTCAACACTGGAGGCCCATCAAGCGTTTACTGGTTCGAGCGTCAAAACCGAGCCCAACTAATGTTTCCTAGTTTGAGCGTCAAAACCAGGGGCCAAAAATGTTTCCTAGTTCCACCGACAAAACCAGGGGCAAGGTGTCGGTATTCTAGAAACCAGAATTACCCTTGAGGGATGAGCTACTAGACACGTGGAGGACATCAAGCGAAGGCAGAGAAATCAAAGATGTCGAGGACTCTATCGTGCCCGTTCATCCGAGTTATTGTGGTCTTCTCTAGCCTCTACAGGTGTTTTAGTATAATGAGTCTGTAATAAAGGGGGTCAAGTCTGTAGTATAAGCAAGGAGGTGGCTTTCATTAGCCACTTCTCTTCACTGGTATTAGGGTTGCTTAGACTTATTTTAGGCAACCATTTTTGTTTCCAAGCAAAAGCTTCATTATTAGAGGGTTTTAGAGTGATCTAGCCCCATTGTAAGAGGGTAGGAAGTGGGAGGCAGCTTAGAGATCGAGTTCCACCTTGTATTTAGACCTTGAGACCAGTTTTGGAGTGAAATAGAATGGAATTCGTGGCCAAGTCTTGAGTGCTTGTGTGCAGTAATTTCATCGCCCCTTTCCTTTTGGTTTTTGGGTGCAATCTCAAGGGCTTTTGTGCTTTGGTTTGCCTATGAGATTTCCCCTTCTCTTTTGGAGTTTTGTACTTGCAAGGGCATGGAGATTATATCTTAGAACATCACAATCCCATAGGATTGTCACTAGCAAGTCGGATTTGAGTTTTCCTCTTTCTTGCCCAAAGACTCACCTCGTTATGAGATGTGAAATTTCCGCTAATCCCATGATCTGTTTCAGTAGATCTTTAGGGAAAATCTTTGGAATAGGGTCTAGATAGCCTGTGCCAAATTTCGTGAAGTTTGGACAAGATTTGATCAGGTTTAGGCTTTGGGAGCTCAAGTAACGACTCTGTCAGATAGTCCGGTGGGTTATCGGACAGTCCGGTGGACTCTACCGAACAGTGCAGTGAGGGCCACCGGATAATCTAGTGCTCGGCTGTGCCATATGTCATTAAAAATAGTTTGGTTTACTCTACCAGATAGTTCGGTGGATACGGGACAATCCGGTGTAAACTACCGGACAGTCCGGCAAAGGCTAGCAGTTTGCCTTCTTTGCCTCTTTTCGCTTGGGTGTTTCATCGTGACTTTTGGCTTGTGTCTTTCTACTGCATGCCCAGACTCAAACTTACCGGTTGATCTATTGAGGCACTTGATTGTGTAGAGTGGCTGGTAGAGCTCACTAGCTTTGGTTTTGGTCTCTTTCGCTTTCGACCATTCTGTGGGCGCTTGAGCGATTTCTTCCGCTATTTTGCTTCCTCTTCGTGTCCTAGGGTCAGTAGCACTCTGGTTGCTATGTGATTTTGCACGGTAGAGAAGAGAGGGTTTTTGGGGTCGTAGGTTTTTGGAGTCGACATAATCACCACCTCTCTAGGTCACCCTTTCGGTTCTCAATTGGTATCAGAGCCAAGTTAGGGTCTTCTATGCCTTAACCGGTTCTAGATCCACATAGAGGCGACCATGGATCAGTCCGTTGGCAAGATTCCAGGGTTTGATGGCTCATAGTTCTCATATTGGAAGTAGTGCATGTCTGCATTTCTCTAGGGCCAACATTCGTCCATCTAGAATATTCGTCAGGATGCTGGTTACCAAGTGATCGAGAACCATGTTACCTAACAGCAGCAATGGGAACACGAAGCACAACAAGGCAAGGAATTTTCTGCTTATTGCCTTGTGCTGCCCTGAGTTTGATAGGGTTGTGCACTTGAGGACGGCACATGAGATCTGGACTACCCTCAGTAACTTCCATGAGGGGACAAGTCAGGTCAAGGCTAGGTTGTTTGAGGTGCACAAGAGAGAGTATGAGAACTTCTCCTAGCAACCTGGTGAGAGCATCATCGGAATGTTCAGTCATTTTCAATTGATTGTGAACAAGATCTGTGAGAATGCAAGAAATGGGGTGCTGCCTTACGATGACCATGAACAAGCTTGCAAACTTCTCTATGCTCTAGACATGAGTATGTGGGAACTGAAGAAAGAGTCTATAGTCGAGTCAGCTGGCTATGAGACACTTTCCATAGATGAGCTTTATAGCAAGTTAAAGGCTTCGGAGGTTGACACTCAGGCCTGAGCCAGGATGAGTGTAACAACTCCCAAGAGCCTAGCTTTTATGTCTGGTCCTAGCTGTGGTGGTGCTACTAATTCTAACCCTTCTCTTGGCCATGCCTTGTCTTTGATTTTAGCTATAAAGGAGGAGCTTGAAAGACTAGATGATGAGAAGTTGTGCTTGCTGTCCAACAAGTTCCAATGCCTCTACTCTAACAAGATGAGCCGTAGAAGAGCTAACAAGCTCTAGTGCTATGAGTGCAGGAAGACGGACCACTTCATCGCTGACTGCCCGCAGAGGAGAGCTTAGGAGAAGTACTCCACCGGCAAGCACAAAGGCGAGTGCACCTCCGACAAGAAGAAGGGCAAGTACAATGGCGACAAGAAGAAGCGGTCGTTCTTCAACAAGAAGGAGTTCGCAAAGCACTACCAGAAGCACGCCTAGGAGCACGACCATGCTTTCGTCGCTAGCCTCAGTGACTGTGATGGAGACTCTAGTGACTTTGGCTCTGACAGTGATGATGATGATGATGAGAAGAAGATCGTCGGTTACGCTGGGCTTTGCTTCTTCGGCGACGAGATCGGCTACTGCACCATGCGCTTGCAGGAGATCAAGCTAGCTCCACCGACTCGGATGTCTGCATCAAGTCCAATGCTGAGCTTCAGGTGAGTGATGATGATGACGAGGCTATGTTCACTACTTTGAAGAACCAGGATTGCTTGCTTAGAGTAGCTTCTAAGGATCTTAGGCTTGCAAATGCTAAAGTTGCTACTCTAGAGGCTGAGCTTGAGGCTTTCAAGTCTAAACTTGCATGTGCTTTGAATGATCTTGCTGTTGCTAAGAAGCCTATGCTGTAGTTGATGAGATTGAATGCACCGATTGTCAGGTCTTAGCTGTTGAATTGACTGAGTTACGCTCCAAGCATGCTAGTAATGTAGATTTACTTTTCTCTACTACTGCAGTGTTAGAGGAGTTGAAAGCTAGGCAGACTTTGCTTGGTGCTTGTGCTGTTTGTCCCACTCTGAGGAAGGAGTTGGAAGAGACTAGGGCTACTTTGAGGAAGTCTAAAAAGACTACTAGCCCTATTAGTGCTGATTGTCTTAAGTGTGAAGGCCTTAGAGGTAGGCTTAATGATTTGGCCATTGAGTAGGTCTGGCTAGAATATGAGAATACCTACCTTAGAACCATTCTCAGTTGGATTTTAGCTAAGGAGCCGTAGCTTGGCATGATTGTTTCCTCTTTCAAATTGAGTGACAAGTTGGGGGTTGGATACCACTACACCCAAGCTAATTTTGATCAGTTGTATGGGAAGATAGGTGACTTGAGCGGGATTCCCATTAGTGAGAGGTTCCTTGTTACCCATGACAAGCCCTATTTTGAACATGGAAATCCTATGGATGGTGTGTGGTTAGAGAAGCCAAGGGAGCCACCAAAGCAACAAGTGTGGACTCCCAAGCCAAACTTTGTTAGGAACCCACTTGACACTCTACCTGTGAGGAACTTAGTTGACTCACCTCCTGAGAGCTCTAAGCAAGGAGCTAAGAGGAATGCTGCTCCCAAGCGCACTCCATAGCCTAAGGGACAGCTTAAAAACCAGAGCCAACCTAAGGGTGCTCCACCTAAGAGGTACCTGAGTGACTACTGCCATAGGGAGGGCCACTTCGTGGAGTTTTGCTACCGAAGGTTGAGTGCTGAGCGTAGAGATGTTGAGTGGAGGAATGAGGACAGGTACTACCAGGGTGGTAGGCCTGATGTGACACCTCGGCATGGGGATAGGTGAGACCGTTGGCCACGTCATGTAGGTGGAGGTGGAGGAGACTATTTTCCTCACGGTGCTCAGGTGGTGGACGCTTTGCTGGCAGGGCACCGAGTCATGAGCAGTACGACTTTGGTCCTCCTCGCTGAGGCTTTGAGAGCTACGATGAACCATGCTTTCCTAGACATGGTTACCGGTTGTCTCATTTTGTGCGGGACATGGGTTTTGGGATGTTTGATTGTGATATTGCTAACCCTTCTCTTGAGCAGATGGCTTGACACTGGTTTGCCACTTTTCAGACTAACCCTAGTGTCAGACCATATGCTCACCTCATGAGCCCCTATTGATGTGATATGGAGGCCTAGAGAAAATATGACTCATGGATTCTGGTTGTTCATGCCACATGACCGGCAATCACAAATGGTTCTCCAGTCTCAACCCAGTGAGCTCTAGCGAGCACATTATTTTTGGGGATAAAGGTACTGGTAAGGTGAAAGGTGTTCGTGCTATTCCTATTTCTGAGAATTTTGTTTTGAGGGATGTTGCTTTGGTTGCTAACCTTGGTTACAACCTTCTCTCTATTTCACAACTTCTCGATGAAGACTTTGAGGTTCGTTTAAAGAAAGGTTGTTCATGAGTTTTGGATGCTTGAGAAGATCTTGTTTGCCCTATTTTGCCTTTTGGGAAGGTTTTTCGTGTTGATTTCTCGAGCTCCCCTAGTCCTTCTTGCTATTTGGTGGCTAGTCCCTCCTCTGATTTGTGGAAGTGGCATAGGAGGCTAGGGCATTTGAGCTTTGATTTGCTTGCAAAGCTTAGCTCACTTGACCTGATCTTAGGATTGCCCAAATTGAAGAGTGAGCGTGACCTTGTTTGCCATCCTTGTCACCATGGGAAGATAGTTGCTGCTTCCCACACACCTATGAATTAGGTGATGACGGCTCACCCTAGAGAGTTGCTTCATATGGACACGGTTGGTCCTTCTCGGGTGAGGTCTGTTGGGTGCAAGTGGTACGTTCTAGTGATCGTGGACAATTTTTCTCGTTGGTATTGGGTGCATTTCATGGAATCGAAGGATAAGGTTTTTGAGTTTGTTCATGACTTGGTTTTGAGGTTGAGAAATAATTCAAATCATGCCATGAGAGCTATACGCAGTGACAATGGCTCAGAATTCAAGAATGATCGTTTCAATGCCTTTTGCCATAGCCAAGGTCTGGAGCACCATTCGTCCCCATATGTCCCCTAGCAGAATGGTGTAGTTGAGTGCAAGAATTGGACCCTTGTTGAGATGGCTAGGACGATGCTTGATGAGCATAGGACTCCTAGGAAATTTTGGGCCGATGCGATTAACACCGCGTGCTAAGTTTCTGACCACATTTTTGTCTGAGCTCTTCTCCATAAGACCTCGTATTAGTTGTGGTTTGGGCAGCAGCCAAAAGTGAGCCACCTACGTGTGTTCGGCTGTAGGTGCTTTGTGCTCAAGCAGGGGAACTTGGACAAATTCGAACCTCGTAGTTCTAATGGAGTTTTTCTTGGCTATGTCACGCATTCGCGTGCATACCGCGTTTGGCTCTTGGACTCCAACAGGATTGTTGAGACTTGTGAAGTTACTTTTGATGAAACTATGCCTTGTACAACCCCTAGCTTTGAGCTTGCATGTGACAATGAGATAGGTACTACCATCTTCGAGAATTAGGAAGAAGATGAAGGTGCTTCTGGTGATATTGCGCTTGCTACAGCTCTAGAACCTACTACTTTGCTTTAAGTGGATGAAGAGGGAGCTCCAGTACCTTCTCCTTCGACTACTTGGGAGCTACCTCCACAAGATCCACTAGCACATGCAGTAGGGCCCGCTGAGGACGCAGGGGAGGTGACCTCTGAGCCACAATCGTCTCAGATGGTCCAGCGGGATCACCCTTCGACAAACATCATTGGTGGCCTGAATGAGCGAGTGATAAGATCCCGGTCCACTTCTCTTGCTGTCTTTACACACTCTGGTTTAGTTGCTTCTATCAAACCCCATGATGTTGGACACGCTATGTCTGATACGAATTGGGTCAATGCCATGCATGAGCAGCTAGAAAATTTTGGAAGGAACCAAGTTTGGGTTTTAGTTGAGCCTCCACCACAATGCAATCCTATAAGTACCAAGTGGGTGTTTAAGAACAAGCAAGGAGATGATGGAGTTGTGGTGAGAAACAAGGCTAGGCTAGTTGCTCAGGGTTTTTGCTAGAAAGAGGGGATAGATTATGAAGAGACTTTTGCCCCTGTAGCCAGATTAGAAGCCATTCGCATTCTCTTAGCTTTGGCAGCTTTGAAAGGGTTCAAGCTGTTCCAAATGGATTTGAAGAGTGCATTCCTGAATGGGTATATAGAGGAAGAATTCTATGTAAGGCAACCCCCAGGCTTTGAGCATCCCAAATATCCTAACCTAGTGTTCAAGTTGCAGAAGGCTTTGTATGGCCTGAAGCAAGCTCCTCTTGCGTGGTATGAGAGACTTAGGAAATTCCTAGTGGCCTAGGGTTTTGAGATGGGGAGTGTGGACAAGACTCTATTTTTGCAAAAGCATGGCAATGACCTTTTAATCGTTCAGATATATGTGGATGATATCATCTTTAGTTGCTCTTCTCATGCACTTGTGAGCAAGTTTTCAGAGCAGATGAGGAAGGAGTTTGAGATGAGCATGATGGGGGAACTTTAGTTCTTCCTAGGGCTCTAGATCAGGCAGACTCCACATGGTACCTTTGTCCACTAGAGCAAGTACATGTGAGATCTACTCTGGAAGTTTGAGATGGCAGATGCTTCACCTTAGATGACTCCGATGAGTATATCCACCATGTTGGAGAAGGATGAATATGGCGAGGAGGTTGATCAGAAGGTGTACCGAGGGATGATTGGGTTATTGATGTAGCTGACTGGCACAAGGCCGAATATATAGTTTGCTATAGGTCTGTGCACTCATTTTCAGGCGTCTACAAGGGCATCACACTACATTGCTGTGAAGCAGATCCTGAGGTATGTCAAGTTCACCCCAGAGTATGGTTAGTGGTACTCCACGGATTCGTCGCTTCTCCTCCTTGGCTATTCTGATGTCAACTTTGCGGGGTGCTGGTTGGATTGCAAGTCGACTTCTGGTACCTGCTAGTTCTTGGGTACCTCTTTTGTCTCTTGGTCCTCTCGCAAACAATCTAGTGTAGCTCAATCCACTTATGAGGCTAAATATGTAGCTACTGCTAGTTGTTGCTCCTAGATCATATGGATGCTTGCTACTTTGAAATATTATGGCCTAACCTATGGGAGGATACTACTCTTGTGTGACAGTTCTAGTGCTATTAGTGTTGCTAAGAATCCAGTGCTCCATTCTAGAACCAAACACATAGATGTGAGATATCATTTTTTGAGAGATAGCTATGAGAAAGGCCTCATTTATATAGTGCATGTAGTGAGTGAGAACTAAGTTAATGACATCCTAACTAAACCCCTAGATCTAGATGACTTCACCCATTTGCGAGGGGAGTTAGGAGTTTGCTTTGCCTTTTTGTCAGGGGGTTTGGTTAGCTTTTAGGTTTTGTTTTGAGTTTCTTTTGCTTTAGTTTTCATTTGTTTCTT
This sequence comes from Paspalum vaginatum, assembly GCA_030272315.1. Lineage (NCBI taxonomy): Eukaryota > Viridiplantae > Streptophyta > Magnoliopsida > Poales > Poaceae > Paspalum > Paspalum vaginatum. Next base: position 22,539,262 of record CM059013.1, read on the forward strand.
TATGCATCTTTGTATCAAACTCATGCATTGCATCATGTACATTTGTAGTATTCACTTGCACTTGAGCTTGATTAGAATGACCTACTAGTTTTTGCTCGTGCTATGATGTACAATAGTATGCTTGATCATGGTTGGCTAAAGCTCATTTGGATCCATTGTATATTATGTGAGAGCCTAGTCACTTTTGTTTTCCTGAAAATCATAAACTTGATCACCACTTGACTTGGCAACCTAGCATGTGTAGGAAGTTGAATGCTTGTGCTATCTTTCCATGCTTGGTTGTTCTAGTTCCTTACCTTTCTTAATTGATGCCTAAGCTTTCATGATACCTTGCCTAATCCAAAATCTGAAATAAATGCTTAACTTGGTATCTGTTTGAGCTGAAATGAAAAGATCCAGGTGGATTTGCTGTCTCACTAACTTGGTTTGAGATTGCTCACCTTTGCACTTGGGTGAGAACTTGGACCTAGCTGTGAATGACTAAAACCTTGTCTTAAGCTTATGATCATCTTTCTAGGCCCAGGCTTGGCATTTGTTGGTAAGAAGTGGCATGACAAGCAAATAACCCCTGGCACATGTTTATATCTTGCTTGAGATGAAAATGCTAAATCTAAAATTGCAAGTCTTTGAATTGCTTATGGCTTGTTGGGTATGCTCAGGTTAGGATTAGCACCCCTAGTATGCATTACTAGCATTTTGCTGTTCATGCCTATCTTGCTAGATGCTATTCATGTTCGTGATGCTTTCTTTTGAACCAAATATGAAAATCATGTTTTGCTCTCGACCTGAGTAGATAGGTTCTCTTGAGCTTGTCGCATGCCCTATTGCCCTCACTTGCTTTGTATGCTAGAACTTGTTTCTACTAGCTTCTGACTATAGGAATCTGGCCCATTTTTAGCGGCCAAAAATCACTGAAAATAAGGGTTTTTCCGTCGAAAATTGTTAACCCCCTTTTGAGCTCTTTGTTACACCTAGTTGCCTTTGCACTAATTTTTCTCATGGGACTTGAGATGTACATTGTCAACAAGGAGGAGAGCGGAGTCACCAACCAAGGGGGAGAGGTAATCTCTTAGAGAGTTGGGAGAGTGCATCATTCTAGGGGGAGAGCTTGCATTGTGAGATGAGCTGAAAAGCAGGGGAGTTGGAGTTTGAGCATGCCCTTTTGGCCAGCTGTGTCAAGCCTTTGCCTCTTTCTGGAGGAGCTAGTCCTCTACTTCTGGCATGGATGTGTTGAGCCCTACTCTTTTTGGAGGGGTCATACTTTGTTGATCGGCTGCGTTGAGCAGTTACCCTTGTCTTAGGGGGACGATCTTTTGGCTTTGCTCTTGTTCACTTCTGGTGCTCATGTTTCTACCTTCCTTTTGCTTTTGAGCACTTGAGTGGATTTTGTTTGTTTTTCTTTCTTCTGTTGTTCTTTGTTACGCTTTTCTTTCTTTGTCTATGATTTTTGGTGGTTTGTGAAGGTGTTGACAAGGCAATCATCAAGGGGGGATTGAGGGACTCAAGTGTACCAACTTCGGTCTTTCGTCCGGGTTATGATGAGCACTTGTCAACATTGAAGACTTGTTGAAGGATGAGCGAGCACCTCCTAAGCGTGACCTAGTGGTGGCACCCAAGTGCTGCCGTGGCATGACAAAATCCTTGCCGAGCGGACTGGTAGGTGGCTTAGGCTAAGATGCAAATTAGGCTCAGCCCATAAGAGTGACTTTGGGTGCGGGACGTTGTCGTGAGCCATAAAATCACTCAAGATTGAAGGCCCATCAAGCATTTACCAGTTCGAGCATCAAAACTGGGCCCAACTATTATTTCCTGGTATGAGCGTCAAAACCAGGGGCCAAAACTGTTTCTTGGTTCTACTGACAAAACCAGGAGCAGGTTGCCAGTATTCCAGAAACCGAAGTTACCCCCGAGGGATGAGGCTAGACACGTGGACGACATCAAGCGATGGCGGAGAAATCGAAGACGTCGAGGACTCCATCATGCCCGTTCATTCGAGTTATTGCGGTCTTCTCTAGACTCTACAGGCATTTTAGTGTATTGAGTTTGTAATATAGGGGGTCAAGTGCAAAACTGCCTTAGGGCTTAGTCTATAGTATAAATAAGGAGGAGGCTGCCATTAGCCACTTCTCTTGGCTGGTTTTAGGGTTGCTTAGACTTGGTTTTAGGCAGCCATTTTCATTTCCAAGCAAGAGCTTCAAGATTAGAGTAGAGTGATCTAGCCCCATTGTAAGATGGTAGGAAGTGGGAGGCAGCTTGGAGATCGAGTTCCACCTTGTATTCAGACCTTGAGACCTATTTTGGAGTGAAATAGAATGGAATTCGTGGCCAAATCTTGAGTGCTTGTGTGCAACAATTTCCTCCCCCTTTCCATTTAGTTTTTTGGGTGCAATCTCAAGGGCTTTTGGTGCTTTGGTTTGCCTATGAGATTTCTCCTTCTCTTTTGGGGTTTTGGACTTGCAAGGACGTGGAGATTATGTCTTAGAACATCACAATCCCGCAGGATTGCCACTAGAAAGTCGGATTTGAGTTTTCCCTTTTCTTTCCCAAAGACTCACCTCTTCATGGGATCTGAAATTCTTGCTAATCCGTGATCTGTTTCAGTAGATATTTTGGGAAAATCTTTAGAATAGGGTCTAGATATCCTGTGCCAAATTTTGTGAAGTTTGGAGAAGATTTGGTCAAGTTTAGGCTTTGGGAGTTCAAGTCACACAAACTCCGGATTGTCCGGTGGATTACCAGACAGTCCGGTGGACTCTACCGGACAGTCCAGCGATGACCACCAGATGGCTTACTCTACCGGACAGTTAGGTGGATACCGGATATTCCGGTGTAAGCTACCGGACAGTCTGGCAAAGGATAGCAGTTTGCCTTCTTTGGCTCTTTTCGCTTGGCTGTTTCACCGAGACTTTTGGCTTCTGTCTTTCTACTGCATTCCCAGACTCAAACTCATCGATTAATCTGGTGAGGCACTTGATTGTGTAGAGTAGCTAGTAGAGCTCACTAGCTTGGGTTTTGGTCTCTTTCACTTTTGACTGTTTTGTGGGCTCTTGAGAGATTTCTTCCATTGTTTTGCTTCCTCTCCATGTCCTAGGGTCAGTAGCACTCAGGTTGCTTTGTGATCTTGCATGGTAGAGAAGAGAGGGTTTTTGGGGTCGTAGGTTTTTGGAGTCGACCTATTCACCCCCTCTAGGTCGCCCTTTCAATTCTCAGAATCGGTACTCCATGAGCCGATTGCGAAGAGAAACCTGTTCCATCAAGAGTAAACAGCGTGTTCCTACATTGGATCTTAGTCGCAACATGACTAGAACATCAACCATGCAGACAATGGCTAAGAAGATCATAAGAAAAGCCGATCCAACATAGGAGCACATCAGTTACAAACGACAAAATAGGGCGCATGGACTACAAATCAGATCTAAGTCGCTATATGGAGCATGAAGCATAATAACAACTAGAGCAATGACTTAATCGGATCTATATCCATGCAACATGATCAAGATACGATGATATATTGGAACTGAAAGCAGACATGTGCAACATGGCAATACCATCGAGATCCTGAACGTGAGAATAACTAACAGACTCCGCCAACAACAATGCTTAGTACGGAGTCCACCATGGTATAGCAAGAACCATGTCGCCCTAGTAGACCTAATAGATAAAGTACTAGGGTAGCATGGTGTTTATTTGAAGATGTTAACCTTGAGGAGGGGTGATGATGCGCCGAGAGTTGTATTGATCATGTGGATAATGAATTACATGATGTGCCCGGTTACAATTTTATAGTCCAGAGGACTTGACCCCTACTCCAAGATGCAAGATACGGATAGAGACTCCTGCCTAAAAATATAAAACTCCTTCCTAACTGCTAAAGGGAATAAATTACAACAATAATATCTAAATATCAGTCGATGCCCATCATTGTAGATTCTGGATGTCCCATTGTTTTGGCAATTCCTATCGACTCTAAACTTACCTAGTTGTGATTCTTATGGCATTTGAAAGCTTATCTCCTTAGCTTTCCATCTATATGTAGAACGTCCAAAACAGAGTCCGTATGTGTCCTGGGCGTCCATTTTCGTGTGGACCATTCCTGCAGTCCGAACCGGCTTCGTGAATAAATAGGTCTTCAACGGTAGTTGGGCTTGCGATTCCATCTTCACTTGGGCCTTAGGCATAAAATCTCCAAATTTGACCAAAGTGAACAAATATACTAAATTAATGCGAATCGTCCAAATTATGGCGATAACACAACCAGCCCCGGACACGCCGGCAAAGTGCTTAAAAGCCCACCAGAGGGCTAAAAGAACTCGAGAACCACTTGAGTGCAAGTAGCAATGGCTGATAAAAACCTAGTGCTTGCAGGCATCCCTATGCCTATAAAGAAGCGGAAGGCCAGAGATCTCATAGATGGAGTCCTAGTCCTAAAAGGTACACTAGTCGCCCACTCAGAAGTAGTGAATTAGTAAGATCTCCCAAAGTTCTCCCCAGTTCCTCTACCAGAGCTAGTACAACCTCTCACCTTGAAGGAGATTCCAGTACCCATGCCAGAAGCCCTACTGACCTCCTCACCGTCAGAAGATTTTCCAAGAGCTCTAGCACCAAGCCCTGCTTCACCCAGCGAACCAGCTTTGGAAGAGCTATTGAGGACGTGAGCAACATCTGCCCTCATGGAAGTTGGATTAGAACCAACGAGCTTTGTCTCATCCTGCAAGGAAGAAGATCTAGTCATCTTGTCTCAGCCATCGACAGAGATCATCAACATCAGCTCCAGGGAGACATCCCCGGATGCTCATTCTACTGAGGACCCAGCTATCCATCCTCCATGAAGTTCTTTCCACCTACAGACAAGACCTCCCTTAGATGGATCCAACATCTCTCATTTCTACAACAGACAAAGAAGGCTGAGGATCCTACTGTGGCCGACCTTTCTCTCTATCTCCATGCTCTTGATGAAGAGTATAAGAAGCTCAGCTTCCATTACAGCAAGCTAGAGGCCCACAACAGAGCATCAGAAGCCGTCCTGGCTAAGTGTCAGTAGGAGCTAGCACTGTTGAAGTCAAAGAAAAGTGCTAAGCCCACCAGCAAGCAAGAATGAAGCGGTTTCAATCCTCATTGCCCAAGTTGCATAGATGAAGTGTCGGCTGCACGGAAAAGAATGGCAAATCCTCTTGCCCAGGCAGACCAAAGTCAATCACGGAGCTCAGCAGTTATCCTTGTTCCAACAATGGCAGAACCAAAGGAAGAGCCCAGTGAATGTCCTTGGTTTGGAGGATAAAACAAGCATGGGTGCCTTCTTGACGCTCTCATTTCAGAGAGAAGGATATAGTCATCAGCCTCTAGTGCAGAAGGAAGCCTCCAACCATCAGAAGATGAAGTCACTCCTGCGCGAGTAGTCGCTTTAGTGTCCGTCTTTGTGTTTGTAGTGTGTGTTTGTTATGTTTTTTCGCTAACAAAGAACACATCATTATTAGATCTAACTCTCAACCTTGCTTCTTCTTCTCACCTTAAAACCGGTTGCTAAGGAAAGAAGTCTTCTGAAAGAATTCATCTCAAGCTTTCACCCGAAGGAAACCAGGTTCAAACCAGTCAGTGCAGACAGCATCCAACGACACTCTGCCTAGGAAAGCACATTACTAGCAATAGAAATGAGGAGATAATGTGAGCACAGCGGAAGCAAACAGTAGCCCTAGGATAAAGGAAAAGACCGAAGAAAATCATCCAGTACCGCAGTCGCTCTACAAACTATGCATGCCACAATTTCTCACTGCTCGCACCTTTCCACTACCCTATCTTTTTGCCTTATCCTCTGCTACTCACGTCGCAGTCGCCGCACTCACCTGCACCCGGCCCCACCACCCACTTGCCTCTGCTACCGTGTGTGCTCGCTCCCTGCCACCAGTCTGCCACTTTTTGCAGCACTCCCTCGTCCTACTTTTGGCCAAAATCAGCCCCTACACCATCACCTGCCACTGACTGCCGCATGCCTCATTTCGCTGTCAGTCGCTACCCGGCCCCTACTATGGGGGATAGATGGCCCAATCCAGAGGATGACCGACTAACTCGACCCTGAGGTGCCAAACACCTTGGCGTGCAAGACAAGGACTCTTTGGGAAAGATATGGATTGCGGATTCTATGCGATCTCTTGTAATCTATACTGTCTAGGAGACATAAAAGGAAACCGACTTGTAACCCAAGCCATGCCGAACTATATAAGGCAGGCTAAGGACCCCTCCCACACAACTCTCCAGATCCCTCCAATCCTCAAATCGACAACTCTCCCTCAAACCCTGCTTGTATTCACGCATACTAAAAGTAATACAAACCACTACACATAGGACGTAGGACATTGTGCTGATTTTGCTGGCCCGAACCTGTCTAAATCGTGTTCTTCCTTGCATTTTGTGTGAGCATGGAGCTACAGTCGATCTAGACGCCATTAAAAGCATCCTGTGGTGCATTGTTGGTACTAAACACCGAAACCTACTCCACATTGTCTGCATGACCGCCGCGTGTCAGTCGTCCCGCCTGCACCGCCCATGTCACCTTGGTGCACAGGCCACCGCGCTGCAACCACCACTCCCCGCGTGTCTATAAAGGCCCTTCCCGAGTGCCAGCTCTTCATCGACAGCACTAAGCAAACCCACCCCCTCTCACTCCCTCCACCAGCTAAACCAAAGGAAATAACCCCTTCCAAAAATGTTCAACAACTCCTGGATAGGATAGTTCCTCCTAGGCTTCTACACTCTTGTCATATGCGCTCTCCCCGCTTGCCTCATGCTTCTTGGACAATCGATCAGTCCCCTTCAGTTGGGAGCAGAACAAGAAAGAGTTACTCAGCCACCACCGAGTCGATGAGTTTGGAAACCTTCTTAGCCATCCTCATCCAGTTCATCATCCTCGCCCACATCATCACAGCCATCACTCGGCTACCTAACACCTCATTCGGGAGTAACGAAGAAAAGCTCATTTGTTACATCTTCTTGAGAGAAAGAGAGTAGCCAACCACACCAACCATCAGATTCACTCGGGTCATGTACCCTGAAGCCAGAGACTACATCCCGCTTCATTACTTACTCTTTGCCAAGATCCTTGTCCTATGCCTTCTGATCCTCCTCTGGCTAGTCACTCTCCCTTGGACAGAGAAGAAGCCAGAAGAAGCCTCCTTCTAGCAAAGATGTGCAAAGTCAAAGAAGTAAAGAAAAGAGCTAGTAGCAGGAAAGAAGATAGAAGAAGAGGTGCCTGGGATAAAAAGAATCGTAGCAGGAGGAAGGCTATCCCAAATAGTCATTCTCTCACCGGCCCTCCCTCTCCCTGACAGTGCAACCACAGTAGATGAAAAAGACAGTAGCTCCCCGCTTCTAGACAGCATAAAAGGAGCTTTTGTCCTTTTAAGTGGGGTAGTCTTCCCTCTGCTAGCATAGGTGCAAGAAAGGCCAGACCCTGAGGCATGCAAATTCCTAGATTATGGATGGTTTTTTAGTCTATGCCACTAAGAAAATTGGCCAGCACAGAAGAGAAAGTGCCTTGCTGAATTTTGCTACTGCTTCCACCAAGAAAAACGACCGGAATAGAACAAGAAATGTCTCATAGAACTGCTGCTGCCACCAAGAACAACCTTCCAAATGCATGAAGTGAAAGAGATAGAAGTATCTTTTTTTGCATGTGGAAGGCTTGCACGTCGGCTTCTCCAAAGAAGGAAAGAGAAATGAAAAGAAGAAGTCGAACCATCCGAGCAACTTTGTTGTTGAAGTTCCATCTCCCAATTAGAAGATCAAATGTTGTTGTAATTCAAAAGTTGTTTAGCTGAAGTAAAGCTATCCGTGTAAACAGTCTCAGCAGAATGTCAGGGACGAGATTCCTTTAAGTGGGGTAGGTCTGTAACTCCCCAAAAATCGACCCTAAGAAATCTTCTCTGATCTCTCCTTTAATTCAAAATCAATTTCGGAAGCTTGTTTGTTTGTGAGTGTGCAATTATGAGCTTAACAAAAATTCCTGTGAACCCTACAAATATTCCTAGAAATATCCTCTCAAATGTTCCTCAAAATCTTCTACAAATGTCTCCACAAAATCTCTCCAAATCTCAAAGTCAAAATCCAATTTAGGAAAATCTAAACACTCTCCTTCCTCCTTGGGCTGCAGCCCAACTCCCTCTCCATCCTCTCGGCCAGCGCCTCCCGCCCCCGCGGCCCGTCCTCCTCTCCCTCTCTCCTTTCACCTCATGGGTCATGCCAGCCTGGCCCACTTCGCACCTCCTCTCTCTCAGGCCAGCGCGCCTCGCCTCTCCTCCTTTCCCCGGCCTAGGACGAACGGCCTAGCTGGCCAGCACTCCCCCTATCTTCTCCTTCCTCCTCTACCACTATGTGCAGCGCATCACTCGCCACGCTGCAAGCTGCCGCTGGCGCATCCCGCCACCACGCACCGTGCCAAATCACCAGTGACGCTCCACACCACCCCCTCCTCTGCCAGCGCGTCTCGCCGCACAATGCACCTATAAATCGAACCATCAAGCCCCTCTGTACCCCATTCCTCTGCGCTGTCTGCACCTCCCGCACTGGCTACGAGCGTGCTGCCACCGCAGCCAAGCTTTCTCCACCTCTTGCTCTCTACTCCGCGTCGCTGCTGCTTCGGTGAAGCGCCGTCGATGTCAGGTTCACCTTTCCCCTCTCCCCTTCTTGCTCTCATCGCGCCCGCGTCGTTCGCCCCCTGTGAGTGTTGCCGGCACCGCTGCTCACCCCACACCGCCCCAAATACTTACTCTTCCCTCCATCCCTAGCCGATTCAAGAGTGTGCGAGCTCCGCCTCGCCCTACCGCAGCACCCCTACAATGCGTCGTGTCCTCTCCATCTCCATAGGACCATGTCATGGCGCACTCACCGCAATATGGTGTGTGCCCACGACGTAAAGACCCTTCTCCAGGCCATCGTATGGCACTCTGGATCCCACACCCTGGATTGCCATCCTGCGCTAATGCTCGCGCCGGTGAGCTCATCGCCGGGACTGGTCGCACGGCGGAGAACCGCCGCCGACCACTGCTGGAGGCTGACCCCGTTCCACACTAGTTCAATCGGCCTAAAACCAGTTCGACAGCCATCTCCTGCATCGATGCCGTCCTGCTTGTAGGACCGAGACGTGTGACTAGAGGGGGGTGAATAGGAGCACTTGAAATCACAAAATCACAAACCGCCAAGTGGAAACCGAAACTAAGCACCGTCCACTGAACAGATACGTGCCTAGCAGCGCAAGGGTACCGTCCACTGTGAGGATACGAACCAATGCAAGAAAGCTCAAGATCCGAACAAGAATGACAGCGGAGCAATGGATATTGCAATAACCACCACAAGACACTCACCGTACCGAGGTGCGTCTCACTGACTCACAGTAAGCAAAGAGAATGGTCTTAAGGGAGGAATGCAAAAATCCGTAGCAAAATCACAGCAGAAAAACCAAACTGGGAAGAACATAGCAGCTCCCTGGCAGGACCGGGCTATCCGGTGGCCAACACCGGATTGTCCGGTGGGACCGGACTATCCGGTGCTTGATGCCGGACTGTCCGGTGGCACGGCCTGTACAGTGCCTCTCACCGGACTGTCCGGTGGGCACTGCCGGACTATCCGGTGGAACTGGACTGTCCGGTGGCCTCTGCCGGATGGTCCGGTAGGGTCGCAGAAAAGATGATTTCAAATCCTAACTTGATCAGACCTTGTCCAAACTTCACGAAATTTAGCACAGGTTATCTGGACCCTATTTCAAAGTTATTCCCAACAGATCAACTCAAGGTAACCGCGGAATCAGCGGGAATTTCAGATCTTGTGAAATAGCCATTCTTGGGCAAGAAAGGGGAAAACACAAAAGAGGCTTGCTCGTGGCAATCCAGCAGGATTGAGATGAACTAAGTCATGATCTCCACGTCCTAGCAAGTCCAGAACATCAGCAAGGAAAGGGATTCAGGCTTGCCCAACAAAAACACCCAAAAAAGCAAGGATTGAACCCAAAAACCAAAGAGAGAGGGGGAGGAGAGGAACACAAGGTTGCTGCACGAATTTGCTTCGATTAAGTGCCCAAGATGGGTCTAAAGATTCAGCATACAAGCAGAAATTCAGTCCCAAGAAACCACCCTCACCTTCCCTCAAGACTGCGGCGGGGTATAAGGAGATGAGAATTGGTGATCAAGACCAAGGTCACGACAAAAGGTTTCGAAACAAGAGTTACGAAATTCTCCGCCATTGTCGCTGCGGATAGCCCTCATGGCTTTATGACTCTCATTCTTTAACCTCAAGACCTAGATCCCGAACAAAACCAAGAGCTTCATATTTGAATTCCATGAAGAACACCCACCGAATAGCGAGAAAAGTCATCCACAACTACAAGCACATTCCAGTTCCCACTGACCGACTATACCCGAGCAGGACCAACCGTGTCCATATGTAGCAGTTCACCCGAGTAAGAGGTCATCACCTGATTCACAGGTGCATGAGAAGCGGCAACCATCTTGCCATGACGACAGGGGTGGCATACTAAGTCCTTTTCTGCTTTCAAATTGGGCAATCCTCGGATCAGATCCATTGAGCTCAACCTGACTAGCAGATCAAAACTCAAATGGCCAAGCCTCCTATGCCACTTCCAAATATCAGCAGAAGGACTAGCAACCAAACACCGAGGAGGGCCAGAAACAGATGCAAGGTCAACCTTAAAAACCTGCCCATAGGGCAAAATCCGACAAACAAGGTTTTCCTTAATATCAAGCACACAAGAGGAACCCTCCTTAAAACGAACCTCAAACCCTTCCTTGAGAAGTTGCGAGACAGAAACCAAATGGAACCCCAAATTCCTCACAAAAGCAACTTCTCTCAGGGAAAGCTTGCCAGAAAGAGCAACAGAACCAACACCCAACACTTTACCTTGACCATTATCCCCGAATGTGATGTACTCCTTGGTGCTCACGGGGTTGAGGCTGGAGAACCATCTATGGTGCCCTGTCATGTGCCTAGAGCAACCGGAGTCCATGATCCATATGTCCTCCAGGCCTCGATCCTTGCAAAATCAAGGAAAGCGAGAGTGAGCAAATGGTCCGGCACTGGGGTTAAGTGTAACTGCTGAAACCAGTGCTGAGCCATCTGCTCAAAAGTGGGGTAAACACAGTCAAAGTAAGCATCCCGTCTACCTAGGTACCCACGACCTCTAAAGCGTGAGCTCTCAAACCCTCTACCTCCAAAGCCTCGGTCAGAAGATCCATGGCCGCGCTGAAAACGACTAGGAGCTCGACCGGGAAAGCGTCTCACTCCACTAGGAACACGGGCCTGAAAGCCGCCTCCTCTCTCACCAGCAAAGCGATCTCTCATCTCACCGCGATGGGGAGGACCCTGCCTACCACCCTGGTAGAACTGATCCTGGTTCCCCCAGGCTCTCTCCTGCCTCTCAACTCGCTTCGTCCTAAAGCAAAACTCCTCCAAGTGGCCATTCCGCTGGCAAAAGTCACAGTGGTAGACATGCCTCTTGGGAGTGGGTTTAGGCTAAGCCTTGGGCTTAGGTGGAGTAGCCTTGGGTGGAACAGGCTGCTGGACTCTCTCCTTGCTCACTGGAGGCTCAAGAATCTCAGTCACTACTCTGTCCAGCTTAGCCTGTGAGGGCTTGGGTGTCCAGAACTACTTCTTTGGGGCAGCCTTAAGAGGCTCATGGTAAACACCATCAACAGTAGGGCTAGGCTGAGGAGAAGCAGTCTTAAGCTTAATTGGGGAACTCTTCTTCTCACTCGAAGTACTGCTCTCTCCTAACCCAAGTCCACTCATATCACCCTCAGCTCTCTTGGTGCTCTCCAAGATCATCCTAATTTGGGGCTCTCTAGCATACATCCAACTGAGCACCTCTCTCAACCGGTTGTTCTCATCAACCAAAGTCTGTTTCTCCTCTCTCAGATCCATCAGAACTAAAGTCTGGTCAGCACAAGTAGGGCAGTCTAGAGAGGGAATAGGGAAAGCAGACTTCTCTAACTTCTTAATGGTGGCATCCCTATCCACCAACATCAAGCTCAGAGTGTGACAGTTCTCACAAGTGTCAGGTGATGCTAAAAGCATCTCAAGGTCAGCTCTCAACTGCACAAGCTCACTCTCCAAAGTAGGACAGACCATGCACGCACCCAAAAGCGTGGGTCTAGCCCTAAGCTCTTCCAACTCTTTGAGCCGTCCCTCACACCTCACTTTTAGCTCAGCTAATGTCAACAGCTAGGTGGGGGCACATCTCACACTCAGTCACATCACTCAAAATAGGCTCATCCAGTTTAGACTGGAGCTTGCCTAACTCTACCTTCAGCCTATCCATCTCCTCTACCTGATGAGCATACTTGCTCTTCTGCTCACAGAGATCTCTCATCAAGGTCTCACAGGTAGGACACTCAGTCTCACTAGGGCTGGGCTGACACACTCTTCAGCCTCTCTATCTCAGCTAAAGCATCAGCCAACTTGGCTTTCTGCTTCTGCAGCTTCTTGGCTGCCTTCTCCAACAACCTATCCTGGGCTTTCAACTCACGACTATTTGACTCCAGCATCTCAAGAATTTTAGCTTGCTCAGGAGTTACCTCTTCATCGGAGGAGTTGTTGTCGTTGCCCTTGTCGTCCTTGTCCTCAAGCGCCATGGAGCAAAAGGATCTCCGGTGCATCTTGTGTTTGCGCTTGGACTTGGTGGAGACGAAGCAGAGTCCAGCTGGACCGCCTTGGTCCCTCCTCTTGTCCCGCTTGGTGATGATCTCCTCATCACTTGAGCTCGACAAAGACGAGGAGGAGGAAGATGATCCGCCACACAGACCACCAAGCTCGGCGAAGAAGGCCTTGTCCCGCTTCCGGTTGTCCTTTTGGTAGCTCTTGAAAGCCTTCCGGAAGTTCTTGATCTTGCCGGAGCGGTGCTTGGTGTGGTCACGCTTGCCTAGAGTGATACTTGTTGGAGTCACGGGAGTGGCTCTTGCCCTTCTTGTAGTAGTCATTCTAGCTTGTTTGGGCATTCGGCAATGAAGTGGCCGACCTCTCCGCACACAAGGTTGCTGCACGAATTTGCTTCGATTAAATGCCCAAGATGGGTCTAAAGATTCAGCATACAAGCAGAAATTCGTCCCAAGCAACCACCCTCACCTTCCCTCAATGATTAGGAGGCTAAATCCTACTCTAACCTCCCTCACAAAGGAGCTCAAAGCTTAAGGATGAAAATCACCAAGTGAAGACTAATCCTAGCAGCCAAGAGATACTCTAATGACCTGCCTTGGACCTATTTATATCCGAGTGCTATTTAGACAGTTTTGCACTTAGATCCCTACAGCTAGACAAACCCTAAGGACTCAAACGAAAGATTACAGGATATTTCGGGACGGACGACCACGATGAAGTCTTGATCTTCGTAAGTTCCACGCAATCCTCAGATGCTCTCCACGTGGCCAGTAGTCCAATCCGCGATCCGCCCCCCGGTTTTGAAGTCAGAAACCAGGGAAACTTTAGGAAGTCTCCGCCTGGGCCGGATTTGGCCCATCTTCTCTATCTTGGTGAGTCGTGGCCCAACTCAACAAGGCTTGGGTAGCTTTGGTGACGGTTTTGAGCCGAAGCCGCCAAAGCCTCCCTCGCACGCCTTCGTGCCACGCATTCGGGTTGGAGCATCGCGGTGGCGCCCGGCATCCCCTATCCATCGGGGCAGCCTCGCAGTCCTTCGGAGGACTTACTCCTATCGTCGCCGTGCCATTCCTCCGTATACCGAACTCCCATGGCCGACAGACGTCGAGTGTGCCTCCAGTCCTTCGGAGGACTTCCCTCTACCTCCAGTCCATCGGAGGGCCTCCTGTCCATCGGAGGTCATGTGCCCAAGTCCTTCTGGGTCTTGCTACTGTTGACAATCACTCATCACTCCAGAGGCAATGGAGCCAGTCCATTGGCTCTCACTGCTCCCCCAGGTCGCTTCTAGGTGGGCCCGGCATGACGCCGCCTGCCACGCCATCCACCTCCCTGGCCCCCACATTGGGCCGGCCCGACTGGCCTTTCGCCCCTATGTATGCACTCGTGGGCCAAAAGGGGCAACCCTGCAGGGAGCAAGCCAAAAGAGAGAAAAAGAAAAGAAAAGAGAGAAAAAGAAAGGAAAAAGATAGAAAATGTGAAAAGGGCCGTTGTGCCCAATTCTTCCCTCGGCCCAAGTTCCTTCTTCCGTAGGCCACATTCATCAGTTCTCCATGAAAATTTCATATCTACCCCTCAAACTTTTGCAGAAGTTCAAATCTATACCTCCACTCTATATACACCGTATCTTCTCTGTTTCAACTCTGATTTGGGTGTTTCTTGTGCCAAAATTCTCCAAAATTAATATCTATCTACTTGTGCTCTTTTCATAATTTTTGTACCCCTATCTATCTGTCCACCCAACATTACTATGTGTAGCCCGTTGGTATGACAGCCGAAAATGGTTTACCACCACCTCCGCCAAGCAGTTCGACCAAGCCTAGACCAATCAAGATGCCGCCCCGCTTTCCCCATGTCATCGTATTTCGGTCATGTGGCCATGGCGTGGGTGGCAATCAAGACGTCATGTCCCTCCTTCCCTTCGCGCTAGTGGAAATGCCGTCGCGACAAGCAAGAAAGGAAATGGCAAGGTGGAAATGGGCCTTATGTGCCATTTGGGCCCATAATACTCCATTCCATGTGGATATTAATTACTAGGATGCCTTTATGCAGGGAAAACTATGTATCTTGCTCGTCCTATTTCGAAGTCTGATGATTCCTTGGCCTAAATTATTCTAAAATCAATGGTCTGTCTAACTAAGTTGAATCCATCTCGTGTGAGAGCCAATGGACCGGCTCCATTGCCTCTGGAGTGATGAGTTATTATCAACGGAAGCCAAAGACCCAGAAGGACTTAGGCACAAGACCTTTGATGGACAGGAGGCCCTCCGATGGACTGGAGGTAGATGGAAGTCCTCCGAAGGACTAGAGGCATGCTTGACGTCGTCGGCCATGGGAGTTTGGTACACAGAGGAGCGGCACGGCAATGGCAGGAGTAAGACTTCCGAAGGACTGTGAGGCGACCCCGATGGACTAGGGATGCCGGGTGCCACCGCGGTGCTCCAACCCGAGTACATGGCGCGAAGATGGGCGAGGGCATTGGTGGATTCGCTCAAATCCACCACCCTACCACCAAGTTACCAGACTCAGCGAATGGGCTCATCCTTGCCAAGATAGAGTGGAGTGGGCCGTTCCATGCCCACGAAAGAAACCCTAAAGCTTCCCGGTTTCTGACTTCAAAACTGGGGTCGATAGGTGGATTTGGACTACTGGCCACGTGGACATCATTTGGGAGTTTGCGTGCATCCAAAGAAGATGAAGACTCCATCGCAGTCGTCCGTCCCCGAGAAAGTCGAGTCTTTTCCGTTTTGGCCCCAACGGGCATTTTTGTAATATAGGGGTCTTAGTGTAAATTGTGTCCGTTAGGCCGGGGCTATATATACCTAAGTGTCTGGTCATTTAGATGACTCTTCCACATCAAGAAACCCTAGGCTTAGTTTCCAACCAGCCAAGAGCTTAAGATTAAACCGGGTGCATAGCTTAGGATTTGATAGTCCCCTAGGCTACTACTTTGCATTAGTGGGAGGATGAAGGGTGGTAGGCTGTGAGGAACCTTGTAAGCACTGATTTCCACTTCTAATCATGGCAAGATTTGTCCCCATTTCGTGCTCATGTGTGCAGCCATCTCCTTCCTGCTTCTCTAGTTGGATTTTGGATGAAACTCAAAGGCTTTTGGTGATTTGCTTTGCCCATGAGTTAATCCTATTCTTTTGGCTCTTTTGGAGTTGCTAGTATATGGAGATTATGACCTAGATCATCTCAATCCTGCAGGATTAGTACCTCTTGAGTTTTCCCATTTCTTGCCCAAAATTTCCCCTCTTCACGATATCTGAAATTCCCACTAATCTCTTGATCTTTTTGAGTAGATCTTTTGGGAATAGCTTTGTAATAGTGCTCGGATATCCTGTGCAAAATTTTGTGGAGATCTGAGAAGATTTGGTCAAGTTTAAGGTTTGCAAACTCAAAGTACGAGGCTATTTTCTGGGCACACAAGATAGTCCGGTGCAACTTCACTGTATAGTCCGGTGGACCTACCAGTTTCCAAATAGGCTGAATTTTTAATATGTTGTTCCCCATGTTTTCCTCAACCTGTGGTTAAAATTTGATGATTTTTTGAGGCCGTTTGATTAGGTTTTGGCAATTTTCTTTGCAGCCCTGTCTGTCTGAAAATTCCCTGTGGGACTATCCGGTAGGACATGTCGGACAGTCCGGTGGCAGCAGTGGTTTTACCCTGTGATTTGGTTTAAGTTGTTCCTAAGGTTTGTGGCTTGTTCTAGGTGGGTTTGGGGTGCCTAGGATCATTCCTAAGGTCTTTAGCACCTCATTTGCTAAGAGATCTTGGTAATCACTAGGCAGGTTCCTTTTGGTTGGTTTGTGTTCGTTTCCTTCCATGCTTTTGCCTCAACCTCGCTTTGGTGGTTCTTGTTGTATGCCTATACTCTTTGCTTGCTGTGTATCAGTGAGACGCATCTAGGTGCGTTGAGTGGCTAGCGAGACACTTCGGCGTGAGTTGTTGCTCCGCTTGGCTTGCGATCTTTTTGATCGTTGAGTTGAGTGCTTCTGCTTGCTTGGTGCGTATCCTCTCAGTGGATGGCACCTTGCGCTACTAGAACGTATCTGTTCAATGGATGGTGTCTAGTTCTTTTCTCAAGCACCAGTTTTGGGGGTTCTGAGTTTGAGTTTTAAATTGCTCCTATTCACCCCCCTAGTCGCACGTCTCTGTCCTACAATTGGTATTAGAGCCGGTTAGGTTTCTTCATACCTTTACTGGTGAGAAACCAGTAGCGACTATGGCGCACTCTGGGAAGGTTCCAGTTCTCAGCTTAGATGGCTATCCCTACTGGAAGGGTAGGATGAGAGCTTTCTTGCTTAGCCAGAGCGAGGACATATGGAATGCTATATAGAGTATGACTTTCGTGGTGCTCCCTGTTGCTGAGCGTACCACACTGGAGCTCATTGCTCAGCACGAGGTAAACTACAAGGCGGTGAACTTTCTCTTCTCTGGACTTGGTCCGGCAGACTATGAGAGGGTGAGCCACCTTGATACGGCCCGTGAGATCTGGTCCCTGCTCAGTGCACACCATGAGGGGACGGTGACAGTTAAGGGTCGGCTTGTGGAGACTTACCAGCACGAGTATGAGAGCTTCATTTAGAAGCTGGGAGAGTCTATGGATGCCTTGTTTGGTTGTTTTCAGTTGATCATCAACAAGCTCCGTGTCAACTCTGCCCCCGCTGCTCTCCCATACACTGACCATCAGCAGACTATCAAGCTGTTGTATTGCTTGGATAGGAATGTGTGGGAGATCAAGAATAACTCCATTCTTGAGTCAGCAATGTATGACACCTTAGGAGTTGAGGAGCTTTACCGCAAGCTCAAGGCCACAGAGGTTGATTACCAGACGACAGATATGCTCAATGGTACCGACTCCAAGAGCCTGGCCTTGGCTTCTAGCTCCAAGGAAGTTGCTGCTATGACAGATATGCTCAATGGTACCAGCTCCAAGAGCCTGGCCTTGGGTTCCAGCTCCAAGGAAGTTGCTGCTAACCCCCCACTTCACAGTTTTTCATTCTCTGCTTTGATATCTGTGACAGAGGAGCAATTGGCGTCACTTGGGGATGATGAGCTTTGTCTGGTGTCTAGTCACTTCCAGTGCGCCTATGACAACTGGATGAGCAAGAAGAGGGGTGAGAAGTCCAAGTGCTTTGAGTGCAAAGAGGTAGGCCACTTCATCGCCGAGTGCCTGAACAAACATAACGACTACTACAAGAAGGTCAAGAACCACTCCCGCGACTTCAGCAAGCACCGCTCCAGCAAGCACGACTACGGTAAGCGTGACCACACCAAGCACTGTTCCAGCAAGATCAAGAACTTTAGGAAGGCTTTCAAGAGCTACCAGAAGAACAACCGGAAGCGGGACAAGGCCTTCTTCGCCGAGCTTGGTGGTCTTTGTAGTAGATCATCCTCCTCCTCCTCCTCGTCTTCGTCAAGCTCAAGTGATGAGAAGATTGTCACCAAGTGGGACAAGAGGAGGGACCAAGGCAGTCCAGCTAGCCTCTGCTTCATCTCCACTAAGTCCAAGAGCAAGCACAAGGTGAACCAGAGATCATTCTGCTCCATGGCGCTTGAGGACAAGGACAATAAGGGCAACGACAACGACTCCTCCAATGAAGAGGTAACTCCTGAGCAAGCTGAGATCCTTGATATGCTGGAGAGGAATGGTCGTGAGTTGAAAGCCCAGGATAAGTTGTTGGAGAAGGCAGCCAAGAAGCTGCAGAAGCAGCAAGCCAAGCATGCTGATGCTTTAGCTGAGATTGAGAGATTGAAGAGTGTGCAAGCCTAGCCTAGTGACTTTGAGTGCCCTACCTGTGAGTCCCTCATGAGTGACCTTTGTGAGCAGAAGAGCAAGTATGCTCATTAGGTAGAGGAGATGGATAGGCTGAAGGTTGAGTTTGGCAAGCTCCAGTCTAAATTGGATGAGCCTACCTTGAGTGAGGTACCTGAGTGTGAGTCTTGCCTCCACCTAGTTGTTGACATAGCTGAGCTGAAGTTGAAGTGCGAGGGGTAGCTCAAGGAGTTGGAGGAGCTTAGGGCTAGACCCACGCTTTTGGGTGTGTGCATGGTCTGTCCTACCTTGAGGAGTGAGCTTGTCCAGGTGAGAATTGACCTTGAGGTGCTTTCGGCACCCCCTGATACGTGTGAGAACTATCTCACTTTGAGGCTGCAGCTGGTGGAGAAGGATGCCACCATTAGGATGGTTGAGAAGTCTGCTCATGTGATTCCCTCTCTAGACTGTCCCACTTGTGCTGCCCAGACTTTGATTCTGGAGAATCAGAGAGAGGAGAAGTTGATCCTTGAAGAGGACAACTATAGGTTGAGGGAGGTGCTAAGCTGGATGTATGCTAGGAACCTTAACTGAGGATGATCATAGAGGCGAACAAGCGTGGTGAGGGTGACACCAGTGGACTTGGGTTGGGAGAGTGTAGTACGTCGAGTAAGAAGAAGAGTGCCTCGATCAAGCCTAACACTGTCTCTCCAGAGCCTAACTCTACTGTTGATGGGGTTTACCATGAGCCTCCCAAGGCTACCCCAAGGAAGTCATATTGGACACCCAATCCACCACAAGCCAAGCTGGACAAGATAGTAGAAGAAATGCTTAAGCCTTCTGGCAAGAAGCAAATCCAGCAGCCAACACCACCCAAAGCTTCACCACCTCACCAGAAGCCAAAGACCTAGCCCCTAGCCTATGCCCAAGAGACCTGTCTACCACTGTGAGTTTTGCCAGCGGAATGGTCACTTGGAGGAGTTTTGTTTCAGAGGAAGCGGGCTGAGAGGCAAGAGAGAGCCTGGGGGAACCAGGATCAGTTCTACCAGGGTGGTAGACAGGATCCTCCCCATCATGGTGAGATGAGAGACAGCTTTGTTGGTGGTGAGAAAGGAGGTGGATTTTAGGCCCGTGCTCCTAGTGGTGAGAGACGCTTTGCCGGCCGAGCTCCTAGTCATTTTCAGCGTGGCTATGGACCTCGTGACCGAGGCTTTGGTAGAGGGTTTGAGAGCTCATGCTTTGGAGGTCGTGGATACCTAGATCGTCGTGATGCTTACTTTGACTGTGCTTTCCCTACCTTTGAGCTCATGGCTCGACATTGGTTCAGTAGTTTCACTAACCCCGGTGCTAGACCATTTGCTCATTCTTGCTTTCCTTGATTTTATAGGATCAAGGCCTGGAGGACATATGGATCATGGACTTCGGTTGCTCTAGGCACATGACAGGGCACCGCAGATGGTTCTCAAGCCTCAACCCTATGAGCACCAAGGAGTACATCACATTCGGGGATAATGGTCAAGGTAAAGTGTTGGGTGTTGGTTTTGTTGCGCTTTCTGGCAAGCTTTCCCTGAGAGAAGTTGCTTTGGTGAGGAGTTTGAGGTTCAATTTGGTTTCTGTCTCGCAACTTCTCAATGAAGGGTTTGAGGTTCGCTTTAAAGAGGGTTCTTCTTGTGTGCTTGATGCTAAGGAAAACCTTGTTTGTCGGATTTTTCCCTATGGGTAGGTTTTCAAGGTTG
This sequence comes from Paspalum vaginatum, assembly GCA_030272315.1. Classification (NCBI taxonomy): domain Eukaryota; kingdom Viridiplantae; phylum Streptophyta; class Magnoliopsida; order Poales; family Poaceae; genus Paspalum; species Paspalum vaginatum. Next base: position 22,559,408 of record CM059013.1, read on the forward strand.
ACCTTGCATCTATTTTTGGCCCTCCTCGGTGTTTGGTAGCTGGTCCTTCTGCTGATATTTGGAAGTGGCATAGGAGGCTAGGCCATTTGAGTTTTGATCTGTTTGCCAGGTTGAGCTCAATGGGTCTGATCCGAGGATTGCCCAATTTGAAAGCAGAAAAGGACTTGGTGTGCCACCCCTGTGGTCATGGCAAGATGGTTGCCTCTTCTCATACACCTATCAATTAGGTGATGACCTCTTATCCGGGTGAGTTGCTACATATGGACATGGTTGATCCTGCTCGGGTACAGTCGGTCAGTGGGAAGTGGTATGTGCTTGTCGTTGTAGACAACTTTTCTCAGTTTTCATGGGTGTTCTTCATGGAATTCAAAGATGAGGCTTTCGGTTTTGTTCAGGATCAGGTCCTGAGGTTAAGAAATGAGAGTCATAAGGCCATGAGGGCTATCCGCAGCGACAATGGCAGAGAATTTCGTAACTCTCATTTTGAAATCTTCTATCATGACCTAGGTCTTGATCACGAATTCTCATCTCCTTATACCCTACCTTAGAACGGTGTCGTGGAATGAAAGAACCGCACACTTGTTGAGATGACGCAGACATTGCTTGATGAGCATAGGACTCCGCGACGCTTTTGGGCTGAGGCTATGAATACGTCCTGTTACATTGCCAACCGCATCTTCCTATGAGCTTTCTTAGGGAAGACTTCGTACGAGCAACGGTTTGGTAGGCAGCCCAGCGTCAAGCACCTGCGTGCCTTTGGCTGCAGATGCTTTGTGCTAAAAAAGGGGGGCATTTGGACAAATTTGAATCTCGCTGCTTGGATGGTATTTTCCTTGGGTACGCCTCTAGCTCTAGGGCATATAGAGTGTGGATCCTCGATACCAAATAAGTGGTTGAGAATTGTGAAGTTTTCTATGATCAATCTATGCCTTGCACAACCCCTACATTTGAGCTTTTAGGTGATGATGAAGTAGGAACTCCCAACTTTGAAGATGAGGAAGTTCAGGTAGATGCTTGTGATGCAGGAGCCACTGCACTGGCTGCAGCTCCTACCCCCTCTGCTACGAGCTCTGAAGACGAAGAAGGACCCTTGCTGATGGCTTCCTCCTCACTCCCTCAACTCCAAGCTCGAGCAGAGGCTGGCCCCGCTGAAGACGCTGGGGATGTGACCTCCGAGATTGTTCCATCTCGGCATGTCCAGTGGGATCACCCTCCACATGGGATCATTGGTGATTTGCATGCGAGGACCTTGAGGTCCCAGATAGGTTCTATCGCTTTCTTTGCTCATGCTGCATTTGTTGCCTCCTTTGAGCCCAAGGATGTTGGATACACACTTTCTGATGGTAATTGGGTTAATGCCATGCATGAGGAGTTAGAAAATTTTGAGAGGAATGAGGTTTGAGTTTTGGTAGAGCCACCGCCACAATGCAATCCTATTGGTACAAAATGGGTTTTCAAAAATAAGCAAGGGGAAGATGGCATTGTTGTGCGGAACATGGCTAGACTTGTGGCTAAGAGTTTTTGTCAAAAAGACTGGATAGACTATGAGGAAACGTTTGCTCCAGTTGCATGCCTGGAAGCTATATGTATTCTCTTAGCTTTTGCAGCTTCCATGGGGTCTAAGCTTTTTCAAATGGATGTGAAGTCTGCTTTTCTAAATGGTTTCATTCAAGAAGAAGTTTATGTCAAGCAATCCCCTGGATTTGAAAATGCTAAATACCCTAACCATGTTTACAAATTGCAAAAAGCCTTGTATGGTTTGAAACAAGCCCCTAGAGCCTAGTATGAGGGATTGAAAACCTTTTTGCTAAACCAGGTTGTGGCGGAACCGCCGATTTAATCCGGGCTAAGCACACCTGCCACCTCTGGCTTGCAGTGCGATTAGACCGAACTAAACCCGGTCGTCCGTCGAGAATCATTCGACTCCCGATATTACCTTTTCCCAGAGGAACCGACATCATACACATCCGACTCACGATGGAGCCACAACAGAAACATCATCACAGGCAGTTAAATAGCATAAAAGTAGATTTATTTACAAACCAGTTTTTACATAAAATACCAGTCCAACATAATATTATACGGTAGCAAGTTTGAAAGTTTCTCGCAGCGGAAAAATATAAGTTTATGTCACCATGTTATCATCAAAAGTTTTGCATTGGAGGTACAACATCGAGCCCACCGATGTTGTCCTCGTGCCACTTAGTCACCTCATCCTACATGAGGGCATGCCCCGCCTCCAACACAGGTGCACACCATGAATTCCATACCTGCACTCAAAATGTGGGGGCAAACCCTGAGTACTAATTACTCAGTAGGTCTTAATGGATTTGGCTTACGGCTGACGCGAAGCAGCTTACTAACAAGTAGATCCTTAGCTTTTAGTTTTTAACAGCAACTTAATTAACATAAAAAAAACAAGTTTCATTGTCTCTATGATTGCCAACATAGCAGTAAGTCTTTGCAAGATAACAACTCAGCTCAAACATGTAGTATTCCAAAAACCATGAGTATTAAGGTACCGGGAGTTTAAGTAATTACTACGTTGCCCGACAGTGATATTGGCATTCCCACACCTGGTGGGCATCAGCGATTCGAATCGATTTTTAATTCCCGGGAATAACTATCATGCCAGGGGTATATGCTTACTAGCCATCGCGTTCCCACATATAGCCCCCATCTCCACCTGTCTTGTCCCAAGATTCAAAGCGCCCTCACCTAACCCCCGGGTTGTGCCCCCTCAGGAGCGATACCACGGCCGCACCAGGTCAGCCCTCCCTTAGGAGCGATACCATGGTCGCACCGGGTCAGCCCTCCCTCGAGTACAAGCGCCCCCGGGCCCATCGGCCTCCAGCAAGTGGATGAGCGGAGCCTTGAAAACTTCGGACAACCCAGGTAAGACTTCACCGGTCCCATTTCCCGGTTAAGCACTCTAGCAATGTTATGCCGATCAGCAGACGAACAGCGGACGGGCCTTATGCGACTCGGGCGGAGTCCGGATACGACATCACGAATAGTAAATACTGAAACAAAATCTCCGCCCGGTCTCCATTTTCTTCATGAGCAACAAATACAAGTGATATAACTGTAAGCTTTTGGTTTTGAAAATACCTACGCGACGAGTACACACACTCGTGTCTACTCGTACCTAGCAATTTCTAGGCATACTCGTCCTACGAACTCTATGTATAGGTGCTAGGGCCAGGGCGGCCAGGAAGTCTAATGCAATTGTTTCAAAACAAATCCTAATGCGTATGCGTAATCATCAAGTATAATTTATTTGCTGGGTAGAGTATGATCCTGCCTACCTTCTTCGCTAGGGTCAGTAGCTTCCTCCGGAGCGTAGTCGGGTTCCTGCTGCTGGTCCTCTGACTCTGGGTGCAGTTCCTCTTCCGGCTCCGTCACGATCGGTTGGTCCGATGGTGGTTCTTCGTTCGCGGAATCTATATGCATATCAGGATGCAAAAGGAGTATGTATTACTGTAATGCTTCTTCACGATGCAGATGTAGATGCGATGCGGTGAATCGTGATGTATGGAAAAGAGTTACGCATATTGAGGCGAAAGTTGTTTCGCACTAAGAAATCGTACAAGCCATCATCTACGACAGCTTAGCTTGTCACATAAAATAACGTGGTGTGTGACTGAGTTGCATCAATTTATGCGAAAAGATCGATGTCTACTACCATCTAGAACTCTTTTATGCCATAAGGAGCACAATAAACTAGGTATAACCATTTAGAACCTAATTTTTATATAAACAACATTTCTTCATTTACTTTCCATGCTAAAAACACATGTAGGGGCAAAATGGTAATTAGCAGTGGTCATTTGAGCTACCAAAATTTTCATAGAGCCTACACAGAATAAAAAGGTCTCTGCCCAAATTTCACAATTTTTGGAGTTCATTTTAGCCATATTTTCTATTTATCAAGGTTTTTCATGCTTGCACAAAAACAGGGGCAAAACTGTCTTTTCCTACTCAACCATCATACCCATTCTGTAGATCTATTTATTAGGAACAAAATGCAACAAAGTTTGCTATTTTTGGATTTTTATACACTTTACTATGATTTTTCAAAGTTTCAGCCTTTTTAAAAGCATTTTAATCGAAATTAAACAGATCCAGGACCTATCTGTAAATATCTATAGCTTCTGAGGGTTCCTGTGCAAGATTTACAAGACTCAGTACACAGTGCCCGGTATGGAAACATAAAACTGTTAAACCCGGAGGGCGGTATCGCAAAATGTCCGTCTTCCTCCTCCCGTCGTCTTCCTCCTCGCGACGGGAGGGGGAGCTCCGGCGGCGCGCGCTCAATCCCGGCCCTGCGGGGCTCGGGAGCTCGCCGCGGAGTGCCGGGGAGAGAGAGGAGAAGACGGGGAGCTTTACCCACTACCTCAGACGGCGAGGGAGATCGCGGGGAGGGTCGGCGACGAGTGCCCCTGGCCGGCGAGGTCCGGCGGTGCAATACGCCGAAGTGGGAGGGTCTCGGGCGACGCGGTCTAGACGGAAAGGTAGAGTCGAGGGCGGTGAAGCTCGGCACGGTGACGGTTGAGCTCGGGAGGGGGCGGAGATGGCTGGGGGCGAGCTCACGCGGGTTCCGGCAATGGCGGACGCGCGAGGTCGGAAGGGAAAAACAGAAAACTCGAGTTCGGGAAGGAGAACCCGAGATATAGGGCCGGCCTCGCCCTCGCCCCGGTGGCGCGTCGCGCGCGCGCTGTCCGCGCGCGGCAGTGGCGCGTGGCCGCGGCGGCCGGGACGGCCGGCGCGTGGCCACGGCCGCTCGGCGCGCAGCGCCGCGTGGGCGCGCGCGGGCGGGGAGAGAAAAGAGAGGCGCGTGGGTGAACCCGGTCTATGGACCACGGTGGCTGACAGGTGGGGCCAATCCCAGGATTTGTGAGTACGGTGTATAGACTCGGTGCATCGAGCGAGGGAGCGGGTCCGTGCGCTGGCGCGGGCGGGGCTGACAGGTGGGTCCCGCCTGTCATACAGACGAGAAAATAAAAGAAAATCGAAAAAAGCTAAACCCCCTTTGACCAGCTGATTAGGTTTCTGAAATTTGCAAATTTGACCAATTTAGGAGCCGAATTTGAAAAAGACCCAATTGAATGAAATGTTGTAAATTTTGAAATCTACAACTTTGTCAAAAGGACCTATACTAGATTCCAAATACAAAATGATTTAAATTTGAAAATAACTTGCTGACTCCTGTTTGACCAATTAAAACCCCCAACTTGGAAATTATAAAAGTCCATTTTAGGTGCATTTTCATGAAAGGTGAACTATACCAAAGTTGCATAGAATCTCATGATCTACAACTTTGGTATTCATGACATGGAAAGATTTTGAATTTTGTTTCACAAAATTTTGAATTTACCAAACAGGGCTGAAATCGGCAAAAGTCACATTTTCACATAAAATGACCCAAAACTGGATTTCAACATTCATGCATGCTAAAGCACAAAATACCAAAGTCATTCCTTATGGGATTACCTACAAGTTTGGTATGTAAGGTTTTATGAAAAACATAATGGCCTTAAAGTTATATCCACAATTCAAACACAGCTTTTTCTGAAAACTAGGTTTAGTTGCTCAATTGGCCTAGCTTATGCATGCTTTTCAAGTGAAAAGATATCATTATGCTAATGTTTTTAGTGCAAAGCATTTGAGATGCCTAGGGCATCACAACCCACCCCCCTTAAAGAAATCTCGTCCCGAGATTTTTGAAGTGTCGTGGGTGGTTAAACTGGTTGTAGTTAGTGTTGGGTCCACGTATTGAGTTTAGACCCAGAAGCTAAGCTGTTGTAACGTACCGATTTGAGGTGGATGGCAGAAAACCAGGGTACTTAGTGTGTAGGTATTCTTCCTGCTCCCATGTGGCTTCTTCTTCGGAATGATTACTCCATTGAACTTTGTAAAAGTTGATTGTTTTCCGACGGGTTGATCTTTGCTTTTGATCGAGGATTTTTATGGGACGTTCTTCGTATGTGAGATCTGGTTCAATCTGAATTTGAGAGGTATCTACCACTTTCTCCGGCACTCTTAAGCACTTCTTTAGTTGGGAGACGTGAAACACATCATGAACTGCAGCCAGATGTGGTGGTAGTTCTAACCGATAAGCGACGGCTCCGCACTTTTCAATGATCTTGAATGGACCGACGTACCTTGGTGCTAACTTTCCTTTCACCCCAAACCGTTGTACCCCTTTCATCGGAGATACTTTGAGATACACATGATCCCCCTCATCAAAGACTAATGGCCTCCTCCTTTTATCCGAGTAACTTTTCTGTCTGGATTGTGCTCTTTTGAGATGGTGGTGTATGAGTTTCACTTGTTCTTCAGCTTCTACCACTAAATCAGGGCCAAAGGTAACACATTCACCTGGTTCGGACCAGTTTAGTGGTGTTCTGCATCTCCTACCATAAAGAGCTTCGAAAGGAGCCATTTCTAAGCTCTTTTGGTAGCTATTGTTGTAAGCAAACTCTGCCCAGGGTAGACACTCATCCCACTTGGTGGAGTAAGTTAGTGCACAGGCCCTTAACATGTCCTCTAGGATTTGATTTATTCTTTCTACTTGACCACTGGTTTGAGGGTGATATGCTGAACTTCGAATCACAGTGGTTCCGAGAGCGGATTGTAAATGTTCCCAAAAGCGGGACACAAATATCGAACCTCGATCGGAAGTGATGGTCTTGGGTACCCCATGTAGGGAAATAACTCGTGCAATATATAGCTCTGCATAGGTGGCGGCAGTATAATGAGTCTTGATGGGTAAGAAGTGTGCCGACTTGGTGAGCCGATCGACAATTACCCATATGGAATCATATCCTTTTTGGGTACGAGGCAAACCCACCACAAAATCCATGTGTATATCCTCCCATTTCCATGCTGGAATATCCAGCGGCTGAAGCATTCCAGCGGATTTTAAGTGATCAGCTTTTACTTTCTTGCACACGTCGCACTCAGACACATACTTGGCGATTTCTCGTTTCATACGGGTCCACCAAAACTTTTGCTTCAAGTCTTGGTACATCTTATTGCTGCCTGGATGTATCGTGAGTATTGAAGTGTGCGCTTCATCCAGTATCTTCTTTCTCAACTCCATGTCCTTGGGTACCACTAGACGATTCTTGAACCACAGGACGCCTTGGTCATCAAGCGTGAAACACGCCTTCTTCTCTTCACTAATACCTTCACGGATATGTGCCATACCCTTATCTTGCTTCTGAGCTTCTATGACTTGTGCCTTGATTGTGGGCTCAATAATGATACTATAGAGTTCTGCAGGCTGTCCTGGAGGTGTTTCAATGTCACTCATTTCACAGCAGATTACTCTTGCTGTAGGTCGGACCTCTATCACATTGCAATGAGCTTTTCGGCTTAGTGCATCTGCTACCACATTGGCCTTGCCTGGGTGGTAGTGTATCTCCAGATCATAATCTTTTATCAACTCTAACCATCGCCTCTGCCTCATATTGATTTCGGGTTGGGTGAAAATATATTTGAGACTCTTATGGTCAGTGTAGATGTGACATGTGTTGCCTAACAGATAGTGTCTCCAAATTTTTAGTGCATGAACGACTGCAGCCAACTCAAGGTCATGTGTTGGATAGTTGGCTTCATGTTTCCTCAGTTGGCGGGAGGCATAAGCAATTACTCTTCCTTCTTGCATCAAGACACAACGAAGTCCATTACCGGAAGCATCACAGTACACCTCAAAAGGCTTGGTAATATCTGGTTGAGCTAGCACTGGTGCTGAAGTTAACAATTTCTTCAAGGTTTGGAAAGCTTCTTCACATTTCGGATTCCAAATGAACTTGGCATTTTTCTTGGTCAAAGAGGTCATAGGTTTTGCAATTTTGGAGAAATCTTTGATAAAGCGGCGGTAGTAGCCCGCTAAACCAAGAAAACTCCGGATTTCAGTCACAGTCTCTGGTTGCTTCCAATTTAGCACATCTTCTACTTTATTAGGGTCAACTGCTACTCCCTTTTCAGATAGCACATGACCCAAGAAACTCACTTCTTTCAGCCAGAATGCACACTTGCTAAACTTGGCATAAAGCTTATGCTCTCTGAGCCGAGTGAGCATGACCCTCAAATGTTCTTCATGTTCTTTTTCATTTTTGGAGTAGATTAGTATGTCATCTATGAATACCACCACGAACTTATCGAGTTCATTCATGAACACCGAGTTCATCATATACATGAAGAAAGCCGGTGCGTTGGTTAGTCCAAATGACATGACCAAGTACTCATACAAGCCGTATCTGGTAGAGAATGCTGTCTTGGGTATATCCTCTTCTCTAATCTTCATCTGATAGTAGCCAGACCTTAGGTCAATTTTAGAAAAGACCTTAGCCCCGGCTAACTGATCAAATAGAATGTCGATGTGTGGTAGTGGGTATTTGTTTTTGACGGTCACTGCATTCAGTGGCCGATAGTCAACTCACAATCTTTTCCCACCATGATCCTTTTTCTCAACAAAGAGAGCTGGACAACCCCACGGTGATGAACTAGGCCTAATGAACCCTTTGTCTAATTGTTCTTGTAGCTGTACTTTCAATTCCTTCAAATCATCAGGTGGCATCCTGTATGGTCTTTTTGACACAGGTGCCGTACCTGGAACGAGCTCAATGACAAATTCTACATCCCGTTTTGGTGGTAGTCCCGGAAGTTCTTCTGGAAACACGTCCGGGAATTCACACACTACTGGTATCTTTTTAACCTCTTGTAGTTCAGTCGCATTGACCGTGGGGGTCATGTGTTTTTGGTTTGGCAAGTGTATCCGTAGAATCTTGCCGCTGACACTAGACCTTAACTGCACTGTCCTGCTGCCAATATCCAGGACTGCATTGTTTTCTGCCATCCAATTCATCCCTAAGATGATATCAATCCCCCGGTGTGGCAGCACCACAGGATTGATTATGAAATCTTCCTTTCCTATACTCAGCCTTAACCCTTTTACTATCAGATTTGTATTTATCGGGTTCCCAGGCGCGGTGATTTGATATTTCTCTTTTATACGTGAAGTCTCTACCCCGTGCTTAGATGTATATGATTGACTAATGAAAGTATGAGTAGCTCCTGAATCAAATAACACGACGGTCGGCTGACCGTTGACCATGAACGTACCGGCGAGAACAGGCTCTCCTGCAGGGATCTGCTCCATGTGCACGTAGTGCACTCGGCCTGTCTTGGGTACGAATCCCTTCGGCTTGTTCTGTTGGTTTCCACTCGCAGGAACAGGACCTTGGATCCTGCGAGGCGCTCTGCAGTCCTTAATGAAATGGCCGATCTTGCCGCAGTTGTAACAAGGAGCGCCCGGTCCCGGAACAATGGGAGCACGGGGAGTTGGCAACTGTGCGGGTGCTCGATAAATGGGGTACTGTTGCTGCGGTGCCGCCCGATGAATCCACCTTGGTTGGTTGGGTCGGACCACATAGCGAGACTGCTGATAATTTTGCTGTTGAGGTCTGTACGTGGTCTTCTGCTTCTGTGAAGGGCCCGTCGCTGATGTGTTGGCTATCCTTTTGCGCTTCTGATCCTCGTTAGCAGCACGGAGACGATTCTCCATGTCAAGAGCAGTGTCTACCAGTTCAGTGAAGCTCTGGTAACGCCGTGCCAAGTGAGTCCGGAGGGTAGGGTCAAGGCCCTCTAGGAGTCTCTCGGCCCGCTCCGGTTCAGTAGCAACATCTCTCGGAGCATACTGTGAGAGGTGGATAAAAGTCTGCACATATTGCATCACGGTCCGGTTGCCCTGCTTGAGGTCTCGGAATTCGCGACGCTTTTGCTCCATCAAACTTGCCGGGATGTAGTGAGCCCGGAAAGCTTGTCGGAACTCCTCCCATGTGGGCTCATGGCCCTCTTCCTGCATGGCGAGGAAAGTGGCGTACCACGCTCCCGCAGGCCCATGAAGAAGCTGAGCAGCAAATCGAGCCTTCTCTCGCTCATTGATCCCTGGCAGAAGGGTAAACTTGGACTGGACAGTGCGAAGCCAGTCGTCTGCCGCCAGTGGCTCTGGGCAGTTGGTGAAGACCGGGGGTCGCAGCCCCTCGAAGTCCTGGTAAGTAATGCCACGTGGCCTGTACTCCCGCGGCTGTTGTTGCCCCCGGGCTTGACGGTCTTCTGCTAATAACCGAATCAGCTCAGCTTGTTGGACCACCAAAGTGGCCAGCTCCGGCGGGGGTGGAGCGCCTTGCGCTGACTGCCCTGATGACTGCCCCGTGCGAGTGTTCACCATCTGCAAAATGGAATCATATGGGTTCAGCCCAATAGCCCATGTGCAGAAATACGGTGACAGCAAGATCATAGGACTATAGGCAATTTGTGAGCACAGGTAAACTTGTAACAAAGCAGTTAGACTTTATCTCTCAAGGCCAAGCTTAACGACATCGCATCATTCACATTATCCATGCGCACTTAACAGTTACTTCAACCATACTTATAAAGTCTTAATAAACTAAAGGTTTACTTAGTACACACATGGGCCATCTCATCCATCACCTCGGAACACTAACTTAAGGTTCTACATTAGGTTACATGACGTACATAAGTGAGTTCTCTCGACCTCACCACTGTTTAGTACAGTCATGGCAAACTGCACGGAGCGATATAGTACAAAACATCGCTCACAACGTGCACCATCTACAAAAAGCTTCTCCACACAGTGCCATTGCCAAACTCTCTAACGCCCGTTACGCGCGTCAGACACCATGCTGCCCTCATCCTCCACCACAGGGGCAACTGAAGGATCCGGCTCGTACTGCGCTAGGCGCTGCTGTGCCTCAGCCAACTCTGCCTCCAGCTCCTCAATACGGTCCTGTGCATACATGTGCTGGTCACGGTAGTGGGCGACACGATCCTCGGCACGGAGATACATCCCGTGTACACTGTGAGCAAACTGCATGGTCGCAGCATAGGGCCTGGTGTCAAGCCGCTCCTCCAGCATGTTGTGACGACGGAGCCACTCGTCGTCGTAACCGTCGGTGGGGAGGTAGCGCAGCACTGACATCCCTGCTGCACCCGAAGAACTGAGTGAGGTGATGGCTGCTAGGGTGACCTTGTCGTATGCGTCCTCCTCATTGGCCCCGTAGACGGTGAGCGTCTGCCGGACCGCGGTGTGGCTCGAAGGAAGGACAACACTGGCCATGCAGTGTCCCTCCGCGTGCACTGTCTGCACTGAGAAGAAAGGGCACGGCCTGCGCCTCATCTCACGCAGAGCCCGACAAAGGATCTGCGCAAGGCCGTTCTCCTCACGGCAACGGGTGTGAACCATCCCATTCTCAAGCTGAGGAGGGGTGTGGGTCACTGGTGGGAGGGGAGCAGCCCTTCCCTCCTGTATGCGAAGTCCCCTCGCACTGGTGGCTTTGCGGGCGGTTTGCTTGGTCCTGGCCATCTGTTTTTAAAAGAGATTTTAATCAGTGATAAGCATAGGTTGCATATAAGTTTAACGGTTAAGTGGGTGATGGGTGCGGAAAACATCATTGGACCTTCATTTTACTTATTTGTCTTTTAGCGATAAACCCCTAAGTATGAACAAGTAAAAGTAAACATGATGCATGACTCGTCCTATCCGTTCTCGCATCACACACCTTATGTATAATGTATATATCTAACGAGTATCCGGTGACATATATGCACGGCACTCTCTAATGCAACTAGTCGTTCTCTATTCGTTCTTAATTTCGCACGTGGTTAGTGTACCTGCAGAAAAATGCATGCTCATATCATCATCATTACCATGACCAATCGTTACCACTCTAACTCTAGAAGTGGCACCCACGAATTTCTTTAAGCTACGTCTGGTGGACGACGTAGTGGCGCCATTTCTCCCAACACACCCAGTCTTCCTCCAGTACTGGGGAATTGCTAGGGAGAGAAACGGTGGCCAACAAGATCTAGCTATAATTTTTGGTTGAAGGAAAAGTGGTCACGAAACACTCCAATAGCGTGACCACCCCCCTTAAAGAGTTCTGCCCTATCAGCATGAATGCAGGGTTCGCAACAGTCCGCAAATCCCAATAGCGCTCCGCCAGTACTGGGGATGGCTATGGCCGAAATGTTGCTTCCCAAAGCGCCGAATATGCGCATGAGTTCTATCTAGGTCAGAATGTTAGCGATGTCACCTGGCATTTCACTAACATCCTTAATAGGGGCATATCGATACTCTCACTTTTCAAATACTTCGAAAAGGGTTTTCGAAAATAGGTTTGCAAATCAAAATTGGATGATATGTCTGTTGTCTGTGTATGATCGGCTCTGATACCAGCTGTGGCGGAACCGCCGATTTAATCCGGGCTAAGCACACCTGCCACCTCTGGCTTGCAGTGCGATTAGACCGAACTAAACCCGGTCGTCCGTCGAGAATCATTCGACTCCCGATATTACCTTTTCCCAGAGGAACCGACATCATACACATCCGACTCACGATGGAGCCACAACAGAAACATCATCACAGGCAGTTAAATAGCATAAAAGTAGATTTATTTACAAACCAGTTTTTACATAAAATACCAGTCCAACATAATATTATACGGTAGCAAGTTTGAAAGTTTCTCGCAGCGGAAAAATATAAGTTTATGTCACCATGTTATCATCAAAAGTTTTGCATTGGAGGTACAACATCGAGCCCACCGATGTTGTCCTCGTGCCACTTAGTCACCTCATCCTACATGAGGGCATGCCCTGCCTCCAACACAGGTGCACACCATGAATTCCATACCTGCACTCAAAATGTGGGGGCAAACCCTGAGTACTAATTACTCAGTAGGTCTTAATGGATTTGGCTTACGGCTGACGCGAAGCAGCTTACTAACAAGTAGATCCTTAGCTTTTAGTTTTTAACAGCAACTTAATTAACATAAAAAAAACAAGTTTCATTGTCTCTATGATTGCCAACATAGCAGTAAGTCTTTGCAAGATAACAACTCAGCTCAAACATGTAGTATTCCAAAAACCATGAGTATTAAGGTACCGGGAGTTTAAGTAATTACTACGTTGCCCGACAGTGATATTGGCATTCCCACACCTGGTGGGCATCAGCGATTCGAATCGATTTTTAATTCCCGGGAATAACTATCATGCCAGGGGTATATGCTTACTAGCCATCGCGTTCCCACATATAGCCCCCATCTCCACCTGTCTTGTCCCAAGATTCAAAGCGCCCTCACCTAACCCCCGGGTTGTGCCCCCTCAGGAGCGATACCACGGCCGCACCAGGTCAGCCCTCCCTTAGGAGCGATACCATGGTCGCACCGGGTCAGCCCTCCCTCGAGTACAAGCGCCCCCGGGCCCATCGGCCTCCAGCAAGTGGATGAGCGGAGCCTTGAAAACTTCGGACAACCCAGGTAAGACTTCACCGGTCCCATTTCCCGGTTAAGCACTCTAGCAATGTTATGCCGATCAGCAGACGAACAGCGGACGGGCCTTATGCGACTCGGGCGGAGTCCGGATACGACATCACGAATAGTAAATACTGAAACAAAATCTCCGCCCGGTCTCCATTTTCTTCATGAGCAACAAATACAAGTGATATAACTGTAAGCTTTTGGTTTTGAAAATACCTACGCGACGAGTACACACACTCGTGTCTACTCGTACCTAGCAATTTCTAGGCATACTCGTCCTACGAACTCTATGTATAGGTGCTAGGGCCAGGGCGGCCAGGAAGTCTAATGCAATTGTTTCAAAACAAATCCTAATGCGTATGCGTAATCATCAAGTATAATTTATTTGCTGGGTAGAGTATGATCCTGCCTACCTTCTTCGCTAGGGTCAGTAGCTTCCTCCGGAGCGTAGTCGGGTTCCTGCTGCTGGTCCTCTGACTCTGGGTGCAGTTCCTCTTCCGGCTCCGTCACGATCGGTTGGTCCGATGGTGGTTCTTCGTTCGCGGAATCTATATGCATATCAGGATGCAAAAGGAGTATGTATTACTGTAATGCTTCTTCACGATGCAGATGTAGATGCGATGCGGTGAATCGTGATGTATGGAAAAGAGTTACGCATATTGAGGCGAAAGTTGTTTCGCACTAAGAAATCGTACAAGCCATCATCTACGACAGCTTAGCTTGTCACATAAAATAACGTGGTGTGTGACTGAGTTGCATCGATTTATGCGAAAAGATCGATGTCTACTACCATCTAGAACTCTTTTATGCCATAAGGAGCACAATAAACTAGGTATAACCATTTAGAACCTAATTTTTATATAAACAACATTTCTTCATTTACTTTCCATGCTAAAAACACATGTAGGGGCAAAATGGTAATTAGCAGTGGTCATTTGAGCTACCAAAATTTTCATAGAGCCTACACAGAATAAAAAGGTCTCTGCCCAAATTTCACAATTTTTGGAGTTCATTTTAGCCATATTTTCTATTTATCAAGGTTTTTCATGCTTGCACAAAAACAGGGGCAAAACTGTCTTTTCCTACTCAACCATCATACCCATTCTGTAGATCTATTTATTAGGAACAAAATGCAACAAAGTTTGCTATTTTTGGATTTTTATACACTTTACTATGATTTTTCAAAGTTTCAGCCTTTTTTAAAAGCATTTTAATCGAAATTAAACAGATCCAGGACCTATCTGTAAATATCTATAGCTTCTGAGGGTTCCTGTGCAAGATTTACAAGACTCAGTACACAGTGCCCGGTATGGAAACATAAAACTGTTAAACCCGGAGGGCGGTATCGCAAAATGTCCGTCTTCCTCCTCCCGTCGTCTTCCTCCTCGCGACGGGAGGGGGAGCTCCGGCGGCGCGCGCTCAATCCCGGCCCTGCGGGGCTCGGGAGCTCGCCGCGGAGTGCCGGGGAGAGAGAGGAGAAGACGGGGAGCTTTACCCACTACCTCAGACGGCGAGGGAGATCGCGGGGAGGGTCGGCGACGAGTGCCCCTGGCCGGCGAGGTCCGGCGGTGCAATACGCCGAAGTGGGAGGGTCTCGGGCGACGCGGTCTAGACGGAAAGGTAGAGTCGAGGGCGGCGAAGCTCGGCACGGTGACGGTTGAGCTCGGGAGTGGGCGGAGATGGCTGGGGGCGAGCTCACGCGGGTTCCGGCAATGGCGGACGCGCGAGGTCGGAAGGGAAAAACAGAAAACTCGAGTTCGGGAAGGAGAACCCGAGATATAGGGCCGGCCTCGCCCTCGCCCCGGTGGCGCGTCGCGCGCGCGCTGTCCGCGCGCGGCAGTGGCGCGTGGCCGCGGCGGCCGGGACGGCCGGCGCGTGGCCACGGCCGCTCGGCGCGCAGCGCCGCGTGGGCGCGCGCGGGCGGGGAGAGAAAAGAGAGGCGCGTGGGTGAACCCGGTCTATGGACCACGGTGGCTGACAGGTGGGGCCAATCCCAGGATTTGTGAGTACGGTGTATAGACTCGGTGCATCGAGCGAGGGAGCGGGTCCGTGCGCTGGCGCGGGCGGGGCTGACAGGTGGGTCCCGCCTGTCAAACAGACGAGAAAATAAAAGAAAATCGAAAAAAGCTAAACCCCCTTTGACCAGCTGATTAGGTTTCTGAAATTTGCAAATTTGACCAATTTAGGAGCCGAATTTGAAAAAGACCCAATTGAATGAAATGTTGTAAATTTTGAAATATACAACTTTGTCAAAAGGACCTATACTAGATTCCAAATACAAAATGATTTAAATTTGAAAATAACTTGCTGACTCCTGTTTGACCAATTAAAACCCCCAACTTGGAAATTATAAAAGTCCATTTTAGGTGCATTTTCATGAAAGGTGAACTATACCAAAGTTGCATAGAATCTCATGATCTACAACTTTGGTATTCATGACATGGCAAGATTTTGAATTTTGTTTCACAAAATTTTGAATTTACCAAACAGGGCTGAAATCGGCAAAAGTCACATTTTCACATAAAATGACCCAAAACTGGATTTCAACATTCATGCATGCTAAAGCACAAAATACCAAAGTCATTCCTTATGGGATTACCTACAAGTTTGGTATGTAAGGTTTTATGAAAAACACAATGGCCTTAAAGTTATATCCACAATTCAAACACAGCTTTTTCTGAAAACTAGGTTTTGTTGCTCATTTGGCCTAGCTTATGCATGCTTTTCAAGTGAAAAGATATCATTATGCTAATGTTTTTAGTGAAAAGCATTTGAGATGCCTAGGGCATCACAACCAGGTGTTGACGGTCGCAATCTCATGGTATCAACCGTCAATTATCCACCAAATGAGGCAAAACAAGTGAATAAAAATGGATTAACCCTACTACTAATGAGTTCCACAAGATGTACATGAATATTTGGATGCAGGTACCAAAACGCACACAAAATGGTTGGAACTACAGCAAAAACCAAGGATGAGCAACATTGGCGCAATGGCATGGGCCGCCCGGCCAAGTGCCATGGCTGCCTGGCCATAGGGTGTGGCCGCTCAGCCACCCCTCAGGCCATGCAGAGCTACGTCACCGTGTGACATGGTCTCCCAAATGCCTAGGTTGCCACATCATCGATCCTGCGTACAAAGAAACACAAAGTGGTGAAGATCCAACCATACATGAGAGCATCCAATGTATCCAAGGGTCACAAGCCGTTGGGATGAGGATTGGTGATGTCAAGGATCCGAGGGAAGCAACATTCAACAAATCGGGGGCAGACACGTGGCCGCCTGACCACGTGCCATGGCCGCCCGACCACTCCTCGGCGCATTTTTCACGTGCAACAAACCACCTCAACTGCCAACCGACCTAGGGGAGCAATATCAAGCGTTGGATCTTTGAAGTCGGTGCATCAAGTGGCCGCCTGGCCATGTAGGATGGCCACCCGGCCACCGACCTACCTCCTTAACCGACCTAACACACCTACAAATACCCTCTCACTTTCTAGGCTAGAAATAGACCCCGAGAGCTCATTTGTAAGGTGTGGAGTTGAGCTCAAGTTCTATCTTAGAGTGCTACACTATTCTCTTAGTAGTTAGGATAGTCTTGGGAGTTAGAGTTGAGTCAAGCTTTGCCTTGGAGTCTCCAGAGTTATCTTCGAGTCTGTGGTAAAACTCTTGTATCTTTTAGATTCAGATTACCTTCAATATAATTTCAGTTATATTTTACTCTAAGTCTATCTCCTACGAGTGTGGTGTACCTTTCTTTTGCACACTTGCTAGGCATAGGTTGTGTCTAACTTTGTTATTCAATTCTTGTTATTCTTGCCGGTGCTATAACTCAACCCTAGACTTAGACGCTAGGCTCTGGCTAGATCCTTTCCTCTGATCAAGGACGATCTATCGTTGTTCAAGCTTCGCTTGAACACGTTTATAGCGTGCCATCCTCTCCACGCAGCTTTGTCTGGTAGCCCCACTCGGTGACAGCGTGTGGTGTGCCTGTGTAGTCCAGGCCCGTTGTTTGGGAGGCCCATAGGTGTTAGCTATACTCTCCTTCAAGACCAACTATCTACCCCTGGTACCCTCAAGACTCTAGAATTTCGCTCGACGCGAGACCCTGGCTGGTTAATTGAGTTTCTTAGTTATTCACGGATAGCCTTTCCAGCCGATTAGAATTAGAGTTTGGTAACTTTATCTCACTCATTGTCCTCCCAGGCAACTATACCTTTTCTACGGATATCTTTGATAGACTTACCTCTCCCACCAATACACCTATCTTTGTCACGTTTACCCCTGTTTAACTACTAGTTGGTATAACTTATAAAAGTATTACATTTTCTTCGATTTGAGTATATTTAATTACACTCTCTCGCCTGCCGCTTCCCTGTGGAAATTTACGATACTCGGAATACTTTGAGTGAAAGGCTACAGCGGTCTCCGTGCGCTTGCGGAGTAAAACCTGTAAAGGCTAAGAGACGCCAACAAGCTTTTCTGGCGCCGCTGCCAGGGAAGCAATAGGCAGAGAGATAATTGATATCTCATTTCGAACCTTGTATACTTGATAAGTTCACCGCTGGTTGTTATCAGGCTCACTTTGCTCTGTTGTTTTTTTGTTGTGGTTACAATAGAGAGGTGTATGACCAGTTTTGACCTGCCGGAAAACTACCACAATAACCCAGAGTCACTGCTCAGGAGAGTTCGTGCAAAGACTATCCACAGGCAGCGACCTAAACAAAGGGATCTAGAACCAAGCACGTCTACAATACTCCAGTTAACACCACCATGGCCGAGAAGACCATTCATGAGTTCTCCATCCCCTCGAGCAACAATGGTCCTACATGACCTGAAGTTCAAGTAGGGGAGAACTTCAAACTCAAGCCAGGTGTGATTCACATGGTTCAAGCTATTCCTTTTTGCGGACTGGCTACGGAAGATGCCAATAATCATCTGCAGCAATTCTTAGAGATCTGCAGCACATTCAACATGAAAGGAGCATCACCTGATGCCGTCAAGCTTCGTCTCTTTCCCTTCTCTCTTGTTGGGAAAGCAAAACAGTGGTTCTACCTCAACCGAGCAACACTCACAACTTGGAACTCATGTTCCGATGCATTTCTGGCGAAGTATTTCCCATTGGGGAAGACCAACGCACTGAGGAACAAGATCTCGAGCTTCCAACAGCTCGCAGATGAAACCGTGGCTGAAGCATGGGAATGTCTGCAAGAGTACATTGCAGCCTGCCCCCACCACGGGATGCAAGAGTGGCTGATCATTCAGAGTTTCTTCCATGGGCTCAACCGCTCAGCACAAGAACACCTGGATGCAGCCGCTGGAGGATCCTTCCTCTCCTTGAGCATCTCGGTGGCCAAGAAGCTCATTGAGAAGATGGCCACCAATCAAGGATGGAGAGAAGAGAGGTCTAGTACCCGTTCCCGTGGCGTCCATCAGATCGAGAGCACTGATATGCTCACCGCGAAGATGGACTTGCTGCTCAAGAAGCTAACCGACGCTCCAGAAGCAGCTCCGGTGCAAGCCCTTGACTCTCATATGACTTGCGAAGTCTGTGGGAATACAGGGCACTCAGGGAACAACTGCCTTGAGACGCAACCTGAAGATGCGAACTTCATCGGTAACAGTACCAACGTCTTCAACGGGAATCGTCCTCAGCCAGGATGGAATTCACGACCACATCTCCCTTTCTCCGGACAAGGTAACTCTTCAGGTAGTTCATAGCAGTTTCCAAAAAGTAATTTTGATCAAAAAGCTGTGAATGATAGCATTAGTAAAAAGTTCTATGCCAATGATAGAATGTTTGAATCTATTTCGTTGCAAATGGAAACTTTGAATAGTGCTATGAAAAACCAACTTAGCTTCAATAAAATGCTTGAAACTCAAATAGCTCAGTTGGCTGCTGCTTTACTTAACCCAAATGCGGGTAAGCTGCCTGGGCAACCTGAAGCTCCTCCCAAGAAGCACATAAATGCAGTAACCACTAGGGGAGGAAAGTCCACACAGGACCCTCCAGCCCCTAATCGTCCAGGTAAAGAGCAGGAGGAAACAGCTGAGTCCGAAGATAAGGTCGCAGAGGAAGATACACCTGGGAAGGAGGAGAAACCAGCGTCAAAACATCTACCCCATGAATTCTATGACACAACGGTGCTACCATTTCCTCCAAGAAACAAGAAGGCTGCCGCTGACGAACAGTACAGTAAGTTCGCGTGCCACCTTGGAGCAAGTGTCAGTGTAATGTCAAAGGTCATCTTCGACAAGCTGAATCATGACGCACTCACTCCCACAGCTATGTGTTTACAGCTTGCAGATGAATCCGTCCGTTACCCTAAAGGAGTGGCAGAGAACGTTCCGGTGAGAATCCGGAATTTTCTCATACCAGTAGACTTTGTGGTATTGGATATTGAGATTGACTCAAAAACCCCGCTCATCCTTGGGCGGCCGTTTTTGAGCACTGCCGATGCAACAATCGATGTCGGAGCAGGAAAGGCTCACCTGAACATTAATGGCAAGAAGGAAACATTTGCCTTCAAACCAAAAGTGGAACAATGCAACAAGGTGAAAACTTTCATGTGCCAGGACAAGAAAGATAAACCCAAGGTCAAGACCAGGACCAATCAGTCAAATTCAAAAGAAGACAGCCTCGTGGCATTTATGCTGAACAAATTGAAAATCGAGACTGAGATTCAACAAATGGAGTATGAGAGGGCAATGCAAAGCAGAAGATCGAGAAGCCAAGAGACGAGGTACGACAGGCCCAGAACTGCACCAGGAGGCAAAGCTCCTGAGAAGAGATATGGTGTTGAAAGCAAATTGACTATGCCAAAGTGGCCAACTCAACCAGCACCCAAAAACATGGTCGGCGTCGAGGATAATGTGACTAACCCAAGGTGGCGTAGAAGAAATAGAACACAATGGAAGGCAGCCCCCAGCTACAGTTTCTATGAAACTCCGAAGGGCAAGACATGGGCTCCCCTCGCCAAAAGGTAAATTGGCACACTATCCATCAATGGCATATTTAATTTTCTCGCCAAATTTTAATTCCCGCATTCCACTGCACGTTTAATTTTGGTTCAGTTAAATTTTGCATTTAGACTATTTTCCTAAAAATTCTGCATTTTCGGAAAAAAATTGAGTGGCCGGCCGCCCACATCATGTGGCCGGCCGACTACCCCCTGCCTCTCTCCCTCTTTCTCTTTGTGCAGGGCAGTAGCTGCACCTCCCTTTACCTTCTCCCAATGCAAAGCAGGAAAGATGCTCACCAAACACAATCATATGGCCGCCCACTCACTCCTTTTGCTGCCCACCTTTGCTCTCTGCGCCCACCGTAAAAATTTCTACATCACACACGTCCCCTCTGCACTCTACGAGCATGTAGGGCTATTTGGCGCCTTGGGCATGGCCGCCCGGCCATTAGTGCTGGCCGTCCGGCCACCTAGCTTGGCCGCTCGGCCACCTTAGTGCTCCCACTCGCCTATAAATACTCCCCTTCGCATCCTAGCTCAGTGCACCAACCAGCAACACAGTTGCACTCTCCTCTCCCTCTCTTAGTCTCTCATTTAGTGTTTAACTAAGTTCCCTTGCTTAGTTGAAATAATGGCCGAATAAAAATTTGGTTAGCCAAATAAAATTCTGGCAACACTCTCTCTCAGTTGTGCAAAAAACGAGAACGTTTTGTGGAGCCTCTGCCCCACAAGGACGCTGATTTTTTTAGACTACTAACCCGCTAACGCTAATCTTTATTGTCGTCTGTCCTTTGGGTATTGTGTGTTGTTTTTGCTCTGTCTTGCAGGATGAAGGGCATGCACAAGAAGGCAAAGAAGGCCGTTACCGAGGCAGGATAGCACATTCGCTGGTCATCTTCCGATGGCTCCGGCCTCGCTAGCCGGCATACTGCTTCCGAGAGGATGTCCATCAGCACAAAGGAGCCTAAAGAAATGTAGACATCATCCGCCCACCGGCCCATACTCATCCTCGAGTCGCAACTCGTGCCACGTGGTCAAGAAGAGGCCAAGGCATTAAGGCTTTTGAACCAAAAGAATTATGCCTTGACCAAATACTTCGATGAGAACCTCCTCATTGACACCGGCATGCGGGAGGAGTTCAACGAGGTGTTCCAGGCTGTGGGCTGGACTGACTTTGCAGAAGTCCCAGAAGGAGGAATCATCCTTCTCACCAAAGAATTTCTCATGACGCTCCGCACCGACACCCCAAGGAAGGTACATTTGTCTGGTTCCGCCTTTTCAATACTGATTATGAGCTTACACTACACCAGTTTAGCAACTTGCTAGACTTCTTACCACAGTGCTCTGTGGCTGAGGATCCTACTGGCTTTAATTCACAAGAGTTTTGGAAAGAGCTAGCTGGTCCTTATCCTCCTAGGAAAAAGAGCATCACTTGCATCACACACCCTACCATGCGGTTTCTTGCCCGCTGGCTTACCATGGTCGTTTTCCTGCGGGAGGATACCCGCTGTGTCACAGTAGAGGATATTAGGTGTCTTTATGCCATGTGGAAGAAGAAAAAGTTTGCACCTGTTGTTAGCATGATCTGCCATTGGCAAGGCCTAGTTTCCAATATTTCTACAATTCCTATCACTTCATTTGTGACTAGGATTGCCAATGGGTTTGGAGTGCTAACAAATGCAACTATCACTTTCATGCCTAATGATCCCTCACGTGTGGTTAAAGATTCACACTTCATCCATGCACACTTCCTGAGGAAAGACGCACAGGGAAAATATTACATGACATATAGAGGTTGCGATGTTGAGCTGCCGCTACCAGCACCGCAGTTCAAATTGTACTCTGTGAGGACACTAACCGTGCAGCTAGAACCCGCACATGCACCGAAACCTGAACCAGCAAGAAACAGTGTCGCCGGAGTTATGACTCACGCTCAACGACGTCAAGCCGAAGAAAGACTCCGCAAGGCCTACAAGGAAGCACATGAGCCAGGTGCCGAGCCTGCTTGGGCTCATCCAAGCACTAGACCCTCCCAGGTTAACCTAGGAGGCACACCCGCTTGGGGAAGCCAGGCAGAATCATGGCACAGTTCATGGAACTCCATTGTACCTTCAGTGAACCCGACGCCATCCTACCACGGTGGAGGTGAGCCATCTTATGAACAAAGTGTAGGTCCATCCCATTCTGCCCGTTACACTGGTGATGGGTACACGAGGAACATCAATGCCCTCTTCGGGGCAATGGACCTCCAAGAGCACCGCACCTTGGGGATGATGGACAGCATCAGCCAAATCCAGGAGACACAAGAGATCGACCACAACATGCTCTTGGAAACAAGAGCAACTGTGGAACGCATGCAAGAGCAGAACCTAAGCTACTACAACTGGACAGGGTTCTATCCCAACTAAGCTTCATTAAAGCTTGGGGGGGGAGGAAGAACCACATAAGCATAAGGTATGTATCCCATCTTGCCTCTTGTTCGTCTCTGTGCTCATCTATAAGCTGTGCCACACCAAACATCATTTCTGCCCTCTTTTGAGAGTAGTGCCTATGTATTTTTTAGCCCTAGTTTTCTAAAAAAAATGTTTGTATCCTAATAACTCCCATGCTTAACTTTTAAATTCACTTGCTAGCTTCATTTTGGAAATGATGAATAGTTGCTCTATCAAGTGAATGGTTTAATTCTTACATGACAACTTATGCTTAGCTTAGTCCTATGTTGGTGAATAAAGAAAAGCAAGCCTAAGCTTTACTTTGTGGATGCCATTTGTGATAACAAGCCTAAGTTGTTGTGAGATAATGATATGACTTAGCGTGGGATAATTCTTTCAAGTTCCTAGTAAGACGAATTTCTTAGGTTTTTATTTTGAAAATGACAAAATAAGCCCCCGATGGTTTAAAATTCCTACCAAGGCCAAATATGCTTTACACGTTCAAAACCAGCTACAAAGAGCTACTTAGATATGTTTTGAGCTTTGTCAAATTTTGAGTCTCTTTGAGTAGAAATATCATCTTCTGTTGATAGCAGGAGTACAAAAATCAAATGCAAGTGATCCATTCCGGACTTTGCATCCACCAAAAGTCTCCAATTGTTTCTCATAATCCCATAGCCTTCAAATTTCAAGGAGTAAGGGTATGGAGCCAAAAATAAAAAGCATGCAAAAGCATGTCAAAAGAAAAAAAATGCGTGCAAAAGCACAGCAAAATGAAAAGCATGCCATTTCAAGCATGGCAAAAATAAATAAAGGCTCCATATCCCCTCCAATTCCATACAAGGCTATAGGGATGCAAATCTAGAGAAGGAGACAATTTATGCCCCCACTCATACTCCAGTGATCAAACAGAAGAATTGATAAAATATACTCTTTGGTCCAATCTTTGGCTTAGCAAAATAAACATTCTAAGTGTGTCACATTTCTTCCCCACCTAAAGCTCCACAAAGGCTTTAGGGTTGGAAAAATGTCGGCCAAAATCATGGCCATTGGTAAGGAAACACTTCTGAGCGATCGAGAGTATCCTTGGGGAAGCTTCTTTGTTTTGAAAATCTTGAAAACACCTAAGAAGGACATTCAAAAAGAATGAGTTAGAATTTCTCCAACAATAAAGTTGTTCTGTCTCCCAACCGCACAAGGCAAGGTAAATAAAGAGATGCACCACAGGTATTGTATATGGTAAGCTTTGATTATTTTACCGCTTGGGGCAAAAGTTTGAGTGTTGAGTTGCATATAAGAATTATCCTTCATCTTCGATATAGTAGCAACTCCTGATCCACTTTCAGTCTTAGCTTTGCTCGAGGACGAGCAAAAGTTTAAGCTTGGGGGGTGTTGACGGTCGTAATCTCATGATATCAACCGTCAATTATCCACCAAATGAGGCAAAACAAGTGAATAAAAATGGATTAACCCTGCTACTAATGAGTTCCACAAGATGTACATGAATATTTGGATGCAGGTGCCGAAACGCACACAAAATGGTTGGAAATACAGCAAAAACCAAGGATGAGCAACATTGGCGCAATGGCATGGCCGTCCGGCCAAGTGCCATGGCCCCCGGCCACCCCTCAGGCCATGCAGAGCTACGTCACCGTGTGACATGGTCTCCCAACTGCCTAGGTTGCCACATCATCGATCCTATGTACAAACAAACACAAAGTGGTGAAGATCCAACCATACATGAGAGCATCCAATGTATCCAAGGGTCACAAGCCGTTGGGATCAGGATTGGTGATGTCAAGGATTCGAGGGAAGAAACATGCAACAAATCGAGGGCAGACACATGGCCGCCTGACCACATGCCATGGCCGCCCGACCACTCCTCGGTGCATTTTTCATGTGCAACAAACCGCCTCAACTGCCAACCGACCTAGGGGAGCAATATCAAGTGTTGGATCTTTGAAGTCGGTGCATCAAGTGGCCGCCCGGCCATGTATGGTGGCCGCCCGGCCACCGACCTACCTCCTTAACCGACCTAGCACACCTACAAATACCCCCCTCACTTTCTAAGCTATAAATAGACCCCGAGAGCTCATTTGTAAGGTGTGGAGTTGAGTTCAAGTTCTATCTTAGAGTGCTACACTATTCTCTTAGTAG
Source organism: Paspalum vaginatum (assembly GCA_030272315.1). Lineage (NCBI taxonomy): Eukaryota > Viridiplantae > Streptophyta > Magnoliopsida > Poales > Poaceae > Paspalum > Paspalum vaginatum. Next base: position 22,584,306 of record CM059013.1, read on the forward strand.
TTAGGATAGTCCTGGGAGTTAGAGTTGAGTCGAGCTTTGCCTCGGAGTCTCCGGAGTTATCTTTGAGTCTGTGGTAAAACTCTTGTATCTTTTAGATTCAGATTACCTTCAATATAATTTTAGTTATATTTTACTCTAAGTCTATCTCTTGCGAGTGTGGTGTACCTTTCTTTTGCACACTTGCTAGGCATAGGCTGTGTCTAACTTTGTTATTCAATTCTTGTTATTCTTGCCGGTGCTATAACTCAACCCTATACTTAGACGCTAGGCTCTGGCTAGATCCTCTCTTCTGATCAAGGACGATCTATCATTGTTCAAGCTTCGCTTGAACACATTTATAGCGTGCCATCCTCTTCACGCAGCTTTGTCTGGTAGCCCTACTCGGTGACAGCGTGTGGTGTGCCTGTGTAGTCCAGGCCCGTCATTCGGGAGGCCCGTAGGTGTTAGGTAGACTCTCCTTCGGGACCAACTATCTACCCCTGGTACCCTCAAGACTCTAGAATTTCGCTCGACGCAAGACCCTGGCTGATTAATTAAGTTTCTTAGTTATTCACGGATAGCCTTTGCAGCCGATTAGAATTAGAGTTTGGTTACTTTATCTCACTCGTTGTCCTCCCAGGAAACTATACCTTTTCTACGAATATCTTTGATAGACTTACCTCTCCCACCAATACACCTATCTTTGTCACGTTTACCCCTGTTTAACTACTAGTTGGTATAACTTATCCAAGTATTACATTTTATTCGATTTGAGTATATTTAATTACACTCTCTCGCCTGCCGCTTCCCTGTGGAAATTTACGATACTCGGAATACTCTGAGTGAAAGTCTACAGCGGTCTCCGTGCGCTTACGGAGTAAAACCTGTAAAGGCTAAGAGACGCCAACACCAGGGTTTCAAAATGGGGAGTGTGGATAAGACCTTGTTTCTCCTCAAGCATGGTAGTGATCTTCTTATTGTCCAGATATACGTGGATGATATCATCTTTGGTGGCTCTTCTCACTCTCTTGTTACCAAGTTTTCTGAGCAGATGTCGAAGGAGTTTGAGATGAGCATGATGCGAGAGTAGCAATTTTTCCTTGGACTGCAAATCAAGCAAAGGCGTGAAGGAACCTTCATCCATCAAGCCAAGTACACGAAGGACATTTTGAGGAAGTTTGATATGGGAGACTCCATGACCATGGTGGCTTCCATGTCAACACAAACGGCATTTGATGCAGATGAAGAAGGGGAGGTGGTGGACCAGAGAGAGTACCAAGGGATGATCGGCTCACTTCTATACCTGACAGCGACTAGGCCAGACGTCCAGTTTGCGGTTTGCCTTTGTGCGCGTTTTCAGGCCTCACCGAGGACATCACACCATCAAGCAGTGAAGCGTATCTTCAGGTACCTGAAATACACTCCTGAGCTTGGTCTTTGGTTCTCTTTAGCTTTGACGCTCTCTCTCAGAGGGAATCCAGATGCTGACTTTGCGGGTTGTCGGTTGGAGCGCAAGTCGACTTCTGGCAGCCTGCCAGTTTCTAGGTACTTCTCTTGTCTCTTGGTCCTCACGCAAGCAATCTAGCATAGCCACTTCCACCACAGAAGCCGAATACGTTGCTATTGCTAGTTGCTGCTCCCAGCTGCTTTGGATGAGTGCTACCTTGAGTGACTTTGGCCTCAGCTTTAGGAAGATCCCTCTCCTAGTAGACTCTACTTCTGCTATTTTTGTAGCTAGGAACCCTGTCTTGCACTCTAGAACCAAACACATAGACGTGAGGTTTCACTTTCTGAGAGATAACTATGAGAAGAGAGACGTAGACTTGATCCACGTGGAGACTGAGAACTAGTTGGCAGATATCTTCACCAAGCCCTTAGAGCTTCATGCGTTTGCTCGATTGCATGGGGAGCTTGGTGTTTGTTACCCCTTTTAGGTTGAGGTAACTTGTAGTTTAGGTTTTTGATTTGCCTTTTCTTTGCTTTTCTTTATTTTCTTTGCATTTTGTATCATATCATGCATTGCATTGTATCATATGCATTTTCACTTTCACTAGCACTAGAGCTCTTTTGGAATGACTAGTTAGTACTTGCTTGTGCTAGATTGTACAGTTGCTTGCTTGATCATGGTTGGCTAAGCTCCTTGAATCTGTCTAATATCTTTTGTGAGCTAAGTCACTTTTATTTCTTGAAAATCAAAAACCATGATCACCACTTGACTTGGCTACCTAGCATGTGTAGGAATGGTGAATGTTATTCTATCTTTTCATGCTTGGATATGCTAGTCGTATGCCTTTGTTAAGTTTCTGCCTAAGCATTTATGACACCTTGCCTAAACCTGAAATCTGAATTAAATCTGTGCACATTGTGTGTCTTATGAGCTTAATTGAAAAGATCCAGGTGGGTTCGCGTGTCACACTGTTCTAGTTTGAGATAGCTTGCCTTTGCACTTTGGCATGAACTTGGACTAGGCTGTGTATGACCAAAACCTTGTTTTAAGCTTCTGATGGTTTCTGAACCTAGGCTTGGCATTGGTTGGCAAGAAGTGGCACAAACAAGTGAATAACCCCTAGCATATGATCTGTTTTGCATGAAGTTACAAATTACTAAATTTGAAATATGCAAGTCTCTAAATTGCTTATGGCCTATTGTATATGCTTTGGTTGAGAGTAGCACACCTTGTATGTTTTGCTAGCATCTTGCTGTTCATGCCTATCTTTCTAGATGCTATTCATGTTGGTGATGCTTTCTTTTCAACAACCCTGAAAGCATGCTCCTGATCTGTATAAGATAGATTCAATTGAGCTTGTTGCATGCTTCCTTGCCCTCACTTGCTCTGTATGCTAGAACTTGTATTTACTAGCTTTTCATCCCTGCTGAGCTCTTCATGGTACACTTCCTGCACTTCATGGCATATTTTAAGGGGGAGCTGTCTAGTTTAGGGGCAGTCAGATTCTGTGAACCCTTGATGTGTCCATTGTCAACAAGGGGGAGAGATGTTGACCTATAGGAGTGTCAAGGACCAAGGGGGAGAATTCTGGAGAGATCTAGATGAGGGGGAGCTGTGCTTTCAGGGAGTTTAAGCTTTTAGCATGCTCTTGCATCGGTGCGTTGAGCCTTTTGCCCCTTTCTGGAGGAGCCGATGCTTTGCCTAAGCATGACTGTGTTGAGCCGGTTTGCCTCTTTCTTGAGGGTCATGCTTTAGTTTGATCGACTGCGTTGAGCGGTTTCCCTTGTCTTAGGTTTTCTTTTTGTTGCTTCAATTTGCCCTTCTTAGCTTGTGTTTGGTTTTTGGGCATTTTGAGCAACTTTCTTGTTTTCTTCTTTCTTTTCAGTTTTACGCTTGTTTTTCTTGTCTTTATTCTATTTCAGGTTACAGGTAGAAGATGTTGACAATGCACTCATCAAGGGGGAGATTGAGAGCCAATGGACCGGCTCCATTGCCTCTGGAGTGATGAGTGATTGTCAACGTATGCCAAAGACCCAGAAGGACTTTGGCACAAGACCTCCGATGGACAGGAGGCCATCCAATGGACTAGAGGTAGATGGAAGTCCTCCGTAGGACTGGAGGCATGCTCGACGTTGGTCGGCCATGAGAGTTTGGTACACTGAGGAGCGGCACAGCAATGGCAGGAGTAAGACCTACGAAGGACTGCGAGGTGACCCTGATGGACTGGGGATGCCGGGTACCACCACGGTACTCCAACCCGAGTACATGGCGCGAAGATGGGCGAGAGCGTTGCGGATTCGCTCAAATCCGCCACCCTACCACCAAGTTACCAGACTTGGCGAATGGGTCATTCTCGCCGAGATAGAGTGGAGTGGGCCGTTCCAAGCCCAGGAAGGAAACCCTAAAGTTTCCCAGTTTCGGACTTCAAAACTAGGGGGTCGATTGACGGATTTGGACTACTGGCCACGTGGACGTCATCCAGGAGTTTGCATGCATCCGAAGAAGATAAAGACTCCATCGCGGTCGTCTGTCCCATAGAAAGTCGTGTCTTTTCCGTTTTGGCCCCTACGGGCGTTTCTGTAATATAGGGGTCTTAGTGTAAACTGTGTCCGTTAGGCCAGGGCTGTATATACCTAAGTGGCTGGTCATTTAGATGACTCTTCTACCTCAAGAAACCCTAGGCTTAGTTTCCAACCAGCCAAGAGCTTAAGATTAAACCGGGTGCTTAGCTTAGGATTTGAGAGGCCCCTAGGCTAGTACTTTGCATTAGTGGGAGGATGAAGGGTGGCAGGCTGTGAGGAACCTTGTAAGCACTGATTTCCACTTCTAATCAAGGCAAGATTCGTCCCCATTTTGTGCTCATGTGTGCAACCATCTCCTTCCGCCTTCTGCAGTTGGATTTTGGATGAAACTCAAAGGCTTTTGGTGATTGGCTTTGCCCACGAGTAAATCCTGTTCTTTTGGCTCTTTTGGACTTGCTAGGATGTGGAGATTATGACCTAGATCATCTCAATCCTGCAGGATTGCCACGAGCAAGTTCCTCTTGAGTTTTTCCCTTTCTTGCCCAAAATTTCCCCTCTTCATGAGATCTGAAATTCCTGCTAATCCCTTGATTTTTTTTGAGTAGATCTTTTGGAAATAGCTTTGGAATACTACTAGTATAGCCTAGGCAAAATTTCATGAAGATCCGAGAAGATTTGGTCAAGTTTAAGGTTTGCAAACTCAAAATCCGAGGCTGTTTTCTGGCCACACCGGATAGTCTGGTGCAACTTCATAGGATAGTCTGATGGACCTAATAGTATCCAAATGTGCTGAATATTTAGTATGTTGTTCCCCATGTATTCCTCAGCCTGCGGTTAAAATTTCATGATTTTTCGAGCCCGTTTGATTTGGTTTTGGCAATTTTCTTTGCAGCCTTGTCTGTCTGAAAATTCCCTCTCGGACTGTCCAGTAGGGCATGTCGGACAGTCCAGTGGCAGCAGTGGTTTTCCCCCAGATTTGGTTAAAGTTGTTCCTATGGTTTGTGGCTTGTTCTAGGTGGGTTTCGGGGTGCCTAGGATCATTCCTAAGGTCTTTAGCGCCTCATTTGCTAAGAGATCTTGGTGATCACTAGGCGGATTCCTTTTGGTTGGTTTGTGTTCGTTTGCTTCCGTGCTTTTGCCTCAACCTCGCTTTGGTGGTTGCTTGTATGCCTATACTCTTTTCTTGCTGTGTATCAGTGAGACGCATCTAGGTGCGTTGCGTGACTAGAGAGACACTTCGACGTGAGTTGTTGCTCCGCTGGGCTTGCGATCTTTTTTATCATTGAGTTGAGTGCTTCCGCTTGCTTGGTGCGTATCCTCTCAGTGGATGGCACCTTGCGCTAATACACACGTATATGTTCAGTGGACGATGTCTAGTTCTTTTCTCAAGCACCAGTTTTGGGGATTCTGAGTTTGAGTTTTAAAGTGCTCCTATTTACCCCCCTCTAGTGTCATGTCTTGGTCCTACATCGTGTTGAGCTCATATTGTACCTTGACTTGTGTGTTTTGCCTTGTTTGTGTGTTTAGGCTTCTTGGAGAGCCGTTCAATCCTATCCCCTGAGATGTTTGACTCGAAGACCGGAGCAAGAGTTCGACGTGTGCAGCAATCGCCGTATCTGCTACCTCAGCAAAGTGAATGGCAAGTCCACTGGAATCCCCACTTGATGCATAAATTATCCAGTTTTATATACATAACCCATTGCCCTGTATAAACATTAAAAATTGATTGTTTTGCTTGCTAAGGAAACCTAGTAGGATATAGCCACCGAACCAATTAAGATGTAGCGCGCATAGGTGGATCGCTCATTCAATTATTTATATTAATCTTCATGATATATGTGGATGTGGATGGATGTTTTCGAAGAAACATGGGGTAAGGCCTTGGCATACGACTTCGATCGGCTAGGCCATAAACAGGGTAGAAATCCTAGGGAGCTGTTATCACGGTCTCTCCGGAGTCTAGTCTTCGTAGAGGAGATTTGGGCTAGTGTTTGCTCAAGCATGGGCACTGTGGGAGCTCTACCCTGAAGGACCGAGTTGATGATTCATCTTGCCTAACTCCTTTTCTTGCAACCACTTGATGTTGTATGCGGCAACACTTAGTTGGAACCCGCAAGGAATAACTCGGCAGAAGCTGGTGAGCTGGGATGCATGGGTGACTAGGAATGGGGAGCAGTCATGTGTCTGCGGACATCCGGCGACATCTGAGTGACAGGTGGTCCTAAGTCTCTCATGGTTGATGTCCGGGGAATAATTGTGTGGGAAAGACCTTGAGCGGGAAAGCACCTCATGATGAAAGTCCTGGACCAAACTTGTGGGTAAAGTGTGCACCTCTGGCCAGAGTATAAACCTATCTAGATACTCGTTGTCCAGCAGTATGGATGGGTTATGGCTTGGTTTCGGCAATTAGATTTTTCACAAAACTGTGGGAATGGTTGGGATAAAATATGTTTTGTTCTGCAGGCAGATGCTGAGGAGGAGTGTGGAAAATGTGTTGGCCTGCGTGCCATGAGCCACAGTGGTCCGACATGTCCAATGACAACCTTTTTATGGGAAGAACTATTTTTCTCAACTAAAACTGAGAACTAATGAACCTTGCATATGAAATTGTTTTCTTGCAAATTTTACCCTGTGCTCCAGATATATCTTGCATATAGTGATAGCTTCTACCCTCCCTCTTTATGGAAGAAGGTGGGCTTGCGGAGTACGTTTGTACTCACCCTTGCTTTGTTTTTGGTTTACAGAACAAAGAAGACGATCATGAACAAGTGAGGGTTATGGCCTACCTCCAACCGTGCTTGTGGGGAAGCTTGGGCTCCGCTTTTGGGCTGCACCCCATTTGGTCTGTCCCATTAGGGCATATGTGTAATCATCTGATGTAAGAATGTGATTACCATAACTCCTGGGAATGGTAATAAAGCACATTTTAGTCCCGCCTAAGGGCGTGGGCGCTTCAATTCTGATGTTCTAATTTTGTCTCACATGGCATGCCATTTTCTAGTTTAACACTCCTCCAGGTCCGAATTACTTGTCATTTTGGACATCGACACGGTCTCCAAAACATAAGTTTGACCAATGTTTTTATTAGAATACAAATAAATATTCTAAGAAATTTATACTTTTATGAAAATACTTGTTAAGATAAATTTATACATATGACTTTCAAAATTCAAAACTAAATAATATAAAAGTTACATATAGTTGAAGTTTTAAAAGTTTAACTTATAGCTTTTCTAAAACGAAAACTAATTGGGACCTGGAGGGAGTACAAAGTTTAACATTCATACATATTTAAATTGCCCTTTATTTCCCTTCCCAATGATAAATATGCATTGCTTTCAATCACAAATAAAAATATCTACTATGCACCACAACCAGGTGGCCTCACACCCCCGTGTGCCCCTGCCTCCCCAGGAACCCACACCCCCAACCTTCCCTCGCCTCCCCCCGATGCCCTGCCCCCAACCCTAGACGCCCTTCCGCTCCACTCGCACTCTCTGCACCGTGATGGCAAGACCCTCGCCAATCCGTCCCATCGTGAGCCTCACATGCCCAACTCATGTTCCACTCGCAGCTCGCCCATCCCTTAGTGATGGATTACGTGACATGCTCATGGCTTGCCTACCCCATGTGGTGCAGCCGCACACACACCCGCCCCTGCACACCGCCATTGTAGCTCTTGTGCACCATGCTCAGCCACCTACTACATGCACCATTGCGCCCTCATGCCACTCTGGAGTTCAGTGCATAGCACATACTCCTAACTTCTTATCATCCATTGCCAAAAGCGGGACCCTGACTCTTGGATTCCCTCTGAGGCTCAGATGCCTACACTTGCTCACGGATGCCGTACCAGCTTGTATTTAGGTGAAACACCGTCTCCTTGATCCTTAGTACTTTCTACCTGTTAATTCATAGCGGTGTTATTGAGAGCCAATGGACCAGCCCATATTGCTCTCTTGGTGATGAATGATTGTTAACAAGTGCAAGCCCTCCGATGGATTGGAGGTAGAAGAAGACTTGGATGCACTGAGGCAAAAGCCCTCCAATGGACCGGAGGCACAAGAGCTCGGCGTCAGTCAGTCATGGAAGTTCGGTACATGGAGGGATGGACCTGCAGCAGCTGTGTAAGACCTCTGATGGACAGTGACGCAGCTCTGATGGACTATAGAAGCTAGGTGCAGCTGTGGTGCTCCAATATGAGTGCATAGCATGAATACGTTCGAGGGAGGCTGCGGCTTCGGTTCAACCACCACTCAAGTTCAAATGACTTGGTGAGTTGGGTCAAAAGTCACCAAGATAGAAGAGAGGTGGGTTGTTCCAGGCCCAGGCAGAGACGTCCTAAAGTTTTCTAGTTTCTGACTTCAAAACAAAGGGTGCAAATGTTGATTGGACTACTGACCACGTGGTCGACATCAGAAGAATGCGTGGAAGAGAAGATCAAGTCGCCATCATGGTCCTCTATCCCAAAATATCCTATACTCTTTCATTTCAGCCTCTCATGACATTTCTAGTTGTAGGGTGTTAAGTGCAAAATTGCCAAAACTGAACCTAGGTATAAATAGGCTAAAGGTTGGTCATTTAGACTTCTCTTGGCTTGTGTTAGGGTTTGATTAGTGCAGGATTTTTGTCCCTAGGCTAATAGCTTCAAGTTTAGAGAACTTTAGTGAGATCTAGCTCCATCAAGAGAGGGTAGGAGTAGGGAGGTTCCTTGGGCATGAAATCCTTGTAATCTTGTGGATCTTTTGAGACCCTTTTGGGCAGCTAATCATGTGATTTCCGTGCAGCAACTTGTGTGTTCTTCCCCTTACTCTTTCCCTTTGGTTTTTGGCTTCAATCCTTGGCTTTTCGGGTGTTTGGGAGGCCAAAGTTGGATCCTTCTTTTCTTGCATTTTTGGTTTGCTAGGAAGTGGTGGATTTGTGCCCTTGAATGCCAAATACATTAGATCCATGAGCAACCTCCGGTGACCTTGTTCTTTTGAGGAGTCAAATTCATGAAGAATCTAGGATCTTTTGGAGTGTATCTTTTGGTATGTCTTAGAAAAGCTTTCCTCAAATTTTGTGAAGTTTGGAGCTCGTTTGGTCAAGTTTTGGACAAGTTTTGGGTGGATTTGGGATTGTTTTCTATGTCCTAAAAGTGGCTAATTTTTACACCATCGGACCATCCGATGGTTCAATGGTGGATAGTCTGCAAGTGAACTATAGATAGTCTGTAGTTCAAAGTCAGGGATAGGGATTTTGAGGCCTCGCTACAAGATACAACCGGATTTTTCCCAATGTGATCGAAGGTTTGGCACTCTCCCTGTAGTCCACTTTAATTTATGGTGCACACCAAGTGCACTCTTTAGGAGTCTCTATTCATCATCCTGGCAAGGTGAAGCTCATGCCCTGCACAATCCTTGTTCTTTGGGCTTCCATAGTCTCCTTAGCAAGCTCCAAGAACGCATCGTGGCGACCAAGTCTACCTAGGTTCTAACAAACAACAAGAGTATCAAGCCTTCGGTCTTCGCTGGATCTTGACCCTCACTAAGATGCACATAAGTCTAATACCCTCACTTGCTCTCAAAGGTGTGAATTCTCAAAGTAGTTGATCAAATGGTGAAGCTTGGATGACTCTTGAAGTCTACAACGTTGCCGGAGTGTCAAGAGTAATGAAATGAGACTTGGGAACCAATATATATAGCCCTCCTATCTATGAGACCCATTGGAAAAGAAGAAAGCAGTTCCCAGTTCACATCGGATGGCCCAACTAGTTCACTTTTTAGGGTTGGCCATTCCGGTCCTTGTAACTTTTCAACCACTTAGCCAACAAGCCATTACTGTGGATAAGTCTGACCCTTAGTCTAACCTATACATTAGACCTTCCAGTACATTGTGGCTAACCGTAGACCAAATATAGCCGTTACTTGCTAGAAAGGTCAGACACTCGACCTATTATGCTTAGACCTTCTTGTCCACATAGCACTTGGGCAGTTGGAATCACCTTCGTCTAGCAAAATGGTCCGCCCTATTAGGGTTGGACCTTCTGGTCCATGTACCATGGGAATTTCCACATCTTCTGCCAAAATGGTCCGACACATAGTCCGACCTGCTAGGTTCAGACCTTTTAGATCCACTAAGAATATTTGAGTTTCAACCCTAGCCTTGAAAAGATTCGACCAGTAAATTTTTCTAGGGTTAGACTTTCTAGACCTTAGAAATATTTCCTAAACTTGATTTATTTTCAAGTGTTTTGAAGTTGAATTTCATTTCTTACCAATCAGTCCATGGCAAACATGCCATGGCTTTGTGATTACCACTAGGTACTCCACAGTTGGAGTAGATCAAGTATATACATGATTCAAGGACTTGGAGCTCAACGTCCTGGATGGTGATGTCAAAGAGACATCTAATGAGGACATCTCTCCTATTCATACACTTGATGATACTCCTCCAGTGGTGATGCAAGGACCTATCACAAGAGCACGCGCACAGCAATTGGATCAACAGGTGAGCTCGTTTCTTTGTGCACGTGCATATACTTGTGAGGATAGTATGCTACCTATTGTTTCTATTGATTATATTGAACTTAGGAACAATGGAGAGGAACATGAAGGCATTGGGAACCAGCAAGGGCAAGGGAGGAAGCAAGAGAGGCATCCAAGTAAAGTTGGAGGCCCAATTCATCTCGAAGTAGGCCACCTCGGCCTCCAGGGACAGTCTGCACCAAACGGGCTCCGTTTTCGGTGATCCACATATGCCTGGAAAGATAAAAACATAAGCTTTCCAATGCCACCATTTTCAAGTCTATTGGAGTTCAGAGTCGACGGGAAATAGCATTGGAAATCAATGGACTAGAATCTGTCCAAGGTGCTGTTCCACCCCTTTGGGCCATTGGGCCATGTATCATGTAAGAGTCCTTTGAGTTCGCATCTAGGAGTCCTTGGATGACCCTAAGGTCTATAAAACCTTAGCCGCCACCCAAGTTAGGGTTTCAGGATTTGCTTAGATTACTCTGTTGTTGAATAGTTTTGCCGTTTGAGAACACTCTGGGTTGTGAGTCCCCAACTTTGTGAGATTAATCATTCATCTGCAAGTTTAGTTGCAATCTTTCTTGTTCTTGCTCATATTCTCGATTCACTAGCAGGGATTAGCCTTCGTGGCGAGGTCAACCAGGCAGGGCACGGTTGATAACCAGAGGACGCATGGTGCTGCGATTGCAGGGGCTTGATCGTGCCGATCGGGAGCCGGATCATGAGTGTCTCGTGCCGCCAAATCGACTTACCCTCCACCTGACGGAAGATCGGGAATCCCCATTCCCATCAACATCGAAGAGGTTGTCACGGAATGGTTTTGTGTCCTAAGGGTTGTATTGTACTATTGGGTTGTCATGATACACCTAGGGACCCACCACTGCTAGACTCTCTATGCAAGATCCCCCCTCTACCACCACGCTTCCATAAGACCAAGTTGCTCAAACCACCTTCAATGATGGTACAAGGTAAAATTCAGAGTAAACTAAGCAGTTCATCACATATATACCTCATAAGAGACCTTATGACTGAACTAATGAGCAAACACATGCTATCATGGATGCTTAGTTTAAGCAGTATTTCAATCCTAGAGTGCTAGAGAAGAAAGTGCCAATAGATCCAAATATGAAGGAATTCTTTAGGAAGATAAACATGCCCAAAGTTGTTGCTATCAAATTATGATCATACTATCTCAAAGGTTGTAGTTCAGGAACAAGTGAAAAGAAAAAAATGTGTCCCAACTTGGACATCAACCACAAACAACTCCTGAGTTGCCATTGGAACATGACATTAATATGGCTGACTTTCTAAAGGGGTCAAATCTTCTACGATAGACCGTGATTGATACAAGTACTGACCTTGTATGGAAATAGGAGAGCATGGCAAACCTTGAGTTAGGCCTTACTTGATGATGGACATACCAAACCAAAAATGGACCGATTCCATGATTAATACATGATGAAATCGTCTACTGAGATGGTCCATCTCAGTGTGCAATATAAAGATATTGACTACTTCAATGGGCAGGATGAGATATAGTTGGTTTTCAAGGATATATACGAGATACACTAGTGGAACACTCTCGACATCTCTCTGGTCGGCTATTGTGTTTTGTAAGTGTTTGGTCGTTTTTTAGTTTTGACAATTGTTTTGTGCATCCTTGCTCTATTTACGGCATGCATGTTGTCTCACTTATTACATATATCATGTAGAATAGAGATTCAAATGTGTCGGTGAAGAGCAAATTTTCATCGTGGGCTTCTTGCACCCAATGTTGGTAAACTAATAGAATGTAATGAACTTCCCAGATGATTCATTCAAAAGAATGGTGATTCTTTTGCTCTACTCCTTTAGATATGTTAGTCTTTATTACTATCCATACAACATATATTCCTAGCACAATGTCTTGTCCAATTAGCAATTCCCATATATACATTTTTAGCTTCCGTTGGATACTACTTATAGTCGATCTTGAACAAAGCACTGCTATGTGTTGGACTTGGACTCAAAGAGAAAGTGATGTGAATAATTATAAATAGTCATATACATGCTTAACCAGTAATTTCTTACCTTCCACTAATGCACCTTTATAAAATGTTGCTTTTGTTGAACCAAGCACCAATCATTTTAATGTGCTATGGGAAGAGTTCCAAAAAAGCACTATGGTCCATCTAAAGAAAAACAATAGCTCATGCCAAACTTTCAGGTATGTATGAGCTTGCACATATCATTTGACATTTGTCATATGAAACCTATTGTGCTTAATTTCTTTTTTCTTCCCATGTTTAAGACACGAAGATGGGAATAATTTATGTAGAATCTATGTTTGTGAGTTCATTCATAATTTAATTGGTAACAACTCAGTGAAAAGAGATATCAAAGTACGTAAACAAACTCACAACATATTGTTTCTCATCAAATATTTGATTTTATATATTCATATTTTGCAAATGATAGCTCACGAAGATGAAGAATTAACTACTCCCATTTGAAAGGATCCAAGAAATTTAAAAACAACAGTTAGGATTTTTTATGAGGAGTTCATATCCAAAAGCGGAGAGTTCCACTACAATGAACCATCTCTTCCTATCAGAAAAGATGAACATGAAGAAATGGACGGATGAATATCGTTGTTATTGTATAGATTGTATAAACTGTACTATGCATATATTTTAGAGTACATATTTTTCCTATTAATATATAATGCCATTAATATGTACACATGTATGACTAATCGTTCTACATATATAGGCATATACACTACTATAGAAGTGGCTAGCAAGAAGGCCGCCTTTGAGAGGTTAGAGGCGGCTAAGAAAGAGGGCCGCCCCTGATAGCCTAAAAGTGGGCCCCAGCTTGAGAACCGCCTCTGGTACAAGACTTACTAGAAGCGGCTCAAGGCATGGTCCACCTTTGCTAATAGCAGGGACGGTCCATGCCACAAGCCGCCTCTAGTTACTCGGATACCAGAGGTGGTTCATACCGTCCACCGCTCCTGAATTAGCAGGAGTGGTCCGTTGTATGAGCCACCTCTGGTATCTAATTTACCAAAGGCAGCTTCTAGCACAAACTCCTCCTACTAATAGCAGAGGCAGTCGGTTCCATGAGCCGCCTCTAGTAGATTAGTTAGTAGAGTTGGTTCATCGTTTGGGCCGCCTCTAGTTTTATGCCAGCAATAAATACATGATCTTCTTCCTCCCTGAGCTTTTTTAACCCGTGGAGCGAGCTTGGGCGCATTAATGGTGCCCAAGAATTGAGAAATACAGGGGGAGGCTTTTCTTTTCATTTTCTTTGGAGTTCCAAGAGAATGGAGGTATGGCTACACTCTCATTGCATTTAATTTGATTGTCATGTAGTAAATGATGTGGTTCATATAGAAAGATCTTATCACTGTTGCCTAAACTGCTGTTTAGACCGTTAAAACACCGTTTAAATGCTAAACAGTGGCAGACCGTCTCCGTTTAATTGGCCATTTACACCATTCAAACCCGTTTAAACTGGCCATTTAGCACTGAATAATGGCTAAACAATAGGTAGCCAACTGTTTACCGGTTAGCGTTTAGGCTAATGTTGCCGTTTCTTAGGCTACCGAAATAAATCCGCAAGCGCACGGAAACACGTTGTAGCTTTTCACCCAAGAGTATTCTAGGGTATCGAAATCCATGAGGAACAAGGAGTAACTCAACGTAAAACAGATAGGACCGAACAGCAAAACCAACAATTGTAGAGATAATTAACAGAGCAAAGCAGGATCACTACTTTAGATAAAATAACTTAACTACACTAAACAAACCAGAACTCTACTCAGCTGATTTACTTGGACACTGAGGTGGTAGAACCACTTCCGGGCACCAGAGTGCTGATAACCCCGACGAGAAAGGCGGGCACTATAGGACTCCGCTATGCGTCGATGACAACTTATCCGAACAACGGGGTTGGACTACACAGGACACACAGCCGCTGTCACCAGGTGGGACTACCAACCAAAACTGCATGGGACAAGACACCTTCCAAGGAAAACTCTAGCCTAGACACCATGTCTACACAACCGAGTTTACTACTACACTGGTTCGAAGCCAGAGAGCAAGCACAATTGTACAGCTAAACTACACAGAGCACACTTGGCACCCGTAAACTACTAAGCAGGGGCTAAGTATGTAAGTAAAGTAAGTATGGAATAAATAAAGCAGAGGAGCAAGGAACTTTACTGTATCCTAGAAATAGAGTAATATTTCCTCTGAGAGTAAGAGCTCGGGAATAGAATAGCAAAGAGAAATCCGACTCCTTCACTCTACAACTCACTGCTCACTCTTGATACAATTGGCTCTCTCTACAATGCCAAGGGCGGCCTCACTACTATACTGTACACTCAACTACACAACCACACTATTCTTCTCTTGATCCACCACCCCTTGCAAATGACCTCCCGGGGGGTATTTATAGCATTGGAGGTTGAGGGGGGTACTTGTAGGTGTGTAAGGTCGGTAGTGAGGTAGGTCGGTGGACAAGGCAGCCACTATGCATGGCTGGGCAGGCCACTTGATCAACCGACCTTGTTAATCCAATGGTTGGTATGCACTCCCTGAGTCGGTTGGCGGTTGAATTAGTTGATGAACGTGCGATTTGGAGTCGGTGCATAGCCGGGCGGCCACTCCTTGGATCGCTGACATCGTCAATCCATTGTATGATGGCCTTCCGACCGTTGGATTCATTGGATTCTTGGTTGCAAGGTTGGATTTGTCTCCTTTTGTGTTTTATTGCATGTAGGTCGAAGATTGTGTATTGTGACTTGGTCGGGCGACCACGTGTAATGGCCAGGCGGCCACTACACAGGGCTGAAATGCTGCCTGGGCCTGTTGGTGGCTAGGCGGCCATAGTGGGTGGCCAGGGCGGCTAGGGTGTATGGCCGGCCGGCCATGCACTTTTGTTCTTTTGCCTTTACCTTGCCACTTTGTCTCTATTTTGGTCATTTCTTCGATATTCTGTACGTGACAAGCTCCTGCATCCATCATTTGTACACAATTCGTGGAACCAGTTAGTAATACATGAAAGCTTGATAAATTATGCCCTCAAACATGAAATGTTGGTGGTCGAAATGGGTTTTATCGACTACCAACACCCCCCCCCCACACACTTAAACCGTTGCTCATCCTCGAGCAAAGAGTAGAGTTAAGCATAAGTGGATAGGGCATAACATTAGCCTTCACCATAGCAAGCACTAGATTATTCCCAACTATTTCATCTGCCCAGGATTTCAGTGGTTTCTACACTTTAGTTTTGAGATGTTGAAACATGGAACAAGAATATATCAGAGTTAACTTCAAGTTCCCCCACACTTGAGAAAGAGGGTTTTAGAATTTTCAAAAGCAAGGCTTGCCAACTCTTTTGTTCTCAAGACCAGCTCTCGGATCACTCCTAGGACAAGGTGTCCTTTTCAGAATCTTGTTTTCCTCACATCCTATGCTACCAAGGCTTTTATGGAGCTGAGGTAGTTGGAGAATGAGGCTTCCCCGTCATGTTTGTATCATCGAATCAAATCGAGTGTCAAGAAAGAAGTTCATAATCAAATCAGATTTGGCCATGTGCAAGTGTAGATGCAAGGATTCGTCTCTTGTATTCGTTTTTCTTGATTCCCATGTTTGAGTAGAGGGCATGGAGTTCTTCTTTCTTTTTCTTTTCATCTTTTCTTTTTTTTCGAATCTCCATGCCTCTCTTTCTTTCAAACAAGACTTTAATGGGATCATTGATGTTTCATGCACACCTTTTTGAGAGACTTTATTTCATGGAACGTGCATGAACATGCCAATATTCTCAATTGATATGAACTCTTTTAGTGGCACAAGACTTGATAAGGCTCAAAACAATCAAGGAAGCACAAATGTACAAGTTTCTTTTTCATATGTGGCACTGGTGGGACAAAGGATAGGTACTTGAGATCATCCAAGATGGGGTCCTTATTTTATTTTGGAAATAAAACTCATACTCATGTGGGATAGTTCCTTTAGTTTTCTCTAATTCTCTTATCTCACATGGATCAACAAATTAAACATAAGTGGTTCCCTAATCATGAGAGTATCCAAAGGCAAGATTAATCTAGCATAGGGAATAAAATGGTGCAAGCACAAGTTAAATGTGACACTATGAACTTGTAGAGCATGATTTGATCAAGTTCATGTGTGAAGTGCAAAGGACTAGAGGTACATGAATGTAAATGTGTATACCTGACCTCCACGTACGGGTTCGAGCTAAAAATGGCCCAACCAGCCCAACACTATGGCCGGGTGACCAGAGGGTTGGCCGAGCGTCCAGCTTGGTGGCCGGGCGGCCACACATTTTTGTGTGTTCGACCCATGCACTGGTTTGTTTTGTTGAGGGAGCTTTGGGGAGACGTGACAGGTCCACGCAATGTGGTTTCGTGAAAATTGATGACCGGGTGTCCACTATGCATGGTCGGGCGGCCACTCGTTTTCGCTCAACTCCCCTGAAACTTTCTGAGTAGTGTGTTTGTACCCTGTACATCGTGTTTTGATTGTGGTTCCTGCAGGGTTAGTGACAGAAGGTCGAATGGCTTTGCCCATTCTTCCCAAGCATATTATTCAATAAAGGGAAAGTATCCTAACTTTATAAAATGAAGCAAAAGTAAGGCGCTTATTGCATGGATGAATGAGTTCGAGAGAAACTAAACCTAAGCACTAAATGGATTAGAAAATAAATGCGCCTATGATAACTAGATGCACTGGGCGCCAATGGTGCGGGAGGATCATAAAGATCAGGGCGCCCAGTTGCATCCGCAAGACAACGGACTTTGGTGGAAGAAACCCTTCCTAAGGATGTTGATCTTATCTTCAATCTCCATCCACCAAAGTTCACCCTCCGCACAACGCTCCTCTAGGTTCTGAAATATGGCCTTGAGCATTGTGAGCTCCTCCCTAAGAGAGGCTACAGTGTCCTCCTCCTCCTCCTCCTCATCTGAGGAGCCTTCAAACTGCCCTGGAGGTCCTCTGATGGGGGGAGTTTTGGCCACCCTGTTCACCGTCCTCCTGCGGTAGTGTGGAGTCGATGGACTCATTCGATGGAGGCATCCGGCTTGGGCACCCTAGGTATAAACACTTTAGCATACCTGCCCGTGGGTGTTTTCACTCCACGGAGGGTATGGGTGGATGGACTAGGGAAGGCCGGCTCCTTGGAAGGTCCAACGACCTCCTCTTGGAACAAGCTCTTGATACAATTCATCGGTGCGATGGCCCCTATGGTAGGATGAGGAGACGGGCGTGCCATCTTCTTGGCGATGGTTCTCGCTGGAGACAGAGCCCTTCTCAAGTTGTCCACACTGTGGGATCGACGCGAGGAATCTAGACAGCCTTCGCGGGTGGCTGGCCGGCCACGCAGGGTGGTACCCATGGGCGGGCGGCCATCCTCTATGGCCGGGAGGCCATGAGGTGTGGCCGGGCGGCCATGGGGCCAAGCCCCATGGGCCACGGCAACCTCAGGGTGAGCTTTTCAGGGTTTTCCCCGAAGGGGATGGCCTGGAGGTGTCGCGGTGACTCTTCGGACGTGGGGCTGTAGGTTGCGGTGGTGTCAGGATGAGATGGAGATCATGGCCTTGCCCTTGCTCTGAGGAGACAGGGGTGCCATGGCTAAGTGGAAGGTGGAGGTGGAGTGTAGATGGGGAAGAATATGGCTTTCCTCTCCTTAAAACATTGGAGAAACTCACCCTCATCCACTCAACAGTCCCGAAGTTATTGGATCGTCGCTCCCAAACTCAAATTTTGAGTTTTGGCTGGCCGGGCGGCCACAAGGGGTGGCCGGGAGGCCATGCCCTAGGGTCCAGGTGGCCAGACCCATGGCCGGGTGACCATGGCCCATGGCCGAGTGGCCAGGCCTTGCTTGGGCTAGATGTACCACAAGCTGAGTTGCCCTCATTGGTGAGTTGTGGACCCAAATATTCGTGTAGCACGGTGGTTGTGTTGAGATTTTTAGCAAAAGGTGAGATTAGATAGAATTTTAAGGGAGAAGAGAAATAGTGTACATGGCTTCTTTTAAGGTCTAAGCTTGACCGTGGACTGGGTGATCAAACTACCTCGTGTAGCTCGAAGACGTCCACTTATTCGAGTGTAGGCATTTCGGGCTCAAGAAAGATTTTAAGGCATTGCCCATTTGCCTTAAAAACCCTTCCGTCATCGTCCTGGAGGGTGACGGTGCCGTGATCGTTGGCATCAAGAACTATAAAAGGTCCTTCCCACTTGCTTCTAAGTCTCCCATGACCAAATAAACGAATGCGGGAATTAAAGAGTAGTACCTTATCTCTCGGTTTGAATGTTTTGATCTTGATCCGCTTATCGTGCCATCTTTTGGTGCGCTCCTTGTATAGCTTGGCACTGTGGTATGCCTTCTCCCTCCATTCCTCCAATTCGGCCAGTTGTATCTGTCGTCTCACGCCTGCCGACTGGAGATCCATGTTCCACCTCTTCACCGCCCAATGAAATTTGAATTTGAGTTCCACTGGAAGATGACAAGTCTTGCCATACACCATTTGGTATGGTGTCATGCCAATGGGAGTCTTATATGCTATGCGATATGCCCAAAGAGCATCGGGTAGCTTGGATACCCATTCTTTTCTCATAGCTTTGACTGTCTTTTGCAATATGTTCTTGATTTGTTTATTTGACGTCTCAGCTTAGGCCACTTGTCTGCGGATGATAAGGGATGGCAACACGGTGGTCCACACCAAGGTCAGCGAGACACTTCCTGAAAGAGCTTGTCAATGAAGTGTGCGCCTCCATCACTGATAATGACCCGTGGTACTCCAAAGCGTGGAAAGATGGTCTCCCAGAACATCTTGATGGAGTGTCTTGAGTCCACTGCGGGACATGGTATTGCTTCTACCCATTTTGACACATAATCCACTGCGACTAGAATGTACTCCTTATCTCCATTCTTGGGAAAAGGTCCCATGAAATCTACCCCCCACACATCAAATATGTCGATCTGAAGATTGCTTGTGAGTGGCATAGCATCTCTTGGATTTATATTTCCTTGGCGTTGGCACCTTGGACTCCGTCGCACGAACTCTTTTGCATCGTCATACATAGTGGGCCAGTAAAACCCACTTTGCCAGATTTTTGCATGATTTTGATAAGCCCCATAGTGACCTCCATAAGAGGATGCATGACATCTATCAAGGACTTGCGGTGTTTCACAAGCTGGAATGCAACGACGTAGGAGTCCGTCTGCTCAGAGTTTGTATAGGTAGGGGTCATCCCAAAGATAGAATCGGCTGTCGTGGGCCAATTTCCTCTTGTCTGCTCCTTCAGGCACGTAGCCAGCAACTATGTAATTCACCAGATTTGCATACCATGGTTGGGCTGTTGTCACCTTCAGAAGCTGATCATCTCTCATGTAGTCATCGATCGGCAATGGCGATGTTTCCACAAATTTCATTCGTGAGAGGTGATCTGCAACTGAGTTTTCTACTCCCTTCTTATCTATGATCTCTATGCCAAACTCTTGGAGTAAGAGTACCCACCGCATTAGGTGTGGCTTTGCATCTTTCTTGGTAAGGAGGTATTTGAGAGCTGCCTGATCTGTGTAGATGATGACTTTTGATCCTACCAAGTATGATATGAACTTATCAATTGCAAAGACCACTGCTAGCAGTTCTTTCTCAGTGGTGGAGTCATTCAGTTGTGGGCCAGTTAGTGTTTTGCTCACGTAAGATATGGCATGATGCTTCTTATCAATGGTTAGGCCCAGTACTGCTCCAACAGCGAAGTCGCTTGCATCACACATAATCTCGAATGGTTTGTTCCAATCGGGCGGTTGAATGATGGGTGCTGTGACTAGTGCTCTCTTGAGCTTGTGAAAAGATTCGAGACAATCCTCGTCAAACACAAAGGAAGCATCCTTGGCTAGCAGGTTGGTCAGAGGCCACGCTATATGGGAGAAATTTTTGATAAATCCCCTGTAGAACCCAGCATAGCCTAAGAAGCTTCGGATGGCCTTAATGTTTGTAGGCGGAGGTAGTTGTTCAATGATCTCAACCTTTGCATGATCTACCTCTATGCCTTTCTCTGGGACCTTGTGGCCTAGCACAATACCTTCTCTGACCATGAAATGACATTTCTCCCAATTTAGGACAAGGTTGACTTCTTTGCATCTCTGGAGGACGTTTTCAAGATTTTCCAGACATTCATCAAAGCTCTTGCCATAGACTGAGAAATCGCTCATGAAGACTTCCATGATATTTTCAATGAAATCGAAGAAGATTGCCATCATGCACCGCTGGAATGATGCTGGAGCATTGCACAGCCCGAACGGCATTCGCTGATAAGCGAAAGTTCCATAAGGGCATGTGAACGTGTTTACTCTAGTCCTCCGGGTGAATCAGAATCTGGTGGTAGCCAGAGTAGCCATCGAGGTAGTAGAAGAAAGAGTGATTTGCCAGCCTCTCTATCATTTCGTCAATGAAGGGAAGAGGAAAATGATCCTTCCTGGTGGCGAAGTTAAGTTTTCTGTAATCAATGCACATCCTCCAACCGGTGACAGTTCTCTGTGGGATTAATTCATTGTTCTAATTTTTGACAGCTGTCATCCCTCCCTTCTTAGGTACAACTTGTACGGGGCTGACCCATTCACTATCTTGCACAGGGTAGATGATACCCGCGTGTAGCAATTTGAACACCTCGTTTTTAACTACCTCCCTCATCGCATTGTTGAGTCGCCTTTGAGGTTCCCTTGTGGGTTTGTGGTCAACCTCCATAGGAATGCAATGGGTGCATAGGTTGGGATTGATTCCTTTCAAGTCTTGGAGCGAGTATCCAAGCACAGTTCTATACTTCTCCAGAACAGAAATTAATCGCCGGCTCTCACTCTCTGTTAGCTTGTCACTGATGATTATCGGTGTGTCCTCTTTCCTGTGGAGGAAGGCATACTTCAGGTCAGGCAGTAGTTGCTTCAACTCTACTTTTGGAGCTTCGGGCCGCAATGATTCACCAAGTTCTTCGAACACAAGGGGCTCCTCTACCGTACTGAAGTCGCTAAGAGCCTCTTCCTCTAGGCTCATTTGACCCATTTCCTCAAGTGAAAGGCTCATCACTTCTTCTAAAGGGTCAATCTCTGGCTTTGCTTCTGTCTTGGCGTTAAGTGTCCTTGTCAATGTTGACATCAGTTTGCTCATTGCCAAGCTAAAGCTGCAATCTCCCTCTATATATATCTGAGTTTGTGAGGGCGGCGATTGGGATCCCAACCATAATCAACGGTGTGGATCCCTTAGGGATGTCGAAGACGTGGAAGTCTAAGAACACCTGAGTATCCCACAAGGTTGTTTGAATCACCCGAAGTACACCGTCGCACTTCAAATATCTGCCATCTGCCCATTGCAAGCATATGGCTGATCTTGATAGTGGCTGTGTGGGGTAGTGTATGTCCATCATATACTTGGGAATTATGTTCACTCCTATTCTTGGGTCGTATATGATATCTTGCGGTTGAAGCCTTGATACTTGGCCAGGGATGATTCTGGGGTCTGGGTAGAATTTGATTGCTCTTGTGTCCAGACGTCTTTCCACTAGCCATTCCTGATTGATTGCTGCGGAAAGCAAGAGCAGGTCCTCCTTCATGTATTCTTTGTGGTATGGTGGTGTGTATGCTGGTTTGGAGGTCCTGATGAAGCATCAGTCTTCTTTTGGCTACCAAGAGGCATTGCCAAACTCCATAAAGATTTCGTCCTCAAAAGAGAACGAAGGTGCCGACGGAGGAATCGTCAAGGCTGAACTGACCCTCTCAGTTTGTCGTGACGATGGTTCTGGGGTTTCCTCAATTCGAGGAGGTAATGGTGGAGAGGGATATGGTTGGATTTGTCGCTCTTCCTTATCAATTTGCCTAGGAGGCTTCTGTGGAGGTTGCACTTCTAGTGTGCCAAGGTCAGAAGCCTTCTTGAGAATTTTATCGAGAATTTTTCTACCCTCGCACGCCTTTAAGTGTGAGAACGATCCTCTCAAGGCTAAGTCGAGGCAAAGATTAGTACCCGGTGAGAGACCTCAAACGAAGTACTGTATCCACATTGTCCTAGGAATAGCCAAGTCTGGTCCTGTGGAGACCAGATGGTTGAAGCGAGCCCAAGCTGCCCCCAAAGATTCTCGCTATCTTTGTCAGAACGAAAGAACTTCGCAACGGAGATCAACAACCTTGTTTGGCGGAAAGAAGCGCAGACAAAAACTTAATTTCGGCTCCTCCCAAATCCCTCCTACTCTACCAACTATCTGATTGCACCATATCTTTGCCTCCCTCGTTAGTGAAAACGGAAAAAGCAACTGTCTTAGTGTTTCACTAGACATTCCCGAGATAACCAAATAGCTGCATAACTGCTCGAACTCCCGAAGGTGTGAGTAGGAACATTCAAATTCGAGTCCTCCGAATGATTGATCCCGAACCATGGCTATCAAGCCGAGACATAGCTGATGGCCATCTATGGTGATAGGTGTGGATGATGGTGGAGCCTCCAAGTAATCGCCCTTTGGAGCGGCGAGTTGATAGATAGGCGATAGGCATGGAATCCATATGGTGATGATATGTGGTATTTGGTGGGGATATATGTGGTGGTTGTGTATGGTGTGATTATGGACGATCCTGAGTTCTAGTCAAATTAGCTACCGTTCCCCGGCAATGGCGCCAGAAAAGCTTGTTGGCGTTTCTTAGCCTACTGAAATAAATCCGCAAGCGCACGGAAACACGTTGTAGCTTTTCACCTAAGAGTATTCCAGGGTATCGAAATCCACAAGGAACGAGGAGTAACTCAACGTAAAACTGATAGGACCGAACAGCAAACCCAGCAATTGTAGAGATAATTAACAGAGCAGAACAGGATCACTACTTTAGATAAAACAACTTAACTTCACTAAACAAACCAGAACTCTACTCACTGATTTACTTCGACACTAAGGCTGTAGAACCACTTCTGGGCACCAGAGTGCTGATAACCCAGACGAGAAAGGCGGGCACTACAGGACTCAACTATGCGTCAATGACAACTTATCCGAACTACGGGGCTGGACTACACAGGACACACACCCGCTGTCACCAGATGGGACTACCAACCAAAACTGTGTGGGACAAGACACCTTCCAAGGCAAACTCTAGCCTTGACACCACGTCTACACAACCGAGTTTACTACTACACTGGTTCGAAGCCAAAGAGCAAGCAACTATATAGCTAAACTACACAGAGCACACTTGGCACCTGTAAACTACTAAGCAGGGACTAAGTATGTAAGTAAAGTAAGTATGGAATAAATAAAGCAAAGGAGCAAGGAACTTTACTGTATCCTAGAAATAGAGTAATATTTCCTCTGAGAGTAAGAGCTCGGGAATAGAATACCAAAGAGAAATCTGACTCCTTCACTCTACAACTCATTGCTTACTCTTGATACAATTGGCTCTCCCTACAATGCCAAGGGTGGCCTCACTACTATACTGTACACTCAACTACACAACCACACTATTCTTCTCTTGATCCACCACCCCTTGCAAATGACCTCCCGGGGGGTATTTCTAGCATTGGAGGCTGAGGAGGGTACTTGTAGGTGTGTAAGGTCGGTAGTTAGGTAGCCGGTGGCCGAGCGGCCACGGTACATGGCCGGGCAGCCATGTAGGGTGGCCGGGCGGCCACTTGATCCACTGACCTTGTTGATCCAATGGTTGGTACGCACTCCCTGAGTCAGTTGCCAGTTGAATTAGTTGATGCACGTGTGATTTGGAGTCGATGCATGGCCGGGCGGCCACTCCCTGCATCGCTGACGTCATCAATTCATTGTATGATGGCCTTCCGACCCTTGGATTCATTGGATTCTTAGTTGCACGGTTGGATTTGTCTCCTTTTGTGTTTTCTTGCATGCAGGTCGAAGATTGTGTTTTGTGACGTGGCTGGGCGACCACGTGTAATGGCCGGGTGGCCACTACACTGGGCTGAAAGGCTGCCTGGGCCTGCTAGTGGCCGGCCGACCATGCACTTTTGGCCTTTTTCCTTTACCTTGCCACTTTGTCTCTATTTTGGTCATTTCTTCGATATTTGGTATGTGACAGGATCCTGCATCCATCTTTTGTACACAACTCGTGGAACCAGTTAGTAATACATGAAATCTTGATAAATTATGCCCTCAAACATGAAATGTTGGTGGTCAAAATGGGTTTTATCAACCGCCAACAGCTAACACTGGATCTTATACATGCTTCTCTCTCGTATAGTGGTAATTTCTTTCTAGATATAGGTGTATATGTAGAATTATACAAAACTAAGCTTTGGTTAGCATGTATATGTACTCTCTCACTCAAAGTATAGTGATTATTTTAGCTCTAATTAGGTTATATATCACATAAGTTTCAGTTTTTAAATGTACAGATAACCTAGCTAGCTAGAAAGGCCCCTTTGCAAGCTTAATCACTTACCTAACAAGAATGTTATGTTAGTTCATGGTTTAGGTCGTAGCTAAATATGATTATATAGGTCCGAAGCTAGAAAAAATCGATGCGTAGTATTAATTAACCTGACAAGTATATGTATCCACTTTATTTGAATATTCCTTATTAATTAATCAATTGAGTTTAATTTAATACATCGAGGTCTTTCTTTTTATTGTTACTTATCTTGATCTCTTAATGTATTTAGTTTAAGTTTAACGCATTGAGTTTCATTTTAATGCATGGAGTTTATTTTTATAGATAGGGGTTTTCTTTTGATTTGAATATTCTTTTAATGCATTGAGTTTTTCTTTTAATGCATTGTGTTTAATTTTGTAGATGACGTATGGATGTATAACTGGACATGGATGGAGAGGCCTCATCGCGAGGAAGTAGATAAATTTATTGAAGCTGCAATGAAGGATGCTATGATTAAGGAGGTTGCAGGTATCTGTTGCCCATGTAAATGTTGCAAGAATCTTAAGGTGTATTTAGATCTGGTGACAATTGGATTGCATTTGATTGTTGATGGATTTGTTGAAGACTACTCTGTTTGGACACATCACGGAGAGAAAGATAGATCAGGCGATGCAACAGATCCTACCGAATAGGCCGCTTATGAGTTCTTCGTTGAGGAAGAGAATGCAGACGATCTTGAGGAATTCTTCGATGTTGATGATCTTCAAATGATGCATAGTGTTTGTGATTATGAAGGCATACATTCTAGTAGTATCGACGGCATGGGCATTGATGTTGATGATGATGGTTCTGATGATCTTGAAGAAATGCTTAATCACTTTAAGGCATATGTCCTTCTTGGGAATGCGAAAGGGTTAGAGCATTTCAAGAGGTAAAGAAGCTGCAAAGCAAAGTGTGTATGAGAAGTCAAAGGGTTGTTTGAGTCATTGGTCAGTGTTGCAGTTTGTGATAGAGTTGTTGATTCTGAAGGCCAAGTATGGATGGTCAGAATCTAGCTTCAATACCTTCTAGTAGTATCGACAGCATGGGCATTGATGATGATAATGATGACGACGGTGCTGATGGTCTTGAAGAAATGCTTAAGAACTTTAAGGCAGATATCCTTCTTGGGAATGTGAAAGGGTTAGACATTTCAAGAGGTAAAGGAAGCTACAAAGCAAAGTGTGTATGAGAAGTCAAACCGAGTCATTGGTCAGTGGTGCAATTTGTGACAGAGTTGTTGATTCTGAAGGCCAAGTATGGATGGTCAGACTCTAGCTTCAATGATCTATTGAAACTCTTAGTGTGTTGCTTCTGAAGCCTAACTTTGTTCAACACGTATCAAGCAAAGAAGGTTATTAGCCCCTTGACCATAGGAGTTGAAATAATACATGCTTGCCCGAACCATTGTATCTTATACCGAGGGAAATTACTTGAGAATCTGGAGAAATGCCCAACTTGTGGTGCTAGTCGTTACAAGCAGAATGACATATGCAATGAAGACGGTGCCTCCAATGGCAATGGGAAGAAGAGGAAGAAGGGTATGAAGACATATGAACATGATCGTACTAAAGAAGCAGATTCATGCTTAGGCCTAGACGAGAGCAAAAGAAGAATCTCTGCCCTAGTTATGTGGTACCTCAATCCAATTGATTGTTGGAGATGCATGTCTACAAATCCTATCTTGGCTATGCTAATGCGCTGGTGGTTCGATGAACGGATTTATGATGAGGAAAAGCTTGCTCACCCAGCCGATGGCATGCAATGGAAACATTCCGATGACATATATCCTCAGTTTTCAAGTGATCTAAGGAATGTGAGATTTGCACTTAGTACAGATGGAATGAACACATTTGAAGAGAAGAGTAGCACACACAGTACATGGCCGGTCATATTGACCATGTACAATCTTCCCACATAGCTTTATCAAAAGTGAAAGTATCTATTGTTATGCATCTTGATACAAGGCCCTAAACAACTTGGCATTGATATATATGTCTTCCTTGAGCCTTTGATGGAAGATATGGCAAAGCTTTGGCACGAGGGGGTGAAGATATGGGATGCGTTTGCTAAGGAAGCATTCACATTAAGAGGAATTATAACTATTACAATCAATGATTACCCTGTGTTGTTCTCGCTCAGCAGACAGATCAAAGGAAAGACGGGATGTTTAGTATGCTTAGACGACACAACGTTTGTGTTTCTAAATGGGTCAAGGAAAGTTGTCTATCTAAAGTATCAATGCAGATTAGTTAAAGGACACATGTATCGTAGGAAGGTGTTGTACAAGAGCTTGGATGGCAAGGCAGAGTCAGGTTTTGCGCTGAGGAGAAGACACGATAGCAAACATGTGTTTCATATGGTCAAAATGATCAAGGTTTTCTATGGGAAGAAAAGCAAGAGAGCTAAGGCCCCTATAGATGGTGTGCCTTTCAAGAAGATGTCAATCATCTATAAGTATTTGCCATACTGGAAGGACTTAGAAGTTCCACATGCAATTGACGGTATGAACATAAAGAAGAATATGTTTGATAGCACTATTTGTTTGTTGATGGATACAAAAGGGAAGACAAAAGATAGGTTGAAGTCATGACGAGATCTGGAAAAGATGGAAATCAGAAGTGAGTGCCACCCCATTACTCATGGTAATGGAAAATTCATGCTTCCTGCAGCAAGCCATAACCTAACGGCAGAAGAGAAAAAGGATGTGTGCCTATGCCTACGTGGTATAAAAATCCCTATCGGTTTGGCATCTAATATGAAGAAGCTAGTTTCCATGAAAGATTTGACTATAAGTGGGTATAATGCTCACAATTGTCATATGATGCTAATAGTGTTCCTCGCAGTATCTATCATGGCAATCAAGCCAGTATATGTGTGGATGGTAATAACTCAAATCGTCTATTTCTTCAGCAAGATCTCACAAAAGGAGATTTATAGTGATGAACTGGATTCACTGCAAGAATTCATGACGGAGACTATGGCCCAGATCCACTACCAAGGGGGTTGAGGAAGTAGCCAAGGCTTATGCACTTAAGCAGTTCGGCCAAGCTTACTGTCGATGGAGGTCAGAACTCAATACCAAATATGTGAAGGAAAACCTCACTCCATTCGAGGAATATGGTATGATCACACCTGCTTTGTGGGATGAGTTTGTCAGGCAAAAGATGAGTGATGAAGGCCAAGAGTTAAGCATAAATATGTTTGAGAAGGCAAAGAAAAATATGAACACGGTTCACCTTGGCCCAGGGGGGTACTGGGCACAGATCACCAAATGCAATAGGCAAAAATAAGAGACCATTGCAAAAGGGTAGTCGGATCTGTATGAGGGTTTGGACGAACATGCATTGAACTGGATCAAGGCCCGGGAGGTGAAGACTGCAAATGGTAAGGCTGCATTTCTATAGCCCGAGACTGAGGAAGTGGCTAGAAAAATCAGGCATATGCAGAGCAACAAAAGTCTGGAAAGTTCATCCCGAAAAGACAGAGAAAGAGAGAGAGACGCCCTAACCCTTGCCATAGGCACAAAGGAGCACGGAGGCAATGTGCGGAGCATCTCCTCCAAGCTAAGCTAGAAGGAGGGGTTTGTACATGATAGGCATAGGTACAAGAGGCATGATCACTACAAGGAGGACCTCCTAGCTACAACCAAGAAAGTGTTCGCTGAAAAGTTTACCAATCTTTTCAAGGGAGCTATGATGTTGCGCCAACAAGCATTAGGTGATTTAGTCCTTGTCCAAACACCCATTGGGGAGACAGCTCAAATCAGCCCGATCAATCAAATCACACAGACAACACCATGTTCGCTACACGTTCCACTTGGCATCCACGGAAGGATAAAGGAGGTGGCTAAGGCACTTGCGATTCCTACCAAAGGCATGTTCCATGGTAGGCTGATCCCTCCAAATTATGCTACTATTCAGGTCCTTACTATGGAGCCCAAACATTAAGAAAAGCCGATTGATTTCACCACAGATGAAGGGATAAACTTCATCGGATAGGCTATAAATGGATTCATATAATGGAATATGAAATACATCATAATGGAACCACTGCTCGGACAACCAGCTGTTCAATATTCGTCTGCACAAGGATGCATCAAACCAAACATCCAAGAACAGATTGAACATCCATAGGGCCAATAGCTAGAGACAATTGTTGACGTCTCTTAGCGTAATAGATTTTACTCCGCAAGCGCACGGAGATTCGCTGTAGCCTTTTCACCTAGAGTATTCCAAGTATCGTAAAAATCCATAGGGAAGCGGCAGGCGAGAGAGTGTAATTGAATAATCTCAAATCGAATAAGCCATAAACTTGAATAAATTATACCAACTAGTAGTTATACAGGGGTAAGCATTATAAAGATAGGTGTATGGTGGAGAGGTAAGTCTATCAAAGATATCCATAGAAAGGTATAGTTGCCTGGGAGGACAACGAGGAGATAAAGTCACCAAACTCTATTTCTATTCGACTGCAAAGATTATATGTGAAAACTAATGTCACTCAATTAAGCAGGTTAGGGTCTTGCATCGAGCGAAATTCTAGCGCCCTCGAGGAGCCAGGGGGTAGATAGTTGGCAACCGAAAGATGACCTAGCTAACGCCTATGGCCCTCCCGAACGATGGGCCTAGGATACACAGGCACACCACACGCTGTCACTGAGTGGGGCTACCAAGCAAATCTGCGTGGAGAGGATGGCACGCTGTAAATGTGTTCAAGTGAATCCTGAACAACGTTGGATCGTCCTTGATCAGAGGAGAGGGTCTAGCTAGAGCCTAGCATCTAAGTCTAGGGTTGAGTTATAGCACCGGCAACAATAACAAGAATTGAATAACAAAGTAGACACAATTTAAGCCTAGCAAGTATGCAAAGAAAGGTACACCACACTCGCAAGAGATAGAAATAGAGTAAAATATAACTGAAATTATATTGATGATAATCTAAATCCAGAAGATACAAAGCTTTACCACAGACTCGAAGAAAACTCCAGAGACTCCGAGGCAAAGCTCGACTCAACTCTAACTCCCAGGACTATCCTAACTACTAAAGGAAGAGTGTGGCACTCTAAGATAACTCTTGAACTCAACTGCACACCTTACAAATGAGCTCCTGGGGTCTATTTATAGCCTAGTGATTGAAGGGGGATATTTGTATGCACACTAGGTCGGTTAGAGGTGAGGTCGGTGGCCGAGCGGCCAAGGTCAGTGGTTGGGCGGCCACCCCTATGGCCGGGCGGCCATAGGATCCACCGACTTAGCTGATCGGACACTTGATGTTGCTCCCCTGTGTCGGTTGGCGGTTGATACAGTTGGAGCAGGTGTAAAATGCCTCTAAGGGGTGGCCGGGTGGCCAAGGAAGGTGGCCAGGCGGCCACGTGTCTTCCACTAGTTGGTTGCATGCTTGGTCCCTCATATTCTTGACGTCACCGATCTTGTTTCGGTGCTCTTTCGACCCTTGGATGTATTGGATACCCTTTTGTCTGGTTGGATCTTCATTGTCTTGTGTCTGTTTGCATGTAGGATCAAAGACAAGGCAAGTGAGGTGGCCGGGCGGCCCCTGTTGGGCTAGAAGTTGGCCGGGCGGCCAGCCACATGGCTGGGCGGCCATGGACTATGGCAGGGCGGCCATGGCCCTTTTGCCATTGTTGCCCATCGCTGACGTGTTTGCAACCATTTTGTGTACATTTTTGGTACCTGCATCCAAATATTCATGTATATCTTGTGGAACTCATTAGTAGCAAGGGTTAGTCCAATAAAGTTACATGTTTCACTTCATTTCATGGATAGTTGATGGTTGAAATCGTCAAATAACGACCGTCAACACCCCCAAGCTCAAACCTTTGCTCGTCCTCGAGCAAAGCTAAGACAAGGCATGGATCAGGAGTTGCTGCAATATCGAAGTTCAAAGGAAATTCTTATATGCAACTCCACACTCGTCTTTGCTCCAAGTGGTGAAATAATTGAAGTTTACCTCATGTCATACCTGTAGTGCATCTTTTTGCTTACCTTGCCTTGGGCAGTTGAGAGATAGAACGACTTTATTGTAGGAATAACTCAAACTTGCTCTTTTTGGATTGTTTTCTCAGGTGTTTTCAGAATTTTCAAAACAAAAGGAACTTCCCCATTGCTCAGAAGTGTTTCCTCACCAAAGGCCATGAGCTTGGCCAAAACTTTCCTACACTAAGGCCTTTGTGGAGCTTTAGGTGGGGAAGGAGTGTGGCACACTTAGAATGCTTATTTTGCTAAGCCAAAGATTGGACCAAAAAGTGTGCTTTATCACTTCTTCTATTTAACAACTGGAGTATGAGTGGTGGGACAAAGTGTCGCTTTCTTTTGATTTTCTTCCCTTTGTAGCCTTTGATAGATTTGGAGGGGATATGGAGCCTTATTTTATTTTTTCCATGCTTGATTGCATGCTTTTCATTTTGTCGTGCTTTTGCATGCATTTTTTTTGCCATGCTTTTGCATGTATTTTTTTCTTGGCTCCATGCCCTTCCTCCTTGAGATTTGAAGGCTAGGGGAATATGAGAAGTATTTGGAGACATTTGGTTGATGCAAAGTCCACAGTGGATCACTTACATTTAATGCTTTCGTACTCCAGCTATCAATAGAAGGTGGTATTTGTGATGCCCTAGGCATCTCAAATGCATTACACTAAAAACATTAGTATAATGATATCTTTTTAAAGACTTTTTTATCTTGAAAAGCATGCATAAACTCGGTCAATTGAGCAACTAAACTTAGTTTTCAGAAAAACTGTGTTTGTATTGCGGATATAACTTTAAGATAATTATGTTTTTCATAAAACCCTACATACCAAACTTGTAGGCAATTCCATAAGGAATGACTTTGGTATTTTGTGTTTTGGCATGCATGAATGTTTAAATCTAGTTTTGGGTCATTTTATGTGAAAATGTGACTTCTGCCAAATTCAGCCTGTTTGGTAAATTCAAAATTTTGTGAAACAAAATTCAAAATCTTGCCATGTCATGAATACCAAAGTTGTAGATCATGAGATTCTATGCAACATTGGTATATTTCACCTTTCATGAAAATGTACCAAAAATGGACTTTTATAATTTCCAAGTTGGGGGTTTCAAATGGTCAAACAGGAGTCAGCAAGTTAATTTCAAATTTAAATCATTTTATATTTGGAATTTGGTATAGGTCCTTTTGACAAAGTTGTAGATTTCAAAATGTACAACATTTCATTCAATTGGGTCTTTTACAAATTCGGCTCCTAAATTGGTCAAATTTGCGAAATTCAGAAACCAGGTCAGCTGGTCAAAGGGGGTTTTATCTTTTTCGTTTTTCTTTTAATTCTCGTCTCTATGACCAGTGGGACCCACCTGTCAGCCCCGCCCGCGCCAGCGCACGGATGATTTTTCCCCGCTCCCTCGCTCGATGCACCGAGTCTATACACCGTACTCTCTAATCCTGGGATTGGCCCCACCTGTCAGCCACCGTGGTCCATAGACCGGGTTCACCCACGCGCCTCCCTCCTCTCTCCCCGCCCGCGCGCGCCCACGCGGCGCTGCGCGCCGAGCGGCCGTGGCCACGCGCCGGCCTTCCCGGCCGCCGCGGCCATGCGCCACTGCCGCGCGCGGACAGCGCGCACGGCGCGCCACCGGGGCGAGGGCGAGGCCGAGCCTATTTCTCGAGCTCTCCTCCACGCGCTCGCGCTCTCTGGTTTTTTCCCCTTTCCTTCCCGCGCGTCCGCCATTGCCGAAGCACCGCGAGCTCGCCCCCAGCCACTTCCGTCCACTCCCGAGCTCAACCGTCACCGCGCCGAGCTTCGCCGCCCTCGACTCTACCTTCCCGCCTAGACCGCGTCGCCCGAAGCCCTTCCACCCCGGCGTATTGCACCGCCGGACCTCGCCGGCCAGGGGCACTCGTCGCCGACCCTCCCCGCGATCTCCCCCGCCGTCTGAGGTAGTGGGTAAAGTTCCCCGTCCTCTTCTCTCTCTCCCCGACACTCCGCGGCGAGCTCCCGAGCCCCGCAGGGCCGGGATTGACCGCGCGCCGCCGGAGCTCCCCCTCCCGTCGCGAGGAGGAAGACGACGGGAGGAGGAAGACGGACATTTTGCGCTATCGCCCTCCGAGTTTAACAGTTTTATGTTTCCATACCGGGCACTGTGTACTGAGTCTTGTAAATCTTGCACAGGAACCCTCAGAAGCTATGGATATTTACAGATAGGTCATGGATCTGTTTAATTTCGGTTAAAATGCTTTTAAAAAAGGCTGAAACTTTGAAAAATCATAATAAAGTGTATAAAAATCCAAAAATAGCAAAATTTGTTGCATGGTGTTCCTAATAAATAGATCTACAGAATGAGAATGATGGTTGAGTAGGAAAGGACAGTTTTGCCCCTGTTTTTACTCAAACATGTAAAACCCTAATAAATAGGAAATAAGGACTAAATGATCTCCAAAAATAGCCAAATTTGAGCAGGACCTTTGTTATCATGTATAGGTTCTATATAAAAATTGTTGGCCCTAGCACTTGCTGTTAAATTACTATTTTGCCCTTGTCTTGCACTAAGTACATATTAAACTTAAGAAAAAGAGTAATATGGTGAATAATGTTTCAAAATGACTTTAAGTTTGATATAAGCTATGGTTATGAAGTAACTTGCTAGAATTGGAGATGATGCATGTAAGGTTTTGGCTCTAGGTGAAAGCTGGTAGAAATAATGCGCTTTTATGAAAGCTTCGGTCGCTTCACATGAAGCGATGCTACCTCACTACGCACACCCCACGTTATTTTATGTGACAAGCTAAGCTGTCGTAGATGATGGCTTGTACGATTTCTTAGTACAAAACAACTTTCGCTCCAATATGCATAACTCTATACCCTGAATCATAAGTTCACTGATTTACTGCATTACACTTACATCATAAAGCAAGCATTGCACTAATACATGCTCCAACTGCATCATGTCATGCATATAGATTCCACGGACGAAGAACCACCGCCGAACCAACCCGTCGCGGAGGAACCCGAAGAGGAGTTGCACCAGGAACCATAGGGCCAGCAGCAGGAACCCGACTACGCTCCGGAGGAAGCTACTGACCCTAGTGAAGAAGGTAGGCAGGACCATACTCTACCCAGCAAATAAATTATACTTGATAATTACGCATATGCATTAGGAGTTACTTGGAACCAATTGCATTAGACTTCCTGGCCACCCTGGCCCTAGCACCTATACATAGAGTTCGTAGGACGAGTATGGCTAGAAATTGCTAGGTACGAGTAGACACGAGTGTGTGGACTCGTCACGTAGGTATTTTCAAAATCACCAAAGCTTAAAGTTATATCTCTTATAATTGTTGCTCAGGAAGTAAATGGAGACCGGGCGGAGATTTTATTTCAGTATTTACTATTCATGCTGTCGCACCCGGACTCCGCCCGAGTCGTTTAAGGCCCGTTCGCTGTTCGCCTGCTGTTCGGCATAACATTGCTAAAGTGCTTATCCGGGGAATGGGACCGGAAAAGTCTTTCCTGGGCTCGTCCGAAGCACAGAGACACGTTCCTACCCGCTGGTTGAGAGGAAGGTGGCCCGGGGGAGCTTGGTACTCATGACGGGGAGACCGAGATGTCGGCAGACTCGTCATGGGGGCACAACCCAGGGGCTAGGCGGGAGTGAATCGAACTTGGGACGAGGCAGGGTAAGATTGGGGCTATATGTGGGAACGCGATGGCTAGTAAGCATATACCCCTGGCATGATAGTTATTCCCGGGAATTAAAAATCGATTCGAATCGCTGATGCCCACCAGGTGTGGGAATGCTGATAGTGCACACGGGCAACGTAGTAACTACTTAAACTCTCGGTATTTTAATACTCATGGTTTTAGGAATACTACATGTGTGAATTGAGATGTTACATTACGGAAATTTACTATTATGTTGGCAATCATACAGACAATGAAACTTGTTGTTTATGTTAATTAGGTTACTGTTAAAAACTAAAAGCTAAGGATCCACTTGCTAGTAAGCTGCTTCGCGTCAGCCGTAAACCAAATCCATTAAGACCTACTGAGTAAATAGTACTCAGGGTTTGCCCCCACATTTTGAGCGCAGGTATGGAATTCATGGTGTGCACCTGTGTTGGAGGCGGGGCATGCCCTCATTTAGGATGAAGTGACTGAGTGGCATGAGGGCAACATCGGTGGGCTCGATGTTGTACCTCCAATGCAAAACTTTTGGTGGTAACATGGTGATCTAAACTTATATTTTCCGCTGCGAGAAACTTTCAAACTTGCTACCTTATGATATTATGTTGAACTAGTATTTTATGTAAAAGCTAGTTTGTAATAAAGCTTAATTTCCCGCTATTCAACTGCCTGTGATGATGTATCTGTTGTGGCTCCATCGTGAGTCAGATGTGTATGATGTCGGTTCCTCTGGGAAAAGGTAATATCGGGAGTCGAACGACTCTCGACGGACGACCGGGTTTAGTTCGGTCTAATCGCACTGCAAGCCAGAGGTGGCAGGTGTGCTTAGCCCGGATTAAATCGGCGGTTCCGCCACAGCTGGTATCAGAGCCGATCATACACAGACAACAGAGATATCATCCAGTTTTGATTTGCAAACCTATTTTTGAAAACTTTTTCGAAGTACTTGAAAAATGAGAGTATCGATATGCCCATATTAAGGATGTTAGTGAAATACCAGGTGACATCGCTAACATTCTGACCTAGATAGAACTCATATGCATATTCGGCGTTTTGGGAAGCAACATTTCGGCCATAGCTATCCCCAGTACTGGCGGAGCGCTATTGGGATTTGCGGACTGTTGCGAACCCTGCATTCATGCTGATAGGGCAGAACTCTTTAAGGGGGGTGGTCACGCCATTGGAGTGTTTCGTGACCACTTCTCCTTCAACCAAAATTATAGCTAGATCTTGTTGGCCACTGTTTCTCTCCCCAGCAATTCCTCAGTACTGGAGGAAGACTGGGTGTGTTGGGAGAAATGGCGCCACTACGTCGTCCACCAGACGTAGCTTAAAGAAATTCGTGGATACCATTTTAGAAGTTAGGAATGGTAATGTATGATGATGGTAATGATGTTGGTATGAGCATGCATTTTTCTGCAGGTACACTAACTACGTGCGAAATTAAGAACGAGTAGAGAACGACTAGTTGCATTAGAGAGTGCCGTGCATACATGTCACCGGATACTCGCTAGTTATATAAATTATACATAAGGTGTGTGATGTGAGAACGAATAGGACGAGTCATGCATCATGTTTACTTTTACTTGTTCATACTTGGGGGATTATTGTTAAAAGTCAAATAAGTAAAATGAAAGATTCAAAGATGTTTTCTGCACCCATCACCCACTTAACCGTTGAAATTATATGCAACCTATGCCTATCACTGATTAAAGTCTCTTATTTAAAAACAGATGGCCAGGACCAAGCAAACCGCTCGTAAGGCCACCAGTGCGAGGGGACTCCGTATACAGGAGGGAAGGGCTGCTCCCCTCCCACCAGTGACCCACACCCCTCCTCAGCTTGAGAATGGGATGGTCCACACCCGTTGCCGTGAGGAGAACGATCTTGCGCAGATCCTTTGTCGAGCTCTGCGTGAGATGAGGCGCAGACCGTGCCCCTTCTTCTCCGTGCAGACAGTGCACGCGGAGGGACACTGCATGGCCAGTGTTGTCCTTCCTTCGAGCCACACCGCGGTCCGGCAGACGATCACCGTCTACGGGGCCAATGAGGAGGACGCCTACGACAAGGTCGCCTTAGCAGCTATCACCTCACTCAGCTCCTCGGGTGCAGCAGGGATGTCAGTGCTGCGCTACCTCCCCACCGACGGCTACGACGACGAGTGGCTCCGTCGTCACAACATGCTGGAGGAGCGGATTGACACCAGGCCCTATGCTGCGACCATGCAGTTTGCTCACAGCGTACACGGGATGTACCTCCGTGCTGAGGACCGTGTCGCCCACTTACCGCGACCAGCACATGTATGCACAGGACCGTATTGAGGAGCTGGAGGCAGAGTTGGCTGAGGCACAGCAGCGCCTGGCACAGTACGAGCAGGACCCTTCAGTTGCCCCTATGGTGGAGGATGAGGGCAGCATGGTGTCTGACGCGCGTAACGAGCGTTAGAGACTTTGACAATAGCACTGTGTGGTGAAGCTTTTTGTAAATGATGCACGTTGTGAGTGATGTTTTGTACTATATCGCTCCGTGCAGTTTGTCATGACTGTACTAAACAGTGGTGAGGTCGAGAGAACTCGCTTATGTACGTCATGTAACCTAATGTAGGACCTTAAGCTAGTGTTCCGAGGTGATGGATGAAATGGCCCATGTGTGTACTAAGTAAACCTTTAGTTTTTAAGACTCTATAAGTATGGTTGTAGTAACTGCTGAATGCGCATGGACAATGTGAATGGTGCGATGTCGTTAAGCTTGGCCTTGAGAGATAGAGTCTAACTGTTTTATTACAAGTTTACTTGTACTCACAAATTGCCTATAGTCCTATGATCTTGCTGTCACCGTATTTCTGCACAAAGGCTATTGGGCTGAACCCATATGATTCCATTTTGCAGATGGTGAACACTCGCACTGGTCAGTCATCGGGGCAGTCAACACAAGGCGCTCCACCCCCGCCAGAGCTGGCCACCTTGGTGGTCCAACAAGCTGAGTTGATCCGTTTACTAGCAGAAGACCGCCAGGCCCGTGGGCAACAACAGCCGTGGGAGTACCGGCCACGTGGCATTACCTATCAGGACTTCGAGGGGCTGCGACCCCCGGTTTTCACCAATTGCCCCGAGCCACTGGCGGCAGATGACTGGCTTCGTACTGTCCAGTCCAAGTTCACCCTTCTGCCAGGGATCAATGAGCAAGAGAAGGCTCGATTTGCTGCTCAGCTTCTTCATGGGCCTGCGGGAGCGTGGTACGCCACTTTCCTCGCCATGCAGGAAGAGGGCCACGAGCCTACATGGGAAGAGTTCCGTCAGGCTTTCCGGGCCCACTATATCCCGACAAGTTTGATGGAACAAAAGCGACGTGAGTTCCGAGACCTCAAGCAGGGTAGCAGGACAGTCATGCAATATGTGCAGATCTTTATCCACCTCTCACAGTATGCTCCGAGAGATGTTGCTACTGAGCCGGAGCGGGCCGAGAGACTCCTAGAGGGCCTTGACCCTACCCTCCGGACTCACCTGGCTCGGCGCTACCAGAGCTTCACTGAGCTGGTAGACACTGCTCTCGAAATGGAGAATCGTCTCCGTGCTGCTAACGAGGATCAGAAGCGCAAAAGACTAGTCAACACATCAGCGACGGGCCCTTCACAGAAGCAGAAGACCGCATACAAACCTCAACAGCAAAATTTTCAGCAGTTTCGCTATGTGGTCCGGCCGAACCAACCAAGGTGGATTCATCGGGCAGCACCGCAGCAACAGTACCCCATTTATCGAGCACCCGCACAGTTGCCAGCTTCCCGTGCTCCTATCGTTCCGGGACCGGGTGCTCCGTGCTTCAACTGCGGCAAGATAGGTCACTTCAGTCGTGACTGTAGGGCACCCCGCAAGATACAGGGTCCTACCCCAGCTGGTGGAAGTCAATAGAACAAGCCGAAGGGACCCATGCCCAAGATGGGTCGCGTGCACTATGTGCACATGGATCAGATTTCCGCCGGAGAACCGGTGCTTGCTGGTACGTTCATGATCAACGGTCAACCGACCGTCGTGTTATTTGATTCTGGGGCTACACATACTTTTATCAGTAAAACATATGCATTGAGGCATGGGATAAAAATGTACAAGTTGAAAGAAAACTATCAAATTACAGCACCGGGATCACCTATTGAAACCAGTTTGGGGGTTAGACAACTTAAGCTGAGCATTGGCACAGAAAATTATATCATCAACCCCGTGGTACTACCACACCAGGGGATTGATATTATTTTAGGTATGAATTGGATGAAAGAACACGATGCAGTCCTGGACGTTGGCAGCAGGACAATACAATTAAGGTCAGGCATTAACGGCAAGGCTATGCTGATACACATGCCAAACCAAAAACACATTGACCCCCACAGTTAATGCGACTGAAATACAAGAAGTTAAGAAGATACCAGTAGTGTGTGAATTCCCGGACGTGTTTCCGGAAGAACTTCTTGGATTACCACCAAAACGAGATGTAGAGTTTACCATTGAACTCGTTCCAGGCACAGCACCTGTGTCAAAAAGACCATACAGGATGCCACCTGATGATTTGAAGGAATTGAAAATACAGCTACAAGAACAATTAGACAAAGGGTTCATTAGGCCTAGTTCATCACCGTGGGGTTGTCCAGCCCTCTTTGTTGAGAAAAAGGATCATGGCGGGAAGAGGCTATGTGTTGACTATCGGCCACTGAATGCAGTGACCGTCAAAAATAAATACCCACTGCCACACATCGACATTCTATTTGATCAGTTAGCTGGGGCTAAGGTCTTTTCTAAAATTGACCTAAGGTCTGGCTACTATCAGATGAAGATTAGAGAAGAGGATATACCCAAGACAGCATTCTCTACTAGATACGGCTTGTATGAGTACTTGGTCATGTCATTTGGACTAACCAACGCACCGGCTTTCTTCATGTATATGATGAACTCGGTGTTCATGAATGAACTCGATAAGTTCGTGGTGGTATTCATAGATGACATACTAATCTACTCCAAAAATGAAAAAGAACATGAAGAACATTTGAGGGTCGTGCTCACTCGGCTCAGAGAGCATAAGCTTTATGCCAAGTTTAGCAAGTGTGCATTCTGGCTAAAAGAAGTAAGTTTCTTGGGTCACGTACTATCTGAAAAGGGAGTCGCAGTTGACCCTAACAAAGTAGAAGATGTGCTAAATTGGAAACAACCAGAGACCGTGACTGAAATCCGGAGTTTTCTTGGTTTAGCGGGCTACTACCGCCGCTTTATCAAAGATTTCTCCAAAATTGCAAAACCCATGACCTCATTGACCAAGAAAAATGCAAAGTTCATTTGGAATCCGAGTTGTGAAGAAGCTTTCCAAACCTTGAAGAAATTGTTAACCTCAGCACCAGTGCTAGCTCAACCAGATATTACCAAGCCTTTTGAGGTGTACTGTGATGCCTCCGGTAATGGACTTGGTTGTGTCTTGATGCAAGAAGGAAGAGTAATTGCTTATGCCTCCCGCCAACTGAGGAAACATGAAGCCAACTATCCAACACATGACCTTGAGTTGGCTGCAGTCGTTCATGCATTAAAAATTTGGAGACACTATCTGTTAGGCAACACATGTCACATCTACACTGACCATAAGAGTCTCAAATATATTTTCACACAACCCGAAATCAACATGAGGCAGAGGCGATGGTTAGAGCTGATAAAAGATTATGATCTAGGAGATACACTACCACCCAGGCAAGGCCAATGTGGTAGCAGATGCACTAAGCCGAAAAGCTCATTGCAATGTGATAGAAGTCCGACCTACAGCAAGAGTAATCTGCTGTGAAATGAGTGACATTGAAACACCTCCAGGACAGTCTGCAGAACTCTATAGTATCATTATTGAGCCCACAATCAAGGCACAAGTCATAGAAGCTCAGAAGCAAGATAAGGGTATGGCACATATCCGTGAAGGTATTAGTGAAGAGAGGAAAGCGTGTTTCACACTTGACGACCAAGGCGTCCTGTGGTTCAAGAATCGTCTAGTGGTACCCAAGGACATGGAGTTGAGGAAGAGAATACTAGACGAAGCACACTCCTCAATACTCACGATACATCCGGGCAGCAATAAGATGTACCAAGACTTGAAGCAAAAGTTTTGGTGGACCCGCATGAAACGAGAGATCGCCAAGTACGTATCTGAGTGCGACGTGTGTAAGAAAGTAAAAGCTGATCACTTAAAGTCCGCTGGAATGCTTCAACCACTAGATGTCCCAGC
This sequence comes from Paspalum vaginatum, assembly GCA_030272315.1. Taxonomy (NCBI): domain Eukaryota; kingdom Viridiplantae; phylum Streptophyta; class Magnoliopsida; order Poales; family Poaceae; genus Paspalum; species Paspalum vaginatum. The sequence goes on from CM059013.1 coordinate 22,625,096, forward strand.
GTGGAAATGGGAGGATATACACATGGATTTCATTGTGGGCTTACCTCGTACCCAAAAAGGATATGATTCCATATGGGTAATTATCGATAGGTTCACGAAATCTGCTCATTTCATTCCAGTCAAGACCACCTATCGAGCAAAGCAGTACGCTGAGTTGTACCTTTCCAAGATCCTATCCTTACACGGGGTCCCGCGAACTATCACATCAGATAGGGGTTCTCTGTTCGTTTCCCGCTTCTGGGAGCAACTGCAGACTGCCTTAAACACTACTCTTGTACGTAGTTCCGCTTACCATCCCCAAACCAGTGGTCAAGTAGAAAGAGTAAATCAAATACTGGAAGACATGTTGAGGGCCTGTGCACTAACTTACTCCACCAAGTGGGATGAGTGTCTACCTTTGGCAGAGTTTGCTTATAACAATAGTTACCAAAAGAGTTTGGAAATGGCTCCTTTCGAGGCTCTTTATGGTAAGAGATGCAGAACACCGCTAAACTGGTCCGAACCAGGAGAGCGTGTTACCTTTGGCCCTGATTTAGTGGTAGAAGCCGAAGAACAAGTGAAACTCATACACCACCATCTCAAAAGAGCACAGTCCAGACAGAAAAGTTACTCGGATAAAAGGAGGAGGCCATTAGTCTTTGATGAGGGGGATCATGTGTATCTCAAAGTATCTCCGATGAAAGGGGTACAACGGTTTGGGGTGAAAGGAAAGTTAGCACCAAGGTACGTCGGTCCATTCAAGATCATTGAAAAGTGCGGAGCCGTCGCTTATCGGTTAGAACTACCACCACATCTGGCTGCAGTTCATGATGTGTTTCACGTCTCACAACTAAAGAAGTGCTTAAGAGTGCCGGAGAAAGTGGTAGATACCTCTCAAGTTCGGATTGGACCAGATCTCACATACGAAGAACATCCTATAAAAATCCTCGATCAAAAACAAAGATCAACCCGTCGGAAAACAATCAACTTTTACAAAGTTCAATGGAGTAATCACTCCGAAGAAGAAGCCACTTGGGAGCAAGAAGAGTACCTGCACACTAAGTATCCTGGGTTTCTACCGTCCACTTCCAATCGGCATGTTACAACAGCTTAACTTTAGGATCTAAACTCACTACATACACACAACATTGACTACAACCAACTGCACCACCCATATCGCATCAAAAAATCTCGGGACGAGATTTCTTTAAGGGGGGTGGGTTGTGATGCCCTAGGCATCTCAAATGCATTACACTAAAAACATTAGTATAATGATATCTTTTTAAAGACTTTTTATCTTGAAAAGCATGCATAAACTCGGTCAATTGAGCAACTAAACTTAGTTTTCAGAAAAACTGTGTTTGTATTGCGGATATAACTTTAAGATAATTGTGTTTTTCATAAAACCCTACATACCAAACTTGTAGGCAATTCCATAAGGAATGACTTTGGTATTTTGTGTTTTGGCATGCATGAATGTTTAAATCTAGTTTTGGGTCATTTTATGTGAAAATGTGACTTCTGCCAAATTCAGCCTGTTTGGTAAATTCAAAATTTTGTGAAACAAAATTCAAAATCTTGCCATGTCATGAATACCAAAGTTGTAGATCATGCGATTCTATGCAACATTGGTATATTTCACCTTTCATGAAAATGTACCAAAAATGGACTTTTATAATTTCCAAGTTGGGGGTTTCAAATGGTCAAACAGGAGTCAGCAAGTTAATTTCAAATTTAAATCATTTTATATTTGGAATTTGGTATAGGTCCTTTTGACACAGTTGTAGATTTCAAAATGTACAACATTTCATTCAATTGGGTCTTTTTCAAATTCGGCTCCTAAATTGGTCAAATTTGCGAAATTTAGAAACCAGGTCAGCTGGTCAAAGGGGGTTTTATCTTTTTCGTTTTTCTTTTAATTCTCGTCTCTATGACCAGTGGGACCCACCTGTCAGCCCCGCCCGCGCCAGCGCACGGATGATTTTTCCCCGCTCCCTCGCTCGATGCACCGAGTCTATACACCGTACTCTCTAATCCTGGGATTGGCCCCACCTGTCAGCCACCGTGGTCCATAGACCGGGTTCACCCACGCGCCTCCCTCCTCTCTCCCCGCCCGCGCGCGCCCACGCGGCGCTGCGCGCCGAGCGGCCGTGGCCACGCGCCGGCCTTCCCGGCCACCGCGGCCACGCGCCACTGCCGCGCGCGGACAGCGCGCACGGCGCGCCACCGGGGCGAGGGCGAGGCCGAGCCTATTTCTCGAGCTCTCCTCCACGCGCTCGCGCTCTCTGGTTTTTTCCCCTTTCCTTCCCGCGCGTCCGCCATTGCCGAAGCACCGCGAGCTCGCCCCCAGCCACTTCCGTCCACTCCCGAGCTCAACCGTCACCGCGCCGAGCTTCGCCGCCCTCGACTCTACCTTCCCGCCTAGACCGCGTCGCCCGAAGCCCTTCCACCCCGGCGTATTGCACCGCCGGACCTCGCCGGCCAGGGGCACTCGTCGCCGACCCTCCCCGCGATCTCCCCCGCCGTCTGAGGTAGTGGGTAAAGTTCCCCGTCCTCTTCTCTCTCTCCCCGACACTCCGCGGCGAGCTCCCGAGCCCCGCAGGGCCGGGATTGACCGCGCGCCGCCGGAGCTCCCCCTCCCGTCGCGAGGAGGAAGACGACGGGAGGAGGAAGACGGACATTTTGCGCTATCGCCCTCCGAGTTTAACAGTTTTATGTTTCCATACCGGGCACTGTGTACTGAGTCTTGTAAATCTTGCACAGGAACCCTCAGAAGCTATGGATATTTACAGATAGGTCATGGATCTGTTTAATTTCGGTTAAAATGCTTTTAAAAAAGGCTGAAACTTTGAAAAATCATAATAAAGTGTATAAAAATCCAAAAATAGCAAACTTTGTTGCATGGTGTTCCTAATAAATAGATCTACAGAATGAGAATGATGGTTGAGTAGGAAAGGACAGTTTTGCCCCTGTTTTTACTCAAACATGTAAAACCCTAATAAATAGGAAATAAGGACTAAATGATCTCCAAAAATAGCCAAATTTGAGCAGGACCTTTGTTATCATGTATAGGTTCTGTATAAAAATTGTTGGCCCTAGCACTTGCTGTTAAATTACTATTTTGCCCTTGTCTTGCACTAAGTACATATTAAACTTAAGAAAAAGAGTAATATGGTGAATAATGTTTCAAAATGACTTTAAGTTTGATATAAGCTATGGTTATGAAGTAACTTGCTAGAATTGGAGATGATGCATGTAAGGTTTTGGCTCTAGGTGAAAGCTGGTAGAAATAATGCGCTTTTATGAAAGCTTCGGTCGCTTCACATGAAGCGATGCTACCTCACTACGCACACCCCACGTTATTTTATGTGACAAGCTAAGCTGTCGTAGATGATGGCTTGTACGATTTCTTAGTACAAAACAACTTTCGCTCCAATATGCATAACTCTATACCCTGAATCATAAGTTCACTGATTTACTGCATTACACTTACATCATAAAGCAAGCATTGCACTAATACATGCTCCAACTGCATCATGTCATGCATATAGATTCCACGGACGAAGAACCACCGCCGAACCAACCCGTCGCGGAGGAACCCGAAGAGGAGTTGCACCAGGAACCAGAGGGCCAGCAGCAGGAACCCGACTACGCTCCGGAGGAAGCTACTGACCCTAGTGAAGAAGGTAGGCAGGACCATACTCTACCCAGCAAATAAATTATACTTGATAATTACGCATATGCATTAGGAGTTACTTGGAACCAATTGCATTAGACTTCCTGGCCACCTTGGCCCTAGCACCTATACATAGAGTTCGTAGGACGAGTATGCCTAGAAATTGCTAGGTACGAGTAGACACGAGTGTGTGGACTCGTCACGTAGGTATTTTCAAAATCACCAAAGCTTAAAGTTATATCTCTTATAATTGTTGCTCAGGAAGTAAATGGAGACCGGGCGGAGATTTTATTTCAGTATTTACTATTCATGCTGTCGCACCCGGACTCCGCCCGAGTCGTTTAAGGCCCGTTCGCTGTTCGCCTGCTGTTCGGCATAACATTGCTAAAGTGCTTATCCGGGGAATGGGACCGGAAAAGTCTTTCCTGGGCTCGTCCGAAGCATAGAGACACGTTCCTACCCGCTGGTTGAGAGGAAGGTGGCCCGGGGGAGCTTGGTACTCATGACGGGGAGACCGAGATGTCGGCAGACTCGTCATGGGGGCACAACCCGGGGGCTAGGCGGGAGTGAATCGAACTTGGGACGAGGCAGGGTAAGATTGGGGCTATATGTGGGAACGCGATGGCTAGTAAGCATATACTCCTGGCATGATAGTTATTCCCGGGAATTAAAAATCGATTCGAATCGCTGATGCCCACCAGGTGTGGGAATGCTGATAGTGCACACGGGCAACGTAGTAACCACTTAAACTCTCGGTATTTTAATACTCATGGTTTTAGGAATACTACATGTGTGAATTGAGATGTTACATTACGGAAATTTACTATTATGTTGGCAATCATACAGACAATGAAACTTGTTGTTTATGTTAATTAGGTTACTGTTAAAAACTAAAAGCTAAGGATCCACTTGCTAGTAAGCTGCTTCGCGTCAGCCGTAAACCAAATCCATTAAGACCTACTGAGTAAATAGTACTCAGGGTTTGCCCCCACATTTTGAGCGCAGGTATGGAATTCATGGTGTGCACCTGTGTTGGAGGCGGGGCATGCCCTCATTTAGGATGAAGTGACTGAGTGGCATGAGGGCAACATCGGTGGGCTCGATGTTGTACCTCCAATGCAAAACTTTTGGTGGTAACATGGTGATCTAAACTTATATTTTCCGCTGCGAGAAACTTTCAAACTTGCTACCTTATGATATTATGTTGAACTAGTATTTTATGTAAAAGCTAGTTTGTAATAAAGCTTAATTTCCCGCTATTCAACTGCCTGTGATGATGTATCTGTTGTGGCTCCATCGTGAGTCAGATGTGTATGATGTCGGTTCCTCTGGGAAAAGGTAATATCGGGAGTCGAACGACTCTCGACGGACGACCGGGTTTAGTTCGGTCTAATCGCACTGCAAGCCAGAGGTGGCAGGTGTGCTTAGCCCGGATTAAATCGGCGGTTCCGCCACAGTATTTCTACTCAATGAGACTCAAAATTTGACAAAGCTCAAAACGTTTCTAAGAAGCTCTAAGCAAGGGTTGTAACATTTGAGTCATTTTGGCTCTGGTAGGCATTTTGACCAAGGGGAGTTCTATTTTGTCATTTTGAAATAAAAACCTGAGATATTCATCTTACTAGGAGCAAGAAAGAGGTCATCCCACTTTTAAATCATATCATGTCTCTCAACAACTTTGGCTTGTTATCACAAATGACAATCACATAGTAAAACTTTGGTTTACTTCTTTTTTTCACAAACTTGGACTAAGCTAAGCATAAGTCACATGCAAGAATTAAACAGTTAACTTGATAGAGCAACTATTCATCATTTCCATGGTGAAGCTAGCATGTAAACTTTATTCATGGGAGTTTTTTTACAGCTGGATGAAAAACTAGAATTAAATTACTAAGCATGATCTCATATAGCAGAATGGTAGAACTAGCGATACCCACTAGGGGACTAATGCGACAAGTAAGAGGACTGGCGTACATACCCAACTGTCGATTTGGGTCTCCCACCAAGCTTCAATGAAGCTACTGGGGGTAATACCCATAGTACTTGTAAAATCGCTGGGCCTCGTCGAAGGAGCGTTCGACTGTCGCTTGTGTCTCTAGGAGGAGGTTGTGTTGCTCTGCATATACTGGTCATGAGGGTTTCGTTGAAGCACTTGGTGAGGCTGAAGGACTTTGTGTACACTACCATGCTCCTCTCTTTTCTATCTTAACTCACATTTTGCTTCCACATCACCAAATCTCAACAAAGTGACGGTACAACACGATGAAATAGGGTTTCAAGCACCTAGAAGGGTAAAACCGACACCTGGTCTGCCAAACCAGGGTCAGCGAGGCTGGCCGACCTCAGGTCAGGCCACCCGGCCCCTTGGTGAAGCCGCCCGGCCCCATACTGGCCGCCCGGCCTCGCACCTTGCTGCCCGGCCCCCTCTTTTCGAAATTTTTCGAGTTGAGTTGATCCCTAAGCCACCGGACGTCGTTGAGTAGATGAGATCGAGCTTTCACGACTTAAACACGAGAGTTTCTTCCCTTCCAGCCACTCTCTTCATTCTCATCTCATCTCCACTTGAAGAACTAAGTAATGGCCTCCAACAACACTCCATCCAAGAGCCTTGCCCTAACATCCGGCACCACGGTGACCTATTCACCGGCCTCCAACGATGAGTTCACCCACATACCAATGGGGAACGACACCATGAGGGTGCTGGATGTGACACCACTAGTCACCCGGCCACCCCCTTAAGCCGCCCGACCTCAGGGCAGGCCGCCCCGCCTGGAGAGAGGCCGCCCGACCTCCCCCGCGCACTCACGCAGTGTGGGAAGGCCTGTATGTGCCCTATCTCCTTCACGAACCATCGTGAAGAAGGTGTTTCGGGTAGATTCCCCTCAACCTAAGGTCGGGGCGATCAGCCCCTAGGTGCCCATCCGGAAACTCTTCCCGGAAGATTCTGTGGAGGGCATGGGGAAGGAGGTGCCCGAGGGGCCACAATCACCAACCTACACCATTTGGGGTTGAGTTACTCCCTCTGGAAGGTGGGGGAAGGTGTTGGTCCCTAAGCACTTGGAGAACATCCTTAGCGGGGATGCATCAATTGGTGAGCCCATTGACTCCACTCCGCCTAGGAGGACCGTGAAGAGGACCTCCAAACCCCCTCCGATCCAGACTCCACCGGGCCAATTCGAAGATTCATAGGAGGAGGAGGAGAAGGAGAAAGAGACCATCGAGTCTCTTATGTTGGAGACCAAAGCGCTCAAGCACGCAATGCAAAGACTTGAGGAGCGCTGCGCGGAAAGCGAACTTTGGATATGGGAGATTAATGATAAGCTAGAAATCCTTAGGAAGGGCTTCTCTTCCAACTTCTATCGCCTCGCAGAAGCCACAGGGCATCCTGATATCTATGATCCAAAACCATAGATGCCCATGGCTTTACAATAAATTTTAGTATAGGTGCCCTTTTTGTTTTCTTAGTGCTTAGGTTTTGCTTCTTTTATTTCTTTCTTTGTATGGACAGCGCCTATCTCTATGTTTGTTTTAGTTTGTTTTAGTTTGATTAATGCTTAGTTCAATAAATATTTTGTCTATCCCCGCTTTGAGTTCAAGTGTGGGGGGAATGCACTTAGGCTTCCCCAAACTCTCGTCACTAACCCTGCAGAAAGGAATGAAGAATCACGATGTACAGGGTTGCACCTCACTGCACATAAAAACTTCGGACAAACCGAGCTAAAGGCTAGCTGCCTGGCCTAACCCCAGGCCACTCGGCCTCCAACCCAGGCCGCCCGGCCTGTCAAGTTGATGAAAAATGTACCAAACACAGAAAAGGACGTCCCAAAACACTTCTCCATGCAACACGATCGATGCAAAGGTTGGGAGACCCCATTGTCAGGCCGCCCGGCTCCTGACCAGGCCGCCCAGCCTAGTCCTGGGCTGAGTCAGCCCACCTCCACCTCGACCTTGCACATGGACTAGGTATTATCGCAAATTTTTCATATATGATCCTTATATTCCATGCTATACATGAAACTTGGATAAAATTTACTCTACATGATCATATTGACAACCTATGTCTATGCTTGTACAAACTTTACTCCCTATGTTGAAATAAAATTGCCCATGGATACTCTTGATTAGGGACCCTCTTAGATTTAAGATGTTGATTCATGAGATATGAGTAACATGTATACACCCCAGTAATCTCCCGCTTGAGCAAAGAGTTTTTGTTTTGCTAAAATATCAAAATGTGTTCTTCTCCAATGTTCTCAAGACACATGTCCTACCAGTGCCACAAACTAAAATTCTTATGCATCAAAAAGGCTTCTCTGAATGTTTTGAACCTTGTCAAATTTTGTGCCATCAAATGAGTTAGAATCATTCATAACTTTTGGCTATCACGTGCACTTCCATATGACAAAGTTCCAGCAAGATGTGCTATACAAACATTCCAATTACCCCTCGTCAATCATGAAAAAAGAGAGGAAGAGAGGCATGGAATTGAATTAAAAAAATGAGAAAGAGAAAAGAAAGAAAGAAAGAGGAAAAGAAAATTCCATGCCCTCTCTCACATCAAAAAGGGGAACACCAAGGCACACTTACCAATAAACTTTTCGCCACACTTGCACATAGCCAAAGTTATTGAGTTGATTCATACTCTTTGCTTGACATATTGATTTTACTTGGTGATACAAACATTATGGGATAGTCAGGTTACTTCTTAGCATCACTCAAACTTAGAATAGGAGGAGAGGAAACACAAGAATTCTCATCCTTTCAGTGATCGAGAGGTGATCTTGAGAACAAAGGAATGAGCACTATACTTTTCGAAAAAGTGAGAAAAACCTGTGTTGCTCATAGTTGGGAGAAAACTGTTGTGGTACTTGTGGCTCGTTCTTAGTCTCAACATCTCAAAATCATGAGTGTAGCCACCATTGAAATCCAGGGTAAGATGAACCAATTTGGGAGTATCTTTTGTGCTTGTTAAGACTACAGTTGTCATATGCTCTCTACACCATGCTTAACTCTCCTTTGCTCGAGGATGAGCAAAGATCTAAGTGTGAGGGGAGGGGGTGTTGGTGGTCGTTATAACCCATTTCGACCACCAACATTTCATGTTCCAAGGGTGATTTTATGCAAAGTTCATACATATTAACCGGTTCCACGAGTTGTGTACAAAAGTCTTGCAAGAACACATGTCACGGTGCAAAAACATACAAAACATGGTGAAACATGGTGAACCAAGAAGGAAGGCTGGATAAGGGCTAAGGACCCAGGCCGCCCGGCCTGTTGTCCAGGCCGCCTGGCCCATCTCTAGGCCGCCCGGCCTGCCTCCGGCTCCAAATGCCACCATTCTTCACCTGCAAGCAAGAGACAACGTGTCAAACACAAATCCACCGTGGCAACCGAGAGAAGAAGCACAAACACATCGGAAGGCCTCCACCTCACCAATCCAGCCCACGGATTGGTTAAGACAGCAATCCAGGGGAGTCCCATCCAATGGCTAAGGAAGAAACACAAAGAGAATCCAATGGTTGAGGCAAAAGCACACGAGGATAACCGCCAACCGACCTACAACCGCCTTGGAGAGTCAATATCAACCGAAGGATGAAGTAAGGCGGTGGATCCAAGGGCACCCTAGGCCGCCCGGCCTGGCCCACGCCCTTGTAACCGCCATACTGACCCTACAAGTACCCCCTCACTCCCTTGGTACTATAAATACCCCCTGGTAGCTCATTTGTGAGGTGTGTATGTGTGTAGATGTAGTGGCATAGTAGCACTTGGTGTGAAGTGTATAGTGTGGAGAAGTGAAGTTATCCCTTAGCTTGTAGAGAGAGTGCCTCTTATATCAAGGAGAGTAGTGAGGAGAAGAGTGCGGGAGCCGGATTTCTCTTTGCTCCCATACTTCTATTCTCAGTGGAAGGATATTCAATTCCAGGATTGAGTAAAGTTCCATGACCTCTACTTTGTTATTTCATACTTACTTTGCTTTCATACTTAGTCTTATACTTGTCTGTTTATGGGAACCTTGTGCATGCTTATAGTGTTGGCTACATAGTAGTGCTTGCTTTTCTGGCTCATTACCTATTAATAGTAGACTCTCTGAGTGGCACAACGATGTTAATACTTATAGTTTACCTTGGTTGGTCGGCTATCCCATGCAACTCTGGTTGGTAGACACATTAGGTGACAGCTTTTGTGTTCTCAGTATTCCAATCCCGTACGTTTGGATAGACTCGCTGACGATATAGCCTTATCCTGTAGTACCTGCCTTTCTCGGCTGGGTAATCAGCACTCTGGTGCCGGGCAGTGGTGCTACAGCTTTGGTGTCTATGTTTACATGTCAAGTATATCTCTTTGCATGCTTAGTATAGTAAGGTGATCTAACATTTGTCGAGAACCTGCTCCCCTATCTTTTATCCTCTACATTGCTAGCTTCACTAGTTCAGTTGGTTGTGCTACGTGTTATTATACTCCTCGCTCTCTATGGATTCGATACCCTGGAATACTCTTGGGTGAAAGAGATACAATGCATTTACCGTGCGCTTGCGGAATTATATCTGAACGCTAAGGAACGGCAACAAGCTTTTTCTGGCACCGTTGTCGGGGAACGGTAGCTTTTTAACATAGAACCAAGGCCGTCCTATCTCCCACAATTACCATCACTATCACCACCACACCACCATCATATCACCATTCCACCTAATGGATCACACAATCTGCTCTGAAGGGCGATTTTCTGGAGCCTCCACTATCATCCGCCCCTATCATAACAGATGGCTATCAGCTATGTCCCGGCTTGATAGCCATGGTTTGGGATCAATGTTTCACGGCATTAGACTCAGAGAGCCCCTACACACACCTCTGAGAATTTGAGCAACTATGTAGTTGCCTCGTAATTTCGGGAATGCCTGGAGAAACTCTTCGATGGCTGCTCTTTCCGTTCTCACTTATGGGACGCAGTTGGTGCAGTAGAGGAGAGTTGGGAAAGACTTAAAGTCAAGTTCTGTCTACACTTCTTCCCACAACATCGAGTCGTTGACCTCCGATGGGAAGTTCTCAACTTCTGACAAGGAAGTAATGAGGACTTGGCTGCAGCCTAGTCACGTTTCACCAGTCTGGTCGCATCTGGCCCTGACTTGGCGATACAAGAATCCATGCTCATGCAGCACTTTGTCCGAGGCCTATCACCAGGCGTAGGACTATGTTTGGATTTAGCATCAGGAGGATCATTCTCTCACTTAACTGCCTCAGAAGGATGGAAAGTCCTTGATAAAATCCTCGAGAAATCCTCTGATGGCAGTAAGATCGAGAAACCATGCTCATATCCACATGATCCACCTGAGCCCAGCTACCACGAAGAAAGTCAGAACACCCATCCACCAGCTCCATTATCCCATCAAACCCTCATGATAGAGGATGTCCCTGAACCAAGCACGCCATAGGACACTGAGAGGGTCAATGAATCCGTGACGAATCCTCCATTGGTTCCGCCGTTCTCATTTGACGATGAACTATTCGCAAGCTTTGGCAATGTATCTCAGTTGCCCAAAGTGAGCCAACGCTTCGAAAGGACCTCTCAAACAGCACACCTCTTCCCACATCAGATACATCAAATGAGAGAGGACCTACTCTGGCTTACAGCTATGATAAATCGGGAATGGCTAGAAGAGAGAAGACTTGATACAAAATTTGTTAGGTTCTACCTAGAACCAACTCTCGTCCCTGGCCATGTATCCGACATGCTTCCATAAGATATTCTCTATGACCCACGAGTTGGGGTGAACATCATTCCCAAATATGTTGTAGACACTCATTTCTCAACTCAACCACGATCAAAATCCGACATTCGCTTGAAGTGGAACACGAATGAATCGTTGGAAAATCATGGAGAAATTCGGGTCATACTAGTTACCTTGCGGGACAAGCGGATATTCGTAGACTTCCACATCTTCGACATACCCGAGGGGCCTATGACATTCATATTGATTGGGCTCCCCATTGCTTCCCTGATTAACACGACAAATCTAGGACAGTTACAACTTCAGTTTGGTCAAGAGGTGCTCAAAATTGGCATGAGTCGAGCACTGAATAGCAAAACAGAATCTAAGCCAGAAGTTGACCCCCTAGAAGAAGTGATGGGTATTTCACTTGAGGAAGAGGAGGATCAACACAGCCTAGAGGAAGAGGCTAGCGACTTCAGTGTCATAGAAGAGCCGCTTGAGTTCAAAGAACTGGGTGAATATCTGTGGCCTGACCCCCCAAAAATTGAGCTTAAACAACTACCGCCTGGCCTAAAGTACGCCTTCCTCAACAGGAATCCGGACACACCGGTGATCATCGGCGACAAGCTGACCGAGAATGAAAGCCGACGATTACTCTCAATCTTGGAAAAGTACAGATCAGTGCTTGGGTACTCACTGCAAGATCTGAAGGGAATCAGTCCTAACCTGTGCACACATCGCATCCCCATGGAGACCGAACATCGGCCTACAAGGGAACCACAACCCAGACTCAATAATGCGATGAGAGAGGTAGTTAAGAAGGAGGTACTTAAACTCCTACACACGGGTATTATCTACCCCGTACAAGATAGTGAATGGGTAAGTCCAGTCCAAGTCGTACCCAAGAAGGGAGGAATGACAGTTGTGAAGAACCAGAACAATGAGTTAATCCCTCAGCGCATTGTCACGGGATGGCGAATGAGCATCGACTATAGAAAACTCAACTCAGCCACCCGAAAAGACCACTTCCCCCTTCCTTTCATTGATGAGATGCTCGAAAGGCTGGCCAATCACTCCTTCTTCTCCTATTTCGAATGGCTACTCCGGTTATCACCAGATCCCAATTCACCCTAGATGACTAGAGTAAGACTACCTTCACATGTCCTTACGGCACGTTTGCATATCGACGAATGTCAGTTCGGGCTATGCAATACTCCTAGCATCGTTCCAGCATTGCATGATGGCCATATTCTCTGACCTGATAGAAAATATAATGGAAGTCTTCATGGACGACTTCTCAGTTTATGGCAAGACCTTTGATGGATGTCTAGAGAACTTGGAGAAGGTTCTCTAGCGGTGCAAAGAAGTCGACCTTGTCCTAAATTGGGAAAAGTGTCACTTTATGGTCAGAGAAGGGATTGTGCTAGGACACTGAGTCTCAGAGAGAGGCATAGAGGTGGACCGTGCAAAAATTGAAGTCATTGAGCAGCTTCTACCTCCAGCAAACACCAAGGCACTCTGAAGCTTTCTTGGCCATGCTGGGTTCTACAGGAGATTCATCAAAAACTTCTCCTTTATTGCTTGGCCTCTGACTAGTCTCCTAGCCAAGGACACACCCTTTGTGTTTGATGATGCCTGCCTTGAAGCATTCCATACACTCAAGAAGGCTCTAGTCACAGCACCCATCATCCAACCACCAGACTGGAATGCTCCTTTTGAAATCATGTGCGATGCCAGCGATTATGCTGTAGGAGCTAGTCCTAGGCTAGAGCAAGGATAGAAAACATCATGCGATATCCTATGCAAACAAGACGCTCACTGGCCCACAGCTGAATTACTCCACCACCGAAAAAGAGTTATTAGCAGTCGTCTTTTCCATTGACAAGTTTAGATCATATTTGGTGGGAGCCAAAGTCATCATATATACAGATCATGCAGCTCTCAAATACCTCCTTACCAAGAAAGATGCAAAGCCATGACTGATACGGTGGATCCTACTACTCCAAGAATTTGACATAGAAATCAGAGATAAGAAGGGAGTTGAGAATTCAGTTGCCGATCATCTCTCATGAATGCAATTTGAAGAGACATCATCCTTGCTGATTGATGACTACATGAGAGATGACACCCTCCTAAAGGTCACCGGATCCCAACCATGGTACGCAGATCTGGTCAATTATCTGGTCACGGGATATATACCCGAAGGAGTTAACAAGAGGAAATTGATCCATGGCATCCGGTTCTATCTCTGGGATGACCCCTACCTATACAAACTCTACGCAGATGGACTCTTACGTCGCTGCATTCCAGCTTACAAAGTACCTCAAATCCTTAATAGATGTCACTCATCTTCCTATGGTGGTCACTATGGAGCCTATCGGACTCATGCACAGATTTGGCAAAGTGAATTCTATTGGCCAAATATGTACAATGATGCCAAAGAGTTCGTACGAAGGTGCTCACGATGTCAGCGCCAAGGAAACATTAACCCAAGGGATGCTATGCCACTCACAAGCAACCTTCAACTCGATATATTCGATGTGTGGGGCATAGACTTCATGGGGCCTTTCCGCAAGTGTGGAGACAAAGAATACATCCTGATCGCAGTGGACTATGTATCAAAATGGGTAGAGGCACTGCCGTGCTCCGTGGTAGATTCAAGGCATTCGATCAGAATGTTCTATGATACCATCTTTCCTCAATTTGGTACACCAAGGGTCATCATCAGTGATGGAGGACCTCACTTCATAGATAAAAGATTCAAGAGGTGACTTGCAGAACTCGGTGTGGATCACCGTGTCGCCACTCCTTATCACCCGCAGACAAGTGGCCAAGCTGAGACATTGAACAAGCAGATCAAGAACATCCTGCAGAAAACTATCGAAGCTATGGGAAAAGATTGGGTATCCAAGCTACCCGACGCTCTATGGGCGTACCGCACAGCATATAAAACTCCCATTGGCATGACACCATACCAAATGGTGTACGGCAAGACTTGTCACCTGCCAGTAGAACTTGAGTTTAAGTCTCACTGGGCGATAAGGAAATGGAACATGGATCTCCAATCAATGGGAGTTCGACGTCAGATTCAACTTGCTGAATTGGAGGAATTGAGGGAGAAGGCCTAACACAGTGCTAAGCTATACAAAGAGCGAATCAAAAGATGGCATGACAAGCGTATCAAGATCAAGACATTCAAACCAGGCGATAAGGTACTACTTTTTAATTCTCGCGTTCGTTTGTTTGGTCATGGTAAGCTTAGAAGTAAGTGGGAAGGGCCATTTTTGGTCCTTGATGCCGCCGATCACGGTGCCATCACCCTCCAGGACAATGACAGGAAAGTCTTTAAGGCAAACGGGCAACGCCTAAAAGTTTTCCTAGAGCCCGAAATGCCACAGCTCGAAGAAGTGGACGTCTACGAGCTGCAAGAAACAGCATGATCACACGGCCACAATCTAGGTCTGACCTTAAATGAAGCCATGTACACTACCATGCTCCTCCCTTTTATGTCTTATCTCACCTTTTGCTTCCACATCACCAAATCTCAACAAAGTGACGGTACAACACGATAAAATAGGGTTTCAAGCACCTAGAAGGGTAAAACCGACACCTCGTCTGCCAAACCAGGGTCGGCGAGGCTAGCCGACCTCAGGTCAGGCCACCCGGCCCCTTGGTGAAGCCGCCCGGGCTCCCACCTTGCCGCCGGCAGCCTCTTTTCGAAATTTTTCGAGTTGAGTTGATCCCTAAGCCACCGGACATCGTTGAGTAGATGAGATCGAGCTTCCATGACTTAAACATGAGAGTTTCTTCCCGTCCAGCCACTCTCTTAATTCTCATCTCATCTCCACTCAAAAAACTAAGACATGGCCTCCAACAACACTCCATCCAAGAGCCTTGCCCTAATATCCGGCACCATGGCGACCTATTCACCGGCCTCCGACGATGAGTTCACCCATGTACGAATGGGGAACGACAACATGAGGGTGCTGGACGTGACACCACTGGCCGCCCGGCCTTAGGGCAGGCCGCCCAGCCTAGAGAGAGGCTACCCGACCACCCCGCGTGCTCACACAGTGCGGGAAGGCCTGTATGTGCCCTATCTCCTGCACGATCCATCGCGAAGAAGGTGTTTTGGGCAGATTCCCCTCGGCCTAAGGTCGGGGTGATCAGCCCCAAGGTGCCCATCCAGAAACTCTTCCCGGGAGATTCTGTGGAGGGCATGGGCAAGGAGGTGCCCGAGGGGCCACAATCACCAACCTACACCATTTGGGGTGGAGTTACTCCCTTTGGAAGGTGGAGGAAGGTGTTGGTCCCTAAGCACTTGGAGAACGTCCTTAGGGGGGACGCATCAATTGATGAGCCCGTCGACTCCACTCCCCCTAGGAGGACCGTGAAGATTCAGAGCTCCGGGCCAATTCAAAGATTCAGAGGAGGAGGAGGAGAAGGAGAAAGAGACCATCGAGTCTCTTAAGTTGGAGATCAAAGCGCTCAAGCACGCACTGCAAAGACTTGAGGAGCGCTGCGCGGAAGGTGAACTTTGGAAGTGGGAGATTAATGATAAGCTAGAAATCCTTAGGAAGGGCTCCTCTTCCAAGTTCCGCCGCCTCGTGGAAGCCACAGGGCATCTTCATATGTATGATCCAAAACCATAGATGCCCATGGCTTCACAATAAATTTTAGTATAGGCGCCCTTTTTGTTTTCTTAGAGCTTAGGTTTTGTTTCTTTTATTTCTTTCTTTGTATGGACATCGCCTATCTCTATATTTGTTTTAGTTTGTTTTAGTTTGATTGATGCTTAGTTCAATAAATATTTTGTCTATCCATGCTTTGAGTTCAAGTGTGGGGGGAATGCACTTAGCCTTCCCCAAACTCTCGTCACTAACCCTGCAGAAACGAATGAAGAATCACGATGTACAGGGATGCACCTCGCTGCACACAAAAACTTGGGATGAACCGAGCCAAAGGCTGGTCGCCTGGCCTAACCCCAAGCTACCCGGCCTCAACCCAGGCCACCCGGGACCTACCCAGGCCGCCCGGCCTGTCAAGTTGATGAAAAACATACCAAACACAGAAAAGGACGTCCCAAAACACTTCTCCACGCAACACGATCGATGCAAAGGTCGGAAGACCCCATTGTCAGGCCGCTCGGCTCCTGACCACGCCGCCCGACCTAGTCCTGGGCTGAGTCAGCCCATCTCCACCTTGACCTTGCACATGGACCAAGTATTATGGCAAATTTTTCATATATGGTCCTTATATTCCATGCTATACATGAAACTTGGATAAAATTTACAGGGTTGCACCTCACTGCACATAAAAACTTGGGACAAACCGAGCTAAAGGCTAGCTGCCTGGCCTAACCCCAGGCCACTCGGCCTCCAACCCAGGCCGCCCGGCCTGTCAAGTTGATGAAAAATGTACCAAACACAGAAAAGGACGTCCCAAAACACTTCTCCACGCAACACGATCGATGCAAAGGTTGGGAGACCCCATTGTCAGGCCGCCCGGCTCCTGACCAGGCCGCCCAGCCTAGTCCTGGGCTGAGTCAGCCCACCTCCACCTCGACCTTGCACATGGACCAGGTATTATCGCAAATTTTTCATATATGGTCCTTATATTCCATGCTATACATGAAACTTGGATAAAATTTACTCTACATGATCATATTGACAACCTATGTCTATGCTTGTACAAACTTTACTCCCTATGTTGAAGTAAAATTGCCCACGGATACTCTTGATTACGGACCCGCTTAGAATTAAGATGTTGATTCATGAGATATGAGTAACATGTATACACCCCAGTAATCTCCCGCTTGAGCAAAGAGTTTTTGTTTTGCTAAAATATCAAAATGTGTTCTTCTCCAATGTTCTCAAGACACATGTCCTACCAGTGCCACAAACTAAAATTCTTATGCATCAAAAAGGCTTCTCTGAATGTTTTGAACCTTGTCAAATTTTGTGCCATCAAATGAGTTAGAATCATTCATAACTTTTGGCTATCACGTGCACGTCCATATCACAAAGTTCTAGCAAGATGTGCTATACAAACATTACAATTACCCCTCGTCAATCATGAAAAAGGAGAGGAAGAGAGGCATGGAATTCAATTGAAAAAAATGAGGAAGAGAAAAGAAAGAAAGAAAGAAAGAAAGAAAGAGGAAAAGAAAATTCCATGCCCTATCTCACTTCAAAAAGGGGAATACCAAGGCACACTTACCAATAAACTTTCCGCCACACTTGCACATAGTTGGGAGGAGAGGAAACACAAGGATTCTCATCCTTTGAGTGATCGAGAGGTGATCTTGAGAACAAAGGAATGAGCACTATACTTTTCGAAAAAGTGAGAAAAACCTCTATTGCTCATAGTTGAGCGAAAACTGTTGTGGTACTTGTGGCTCGTTCTTAGTCTCAACATCTCAAAATCTTGATTTTAGCCACCATTGAAATCTAGGGTAAGATGAACCAATTTGGGAGTACCTTTTGTGCTGGTTAAGACTACAGTTGTCATATGCTCTCTACACCATGCTTACCTCTCCTTTGCTTGAGGACAAGCGAAGATCTAAGTGTGGGGATTGTTGGCGGTCGTTATAACCCATTTCGACCACCAACATTTCATGTTCCAAGGGTGATTTTATGTAACGTTCATACATATTAACCGGTTCCATGAGTTGTGTACGAAAGTCTTGCAGGAACACATGTCACTGTGCAAAAACATACAAAATATGGTGAAACATGGTCAACCAAGAAGGAAGGCTGGATATGGGCTAAGGACCTAGGCCGCCCGGCCTACCACCAGCTCCGAATGCCACCATTCTTCACCTGCATGCAAGAGACAACGTGTCAAACACAAATCCACCGTGGCAACCGAGAGAAGAAGCACAAACACATCGGAAGGCCTCCACCTTAGCAATCCAGCCCACGGATTAGTTAAGTCAGCGATCTAGGGGAGTCCCATCCAATGGCTAAGGAAGAAACACAAAGAGAATCCAATGGTTGAGGCAAAAGCACACGAGGATAACCGTCTTGGAGAGTCAATATCAACCGAAGGTTGAAGTAAGGCGATGGATCCAAGGGCACCCCAGGCTACCCGACCTAGGGTAGGGCCGCCCAGCCTAGCCGACGCCCTTGTAACCACCATACTGACCCTACAAGTACCCCCACACTCCCTTGGTAGTATAAATACCCCCTGGTAGCTCATTTGTGAGGTGTGTGTGTAGATGTAGTGGCCATAGTAGCACTTGCTGTGAAGTGTATAGTGAGGAGAAGTGAAGTTATCCCTTAGCTTGTAGAGAGAGTGCCTCTTGTATCAAGGAGAGTAGTGTGGAGAAGAGTGCGGGAGCCGGATTTCTCTTTGCTCCCATACCTGTATTCTCAGCGGAAGGATATTCAATTCCAGGATTGAGTAAAGTTCCTTGTCCTCTACCTTTATTATTTCATACTTACTTTGCTTTCATACTTAGTCTTATACTTGTCTGTTTACGGGAACCTTGTGCATGCTTATAGTGTTGGCTATATAGTAGTGCTTGCTTTTCTGGCTCGTTACCAGTTAGTAGTAGACTCTCTGCGTGGCACAACGGTGTTCATACTTAGAGTTTACCTTGGTTGGTCGGCTATCCCACGCAGCTCTGGTTGGTAGACACATTAGGTGACAGCTTTTGTGTTCTCAGTATTCCAATTTCGTACGTTCGGATAGACTCGCTGACGATATAGCCTTATCCTATAGTACCTGCCTTTCTCGGCTGGGCAATCAGCACTCTGGTGCCTGGCAGTGGTGCTACAGCTTTGGTGTCTATGTTTACATGGCAAGTATATCTCTTTGCATGCTCAGTATAGTAAGGTGATCTAAGATTTGTCGAGAACCTGCTCCCCTATCTTTTATCCTCTACATTGCTAGCTTCACTAGTTCGATTGGTTGTGTTACATGTTATTATACTCCTCATTCTCTGTGGATTCGATACCCTGGACTACTCTTGGGTGAAGAGCTACAACGCATTTATCGTGCGCTTCCGAAATTATATCTGAAGGCTAAGGAACGCCAACACCAGGGGTAGATAGTTGGTCCCGAAGGAGAGTCCAGCTAACACCTATGGGCCTCCCGAACAAGCACACCACATGTTGTCACCGAGTGGGGCTACTAGACAAAGCTGCGTGGAGACGATGGCACGCTATAAACGTGTTCAAGCGAAGCTTGAACAATGATAGATCGTCCTTGATCAGAGGAGAGGATCTAGCCAGAGCCTAGCGTCTAAGTCTAGGGTTGAGTTATAGCACTGGCAAGAATAACAGGAATTGAATAACTGAGTAAAACACAACCTAAGCCTAGCAAGTGTGCAAAGAAAGGTACACCACACACGCAAGAGATAGAACTTAGAGTAAAATATAACTGAAATTATATTGGAGATAATCTGAATACAAAGATACAAAGCTTTTACCGCAGACTCGAAGATAACTCTGGAGACTCCAAGGCAAAGCTCGACTCAACTCTAACCCCTAGGACTATCCTAACTACTAAGAGAATAGCGTAGTACTCTAAGATAGAACTTGAACTCAACTCCACACCTTACAAATGAGCTCTCGGGGTCTATTTATAGTACAACTGAGTGAGGGGGGTATTTATAAACACGCTAGGTCGGTTAGGGGATAGGTCGATGGCCGGGCGGCCAGGGTCGGTGGCTGGGCGGCCACCTACATGGCTAGGGCAGCCACCCCCTATGGTCGGGCGGCCATAGGATCCACCTACTTCAGTGATCCAACGCTTGATATTGCTTCCCTAGGTCGGTTGAAATGGTTGTTGCACGTGCAAAACATGTCCGAAGGATGGCCGGGTGGCCAAGAATAGTGGCCGGGCAGCCACTTGTCTTTCCCTGATTGGTTGCATGTTGGGTCCCTTGGATTGAAGCTCTTTCGACCCTTAGATAGATTGGATACTCTTTTGTATGGTTGGATCTTCATTGCCTTGTGTTTGTTTGCATGTAGGATCAAAGACGTGGCAAGTGAGGTGGCGGCCGGCCATGCCACATGGCCGAGCAGCCATGCAGCCCCAAACCAGTGGCCGGGCGGCCACTGGTGGGCTTGGACATGGCCGGGCAGCCATGGCCTATTCGCCATTGTTGCCCATCTTTGGTCTTTGGCTTGTTTTCAACCATTTTGCACATATTTTGGTACCTGCATCCAAATATTCATGTACATCTTGTTAAACTCATTAGTAGCTAGGCTTAGTCCTATTATTTCACATGTTTTGCTTCATTTGGTGGATAATTGACGGTAGACATCGTGAGATTACGACCGTCAACACCCCCCCAAGCTTAAACTTTTGCTCGTCCTCGAGCAAAGCTAAGACTGAAAGTGGATCAGGAGTTGCTACAATATCGAAGATGAAGGGAAATTCTTATATGCAACTCAACACTCTAAACTTTTGTCCCGAGTAGTGAGATAATTGTAGTTTACCTCGTGTCATACCTGTGGTGCATCTTTTTGCTTACCTTGCCTCGGGTGGTTGAGAGACAGAACAACTTTATTGCTGGAGTGATTCTACCTCATTCTTTTCAAATGTCCTTCTCAGGTGTTTTCAAGATTTTCAAAACAAAAGAAGCTTCCCCATGGATACTCTCGATCGCTCAGAAGTGTTTCCTCACCAAGAGCCATGAACTCGGCTACCATTTCCTACACTTAAGCCTTTGTGGTGCTTTAGGTGGGGTAGAATGTGGCACACTTAGGATGTTTATTTTGCTAAGCCAAAGATTGGACCAAAGAGTATACTTTATCATTTCTTCTATTTGATCACTAGAGTATGAGTGGTGGAGCAATGTGTCTCCTTCTCTTAATTTTCATCCCCTGTAGCATTTTATATATTTGGAGGGGATATGGAGCCTTTATTTATTTTTGCCATGCTTGAACTTGCATGCTTTTCATTTTGCCGTGCTTTTGCATGCATTTTTTTTGGATCCATACCCTTCCTCCTTGAAGTTTGAAGGCTTAGGGAATATGAGAAGTATTTGGAGACTTTTTGGTGGGTGTAAAGTCCTGAATGGATCACTTGCATTTTTGTACTCCAGCTATCAATAGAAGATGATATTTCTACTCAATGAGATTCAAAATTTGACAAAGCTCAAAACATATCTAAGCCGCTCTTTGTAGCGGTTTCTAATATTTGAAGCATTTTTGGCTTTGGTAGGAATTTCAACCAAGGGGAGCTTTCTTTTGTTATTTTCAAAATAAAGGCCTGAGATATTCATCTTACTAGGAACATGAAAGAATCATCCAATATGTAAGTCATATCATATCTCTCAATAACTTAGGTTTGTTATCACAAATGGCATCCACAAGGTAAAACTATCGGTCCACTTCTTTTTATTTACCAACATGGGACTGAGCTGAGCATAAGTTGTCATGCAAGAATGAAACCATTCACTTGATAGAGCAACTATTCATCATTTCCAAAATGAAGCTAGCATGTGAATTTGTCATCTAAGCATGGGAGATGGGAGTTATTTAACACTTTTTTTTGCAAACGAGTTAAACTAACTAAAACTAAATAGGCTAGGAATTACGGATACAGTGGGCACTACTCTCAGGTGGGGCAGAACGGATCGTTGCTGGGGCAAAGTTGACTTTAGGGAATCATACGGAAATGCACAAAGGATTGGGCTCACATGCGTACCTCCCAATTGTTGGTTCTCCCCCCCCCCAAGCTTTAACGAAGCTCAGTCGGGGTAGAAACCTCGCCAGTTGTAATACATGAGGTTTTGCTCCTGCATGCGTTCAACTGTTGCCCTTGTCTCCAGGACCATGTTGTGGGTGGCTCCTTGTTGGTCCTGTATCTGGTGGAGGTCGTCCATTATCCCCAAGGTGCGGTGCTCTTGGAGATCCAATGCCCCGAAGAGGGCGTTGATGTTCCCCGCGAGCCCGTCGCCAGTGTAGCAGGCGGAGTTGGATGGACCTACACCATGACTATAAAATTACTCACCTCCGCCGTGGTATGACGGCGTCGTATGTGTTGATGGTACCACGGAGTCCCACAAACTGTGCCATGATTCCCTCTGGTTCCCCTAGGCTAGGTGTGCCTCCTTGGTGAGAGGGTCTAGTGCCTGGGTGAGCCCAGGAGGGTCCTACGGCTGTGTGAGCCCATGCAGGTTCGGCACCTGGTTCCTGTGCATCTTCATATGCCTTGCGGATTCTTTCCTCGGCTTGATGCCGTTGGGCTTGAGTCATTACTCCGGAGACACTATTCCTTGCAAGCTTGGGTGCTGGCTCGGGTGCTTGCTGCATGGTTAGTGATCTCATAGAATATAATTTGAACTGCGGCATTGGAAGCTGCAGCTCAAACTCATAGCCCTTGTACGCCATGATATAATTTCCCTGTGTGTCTGTCCTGAAGGAAGTGCACGTGAAAGAAGTGCAAATCTTTGACTATGCGAGAAGCGTCATTAGGCATATATGACACATAAGCATTAGCTAACATTCCCAAACCATTGGCGATCCTCGTCACGAATGACATGATCAAAATGGTAGTGCCAACGCGAACCAACCCTTGCCAGTGATTGATCATACCACACACAGGGGCAAACTTCTATTTCTTCCACATAGCATAGAGGCACCTAATATCATCTACTGTGACACAGCGGGAGTCATCCCGCGAGAAAACAACCATGGTAAGCCAACAAGCTAGAAACCGCATGGTAGGATGTTTAATATTTGTGATGCTCTTTTTCCCTCGAGAGTCAGCCCCAGCTAACTCCAAAACTCTACTGAGTTAAAGCCTGTGGGGTCTTCCACCACAAAGCATTGTGGCGAAAAGTCCAGCAAGTTGCTAAATTGACACAGTGTAAGCTCATAGTCAATATTGAATAGTCGGAACTAGACAAACGTACCTTCCTTTCCGGTGTTCGGTGCAGAGCGTCATGAGGAATTCCTTTGTGAGGAGGACGATTCCTCCTTCTGGAATTTCTGCAAAGGTCCCCCAGCCGACAACTTGGAACACCTCATCGAACTCGCCTCGCATGCCGGTGTTGGCAAGGAGGTCCTCGTCGAAGCATTTGGTCAAGGTGTAAGACTTTTGATGCAAAAGTCTTAATGCCTTGGCCTCGTCCTAGCTGCGTGGTACGAGCTGCGAGTCGAGGAGTAGCACTGGCCAGTTGGTGGAGGACATTGGAATTTCCTCCGGCTCTTCTATGCCGATGGACATCCTCTCGAAGTAGCATGTCTGCTTGCTAGACCAGAACCCTCGGAGGACGACCAGCAGATGTGCTGCCCTGCCTTGCTAACGACCTTCTTCGCCTTCTTGAATATGTGGTTCATCCTGCAAGACAGCAACAAAAACACGATACCCGAAGGATAGACGACAAGATAATATAAGCGTTAGCGGGTTAGTCGTCCTGAAAAATAAACTGGTCCTTGTGGGGCAGAGCCTCCACAAAACGTTCTCGCTTCTGCGGAAATTTGAGAGAGAGTGTGGCCAAAATTTTATTTGGCTAACCAAATTTTATTTGGGCATTATTTTAACTAAGCCTAGAGGGCTTAATTAAGCTACTAAGCGAGAGATTAAGAGAGGGAGAGGAGAGTTTGTAGCTTGCTGCGTGGTGCACTGAGCTAGGAAGCGAGGGGCAAGTATTTATAGGCGATTTAGAGGAGAGAGGAGGCCGGGCGGCCAGGCAGGGTGGCCAGGCGACCGTGGCCGTGGCCGGCCGGCCATGCATGTTCAACATGCAGCGAGAGGACGTGAGCGGTGCAGAACATTTTTGCGGTGAGTGCGTAGGGGGGGCCGGGTGACCATCTGCCTAGGCCGGTGGCCATGCAGAAGGATCCTATGCCCATGTGTGCGCATGCAGCCAAGCCTACGTGCATAATTGAGCTAGTTGATGGGATATGGGCAGGTGGTGATGGTCGGGCAGCTAGTGGTGTAGGCCGGGTGGCCATGCATGGGTGCCGGCCGACCAAGCCCTGTACCCATTCTGTGAAAAAGGGGGAGGGGTGGCCGGGCGGCCATGTGTGGTGGCCGGCCAGCCATAGATGTTTTTTTTGTTGAAAATTGCATGATAAGATAAGGGTAGATGCACGAAAATAAAATATGTGCAAGGCATAATTTAAGTATGCAATGGTATGTGAAGACTAAACTTCGGTGGAAAATAAATATGCCATCGAATGATAATGCCGACTTACCTGTTGGCGAGGGCAGACAATGTTTTTCCTCTCGATGTTATGTTAGCATCAAAGTTAAGGTCTTCTTTTCTTTGTGCTTCATTAACTCTGCACAGTCCTAGCATATGCAATTGGCTCTCGTCGCTAACTCTGCACTGTCTTGACGTATGCAATTGGCTCTCAGTGCTAACTCTGCACTGTCTTGACGTATGCAATTGGCTCTCAATGCTAACTCTGCACTGTCTTGACATATACAATTGGCTCTCAGTGCCGACCTTATTCACAAGCAGTTCGCCTTCTCTGCGCTGCCTTGTATGCAATTGGCTCTCAGCGCAGACCTTGTTCACATTTGCTTTGCCTCCTGTTGCGGAACCAGGCTTGCCGTGTCTCTTCTCTTGCTGCCTCAATTTTTTGCTTTTCATGGCAGCTTCATACTCATTTTGTTGGATGTCAGCCTCGCTTTTCAATTTGTTCAGCATAATTGTAACGAGACTATCAACCTTTTCATTTGGGTTCTTGGTCCCTGTCTTGACCTTGGGTGCATTCTTTTGTGCCAGGCACTTGAAAGTGTGCACCTTATTGCACTGCTCAACTTTTGGCTTGAAGGCGAATGTCTCCTTCTTGCCATTAATATTAAGGTGAACCTTGCCTGCCCCAACGTCGATGGTCGCATCCGCGGTGCTCAGAAATGGCCACCCAAGGATGAGCGGTGTTTTTGAGTCAATCTCCATGTCCAGTACCACAAAATCCACTGTGATGAGGAAATTCCTGATTTTCACCGGAACATTCTCCGCGACGCCTTCTGGGTAGCGAATGGATTGATCAGCGAATTGTAGACACATGGCCATGGGAGCAAGTGCAGCGTGACTCAAATTTTCAAAGATGACCTTTGGCATTACGCTGACACTGGCTCCAAGATCACACAATGCTTGGTCGAAGTGCTGGGTTCCAATCGAGCATGAGATGGTGGGGCTTCCAAGGGTCCTTTTTCTTGAGTAGAGCTACGCTACACTCTTCTGTCAAATGCACTATTTCCGTTGATGGTAGGAGTTTCTTTTTGTTGAGGATATCCTTTAAATACTTAGCATATGTCGGTACCTGCATTGCATCTAGCAGAGGTATGTTGACATAAAGCTTCTTAATGACCTCAACGAACTTACTATATTGTTCGTCAGCGACAGCCTTCTTGTTTCGTGGAGGAAATGGCAGCACTATAGTATCGTAGAACTCATAGGGTAGATGCTTTGATGCTGCCTTCTCCTCCTTGCCAAGTGTATCTTCCTCTACAACCTTATCTTCGGACTCGGTTGTCTTCTCCTGCTCTTTTCCTGCACGACTAGGAGATGGGGGGTCCTGTGTGGACTTTCCACCCCTAGTGGTTACTGCGTTTATGTGCTCCTTGGGAGGAGCTTCAGGTTGCCCAGGCAGCTTACCCGCATTTGGGTTAGGTAAAGCAGCAGCCAACTGAGCTATTTGAGTTTCTAACATTTTGTTAAAGCTAAGTTGGTTTTTCATAGCACTATTCAAAGTTTCCATTTGCAGAGATATAGATTCAAACATCCTATCATTGGCATGGAACTTTTTACTAATGCTATCATTCACAGCTTTCTGATCAAAATTAAAATTGCTTTTAGGAAACTGCTGTGAACTTCTTGAAGAGTTACATTGTCTAGAGAAAGGGAGATGTAGTCATGTGCTCCATCCTAGCTGAGGACGATTCCCGTTGTTGAAGTTATTGCTCCCTATGAAGTTCGCGTCTTCGGGTCGCGTCTCGGGGCAGCTGTTCCCTGAGTGTCTTGTGTTCCCACAGACTACGCAAGTCATATGAGAGTCGAGGGCTTGGACCAGAGCGGCTTCTGGAGTATCGTTTAGCTTTTTCAACAGTAAGTCCATCTTGGCAGTGAGCATGCTAGTGCCCTCAATCTGATGAACTCCACGGGATTGGGTACTAGACCTCTCTTCTCTCTATCCTTGATTGGTGGCCATTTTTTCAATCAGCCCTTTGGCTGCAGTGATGCTCAAGGACAGGAAGGATCCTCTAGCGGCTGCATCCAGGTGTTCTTGTGCTGAGCGGTGAAGCCCGTGAAAGAAACTCTGAATAATGAGCCACTCTTGCATTCCGTGGTGGGAGCAGGCTGCGATGTACTCCTAGAGTCTCTCCCAGGCCTCCGCCATGGTTTCATCAGCGAGCTATTGAAAGCTCGAGATCTTGTTCCTCAATGCGTTAGTCTTTCCCAATGGGAAGTACTTCGCAAGAAATGCATCAGAACATGCGTTCCACGATGTTAGTGTTGCTCGGTTGAGGTAGAATCACTGTTTTGCCTTCCTAATAAGAGAGAATGGGAAGAGACGAAGTTCGACGATGTCCGGTGATGCTCCTTTCATGTTGAACGTGCTACAGATCTTCAGAATCTGCTGCAGAATGGGATAGCTTGAACCATATAGATCACCCCTGGCTTGTGTTTGAAGTTCTCTCCCACTTGAACTTCAGGTCCCGTAGGAACATTGTTGCTCGAGGGGATGGAGAACTCACGAATGGTCTTCTCAGCAATTGTGGCGGAACCGCAGATTTAAGCCAGACTAAGCACACCTGCCACCTCTGGCTTGCAGTGCAATCAGACCGAACTAAACCCGGTCATCCATCGAGAGTCATTCGGCTCTCGATATTACCAAATCCCAGAGGAACCGACATCATACACATCCAGCCACGATGGAGCCACAACAGTTACATCATCTCAGGCAGTTGAATATAGCATATATAAACTTATTTTACAAACTGGTTCGAAATAAAAATACAAGTTTCAACATATTACCATACGAAAGGCAAGTTCGAATCATATAGCAGAAGCGATTTCAAAAACATCTCGCAGCGGAATCAAAATATATTAGTAGTCTTCATGCCATGTTGATCGAGGCGAGCAACACCGAGCCCATCGGTACTACACTCCTCCAAGCACTTGTCCAGATCTCGTCGGTACCTGTTCTCAAAAGGTGGGGGCAAACCCTGAGTACTAATTACTCAGTAGGACTTAATGGATTGGCTTACGGCTGACGCAAAGCTTGCTTACTAGCACGTGGATCCTTAGCCATTGATTTTAAACAGTGGTATATCAACATAGAGCAACAAGATTCATCTTTTGTATATAACTCCATAATCATAACTTGCAGAAATGTAAGCAACACAATAGTACAAGCATGTAGTTTTTGAAAACATGAGTAATAAATATGATATATATTTAAGTAGTTACTACGTTGAACGTCAAAGGTATTGGCATTCCCACAACTAGTGGGCATCAGCGATTCGAATCGATTTTAATTCCCAGGGAATAACTATCATGCCAGGGGTATATGCTTACTAGCCATCGCATTCCCACATATAGTCCCCATCTCCACCTGTCTTGTCCCAAGATTCAAAGTGCCCCCACCTAACCCCTGGGTTGTGCCCTCTTAGGAGCGTTACCACAGCACACTGGGTCGGCCCTCCTTCGAGTACAAGCGCCCCCAGGCCCATCGGCCTCCGGCAAGTGGATGGGCAGCACCTCGAAAACTCCGGACAAACACAGGTAAGACTTCACCGGTCCCATTTCCCGGTTAAGCAATCTAGCAAAGTTATGCCGACCAATAGGCGAACAGCAGACGGGCCTTAAACAACACGGGCAGAGCCAAATGATACAACAACGCACACCACAAAATAAGATTATTCTGTGCCCGGTCTCCATTTAAATCAGGAGCATAATATTACTTTCCCATAGTAAAAGTTTGGTAATCTTTGAAATCACCTACGCGACGAGTGACTCCTTTCACTCGTGTCTACTCACACCTAGCAATTCTAGGCAACTCGTCCTACGAGCTCTAGGTATAGGTGCTAGCGCCAGGGCGGCTAGGGAGTCTAATGCAAGGGTTTTCAATCAACTCCTAATGCGGATGCGTAATCATCAATCAAGATAATATTAGCTGGGAAATTCATGGTCCTGCCTACCTTTGCTTATTTTCAACCAAACTAACAAACTAAGCTAATGTTAGTTTGCCGGGTTGTGAGGCTTTGCCCCCGGCAACCCCTTGATCACTTGGACTGCTCCTCCTTCCAAATACCACTTCAGGAGCCTTCAGGTGGTATTTGGGTCTTAGTTGGTCTTTTGGACCACCGTTGGTTGAAGTAGCTCCACGCACTTGCTTCTTGGTCACGTATCTGCAACAAGCGTCACTATATGAATGATATGCAAGGTGCAGTGAATGAGATGCATAGGTACTAAGCACACATATGAACAATCATTTCTTGGATGGACAGAAAGGCGATCGAAAAACTACGTAATATGGAGTACTCATATGAGCAGGGAGCAAATACACAACCATGAAGTCATCCATGTACAAGCTATCGGTCATATTGACAACATATTAACGATGTGAGCCGATGAACAAATCATAGCTATCTAGTCACTTGGATTACTAACATAGACATGACGATTCAGTAACAAGTTGAAATCATACGTCTCATGCATTCATAGAAAACATTCATTGGCTATACAACGAAATAACATATTCAATGAATTAAAACCCTACTTGCCTTCGTGTGGTTACACAATGCCAGAGTAGTGCAAGGAATGCATGCAATGGTTAAAAGTTAAGTTGACTGAAAATATCATGCTTAAGCCAGGGGATGATATTAAGTACATGAAAATACAATATATGTGAAGAATATACAATGGTGATGCAACCAAGGAAACAATATAATTTGTTTATTTTGAATCAGTGGTTTAATATTAAAATGACCACATCATCGCTGGCAGATACACAAACTCAAATGACCTCAAACTTCTCCGACACAAAGTTCTACATTACACTAGACTACCAGTAAAGTTTCACCCCATAATAAACTACCCATTAATTATTAGAATTCCCAACAAGTTTATTAATATTAAAATCTCTAGATTTATCAAAATTCACAAGAATGGTTTTTGGGTATGAAACTTTCTGAACAAGCATAACATGGCATGAGTATCAAATATAAAATCTAGTAAGTAAAATAACCATGGGTTGATGGGGCATCTATTTTCCATACATTTAATTTAACCCATTTCATATGCATTTTAGAACAGGGGCAATCAAATACACAAAAATCCTTTCTAGAACCTAAACATGACTAGAACACACCATGATTTTTCTTAGAATTTATTAAACAAGCTAGGACCACTTTTTCCTATTATTTAATTAAACATGCATTAAATCGTCATTTTCAAATCACCATCAAAACTTGACATGCACAATTTCAAATTTCATCAGGGAGCTACATACATTACATAGAACACACATAAAATCTAGAAAGTTATTTAGCGCAAACTCTATATAGCAATCATTTTCCATGCTAATAAAAGGCCTAAAATATATGCTCAAGGGTAAATCAGTAACCATACAATCAATTCTAGGGCTACCAAACATCACATAGGGTCTAGATACTCTAGTACAGGTTCTATCCAAATTTTCATAGCATTTGGAGCTCATCTAGACCACTTTTACCATTTAAGTTGATTTAGCATGCATGCAACAAACCGAGGGTAAAACTGTCTTTTCACACAACCACATCTTACCCATCCTGTAGATCTATTCACAAGGATTGCAATGCAACTGAGTTTGTCATTTTTGGATTTTATTTAATTTCCTATGAATTTTCAAAGTTCACTGTCGAAATATTAAAAATAAAACGAAAATCACTGGACCCAGGGACCTATGCGCAATTAACCATAGACTCCAGGGGCTAGCTTGTAAGAGTACCAAGAAACATGCTACAGCGCGCTGAGGTAAACAATGGAAAATGGAAAAACACAGGGGCCTAAGTGCAAGATCGACGGCCTTTCTTCTGCCTCTCGACAGGAACATGGCTACGCACAGGGAGGGGGAAACCGGGGTCGCGCCGGCGCCTGGAGGCATGGTCTTGGAGCCGAGGAAGTCCGAGAGCGTGTTCCCGGCGTAGGGTTTCCTTTCCCCCAAGACGGCGTCGCGAGAGGAGCCCGGAGTGCGCGGGGAACGCCGGTGAACCGGGCGTGAGCTCGGAGGTCGCGTGCTTCGGAGTGGGAGCTTGATCTGCCGAACGGAGAGGGGAACGGCGACGCCGCCTCGTGCTTCGGGTGCGCAGGAGTGTGGCGCAGCCGGAGGAGGGGTTCAGATGGTGTGGGGAGCAGCGGAGGAGCGGGCACGGCGAGCTCAAGCTTGGCCGGCCATGGTGGCCATGGTGGAGTTGGAAGGCAAGTGGGAGAAAGGGGGAACGAGTGAGGACGCCGAGCTTCACCTCATGATGGGGTCGTGGCGTCGATCCGGGGCGCGGGGAGGCTGCCCGCACGTCGCCGGCCGCGTGGCGCGCGCCGGTCGGCCATGGCATCCGTGGCCGGATCCCCGGGCCCGCCTGTCTGTGAGCCAGAGGGAGGGAAAAATAAGAACACACTCAATTTGGTTTTCCTCTCCTCTGAAAATCGTGTATTTGACCCATTTAGAGGCCGAATTTGGAAAAGTACCAATTGAATGAAATGTTCAACTCTTTGAGCTCTACAACTTTGTCAAAATGTCCATTACCAAAATCTGAGTGTACATATGATTTAAATTTGAATTTACCTAGCAGCCCTAAGTTTGGACAGAGAACTGTTTTTCTTAGAAAATTCAAAAGTCCTATTTCTAGCCTTTATCACCCAAGATGCTTCTTGACAATGTTGTTTATAATTTCAAGACCTACAACTTTCTCAATTAGAGATTTGCATGAAAACGATTGTAGTTCAGAGAAAAAGAAAAATTTCTAAACAGTTCAGGTTTTGGTTGTGTTTCTTGACTGACAGTAAAAGACCCTTTACTCTATGCTAAGTCCATTTTCTATCCAAACTCCAATTAACAAAGTTTTTCATCACATCATTAAATACAGGTTTAGTATAAAAAGTTTTGGCTAGATCATGCTATATTTTAAACTACAATCACATTTGTATTCAAAGGTTCGGTAAAACTGCCGTTTCAAATCATGCGGAGTATTTCTTGTTTTCAACTTTTGAACCTACAAATGAAGTCCAAATGATTCAAGGCCAGATGCATTTGAAAGGTAGTAAGTTTAGTTTCATTTCATACAAAGGAAGTCTTTGAAGTTATATGGTCAAATCGAAAGTAATTTCGGAATGAAATTTGGAAAAGAGTGTCATTCCTAGACTTAGCAAATATTTCATGAGTGTAGGCTATCTGGGTTTGGTTGAACTTTTGGGCCCCTTGACACCTGACTTTGAAAATAATAAAATAGCATATTTGAAGGCAACATCTTGAACTAAAACTTTTGTATTTGATGTCTAGCATGAAATTGTATAAATGTCTAACTACTCAACCAAGCAACGGAGAGTTTTGCATATCCAACTTGAAAATTTTTGTCTTAATGATTTTCTGGCCTAGTTGTTGTTATCCTCTAAGCATGATTAAGTCCAAATCCTTAATTAACACTAATGTAATTGCGTGTCAAGGCTTTTGAGATGCCGGCGGCATCACAGTAATGGTGGTGGTAACTAGAGTGCTAGTAGACGTGCTTGGTTTTAGCTCCCTTAGTACAGGTCTCTGCCCGTGGATAGTCTTTGCACAGACTCTCCTGAACAGTGACTCTGGGTTATTGTGGTAGTTTTCCGATAGGTTGAAACCGGTCATACACCTCTCTGTTGCAACCACAACAAAACAACAGAGCAAAGTGAGCCTGCTAACAACCAGCGGTAAAACTTATCAAGTATACAGGGTTCGAAATGAGATACCAATTATCTCTGCCTATTTCTTCCCCGGTAACGGCGCCAGAAAAGCTTGTTGGTGTCTCTTAGCCTTAACAGGTTTTACTCCACAAGCGCACGGAGACCGCTGTAGCCTTTCACTTAGAGTATTCCGAGTATCGTAAATTTCCATAGGGAAGCGGCAGGCGAGAGAGTGTAATTGAATATACTCAAATCGAATAGAATGTAATACTTGGATAAGTTATACCAACTAGAAGTCAAACAGGGGTAAACGTGACAAAGATAGGTGTATTGGTGGAGAGGTAAGTCTATAGTAGCTATCCGTAGAAATGTATAGTTGCCTGGGAGGACAACGAGTGAGATAAAGTCACCAAACTCTATTTCTAATCGGCTGCAAAGGTTATCCGTGCCTAACCAAGATATTCAAATAAACAAGTTAGGGTCTTGCGGCGAGCGGAATTCTAGAGTCTCGAGGGTACCAGGGGTAGATAGTTGGTACCGAAGGAGAGTCTAGCTAACACCTACGGGCCTCCCGAACGACGGGCCTGGACTACCACACGCTGTCACCACACGCTGTCACCGAGTAGAGCTGCTAGACAAAGGTGTGTGGAGAGGATGGCACGCTATGAATGTGTTCCAGCAAAGCTTGAACAACGATAGATCATCCTTGATCAGAGGAGAGGATCTAGCCAGAGCCTAGCGTCTAAGTCTAGGGTTTAGTTATAGCACCGACAAGAATAACAAGAATTGAATAACTGAGTAAAACATAACCTAAGCCTAGCAAGTGTGCAAAGAAAGGTACACCACACTCGCAAGAGATAGAAATTAGAGTAAAATATAACTAAAATTATATTGGAGATAATCTGAATACAAAGATACAAAGCTTTTACCGCAGACTCGAAGCTAACTCCGGAGACTCCGAGGCAAAGCTTGACTCAACTCTAACTCTCAGGACTATCCTAACTACTAAGGGAATAGTGTAGCACTCTAAGATAGAACTTGAACTCAACTCCACACCTTACAAATGAGGTCTCGGCGTTTATTTATAGTACAACCGAGTGAGGGGGGTATTTATAGACATGCTAGGTCAGTTAGGGGATAGGTCGATGGCCGAGCGGCCACCTACATGACCGGGCGAGCGGACACCCCTATGTCCAGGCGGCCAAAGGATCCACCGACTTCAGTGATCCAACACTTAATATTGCTTCCCTAGGTCGGTTGACGGTTGAAATGGTAGTTGCACATGCAAAATATGTCCGAAGGATGGCCGGGTGGCCAAGAATAGTGGTCGGGTGGCCACTTGTCTTTCCCTGGTTGGTTGCATGTTGGGTCCCTTGGATTGATGCTCTTTCGACCCTTAGATATATTTGATACTCTTTTGTATGATTGGATCTTCATTGCCTTGAGTTTGTTTGCATGTAGGATCAAAGACGTGGCAAGTGAGGTGGCCCGGCGGCCATGCCACATGGCCGAGCGGCCATGCAGTCCCTAACCCGTGGCCGAGCGGCCACTAGGTGGGCTGGGACATGGCCGAGCGGCCATGGGCCTGTTCGCCATTGTTGCCCATCATTGGTCTTTGGCTTGTTTTCAACCATTTTGCACATATTTTGGTACATGCATCCAAATATTCATGTACATCTTGTGGAACTCATTAGTAGCTAGGGTTAGTCCTATTATTTCACATGTTTTGCTTCATTTGGTGGATCATTGACGGTAGACATCATGAGATTACGACCGTCAACATGGTGCACTGAAAGAAGGAGCAAGG
The DNA here is from genome assembly GCA_030272315.1 of Paspalum vaginatum. Taxonomy (NCBI): domain Eukaryota; kingdom Viridiplantae; phylum Streptophyta; class Magnoliopsida; order Poales; family Poaceae; genus Paspalum; species Paspalum vaginatum. The sequence goes on from CM059013.1 coordinate 22,659,100, forward strand.
GGGCTGTATTTATAGGCGAAAGGAATAGAGCAGGCGATAGTTATAGGGTTCCCGATCTTCCTGAGAGGTATAGATAAGTCGGTTTAGGGGTGGAGAACTCGACGTTGGTGAAGAAGGCTCCGAGCAAACGATCGAATCCTTGCAATCACTACACCACTGCTCCGATGGTTATCGACCACGTGACGCACGCAATCGACCTTGCCAAGAAGGCTATCGTTCCTGCAATGCAACCGAGAGAACACAAGCAAGAACGAGGAATAAACGCAATCAAGATTAATCTTGTGCACAAGTTGGGGTTTCACAAACCGATACACGAACGGCTAACTGTTCACGACAGAATACTCTTAAGCAAAACCCATCTAATCTAATGACGGCTACAGAATATATATAAGAGAGAGGTATAGAGGACGGCCAAGAGGGTGGCCGAGCAACCCTAGGGCGTACAAGGCCAGCGGGCCCAAAAACCGGTCCAGCAGCACCATGGCAGATTCTGTCCGTCATCTTGTTTCGACGATTCTCATCGACTCCAATCAAATTCAGAGGTGGGACCATCAGGGTTGGAAATCTTATCTTCTTAGCTTTCCAACCATATGTAGAACGTCCAAAACGGAGTCCGTATGTGGCCTGGACATCCGTTTTACTGAGGCCTACTACTGCAGTCCGAACTGGCCTCGCGAATAAATTGGACCTCAACTTGGATTGGGCTTCAAGCTTCATCTTCTCTTGGGCCTTGGTCATATGCTTATTGGTCATGTTCTCATCATTATCCCCTTCTTGTTTTTGAGTCGTCCTCGACTCAAAGTCGTTGATGCTTGCGGAAGGAGTGGTCATGTTTGACATGATCCAACCTTGCTCCCATTCTTCAAATTTACCCTGTTGTAATACAATAAACAAAGAACAAGGGAAACTCGACGTGACATGATTAGCGTTAGCGCAACCCTCAAATTGTTCACATTCACTAACAGGAAGAGAGTTCAAATTTGATGAGATATAAATACGGTGCACCACATATTCTCCTTTGCTATCATACTTGCCAATAACATGATAAGAATTCTTAGATAACCATGGCAAATCAGCAACAAAAGAAAGTTTTTTCTCTAAATTATTCATATTACATAGAACGTCAAATTCAATATAACCCAAAGTATTTAAAGAAGATATCAACTTCAGCTCATCATACACACTAGCAATAGGGAGAAAATGACTATTTTCAGCACAAATATTTAGATCGAAGTCATCAACATCAAGCTTATCAACAAGTTGTGGCATAGAAATAATAGAAGCAAAATCACACAACTCTTTTTGATCACATGAATCAGCAGTACAATCAACATGTAATAAAGATAACTTAAAAGTTTCCTCACCTTGAGAGATCATATAACATGTGTCATTACATTTGTTTACATAATCAGGGCATTGTGACAAGTATGGAACGGAAACAAGATCGTCTTCATTCTCCTCCGACGTGTTGTCTTTTTCATCTTTGTTCTCAACATTCTGTGTATGGTCAGTACCAAAAGGTACCTCTATGGGTTGTGTGTCATGATGTTTAATTTCAGCAAGGTATGCAGCATATTCAATCTTAATAAATTGTTATTTCTTATGTCTAATTTTGTTCTCAATTTTACAAGCATGTGTATATAATTTGTATAGAGACTTATATTTCGTAACAGCAATAATATCATGAATGTCATTGTCAAGACCCTTTAAAAATCTGATTGTAATTTCTTTCTCTGATTCATGTAAACCACAACGCAACAACAAAGTATGTAGCTCATTATAATACTCTACAACAGTTTTATCATGTTGTTTTAGAAATTGCAAGTCACAAATTAGCTTTATAGAATGAGAATCTGAAACAAATTCATTCCTCATAAGTCTTTTCATATCTCTCCAATTTTGTGGATCTTGATCATAAACACAAAGATCTTTCCACCAACGTAAAGCACATTTTTTAAAACTACTAGAATGCATTCTTAACCTTTTTTCTATCACTCAAACGACATTGGGAAAAAATTTCATCCATAGCTATTTCCCAATCAATATAAGCATCATCAACCAAACCATTATTAGAAGGAAGATTTGGAAGGAGACAACCTGAACTTTTTTATGGAGATGTTTTCAAAGTTATCTGACTCTTAAATGCCTTCTTAACCATTTTTTTGTTCCTTTCACGTTCACGTGCGTCGGTGCAACCTGTCATTGTTAGCAGAAAAACAAAAAACACATAAAAAAATTGACCCTATCTAATGACAGTGGGCAGGTGGGATCTCTCACACTCCAAGCGCTTACCAAGCGTTTGCAAATGCTCTTACTATACACAGCAAGAAGACAATTGCGATCTAGAAGAGGTGATGGCGGTCCAAAGGCGATAACACACCTGGAGCGTGGAGTGATCGCAAGACCGACCTGTGTTGCTCTAGAGTATATATGTGGATCTTTAAGAAGGCACAATATGTAGCAAGGAATAGCAAAATCCGAAATCAGATAGCAAAGTTGAATGAATGTCCAAAGTACTTGTCAAAGTTGCTGGCCTAAACGTGCTCTAAGACTAGTTTAAGCAAAGCAAGAGATACACCGAAATACAAAGGACACAAAGGATGCAAGCACTTCTGATTTTTTTTCTTTTTTTGTGCGGCTATTTTTATGCACTTGCCTTTTTTTTAATCTCAAAAGTGCCGCAAAGCAAAACAAGATACAACTCCACACAAACACAAAACGCTCATCTATAAATCACAGATTTACTACTCTGAGTTGCACAGCACATTAGACAATCTTAAAGACCTCAAATGCAAAAACTTAGAATACTAAAGTTTTAGCTTAGCTTTTTCTGTTTCTTTACGGTACATGGAACACCTATTTGTCCGAGGGATGATAGAGGTATTGACCCCAAAATACAGACTGCTCAGAAAATTCTGGGTCACAAATAGTATTACTCCCAACAAATATTACGTCCTGATAACAACGTTTTCTGGAAATCTCACAATTGACAAAGTTGTAGATAATTTCACAAGCTTTCCATAAAGTACTAGAACACAAAAATATGAGTTCGTATGAGCGAGATATCATGCAAATACTGAACTAGACAGAGAGGATTCCGAACCAGACGTGACGGCGTGATGAAAACGGACACGGTGATAAGATGCAAAACTCAAACTAAACTAAGAACGCGATCTACACCAGCAACAAGACTGACCATGGACACAAACTCAAAGATGCGGACTCTGAAATCAAATTATGCAAAGGCTAAACATGGTGATAGGACAAGATGAACTAGAAACCCAAATTTTTTTTATGGTTTTTTGTGGACTTTAGGAATATAAAATACTCAAACTAAGGGACACACGATAATATACCTCAATAGAAACCTGAAGCTTTGATTACCAAATGATAGTAATAGGGGTTCTGAATCTTCCGAGAGGTATGGATAAGTCAATTTAGGGTTGGAGAACTCGACGTTGGTGAAGAAGCCTCCGAAGCAAACGATCGAATCCTTGCAATCACTACACCACTGCTCCGATGGTTATCGACCACGTGACGCGCTGCAATCGACCTCGCCAAGAAGGCTATCGTTCCTACAATGCAACCAAGAGAACACAAGCAAGAACGAGGAATAAACGCAATCAAGATTAATCTTGTGCACAAGTTGGGGTTTCACAAACCGATACACGAACGGCGAACTGTTCGTGACAGAATACTCTTAAGCAAAACCCATCTAATCTAATGTCCGCTACAGAATATATACAAGAGAGAGGTATAGAGGGCAGGCCAAGGGGGTGGCCGAGCAACCCTAGGGCGTACAAGGCCAGCGGGCCCAAAAACCGGTCCAGCAGCACCCTGGCAGATTCTGTCTGTCCTCTTGTTTCGACGATTCTCAGTCGACTCCAATCAAATTCAGAGGTGGGACCATCAGGGTTGCAAATCTTATCTTCTTAGCTTTCCAACCATATGTAGAACAGTCCAAAATGGACGTCCGTATGTGGCCTGGACATCCGTTTTACTGAGGCCTACTACTGCAGTCTGAACCGGCCTCGCGAATAAATTGGACCTCAACTCGGATTGGGCTTCAAGCTTCATCTTCTCTTGGGCCTTGGTCATATGCTTATTGGTCATGTTCTCATTCAGCAGGGGGGCTAGGCGACCAGCTTGGGTGTCAAGGCGGCCTGCATGGGTGGCCGAGCGGCGGAGCCCTTGGCCGACCGGTCATGATGGTGATGAGGACATAACAAATATGCATAAGAGAAGATTGAATTTCAAGCCCAATCCTAGTTGAGGTCCAATTTGTTCGCGAGTCCGGTTCAGGACTGCTGGAGTAGGCCTTACGAAAACGGACGCCTAGGCCACATACGGGCTTCATTTTAGACATTCTACATATCGACGGAAAGCTAAGGACATAAACTTTCGAACTGCAGGTGGTCCCATCTAAAATTCGGTCAGAGTTGACCGGAATCACCGTTGCAAGATGACGTCCAGAATCTGTCCCACACCAATTTTTGGGCCTGAAGACCTTGTAAGCCTTAGGGTTGCCCGGCCACCCCTTTGGCCTCCCCTAGCCCTATCTCTTCTGTATACACAGTAGCTGTAATTAGATTAGATGGGTTTTGCTTAGATTATTCTGTCTATAGAACAGTTTCACCGTGGAGAACACTCTAGTTTGTGAGACCCCAATTCGTGTGGTTAATCCTTTCTATTCACAATTTCAGTTGCATCTACCATGTTCTTGCTTGTGTTTTCGATTCGTAGGCAGGGATAAGCCTTCATGGCGAGGTCAATTGTGTGTGCACGGTTGATAACCAAAGGAAATGTGGTGCTGCAATTGCAAGGTTCGAATCATGTTAATTGGAAGCCGGATCGTGTGTGTCGCGTCTCTGCCAAATCGATAGTTATCTCCACCTGACGGAAGATCAGTGATAAGGATACGCCTACGCTGCCTAAGTTATTTCCCAATCTTTCACGGTACTTTTACAACAAGAAATAATTAACCACCACTTTTAATAGTCCAGATTCATTATACAGGTTGCAATTTCTTAATAGCTGGACTTATAAACGAGAAGAGGACGAACCCAACGGCTGATTCCAAGTAATTATTCTCACAGAATTAGCACCGTACGGCCAGCAATACTCACAATAATTAATAGAGCTAACTCTGATCGCTAGGGCTTATAGCAGCAGCAAGACACAAAACCGCAGATCGAACAAGACAGCAGCAATATAATTTAGGAGCACAAGAGAACTCTGTTGACCAAATGAACATGAGCAGTAGCGATAACAGAGGGTAGCAATTGACAGATAGATAGCGGAATTCGGCTTACAACGATTGATGCAAATCAAACCCTAGGTAAATTCTTCCACCCGCAGCAGCAAACCACGATCAGAAGAAGAGGACTCCGTAGAAATCCGGAGAACGCCCAAGCAGTAGCTTGATCGCACACCAACACAAATCCACGCAGGGATCCAGAGCGATAATCTTCAATACGAAGAACCTAGGGAATCACCACCTAGGGTTTAGGGAAGTGACGACTCGCCGGGGAATTAAATCCACAAATAACCAAAAACCTCCTTACCCTAGTGGCGGCTACTGAATATAATAGCTAGGGGACGTCCTAGCAACCCTAGACGCATCCGAGATGGACTCTCACAAGATACATGGACCAATGGTCCAAATTGTTAGTGCAACACCCTGGAAATATTCTGTCTATCAACTTGTGATGCTATTTCCCATCGACTCTGAAACTGGTGCCATTGGAAAGATTATGTTTTTATCTTTCCAAGCATATGTGGATCACAAAAAACGGAGCCCGTTTGTGGCCTGGGCAACGATTTTAGTGCATGTTGGTCTTGCAGGCCGAGGTGGCCGACTCCGAGATGAATTGGGCCTCCAACTTGACTTGGAGGCCGCCCTCCTTGCTTCTTGCCTTGCCCTTGCTGGTTCCCGAGGCCTTCATGATCCTCTCCAAAGTTCCAACCATGATTTTTCTCTTGGATATTCGCCTGCATAGTTCCAACACATATATAATTTCTTGCCTTTATATCTTCTTGTTTCTTGAGCAATGTTGCATCTCCAAAACATATTTTTGACAATAGACCAGCATGAGTAAGCAATGTATCATTCTTCATGTATTTTTCATAAAATGGAAATGCACCAAATTGAAGACCAGCACAAGGACTTTTAGTAGAATTAATTTGAGGAGCCGTGGGCTCATCAATCGGGTCCCTCCCGTCCCCATCAAGTGATACCAGAACAAGGTTTACCGTCAGGCTTGCTTGCCCTTATCTTTAGTAGATTAGTTTTGTTTCGTCCCATAGTCCTCAAAAAGACGTATAAAAAGTTAGGGTTTGTAGTTCATCATATCCCATAGCCAAGTTTAGCCTTTGCACTTTTTGATTTTGGAGTCCGCATCATTGAGTTTGTGTCTATAGTCATGGTCGTGTTGTTGGTTTACATGCTGTTCTGAGATTGGTTTGAGTTTTACATCGTGTCACCGAGTTCTTTTCCATCAGGTCATCGCGTCCGGTTCGGATTAGTTTCTGTCTAGTTTGGTATTTTGATGATATCATCCACATCCGAACTCAGATTTTAATGTTCTAGTACTTTTTGGAAAGCTTGTAAAATTATCTATAACTTTGTCAACAGCGAGTTTTTTAGAAAAGGCTGTTATCATGGCCTAATTCTAGTTGGGATAAAATCTATTCGTGACCCAGAATTTTCTGAATAGTTTGTATTTTGGGGTCAATATCTCGTGTTTTCTTTACCCAAAAGAGGTATTCCATATATTGAAAAGAAAGTGAAAAAGTAGAACTACAACTTTGGTATTATAAGTTTTCGCATTTGACGTCAATAAAAGTACGAAATCGTCTGTGCAAGTTTGGATAGAAAATCTGTGATTTACAGACGAGAGTTTTCTGATAGTGTGGAGTTGTATCTCGATCTTGTGGCACATTTGAGAAGAAAAAGAAAAAAGGAAGAAAAAGACAAGTGCATGAAAAGGAGCCGCACAAAAAAACATAAAAGAAAAGAAGAAAATCAGAAGTGCTTGCATCTTTTGTGTCATTTGTACTTTATATGTCTGACTTGCTTGCTTGAGCTAGTTCAAGGAACAAGTTTAGACCAGAAACTTAGACTAGTACTTCAGATACTTATTCAATTTTGCTATCGGATTTCGATTTGTGCTAATCCTTGCTACCATATAAAACCTCCCAAAGCTCCACATATATACTTCTGGTCAGTACAGGTTCAACATTTGCAATCGCATCACTCACGCCCTCACGCTATCACGAACCAGCCACCGGTTGTACCATCCACTGCTTTGCATCGGTAAGAACACTCGTAAGAGCTTGGTAAGATGCTTGAGAGTGTATGATTCCACTACCTATACATAGTAGTTGATAGGAAAATATACTTTTTGTGTGTTTTCTTGTTTTCTGCTAATAAAGACAGGGTATAGCACTACTCGGAAAGAAAATATGAAGACATGTGAGAGCTACACCACATTGCAAACACCCACGTCAAATGGTTCAGGTATCAATTGGGAAACAAAGTTTGATAATTTATATCGTGAAATGTCCCTTAGTAGATTGAAACGTCTAAAACAACGAGATAGAACTGTCGTGGCATATTATAAGAAATTCAAAATTATACTATTGTGTTGTGACTTAGATGAATATGATGAAGCCACTGAAATTCATTTCTTAAATGGTCTTAATGAGAAAATTTGGGATATTCTTGTTGATATGGAATATAATTCTCTATATGATTTAATTGATATTGCTTGTGGGATTGAGAATCAAATTAAGAATAATACATGTCTCGCTGAAATTGAACATCATGATACACATATCGTGCAGACTTCGTTTGCTAGTAACCATGGACAGGATATTGAAATTAAGGATGGGAGAATCAATACACTAATGAAGGACGAGCATTGCACCAAGCATGTAAACAAAGGTAATGACATGGGTGCAAAGATCACACAAGTTTTGGCACAATAGGGTAAAATTTTAAGAAGGGGAACATGGATGGATGATGTCAAGAACTTCATCAACTACTTCTACGAGCATCGATGACTTTGAGTCGAGAACGACTCAAAACCAAGAAAAGGAGAATTATGAGGACATAACAAATATGCATATGACCAAGGCCCAAGAGAATATTGAATTTGAAGCACAATCCGAGTTGAGGTCCAATTTATTCGCGAGTCCGGTTCGAACTGCTGGCGTAGGCCTTACGAAAACGGATGCCTATGCCACATACTGGCAATGTTTTGGATGTTCTACATATCGACAGAAAGCTAAGGAGATAAACATTCCAACGCAGATGGTCCCATCTCAAAATTCGGGCGGAGTTGACCGTAATCACTATTGCAAGATGACGTCCAGAATCTGTCCCACACCAGTTTTTGGGCCTGAAGGCCATGTAAGCCCCAGGGTTGCCCGGCCACCCCCTTGGACGTCCCCTAGCCCTCTCTCTTCTATATACACAACAGCCGCAATTAGATTAGATGAGTTTTGCTTAGATTATTATGTCTATAGAACGGTTTCGCCGTGGAGAACATTTCGGTTTGTGAGACTCCAATTCGTGTGATTAATCCTTTCTATTCGCAATTTCAGTTGCATCTACCGTGTTCTTGCTTGTTTTCTTCGATTCACAGGCAGGGATAAGCCTTCTGAGAGCCAATGGACCGGCTCCATTGCCTCTGGAGTGATGAGTGATTGTCAACAGTACCAAGACCCAGAAGGACTTGGGCACAAGACCTCCGATGGAAAGGAGGCCCTCCGATGGACTGGAGGTAGAGGAAAGTCCTCCGAAGGACTGGAGGCATGCTCGGCGTCTATCGGCCATGGGAGTTCGGTATACGGAGGAGCAGCACGGCGACGGCAGGAGTAAGTCCTCTGAAGGACTGCGAGGCTGCCCCGATGGACAGGGGATGCCGGGCACCACCGTGGTGCTCCAACCCGAATGCGTGGCGCGAAGGCGTGCGAGGGAGGCTTTGGCGGCTTCGGCTCAAAACCATCACCCAAGCTACCCAAGCCTTGGTGAGTTGGGCCACGACTCGCTAAGATAGAGAAGATGGGCCAAGTCCGGCCCAGGCGGAGACTTCCTAAAGTTTCCCGGTTTCTGACTTCAAAACCGGGGGCGGATCACGGATTGGACTACAGGCCACGTGGAGAACATCCGAGGATGTCATGGAACTTACAAAGATCAAGACTTCATCGTGGTCGTCCGTCCCTGAAATATCCTGTAATCTTTCGTTTGAGTCCTTAGGGTTTGTCTAGCTATAGGGACCTAAGTGCAAAACTGTCTAAATAGCACTCGGGTATAAATAGGTCCAAGGTAGGTCATTAGTGGGACTCTTGGCTGCTAGGATTAGTCTTTACTTGGTGATTTTCGTCCTTAAGCTTTGAGCTCCATTGTTAGGGAGGTTAGAGTAGGATTTAGCCTCCTAATCTTGAGGGAAGGAGAGAGTGGTTGCTTGGGACGAATTTCTGCTTGTATGCTGAATTTTTAGACCCATCTTGGGCATTTAATCGAAGCAAATTCGTGCAGCAACCTTGTGTTCTTCTCCTCCCCCTCTCTCTTTGGTTTTTGGGTTCAATCCTTGGCTTTTGGGTGTTTTTGTTGGCCAAGCTTGAATCCCTTTCCTTGCTGATGTTCTAGACTTGCTAGGATGTGGAGATCATGACTTAGTTCATCTCAATCCTGCTGGATTGCCACGAGCAAGCCTCTTGTGGGTTTTCCCCTTTCTTGCCCAAGGATTGCCATTTCATGAGATCTGAAATTCCCACTGATTCCGGGGTCACTTTGAGTTGATCTTTTGGGAAAAGCTTTGGAATAGGGTCCAGATAGCCTGTGCAAAATTTCATGAGTTTGGACAAGGTTTGATCAAGTTTGGGTTTGAAAACGCCCTTTCTGCGACTCTACCGGACAATCCGGCAGAGGCCACCGGACAGTCCGGTTCCACCGGATAGTCCAGCAGCGCCCACCGGACAGTCCAGCGTGAGGCACTGTCCGGGCCGTGCCACCGGACAGTCCAGCAGAAGGCACCGGATAGTCCGATCCCACCGGACAGTCCGGTCCTGCCAGGGAGCTGCTGTGTTCTTCCCAGTTTGATTTTTCTGCTGTGTTTCTGCTCTGGGTTTGTGCATTCCCCACTGTAAGACCATTCTCTTTGCTTATTGTCAGTCAGTGAGACACACCTTGGTGCCGTGAGTGTCCTGTGGCGGGATTTGCATTGTTTCATTGCCTCGATGCCATTTTTTGCTAGATCTTGAGTTTTCCCGCATTGGTGCGTATCCTTTCAGTGGATGGCACCCTTGCGCTGCTAGGCACGTATCTGTTCAGTGGACGGTGTCTAGCTCTGTTTCTCTTGAGCTTTGCAGAGCATTTTCTTGGGGGTTGTGTTTTTGAGTTTTCAAGTGCTCCTATTCACCCCCCCCCCTCTAGTCACATGTCTCGATCCTACAATTGGTATCAAAGCCGGTTAGGTTTCTTCATACCTTTACCGGTGAGAAACCAGTAGCGACTATGACTCACTCCGGGAAGATTCCAGTCCTTGTTTCCGATGGCTACTCCTACTGGAAGGGTAGGATGAGAGCATTCTTGCTTAGCCAGGGCCAGGACATATGGGATGCTACTCAGAGTGCGAACTTTGTGGTGCTTCCAGTTGCTCAGCGCACTACCCCAGCGATTGTGGCTCAGCATGAGGCGAACGCCAAAGCTGTTAACTTTCTCTTCTCAGGACTTGGTCCAGTTGATTATGAGAAAGTGAGCCACCTTGAGACTGCCCGTTAGATCTGGTCCCTGCTGAGTGCACACCATGAGGGCACTGCTACTATCAAGGGGCTTGGCGTCTTGTTGAGACCTACAGGCGCGAATATGAAAATTTCGTTCAGAAGCCTGGTGAGTCCATCGATGACTTGTTTGGTCATTTTCAATCGATCGTCAACAAGTTGCGCATTAACTCCAGCCCTGAAAGGATCCCATACACCGACCATCAGCAGGCTGTCAAATTGTTGTATGCGTTGGACAGGAAGGTATGGGAGATCAAGGTTAACTCGATCATCGAGTCTGAGGCCTATGACACAATTGGAGTGGAGACTCTTTACAGCAAGCTCAAGGCCACAGAGGTGGATTACAAGTTGAGAGATTCTCTCGCTTGTACTGGCTCCAAGAGCCTGGCCTTGGCTTCTCCCTAAAGTGAGGCCGCTACTAACCCCTAGCTTCACAATTTTTTGTTTTATACCCTTATGTCTGTTACAGAGGAGCAGTTGGCGTCACTTGAGGATGATGAGCTTTACCTAGGTGTCTAGCCGCTTTCAGCGCGCCTATGACAACCGGATGAGCAAGAAGAGGGGCGAGAGGCCCAAGTGCTTCGAGTGCGGAGAGGTCGGCCACTTCATCGCCGAATGCCCAAACAAGCAGAACGACTACTACAAGAAGGGCAAGAGCCACTCCCGTGACTCCAACAAGTACCACTCCGGCAAGAACGACTACGGCAAGCGTGACCACACCAAGCACCGCTCCGGTAAGATCAAGAACTTTCGGAAGGCTTTCAAGAGCTACCAAAAGGACAACCGAAAGCGGGACAAGGCCTTCTTCGCCGAGCTTGGTGGTCTGTGCAGTGGATCGTCCTCCTCCTCCTCGTCTTCGTCAAATTCAAGCAATGAAGAGATCATCACCAAGCGGGACAAGAGGATGGACCAAGGCGGTCCAGCTGGACTCTGCTTCGTCTCCACCAAGTCCAAGCGCAAGCGCAAGATGCACCGGAGATCCTTTTGCTCCATGGCGCTTGAGGACAAGGATGACAAGAGCAACGACAACGACTCCTCCGATGAAGAGGTAACTCCTGAGCAAGCTGAAATTCTTGAGATGTTGGAGGCAAACAGTCATGAGTTGAAAGCCCAGGACAGGTTGTTGAAGAAGGCAGCCAAGAAGCTGCAGAAGCAGAAGGCCAAGTTGGCTGCTGCTTTAGCTGAGATAGAGAAGCTGAAGAGTGTGTCAGCCCAGCCTAGTGAGCTTGAGTGCCCTACGTGTGAGACTTTGATGAGAGATCTCTGTGAGCAGAAGAGCAAGTATGCTCATCAGGTAGAGGAGATGGATAGGCTGAGGGTAGAGTTAGGCAAGCTCCAGTCTAAACTGGATGAGCCTATTTTGAGTGATGTGCCTGAGTGTGAGATGTGCCCCCACCTAGCTGTTGACATAGCTGAGCTGAAAGTAAGGTGTGAGGGATAGCTCAAGGACTTGGAGGAGCTTAGGGATAGACCCACGCTTTTGGGTGCGTGCATGGTTTGTCCTACCTTGGAGAGTGAGCTTGTGCAGTTGAGAGCTGACCTTGAGGTGCTTTCAGCACCGCCTGACACTTGTGAGAACTGTCTCACTCTGAGGTTGATGTTGGTGGATAGGGATGCCACCATTAAGAAGTTAGAGAAGTCTGGTTCCCCTATTCCCTCTCTAGACTGCCCCACTTGTGCTGCCCAGACTTTAGTTTTGCCCATCTGAGAGAGGAGAAACAGACTTTAGTTGATGAGAACAACCGGTTGAGAGAGGTGCTCAGTTGGATGTATGCTAGAGAGCCCCAACTTAGGATGATCTTGGAGAGCACCAAGAGAGCTGAGGGTGATATGAGTGGACTTGGGATAGGAGAGTGCAGTACTGCAAGTGAGATGAAGAGTTCCCCAATTAAGCTTAAGACTGCCTCTCCTCAGCCTAGCCCTACTGTTGATGGGGTTTACCACGAGCCTCCCAAGGCTGCCCCAAAGAAGCAGTTCTAGACGCCTAAGCCCTCACAGGCTAAGCTGGACAGAGTAGTGACTGAGATTCTCAAGGCTCCAGTGAGCAAGGAGAGAGTCCAGTAGCCTGTTCCACCCAAGGCTACTCCACCTAAGCATAAGGCTCAGCCTAACCCCACTCCCAAGAGGCATGTCTACCACTATGACTTTTGCCAGCGGAATGGCCACATGGAGGAGTTTTGCTTCAGGAGGAAGTGAGTTGAGAGGCAGGAGAGAGCCTAGGGGAATCAGGATCAGTTCTATCAGGGTGGTAGGCTGGATCCTCCCCGTCGTGGTGAGATGAGAGACCGCTTTGCTGGTGTGAGAGGAGGCGGCTTTCAGGCCCGTGCTCCTAGTGGAGAGAGATGCTTTCCCGGTCGAGCTCCTAGTCATTTTCAGCGTGGCTATGGATCTTCTGACCGAGGCTTTGGAGGTAGAGGGTTTGAGAGCTCACGCTTTAGAGGTCATGGGTACCCAGGTAGACGTGATGCTTACTTTGACTGTGCTTACCCCACTTTTGAGCAGATGGCTCGGCACTGGTTCAGCAGTTACACTAACCCCAGTGCCGGACCATTTGCTCACTCTCGCTTTCCTTGATTTTGTAGGATCGATGCCTGGAGGACCATATGGATCATGGACTCCAGCTGCTCTAGGCACATGACAGGGCACCGCAGATGGTTCTCCAGCCTCAACCCCGTGAGCACCAAGGAGTACATCACATTTGGGGATAATGGTCAAGGTAAAGTGTTGGGTGTTGGTTCTGTTGCTCTTTCTGGCAAGCTTTCCCTGAGAGAAGTTGCTTTGGTGAGGAATTTGGGGTTCAATTTGGTTTCTGTCTTGCAACTTCTCAAAGAAGGGTATGAGGTTCGTTTTAAGGAGGGTTCTTCTTGTGTGCTTGATGCTAAGGAAAACCTTGTTTGTCGGATTTTGCCCTATGGGCAGGTTTTTAAGGTTGACCTTGCATCTGTTTCTGGCCCTCCTCGGTGTTTGGTTGCTAGTCCTTCTGATGATATTTGGAAGTGGCATAGGAGGCTTGGCCATTTGAGTTTTGATCTGCTAGCCAGGTTGAGCTCGATGAGTCTGATCCGAGGATTGCCTAATTTGAAAGCAGAAAAGGACTTAGTATGCCAACCCTGTCGTCATGGCAAGATGGTTGCCGCTTCTCATGCACCTGTCAATCAGGTGATGACCTCTTACCCGGGTGAGCTGCTACATATGGACACGGTTGGTCCTGCTCGGGTACAGTCAGTCAGTGGGAAGTGGTATGTGCTTGTGGTTGTGGACGACTTTTCTCGCTATTCGTGGGTGTTCTTCATGGAATTCAAAGATGAAGCTTTTGGTTTTGTTCGGGATCTGGTCTTGAGGTTAAGGAATGAGAGTCATAAAGCCATGAGGGCTATCCGCAGCGACAATGGCGGAGAATTTCGTAACTCTCATTTCGAAACTTTTTGTCGTGACCTTGGTCTTGATCACCAATTCTCGTCTCCTTATACCCTCCTCAGAACGGTGTTGTGGAACGAAAGAACCGCACACTTGTTGAGATGGCGCGGACGATGCTTGATGAGCATAGGACTCCACTACGCTTTTGGGCTGAGGCTATGAATACGGCCTGTTACATCGCCAACCGCATTTTCCTATGACCTTTCTTGGGAAAGACTTCGTACGAGCTATGGTTTGGTAGGCAGCATAGCGTCAAGCACCTGCTTGCATTTGGCTGCAGATGCTTTGTGCTCAAAAAGGGGGGCATTTGGACAAATTTGAATCTCGCTGCTTGGATGGTATTTTTCTTGGGTATGCCTCTAGCTCTAGGGCATATAGAGTGTGGATCCTTGATACTAGACAAGTGGTTGAGACCTGTGAAGTTTCCATTGATGAATCTATGCCTTGCACAACCCCTGCATTTGAGTTTTCAGGTGATGATGAAGAAGGCGCTCCCTTCTTTGAGGATGAGGAAGGCGAAGTAGATACTGGTGATGCAGGAGCCACTGCACCGGCTGCAGCTCCTGCCCCCTCTGCTACGAGCTCTGAAGATGAAGGAGGACCCTTGCCTACAGCTTTCTCCTCACTCCCCCGACCGCAAGCACAAGCAGAGGTTGGCCCCGCTGAGGACGCAGGGGAGGTGACCTCCGAGATTGTTCCATCTCGGAAGGTCCAGCGGGATCACCCTCCAGACAGGATGATTGGAGATCTACACCAGCGTGTCACACACTCTTCAGTTAACTCTCTAGCCTTTTTCTGTCACTCTGCATTTGTTGCTTCTTTCGAACCCCGGGATGTGTCACATGCATTATCTAATCCTAGTTGGGTGAACGCCATGCATGAGGATTTTGAGAACTTTGAGAGAAACCATGTCTGGGATTTAGTTGAACCTCCACCAAACTGCCACCCTATAGGAACCAAGTGGGTTTTCAAGAACAAACAGGGTGAGGATGGGATGGTTGTGAGGAACAAAGCGAGATTGGTAGCCTAGGGTTTTTGTCAGAAGGAGGGGATAGATGATGAGGAAACCTTTGCTCCTGTAGCTCGTTTAGAGGCTATTAGGATTCTGCTTGCCTTTGCTGCCTCTAAAGGCTCCAAATTGCAGCAGATGGATGTCAAGTCAGCCTATCTAAACGGTTACTTAGAGGAGGAGGTATATGTGAGATAACCTCCTGGCTTTGAGAGTGCCAAGTTTCCAGACCGGGTGTATAAGTTGAGAAAAGCCTTGTATGGTCTGAAGCAAGCTCCAAGAGCTTGGTATGCTAGGTTGAAAGCCTTTCTGCTCAAGTCTGCTTTTGTGATGGGTTCAGTAGACAAGACCTTGTTTCTGTTGAGTCGTGGCGGTGACACCCTTCTAGTTCAGATATATGTTGATGACATTATCTTTGGTGGTTCATCTCACGCTTTGGTGTCCAAGTTTGCTGAACAGATGAGCAGTGAATTGTAGATGAGTCTCATGGGTGAGCTTCAGTTCTTTCTCGGGCTTCAGATCAAGCAAGGTCCAGAAGGAACCTTCGTCCATAAAGCCAAGCACACGAAGGACATTCTGAGGAAGTTTGACAATGGAGATCTCAAGCCCATGGCGACTCCCATGTCAACACAGACGGTTCTTGATGCTGATGAAGAAGGGGAGGTGGTGGACCAAAGAGAGTACCGAGGATGATCGGCTCACTTCTGTACCTGACGGCGACCAGGCCGGACATTCAGTTCGCGGTCTGCCTCTGTGCGCGTTTTCAGGCCTCACCAAGGCTATCACATCGTCAAGCGGTGAAGCGCATCTTCAGGTACCTGAAATACACTCCTGAGCTTGGTCTTTGGTTCTCTTCAGCTTCGTTGCTCTCTCTCAGAGGGTATTCGGATGTTGACTTTGTGGGTTGTCGGCTGGAGCGCAAGTCTACTTCTGGCACCTACCAGTTTCTCGGTTCTTCTCTTGTCTCTTGGTCCTCACGCAAGCAATCTAGCGTAGCCACTTCCACCATAGAAGCTGAATACATTGCTACTGCTAGTTGCTGCTCCCAGCTGCTTTGGATGAAGTCCACCTTGAGCGACTTTGGCCTCAGTTTTAGGAAGATCCCTCTCCTAGTAGACTCTACTTCTGCTATTTCTGTAGCTAAGAACCCCGTCCTGCACTCCAGAACCAAACACATAGACGTGAGGTTTCACTTCTTGAGAGATCACTATGAGAAGGGATGTGGCGGAACCGCCGATTTAATCCGAGCTAAGCACACCTGCCACCTCTGGCTTGCAGTGCGATTAGACCGAACTAAACCCGGTCGTCCGTCGAGAGTCATTCGACTCCCGATATTACCTTTTCCCAGAGGAACCGACATCATACACATCCAGCCCACAATGGAGCCACAACAGATACATCATCTCAGGCAGTTGAATATAGCATATATAAACTTATTTCACAAACCGATTCGAAATAATAACATAAGTTTCAACATATTACCATACGAAAGGCAAGTTTGAATCAGATAGCGGAAGCGAATTTGAAAACGTCTCACAGCGGAAGAAATACTTTACTAGTCTTCAAGCAACGTTGATCGAGACGAGCAGCACCGAGCCCACCAGTACTACCCTTCTCCAAGCAGTTGTCCAGATGTCGCCTGTACCTGTTCTCAAAAGGTGGGGGCAAACCCTGAGTACTAATTACTCAGTAGGACTTAATGGATTGGCTTACGGCTGACGCAAAGCTTGCTTACTAACTTTTGGATCCTTAGCCATTGATTTTAAACAGCGGTATATCAATATAAAATATCAAGATTCATCTTTTGCATATAACTCCATAACAACTTGTAGAAATGTAAGCACTACAATACAAACATGTTGTATTTGAAAACATGAGTAACGGACATAATATATTCAAGTAGTTACTACGTTGCCCGACAGTGATATTGGCATTCCCACACCTGGTGGGCATCAGCGATTCGAATCAATTTTTAATTCCCGGGAATAACTATCATGCCAGGGGTATATGCTTACTAGCCATCGCGTTCCCACATATAGCCCCCATCTCCACCTGTCTTGTCCCAAGATTCAAAGCGCCCTCACCTAACCCCCGGGTTGTGCCCCCTTAGGAGCGATACCACGGCCGCACCGGGTCAGTCCTCCCTTAGGAGCGATACCACGGCCGCACCGGGTCAGCCCTCCCTCGAGTACAAGCGCCCCCGGGCCCATCGGCCTCCAGCAAGTGGATGAGCGGAGCCTCGAAAACTTCGGACAAACCCAGGTAAGACTTCACCGGTCCCATTTCCCGGTTAAGCACTCTAGCAATGTTATGCCGATCAGCAGACGAACAGCGGACAGGCCTTAAACGACTCAGGCGGAGCCAAACGCACACCTCATAATAAAATTATTCTCCGCCCGGTCTCCATTTAAATCATGAGCATAGTATTACTTTCTCAATAGTAAAAGTGTTGTAACCTTTGAAATCACTTACGTGACGAGTGACTCCTTTCACTCGTGTCTACTCGCACCTAGCAGAGCCTAGGCAACTCGTCCCACGAACTCTATATATAGGTGCTAGGGCCAGGGCGGCCAGGGAGTCTAATGCAATTGTTTCCAAGCAACTCCTAATGCATATGCGTAATCAACAAGTATAATTTGTTTGCTGGGTTGAGTATGGTCCTGCCTACCTTTGCTTATTCTTATCAAGCCAACAAACTAAACTAGGTTAGTTTGCCGGGTTGTGAGGCTTTGCCCCAGGCAACCCCTTGATCACTTGGACAATCCTCCTTCCAAACACGACTGATGGGCTCTCCAGGTCGTGTCTGGGGCTTACTTGACCTTCTGGAACACCATTGCTTAAAATAGCTCCCGCACTTGTTTCTCAATCACGTATCTGCAATAAGCGTTGCTATATGAATGCTATGCATGACACAGTGAATGAGATGCACGATCATCAAGCATACAATTGATTAAGCAAAATATAAGGCAAACATCTAGTTACGCATGTAATGGATTACTAGCTCAACTAAAACCTCCCGACTGGCACTAGTATTAATACTACTCTGATGGACCCGAAGCAATCGTGTATGTGCAATTTCACAAGAACATATACAGGAGTTAAGTTGTCGATCATAAACCTAACATGGTAAGTGTGGGGGTTTTTATTGGATATATTAGTTTCACATTTTCTACTGTTTACTTAAATATGCATTATTCCTACCTTCTTCAAGCCAGAGCCAAAACCTTATAAGTGCTACCTCCTACTCTAGCAGTGAGTCATGTTCATAATCTAGAGCTCATATCAAGGCCCTAAAGTCACATGGAGCATTTTTCTCCATAGCAATCTTTTTCTAAATTAATATATGCTTAAATATAAGACAAGGGCAAAATAGTAATTAAACAGTTAATGCTAGGGCTACCAAAATTTAGACAGAGCCTACACATGTTAATAAGGTCTCTGCCCAAATTTCATAATTTTTGAAGCTCATTTTACCCACATTTCCTATTTATTAAGGTTTTTCATGCATGCACATTAACAGGGGCAAAAAGGTCATTTCAGGGATCTACTTCTTTGTCATTCTGTAGACATACTAAAAATGAACATAATGCAACAAAGTTTGTATTTTTAGCATTTTTCTACAATTTACTATGAATTTCTAAAGTTTTAGACCTAGAAAAATGAAATTATCTTCGAAATCTCTCAGACCCGGGACCTTTACGTAGTTATTCCTAGCTTCCAGGGGCCTGCACACAAGATTTTCAAGACTCAGAGAATAGTACTACAATCGAGACAGAATTACATGAAAGAACAGGGGGTTTTCTACAAAACCTCCTTCTTCCTCCTCCAGACAGGGCAGGGGGCGCGCGCGAGCCGGCTTCCCGCGTATGGCGCGTCACGTGGGGGCGCGCGCTTGGAGCCGAGCGGGTCTGGGGAGGTGTTCCCGGCGTAGGGGTTCCTTTCCCCCAAGACGGCGCCGCGTGGGGTGGTCGGAGCTGTTGGGGAACGCGCGTGAACCGGGGAGACGCGTGTGGAGCTTGGTGACGTTTGCGCACGCTCGATCCCGGCAGTAGGCGCAGGGAACGGCGGCCCTGGGTAGCGCGCGAGCTGCGCGGTGATGAGGGGAGCCCAGAGGGGCGGATTGCAGGCTCGGGGGTAGCTCAGGGATGGTTCTCCATGGCGAGGTACGGTGATCCGGGTCATCGCGTGGCAGCGCACGCGGACGAGGCCGTTAGAGGCGATGGCAGTGGCCCGGACCTTGGGGAATAGGTGGAGCGGAGGGAGGGGAAGGTGATGCTCACGCTAGATGGACGGGAAGGAGGCCGGAGAGGGCGCAGCAGGGAGCTCGCCAAGCTCACAGCAATGGCGGCCGTCGCTCTGCGCGTGGCAAGCAGGGAGGCAGGGAGCGGAGGTAGAGGGCGAGGGCGCGGGGCACGCGGCAGGGGAAAGCGCAGGCCGGGCACGGGCAGGCGGCGCGTGGCCTCGTCGTGGCAAGGTGGCCGGCGCGTGCCCGCGGAGGCGAGCGGCGCGTGGCCGGCGGCGTGGCGTGCTGGCGCGCAGGGCGCGGCGCGTCACGGCGCGGCCGACGCGTGGGCGAGCGGAAGGGGCGGTGGAAGAAGCTGGGCGCGCGATGGACCGGGTCCATAGACCCTGAGTCTATGACAAGCAGGGTCGGATCGAGGAGAAGAAAGTGGTGCACTGGACTGGGACCACGCAATAACAAACACGGTCGGTTTGCGACAGTACCATGCCGACAGGTGGGTCCCGCTTGTCATTGACTCAAGAAAATTGAAAACTCCCGAAATTGGAAAACTGGCTTTGACCTTATATACAGGTTTTGGAATTTGAGGATTTTGGACACCCTAGAGGCCGAATTTGGAAAAACCCAAAATACCAAAGTTGCTCTACTCTCCTAGATCTACAACTTTGTCAAAAGGAGTAATATCAGATTCCAAGTTTAAATATGATTAAATTTGAATTTAACCTGCTGACTCCAGTTTGACCAAGGTGTAATGGAAACTTAGAAATTCCTAAAGTCTATTTTATGCTGATTTTCATAGAAAGAGTATTATACAAATGTTTTGTAGTTTTTAATTATCTACAACTTTTCTATATGATGTTTTGCATGATCATGTCTTTTGGTTGCTCAAAATTTGAATTTTCCATTCAGGTCTATTTGGACAGAATTTAGTAGAAGATAGAAAGTGAGCTAAAACACCTTGCAAACCTTTACGCATGTCAACACACATAATACCAAAGTTATTCCTCATGAAATTTTCTACAAGTTTGTTATAGAGAGTTTGGTCCAAAACACATCATATTTTACACTATAGTCTTAAATGCACTCAGGGGTTTTTCATATTTTGCTGAAAATTTTTGACTTCGTGATTTACTAACCTAGTTGTTGCTCTTCTCTAAACATTATTAAGCCAAATCCTTGACTACCACTAATCTAATCGCGTGTTAAAACTTTCGAGATGCCGGGGGCATCACAAGGGAGATATAGACTTGATCCATGTAGAGACTGAGAACCAGTTGGCCGATATTTTCACCAAGCCCTTAGACCTTAGCATGTTTACTCGCTTGCGTGGGGAGCCCGGTAACTTTGCTGTAGTTTAGGATTTTGTTTTGCTTTTTCTTTGCTTTTCTTTGTTTTTCTTGCATTTTGTATCATACCATGCATTGCAATGTAACATATGCATTTTCACTTACACTAGCACTATAGCTCTTCTGGTATGACAAGTTAGTACTTGCTTGTGCTAGATTGTACAGTTGCTTGCATGATCTTGGTTGGCTAAGCTCCTTGAATCTGTCTAATATCTTTTGTGAGCTCAGTCACTTTTATTGAAAATCAAAAACCATGATCACCACTTGACTTGGCTACCTAGCATGTGTAGGAATGTTGAATGCTATGTTATCTTTTCATGCTTGGATATGCTAGTCGTATGCCTTTGTTAAGTTGATGCCTAAGCATTTATGACACCTTGCCCAAATCTGAAATCTGAATGAATGTTGTTTACAAGTGGTGTCCTATGAGCTAAATTGAAAAGATCCAGGTGGGTTCACTTGTCACACTGATCTAGTTTGAGATAGCTTGCCTTTGCACTTTGGCATGAACTTAGACTAGGCTGTGTATGACCAAAACCTTGTCTTAAGCTTCTGATGGTTTTCTGAACCTAGGCTTGGCATTGGTTGGTAAGAAGTGGCAAATACAAGTGAATAACCCCTGGCACATGATCTGATTTGCTTGAAGTTCAAAATTGCCAAATCTGAAATCTGCAAGTCTCTAAATTGCTTATGGTCTGTTGTAGATGCCTTGGTTGAGAGTAGCACACCTTGTATGTTTTGCTAGCATCTTGCTGTTCATGCCTATCTTGCTAGATGCTATTCATGTTGGTGATGCTTTCTTTTCAACAACCCTGTAAAACATGCTCCTGATTTGTATAAGATAGATTCAATTGAGCTTGTTTGCATGCTTCCTTGCCCTCACTTGCTCTGTATGCTAGAACTTGTATTTACTAGCCTTTCATCCCTGCTGAGCTCTTCATGGTACACTTCCTGCATTTCATGGCATATTTTGAGGGGGAGTTGTCCATTTTAGGGGGAGTTGAGTTCTATGAACCCTTGATGTGTCCATTGTCAACAAGGGGGAGAGATGTTGACCCTTGAGGAGAGAGAGATGTTGGACCAAGGGGGAGGACTCTGTAGAGATCTAGTTGAGGGGGAGTTTGAGCTTTTAGCGTGCTCTTGCATCGGTGCGTTGAGCCTTTTGCCTCTTTCTGGAGGAGCCGATGTTTTGCCTTAGCATGACTGTGTTGAGCCAGTTTGCCTCTTTCTTGAGGGGTCATGCTTTAGTTTGATCGACTGCGTTGAGCGGTTTCCCTTGTCTTAGGGGGTCGATCTTTGGCTTTAGTTTTTGTTGTCTCAATTTGCCCTTTTCTGTTAGTATTTGGCTTTTGGGCATCTTGAGCAACTTCTTCTTTTTCTTCTTTCTTTTCGGTTTTACGCTTTTCCTTTTGTCTTTGTTCTATTTCAGGTTACAAGTTGAAGGTGTTGACAATGCACTCATCAAGGGGGAGATTGAGAGCCAATGGACCGGCTCCATTGCCTCTGGAGTGATGAGTGATTGTCAACAGTAGCAAGACCCAGAAGGACTTGGGCACAAGACCTCCGATGGACAGGAGGCCCTTTGATGGATTGGAGGTAGAGGAAAGTCCTTCGAAGGACTGGAGGCATGCTCGGCGTCTGTCGGCCATGGGAGTTCAGTATATGGAGGAGCGGCACGGCGACGGCAGGAGTAAGTCCTCTGAAGGACTGCGAGGCTGCCCCGATGGACAGGGGATGCCGGGCACCACCGCGGTGCTCCAACCCGAATGCGTGGAGCGAAGGCGTGCGAGAGAGGCTTTGGTGGCTTCGGCTCAAAACCGCCACCCATGCTACCCAAGCCTTGGTGAGTTGGGCCACAACTCGCTAAGATAGAGAAGATGGGCCAAATCCGGCCCAGGCGGAGACTTCCTAAAGTTTCCCGGTTTCTGACTTCAAAACTGGGGTAGGATCGCGGATTGGACTACTGTCCACGTGGAGAACATCTGAGGATTGCGTGGAACTTACGAAGATCAAGACTTCATCGTGGTCAGTCCGTCCCGAAATATCCTGTAATCTTTCGTTTGAGTCCTTAGGGTTTGTCTAGGTATAGGGACCTAAGTGCAAAACTGTCTAAATAGCACTCGGGTATAAATAGGTCCAAGGCAGGTCATTAGTGGGACTCTTTGCTGCTAGGATTAGTATTTACTTGGTGATTTTCGTCCTTAAGCTTTGAGCTCCATTGTTAGGGAGGTTAGAGTAGGATTTAGCCTCCTAATCTTGAGGGAAGGTGAGGGTGGTTGCTTGGGACTGAATTTCTGCTTGTATGCTGAATCTTTAGACCCATCTTGGGCATTTAATCGAAGCAAATTCGTGCAGCAACCTTGTGTTCTTCTCCTCCCCCTCTCTCTTTGGTTTTTGGGTTCAATCCTTGGCTTTTGGGTGTTTTTGTTAGCCAAGCTTGAATCCCTTTCCTTACTGATGTTCTCTACTTGCTAGGACGTGGAGATCATGACTTAGTTCATCTCAATCCTGCTGGATTGCCACGAGCAAGCCTCTAGTGGGTTTTCCCCTTTCTTGCCCAAGGATTGCCATTTCACGAGATCTGAAATTTCCCGCTGATTCCATGGTCACTTTGAGTTGATCTTTTGGGAAAAGCTTTGGAATAGGGTCCAGATAGCTTGTGCAAAATTTCGTGAAGTTTGGACAAGGTTTGATCAAGTTTGGGTTTGAAAACGCCCTTTCTACGACTCTACCGGACAATCCGGTAGAGGCCACCGGACTAGTCCGGTTCCACCGGATAGTCCGCCAGCGCCCACTGGACAGTCCCGGCGTGAGGCGCTATCCGGGCCGTGCCACCGGATAGTCCGGCAGAAGGCACCGGAGAGTCCGGTCCCACCGGACAGTCCGGTCCTGCCAGGGAGCTGCTGTGTTCTTCCCAGTTTGATTTTTCCGCTGTGTTTCTGCTCTGGGTTTGTGCATTCCCCACTGTAAGACCATTCTCTTTGCTTATTGTCAGTTAGTGAGACGCACCTTGGTGCGGTGAGTGTCGTGTGGCGGGATTTGCATTGTTTCATTGCCTCAATGCCATTCTTGGCTAGATCTTGAGTTTTCCCGCATTGGTGCGTATCCTTTCAGTGGACGGCACCCTTGCGCTGCTAGGCATGTATCTGTTCAGTGGACGGTGCCTAGCTCTGTTTCTCCTGAGCTTTGCAGAGCATTTTCTTGGGGGTTGTGTTTTTGAGTTTTCAAGTGCTCCTATTCACCCCCCCTCTAGTCGCACGTCTCGGTCCTACACCTTCATGGCGAGGTCAATTGTGTGTGCACGGTTGATAACCAAAGGAAACATGGTGCTGCAATTGCAGGGTTCGAATCGTGTTGATTGGAAGCCAGATCGTGTGTGTCATGTCTCCGCCAAATCGATAGCTATCTCCACCTGACGGAAGATCGGGTCCCCCCGTCCCCATCAGATGGGGGTCCGGGCAGCCATGTTCTTTGCGTGGTAGTGTAGCTAGAGGGTGCTGATTTTGTCGGTGCGCAAAAAATGAAGAAGACTGGGTGGCCATCATTGTGTTTCTTGCTCTCTTTTGCATGCATGCGTACTAATGTGCAGGTGTACTGTTGTGCCTAGATGCTCGAGTGAGTGAGTGCAGGTTGGTCGGTGATTACCAAAACCACGAAAACAACAGAGGAGAAAGGGAGGCCGAGCGGCCATGCTCCTAGGCTGGGCGGCCATGCATGCTACCTTTGATTGAGTGGAGGTAAGGGGAAAGGAAAAGGAAAAGAGGGGAAAGAAAAGAAGGAGAAAAGAGAAAGGAAAAGAAAAGGGAAAGAAGAAAGAAGGAAAAGAAAGAAAAGAAAGTGAGAGGGGGCGGTCAGGCGGCCGTGCCCTGGTCGGCTAGTCACGAGTGGGGGCCGGCGGCCAAGCTATGGCCGGCTGGCCATGCCTCTTTTTTTTAATGCAAAACTAACTAAAAAAGAAGTTTAGAGAAAAAATTGTGCACAACGATAATTAAATATGCAGTGGAGCGCAGAATTAAAAATTAGGTGGGAAGTAAATATGATATCGAATGGTAACGCCAATTTACCTGTTGGCAAGGGCAGCCCATGTTTTCCTTTTTGGGGTTACCTAAGCATCGAAGGAGAGGACTGGCTTCCTTTGTGCTTCATTCCCTCCGCGGCGCCTTGACGTTCTTAATATGCTCTCGGCGTCGACCTTGTTCTCAGGAGCTTTGCCTCCTAGTGCGAGACTAGGCTTGCCATGTCTCATCTCTTGTTTTCTCGATTGTTTGCTACGCATAGCAGCCTCATGCTCCTTTTGTTGAATGTCGGTCTTGCTTTTCAATTTCTTCAGCATAAATGCAACGAGGCTATCATCCTTTGAGTGTGGCTTATTGGTTCCGGTCTTGACCTTGGGTGCATTCTAGCCTGTACTTGAAAGCGTGCACCTTGTTGCAATGCTCCACTTTTGGCTTGAAAGTGAATGTTTCCTTCATGCCATTTATATTGAGGTGCACCTTTCCTGCCCCGACGTCGATGGTCGCGTTAGCGGTACTCAAAAATGGCCGCCCAAGGATGAGTGGGGTTTTTGAGTCAATCTCTATGTCCAGTACCACAAAGTATACTGGGATGAGAAAATTCCGGATTTTCACCGAGACATTCTCCGCGATTCCCTTGGGATAATGAATGGATTGATCCACAAGCTACAGACACATGGCAGTGGGGGCAAGTGCGACGTGATTTAGCTTGTCGAAGATGACCTTCGGCATTACACTGACACTGGCTCCGAGATCGCACAACGCTTGGTCGAAGTGCTGGGTTCCAATCGAGCATGAGATAGTTGGGCTCCCAGGGTCCTTTTTCTTGAGTGCTACACTCTTCTGTCAAGTGCACAATTTCTATTGACAGTAGGGGTTTCTTGTTGTTGAGGATGTCCTTTAGATACATAGCATACGTCGATACCTGCATAGCATCTAGCAAAGGTATGTTGACATATAACTTCTTAATGACCTCAACAAACTTACTATATTGTTCATTCAGCGGCTGTCTTCTTGTTGCGTGGAGGAAAGGGCAGCACCGTAGTGTCGTAAAACTCATGGGGTAAATTTTTAGATGCTGTCTTTTCCTCCTTTCCAGCGGTCTCTTCTGTTGCTTCCTTGTCTTCGGGTTTTGTTGTCTTCTCCTGCTCTTTACCTGCACGACTAGGAGGCGGGGGATCCTGTGTAGACTTCTCTCCCCTAGTGGTCACTGCATTGATGTGCTCCTGAGGGGGAGCTTCAGGTTGACCACGCAGCTTGCCCGCATTTGGGTTAGGTAAAGAAGCAGCCAACTGAGCTATTTGGGTTTCTAACATTTTATTAAAGCTTAGTTGTTTTTTTATAGCACTGTTCAAAGTTTCCATTTGCAAAGAAATAGATTCAAACATCCTATCATTTGCATGGAACTTTTTACTAATGCTATCATTCACAGCCTTTTGATCAAAGTTATTTTCAGTAAACTGCTGTGAATTACTTGAAGAATTACCTTGTCTGGAGAAAGGAATATATGGCCTCGTAGACCATCCTGGTTGAGGGCGGTTCCCATTGTTGAAGGAGGTGGCATTGTTACCGATAAAGTTTGCATCTTCGGCTCGTGTCTCAGGGCAGCTGCTCCCTGAGTGCCCCATATTCCCACAGACTTCACAAGTCATATGAGCATCGAGGGCTTGGACTGGTGTGACTTCTGGAGTGTCGCTTAGCTTCTTCAATAAGAGGTCCATCTTTGCGGCAAGCATATCAGTGCTCTCAATCTGATGGACACCATGGGATCGGGTGCTAGGTCTTTCTTCCCTCCGTCCTTGATAGGTGGCCATCTTTTCAATTAGTCCTTTGGCCGCCGTGATGCTCAAGGATAGAAAGGATCCTCTAGCGGCTGCATCCAGATGTTCTTGTGCTGAACGGTGTAGTCCATGAAAGAAACTTTGAATAATCAGCCACTCTTGCATCCCGTGGTGGGGACAGGCTGCAATGTACTCTTGCAGTCGTTCCCAAGCTTTCATCACTGTTTCATCGGTGAGCTACTGTAAACTCGATATCTTATTCCTTAATGCGTTAGTTTTCCCAGCGGGAAATACTTCGCAAGAAATACATCGAAACATGCGTTCCAAGTTGTGAGTGTTGCATGGTTGAGGTAGAACCACTGTTTTGCCTTCCCAACAAGAGAGAAAGGAAAGAGACGAAGTTTGACGGTGTCAGGTGATTCTCCTTTCATGTTGAACGTGCTGCAGATTTCCAAAAACTGCTGCAAGTGATTGTTGGCATCTTACGTGCCTAGTCCGCAGAATGTGATAGTTTGAACCATGTGGATCACTCCTAGCTTGAGTTCGAAGTTCTCCCGTACTTGAACCTCAAGTCCCAAAGGAACGTTGTTGCTCGAGGGGATGGAGAACTCATGAGTGGTCTTCTCGGCCATGGGAGTGATGAATGGAGTGTGGCTCAAAGTACTCGGTTCTAGCTCTCTTGGTACAGGCCTCTGCCCGTGGATAGTCTTTGTACAGACTCTCCTGAGCAGTGACTCTAGGTTATTGTGGTAATGTTCTGGCAGGTCAAAACCGGTCATACACCCCTCTATTGCAACCACAACAAAACAACAGAGCAAAGTAAGCCTGCTAACAACTAGCAACAAAATTTATCAAGTTTACAGGGTTTGAAATGAGATATCAATTATCTCTCTGCCTATTGCATCCCCGGCAACAGCACTAGAAAAAGCTTGTTGACGTCTCTTAGCAGCACAGATTTCACTCCGTAAGCGCACGGAGATTTGCTGTAGCCTTTTCACCTAGAGTATTCCAACTATCGTAAAAATCCACAGGGAAGCGGCAGGCGCGAGACTGTAATTGAATAATCTCAAATCCAAAAAGTTGTAAACTTGAATAAATTATACCAACTAGTAGTTATATAGGGGTAAGCATGATAAAGATAGCTATATGGTGGAGAGGTAAGTCTATCAAAGATATCCATAGAAAGGTATAGTTGCCTGGGAGGACAATGAGGAGATAAAGTCACTAAACTCTATTTCTATTCGAACTACAAAGATTATACGTGAAAACTAATGTCACTCAATTAAGCAGGTCAGGGTCTTGCATCGAGCGAAATTCTAGCGCCCTCGAGGAACCAGGGGGTAGATAGTTGGC
Source organism: Paspalum vaginatum (assembly GCA_030272315.1). Classification (NCBI taxonomy): domain Eukaryota; kingdom Viridiplantae; phylum Streptophyta; class Magnoliopsida; order Poales; family Poaceae; genus Paspalum; species Paspalum vaginatum. Next base: position 22,687,047 of record CM059013.1, read on the forward strand.
AACCAAAAGAGGACCTAGCTAACGCCTACGGGCCTCCCGAACGACAGGGCCTGGGATACACAGGCACACCACACGCTCTCACCGAGTGGGGCTACCAAGCAAATCTGCGTGGAGAGGATGGCACGCTATAAACGTGTTCAAGTGAAGCCTGAACAACGATAGACCGTCCTTGATCGGAGGAAAGGGTCTAGCCAGAGCCTAGCATCTAAGTCTAGGGTTGAGTTATAGCACCGGCAACAATAACAAAAATTGAATAACAAAGTAGACACAAGCTAAGCCTAGCAAGTATGCAAAGAAAGGCACACCACACTCGCAAGAGATAGAACTAGATTAAAATATAACTAAAATTATATTGAAGATAATCTGAATCCAAAAGATACAAAGCTTTACCACAGACTCAAAGATAACTCCGGAGACTCCAAGGCAAAGCTCAATTCAACTCTAACTCCTAGGACTATCCTAACTACTAAAGAAAGAGTGTGGCACTCTAAGATAGCTCTTGAACTCAACTCCACACCTTACAAATGAGTTCCTGGGGTCTATTTATAGCCTAGTAAGTGAAGGGGGTATTTGTATGCACACTAGGTCGGTTGAGGGTGAGGTCGGTGGCCAGGCAGCCACCCCTATGGCTAGGCGGCCATAGGATCCACCGACTTAGGTTATCCGACGCTTGATATTGCTCCCCCGTGTTGGTTGGCGGTTGATACAGTTGGAGCACTGTGTAAAATGCCTCCAAGGGGTGGCCGGGCAGCCAAGGAAGGTGTCTAGGTGGTCACGTGTCTTCCACTGGTTGGTTGCATGCTTGGTCCCTCATATTATTGACGTCACCGATCTTGTTTTGGTGCTCTTTCGACCCTTGGATGTATTGGACACCCTTTTGTATGGTTGGATCTTCATTGTCTTCTGTTTGTTTGCATGTAGGATCGAAGACATGGCAAGTGAGGTGGCGGCCATGACCCTTTTGCCATTGTTGCCCATCTTTGGTCCTTGACGTGTTTGCAACCATTTTGTGTATATTTTTGGTACCTGCATCCAAATATTCATGTACTATCTTGTGGAACTCATCAGTAGCAAGGGTTAGTCTAATAAAGTTACATGTTTCACTTCATTTCAAGGATAGTTGATGGTCGAAATCATCAAATAACGACCATCAACAACAATCAGAGAAACACCTCCTACACCTCCACCTTCTCCACCTCCTCATGTAACTAATCCTACACCTCCACCTTCCCCAGCTCCTCGTGCAACTAATCCTACACCTCCACCTTCCCCACCTTCTCCACCTCGTCTTGTAACTAATCCTACATCTCCACCTTCCCCACTTCCTCTGTAACTAATCCTACACCTCCACCTTCTCCACCTCGTCTTGTAACTAATCCCACATCTCCACCTGCGGATGTAAATAATCCTAAATCTACACCTCCTCCGGTACCAACCACACATGAAACCATGGTACCAAAAACGGTACGCAGTTATGACAAAAACATGAGCACGAATGTGGCAAATTGGATGGGAAAATTAGGAAAGGAAAAAATCAACACAAAAGAAGGACACAAGAAATGAATCCATCGAGGAGTTCATTGGTGTATGCGCGCGTGCGCGTGCGTGCGTGTCTAATAATTTACAAATGTGTTTCCAATGCAGCTACCCCCAATCCCAAAGAGAGAGAATCGGCTCAAGGAGCTTGATCTTCTAAATATGGTTGCATACTTTTGTTGTTTCACGTTGCATGAGGCAGTGAACCAGCGAGGTAGTTTCTTCGACCCCGACTCAGACATGGCGATGGATAGAAAATACTGTGGACTTGTCGAATGGGAATATCATTCATATTAGCTACACATTAATTTATGTATGTATTGTCCAAAAAAAATTTGTGCCATTGCATTGTCATATATGTATGTATGTATGTATGTATGTATGTATGGCTACACATTAATTTATAATGTGATGGCAATATATACGTGTTACTCATGTTGCCTAGGTCCGTTAGATGCGTTGAAATTTAAAATGGTGGGAACCACACATCTAAATATGGCGGGAAGCAAGAGCAAACATGGACCGCTTCTAATATGTGATACTACAAGGAGATAACAGGAACACTACGGCACGCGCGTATTAAAAGATAAAATCAGACCTCTTAATGTGATAGTTATATTCTTTTTACTCAATGGAGAACTATATTGTATTCAACCATATCAATGGTATCATTTTTCATTTGAATTTTAACCTAAAAATGAAAAAAGCACCGAGACGATAGTGGATAACACCAAGATATTGAACGTATCGATCTCACCTTTTTCTAGTTGGACATCGTCTAAACCACTTTTACATTATCTAAAAGCACTCTTCTATGCCTAATGCAACATCAGAAGAAAGCTCTTCTATTAGCTGTTGATGTCACGGATAACGACGAGGTCAGTAGAAGCAACCAACCCTGCAAAGGGATGTTTAGTCACCCTTGCGGCTTTGCCATTTACCAAGTGAAGACTTGATCCATCAATCAGATTGATGAGGATGGCGTGTTGGATATTGTTCTTGTCCTTGGCAAGTTCAGTGGATAGCCTCAGGATCTTGTTTAAGGTTTCATGGTGCATGGAGATTTTTTGTTTCTTTCTTTCATTCTTTTTTGTTGGGTTGCCTAGAAGCTATGTGAATTTAATTTTACTCCTTTCTTTATGTTAATTTTGCTCCTTAACACAAAAGGGCAGAAGCTATGTGAATTTAAATGTGTTTCTTTCATAGCATAGAACATTTAGAACAAACAGAGATGCTAAGCATGTTTCTAGAAATGGCATAATTTAACAGTGCAATGATTTGTGTCACATAAATTTCCAGTGTATAAATCATCCACATAAATCGATCACTCATCAAGACTTAATTAACTACTTAACTTTCGGTTCATATGACCCATTGGTCCTGCACATTCCCATTTCCCAAACTTCTTGACGCCGAACTCAGTTTGCCGATGGGCTACTGTGGCTTGACCTTGCTTGCTTCTGGCACTGTTACGGCAACCACTAAGACCTGAGGCTTCCATAAGCCGGGCTGATCTCTGGCCTCCGCATTGGTGCTAGCCAGCATATAGAACATTTTTTGCCTAGAATGGAGATAATTAGGAGGGTGAATTTTTTACAATTGAAATGCATATTAGGTACCCATTTCTTCAGTAACTTATAAACAAAAAATGGTAATGAAGTAATGTTATGATATCCTGCACTACAATGAACCAACTGAAATTTGTATGCAAGAAAGAAATCGAGGGAAGTAACATTGAGATATCTCGAGAGACAGGAATAGAGAGAGGAGCTGTTCAGATCAGTATAGAAGACAGTAAAAAAATAGAAAGAGAGAAAGAAAATAGTCAACAGTGACACTTACCATATAACCTGAATTGGGATCAAAGAAGCGCAAGAGGGAACTCACTCCCACATCTCCTATCAACCGATAGTATGCATGAACTAAGCAGAAACAACCATGCATACAACAACGTCAAGCATAGGCCACTGCAATGATGGAGCAACGATTATTAGGCTCAATATTAACACAATCGATCAATCATAGACTCACAAGACGCAATCCATAACCGGATATGAGTATCTTAACGAGACAAGATGCGACCTAGTGCACTGAACTAACTCCTTCCTAATCACCCACAAAGCTAATGGGCCTGAAGCAAGCAAAATCTCTTTCTAACTTCCAACACTTTGCAAGGCCAAAGATATCACATAAGGCAGCCGAATCAACACTTAGGAAAATAGAGGAATATTTTTCAAGGTGGTGCTAAGAAAAGCAACATTTGCAAGCGCATCGGATGTCTTATTTCCTTTGCAACTTGGCTCTTGTTAATTTTGATTGCTCAATTGGCGCTTAAATGTCCAGTGATATAGTATCACTAAAATTTGAGTTACAATGCCAACTCAATTAACAGTAGATAATATGCACCAAATGTACTATATCCTACAGATATACATATGCCCAATGTTATAATGTAGTACCTATACTGGACATCCTGCTACAGCTACACATACACAGAAACAATATATAGAGAACTACATAGAGATGCAATGGCCCTCAAGAACCAAACATAGAAGGCACGATTATATTATATATACAAATTGTTCAAGCTTTGGACCTAATAGCCAGCTGCATAACCAGCCAAACAATCAAAAATTGGGCTCGAAAGCAAGAAAATGGATAGCAAAATAAATATTCAAAAGCCTTATAGGTTGCCTCACAGGCGTATACCCTTTGCGATTGCTACAATACAGAGCATGTCATTGTCATCAAGAGGTTGGGGATACAAATAGGCTAACTAACCTTGTCAAGGCTCAAAGAGTAGGACATCACCATCTAGCTGGCAGGAGTGGGTTGTTCTCTTCCTAAAATTTCTCCACGCTTGCATTCCCACATGGCCCTGAGGAATAAAAGAAGTTATTTCCAACCAAGAAAAGTAGCTAGTGGTAAGCCAACTTCCATGTTCAAATGCCATCAATCAATGACTGGAAGTAGTAAATAGGAGTAGATGTTATTGACAAGCAGCGCATTGTTCGGTCTACTTATCACTGACAGACCAACTGATTCCAGCATACTTATCACTACAATTGATGATAACAGATAATCATCAAGAAAAACAGGCCATATATAGGTCAAGCAATTAGTTACGTTAAAAAAAGGTCAAGCAATTAGACTACAACCAAGACCTTACAGATGTAAATGACTGTAGCCTTTAAATTTTTTAAGCGATAATAGTTATTTGGATAACCACGAAAGAAGAGGGAATATGTGTTGTCATATGAGTAAAGTAAGTAATCCCAAGTTCAGCAGGCTTTTTTCTGTGAAAGGACTAATACGAATTAAACTCACCGCAGCAATAGACTTGTAGATTTCCTCCCTAAGAAAAACAAATCACCACCTAGAAATAACAAAAAAAAAAAAACAAGGATCTCATGTTGGGCATGATTTGGTCCCCATCAGCTCTTCCCTTCCTGGCTTCCAGCCATTGGCAGGCTTGTCCACCCCCCCCCCCCCTATCCACAGCCAACCAGTAGAAAACCAGAAGAAAAAAAGTCAAAACAACGTTGTAAAGGCACAGAAATCGGATGTTTTGCAGCTTTGCACATCAGCCTAATGAACAAGGAACAACAATAGAGAGGAATAGCGCAGAATCTGGAATCGCATAGCCAACCAGACCTAGGATTGAGTCTAAGAACGGACTATCAGCGCCGCACCAAGCACCATTAACAACATTTTAGTGTTTTGCACAGCAATCTGGCATAGAAAGGACACACAAGAAATGGATGATCTTTACATGATTAGCCTATCCTATTTAGCTTCAGAACTCGCAATCACAAGGAGGGTTCCAAATTCGTAATTGTATTGGACAATCCAAATCGACAATAGATTCTTGAGCATTTAATCAATCAAAAAAATTGGACAGAAAGAGCAAAGACACTGGAGACTAGATTGGTACCTAGCCAGCTGAAGGGGAAGAGGAACCAGCGGCCGTTGGTGGTGGCATGTAGCTGGCGTTGCTTCCTTGTGGAGTCTGCAAAGCGGAGAGGTTGGGCCGTCCCACGATCTCGAGCCGGTCGCAGAGCACTCCATATTCGAGCAACTTGCTGCTAGTTAGGCTGCTTGCTTCCACAGCCACCCCGCCGCAAAGCAAATTGGGGCTGAAGGAGATCACTCACGACGCCGCAGTCCGCACCCCCGGTCATTGAGAACAGCTTTTGCCTGCAACCAAAGAAACACCAATTAGCCGGTACTGTGTGCAGCACCAAGGAAGAAGAAAATCAGTGAGGCTACTTACCAGAACAGGATGCCGCAGCCTGCTGGACTGCACCAGCATGCTAAGAAACAACCAGCAGGCTTTTTCACAGCGAGATCTAAACGCTAGGGCATTCATGCACCTATTAACGTAGAAGAAACTGCAAGAGGGCGTACCAGAGCACCGCGGCCTGCAAGGAACACAAAACAAAGCGAAAGATCAGAAGACAAAAGGACATTGTTGCATTCAAAGGAACAGGGAAAGCAAGGTAACAACCAGGCAGGAATTAACGAATGCGACTCTTAAAGTGTTAACCAGTTCTACTTCATTCGATTTTACAGCCATAATCAGCACACAATTTCTAACAAGGATCACCCTGAGTATGGAAAAGGAAGCAATGCAAATGGCCTTATATGATGTACCTGCCTTTTGAGAACCGGCAGCAATGCAAATGCACTACTCCACTTTGTCATACAATTATATTTTGCATATGCAGCTTTCAATGTACCAGGTGGCATAATTAGCTTAATTGTTTCTTCTGACTTGCATTTGAATTGATGATGCCCAAAAATGTATATGATCAACTGAGCTCGTTGCAACAGCTGAGCTCATCTCAACCACATCACTTATAATTGTAAAGTCCTCAGAAGTAGATTTAAGCATAAAAGAACCTTGAAATACCTCTAAGATTCCAGGAATCCCATGACACCTCGAGAAGCTCGAGACCATGGCACTACATGGCTTAAAACTGTGAAACCCCCTTCCATCTCCTAGCACCTTTCATAATCCACGCTGCCGCAGGACACGACGGCAGAGAGCATGGCCACGGTGCCACCGATGGACGAACCACAACTATTCAAGCACTGGTTAAGGAACCATAGAATGATAGATACTTATCCAACTTTACTGGGCTCAAGCTAAAATTACTTGCAATGAACCATGCCAATTTATCCAGCTGTAAACCGATGGCAAGGGAAAAGTGAATATTTAAGTCAACTCATCCTTAGAACATTGCCAAGGAAAAGACACATCTCGAAAGTACCTTGAATGGGGTACAGCTATGGCACAGGTCTAGGAAAAATATGTATCCTCTCCCACCCCATGGAGATAGTGCTCACCAAATCGATCTGCTACGTGCACAATTTGGATCATCTATCAATTCAAGCTACTGGTGCTCTGCTCTGGAGAAATAAAATCCTACCTTGCATGGGAAGGAGACGAGCGGATGGGATCCTACACGCAATGTGATGGGAAGGAGGCAGCTAGATTTAGAAGAATGCCACCAATGGGAGAAGATAGACATGTGTGATGGGTACAGAAGCATCAGGTCCGCACCTAGCGGCGCTGGAAGGCGCGCTGGAGTCTGGAGGTAGGGGGCGCGCAGCCGTCCTGGAGCGGCGTGCTGCGCCAGCGTCAGGGCGGCGGCGTGCGGCGACGGCGTGCGACGATGCGGGGCGTCGGCGTCCTTCCGGCAGATGGGCGCAGTGCGCGGTCGTGGGGCTGCTGCCTAGGCCGGGGGCGCACCGCGTCCTGGCGCGCACTGGGGAGGCGCGCTGTAGTCGGAGCGTCGGGGGGCGCTGCGCTGGCGGAAGGGCCGGGGCGCGCCGCGTCCTGGCGGCGTTGGGGAGGCGGAGCGTAATTAGGGATTGAAGATAGGAATTTGATCGCGAGGCTTTCCACAGTACGGTAAAAAACAGGCGGGTATAGGTAGAAAATTGGGTGACTAAAAAAGAGAACAAACGGCAGAAATATTTTACATCTATAGGTTTCGAGTCTTTTCGTCACTTTCCAACCCTCTCAAAACTGCACCTGTGGAGCCACTGTGAGGGGGTATACTTTGATTATCTCAGATAAAAAAAAGGTTTTCAAAAAACTCCCTCTTTTATAGTATAGAATAGAATAGATATATACGCACAGTAGATTTTAGCACGTGTATTGGCCTCAATGTACTAATACCTAACCTAAGGGTTACGTTGCATAGTAACAGGAGGTGATTCAGTAATGTACGTGCCCCGTCTAGTAGGTATTGATGCCCTTTTTTCAAGTAGTGGTGCATGATGGACTGTACTAGCACAATGTACTTTTCGTGACTCCGCACAAAATGGCCTTGTATGATCCTATCAAAAGTCACACAGTTTAGAAACACGTATTTTCAAATCACTGCATCCGGATTTATTCGAGGAAAGTATTATTTCATTTTTCTAAGAAAAAAGAAAATTCTATGGAAACGCAAAGCATTTGCCTTTATATTTATTTTGAGAACATAAACAAAGTTAGGTTGCGAATTTAGCATAGCTCGGCTAGGTTACGTTTCGTATGTGAAATGTGCCCACACGAGTTCAAGACTGAGTACAATAGTTTGTACAAATAGTTATGCATGTGCATTTTAGACAATAGACGAGACAATGCAACAGTTTGTACATATGTATGTCGTGAGAGCACGTGGAAAACAAGGTGCATGCTGTGCCAAATGCATAGCGTGATGCACTAACTGTTGCCACAAGTCTAAGTCTTAAACTTGGCGTGATGGTCATATTTTCTTGTTGAGGGCGGATTGTGTTGAGTTCATTCTTGCATTTGGCTCGAAGAGGTAGGGTGTACGATTGTGTATTGGTGTATATGAGTGTTTGTGAGTATCTCTCTGTTTTTAATCGTGTATTTTGGAAAAAATAGAAAAAATAGGTTCTTTTATCTCCAATTCATGTTACCCTCTTATTTATTGTCATGTTTTCAGTAAATGTATTTTATGATAATGCTTTTCATGCCCACTTCATTTCATGAGGACTTAGTTTAGCAACTTTCGATAAATGGATTGAAATGACTTTACATCAACGGTAAATCGAAACCCCCCTTACCTTAACCCTCCTAATCCAATTCAAGCACGTTAATCTGAGAGTTGCTGAACTAGGTAGGTCAATTGTACTATGTTCTTACTATATTTCATGAAATTAGCTTGATGGCTAACAATTTAATCTAATGCTCATGTCGATCGTACCAACCAACCGAAGATCCACCAAAAAAATCTTTGCTCCTCGCTCACAATCTTTTAATTCATTTTGTTGCAATCCAAACAGCTCAAAGTAAATACCTTTCTGTGTTTCGAAATACTATAAATTTTTTACTTTTCGTTGTTTTTTTTCTGTCCTTCCATTTTGTTTTTTTTCCAAAAAGGCATGAGTATGCGGATGGATTACATTTCTCCCAGCCATATGAAGTAATAACTATTAATATTAATACTCTACCTACCTCTTTGTTTCATATATTTTTATTGTGCCCAGCTGTCCTCTGCTCCCTCCGTCTCAATCCAATACTGTTCATATGATTTTTTACATTAAATTCCACCAACTTTTTTTATTAAAAAATATTCTAGGAGACATTAATCGACCCTCGAAATCGAAAGATTTAAGACCGGTGACATCTTAATTTGGAGATTTGACAAAGAACATTTCCAAGAGTCAAATTGATCCAAGTGACGCATATAATTGCCAAATTGGGACTTGGAGCGCATAGACGTTGCCGTTTCTACGAACAACGTTTGTCAATGCCTAGATGGCCTTTAGCTGCGCCCGCGGCCTTGGCGCGGCGGCGGCTGAGGCCCAATTCGTGGCCCGCCTCGCGGCCAGTGCGGCCGCCGGTGACCTGCTCTCCGGCGCCGCGCTGCACGCGCAGTACACCAAGGCGTTCGTCCCGCCCACCACCTTCCTCGCCAACCACCTCCTGATCTTCTACTCCCGTCTCAGTCTCCCGGCGCTCGCCCGCCGTCTGTTTGACGAAATGCCCCGCCCCAACGTCTTCTCTCACAATGCACTCCTCGCCGCGCACGCGCGCGACCCGCGCCTCGCTGCGGAGCTCTTCGCACGCATTCCCGACCCGGACGTCGTCTCCTACAACACGCTCCTCGCCGCCTTGGCGTCGTCAGGTCTTACCGCGGACGCGCTACGACTGCTGTTGAGCATGAGGCGCGGGGGGCTTGCTGTTGATGGCTTCACTGTCTCGACTGTTGTCTCGGCTGTGACCGGCATTACTTCTGTGGCGCAGCTGCATGGTTATGCTGTCATGTCTGGTCTAGATTCATATGTCTCCGTCAAGAACTCATTGATGAGTGGCTATGGTAAGGGAATGCTCTTGGAAGAGGCTGAAAGGTTGTTCGCTGATATGGGTGATAGCACGAGGACCCATGTGTCATGGAATTGCATCATTGCTGTGTATGGGCAGCATGGACATGGCCGGAAGGCTATGGAGCTGTTCCAAGACATGGCAAGGCGGGGGTTCACTGCAGACGCTTGCACTCTTGCCAGTGTACTGTCGGCGTTTGCCACCTCAAGGGACTTGGTTGCTGGGACAGAACTCCACTGTAGGCTGATCAAGGGTAAGTTTATTTGTGATCCACATGTAGCAAGTGGCCTCGTCGATTTATATGCCAAATGTGGCAGTATTCAGGATGCATGGAAGTCATTCAGTGAGGTTGACAAGCCTGATCTGGTGCTATGGAACACACTTATATCAGGGTATTCGTTGCATAAAGACTTCTCTGAGGAGGCACTTCTTTCCTTCCGCGCAATGCAAAGAGCTGGATTTTGCCCAGATGATTGCAGCTTTGTCTGTGTGATCAGTGGCTACTCCAACATGTCATCACCATCACAAGGGCAGCAGATCCATGCAGTTGTGATCAAATCGGATATACAGAGCAGCCACATTTCTGTGCATAATGCAATGATCACACTGTATTCGAGATGTGGAAAGGTGTCCGAGGCCAAGATGTTGTTTGACAGGCTGACAGAAAGGAACACTGTATCATATAATTCAATTATTGCAGGCCTTGCACAACATGGACATGCTGCCGAAGCACTCAAGCTCTTCGAAGGCATGTTGAATTCAGGATATGAACCAACAGGAGTTACTTTCATTTCAGTGTTGTCAGCATGTGCTTACAGTGGAAAAGTTGATGAAGGCTGGGGCTATTTCAACTCAATGAAGCAGACTTATGGGATTGACCCTTGTGAAGAGCACTACTCTTGCATGATTGACTTGCTTGGCCGTGCCAAGAAGTTTAAGGAGGTTGAGGAGCTTATAATGAAAATGCCTTTTAGCCTCACCTCAGTTGGTTGGACTCCCTTGCTTGGTGCTTGCAGGACGCATGGGAACATGGAGCTTGGGGCAAGAGCAGCTAGAGAGATTCTTCATTTGAGTCCTTCCAATTCATCAGCACCTGTCGTACTCTCAAATATGTACGCCAGTGCTGGCAGGTGGGAAGAGGCTGCAAAAGTAAGGAAGCTCATGAGAGATCGGGGCATTAAAAAAAAGCCTGGCTGCAGTTGGATAGAGCTAGGAAGAATAATTCATGTATTTGTTGCCAGTGAAGTTTCACATCCTAGAATCAAAGAGGTATACAGATTCTTGGAGGGGATGTCAGAGAAAATGAGGCTTGCAGGGTATGTGCCAGATGTGAGATGGGCCTTAGCAAAGGATCAAGCTGCAGAAGGGGAGATGAGGTTAAGACATCACAGTGAGAAGCTTGCTGTGGCCTTTGGTTTAATGAATACAAAAGAAAGAGAACCTATACTTGTGCTCAAAAACCTAAGGATATGTGGTGACTGTCATAATGCTATCAAAATCATCTCTGGTATAACTCACAGGGAGATCACTGTAAGAGATGCACATCGGTTCCACTGCTTTAGCGATGGAAGCTGCTCTTGTCGAGATTATTGGTGAAAACTTCACTATTGAAGTTCATGATCAAATAGAACTGATGTTTTGTTTCAGTCATCGCTTGTGTTGAGATTACTGGTTAAGGTGGAAGAAGCTTTTGAACTCTATGTCAAGGTAATCAAACACTTGGAATACATGTGACTTATTATTGTAAAATAGTCTTAAAGCAGTCTCAAGTGATCAGAGTATCTGGAATTTCTTACTTTACTACATTTTGGCAATAGGAAAAATTAATGAAAAATACTTATTCTTTGTATTTCAGCTACAGGGTCCAGGGATATTGCATGAAAATGAATTGTTCCTGGAGTTGACATGGAGCTGTTAAAGTTTCACTTCAGCTTTCTTCTTTTAGTTGCCTTCCCAACTGGAGATGAGTTCGGTGGACATTGCATCCCCTTATCAGTGTCAGGTTCCACATTCGTTATATTTTATGTGGTAAAATGAATTAGTTATTGTGAGAACTGAGAATCCACGTCCTTTTCTGTCTTCATGGCAGGAGTGCAACTGATATCATCACAAATTTCATGACTCTGGTGTTTGCTCCCTAGATACGATTCGTTAGGTTGTGTGGTAAGTTGGTGTTTCCCTTCGAGGTTGGTGTATCACCCATCTGATCTTAATACCTTTTTAATATACTAGGTCTATGCCCATACATTGCCACGGACAATAAATTTCATGTCAGTGAGATAGATTTATGATGCACATGGAAAAGGAAGCATACAAAGATCTGAGAGTTGGATTTGCATTCTCATGCAAGTCATGGGTGATAATTTCATTAACAATCTGTTTTCGAGAAAGAGGAAATGCTGTTCACACTTGGATCTATATAAACCAAGGAAAAAATAAATCAAGATCATTATGGCTTCAAAATTATTAATGCAAACCATATTGTCACGAGTTCATGAGAAAACAAGGTCCGGTTATGAAGGCATCCCGGCAGTCCCCACCCCAGCCCGAGGGGCGCCGACAATCCAACCACCACCAAACTCCACCGTCCCCCTCCTCCCAGCTGCATCCCTACCACAGTCCGTGCCCACGCCCACGTCGGCTCTCGCACCCGCCACCTCACAACGCCTTCCACTGCCCATCCAGCAAATCCCTTTCCCCCACTCGCCATCGCCAATTCCCCACTTCGCCGACTTCCACCCTGGCGCCGCAGCACACCACCCACAACCCGCACTATCACAAACTCTCCTTCCCTACCTTCGACGGGAAGGAGGACCCATTCGGATGGCTCAACCGCTGTGAAAGTTTCTTCCTGTAACCAGCGCACACTTGAAACGGACAAGGTCTGGCTCGCGTCGTACCATCTCACCGGTGCCGCGCAGCACTGGTTCCTCATGTTGGAATGCGATGAGCCCGCAATGCCATGGCTCTGCTTCAAGGCACTCTGCCAGCAGCGCTTCGGACCCTCGCTCTGGAGCAACACTCTGGGCGAGGTGGCCCGCCTTCCCTTCCGTTCGACGGTTGAAGACTACCAGGGCCGGTTCCTGGCATTGCTCTGCCATGCGGAGCCGGTTCCACCCCCACACCAGCAGGTGCAACTCTTCACCGCCGGCCTGCCGGGCCGCTTCCGCTTCGACATCGAATTGTGCAGGCGATGCCCTGGCCAGGACATACAAGCGGTGCCTGAACACACCGGATAACCATCTTCCACGCCCGGAGCAACAACTCCACCAGCCCCTCTCACCGATGCCACCCGCTTTCAAGCACCTCACCCCCGCGGAGATGGACGAGCGACGGTGTCAAGGTCTTTGCTTCAACTGCGACGAGCCATTTGTCCGCGGCCATCGCTGTCAACACCTCTTCTACTTGGAGCTAGCAGACGGCGACGACGACCTCAAAACCAAGGAGGCTCTGCCGGACCCCTGCTGCTGACGACATTTCCCTCCTCGCCATGACCAGCCTGCGCACAGCTCGCACCATGCAGGTGCCCAGTCACGATCAACGGCAGGCAGCACATCGCCCTCCTCGACACCGGCTCAACACACAACTTTATCCACACAGCGCTCGCTGCTGAGGTCGGCCTGCCCCTCACCGCCTGTAGCGACCTCCACATCACCGTGGCTAACGGCGACCACGTGCCATGCCAGGGGCACGCGGGCAACGTTCCTATGGACGTGGCATCCGAGCCCTTCGATATCGGCTTCTATGCCATTCCCCTAGGGCGGATTTGATGTCGTGCTGGGTGTCTCTTTCCTCTGCACGCTTGGCCCTATACTCTGGGACCTGGACCGGCTCTGCCTGTCTTGCAGACGCCAAGGGCGTCGTGTCCACTGGTGGAGCGTTGGCCCCGTGGCGCACCGGCTCCCGCGCTCGCCCTCGCGACGGGGGCGCGCCCGCTCCTAGAGGATCACCTTGACAGCTTCGACAACGTGTTCGCCGCCCCCATGGATCTACCACCGGCTCACGCTTGTGACCACCGCATCCACCTGCGGCCCGGCTCGTCACTGGTTGTGGTTCGGCCCTACCGGTATGCACAGCTGCAGAAAGACGAGTTCGAGCACCAGGTCCCTGACATGCTGGCGCAGGGCATCATCCGCCCCAGCACCTCGGCGTTCTCCGCACCCGTCCTCCTTGTCAAGAAGCAGGATGCGTCCTGGCGCTTCTGCATCGATTACCGCGCCTTTAATGACGCCACCACGAAGGACAAATTCCCGATCCCGGTGGTTGATGAGCTCCTCGACGAACTTCATGGTGCCTGTTTCTTCACCAAGCTCGACCTACGCTCGGGCTATCACCAAGTCCGCATGCATGTCGACGACATTGAGAAGATTGCCTTCCGCACCCACCACGGTCACTTCGAGCTCCTGGTGATGCCATTTGGCCTCACAAATGCGCCGGCAACATTTCAAAGCCTCATGAACGACGTCCTGCGTCCTTTCCTTCGCCGTTTTGTCCTTGTTTTCTTTGATGACATCTTGATCTACAACGACTCGTGATCAGCGCACCTGCAGCATATCAAGGCCGTCTTGGAGGCCCTACGTACCCACAGGCTCTTCAGCCGCCCGTTTGCGCCACGCCACTTGAATGTCGCGGCCTACAAGTACGAGCTGATCGGCTTGGTTCAGGTGGTGCGGCATTGGCGGCCCTACCTCTGGGGGCGCAGCTTCCTCATCCGCACTGACCACACCAGCCTCAAGTTCCTCCTCGACCAGCGGCTCTTGACGATACCGCAGCATCAGTGGATGAGCAAGCTCTTCGGCTACGACTTCAACGTTGAGTACCGCTTGGGCTGCCTCAACACGGTGGCCGATGCTCTCTCACGCCGTGACGCTGACATGCTTCCTAGTGCGGACATGGGCAGTAGCGACCACGTCCCCCATGCCGCGATCATGGCCATCTCGGGCCCCACCTTCCAGCTCTACACCGACCTAGCTGAGGAGGCCGCTAGCGATCCGACCTGCACCCGACTCCGCAACCAGCTCGCGCACGACGACATTGACGCGCCGTGGCGTGAGCACGTGGGCCTCCTACTCCAAGGCTCGCGCGTGTTCGTGCCCGCAACGTCGACCCTACTTCCCAAGGTGCTCCAGCTCGCGCACGCTGCACATGAGGGCACCCAGAAGACCCTGCATCACATGCGGACGCACTTCTATGTCGAACACAACCGCGCCCTCGTCCGCGACCATGTCCGAGCTTGCATGACCTACCAACGGAACAAGACGGAGGCTCTCCATCAGGCTGGCCTCCTACAACCGCTAGCCGTGCCTTCCCAGATTTGGGCCGACATCGCCATGGATTTCGTGGAGGGTCTCCTCGTGTGCACGGCAAGTCGGTGATTCTGACGGTGGTCGACCGCTTCTCCAAGTACGCCCACTTCATCGCGCTCGCCCACCCCTACACGGCGTCCTCTGTCGCCCATGCATTCTTCACCGACATTGCTTGCCTGCATGTCTTTCCAACATCGATCGTCAGCGATCGTAATCCCGTATTCACAAGTGTCGTCTGGCACGACTTGTTCAAGATGGTGGGCGTCAAGCTACGCATGAGCACCGCCTTCCATGCACAGAACGCCAGCTAGTCGGAGGTGAGAAACAAGACCATCTCAATGTATCTGCGTTGCATCACCAGCAATCGACCCCACGCTTGGGTGGATTGGTTACCCTAGGCGGAGTCCACCCTCGCAGTATACGGCACCTCCTACAACGCCATTTTAAGTGGTATACGGCACGGAGCCCCCCACACTCGCGGCTTACAGCACCGGAACGGCGCGCACCCATATGGTCGATGACATGCTCCGTGAGCGCGACCTCTTCCTCGGCAAGGTTCGTGATCGCCTTGTCCAAGCACAGAACTACGCCAAGCTCCACTACGGCAGAAGCATCGTGAATTGGAGTTTCAGGTGTGTGATTGGGTGTGGCTCCACCTGCTCCATCGTCAGGCGGCCTCCCTGGTGACTCACCCCAACCTCAAGTTGGGGCCCTGATATGCCGGGCCATTTCAGGTCACCAAGCGCATTGGTGTTGTGGCCCATCGCCTTCGATTACCAGACGGCGCCCGCATCCATGACGTCTTCCATGTTGGTCTCCTCAAGCCGTTCCGTGGTGACCTGCCGGTTAGCCCTCCGCTACTGCCGGCCATGGAACACCGTCGTCTCTTACCCGTCCCGGCAAAGGTCCCGAAGGCCTGCCTGCGCTGCGACGTCTGGCACGTGCTTGTGCACTGGGTGGGCAATGACGAAGTCAATGCCACTGGGAGCCCTTGGAGCAGTTCAAGACCTCCTACCCCGATCTACAACTGGCGGACGAGCTGTTTTTGGAGGTGGGGAGAGATGTTATGACCGGCTTCTAGTATAGTAGGCGTAAACTCTAGTATAGTAGGCGTAAACAACATAGTGGCTAGAAGTTTAATCTTGTATTAATTTAAACTAGGCCGTCAGGAGTTAGGACTGTTTAGATAAACAAGGGCGAGTTGGGCCAAGGCCCATTGTATGGATAATTAAGCAAACAGGCAATTACTTTGCCCGTGCTTCCTCCAAACCCTAGCCGCCATCTCTCTCTTTGTAATCACGGTGACTAGAGGTCGCCGAGGGTATCGCCCCCAACCACCAATCTCCCACGACTACAACCTACGCAGCGGAAGTTCCAACACTCACATTCTCCCTAACATAGTATTCTTTTTTCTTTCAAGTTCAGTATGAAACAAAAGTATGAGTATTGTTGTTCAACTACGATGCTCTTTGGGCTTCCTTGGTTTGGTGCTAAAGTGTGCCATGCCAAAATTTTGGGAAGTTAATTTTGCCTACCGAAATTTTGGCACGACATATTTTGGCAACAAAGCAATCAGGCCTAGAGACACCATGTACCATGGTGCATGTTAGCCATCACATTAAGTGGGCACATTGACTTTTTTTTTTGTTTCGCTTTCTTTCTTTTTCCTGATTTTTTCTTTTTTTTTTTGTTGAATCTATTCTGTTTGGATTTGGAATTTTATAACATGCAAGCAACCTGTGAGGTTGTGCTAGGTTGCTAGTCACACATCTATAACCTGCTCTTAGCAGACAGTGGATTGACCTTGTACTTGGCATATGCGGGTTGCATGCAGGTTACCTTAGTACAACAACAGGGAGCAGCGGTTTGGGCCTGCCACTTAAGCCTGCTTAATTCTTGTGGGTGGTGTGGGTGTGGGGCCGGTCACCCGCTGCTGCCGGTCACCCGCTGCTGCCCCACTTGCAACCTTAGACCTACATGATGTTCCTGGGAGGTGTCGCAGGCAAGGAGCAGATAAACTCCCATATCAGGATGGAAGCAGAGGAGATGAATCACAGATAAGGACGCGCAGAGGTCAGGCTTACCATCTGCAAGCAGAACAAATTTCAGGATAAGCAAGCACTTACCACTGACAAAATTGAGTTCATCTCCATGTAATGGAAGATTCGGATGGAGACTAAAGATGGTAAAGGTGACAATTAAGTAGATGCCATGTACATTGCTCTTGTATCCTTAAGCTTTGGCACAGTTCACGTGTATATACTTACTTGACCATAGAAATTATGCCTTGTTAAATATCACTCTAGAAATTGCTCTTTTCTTAGCCTAGTGGTTGCTGTGGAAATCCAACAGAATTGAAGTGTATAGTATAATCTAGCTCTGTTGCCTATCTCTGTATGTGCTATGTTTCCTTTTTGCCAATCTATTGAATCCTATTTTGCTGAAAGTTCACTATGGAATATTCTTTACCTATCCTAGTTCTTCTACCTTTTGCTCTGGATCATGTATACATCTTTCAGCTAAGCATGACAGTTTTTTTTACTTCATCACCAATGTTCCATATCTGTACTTTTGCTCTGCATTACACAGTTATTGGGCAAAATGCATGCTAAAGCTGCATGGCAGCTAGTCTGCTCAGAAAAAGAATAAGGTGGGCTTAATCTGAAAACTCAGAATGAAGCTCCCCTCCTCAAGAGTCTCCACAAATTCTACAACGACCTGGACATCCCCTGTGTTCAGCTAGTCTGGAAAAAGTACTACCCAAATGTTAAGCTACCTTCACAAGTAAAAAGAGGTTCCTTTTGGTGGCGAAATGTTATGAAGCTCGTGGATAAATTGAAAGGCTGTGATAGAATTATTGTTGCCAATGGTTCCACTTGCTTTCTTTGGTTTGATGATTGGGAAGGTAAAATTCTTCAACCGACTTTTCCAGAACTGTTCTCCTTCGCCAAGAATAAGCACCTTGCCCTTGCAGAAGCCCAACATTGTGATAACCTAGCCTCTTTGTTTCACCATCCCCTGTCAGTACAAGGTCATCAACAATTCCTTCCTCTAGTGGCCTCGTTTGACGATGTAGGTAGGAAGGATTGCGTATAATAGATGAGAGCCAATGGACCGGCTCCATTGCCTCTGGAGTGATGAGTGATTGTCAACAGTAGCAAGACCCAGAAGGACTTGGGCACAAGACCTCCGATGGACAGGAGGCCCTCCGATGGATTGGAGGTAGAGGGAAGCCCTCCGATGGACTGGAGGCACACTCGGCGTCTGTCGGCCATGGGAGTTCGGTATACGGAGGAGCGGCACGACGACGGCAGGAGTAAGTCCTCCGAAGGACTGTGAGGCTACCCCAATGGACAGGGGATGCCGGGCGCCACCGCAGTGCTCCAACCCGAATGCGTGGCGCGAAGGCGTGCGAGGGAGGCTTTGGCGGCTTCGGCTCAAAACCGTCACCCAAGCTACCCAAGCCTTGGTGAGTTGGGCCACGACTCGCCAAGATAGAGAAGATGGGCCAAATCCGGCCTCAGGCGGAGACTTCCTAAAGTTTCCCGGTTTCTGACTTCAAAACCGGGGGCGGATCGCGGATTGGACTACTGGCCACGTGGAGAGCATCCGATGATTGCGTGGAACTTACGAAGATCAAGATTCCATCGTGGTCGTCCGTCCCGAAATATCCTGTAATCTTTCGTTTGAGTCCTTAGGGTTTGTCTAGCTGTAGGGACCTAAGTGCAAAACTGTCTAAATAGCACTCGGGTATAAATAGGTTGAGTGTAGGTCATTAGAAGGCCTCTTGGCTGCTAGGATTAGTTTTCACTTGGTGATTTTCGACCTTAAGCTTTGAGCTCCATTGTTAGAGAGGTTAGAGTAGGATTTAGCCTCCTAATCTTGAGGGAAGGTGAGGGTGGTTGCTTGGGACGAATTTCTGCTTGTATGCTGAATCTTTAGACCCATCTTGGGCACTTAATCGAAGCAAATTCGTGCAGCAACCTTGTGTTCTTCTTCCTCCCCCTCTCACTTTGGTTTTTGGGTTCAATCCTTGCCTTTTTGGGTGTTTTTGTTGGGCAAGCTTGAATCCCTTTCCTTGCTGATGTTCTGGACTTGCTAGGACGTGGAGATCATGACTTAGTTCATCTCAATCCTGCTGGATTGCCACGAGCAAGCCTCTTTGATGTTTTCCCCTTTCTTGCCCAAGAATGGAGATTTCACAAGATCTGAAATTCCCGTTGATTCTGTGGTTACCTTGAGTTGATCTGTTGGGAATAACTTTGAAATAGGGTCCAGATAACCTGTGCTGAATTTCGTGAAGTTTGGTCAAGGTTTGATCAAGTTTGGATTTGAAAACATCTTTTCTGCGACCCTACCGGACCATCCGGCAGAGGCCACCGGACAATCCGGTTCCACCGGATAGTCCGGCAGCGCCCACCGGACAGTCCGGCGAGAGGCACTGTCCAGGCCGTGCCACCGGACAGTCCGGCGTCAGGCACCGGATAGTCCGGTCCCATCGGACAATCCGGTGTGGGCCACCGGACAGTCCGGTCCTGTCAGGGAGCTGCTGTGTTCTTCCCAGGTTGGTTTTTCTGCTGTGTTTTTGCTGCGGATTTTCGCATTCCTCCCTTAAGACCATTCTCTTTGCTTACTGAAAGTCAGTGAGACACACCTAGGTGTGGTGAGTGTCTTGTGGCGGATATTGCAAAATCCGTTGCTCCGCGGTTACTCTTGTTCAGATCTTGAGCTTTCTTGCATTGGTGCGTATCCTCACAGTGGACGGCACCCTTGCGCTGCTAGGCACGTATCTGTTCAGTGGACGGTGCTTAGTATCTGGTTTCATTTGGGGGTTTGTGATTTTGTGATTTGAAGTGCTCCTATTCACCCCCCCTCTAGTCGCACGTCTCGGTCCTACAATAGATTGGATGTATTGTACAGAGCCCTTGGGACGAATATATAGGGGTATAAGACTTGGGGGCAAGGCATGCATAGAGCCCTTGGGGCGAATACATAGGAGTACAAGACTTGGGGGGCAAGACACCCCGGATACATATGACAGTTCTAGATACACAAGACTCCTAAATATACACGACATCTATTCCTGCCAATTGTACTCTCTAACATCCCCCGCAGTCGTAGCTGGAGCATCGCAGACGGTCAGACCGTAGAAGAAGCCGAAGAGCTGATATCTCCCGCAGTCGTAACTGTGTCGCGGTGCAGAGGCAAGACTGGAGAAGAAACCCAAAAGGAACTCATGCAGACACTGGCCCTTTGTGCCAATAATGTCGAGGTAGCCAGGTGCGAGGGCGCGGAGCCGATGTCGAGGTGCCGTGCGTGGGGTAGCTGTGGTCGTGGTAGCTGTCGAGGTTGCCGAAGGAGAGAACGCCGCACAAGTCGTGGGCACGACGCAGCACGCGGGAAGGCCCGCATTGCGCCAAAGGGCGCCGGGGTGGATGGTGGCACAGGAGAAGGGCGCCATAGATGAAGACAACGACATAGTCGAGGCAGTCATAGAGGGAGAAGCCGATGCCGAGGACGATGCTGTCGAACCGTTGTGGACGAGGCGTGCTCCAGGTTTGCCACGCCTGGAAACGTGTTGTAGAAGAAGGCACGCGCCTGTGTTGCCAGTACCAGGACGTACTAGGCAGAGAGCCCCAACCATGCCTCAACGTCTAAAGGGACTAGCAGAGAAGGCCTCAACGACGGTCGCGGTGTGCAGAAGAAACGGCGAGGAAGAGGGTCCCGATGCAGCCCGCGGTTATCGGAGTGGATGAGGAAGACGAGGATGAGACGGCGACGCTGGCGATGAGGTTGTGCTGGACGAAAGGCGAAGAGGTAGACATGGCGACACATCGAGGTCCTAGAGTTGCCGTGGTGAGAGAGCCACGACATACAGGAAGAAGGTCCTCAACAACGCCACTGTAGCGCGACGGCGGTGCTTGAAGGCAGCGAAGAACTCGAACAGCTGGAGAAGACCATGCGCGAGAGACGCGCACCGATAGAGTCGAATGGCGTGTAGATGCAACAGGGAGGACTGACGACAGGCGGCGATGCTGCTGCCCGAGGAGGGGACATAGCGGCAGCCCTCTTGCTTGGCGAAGCATCGCAAGATAGATGACACACGTCTCGGGAGTAGTGGTTCGCCCGCAATTGGTTGATCAGGCCGACGGCATGCGAGGTGGAGACGACGATGGCGAAGGCGATGTCGAAGGTGGAGCCTTCCGATCGGTGGTGGCGACGACAAACCGACGCAGGTCAACGTGCAGACGAAAGGGCGTGGCCCAGGCAGGCGTTCCGGTTACGCCGCAGGCTACGCCGTCAGTACAGTTGAAGAAGATAAGGAAGCCGGTGTCGTCGAAGCCGATGTCGATGACGCGCGAGTCGACGGGTGGTGGGCAATGGGGACGAAAACCCGATAATAGATCGGGAGAAAAAAATGCAGCAGATATGTGGGTACATCACCGTGTACCCCTGCTCCTTGCCTCCTAGTAAAGAACAGAGAGAAAACAGAGCTGGGACTCAGCTCCCAACTCCCATGCTCTCGTCCTTCTTCACAAGGGGGACAGATAAGAAAGCAGAGGACGGGCGACGCGCTCCCCACGGCCACCACACCCCGGCACCACGGCACGAAGAAGCGCGGCACGGCCACCTGATCCAAACGGCCCGCGGCCTCCGTATCCGCGGCGGAGGGTAGCAGCGCAGCAGGGCAGCGGCGCGGTGCACGGCTGCCGGACCCGCGGCGCGGAAGGGCCGCCGCACGGTGCGCGACTGCCTGGCCCACGGCCGAGCGGCCTGCGGCCACCGGCGCGGAGCAGAGGTGCGCCGGCGTGGCCACCGCCCACCGGCGCGAAGAGGAAGGGCCCCAAGGCCGCGCGGACGGGGTGGAGGGGCGACGTGAAGGGCGCCGGGGCCGGTGCCGACGGACGGGCGATGGAGGGGCCATAGAGGTGCCTGCTGGTGGAGGAGCAGTGTAGATCCAAGCGTCTTCCGTAGCCGTCACCACGACGGCGCGCGGAGGGGAAGCCTGGTCGCTCCGGTCCGTCCGCAGCCGTCACCACGACGGCGTGCGGAAGGGACGAGGCGAAGTCCAGCCAGTAGCGGAGCCAGTACAGCCACCAGGAAGCGTAGAATCGCCGGTGAGTTCCCGATCTGATGGTGCTTGATGACGACGGACGGACGGCGGTTCGAACAGATGAGCCACTGTCGAAACCCTAACTACGGGGAGGACGTGCACGGCAGATCAGAGGGATCCGTGGCTCATCTTCGAGGGCGCTGCCCCCGGCAGAGATCGATCTCCCCGAGGGCGCGCGGCGGTGGCGGCGGAAGCTAGGTCTAGGATTAGGAACCCTAGTCTCGTGGGACGCGGCTCCGCTGACGTACTGCCCGCTGCCGTTGGCTCACTGACGCGTGGCCCCAGGCCCACACGTCAGTGACCGGCAGCAACGGCAGCGGAGCCTCATCCAGTCTCGTGATACCACGCCGTAAGGAAGGATTGCGTATAATAGATTAGATGTATTGCATAGAGCCCTTAAGGCAAATATACAGGATTACAAGACTTGGGGGTAAAGCACCCCGGATACATATGGCAGTCCTAGATACATAAGACACTCCTATGACTACTAAATATACACGACATCTATTCCTACCAATTGTAGTCTCTAAAAGACAACATTCTGTTATTGGATTCCTAGGATTAGTGATCATATATTTGGGGCTCAAATAAGTTCTCAACAAAGGAAGCCTTTTATTACCTGTCTGGCCACAGACAAGTTCATCCAAGTTTTAAATGGCTGCAGAATTCATGTCAACACAAGCATAAAGTTTTTTGGCTTCCTCTCCGTGACAGGCTCAGCACAAGAGACTTACTCTGTAGAACAATGCACCTGCCTTCCTAAAGCTGCATTTTGTGCTCTGGCAATGTGGTCGAAACCTCTGCACACTTGTTCTTGCAGTGTCGTTTCACAGTAAATTGTTGGGGATTGCATGGCCTCACCGTTCCTCAGGACTTACCTCCAACTTCAGTTTTTGAGCTCTTCAAGAATGAACTCCGGGTTCCTTTTCTCATGGAAGTGATAATCTTAATGTTCTGGACCATCTAGACATCTCGAAACAACTCTGTTTTTCGTGGTTCCTCACCAACAGTAGATAACTACAAAGCACTCTTCTGTAAAGAATTCGATTTATGTCTCCTTGGGGAAAAAATCAAATACTTTCCTAGCATTCAGATTTGTCGAGACTCTGTAAACTCAGTTTTTCTCCTTTCTTTTGCTCATTAATATATTTTTTGTAGGGAGCCTCCCCCTCCATTTATTTCCAAAAAAAAGCATGGCCTTTCTTATATCTCCAGATGTCAGAACAAAAGGTTAACTATGAACAACAGACTGCAATATCTTTTTTTTACCAAACAAAAAGGTATGCAATTCTTGGTCTAGCTTTCAAAGGGTACTAGACTGCTGATTCTAAATTGGAATGTTTCAGCTTGTGGTTTGAATACAAAAATTGACTGCACCCATCTTTGGTGGTTAGTGGATGCAAAACTTACTGTCTTACTCTTCGACATTGGCCGACGATGGTGGTGGAGTTGTGGAGGCAGCGCCCATGGTCGACGTCAGTGGTGAGCGTGTGGAGTGGACACTTGTAGAAAAAAAAAATGAAGGGCAAGAACAAGAACGATTTCAAAGTGGATTTTGCATGTCCTTATAGTAGTTTATGTGTTTTCATAGCAAAACCCATGGACCCTTCGGTGCTTTTGAAGACAGATTACTATAACATAGTTTGGCTTGTTAAGTTTTCTATGTGAATAATCTAGAACTGCGAGTTTTGGGATGGTAGGAGATATTTTTTAGTTACATTGGAACATAGTAGCATCAAAGTCTGACCCTATGATGTGTTCTATAGATTTTAGATAATTTGTGATAAATTTCTTCATACTCATTTTACATGGTAATGGTAATTGTGAAGCTAATAATAACATATTTCTAGGTCCGCTTCAAATTGTATAATCTATATGCATTGCCTTGATTTTGGTGGTTGAAGTAACAATATGAACCAATTTGGAACTAATGTGTAAGTATATTTGTTTAAATAACACAGATGTAAGTGATAGACTCGGGGAACAAACACCTGAAATGAATGATTAAAGATCGCCCAAGACATAAACGATTAAAGCCATGGTGCACTGACTCGGTCAGTCCAGTGACCATTCACCGTATAGTCTAGTGAGAGCATGAAGGCCGCAAATTGAAGACTCACTCGGATCAAGTACAAGTACATGCACACAGGATGGTCTGGTGTCTTAATATCGGATGGTCTGCTGGTTGGACATCGGACAGAAGCGAAGGAGCAACCGCGTGCAAGATTCTACGCACAGGACGGGCTAGTGACACACCGAGCCATATTGACCGAGACATGCTCAAATCAAGACTTTAGGCAATCACACGCACCGATGAAAGGAATGTGCTGGGGTACCCGACCCAAGAGGAGGAGAGGGTGAATTGGGTTGCTAATCGTTCTTCTAAAATCTAGGGTTTTCTAGCGCATAAGATAAACCTATCGCGTCATATACATGCCAGCTAAGTCTAAGGTTTATCTATGCGCTCTCTAACATACCCAAAAGACTTGCGACCTATAGCCAAACTTAATCAAACTAACTAGGAAAGCTAAAGGCACAAAAAAAAGTAAATACGGAAACGTAAATGCGGTAAGTAAGGAGAGTAAAGAAGGGGATGTAAACTCCTGAGAATATGAGGATTTAACGTGATTCATCACTGAGGGCTACGTCCACGGGCTCGCCAGCAAAGTCAATATCTGAGTCGGGCACCAAGACTCTTATGATCATGTCTTCCACTCGCCACCAAAGGCTCATAGCAAGAAAAGGCTAAGTGCCACAAGCCACCAAGGCTTAGCCAGCGCCACCGCCTCTCACGGTCACAAGACGCCGGATTCTTCACTACGGAGTTTGTAGGGCCTCCTCGTCCCCGCACAAATTATCGCCGCCGCTCCACACCAAAAAGGAGGGTCTAGCAACGAGAACAAATGGCTTGACCGCCGCCAAGACTTCTCCAATAGCTCACGCAGGAGCTACACTCAATAAGAGCTCGCAAGCTCACTCTCTCTAAGCTCTCACCTAGCTTGGATTATGCACTAAGCTCACTTTTGGTGGTTGGAATGGATGATATGCTTGGAATACATCTTTACACTTGCTGTGGTATTCAGTAGCTCCAACTCACTTGAAATGACTGGGTGGGGTGGCTTATATAGCCTCCAAACACGAGCTAGCCATTGGAAAGAAAGAGCTGCTGATGCAGTGTAGTTCGGATTGTCCAGTCCATAGCTTTTTTTCTAACTTCAAACAATCCAGTCCATTCACTTTTCCAACGGTCACAAAACTAGTCGTTATTGTACTATTGCCCGAAGCTTTGTCCTATCTTGTAGATCGGAGGGTCCGATCCATTGTAAGTCCTCGGCTGCTCAAACTGCATAGCCTCAGAAAACTTTGTTCAATGTTTTGTCCGGTCTCATAGACCGTACTGTCCGGTTCATTGTATTCCTCTGCGAACCCGCGTTGGAGCGGACCTTTGGCCTTGCCTTTGGCTTTTCTTCTTCATCGTTCCTTCAACCTAAACACCTAAGAATGTGCATCTAGACAAGTTTATTAGTCCAAGTGTAGGTTGTCAATCAATCACCAAAACACAACTATGGAAATATGGCACATGAGGCCATTTTCCTTACAACCAAACGCTCTGGTGATACACATTGGATGATCTGACGACCAGCAATGGACAATTGAAGGTCCAACGATCAACTCCAACGGTTAGCCGAGGTATACACACCAGAACGTCTAGTGTACACCAGACCATTCGGTGAGAACTGTCTACGAGCTACCGCTTTCTCCCAATGGCTAGTTTTGATGTTTAGGCTATTTATACCCCTTTTTCGGCCTCAATTGTATAGTTGGTGACTTTTGATTTCATTCTAGTGTTGAGACAAATTCTTAAGAGCCCAATTCATCAAGTGAGCATATAGTGCATGCTTTGGCATAGTTTGGTCTTGCGAGCTCTTTCTTAGGCCTTGCTTAGTGTATTTAGTGTATAGCTCTTAGTTGCGATCAAGTGCTGTACTACTGGATGCGAGGAGGGAGATATGTGTTAGGAAGGTCAAGTAGTACCAATAAGAATACCTTTTTGACATTTGGGATTTATGTTGTAGAGAGATGAAGCTATTTGATGGAGATGTTAGCCATATAATTGAAGTGGGATGGATGAAATGGCGCCAAGCATCTAGAGTTGACAAGAGGATACCACAAGAGCTGAAGGGTAAGTTCTATAATGTGGTGATTAGAACTATAATGTTATATGGAGCGAGTGTTAGTCTCCTAAAAGGCAACATGTTCAACAATTAATGGTCGTGGAGATATATATGTTGGTTGGATCTGTGGGCATATAAGGTTGGACTAGGTGATAAATGATTAGGCACATGATTGGCTAGGAGTAGCTCTAATTGAAGAAAAATTTAGTCAACATCGATTGAGATGGTTTGGACATGTACAATGAAGACCTTGTCGAATGAACGACGGATGGGGTCACCTCGAGTGGCCCCTTCGTGAGAAGGAGGGGTCGAGTGCTACCTGTGACGATGAAGATCTATGCTAGCAGATGATGGACAAGGACATTTAGAGAGGTTCGGAGCGTCGGAGTGTAACACCCTACGTCGTCAGCGTGGTGTTTGATGTGAGATCAAGTAAGCTTGTGTAGCTTTAGGTTTACATGTGAGGGTTCCTCCCTTTTATAGTCCAAGGGAGGGACGCCTCAATGCCATACCCTGGCTAGGGTTTGATCCTGTATGGGTGAACTTATTATAATCTATTAGTACACGAGTGGCTATAGTAGTAGGCCTTGACTTGTATAATAAATGATGTGACATTCCCTTTCTAAACATACTCGAGTGCACCTGCCACATGGGCTGCTTATGTCTTGTCTGTGGCGGAACCGCCGATTTAATCCGAACTAAGCACACCTGCCACCTCTGGCTTGCAGTGTGGTTAGGCCGAACTAAACCCGGTCGTCCGTCGAGCTACCCAAAAGGGCACTCGATGCAACCATCACCCAGGGATGCCGACATCACACACGTTAAGCCCTCGAAAGAGCCACAACAATTACAACAACCCATCATTTCATACAAACATAGATTGATTTGTTTAAGAATATTTACTCAAAATGGGGTACAATCATACTGAAATAGAGTTCCAAAATAACCTCGCAGCGGAAACCGTAACGTAATACTGATATACTCTTGCAGCGGAAAATAAAACATCGAGCCATGACATTGAGCCCACCATTGTCATTCTCGATCATGAAGCTCCTGAAATAAAAATATCAACAACGTAGGGGTGAGTACGTGAGGTACTCGTAGGACTTACCCGTGGGCGGTTTCAACCTGACACATTTGAGAGTATGCAAGGCTTTTTGTGGACTGGACTCTAACCCGCGCAAGCTTACTAGAAGTGAGTCCTTACTTTCAAGTAGCATTTATTTTTAAAGTATAAGCCTCATTTGATTCATTATAATTATTATCATCATCCATAACTCATATATATCATCATCCCAACACATATGTCATCATAAAGGAGCTTGCGGAAACGTAACATACAAGTACAAACATGTAATAATAAAAGAATGATTAAATGAACAAGATATTAAAGTTATTACTACGTTGCCCGTGTGCGATACTGGCATTCTCACACCTGGTGAGCATCAGCGATTCGAATCGATTTTTAATTCCCGGGAATAACTATCATGCCAGGGGTATATGCTTACTAGCCATCGCGTTCCCACATATAGCCCCCATCTCCACTCGTCCCATCCCAAGTTCGATTCAATCCCGCCATTCCCCCGGGGTTTGCCCCGTCAGGAGCGATACCACGGCCGCACCGGGTCAGCCCTCCCTCAGGAGCGATACCACGGCCGCACCGGGTTAGCCCTCCCTCGAGTACAAGCTCCCCCAGGCCTAACTCCCTCCAACAAGAATGGTAGGAACCTGTCTCTGTTCTTCAGATGGCACGAGTAAGACTTTCACCGGTCCATTATCCCGGATAAGCACTCTAGCAATATTATGCCGATCAGCAGGCGAACAGCGAATCGGGCCTTAAACGACTCGGGCGGAGTCCACCAAACCATCCACATCATTTTTCATCATAATATACCCATATCTCCGCCCGGTCTCATCTTTTCATCACATCATATCATATTTCTCCCGTATTAAATTCCTGTAAAACATTTTGAGTCCTATCATCTCGCGAGTGAATACCTTCACTCGACTTCTACCGTCTAAGCATGGCTAAGCATAGACTTCGGCCTATCCATTCTAATTAGGACATCAGGTATTTATGCAGGTGGGGTTTCAAACAACTCCTGAACGTAAATGCACAATCAAATAAAGGGTGGTGAGATTCCCTAGGTAGGTGTATATGCCTAAGGGGCCTACCTTTGTTGTTGATAACTTGAACAAACTAAACTAAAGTTAGTTTGCCGGGTTGTGAGGCTTTGCCCCAGGCAACCCCTTGATCACTTGGACAGCTCCTCCTTCTAAATACCACTTCAGGGGCCTCCAGGTGGTATTTGGGCCTTAGTTGGTCTTTTGGACACCGTTGCTCGAAGTACCTCCACGCACTTGCTTCTCGATCACGTATCTGCAGTGAGCGTCGCTATATGAATGATATGCATGATGCAGCAATTGAGATGCCTGAATGTCAAGCACCCGTATGAATAACCATATTTCACATCGCTAACTTAGAATTCCTAGCGTGCATATCTCAGCAGTAGTGAAGACCTATATTGCATTCCAGAAACAGTGGCTAAGTCTTACATATTCTTATGTTTCAAATATGGTTCATTGTGGCATTTATTGGATATACTAGTCTCACATTTTCTATTATTTACGTAACTATGCACTATTTCTACCATTTTCAAATCAGAGCCAAAGCCTTACATGCACCACCTCCTATTCTAGCAATGAGTTATGGTCATAACCTAGAGCTCATATCAAGCCCCTAAAGTCACATGGAACATTTTTCACCATAGCAAACTTTTCTTAAATTAAATATATGCTTAAATATAAGACAAGGGCAAAATAGTAATTAAACAGCCAATGCTAGGGCTACCAAAATGTATACAGAGCCTACACATGTTAATATGGCCTCTGCCCAAATTTCATAGTTTTTGAAGCTCATTTTACCCATCTTTTCCATTTATGTTGGTTTAATATGCATATACAAAATCAGGGGCAAAAATGTCTTTTCCTACTCAACCATCATACCTAGCAGATAGATCTTTTAACAAGGATAAAAAAGCAACTTAGTTTGTATTTTTCTGATTTTTATTTGATTTATTACGAATTTCCAAAGTTTAAACCGAGAGAAATGAATTTAAATGGAAAAGCCCACTGGCGGGGACTAGATCGGAAATATCCGTAGCTTCCAAGGTCCTGCGTGAAATATGTCTAAGACTCAGTGCACAGTTCTACGATCGAGACAGAAATACATGAAAGAACAGGGGGTTTTCTACAAAACCTCCATCTTCTTCCTCCAGACAGGGCAGGGGGCGCGCGGCGGGCCGGCTTCCCGCGTATGGCGCGTCGCGTAGGGGCGCGCGCTTGGAGCCGAGCGGGTCCGGGAAGGTGTTCCTGGCGACGGGGCTTCTTTCCCCCAAGACGGTGTCGCGCGAGGTCGCGACAGTGGCCGAGGAACGCCGGTGAACTGGGCGGCGGTGGCGCACGGCGCTCGGGGCGGCGCGGGGCGATTCCGGCCGGAGGGGAGGCGGATCAAGGAAGTGAAGAGCGCCTGAGCTGCGCGGGGTGGTGGCGGTTCTGATGGTGGAGCCATGGGGGTAAGGGGATGGCCCGGAGGGGGTTCTTCACGGTGGCCGTCGGCAGCCATGGGGGTGGCGAGCAGCGCTGCGTGTGGGGTGGCGCTCAGAGCGGCTACGGGTCTTGGCCCCTTGGGGAAACTAAAGGTAAGGGAGCAGCGCGGCGGGTGCTCGAGCTATCGCGACCGGGGAAGGCTCGGGGCGGCAGTTCCGTGAGCTCACCGCCGGAGCTCGACTGGCAGCCATGGCGGATGCGCTCTGCCGCGCTCACGAGAGGGAGAGAGACAGGGAGGGAGCGAGTGAGGTGAGGGAGGCGCGGGCTCGGTTCCACCCGAAGGAGCACCAGGGGCACGGCAGGGCGGGGGAGGGCGGCGCGTGGCCACGGCGTGGCGCGCTGGCGCCCATGGCGTGGCGCGCTGGCGCCCTTCGCCCGCCGCGTGGGCGCAGGGGAGGGAAGGAGGAAGCGAGCGTCGCGCGGGTGGACGCGGTCCATGGACCGGGCGAGGCCGACAGGTGGGGTCGGGGTGAGGAGGAGGGTGAGGGGTCTACGGACCGGGTGCATGAGGTGAGGAGGGCAGTGGGGCCCACCCGAGTACCGGCGCAGGCGACCCGACAGGTGGGGCCCGCTCGTCAGCGACTCATGGAGAAAACAAAATTCGAAAAATAGGAAATCCCCTGTTGACTGCAGGAAGACCTGTTTGAAACTTGAGTTTTTGAGTATTCTAGAGTCCGAATTTGAAAAGGACCAAATTTAATGAAACGTTGTACCTTTTAGGATCTACAACTTTATCAAAAGGAGTAATATCAGATTCCAAGTTTAAATATGATTAAATTTGAATTTAACCTGCTGACTCCAGTTTGACCAAGGTTTAATGCAAACTTAGAAATTCCTAAAGTCTATTTTATGCTCATTTTCAGAGAAAGAGTATTATACCAATGTTGTGTAGTTTTTAATTATCTACAACTTTCTTATATGATGTTTTGCATGATAGGGACTTTTGTTCCTTTGAAATTTGAATTTTCCTTACCGATCAAGTTTAGGCAGATTTCTGCTTTTTCATTAATCGACTCAAAACTCCACCTAAACCTTTGTGCATGTTACCACACTCAATAACAAAGTTGATCTACATAAAATTGTCTACAAGTTTGTTATAGAGAGTTTGGTCCCAATCACATTATATTTTGAACTATAGTCACAAGTGCACTCAGGGGTTTTGCATATTTCATTAGAGAATTTTGACTTCGTGATTTACTAGCCTAGTTGTTGCTCTTCTCTAAACATCATTAAGCCAAATCCTTGACTACCGCTAATCTAATCGCGTGTTAAGACTTTCGAGATGCCGGGGGCATCACATTGTCCCATCCCACCTTGCGCCCCGCGCCCATCCTATTGATGTACCTAGAGCCTCCCATTTGACCGTCATGCAGTGGAGCAAGCGAGCCGGATCCAGTGGCACTGTAGCATATCTCTTCATTGAATGCAGCCGAGGCAGTTGGTGCATGCCTGGACCCACGCTGGCTCCAGCACACCACCCGTTGTCGGCCTCTCTTCATTGGTCCTGCTTACCGTGTCTAGGGTGAGGTCCAAGGCACCCACATGAGTGGTCGGATCCATCCAAGGTGGGCGAGGACGGACCCATCTCACCATGTGGTAGGTCCGGACTCGCCCGTGAAGTACCGTGGGCTGGTTTGCCCATGGCTTGGGTACCTAGTTCCTAGGACACCGACAGACCTCTAGAGGCATTGTAGGAAAGGACAATAATGTGAAGCAATACAGAGGCTAACCAAGCTTGACATGGGAGAATGCAATCGAAAGAAAAGGATATTCCGAAGGAGTTGTGTTTGGGTAGAAGTGCTTGGAAGAATATACCCATGTGCTTGAACCGTGGTTAGGCCCTATACTTTTTTAGTTCCTCCAAATCATGTTTCCTCTATTTTCTCTTGCTTTCTCCTATTGGTCTCTTTTATTGGGGTTTAACTGAAACTTCTACCATTTACTGGGGAATAAAAGGCTTTGATATTGTTGTAATTATTGCTCTACAAATTTTTCTTTGAGATATAATTATTGCGAAAACATTTGGTTGTGCAAATATTGTTCCATTGAGCCAAATGGTGTTTTGTTTATATGAATATCTACATAGTGTATACCAAATTGTATCAAAGAGGAGCAACATTGATTTTTCTCTTACCATGATAATATTCTCCATGTATAATTTGCTACTAAAAGGTTCTAGAGGGCTATGAGCTGACATCCTAAGAGGGGGGTTGAATTAGGATTCTAAAAACTAAGGCTCTAAAAACAACCTACCAAAACATATGAAAGATAAATAAGATATGTGCACTAGGGTTTTGCTGAATGTTGCTAATCCTACCGAGGTTAAGTCTTGCAACCTAGTTCCACCTAGAAACCAACCTATCAAGCTAGTATAGTAAAGCAAGCATACAATTGCAAGAATATAAATGCAGAAGCTAAAGAGATTGGTAGAGATATGCAAACTCCCAATGACGATGGCGACGGTGGCACAAGTTGGAGATGCGGATTTTTTCCAAGGTTTCAAGAAGGTGCGCAAGCCTTCCTCCTAGTGCTTGTTTGGAACCCCTCACAAGTCCTTGCTCTCACTTAGTTCGTGCAAGGACTAAGGCCCCTGCGCATGGATCAAGGTTGGCAAGGTGACCTGCGCAAGGGTCAAACTTCTCGGTCAGGTAACTCTAGATATCCCTGGTTCACACCCACATGCAAGTGGGGTCTTCCGGCGGGCCTGGCATGGACATTCACTGTCGTCTCCACTAAGGTGAGCTTTGGCCAAAACACCAAGGGCCTTCCTCTCACAAGAAATGTGGCAGTCACTCCACAACTTGGAGGTTCTTGCAAGACTACAAGCCCCACACTTACAAGTCTTTGTGCGCGCAAGCATGGATGGCAAGAGATTCACAAATCCCACTACAACACTTGGTTGCAACCAAGGGATATGCACTAAACAAAGCAAGCTCACAAGCACTAGCTATGTCTAAATATGCACTTGTTGACGCACTATTAGCTATGTTGATGAATTGGGCTCTCAAATATGTGTATCAACACTAGAACTCTAGAGTCGCTAACCATATGGTGATGAAAGACACAATGGATTTGATTCATTGATGTCTTGGGTCTTCTCTTGTTCTCTTTAAGCCGTCCTTTGAGGTATTTGTACCCCAAGTCTATCACTTGATCCTTGCAACTTAAACAAATATACTTGCACACACATAGTCCCAAATGGTACATGTTGTCACCTCAACCACCAAAATCACATAAAGGAACTAAGCACGAGGCTTAGGGCCATTTTCCTTACAACTCCCCCCTTTTTGGTGATTGATGACAACACGACCAAGCAAGCAATAAATGATACCAATTGAAACATTTGAATATACTACTTGCTAGGATGCTATGCAAAGGCAAGATCAAAGGATGCTAATTTAAATATGCAATGATACCAATTGATGCTTAATATGAAAGTATTTGGAAGAATGTATGCATTTCTTGCCCTTGCCACGGTCCAGTCCTCTTTGCGACTAAGGGTCATATGGCCTCCCCAGTACTCCATTGCCAGTTCCATCTCATTCTATGACGATTGCCTTGACCTTGATCTTCATTTCTCCTCCATTGTTTTTGATCACTTGGCAACCACTTTTGGTCCATTGAAGCCCATTTTCCCTAACTCCATGTGTACCTCCGGTGACATGGGTGAAATTACACATATGATAACATGAAAACGTTGTTAGTCTTAAAGTAACATAAACCATAGGATAGGCTACCCCTAAAAATGTACATACAAGCTTTGAATTGCTTGTGAGAGACATGCACTAGACATTCATGTCCAATTGAGGAGTTCACCCTACTGATTTGGACTTTGCCCCAAAGGATATGAATTAAAACAAGTGCCAAAACACTTAACTGATAAACCATGTAGGTTGCTCATGGGTTAGAGTGAACACAAGCAACCTAGCAGAAGATAG
This sequence comes from Paspalum vaginatum, assembly GCA_030272315.1. Lineage (NCBI taxonomy): Eukaryota > Viridiplantae > Streptophyta > Magnoliopsida > Poales > Poaceae > Paspalum > Paspalum vaginatum. The sequence continues at coordinate 22,721,072 of CM059013.1, forward strand.
CCTAGGCATGCACAACTTGAATTTAGATATGCGCATGCAAAGCCTAGACAAATAAAGCAACTAGAAGGCTAAAGGAAATACATGAAAAATAAATCGTGTTACCACAAACATGGGGGATTTGGGGTATCGGATGAGCTACATCACTTGACTTTCTAACTTGAACCATTTTCATCCAAATGTAGCCTAGTCTCCAAATCCTCATGAGCCCTTGTGGCTCTATGTTCCCTTTGCAACTCACACCTTCTTGGATGCCTTCCTAGTATGAATGATGTCCTTGGGCACCCAAATCGGTTGGTTCTAGCCCTTGCCTTGCTCATTGATCTTGTGAGCCACACTTGTCATTGTGCTTCTTCAGTAAATATGGTGTGCTCTTATTTTTGTTGACATTCAACCTTAGCTTGGGGTTGTTTAGAGTGATGTTCTTCTTTTGTTCCTCTTCTTTCTTCTTGGCCTCCCCATTTTTTGTTACACCACACATGTAGGGCATGTGGCCTTCCTTATGGAAAAGGAAGCACACCACGGTTTTGTGAGCCAATGGACCGGTCTCATTGCTCCTGGTGATGAGTGATTGTTAATAGGGTCAAGCCCTCCAATGGACTAAAGGAAGAAGAGCATGAAGACCCAGATGGACTTGGGTAGAATACCTTCGATGGACTGAAGGCAAGGCTCAGCATCGGTTGGCTATGTGAGTTCAGTATATAGAGGGTCGGAAGTTCGATGGCTGTGTAAGTCCTCCAATGGACTGAGACGCAATTCCGATGGACTGGAGAAGCAAAGCAGCATTTTTAGAGGCACCGCCATTGGCGACCATCATCACGAGCAATTAGAGATGGAGGTGGTAGCGGCAGCTTTGGGGTGGTGGCGGCGCTAGGGTTTGGGTCACCCTTGTGGATCACATAGGAGCCTTCGAGTCTGGATTGGTCCTTTTTAAAAAAAATAAGGAAAAAAACCACATGGATGTTGATGAATCTAGATACATATTGAACACACATACATACATAAAGTAATGTAATGTAATTTTTTAGAGGCCTAGAACCCCCTTATAATTTGGGACAGAAGGAGTAAGAAAAAGGTGTATAGTCTTTTTTAATAAGTTTGATAAATCCATGAAGCCAAAAGCAAAGCTTCATCATGAAATGATATACGAAGAATCAATCATGGTGATGTTGACTCGAGGGAAGGGTTCGTAGGATCTAGAACCTGAGGAGGGTGTACGTATTAAACCTATGGCATTGTTTGCACATCGTGAAGGTTCTTAAGCTAAAAGGATCATGTTGTTCAACCTTGCAATGGAACCATCATTAAGGGAGTGTCTAGTTTGAGGTTTCAACTCTTGAAGAATTAATGGGGTGCTGATGGATCAATCGATTCCACAAAATTTGGTGGGGTGATCACATTCCTGATGCCTATACTAATTATTAGTTTATGAGAAATGAGGTGGCGATGGATCAACTCAATCCATTCTACAAACAAATAGAAAAATGAGGAGCGAGAAGATGGTGTACCAGTTCAATCCCCAAACCAAATACGCTGTAAGTCTTACCAAATTGATGTACAATATGGTAGGTTCTTGTTCCAAATCGGAGTTTGTAATTGTTCCATGGTTGAAATAGTCTTTTGGTTGTGCCTATTACTCAATGGTGTGTAGCACTTTCATAAAGCCAGAGGTGAAAGGACAGATAATTGTGAATGTTCTATCCTAATTTGTACGCATATGATATAGTGATAGCTACTCATAAAGGAAGTAGTATAGCAGACTGTTGCACCCAAATACCGACGGGCAGTGAGGTTTGGGCGCAGAGCACACAGGAGCCGGGGATCGCGCTACTGCTGCACTCATCTTCCTGTCGTGTGGCTCCGATCGGCTTCTGCCTGGTTGTGTGTGGTGATGTGAGCAGTACCACCTGGCTTGACCTTACAGCCAGGAAGGTCAGATAATCGCGGCTGTTGGCTCCTGTTCTCCCTGTAAAGCGTATACAACATATCTAAATGTTAAGTTCTTGCTTGATCGCTAGGATCGCCAACCACGAGATGTCGTGTACTCCAGTCGGCCGATGCAGAAACATCAGATAGCCCATCGAACGTGCATGAATAAATAGAGTAGAAGCCAAAACTGCATCCAAACATGAGTAGATATGAAAACCCTAACTAAAAACATGATATAACAGATCTGCATAATTAAATCGGCTTCAAACTAGGACCTCCAAAGAGGTCCATCTAATTAAACCGATACAAATTACAACATGTATAGCTAGGGTACTCGAGCTACACTGATCTATCGGCTAGGTCACGTGCACACACAGCAGCGACAATGTTGTGGATTGTAACAAGCGATTAGGTAGCGTAGAACGAGCTACATGCGTATTGATCTACTAAGTGAAGCATAGATACGGCAAAACAGATCGGTAGACATGCAACATAAAAGGTATAGCTCTCATGTCAGGCGAGGCCTGACCTGAGATTCATCAAGATAACTAATGGATCTCGCACTGAGCCAAGCTCGATACGAGATTCATCGAGATAACCGCACCGTACCATCAAAAACGCTTCAGTACACGGTTCACCATATGGCTCACGCCCTAATGCCCTAACGGGTCTAAGAACCATTAGAGCAGCATTATTATGAGTTGCTGGGAACGTATGTCGTCAACTTTATTACGTAGAACATGGGTACATATTTATAGTCCGTAGACTTAGACCTCAAGTCCGACTCTTTCTATATCTAAAAACCTTATTTAAACTGAAATACACCTAATTCGAATCGAAAATAAAAGATACATGGCCCACTGGCCTCTAGAAGCACCTCTTCCCTAGGCGATCAATTTCAGCCCCTCAGCCGATCCGGCTCAAATACCAATCGGCTAAATTCTAGTGATAACACATGCCCCCTAGCTTCGGCAATAATAATTATTTCAAAACTATGAGTAGTCGTAAACCTCACCAAATCCTGCTTCGCGCTTCGTTGACTGATCCACCAATTTTGATTTGTATCCTGCTTGGCCTCTCCTATGCAACACCGATGTCATGGGTGCTTCTTTTGTCCTAGGCGTATACAAGGGCAACTATTGTTTCGAACTTGTCTTCACCTCCTCCACGCATGCTGGTGTAGTCACTTCACTCAAAAGTCGCCTCGGGAACGATCATCTTTGCTTTTCTTTCATGCACACAGATTCCCTATGCCGGCGGAAATTATTGTAGATGTCTTTTGCAGTTTCACCCTTCATTTTCCCTGAATTGGCCGACCATTCCTTATTGGGTGTATAAATAGCCCCTCTTGGCCGATGTCTTCCTTATGGATCCAGAGATTCCTCAATCTACTACTACTTTCGCTGACTCCTCCCAAGAGTTCCACTATGTTCTGCCAGAAACCTTTAATAGAGTGTGGCCAGAGTTATCCTTTTCCCTCTGAACCTGACTGGCCTTCTAAGATCAAGGCTTACCAGGCTGAACTTGATGCTTCCATGGAGACTAGGCGAAAGGGGCAGGCTCGAGTCGGCATCTTCCCTGTTGACGGTTATACTAATATTCCTCATGTAACCTCCCCTCCGGACATGCTTGACCTTCTAGGCGATGGTTCGTTTATCAGACATGACAAAGAATGTCACCGTTTGATCTATCTTTCAAATCTTGGGATTAAACCAGAACCCTAGATGATTCCCAAGGTATCAGTTGTAAAGCCGAATTGTAATTCCAGATTACAAATGAATCCTCATACTTCTTTTGTGGTTGGTAGAATAGTATAAATAAATCCTCTGAAAGTTCACCTTTTGAGTGTGCTGGGGTTATTCTCCATGGTTCGGTCACGTGTCTCAATCTGGCCATTTGAGCAGGTATGCCTCAACCCATATACAATGCTCCGACCACTAGCAAGAAACTCCTAGGGGGATCCTGCCTTGCTGTGTAGGACATCCCCCCTAGTTTTACCCTCACCATCGTCCTGTTGGCCTGTTGAGTTGAGTTGACGAGCTGACGGGGTTATATTTTCCCAAGATGTGGGGGATACTAGGTAAATTTGTATTTTGAGCTTGCTTCAATCCAAATGATGTATGGATTACTAAATTCACTAAAGACTCACCATTTGGATGTGAATATCACCCTTGTCATCCTCCTTGTGAATCAATTGTCTTCCTAAAGGCAATGGCAATGCATCAGCTTTCATTTTTTCTTTTTTGTGTGGCCGATGGCAACGCATCGGCCCTTGGTGAAGCATACAGATGCCCCCCCAGCATGCGATACCTAGGCAGCCTACCCACAGACTTGTATAGTACTTTTTCAAGTACTTTCCATTAATGTTTGTGCCAAACTTTTCCCCTTCAAGTGTCTTCGTACGGTATGAATTTCCGGGAGCTATTTCAATTATGCGATATGGACCATGCCAATTAGGCGGCCACTTACCATACGCTGGGTCCTTCGTTCCAACTGGCAAGACCAGCTCCCAAACTAGATCACCAACCTAGAATTCCTTCAGCTTGACTCTTTTATTGTAGGTTCTTGCCACCCTTGCTTTGTTTTCCCGTATCTTTTCTAGAGCCCAAAGCTGAAGTTCTGTCAAATCTTCTGTGTTAATGTTCATGAGAGATGTGTATTCATCGGCTGTCAAGCTATTTTGGAATTTAACCCGTCTTGAGCCAATACTGACCTCCCATGGCATTACTGCTTCTTGACCATAGACAAGTTGATATGGTGTGCACTTGATAGCTCCGTGACAAGATATACGGTAAGCCCAGAATGCCTCTGCTAGCTGATCATGCCACTGTTTAGGATACTCATCAATTTTGCATTTGATCAGTTTGATCAGGCTTTTGTTAGATGCTTCAGCCTGCCCATTGGCTCGAGCATAATATGGCGATGACTGGATCAAGGTGACGCCCATCCCCTTGGCAAAATTTTTGAATCTTCTGCTATAAAAATAGAACCCTGATCCTGTCGTGATGGTCTGAGGTACACCAAATCTATATATGATGTGTTCTCTAAGAAAATTGATTACATCCTTGGCCGTAACATTATTCATTGCTATAGCCTCCACCCATTTGGTAAAGTAATCTGTGTCTGCCAAGATCCATTTGTGCCCTTTACTGGTAGGCGGTTTAATTTGACCTATCATATCCATACCCCAGCCTCTGAAGGGCTAGGTTTTTATGATTGGGTGTAATAGATCGGCCGGTGCCATCTGTACGGCTCCAAACTTCTAACACTTCTTGGCAGCCTCTATAGGACTTAAAATAGTCCTCCAGCATAGTCGGCCAGTAAAAACTAGATCTCCTAATTAACCATTTCATTTTGTGAGCCGACTGATGAGTACCGCAAGTACCTTCATGTACATCATGCATGATTTTCAAAGCTTCATCTAGACCAAGACATTTGAGCAATAGACCTTCAATGGTCCTAAAACACAAATCATCTCTAGTCAACACATACCGTAGAGCCTTATGTCGTATTCCCTTGTCTGCCCTTGAGCCAGATCCTTTAGATAATTCAAGAGATCAGCTCTCCAATCTGCATTAGACAGTTGCAGAATCTGGACACAAGCATCGTCGGACTGAGGCAAATATCCAGAAGCTGTTTGCGCCAATTTGTTTGCCTCATCATTTTGTTCCCTTGGAATCCAAGAGAGCATAATCATGCAGGACTTGGTCATTAATTCTTGGCACTCGACAAAGTAATGATACAAAGAATCGCTATTGCAATCAAAGTCTTCCGTCAACTGACAGATGACCACCTCAGAATCTCCAAAGACTTAAATTACTTTGGCTCCAACTTCATATAAAATTTCCAAGCCCTTATAAAGGGCTTCGCATTCGGTCTGATTGTTTGTATACTTCGTTGGTAATCGAATCGAGAATTCATATGTTGCCCCCTGAGGGGAAACAATATAAAGCCCAACGCCGTAGCCTGCCTCACACGTAGATCCATCAAAGAATAGATCCCATGGCTTGATACCTACAAACTAAACCGATGGTGAGACCCTTTTAGTTATTAAGTCGGCCAGAGCCTGCCATTTCACGGCTTTGGTTGGTTGATATCGAATGTGAAATTCATAAAGAGCATACATCCATTTGTCGAGCCTTCCTTTGAGAATAGGAGCCGACAACATGTGCTTGATAACATTGGCTTTGCAAACCACTCTAGTCTCGGCATTAAGAAGATAATGACGTAGCTTGGTGCAAGTAAAATATAAACAAAGACAGAGGTGTTCCATTTTAGTATACCTGGTCTCTGTGTCCAAGAGACGCCTGCTAAAATATGACACCACTCTTTCCTTGCCTTTAAATTCTTGAATCAACACAGAGCCAATGGAAGTTTCATCAGCTGACAGATAGATGATGAATGGTTCATTAACTGATGTGGTACCAATACAGGAGGCGATGTTAAATATTGTTTAATACCATCAAACACTTTCTATTGCTCCAGTACCCATATAAAATCATCATCCTTTTTTATTTTGACAAGAGGCATGAATGGTCCAATACGTCCAGAGAGATTCGATATAAACCGCCTAATGCAATTTATCTTGCCGATCAAGCTCTGTAATTCAGTCTTAGTCGTTAGAGGCACCATTGTTGCAATAGCATCCTTGCTCTTGTCACCGATCTCGATTCCTCGCTCGTGAACCATGAACCCAAGGAATTGTCCCACAGTTACCCCAAATGCGCACTTCTTAGGATTCATCTTCAAACCATGGAGTCTTGTACATTCCAAGACTTGTCGTAAATCGGCCTAATGTGATGTTTGCAGGACCGATTTCACAACCACATCATCGATGTAGATCTCAACTAGCTGACCAATGAGATCATGAAAAATGTAATTCATGGCTCTTTGATAAGTAGCCCCGGCGTTCTTGAAGCCAAAGGTCATGACAACCCATTCAAATAAACCAATGTTACCCGTGCAACGAAAGGCGGTCTTGTAAATATCTTCTTTAGACATAAAAATTTGATTGTAGCCTGCATTGCCATCTAAAAAACTCATCATCTTGTGTCCTGCAGTAGCATCCACTAAAATATCAGCGATTGGCATCGGATACTCATCCTTAGGAGTCGCCTGTTGAGATCTCTGAAATCGACGCAGACTTGCAACTGCCCACTTTTTTGCGAATGGGTACAATATTTGAGATCCACGTAGCATACCTACATGGCTTGATAAACCTAGCTTCCATCATCCTCTATATTTCATCTTTGATCTCAGGCAGGAGTTTGGGGTTGTATCTCCTGGGGTACTGGGCGTAAGGTTGAAACCCAGGCTTGATAGGTAGCCGATGTTCAACTATGGAACGATATAGGCTGGGCATCTCATGATATTCCCATGTGAAACAGTCAGAAAATTCTTTCAAGAGATCTACCAATTGCGATCTGAAATCCGGTTCCAACTTCTTGCTAACATACGTTGGCCTTGGTTGATCGCCCGACCCGCTGTCGACTGCTTCTAGTTCATCGGCTGTTGTGAAGCCGAATCCCAACTTTCCTTCGTTTGTGAATTCAACACCATCGCTCTCAGAAGGCGGGATATGGATGAAGCCTTTACTTAAACAGACATCGTAGGTCGACGCCATTTCCTTATTAGTCGGATTTAACATTTTTTAGGGCCGATCACCTAGATCGGCCATACAACTGATGTTGCATCCTCTAAGAGTTGGTCGATTATTGTCTAGGTCGGCCCTGGCTTTGCTTTTGTCTCTTGAGCTAGAAGCAGCATCCACCATGTTGATGGTCAGATGAAAAGGGCTCGGTAGCTTCTTAGCGATGACCCTACCATCTTCAACAGCATTTTGGATCCGTTGCAGGAATTCAGATGATTCAGTCGATGTGGCAATCCTGTTCTTGCTCTGGTTTGGGCCCATCGGCTCTTCCTGCCGATGAGAAACAGATGTCGCACTAACCATATTAACATTAGGGAACAGGGTGCTGTCTATCTTCATCTAGCTCTTGGGGTAGACCAACCTCCCTTGCTCAATTGCAGCCTGGATCTGCTGGCGCAACACTTTGTAGTCATTTGTACTGTGAGAATCGCAAGTGTTATGCCACTTGCAGTACTTGCGACCCTTTAGTTCTTCCTGCTAGCATAATCCTGTGACCCGGCGTCAATTCTAAGCACTTCTCCTTGAGTAAGAGGTCAAAGATCTGCTCAGTCTTGGTTACATCAAAGTCATAACCAACAGGTGCTTCTGAATGCTTGAGCCATTGACAAGGCAACGGTTGCTTCGATCCTGCTTCGATCTGCCCCATTGCACAAACGCTACATTGGCCTCTTCATCAGCCGATTCTTCGTCCTGCAAGAAGTTGACGGCTGTAAGAAAAATGGCCTCATGTGCCATATTTCTATAGTTGTGTTTTGGTGATTGATTGACAACCAACACTTGGACTAATGAAGTTGTCTAGATGCACATTCTCAGGTATTTAGTGTGATGCCCCCGGCATCTCAAAAGCCTTATCACGCGATTAGATTAGCGATAATCAGGGATTTGGCTTAATCATGCTTAGAGAAGAGCAACAACTAGGCTAGTAAACCACTAAGTCAAAAATTTTCAAGTCGGATATGCCAAACTCCTCGTAGTTTGGTTGAGTAGTTGAACACTGACACATTTTCGTGCAAGACATCCAATACGAAAGTTTTAGTTCAAGATGTTGCCTTCAAATATTCTATTTTGACCGTTTTCAAAATCAGGTGTTAAGGGGCTCAAAAGTTCGAACCCAGCCCAGTTAACCTACACTCAGGAAATTTTGCTAAGTCTAGGATTGACACTCTTTCTCAAATTTCATTCTGAAATTACTTTCGATTTGACTATACAACTTCAAAAACCTTCCTTTGTATGAAATGAAATTAAACCTATTACCTTTCAAATGCACTAGACCTTGATCTAATTAGACTTCATTTGGTAATTCAAAAGATTGGGAAAAAGAAATACTCCACATAAATTGAAACTGCGGTTTCATCAAACTTTTGAATACTAATGTGCTTGTAGTTCAAAATATAACATGATCTAGCCTAATCTTTCTATAGAAAACTTGTAGACAATTTCATGCTTTACAACTTTGGTATTTTGTGTGTTGACATGCATAAAGGTTTGCATGGTGTTTTAGGTCATCTTCTGTCTTCTAGTGAAATCTATCAAACTAGGCCTGAGTGGAAAATCCACATTTTGAGCAACCAAAAGACATGATCATACAAAACTCTATGTAAGAAAGTTGTAGAGCATGAAAATATGAACAACTTTGGTATATAAAATATTTATGTGAAAGTGCACCTAAAATGGACTTATGGAATTTTCAATTGGAAGGTGTTGTTGGTCAAACTGGAGTCAGCAGGTTAAATTCAAATTTAATCATATTTAAACTTGGAATCTGGTATTAGTCCTTTTGACAAAGTTGTATATCTCAAAAGGTAGAACATTTCATTAAATTGGGTCCTTTTCAAATTCGGAATCTAGGATACTCAAACACTCAAGTTTCAAACAGGTCTTCCTGAAGTCAACATTGGTTTTTCTTTTTTTCGAATTTTTTTTCTATCCATGAGTCGCTGACAGCCGGGCCCCACCTGGCGGGCATTGGATCCTAGCGGGAACGGCGTCAGCTGTGGGCCCCACTTAGTCTACCCCTTCGTACACCCGGTTCACCGGTCCACCGCACCTCGAACCCACTTGTCGGCCTCACCCGGTCTATGGACCCGGTCCACCCGCGCGCCCTCTCTCTTCTTCCCCGCTCTACCGCGCCCACGCGGCGGACAGCGCCTGCCCGCGCTGCACGTCGGCCAACCGGCCAAGGCCACCGGCGCCTCCCAGCTCCCCGACCGGTGCCTCGGCCTTAAAGCGGAGAAGCGCCTCCTCCCCTCTGCTTCCTCCGCCCTCACGCCCTCTCACCCGAGCTCCTCTCCTTTCCCCAAGCAGCAGAGCCGCCGCCGCCATTGGAGCTCCACGTGAGCTCAGTGCCCCGCCGTCCTCTGCCCTCCTCCCACCCCGCTAGCATGTGCAATGGGTTCGCCTCGTCCCAAGATGCAAATCCCCTAGGCCTAGGTGAGCGTCTGTCCCTCACTGCGCCGCTCCACGCCGCGGGAGCTCGGAGCTCCTTCACCGCCGTCGCCGGCCTCCTCCGCGGGTTCCCCACCGCTATAGGTAGGGGGTAAGTGTTCCCCGGTGCCCCTCCCTCTCCCTGGTTACCTCTAGCACGCCGGAGCACCTCGCAGGCCAGAAATCGGCCGCGCGCCGTTGCCGTATTTCCCCCTGGGCGCGAGGTTGAAGAAGCCCAGGGAGGAAGACGATATTTTGTCGACTTAGCCTCCGAAGTTTTACGGTTTTACGTTTTAGTCCGAGACACTGTTGGATGAGTCATATAGGACTTACATTCCACCCCCTGCAATTTACATTTAATAGCGAAAAGGTCCTTAGATCTGTGGTTTTTAAATAAAATGATTATTAATTCGGCTGAAACTTTGGAAATTCGTAATAAATCAAATAAAAATCAGAAAAATACAAACTTTGTTGCAGTGTACTCCTATTAAGTAGATCTACAGAATGGATATGATGGTTGGGTATGAAAAGACCTTTTTGCCCCTGTTAATGTGCATGCATGAAAAACCTTAATAAATAGGAAATGTGGGTAAAATGAGCTTCAAAAATTATGAAATTTGGGCAGAGGCCTTGTTAACATGTGTAGGCTCTGTATAAGTTTTGGTAGCCCTAACGTTGACTGTTTAATTACTATTTTGCCCTTGTCTTGAATTTAAGCATATATTTAATTTAAGAAAAGGTTGCTATGGTGAGAAATGCTCCAGGTGACTTTAGGGGCTTGATATGAGCTCTAGGTTATGAACGTGACTCACCGCTAGAGTTAGGAGGTGGTGCATGTAAGGTTTTGGCTCTGATTTGAAAATGGTAGAAATAATGCAATTTTACGTAAATAATAGAAAATGTGAGACTAGTATATCCAATAAATGCCACAATGGACCATATTTGAGACCTAAGAATGTGTAAGTCTTAGCCACTTATTCTGGAATGCAATATAGGTCTTCACTACTGTTGAGAAATGCACGCTAGGAATGCTAAGTTAGCTATGTGAAAAAAAAAGTGGATGTTTAAGTAAGCTTCGGTCGCTTCACATGAAGCGATGCTACCTCGCCACACACCCCCACGTTGTTATATGTGATAAGCTAAGTTACCGTAGGCGATGGCTTGTACAATTTCGTAGTACTAAGGAAGTTTCATTACAAAAATGCATAACTTTATTCCATAAATCATGATTCCTTGCATCGCACTCGCATCATGAAGCAAGCATTGCACTAATACATGCTCCAATTGCACTATGTCATGCATATAGATTTCCGCGAGCGAAGGACAACCGCCGGACCAACCAATTGTAGAGGAGCTAGAGGAGCAGCTGCACCAGGAGCTGAAGGACCAGCAGCAGGGACCCGACTACGCTCCGGAAGAAGCTACTGACCCTAGTGAGGAAGGTAGGCAGGACCATACTTAACCCAGCAAACAAATTATACTTGATGATTACGCATATGCATTAGGAGTTGCTTGGAACCAGTTGCATTAGACTCCCTGGCCGCCCTAGGCCCTAGCACCTATACATAGAGTTCGTAGGACGAGTATGCCTAGAAATTGCTAGGTACTGAGTAGACACGAGTGTGTGGACTCGTCGCGTAGGTGCTTTCAAAGTTACAATAACTTACTATTACGTCAAGGAATACTGTTGATCATGATTTAATTGGAGACCGGGCGGAGATTTATTTCGGTATTTACTTTTCGTAATGTTGCACTATGGACTCCGCCCGAGTCGCGTAAGGCACGTCCGCTGTTCGCCTATTGGTCGGCATAACATTGCTAGAGTGCTTATCCGGAGAATGGGACCGGTAAAGTCTTTCCTGGGCTCGTCCGAAGCACAGAGACACGTTCCTACCCGCTGGTTGAGAGGAAGGTGGCCCGGGGGAGCTTGGTACTCATGACGGGGAGACCGAGATGTCGGCAGGCTCGTCATGAGGGCACAACCCGGGGGCTAGGCGGGAGTGAATCAAACTTGGGACGAGACAGGATAAGATTGGGACTATATGTGGGAACGCGATGGCTAGTAAGCATATACCCCTGGCATGATAGTTATTCCCGGGAATTAAAATCGATTCGAATCGCTGATGCCCACCAGGTGTGGGAATGCCTATACCTTTGACGTTCAACGTAGTAACTACTTAAACACTCTGGATTTAATACTCATGATTTTTGGAATACCACATGTTGGAATTGAACTGTTTACCTTACTGCAATTTACTATTATGTTGGAGGTTATACAAATGATGAAAACTTGCTACTTATGTTACACATGATACTGTTTAAAACCAAAGGCTAAGGATCCACTTGCTAGTAAGCCGCTTCGCGTCAGCCGTAAGCCAAATCCATTAAGACCTACTGAGTAATTAGTACTCAGGGTTTGCCCCCATATTTTGAGCGCAGGTATGGAGTTCATGGTTTGCACTTGTGTTGGAGGTGGCGCATGTCCTCACTTAGGATGAAACGGCATGAGTGGCACAAGGGCAACATCAGTGGGCTCGATGTTGTTACCACTAATGCAAATCTTTTGATGACATCATGGTGACCTCTGAACTTATCATTCCGCTGCGAGAAACTCTTCAACTTGCTACTTTATAACACTATGTTGGACTTGTACTTTATTCAAAACCGGTTTGTAACTAAGTCTATTATTATGCTATTCAACTGCCTGTGATGATGTATCTGTTGTGGCTCCATCATGGGTCAGATGTGTATGATGTCGGTTCCTCTGGGAAATGGTAATATCGGGGGTCAAATGACTCTCGACGGACGACCGGGTTTAGTTTGGCCTAGTCACATTGTGAGCCAGAGGAGGCGGATGTGCTTAGTCCGGATTAAATCGGCGGTTCCGCCACATTTAGGTCCAAGGGATGAAGAAGAAGAAAAGCCGAAGGCAAGGCCTGAAGGGCAGCCCCAACGGGAGCTCTAGACCAAATTTCCCGAAGGGGTGAAGAAACTAGAAGCCAGGCTAAATGTGAAGATCGATCAGACAGTCCGAAGTTAGGCCAAGTGAACTGACCAGACAATTCCAGCAAAGGGTGGTTGAAGCAACCAAGAAAACAACTGGACCAGATGGTCCGCTCTAGAAGACCGGACAAAGGTTTGGACAAAGAAACCCGAGGCTACGCAGTGTTGAAGAATTCCAGTGGACAATAGACCGAACATTCCGATGTGTGAAGACCGAACAAACCTCCAGACATTACAACGGCTAGTTTAATGGCCAGTGCAACGGCTAGTGGGCAGTTACATGGACCGGATAGTCTGAAGTTCAAGACCGGACAAAGGTACGATGACGTCTAAGTTCAGTGACCGTTGGAACAGTCAATGGATCGGATTATTTAAAGTTGGAAAAATGTATAGGCCGGACAATCTGAAGTACACTGCGTCAACAGCCCGTTGAAGCAATGGCTAGTTCGTGTTTGCGGGCTATATAAGCCACCCCACCCAGCCATTTTAAGGGAGCAGGTATAGAGGTGTATTCCAAGCATATCCATCACTCGAACCACAATATGAGAGCTTAGTACATATCCAAGCTAGGTTAGAGCTTAAAGAGAGTGAGCTTGCGAGCTCTTTCTTGAGAGTAGCTCCTGCGTGAGCTAGAGGAGAATCCTTGGCTGCAGTCAAGCCACTTGTATTCATTGCTAGACCCTCCTTCTTGGTGTAGAGCTGGTAGCTGACAGCTTGTGTGGGGAGGACGAGACCCTAAAAACTCCATGGTGAAGCATACGACACCTTGTGACCGAGAGAGGTGGTGGCGGTGGCTAACCCTTGGTGGCTTGGTGGCACTTAGCCTTTGCTTGCCGTGAGCCTTGGTGACGAGCACAAGACGTGATCGGAAGAGACTTGGTGCTTTGCTTGGATATTGCCTTTGGTGGCGAGCCCGTGGAAGTAGCCCTTAGTGGTGAACCACGTTAAATCTCTGTGTCTCTCCTGGAGTTTGCCTCCCCCTTTCTTACTCTCTTTACTTACCGCATTTACATTTCCGCATTTATATTCCTTGTGTGCCTTTAGCTTTCCTAGTTAGTTGATTAGGTTTGGCTCTATGTTGCAAGTCTTTTGGGTAAGTTAGAGAGCGCATACATAAGCCTTAGACTTAACTAGTATGTGTAGAACGCAATAGGTTTATCTTATGCAATAGAAAGCCCTAGGTTTCAAAAGAGTGATTAGCGACCCAATTCAACCCTTCCTCCTCTTGGGTCGGATACCCCAGCACGTTCCTTTCAATGGCCTGTCTTGGTACTGTTCCACGTGAGTGCGCTCATAAACAGCTACTTTGGATAATAATTGGCCGGTGGAATTGAAATCAGTCATCCCATAAGCAACTCTCGTGTGTCGAAGCAGTTCATTGTACGGCATTTCAGCCAAGTATTTTTCTAACAGATAGAGAGAATAGCACCTATTCTTGGCTTCTCCGAACCGCTGAATATATTGACTAACAGGCTCCCCTAGGCATTGACAGATTGCCATCGGATCTGAAAAAGTAGCCTCCTCTGAACCCGAGAAGAATTGTGCATGAAACAACTCTTCCAGCTGCTTCCACGTCGTCATATGTTTAGCCGATGTTGCGATTCCCAGCAGTGCCAAGTATCGGCTGACATGTTTCACAGTACTAGTATTATCGTTGCCACTGAATTTGGAAAATTCTGGAACTTTAAACTTTGGTGGAGGTGGCAATTGATCATACACCTCAGGAAACGGCTTGGCATAGATGACGGTACCCTTCACTGGCATCAACCCAAATCAGTTTTTGAAGTATCCATCCTGATCGGCTTGAGTAGCCGATCCATTAGGAATAGAAAAACTGGTGTGGTTGTTAAAAATCGGCCCTGATCTAAATCGAGCCTGCCAATCAGCAATCTCATTATCATTGCTCTTGTCTTTGCCACCGCCCACGTGGCCTGCATGGTGAAGTTACTTGCTTGACAGAGGCCTGCGTGGAGGTTCTTCTCCTTCACGTAGCGGCATGTACACGAGTTGACAGAAGAACCCTTCTGGTATGAACGCTAGTGGTTCATCATAGCATGTAGGCTGGTCTCCAGAATGTTTTGGTGCATGCATAATGAACTCAGTCTTGGTATTTTCTGGTGTCTTGATAGGAGGTAAGTAAATCGGTCGAGTGTAGAACTTGGTCTCTCCAAAGAAAGTGCTGATATGTGGTCTGGTTTCTTGGTATTCACCAGCCAAGACTTATCTGATGACTCGCGCTACCAAGCTTTCCATAGAATTCAACACGGCTTCAGACTGGCGCAACATGGCTTTGCTTACCATCTCGTTCATCTCCGCTCGCAGTGCTCTGGTGCATTCTTCAGATGGTGTTGAGATATCCACGCCATCCAACAGATTTTCTGGATACCCCGTGCACTTGACGTGACCGCTCCAAGTCCAGGTGAAGTGGTCAAGAACTTCTTCAACCAATCCAGCAAGTATGTGCTCATAAGCTTCTTTATGTTCGGCTGGAAGTTGTTCAAGCTTGGGTGGTGCGTCTTTATCTTTCGGCCACTTACTCGGATCATGTCTAGCCGAAATCTTCATCGCACCCTTCTTGGAAGTTTCTAGCGCCATTGCTTGACAATAGTGTTGACGAAGGTGAGGTCCTACTAGGCGTGCCAAAAGTGTGTTGCACCCAAATACCTGACGGACGGCGAGGTTCGGGTGCAGAGCACACGGGAGCCGAGGATCGTGCTGCTGCTGCACTCGTCTCCCTGTTGTGTGGCTCCGACCGGCTTCTGCGGAGAAGCTGATCT
Source organism: Paspalum vaginatum (assembly GCA_030272315.1). Lineage (NCBI taxonomy): Eukaryota > Viridiplantae > Streptophyta > Magnoliopsida > Poales > Poaceae > Paspalum > Paspalum vaginatum. The sequence continues at coordinate 22,736,852 of CM059013.1, forward strand.
TGGTTGTGCACGGTGATGTGGGCGTGCCACCTGGCTTTGCAGCCAGGAAGGTCAGATGATCGTGGCCGTTGGCTCCTGTTCTTCCTGTAAAATGTACACAACAGATCTAAACGTTAAGTTCCTGCCTGATTGCTAGGATCGGCAACTACGAGATGTTGTGTACTCTAGTCGGTCGATGCAAAAACATCGGATAGCCCATCGAACGTGCATGAATAGATAGAGTAAAATCCAAAACCGCGTCCAAAGATGAGTAGGTATGAAAACCGTAACTAAAAATATGATATAACAGATCTGCCTAATTAAATCGGGTTCAAAACGATACCTTCAAATAGGTCCATCTAACTAAACATATACAAATTACGACATGCATAGTTAGGGTGCTCGAGCTACGCTAATCTATCGGCGGGTTGCGTGCACACGCTGCAGCGGTATGTCGTGGATTATAACATGCGATTAGGTAGCGTAGAACGAGCTACATGCGTATCGATCTACTAAGTGAAGCATAGATAGGCAAAACAGATCAGTAGACATGCAACGTAAGGGATAGATCTCATGTCAGGCGATGCTTGACTTGAGATTCATCGAGATAACTAATGGATCTTGCACCGAGCCTGACTCGATACGATATTCATCGAGATAACCGGCGAAACCGTACCATTAAAAACGCTTCACTACACAGTTCACCATATGGCTCACGCTCTAATGACCTAACGGATCTAAGAACCATTAGAGTAGCACGACGATTACCTTGAAAAACCCTAATTGCTCAGGGGTGGCGATGCGCTGAGAGAGATTGGAGACACGAGTTGCTGGAAACGTATATCGTCAATTTTATTACGTAGAACATGGGTGCATATTTTTAGTCCGTAGACTTGGACCTCAAGTCCGACTCTTTCTATATCTAAAAACCCTACTTTAAACTGAAATACATCTAATTCGAACCGAAAATAAAGATACATGGTCTACCGGTTTCTGGAATCGCCACTCTCCTAGACGGTCAAATTCAGCCCATCAGCCGATCCGGCTCAAATACCAACCAGCTAAATTTTAGTGATAACACTCGAAAGCACCAAAAGTATGGGTATATATAGACAGCCGCCACTAACCTATACGACAATGTGTCAATTTAAGTCAAGACAGGCTCATCAACTGCCATCACGTCCAGGACAAGCTACTAATAATATATATCGGTGTGGTCCTATATAGAACCCAGACCACAGCAGTGTCACTCTCAATTCATCACTCTCCGGGACTCCCTCTTGCACTTCTTCCACTTGAGCTATCCCAAGTCGCCAGAATCTGATTGTAGGATGAACAAGTGGATTTTCCACATACCCTTATGGCCGTATTGGCATGGTCTAGTCGATCCAGCAGACGGATACTTACTGAAAATAACTCTACAGTAACTAATAAAACAATCAATCAAATATAAACCTACTCAGGAATTATGCATGCCATTTTTATTGGAAAGTATCAAAATTGACTTCAAGCATTTCCAAGTGCAAATGGTGACTGTACAGTAACTAATAAAACATCAATCAAATATTAAACCTACTCAGGAATTGTGCATGCTATTTTTATTGGAAAGTATCAAAATTTGACTTCAAGCATTTCCAAGTGGAAATGGTGCTAATTACGTAATTAACCATTAAGTGCTAGCTTTCGATGTTTTGACACCATGTCTACTCCATTGTACACACAGATGGGTAATTTAGATATAACTTTAAATGATTATTTTAGATTAATGGCAAAGATAAATAATTTAGATGATTTAATTTTAGATTATCTATCATAATTGAAATGATGGATAATTTAGATATAAATCTAGATGACCACTTCATATTATCATTCATAATTTAGAGATAGATTCAGTGGTTAGTTATATGTTTTCGTAATTGGAGCCTGAATATTCTAAAAATGGAAATCTAATGATTATTAAGATTTTAACCTACTGAATTGATGCATGGGCGGATGTTTTTGAATATTGGTAAAAGTTTTATAGGATTCTTTTCCTTTAGCGTGGTTCGTGTGGATTAACACATGAAGCCTTTAAAATAAACCTCTAATTTATCAGTAACAGTGAGATTATTTGGAAGACAATGGAACCAATAAAAAGCCTTCAACATGTTTTCGACATGTTTGCATAGTTAGAACAAATAAACATACATGTTCTAAGCTGTACATCTCCAACAGAGAACAGAACAGATTATAGCAACTCACAAAAGGAATACTAGAAGATATGCAGAAATCTTTATGCTACCACAAACTACAAGGTACATATGAAGGTAGAAAAGCAAAGAACTCAACCAACTACATAAGTTTCTTGAGCACCAGCACCTACAGTCCTACAGTGTGGCAAAAAATGCGCGAGAACACGTTTTGAAGAGATTATTTTGACCACAATCATCATAAACTTATGGAGTAATTAATGATCTAGCTATACATATGAGCCAAATGACACTAGCTCTAGCTAGCTGGAGACATTATTTCAGAAAGACACTGTTTCAAGTAACATATGGCTAATGGCCAACGCCATCACTTGGGGTCGACCATAGGGCACGACCGTGTCCATCGCTGGCGATGTCTTCAGCCGGTTGATCATGCAAGCATGGACGAGCACTACCAGCAGTAGCGCTATTACTAGTAGAAACTGGAGCCTTCTTCTTGTCATGCACACGAACACGATGATCAACCACCCTAGCTGCTTGCAGATGTGATGATGAGGCCAAGAGGAACATGCAAATGACTAAAACTGTTGCACGCCCAGTAGACGACATGATGTTACCAACACAATGTTGCTGTGTTATTAACAGGAGGCGTGTGTGTATCTGAGTTTTGCTATGGGATTGCTAAGACGTTGTGCATATTTATAGGGGAAGAAAACTAATGCGTCTGATGTTGGGAAGCTTCAAGGAAAGGCAAACAGGGTCCAAGTATTGTTGGCGAAGTCGGCCAACTTGATGTTGCAGGGGTACACATCCCACTTCTTCCCTCAGATTGAGGCAAAAACTTTTGACAAATTCCCCCGGTTGGGGCAACACTCCTGTTTTTCTTTGGATTTCATTGCGCAACATAAAAGCATACTCCTTCTAGTGTCAAAATAATAGAAGTTTCAAACAAGGACTCCGTCAGTCATCAGACACACTTTGATCATCAATTGATCATATTAAATATATTTATCAAATGTGTAATGTTTTGAAACTATTATTGAATAAGAATCTGATACTAATAGAAATGTGAATTGAAATATTTGAAAAAGATGTTGATAGTCAAAACTAAAATATGTTGCATGCAAACCAAAACGTCCATTATTTTTAAACCTTAGGAAGCAGCTAGTTTGAGCCGGCACTAATGGTGTTTTGGAAGAAACCATGCATCCATTTAGCATTAAGTCGATCGTGTCGACCAAACTATATATCTGAACAATATGTATGCAGGGGATCAACGTCAATCATTATTCAATTGATCGACGAGAGCCTATGTGGAACAATATGTATGCTGTGTGTACGTGCAAGTACTTTTTCTCCAAATTATGAACAAAATAATATATACGTACAGCCTATGTGGAACGTGTGTATCTAATATCCATCACCATACTTTAACTCAAAATGCTAATAGCTCACCTGAATTATAATGGGGAATAAAGCAGGAGTCTACAAAACAAAGGAACATGCACTACCACCGCCAACGACAACATAGCCTTTTAATCCCAAACAAATTGGGTTAGGCTAGAGTTGAAACCCAAAGCAAACCGCTAAAAAAGAGAAAGGTTTTTTTTAGTTATTGAAAAGGTTGCTGTCAATAAGAAAACAAAGGTTTTAAAAGATTTTGGAAAGAAGTACAAGGAAGAGCCTATTGCCAATTAATTATTTCGAAAAAAAAAGAGTTTCGGTCTCTATAAGTACACAACTAGTTTTTACAAAGACTCCAGTCTTAGAAGTTGGATTTATATTCAGGAAAGACCGCTAAAATAATCAATATTAAATTTTATTGTTGCTTCTCTATTCATAATGGCAAAAATATTCAACACACAATGGTATCAAATGCCTTTCACCAAGAAGGTAGTCTATATAAATGAATTAAATTATTTTTTCTCAAATATGATATAATTGTGTGTACACCAAATTGTCCACAAAAGAGCTATAGGACTCAAAAACATTAATTTTCTATCATTCTTACCAAGGCTCAAGCATGGGAGACTAATTTAGGTGGCTTAACCCAGTAGCTATATGAACAAATCTCCAAATAGTTTTAGCAAATTGACAATAAAATAATACTAAGTGTTTATTCCATTCCTATCCTAAAAATAACACTTTTGACTCCCAGTTTAGTTCCTTTTAGCAAGATTATTTTTGTTAATATTACTCCATTGCGAAGGTATACCGTAAGAAAATCTTTATTTTCAATTTTTTATAATCATCATGATGATACATACACAAAAATACGCATGCCTATGTAAGTTCTATGAAAAAATGTTTCTTGGATAAGTAGAAATTATCTATCTTTCCTATACTAGGTTATGCTACGTTGCCAAATAATTCATTCAGTATATAATACATCTTCTATTGAAGTCGTGTTATTGTGTCGCTGAAGCTCCACAAGTTATGTAGGCTCTGCGGACCCCTAGGCTCGACTGACTGCAAGTGCAAACAACACCAATAGTCTCACTTCAGTTGAGGACAGTACATAGTTGGGGACAGAGAGAGAGCCACAGCCTGACACTTGGTCTGAAACTTTTTTTCCTTTCAATATATACTTATCTCTGTAAACCCACTATGTACATATCATAAATGTACTTAGATATTTAGATAGAGCATTTTCTAGAAACTAAGGGCATATCATGACAATGATGAAATCGCCATAAATATCTTGCTGCCAAAAAGCGCATCGTCAGCTACACTAAAACAGTAATCAATTATAAATGTAAGCACTGTACCCATGATTTGAACTTAGAAACGAAGGTTGGACCGATGCCTAAGATGGATGAATTAGGATTTCTAAAATGATGGTTCTCTAAAAACTACAACTACTAAGAAAAATCCATGCAATATAAATCAAGCTATGTGCACTAAAGTTTTGCTAAGTGTTGCTAATTCTATTGTGGCCAAGCCTTGCAACCTAGTTCCACCTAGAAACTAACTTATCATGCCAGTTTAGGAATGTAAGCACACAATTGCAATAATGTAAATACAGAAGCTAAGGAGATAGGTAGAGAGGTTCAAACTCCCGATGATGATGAAGCCGATGGCACATGGAGAAGACACAATGAAATTTTTTCCGAAGTTTGGGGAGGCCAACGTGCCTCTACCCCCTGCGCCTCGTTTGTCGCTCCCCGGAGGGCTTTGCTCTTGCGTAGTCCTCAAAGAAATACGGCCTTAGCCACGCAAGGGTATAGGATTGTCGGGGCTGTTGGGGTCTTCTGCGGGAGCCACCCCACTGTCTCCACTAAAGAAGCTTTTGGCTAACGTGCCAAGGGCCTTCCTCCCTATCACAAGTAAGGTGGTAGCCACATTACACTTCGGAGGGTCTTGCAAGAGTTACGAGCCAAACACTTACAAAGGTAAACGTACACGCAGGCATGTGTAATAGACAAATAAACCTAAGCAAAGATGTAACTAAGCACTAGCTATGCCGAGACGTGTTTAGTTACCTCTAGTGATATTTGGACTCACAAATGTGTGTCCCTACATTTCAAATTGGCATGAGGAATGTGCCTCAATATTACAATGAGCTCAGGAGTCACCAACTATAAAGTAGAGACCGACCAAAGGGGTATATATAGCCCAAGCCTCAGAACTAGCCATTAGAAGCATTTTACCTTTTTCTGCGCGACCACCGGACTGTCCGGTGCGTGTTGGAGTTTGAGTCTTGAACTTGTAGTCTTCTCTGCCAAGGACGTCTGGTGGATCACCGGACCGTGCGATGCGTGTAAACGCTGGGACATGGTCTTTCCAATGATGTCGGCCTAGAACGTTCGGTGGTATCACTGGACCATCCGGTGCGTAAAAATGCATCGGGTCTTCAATCTGTAGTCTTGGCCTTCTTCTACTCGCCGGACCGTCCGATGGGGCCCCACCAAAATGTCCGGTGCATGAAAAATCCTGCCCGCTGACCGGTCAATGGGACCGTTGTATCGTGCATACCGCTTGCATCTTGATGGAGTATTGGGTCTTCTCTTATGCTCTTTTAAGCCCTCCTTTGAGGTGTTCGCACCCCAAGTCCATCTCTCACACCCTGTGACTCAAACAAAAATACTTGCACACATATTAGTCCCAATGGTACGTGTTGTCACCTCAATAATCACATTAGGGAACTAAGCACAAGGCTTAGGGCCTATTTTTCTTACAAGATATTACAAGATAGATTGGTTTCACCGTAAGTCCAAACAGTCAAGATACATTCAGCTCACATTTTTTCTAAAGCTACGTGAACATAGATAGGAAAAGGAGACAAATCTAGTTCATCTGTCATCGTTAGTATATTGCATATTTACACCTACAGAAAAAATATTCTAGCAATTTATATCATGAAAACTTAATGTGTTTCGTGTTGTTGTTACACACGAAAACCAGCTAGTATGCATCCTAAAACGCAAAGGTGAAACAGACGACCAGCACCAATAAGCCAAAGTGAGAATGACACTTAAGTCTTAGCCTCGGTGTGCTTGTGGCATATTCCTTTTGCATAGACTTAATGCGTATGACTACTATAGCTCTACTATTGCTGTGAATATATACAGTTTGCTATTATATCGTATGGATTTCTTGGTCAAACACATGATAGACATATGCAATCAGATATGTACAACACTCACTCCTAGCCAACAAAATTTTGAGATTGCAAAGCCATACCTCCATCAATTGGCACATGTTCATCGGGTAACAATAAATTAATAGGACCATTCATTTCTAATCAAAGAAAATTTGGCGTTTTACAAAAAGAAGGGGTAAGTATTGTTAGTTAGCTATAAATTTTACACATGGAAACCTCCTTTAATACAGTCACACACTTGCACATAAGAAAAATAGTGTTCTCATTTAGATCTTTATAAATATATATTTTTTATGAAAAGGCATATAAACGTCATAAAATTGTTGTGAGAAACAAGGCTCCTTGTGTTATTAACAAGTGTATGACTTGAAGGTTTAGACAAATCAGAGTGCTCATTCATTAGTGGAGAAAAAGGACCCCTCAAATTGGATTGATATTCACAATGGAAATATTATTCAAATGGTTGAACATTAATTATTCTATTATCTAGCACGGAGATTAAGGATTGATACCTCTAAGTGTCATATGGTTGAAAGAAGGGCACTTGGTAATTCTTTGCTAGTTTGTAGGCATGAGTATTATTAAGACTAGCTTGGCCAACTCTCATTTAAGACTTGGATAGAATGACTCATAAGCTCATAAGACCGCAAATATGCCCAACACAATTCAATAACCCAATTGAAGATCAACGCAAAGGACTTAAGGAAATTAGGATCGATATGAAGTCAAACAACTCAGTCCAGGAAAAGTGTTAACACAGGACTATATACATAGTGTAATGGATTTTGTGTATACACTTGACAAATCATAAGGCATTGATTGAACCCAAGTCAAGTTGTTAACACCGGATTTGACAACCAAATGCACCCCAAACTGTCAATGACGACAATGTCTTAACTATTTTTCCGAGGCATCAAAAAGGCATGCAAGCCTTTTCCTATTTCTCGTTAGAACTCCTTGCAAGAATGCATCGCAAAGACCGAGCTCCATAGTTAGGTAATTCCATAGATAGCCCTAGCTCTTCCCATGCATAGGTGGGTCATATCTCTAGCAACCTCTCTTGGAAACTCCCCGTCATCTTCACTATGATGACATTTTCGCCAAAATATCAAAGTGTTCCCTCCCTCCCACAAGCAAGGTGATGGCCACTCACACTCTAGAGTGTCTCACAAACTCATAAACCTCCACAGTTACAACATGCCTACAAGCACTAATGACAAGAGATGTGCAAACCGCTACAAACCCTAATCGCTAAAAGAGCCATAAGCAAGCACTCGCAAGAACTAAGTTATGCTAAGATATACCCTTAAACACTTTGGTGCTCACGGATGCTAGATCAAGGGGTGGTGGCTCCACAGCGGTGAAAGGTGACGCAGCTCCACTCCAGCAAGGGGACATGGCGAGGGGGCGGCTAGGCCCCCGGCGAGGGGAGGCGGCTCTACGGCGGCGAATGGAACGCGGCTCTGCGTAGTAATGAGGATGTGGTGGCTACACCCCCGGCAGCGAGGGGATGCCCCCGTGGCGGCGCCCGTCCAGCGGCGGGTGTGCAAAGAGGTGGCGGAGAGACGTAGGGTGGGAAGCGGCGCGATGGAGGCGGGGTGGCGGCGCAGTGGCGATGGGGTGGTGGCGGCGCGTTTGGGAGACACTCGAAGATGGGCTAGGGTCTGCCTGCGCAAGACATTCCAACGACATAGGTATTTTCGAACGGCCTAGCCATCGAACTTAGAGTTTGAAATAAATCTGCCACCCACATAAGTTCGCTGCCGGTCACCTGAATGAGCCAACGAAATTAACGTCGGTCCTGTTCTACGGGCCGACAAGCTCCGACGAAGCTAAGTTAATTTCATCAGATGTAACTGGGCCGACGAAATGCCCATTAATTTCGTCGGACGATGCCTGCCTGATGAAATTAAAAGAACACGTTTCCTGTAGTACCACAACTCCAACAACACTCAAATGACCATTTAAACTAAGTCTAACAACACCGACTATTTTACGACCGGCCGTAAATTAGCCTGGTTGTTTACCTTCAAATTATCCGATCAGTGGAGAAGCTTGAATACGAAAGCCTAAACCAACCAGACATTCCGACCCCTCACAAAATAATGGAGCGAACAGTTCCCAAATCTATCGCTTACATCCCTCTGACAAAATAGATAGGTTGTGTCTCTTCGTTAGATGATTGATATTTAACTTTCTATCAATCACATTCTACAACCATCTGATTTTCATCAAACAGTTCCCCATGATGACCGAATGAATTCAATATATCAGTCATATTTTATACTACCACATAGGCAACTGATGAAATGCAATCCATCAGTGACATGACAAAATTACATAACACAACACAAAAAATTACAGTGCAACAATATATATAGAAATTTTTGTATATATATGTAGTAATTTAACAAACCAGACATAAAACACACACAAAACAATTTGATCGATGGATAAACAAATAGAAGACAACTGAAAAGAATAAATCTGAAATAGATATTATAGAAAAGAATGTTAACTAGTCCTATAACTTATTAGTTACCAAAATCCCAACAAGTACAAGGCTTAGGGCCATAACACACAAAAGCACGCATTTGTCGTAGGCCGTTGTGCGCCTCGTCACCCTCGCGCCCCGCAATGTCCAGAAATTTGCAACAATCGCTGCTAGTCAGTTGCAACTTGTTGAATTACACAGATACAACTCAAATTACTTAGAGCATGTTTGGATCTACGTAGATAATGAGAATCAGCTAAAATTTAAAACTTTGGATCTAAACAGATCTGGATAATGGTAAGATAATGGTTAGTTAAACCTCATTTTGATAATGGAAAGATAATGATTAGTTAAACCTCATATTCTTATTATCTCATTATCTATTCAATGCTAGATAATATCGGCTAACGGGAGATAATCGAATTTTTTCTTCCTTACTCCACTTATTATCTAACCTATTAGTCGTGGATCCAAACACTATCACTTATTATCCATGAAGATAACCATTATCTAATTAATATTTGCTACTACATGTTAGCTGGATAATGAAAATCTACCGTGGATCCAAACAAGCACTTAATATAAAAATCCGAGCCCCAACACATCTAACAACTTGAGTACATGAACTATTTTTCTGCATTGAAATTTTAAAACAGATATCTCCCAAACTGTAATTCAGATTCACCAACAATTTGAACCTTATTGTTGAGAAAAAAGTGTCGAACAAAATGAGATCCATGTAGCCTACCTTTTTTTGAACTTTTAAAAATGTGAACACATAAGAGCTGGTTGCAACCGAGACATTGCTTCAGCCTTCAGTTATAAATGGGACGTTGTCCATTTGCAACGAGGCCAAACCATTTGCAAATATAACTCCACAGTAATTGCAACCACAATTATTGTCCAATTGCTTTTGGTTACAATCGAATTTTACCTAGTTGTAACTACTCAATTTGGACCCTTGCAAGTGGATGTTGTATGCAGGTACATACATCGAGCTAGAATATCCACTTTCCAGCTCCTGCGTAACAATTACAGTACCCAACTGGTACCCATATCAGTTTCCCAGGGAGGGTTAGTTGCTATCAAAAGGCGTCTTTTAAGTCTCGAGAAGCCAGAGAGCATGGAACAGATAAAAGAGAATTAGTAAAACCACCAAACTTGCACAGTTAATGGGACTCAAGAACAAGTTTCTTACCTTGGTATGGTGCCTGCCATAGACAGCCATAAGTATATGCCAGGGTTTAAATCCACCAGAATTTAATCAAGCACCCGACTGTGTTATTGATGTGTACATGCATTGTCCGTCTCAGACAGCTAGCAGCACTAAGCGTAATTTAACTTGGATGCTCCTCTATTCAACATGGTTTTAATACTGAAATCGACAGGATCACAGGAACATATATAATTAATTGCGGAGACCTAACTGGATGTGCCTAGTAACCTGAATGCCATGAAACCTATTTTGAAAATGGTTCGTTAAGTAGTTCAAATAGAGAAACTATCGAGCCTTACCCAAGAAATAAATTTTCTTCTTTTACCAATTCCAATTCAAAGATGAGGTCAATATATTCCAAAGACAAAATTGGCCCTGTTGTAACTTGCCCACTCCATCTTACAATAAGTGTTGTTTTAGATTCAGAATTTGTCTCCCAATAAATGTTGTTTTAGGAGATTAATTGTATTTAAAAAAATTAATCTATATGTATGCATACATCACAAAAGGAAAAGATTTATCTCTTAATCAGGGGCACATGCTTCATATCCTACTCTCCTTATTGTATCTTAAAAATTCTAAAACAACACTTACTGTGGGATGCAGGAACTAGATGATCGGTGTTGCTACCTTAGGCTTTTCTACACTGCGCAGTTTCCATTGTATTAACCGACAATACTGCCTCCTCCTATTAATATATCTCCCGCTGTCCACAAAAGATTAAAATTATATTGCTTTGTTCTGAGTCAAACAATCGTAAGTTCGACTGAGTTTATATATTGATATCCAATATGTAAAATATAATAATATATTTTACCATCAATTTAATGATAATAATTTGACAGCATAAGTTTTAATATATTTTGATATAAACTTGATCATATTTATAACGGTTTGATTTAGGATAAACCTAAAACTTTTTTTTGGACTGAGGTAGTAGCATTTCTTAGTTCAATTTAATAACATGAGGGAGTATATCTTAGATGTCTTCTCAGATCCCAATCACAGCTAAGGTCGTTCCTTCCAAGATCTAGTACTAGGGTCAAACCAAGCCGTGTCACGGACGACACGTCTCAATTGGAGCGTCATGTTACTTTGATCCTGGGCCACACCGAACTGATCATGATCGATACTATAAAGAGCAGGTTTAAAAAAAACTAATTTTCATCTAATAGACTTATACCCACATTGACCCGTAGACCAATTGTGGTCCCACAAACAGGGAAGAGGGCTCACCCAAAGCCGGTTTACCACGGGAGACCGCGCGTTCCTGCCGTGGAACCAGCCCTGGGCGGAGCGCCTCCCTCAGATTTTTCTCACCCATGACAGAGGGCCTACCCACGCCCGCAGATCATAGGCGCCAAACATTGCAGCCCATTAATCCTGATATTGGTTCATTAAAGCCTAATCCTAAGAAATACACAATACATCCTCATCGAATCCAATAGTATACAATACCAAATCACTATCTAAACAATGACTAAGCCTGCTCATAAACATTCAACAAACATGCCCTTCGGAAGGGAACAAGGAGGATCTGATCCGAGGCAGGAAGAGCTCATACCTGGCCCAAGACAAAGAGGGGGGAGGGGCTGATCAGGCCGCCGCAAGGCCGGATCCGAGAGCCGCGCGGTAGGTGGCAGGCCGACGCCGGAGACTAGAGGCGGCGGTCGGGTCCCTGACATCGACTGGGCGCATGCGAAAGTGCGACCGGGAGGCGACGGGACGATGATAGGGCAGGGGCGACGTGCGGGGGACTGGCCAAGAGAGCGCCGCCACTAGGCCGCTCGACGGCTGCGCGCCCATCGTGGACGCGCGAGCCGGCGAGTAGCGCAACGGGCGGCGGTTTGCCAAGGAAAAAGAGAGTGGAGAGAAGAGGAGAGTGAGAGAGCTAGGGTTTTGCGCACTCCTAGGTCGGTGGTCACTGTATATAGGCGAGGGGAGGCGGCAAACGATGGACGTCCATCACGACGGACGGCTGAGGAAGCCCTCCCGCTGAATCGGGCCGGGCCGCTGTTTCACGGGCCACACGGACGGGTCGGGCCGAATTGAGTTTTTTTTTTCTATTATTTCAAATTGAGTTTTTAAATTACTTTCTAAATACTTCTAAAAATGCTGGTGTCTATGAGATAAAGAAAAAATGGTGCGATCAACAGGCTATATTATATAGTTTTAATAACTCTGAAAAAACACTCACAAAGATAATAAACTTTGTGACTCTAAAACATTCAATAAAATTAATAAAACATAAAGCCCATAGTTTCTCAAATATAAAACTTTAAGAAATGTAATAACTAACTTTGACACTCTAAAAATGCACGTGCGTCGTGTCTATGAGACAAAGGAAAAATGATGTGATCAACAAGCTATATTATATACTTTTAAGAACTCTGAAAAACACTCACAAAAATAATAATAAACTTTGTGACTCTAAAACATTCAATAAAATTAATGAAACACAAAACCCATATTTTCTCAAAATATAAAACTTTTACAAAAAACTTTAAGAAATGTAATAACTAACTTTGACACTCTAAGAATGCACGTGCGCCATGTGCGGGACGCACGTGCATTTTTACTAGTATACTGAAACATCCTAGAAGGCCAAACCCAAAAGCATCATGTTACTTTGGTCCTAGGCCAAACCGAACTAATATACTGGAATATCCTAGAAGGCCAAACCCAATTAGTCGACTGGAACATCCGCGACCTAATGTCTGCACCAAACCAGAACGCACTGCCAGGGCATGACAGGGCGGATCACACCACCCCATGAAGCACGGGGTGCACGTAAGAAACAGGGTGCAGAGCCATGATGTCGAATTTCGCATGAACGAGTGCCATCAACTCATCTTACCTAGATCGACTATGTGTGCCTATAGCTACATAGATCTATTAACCTAGCCTAGCTGCTTCACACGTGCACACGGGTAGAAAACGAATGGAAGCTTCATAGCAACAAAGTACTTGACCTAAAGTGAAGCCTTGAACTAGATCTTTCCATGCAAATAATTAGCAAGCCTTGCCATAAAAAAGCTTCAATACAAGGTATGACATGGATTAAGCAAACACATTGTTGCCCTAGCAGACCCATGAATCTGCTAGGCATTGTGGCACTTACCTTGGTTGTAGAAACCCTAGAACAGGGGTGGCGAATGTGTCGAGTTGTTTGTTGGATGATTGGTCCCTTTGCACGTAGCATACATGTATCCCGGAGGCTTGTTGCTAATGGAAATTATCTAACCTAAACTGACTAGAAGACAACTATGATACAAATTGGGCCTTCCCAACGGCGCAGACCTTGAAGATCTACTTTCTCCTTCTGTCAATATTCTTGCTGGTCCGACTTCTCCTCGGTAGCTTACCTCTTGTACCCAACAAGGTGCTAAGGCGACACTAAGGGTGGGGGAGGTGAAGGGGGAGTGGATGTTGGAGAAGTGGCATCGGCTAGGTTAACAATGGTCAAGGTGGAAGAGGCCATCAGAGCCAAGAGGGTGGAGGTAGTGAGGGTGATGAAAGGTAGAATAAAGGCTCGGGCGGTGGTCACAAGCAGCAATAGAGGTTTCTGGAGTAAGGCACCGAGGCCGAAACACATGGTAACCAGGTCTTGTAAGTGGCGTGAAGTAAGATTGTTCGCAAGGGGGACCGTAAACCTCTATGTACCCATAAATAGCGGTTAGAAACCATTACATGGTAATCCGGTATTTTCTCTGCTATCATCTAGGGCTTGGGTTCATATCGTTGTAGCTTCCTAGAAGGCTATAATATGCATGCTATAACCACAGATCATGTGATGTTGCAGCCTCTCTAAGATCATGGATGGGTGCTTCCCGCGTCTGGCGAACATGCATTTCCCATTAATAGGACTTGTGCCACTCCCAGTGCATGCAACCTAAGATACTAAGCGTACCTTCCATCGATGGCCAGTGGAGGTTAAGGAATAGAGCTATTCCTTCGTAAAGGCAACTATAACAACACTACAGAAATGGGTAAGAGCCTCACAAGCCGTTCACTCCTCAATTTGCACATACTCATCGATGGCGTCAACCGCCACACCATACGTGAGTATGTGCATTGCTGCTACCACCTTCTATAGAGCACTCAATCCTGCCAACCCAATACAATCATCACATTACTAAAAATATGGGTGCACGGAATTGATTGCATGAAGAATGTGGTCAGACATGTCACCCTTCATATAGAACGAGTTCAGACATGGAAGGAATTCATACATGTTGATGAACACAATATCTTGACGTGCCAGGTACTCTACCTTCATAGAATTGTTCAAGGTGTACACAGGGTTGGCAGAAAAATAAGCATTGTGAACTCTCTGCATCCATTGATGCACTGTAGCATCCATCTCTTGGTCATCGTCATCAGTCAACTCATAATTCAGAGTATCCACTGCAACAAAGTATCAAAACAAGTAATTTCCATCATCATCCATTGATTTAGTGCGGATGCAGTGACTCCAGATGCTCGAGGTCAGGGAGGATCTAAGGCGTGAATGGAGGCGAGTAGCAGTGCCCCAACCCCACATGGGTGGCTAAGCTCTCGGCACGGAGGCAGGTGGGGTGCTACCCCATAAAGGAGTGTGCGACGAGGGATCTGGCGAAGGCAAGCCCTAGTGGAGGGACTAAGGCTTCCAGTGCAGTGACGTAATATTACAGCATGTAAAGCCTACCGCATAGTGATTATGGAGCATCGGGCGTGATCGGTTGCGCTGGAACAAAGAATCGAGAGGAGGCCAACCTCGAAAGGATGAGAAAATGATAAGATTATATAGATATGGTATATTTTGGAACAATGTGGTTTACTGTTAGAACTTTTTCCAAAAATATAGTTATTTTTCACTAGATAAAATATAATGACAGAAAAAAAAGCAAAATTGGTAGTATAATCTAGAGTGCACGAGCGTGTCGTAGAAACAAGTACTCACGCGCAAAGTCTTTTCAGGTATCGCACCTCAGCTATCTTTTCTCCCACTCGTGGCGTCCCACCATGTCAGCAACCAAATCAACCCAACCCATAGCCACCGGAAGATGAGAGCTCCAGGCCCAGCTGCTCCTCCTCTTCCCGCCGCGCTGCTCTCTCGCTGCTCCTCGCATCCCGCCCCGGCGTTGCGCCTCCTCCTCTCCCGCGCGCCGGCCGCCTGCTGCCCGCCTTCGGCCGTCGCCCGCTCCGTCTCCGTCTCCGTCTCCGTCGATGCGCCGGCGGCAGCCGCGCAGCCGGCGGTCGCGGGCGCGTCCTCCGCCACGCCGCGCCGTCGCCTCATACTTCTCCGCCACGGGGAGAGCGCGGCCGGGGGGCGCTCCACCAGAGGTACGTCAAGCGGCAGGGCCCTGGACAAACTTGTGCGCGTTTGAAGGTCCAAGAGTCTGCGTGTCAATTTTTGCTTACACTCGATAGGAAGGAACATTGGGTGCGGAGGAATGTGCCGTTGATAAATCTAGTTCTGCTAACATTCATATCGGGTACCTCTGGGCTCTGGCTCTGCTTTTGGACTAACTAAATGTTATAGTGCTTTTGAAAGATTATTTCTGTCGCCGTAAAGTGCTGTTCCGATGCATTGAACGTTTAGACAATATGCAAAATTGTAGACATTAGGTCAAATTGATGCTAACTTTGTGAACAAGGGGCTCGGTTACAAGGAACCCAGATGTGTTTTCCATTGTGACTGCTGGCCATTTGGCGCTTGCATTCTTTCTGAAAAAACAGCGTTTAATTTGTATCCTAATGTCAGATCATGACAGACCTCTAAGCAAGGCTGGGAGAGCTGACGCAATCAGCGTTTCTAATAAACTCCAACAAATGGGATGGATACCTGAGCTTATCCTATGCAGGTGTGTTCCTATTTGTTCAAGAGAGTGCATGAATTATCATGGCTTATCATACCAATCGTGTGCAGAAAGTATGAAAGGTTGAAGGTGCAATTTGGTTGCATTTGAAAATGTTAGTTTCTGTTAACTTATGGGTTTGCAATTCTCTTTTTCCATTTTGTTTTTGCAAGCAGGTTTGCATATATGATTGCGTCTGTTCGGTTTTCTAGTGTTCCTTTCATGAAAATTCACGATTTTTATATTGTATTTTAGCTTTTGCTTCTGTTTTTGTTGATCTTCCTCACTATTTCCCCCTGGGAATGGGTAGATGTAGATCCTGCATTTGCATACATCAGATTTACTGTTACATGTTTAAGCAGAATGACCCTGCAAAGGCTGTTCCGTATTTCTGTTGCACTTACATAGTTACATTATTCATTATCTTGCCTTTCTGCTCCTCTGTTACAACCCCAAAAAATATAATCCTAGTTTTGTCCCAAGTCAAACTTTTTAAATTGAAAAGTTTTTAGAGAATTATATTATATCGCCAAACATATATTATATGAAAATTTCTTTTGTGATGAATCGAATTATATTTTTTTGGCACCATAAGCGTTGATACTTTTTTTATATGAATTTGGTCAAACATAAATTTGTTTGACTTAGGACAAAACTAGGATTGTATTTTTTTTTTGACATATGTATTTCTTTTAAGGAGCCAAACTCAAGGCCACAGTTGCAACTCAGTGCTTGTAGATGATTCAGGTGGATATGCTGTAGCTCATGAATGCATTATACTATTTCCTTTTTATGTGTGTTAATGCATACTCCCTCTGTCTTAAATTATAATTCATTGTTCACTTTTAGATACGACATTTAACCATTCGTCTTATTCAAAAAGTTAATGTAAGATACTAAAAATATAAGCGATGCTTAAAATATTTATGATAATAAATCAAACCATAACAAAATAAATAATATGTCCATGACATTTTTTAGTGACATGAATGTTCAAACTTATAATTTGGATGCAGGGAGTAGTTTTCAATAGAATGAACATGGAAAGACTATTCTATACAGTATCACACTACTATGTTGCTTTTCTGAGAGCTAAACTTTATTTGTAACTTCTAAGCTGTTTATTTAGAATTAGATTTTCTGGAGAATGAAGATGACTAAAGTAATCATATAATTTGATCAATCAATATGCATAATAATAGAATAGTTCGTTCATGTTATTGTCAATGATTCTCCTTCAACACAGTGATGCAATGCGAACAAAGGAAACTCTTAAGATCCTGCAGGAGCATGTTGAAGGATTGTCGGAAGCAGTAGTACACTTTATCCCAAGTTTCTACTCAATTGCTGCAATGGATGGCCAAACTGCAGAGCATTTACAAAAGGCGATTTGTCAATATTCTAGTGATGAGATCTTAACTGTAATGTGAGTTCATGAGTTTTTATGGATTATTATTTGTGCTCTGGACATGCTTCGACTTTCTATCTTCAGATCTGTGTTTCGTATCTCATTGCTAGACATATCATGACACCTGTTTAGAATAATTACTCAGGTGCATGGGGCATAATAAAGGATGGGAAGAAGCTGCCTCTATGTTCTCTGGTGATTCAGTAGTGCTTAAGACATGTAATGCTGCGTTGCTAGAAGCTGCAGGAAAATCATGGGTTGAGGTTAGTATAACTTTTTTTTTTTGGCCAAAGCATGCTTCTTTTCATCTTTGTTCCCTATATAGTCTTATGTATCAGTCAGCATGAATTACTGAATGTATACATGACAATGACATGATATGCAGGCTTTTTCTCTAGCTGGTCTGGGTGGATGGAAGCTTCATGGAATTGTAAAGCCATGAATTGTTGTAACAAAAATCTAGATGTAATTTTTGTAGCTGTTTCTTAAATCTCATTTTGCCTTGTGTAACTATTTATACATGCCACCGAAGGTATTAACATGGATAGATAGATGAGATTAATACATTTTCTGCGGTACATGAGCTCTGCCAATTCTGCAAAAGATGAATAAGAAAACACAAAACAAAACTGAATTCCTGACTACACACATAAAGCAATGGGACACATGGTTCCATTTAGCAGGACAACTACTGCAAGGTCGATGGCGGTTGCTCCTACCGCTGATTAGTCGACGGGAGATGTAATCCTTCCTTGGCCCTTTGAAAAAGAGTAAATTATATGGGCAGTCCTTAAACTGTGTTGGGTTGTCATCTAGGTCCCTAAACTATGAAAATGCATATATAGGTCTCTAAACTACGTTGGGGGTGTCATCTGAGTTCTCAAACTATAAAAATGCATATGTAAGGTCTCTAAACTATGTCGGGGTCTCATTCGGGTCCCTGAACTATGAAAATACATGTCTAAATCCCTAAACTATTTAAAGTGAGTCATTCCGGTCCCAAACCTACCACACGAGCAGTATGAACCAACGTGGCAAGCTGGCGTGGAATCTTCAAGGTGCCATGTGGCAGTCACACTCTTCTCTCTCTTTCCCTCTCACGGTCTTCTTGCCGCCCAATGCCTCAGCGGTGGAGTGGGGTGCTGATGGTAGTTGACAGCGGCTAATTCGGAGGCACGACGGCGACGGCGGGGAGGGAGGCACGGCGGTGACTCGCGCAAGCAGCACCCGGCGGCGTGTGGCAGTTATGCGCGCGAGCAGCGCTAGGCGGTGGGTGGTGAGAAGACCTAGGAGGGGAAGAGAGAGGAAAGTGTGACTGACATGTAGGCCCCACCTGCAGATTCCATGTCAGCTTGCCACACTGGCTCATAACTACCCGTGTGGAAGGATTGGGACCGGAATGAATCACTTTAAATAGTTTAAGGACTGAGATGTATTTCCATAGTTTGGGGACCAAATGACACCCCCCGACAAAGTTTAGAAACCTAGATATGCATTTTCATAGTTTAGGGACCCAGATGATACTCCCGACATAGTTTAGGGATCTAGATATATATTTTCATAGTCTGGGGATCTAGATGACACCTCATACATAGTTTAGGAACCGCCCGCATAATTTACTCTTTGAAGAACTTGGTTCATTACTTGGTCCTAAAAAAATTTCTTCCCTATTTGACATAAAAATTTACGGTTTTATTAGATACAAGCCATTATAAATATGGCCATGCTGAGATATACCATTACAATTCACAAAATAAGATACAGGCCATTACAATTCCACAACTATTTGAAATATACTATTTTGGACCAAATTGCCCTCGTCTTCTACCTCTTGCCTCTTCTTCCTCAGTGAAACGGGCGTGCATGGCGCAGAGCTAGGAGGGGCGCAAACTAGAGCTGGGAGAGGAGGTCGGGCGCGGCAAGGCCAGAGTCGGGGACGGTCAGGCGCGGAGGGGCCTGAGGTTGGGATGGTCGGGCGCGGCGTGGCGCGGCTCGAGGTGGGGATGGTTGTCCGCGGAGGGAGCAGAGGCGGGGACGGCCGGGCGCGGAGGGACCTGAGGCGGGAATGGATGGGCGAGGCTGGGCCGAAGGCGCGAGAACAGCCGAGCACGGTGGGGACGGGCGGTGCCGGAAGCGAGGATGGCCAGGCCGCAGCGAGCTCAGCAGCGCGGCCGGCGCATGGCGGCCCCTCCTCCTCGCTGACGTGTGGCCTCGTGCCGCCAGCCCTCAGTAGCGAGGAGGATGAGAGAGAAGACGACGGAGGGAGGGACAACTTGGTCCAAAATTATATCGAAGAGGTACCCAATGTCATATTTCAAATAGTTAAGGAGTTGTAATGATCTGTATCCTATTTTGTGAATTGTAAGCATATTTATAATGGTTTGTACCTAATTAGCCAATCGGTTACTTCTTCCGTTATGGACCAATGTAAAATGTCAAATATGCCCCTCAGTCCTTTCTCCCTCCTGCGGACGGGCATGGATGGGAGCTCCACGAAAGGGAGCGCTGCGGCCGGGGCGGGCGCCGTCACGCGCGGGAGCGGTGCGGCTGCCACGGGTGGCTTTGCTGGCGGTACCGCTGTGGCAGGGGCGGCGCATAGGGTGCCTGGGCGACGCGCAGTGTGCCCAAGGAGCGGCGCGCACAGCGGCCTGCGGGGCGGAGCGGCGCTGTATGTTCGCGGGTCGCGCAGCAAGCCGGCTGCATGGCTCCTAGCGGTGCGAGCGGGTGCAGCTGGCCTGCGGGACGGCGCAGCTGATCGGCAGGGCGGCGCGCTGCGGTCGACATGGGCCGAAGCGCTATGGCCGCCGTGCGGGAGCGCTGCCGCCGGGCTGGGCGCAGTCGCGTTCAGGAGCTTGGCACTGTGCGGCCACCGGGGGCGGAGAGCAGTGCGGCCGGGCTGGGCGCCATCGCGGGCAAGAGCGCGGCGTCTGGGCTGGGCCTGTCGCGTGCGGGAGCGCTTCGGCCGGGGCGGGCAACGAGGCGAGACGGCTGCAGCCGTCGTGGGTGCATCTGGAACACGTCCACCGCCGTGGTCTGGTACGCGACCGCGTCGATACTCGATACCGGCGCCTTAGGCATGCCCGGGGTCGACGATTACGGGAATTGCATAAACAATCCCAATCAAATCCTCTCCCGGAGAGCAGTTAGCTGCTATTTATATCGGGACGAGAGGATATCTTGGTTCGTTAGAAATTGTACAGGTAAAAAATTTCTGGATAAATTATGTAATACCTAAAAGATTCTGAACCTCAATTTCAAGAAATTATATCTTCTAGCAGGACATTCAATGAGCAAGCGGAAACCCTTTTGAAGAAAGCTATTAAGAACAGCTCCAACGGTTTTCCCTTCAATAACAAACATAAATATAGCATGTCTACTCTTATTAGTATAACCCATGTTAATAGAAGAGGAATCATTGATTTTTCATTTGAATCATGAAAAAAAAGTTTTTTTAGTTTTTTATATAGTTATGTAAAGAATAGATAGAAAAAAGATTGCGTCTAATAGGATTTAAACCTATACCAAATATAGCGTATCTACTCTTATTAGTATAACTCATGTTTAGAAGGCACGGAGAGGCTGTGATCCTAACGGAGGAGGTAATAGACCTCACAGAAGTCAAGGTGCCAAAGAAGGACCCAAGGAATAAGTTTTTGAAAAGGACCAGGAAGGAATTTTTTTCTAATACCAGGTGATACCTGGCACGTTGCTGTGGGAATTTCTAAATGATTTTTGAAGTAAATTATGGAGTTAAAAATGTAGGCGTGATTGCGTGACAATATTTATTACAAACATTGTACTTTATAATTTATTCATATTCGTTGAGAGAGATCGACTTTTGCTCTGAAATTTTAATCAGTAGTATGGTACTCGTGAAGACTAATAGGTTGTATGAATATTGTTATTCATATTTAATTAGTAGTATGGTACTCGTAAAGACTAATAGCTTGCATGAATATTGTTAGTCATAGAAAATTGATGGGAGATATGAATATATAGTCCTAAGAGATGGTGATGTGGTTTCTAATTTAGTAGACCCATAGCTAATGTAAATAGGTTGTATGCATGAATATTATTTGGCATAGAAAATCGATAGATGACATAAATATTGACTTCTAGTGCATTGTGATATAGCTCTAACTTAGTGAACCCACAGATGATATGACTTGCATGTTGAGAGAGAAATAGACTTAGACTTCATTTATATACTTATATAGATTTAACACGACAACACATGCTGTCATCATGGTACGCTAGTGTAGTAGGCCCACGGGCCCCGCTGAGCACTTCCCTCGTTGTTCCTTGCAGGTGGATGGGCTGCTAGTCCTCCGGCCCGCCATCCACCCACCTTTCCTCTTTTTTATTTTAAACTATGTTGTTAGACTTAGGGTATGTTTGGTTGTATGCCAAAACTTTAACATGCTAAAATTTTGATAATTTTGACTGTATTTTAATCTAGATAAAATTTTAGTCAAACAATAAAATTTTCATTTTGATGTAATATTTGGGCTCCAAATAACTCATTTGAATGATAAATTTGTTGTTTGATCAAATTTTAGTATAGATTCAAACACGGTTAAAATTATCAAATGTTTGCCATGCCAAAGGTTTGGCATCAAACCAAGCATGCCCCTAATTTGGTATATATTGTTTTTTACTATATTTTTTAATTTTTCAGGTTGACCTGTACTTTTTCCTTCTTGTTCCTTCTTAAAAAATATTTTTATTTTTATTTATTTTTTACTTTATAATACTAAAAATATTAATATTTTGAAGATGGAATTTTTAATTTTTCTTATAACGTAGAAGTATTTGTCGTGTGAAGATAGAATATTATTTAGTTATTATAACTATAGCGTTCATTCATAGGCTAAGTTTAAATATTTCTTATTTTTGGTAGAATATTATATTACCTGAATCTGAAAATAATTTTTTGTAAAGATAGAATATTGTCCACATAAAACGAAAATGGTTCAATAGGAAATTAGAATTTTTTGGTTCACGGAGAACATCAGTATTATGAATTTAAATTTTTTATAAATATAAAATGTAAATTGGACTAGATGTGGGGTCAAAACAGGAATTAGGTCAAATACACGGTATTACATGGATTAAACATTTTAAATTTAGTAATAAAAATATTACATTCACATGTATTTATGCATGTGAAAAATGTGAAAATTGATATTTTTTAGCCAAACATGACAATTTGCTATTTTTAGGAGTCAAATAGACAAAAGATGAAACCATAGGCCGCTATTGCTATTGGCAATTATCTCATCACATAACAATTACTATTTACAATTAGTAGATGCCATAGAATTAGTAGCTCCCAATTGCCTTTTACAAAGCATGTAAACGGATTAAACGGACAAAAAAATTAAACAGCCGTGTAAACTAGTGGACCATATAAGCATCATTTAGGCCCTAAGCTGCATAGTAGAACAACATTTGACGTTGACACAGGGTGTAAACGGACTAAACGACCAACTAATTTATAGCTAGCAGCTTTACCTAATCTTTAGTTAAGACACAATCTATATTAATTAGCTAGGGGTGTTTGGAAACTTCAGGCTTAGTTTGGATAACTTCGGATTGAGGGGGATTATGGTGGATTGGAAGGGATTGAGCGAGATTTTAATCTATCGTGGATTTAAACACACTTCAATCCCTCCCAATCCACCTCAAGCACCATCAATCCGAGGTTACCCAAACAACGCCTTACAAATTTTTAGTTGTTTGTATCCAAACGTCCCTAAGAAAAGAAAAACACACTCTGTCGTCGAAAGCGATGCTGAGATACCGTATAGGTACCTAAAGGAATAGAGTTGCGTAGGGTCGTGGGCACTACTGCTGTCACAATGGAGCTCCGTCAACGCGAGAGATTTAGAGAGGTTCGGGCCACTGGAATAATGTAACATGCTACGCCATCTTTGGAGATGATTGTATAGAGTTAGAAGAAGGGTTACGGGCTGAACGTTCGTGGACTAGAGTGCACAAAAGAGTGCGGTGTGCTAGACCTAGACTGAGTTCGATCATTTGCCTTAATACTAGCCTTCCTTTTTACAGACCAAGAGAGGGCTCTACGGTGATGATTTGAATATCACTTAATACAGCATGGCTTTGGTACTAGCAGGCATGGCCCAACATGATAGCCGTCATGCCGCACAATGTGTTTGACCAACTGTGATGCGTCGGATTGTTGTGCATGGTGCGCTCAGACTGTGTGCGGTTGTATTTCTATGCCAATAAACGTGACCTTCAGCGGTCATGCATCTACGCGTGGATACGCTACTGTTTGCGAACACTGTGCGTCCACGGAGAGAGGGAGGTTCGCCTTGTCCAGCTCTGCCCTGTCAAGCTATGATGGGGCCTGCACATCGCGTGCGCCGCAGCCGAGGAGGCGTTGGCACGCCCTTGCGTCATCCGCCTACCGCATTTAATGTTGCAGCATTCGGATGCCTTCCTTTAGAAAGAAGCCTCCCTAGAGCTTTTTGGCCCAAGTAGTACTCTAGGTCCGGGAACCTCGGTAGTACATCTTGTCAACCCCGGGCCTTTATAGCACGGTCCCTTTACCGAGGTTCAGCCGCCACGTGTCAGCCCTAGCATTCCTTCTCAGATATGGCCTTGCGAGCCCCGCCTGGCGCCTGCCATAGCGGCTGTGGGCCCACTGCAGTACCAACACGGGACGTAGAGGCACACAATAGGTGTCTCGGGGGTATAGGACCTCTGTGGCGCTGAAACACTCCCATTCAAAAGGAGACACCTGGTTGGTTGTACATCGCGGGAAGACCAGACTTCGTTTTCACTCAAAATTCAATAGGAATTCTAATTCAATAACCAGTTGGCCATTTTGCTATGTACAAATACTTAAAGGCACACAACACATCAAATTCCAGCCCATTCTTGAGGACCCATGACTTCTCCTTTTCTTTTATACTCTCTCTGCCTTCAAATATTTGATACTGTTCACTGTTCCTTAGGCACGACATTTGATGATTCTTATGCAAATATTTCAAATAAATGTAAAAATTATTAGGCGGAATAGTCATTCTCGTCCTTCAACTATTGCCACCGGCACGACCAATTAAGCCCTTGATCTTCACACTTGGGCCCATTCTCGTCCTTGGTCCTCTTGGGCACATGCGAGCGTACTCTACGGCGCGCGCGGGCGCAGCTCCATGGCAGCCCGAGGAGCACGACGGGCTCCATGGTGTGGGGGCAGGCTCCACGGCGCGGGCGAGCTCCATGGTGCGCGGGCGCGGCTCCACAGCGGCGCGAGGAGAGCACGACGGCTATTGGGCGATTCCCATGGCGTGTCCATGGTGTGGGGACGGGCTCCACAGCGACGCGAGGGGCACAACGTCTCCACAGATCAGCGGCAGCTAGAGGCACGCGTGGGTGTGCTCCGCGGGGCGCGCGTAGCAGCGCAGGCACAACCAGCCTTCTCTGTCGCAGCATCCTTGCCCACGCCTGTCTTCTCCCACGTGGTGTCCTTCGCGGTGCCGGCTTTGTTGGCCACGGACGCCGGGCGAGGCCGGCAACGAGAGGGCGGGGGTGTAGGCTCCGCCGACGCGAGCGCGTTCGCTGCTGTCATGGATGCCGGCGAGGCTGGAGACATGAGTGCGGATAAGGCTGACGACGCGTCCGCTGCCGCTATGAGCGCGCGCCGCCATGGATGCCGGCGAGGCTAGCGACGACGTGGGCTCCACTGACACGAGCACAGGCGATGTCGGCGACATGAGTGCGGCCGTGCGGGTGAGGCTGGCGATGCGAGGGTGACAACGCGTCCGCTGCCGCCGCGAGCGCACACCGCTGTGGAGCCGCGCCCGCGCGCCATGGAGCCGTTGTGCTCCTCACGCAGCCGTGGAGCCGCGCTCGCGCGCCATGGAGCATGCCCGCACTTGTCTATGAGGACCGAGGACGAGAATGGGCCCAAGTGAGAAGAACAAGGACTTAATTGCTCATCTTGGAAGTTCAGGTACCAAGTGAGCTGGCGGCAACGGTTGGAGGACGAGAGTGGCTATTCCGCCAAATTATTATCACCATTAATTTATTTTTAAACTTAAAAATATTACAAAAAGTAGAAGTAGAAAACAAATCACCATAAAATAAAATACTCACTCTGGCCTAATTTATAAGCCGTTTGATTTTTATACACTAAATTTGACATGGTCGTCTTATTAAAAAATTTCACAATTATCATTTATTTTTGTTATGATTTAATTTGTCATAGAAATATACTTTAACTATGAATTGAATTTTTCTATATTTTAATAAATATTTTAAATAAAATGAGTCGGTCAAATTTTGTGTCAAAAAAGTTAATCAGCTTGTAAATTGGAACTGAGAGAGTATTATTTTCATCACTGAGGCTATCTCTAATAGAATGTATATATGCATCGCCTATATACTATACTATGATGGATAAAAAGAAAGATAATTGAAACAGTGCATCGAAGTGGACAGCGAGACTTAACAATGGGTTACGAAGACCAATGGGTACGAACAAAAACGATGACCAACATGAACCACATTGTCAAATCAAAGCATATCACGCGGCGGCATCGAGCGAGTAGCGACAAGGACCTCCCCGCGGCACGAAGCACCAGCGTTGTACGCATCCTCCACGTCCAGGAATCCCGGGCCCACCGCTGCCCCCGCTTTCCGTCCCGTCGCCCCGACTCCTCGTCCCCGAGCCGTCCGCCGCGACCCAGCGCCACCTCCGATTCTTCTCCCCGGGCCGTCTTTCTAGAACCTCCTCCGCCCCGGGCTTTGACCACACCGCGCCTGCGCGAGACTAGGGGGAGATTCCGGCGCCTTCAGCTGAGGGATGGCGCTGGAGCTGAGCCTGGGCTCGTTGGTCTCGGCTTCGCCGCCGGCGGGCGGGGCGCTGGCGCCGCCGCCGCCCCTCGCCCCGCCCGGGAAGGAGCAGCAGGTGGCCGGTGTGGGGATTCTGCTACAGATCTCCATGCTCGTGCTCTCCTTCGTGCTTGGCCACGTCCTCCGCCGCCACCGCTTCTACTACCTCCCGGAGGCCAGCGCCTCGCTCCTCATCGGTATGTACGCGTCAACTGCTGGGCCATGAGCTCGAAACCCTAGCTCCCTGGCCGCACTCCTTGGGCGTGAATATGGAAGTAAGGTGGGGGTAAAGATGGTCAGAATGGAATTGGATCACTTTAATGGCTGAAATGCTCATAATTCGTACCAACCGTGCACACATCCCGGTTGACTCATTTTCGACGATGTTTTATATGCTACAACTGGCAGCCTTAGTTCCAAAGTTCGTTTTCCATGCTTCATTTAGTTTCCTGCCGAACTGGAGTGTGTCTTCGATGTAAATTTGATTGCTAACGTGATGATTAGTTTATCAGCAGAATTGGATTGTGTCTTCATTTAGTACTTGTCTAGTTCTCTGAAGAGCCCTTAAAGTCAGTGTCCTGTCCTGTGTCCCTGAGGGCACAATGCCTATGTTCAGTCCTGCATCTCCAGTCTCGTTTACAACTTGAAGTAAAGACAACTGATTAGTGTTCACTCTGGATTTCTCTTTAGATCAGTGCCTTTTCAGCCTTACTGTGTTTCCAATTGTTAGACATGAACCTGAAATTCATTTTATTATGGCCTTGAGCTAAAACTAGGTAAATTATATTCATGGTTACTTTGGACTTGGATAATGGCAGGTTGTGTTTTGATGCCATCTTTTTTTTTACTGAATTTGCTATTTGTAATGCCATGCTACTTATATTAATGAGCTATATGATGTTGATAGCTGTAAGTTCGTTTGAGGTCCTCCTGATTCCAACTATAGTAACTGGCTATGGGAATCCTGTTGAAAAATGCTATTCAAAATATGCCCTCTAGCTCTAGGTGACGTGAGTCATCTAATCTAACTATATGTAAAGTTTGAAAATAAAGCCTTCGAAAAAAAGGAAAAGAGAAGTAGGGGGGATAATAAATCATCTCCATGCAGTATGTAATCTTGACCACTGAAATTTAGTGCAGTCATATGCTTCAAGTGGTACCTTTGAAGGAAAATAAGTAATAAAACAATGCTCCACTGTTAAAGCCTATGGGCCTATTATGCTTTCATGTTAGACTACATGGTGTTTTGGCAGCTTCTGTTAAATGGCACACACAGAACAAGACTATATATGAACCATCCTAATAATCCTCATATCCACTACTGCAGTACTGCATGCTTGTAGCTTCTAGTATAAATAATACTGAGAAGTTATATCCATTGCAATCAGATACTCTGATACCTAGTCCAAAAACATCACAGAAGATGACTTAAAAAACATCTTCTGGTATTTATTATGGAGTGAAAAAATTGAACACTCAGATTCAATAACAACAACAGCAACAACCAAGCCTTTTAGTCCCAAGTAAGTTAGGGTAGGCTAGAGTTGAAACCCAACAAGAGTACCATCAAGATTCTGGCACATAGATAGCCTCTTTCCACGCACTCCTATCCAAACACAAATCTTTCGGGATACCCCATTCTTTTAGGTCCCTTTTGACTGCTCATCCCATGTCAAGTTTGATCGCCCCTTACCTCTCTTCACATTATGGCCCCGTCTTATGATGCCTCTATGCACTGGTGCTTCTGAAGGTCTCATTTGGACATGTCCAAACCATCTCAGCCGATGTTGGATAAGTTTTTTTTTCAATTGGGGCTTCTCCCAGCTGATCACGTATCTCATCATTCCTCACTCGGTCCAGCCTTGTATGCCCACAGATCCAACGTAACATTCGCATCTCCGCTACACTTACCTGTTGAACATGTCGCCTTTTGGTAGGCCAACACTCCGCTCCATGTAACATTGTAGGTCTAATTGTCGTCCTGTAGAACTTGCCTTTGAGCTTTTGTGGGACCCTCTTGTCACATAGAACACCAGATGCTTGACACCACTTCATCCATCCCGCTTTAATCCAATGGTTAACATCTTCGTCAATATCTCCATCTCTCTGTAACATCGATCCCAAGTATCGAAACTCGAAAGGAATCCTTCTTAGGTACTACATGGCCTTCCAAACTCACTTCTCCCTCCTCTCCAGTAGTAACAAAGTCATATCTCATATATTCAGTCTTAGTCTTACTGATTCTAAAGCCTTTTGACTCTAGGGTCTGTCGCCACAGCTCTAGCTTCCTATTTACTCCCTCATGGCTTCCATCCACTAGCACTACATCGTCGGCAGTGGCGGAGCGTCGTAGAGGCGAAGCGGGGCACCGGCCCCTGCTTTCTCTGGAAGATTTTCTGAAGGATCCCGTCAATTGTCTCATGCTAGATTGGATTGACAGCCCTTGGCGTGTTTTTTCAGGCCGCCAAACCATGTCATCCATACATCTCTCCGTCTATATGCATGCATAGACGTAGATTGCAGTACCAGCACAGGTTGCCGTCCAATCACACGACTTGACTCATGCTTGCACACCTTGCATCACCGTATGGAAGACTAGTACCTGTACAATTGCCCCTCCCCCACTCAATGTTACTTCACGCTCCGCCACTAATCGTCGGCACAGAGCATACACCAAGGGATATCACCTTGTATATCTCGTGTGACCTCATCCATCACCAAAGCAAAAAGATAAGGGGTTAATGCTGACCCTTGATGTAGTCCCACCTTAATAGGGAAAGCATCTGTGTCGCCATCAGCTGTTCGAACACTAGTCATGACGTTGTTGTACATGTCCTTGATGAGGGCAACATACTTTGTTGAGACCTTATGCTTGTCCAAAACCCACCACATAAGATTCCTAGGTATTTTATCATAAGCCTTCTCGAGGTCAATGAAAACCATGTGTAAGTCCTTCTGCTCCCTGTACCGCTCCATCACTTGTCTTAGTAAGAAAATTGCTTCTATAGTTGACCTTCCGGGCATGAACCCAAATTGGTTCAAGGTGATACATGTCATCCCTCTTCTCTCTCCCATAACTTCATAGTGTGACTCATTAGCTTAATCCCACGGTAGTTAGTACAACTTGTTTAATCAATGAGAACGACCATAAAGTAGTTTCTTGTATAGGAGGTGTAACTCTGTGAAGCCAACTCAGGTCACCAATAAGTAAAACGATATTTAGGGAGAAATAAATTAAATTCTACCATTATTCTTGTTCTTATTGTATCTTAAAAATTGGTGCTTCCCTTAAGACTTGTTGCATGAGATTTGTTTTTTTTCATTTTGCTCATGCATAATTCAGGTATTCACTTTGGGACTTTCATGTCTGTATTGCAGGTCTAGTCGTTGGTGGCCTTGCCAATATTTCAAATACAGAAACCAACACTAGGTTTGTATTGTTTTTTTTTTTTGCAATTTAATCTACTATACATCTTCAATAGCCTTTCGATATTCATTGTAATTTATATTTTAGATTCACACATTGAGCATGTGCCCATTGATTATGTCTTGTTCATTTCGATTTGCAGGACGTGGTTCAACTTTCACGAAGAATTCTTCTTCCTGTTCTTATTACCCCCAATAATATTATATCCTTTTTTGCATTTTTCTCTTACACTGTTGATTTTCTTGACGAAAAGGTTTACCCCATCTCGGCATCTCCTAATGCTTATTCATAAATATCCATACTGGAGTACTTCCTTTCAAATATTATATTTGTATTCCTTGACTTCAACATACTCAATCAGGATTCAGCTTATCTCCAGTAAGTACATCACAGTGGTTGCATTCTTCTTTACCTATGTCCTAAGCTACTTTTTAAAATCTGTTACTTGGTTTTCAGAAACCATTCTTTGCGAACTTTGGGGCTATTGTAACTTTTGCCATTCTTGGGACATTCATTGCTTCTGTTGTAACAGGGATTCTTGTGTAAGCAATTAACAAACTCTGTTTGCTACATTTTGCTGACATCTTTTGTTTCCTAATTCTATTCTTTTATTATACTGCAGCTATCTTGGTGGGCTGACATTTCTAATGTATAAACTTCCACTGGTTGAATGCCTTATGTTCGGTGCTCTTATATCTGCAACTGATCCTGTCACAGTGCTATCAATATTCCAGGTGTCTGGTTTTGCTTTCTTTTTTTATTCTTTAACCTTTCGTTTTCTATAATCTTCGAAGCCATTTTTACAGAAAATGTTATCATCTTATTATTATGATTTTTCTATGGGATTAATGCACATTTTAGGAAGGAATTCACCAATTAATAACTTAATAAGTTGTCTCTATTCTTTAAATAAGTTCCAATGTTCATAGTTCCTCCTTTCTTAAGCATTCTGTGATATGGTTTATTGATACGTGTTAGTGATTTTTAAATTATGCTCCTTTTTTTGAACGTAGCAGTAAATCATGCCTTACACATTAGGTTGGGGTTAGAAAGAGTAATTTTTGTCATCCCCACATTATAGCGATTATGAAATCCAACAGGCCCAATTATGCAGCCTATCATGTTTACATCTGAAACAGGAGACCCTTTCCTAGAACATTGCATCATGAAATTCATACAAAGTCTTGCTTTCCAAGCTGCAGTGTGAAATGGACAAGAAACGGCTTGAGCATTTCGCATCCTATCTGAAAACTTAAGGTTTACCTGGAAAACAAAAGGCTCATATTCCCATTTTCCGATAAAAATTTCTTCAAAATCTTAGCGACTCTTCTTTCTCGTATGGTTATACCCTCTTTTTGTTAGTTTATAAGTCCAAAACTTGAAAATCTATGATAATCAATGGATCCTGATGTTTCATCAGAACAGTGATCTCCTTAGCTGTAAAAATATTACTCCCTCCATCCCATAATATAAGGCATATATTTTTTGGGACGGTCTTTAAAGCGGAACTTTGACCGTTGATTTCTTTTAAAATACGATATCAATAAATACAAAATTATCATCATCTTAAAGTACTTTTGAATACAATTCTAATAAACATATGACATGCATACACTAAATATTTATATTTTTTGACTGAATTATTAGTCAAACATTTTAAACGTTGTCTTTTCTGAAAACATACACACCCTATTTTATGGGATGGAGGGAGTATTTTTTTAGTATTGTGATGTTTCAGTAAGCAGCAATTTTTACATTCTCCAGTAGATGTCCTTAGGTCTCACTACTCAGAGTCTGTTGTTCCAGCAGTACCATAACCCAAATTTTATGGAAAATTTCTAGAAGAAGACAGGGCAAATTTCTGATTCTGAAGACGATGTTGTCTATAAACTGACAATGCACAGCTCTTGAATACGTTTCTGTGCAGGAACTGGGCTCTGATGTTAACTTGTATGCCTTGGTGTTTGGAGAATCTGTTTTAAATGATGCGGTCTGTTTTCACTTCTTTCCAGTGCACCAGTGCATGCAAGAATAGTCAGTACTTATAACTAACTTACCTGTCTCCCTGTTTCGGAAGGACAGATGGCAATTTCTCTTTACAGGTCTACTTCTGGCTATGAGCTGATTCATATTTTGCAAGGCATGTTTCTGTTGCTTATGTATGTACTTCTCTTCAGGACAATGTCATCAGTCAGAAGTCATGCAGCAGCTGGCGAGAACTTTTTTATGATGATACTCCAGTTTCTTGAGACCTTTGTTGGTTCAATGTCATCAGGTTGATCTTGTGCTCCAAATTCAGATGCCACATGGCTCTAAAGTTTATGAAGTCATCTACTATCCTGTGCACTGTGTGTACTAGTCTATGAAATTTGGCATTTCACACAGAAAAGAGTTAGCACCGAGAAATTTCTGTTTCTATTTCCCCCCCTGGTTTTAAATATAACTCACGGTTAACTTTTTCCCACAAATTGGATTGTTTGTCTTAATAAAAAATTTGTGTAAACATATAAGAAAACAAGTCATGCTCAACTTCTCTATAATAATAAAACATATCACAATAAAATAAATAGTAACTTACGGATTTTTTGAATAAGATGGATGATCATAGTTTAGAAAAAATCAACCGTGACATATTTAGAACTGGAGGGAGTACCATTTTTTTACAATCTAACGCATGGTATCATTCTCAACCAAAAATAGGCAATATACAAATGGTCTAGGTACAAATTTATTTGAACTGAATCTGCTGCAACATTTACCTGTTTGGTTATTTTTACATTAACCATCTTACATTGGGCATAAGTGCAGTATCATGTTACCAATAAAACATAAATAAGAGGTTGATAGTCATATTATCATGTTATCAAAGCATAAACGAGCATGTAGATCTCTTTAAAGTTTAAACTATGCTGAGTCGGTTCCTGTATTTAGCTTCTGTCATATACGGGAAGACTTATAACAACGCCAGAAACATGCTTGAAGCAATGGCAGCGCAGGGTAGTGGATGAAGGATTGCAGGTTTCTGGAAGTTCATCAGGTCACCCTGTTGTTAGATACTTAGCAGTTGGTTTGTTAGCATATGATCAGCATATTTTAGGGAAGTTGTTGGAGTCGTACTAGGGCATCCTTCGTACTAGTGTCTCCTTTCCTTGAGTTCTCTCGTGGGCTCAAGTGCTCAACACCATCGCTGACACCAATGCTTTGACCCTGAGGTCCTGGACCCTGGCCTGCTCTCTCTCATGGCTACATTATTAGAGGGCAACCATCCTCTAGTTCCCCACCGCTATCACAGCTTAATATCATCTATTAATTTGCATATTCAGTTTTGTAAACAACACCTCTGTTTGAAAGTGACGTTATTATGTCGAATTGATTAACTTTGTGTCTCATGGGAGTAGTTTCTTAATGGTTCCACTCTTTTGCGATTGGTTATTTTAACTACAACAAATGCATACCATTTCCTTGTTTTTCCTTTCTAATTTTCGAAACAATAAACCAAGAGAAACTCTTGCATGGATTAAATAATATTTGACACACATTTTTTGATTTGGGACGGATTTTCTGAGAATAAGAATATTTTTCTTCATTAATTATCTGATTTTGAGTTTTCCCTGCCATTATTCATTCATCAGGTTATATAACTGTTCCGTTTCATGATTTGCAGGTGTGGGAGTTGGATTTATCTCTGCTCTTATATCCTTTTTCCTATGTCTTAAATGCAAAGCTTTGTTTCTTTCATATGACCGATAATTATCCACAACCTTATGATTGATCTGTTCATCTAGTGTAGTGTGCTCTTGCTTTTGCATTGAATGCACTTTGGGACATCTTCTGATATATCTACCAATGTATTTATCACTTGTTCTCCTTATTGGTATACTTTCTATTTTTTAATGTAGCATGCCTCATTATTCTTCTTGCCTAATTCATTTGAGTGGTTAGTGTGTCAGACTGTCAGTAGTGCTGGCTTCTAAGATTTATATAAATTTGGAGCATTTAGGCAATATATTGTGCCTCCAATTGCTTAATCTGCATTGAGTTACTGTGTGGTCTGTGAGTCCTTGACCACTCATTACCTATTCAAATATGCTGGATTGGATGTTGACAAGTAAGTCATATCATGCTGCCTATTCAGTTTTCAATCCTTTTTGAAGGATTGATATATGTTACCTTGTTACTAATGCTTAATTTGGTGATCTGTGTTATTATTTCAGTCTGCAGAACTTGGAGTGCTGCCTTTTTGTTCTCTTTCCATATTTCTCGTAAGAAACCTTCTGAACTTCAATCCTTTTTCCTTCTGGGAGATTTCTTTCAGTGAAACTGTGGATTATTTCTAGGTATATGTTAGCAGAAGGGCTTGGCTTGTCAGGGATTGTTTCTATATTATTCACTGGGATGGTAAGAACTATGCAATTTATTGTGTTATATCATGAATCAATGCTTGTACCGTGGCTATGCCTGAGCCTGACATATATTTCCTATTTATCGTCAGGTTATGAAGCGCTATACATACTCCAATCTTTCAGACAACTCACAGCGCTTTGTTTCTGCCTTTTTCCACTTGTTGTCATCTTTGGCTGAAACATTTGTGTAAGCATCATGAGCACTTATATTTGAGTAAGGAATTTCCTAATTGGGAAACACACTTTGTTCCTTATTGGCTGTTCATGACCTTTTTAGGTTCATTTATATGGGTTTTGATATTGCCATGGAAGAGCATAGCTGGTCACATGTTGGCTTCATCTTCTTCTCAATTGTATCCTTAACAAACTTTTCTATTTTCACAATAGTTGTCAGTTGCATTGCAGCCTTTCAATTATTTAGTTTAACTTCGTTTCTTTGTTTCCCTCGTACTTTGTTTCTTTGACCTAGTCCAAAACAGATATTCATAGTTGTCGCAAGGTACTGCTATGATCTCCCTTTAGAACTATAGTAGTTATTATTAGATTGCATAGCGACATGTCTATATTTATTTCTCCATAGTTTTTAGCAAACCTTATATTGGTACTAATAAATACTGCTGCCAATGCCCATGGTGAGATTTATTTGCAAGGCTCATACTTCAGCATTATGCATCTACGACAGTAAAGTACCTTACAAAAAATGATATATTCCAAATATTTAATCCACTGTATATTCAAGTTAAGCCTCAGTGCATGTAACAAACACTGCTTCATTCTTACTACTTCCATTTATCAAGGAATTCATATCCAATATGTAGATCAATCTTCTTTTTATTTTGCTTTGTTTGAAGATAAACTGATGCATCTTTTTAATGTATAGGGCAGCAAATGTCTTTTCTTGTGCGTACTTGGTTAATATGTCTCGGCCAGAACATCGTCGTATACCTCTAAAGCATCAGAAAGCACTTTGGTTTAGCGGTTAGTGCCATTGTAGCTATGATTTTGTACTTATCTGACTGACACTTTTATGGAGCTCACTTTTGTTTTGGGACAACAGGGCTTAGAGGGGCCATGGCTTTTGCACTTGCTCTCCAATCTGTGCATGAACTTCCAGAGGGACATGGAAAAACGATATTCACCACCACCACAGCCATTGTTGTTTTGACGGTACTGGCTTTATCTTTGACACTTTGTTTTAACCAGCACAACAACAACAACAACAATCAAGCCTTTTAGTCCCAAGCAAGTTGGGGTAGGCTAGAGTTGAAATCCAACAAGAGTCACCATCAAGATTCCGGCACATAGATAGCCTCTTTCCACACACTCCTATCCAAACACAAATCTTTCTTGTTTTAACCAGCACACTTTAAAATAATAAAGATGTGGATTGGGGTGCTGTCTGTGATTGAACTTACCAGTGTCTTTGTTACAACTGGCTAAAATACATGTAAACTCTAGTTCCTTGAGATAATGCGCCACGCTTGAAGTTCAGTTACACAACTGTCATAATGGTTGCAGTTTTGTACAATTCACTTGTAGCATTTGCTGTTTGCCTATTGCAAAGTTAATTAAAATTTGCAAAGTCGTTTATTAAAATTCAGTAGCAAATTAATCGAACTATCGTGTGCATTCTGTCAACTAAAGGTATTTTTTCTTTGTAAAAGGTCGCAGTTCTGGCTTTCTGAAATATTGTATGGAATGAAGTCTACTGCATTGCTTTGATCAATTGCGACAAATCATGCAGGTGCTTCTTATTGGAGGGTCAACAGGGACTATGCTAGAAGCTTTAGATGTCGTTGGAGATGAAAACACATCAATTGAAGTAAGGTTCCATTGCACAATTTATCCTTTTTTTAGAAAAGCTAACTTTTAGCGTGCTGTATTTTAAGTTTTAACCCATTTCTATGAGATGTGTGACTACAGCCAGCATATAGTTATGGGAATATCTAGTGTTATTCACATTCCAATGTGGTCTGAATCATCCATCCATCCATATACTATCTATATACTATAAAGCTCACTAACAATAATTAATTATATTTCTCTTAACATGCAACCTATCCACGTCATCGCAAGGTCTACCACCCACCACACCACTCATTTAGTCATTTATTACTTCCATCGATTTTCTGTGGCTAACATCACTTATGCATGTAGGCTTAGGAGAAGAAGAAAAATACACACATATTTCTCTAATATTCTTAGTACTTTATTTACTACATCTCATTTTATAAATCATGTTTGTATTCGATACTATAAATTCCTGCTGCAACGCGCGGGGTATCATCTAGTATTGATTTTCTCTGTGACATGGCAATAATTGTATTTTTACATTGCAAATATAAAGGGAAGAATCTCTTTCTTTGTAAAAGAGCCGACCCAGTACTGAAGGTCCCACACAAAATCAATCAGTATTCTTAGTTAGACAAAATTGGCTGTATGGCATTCTACTTGGACGGGCATACAAATTTGTGTTCAGTTTGCTACTGTGGCCATTGAGTGAGAGCCAAAAAGGACGAAGAAGGAATTATATTTTGGCTGCCTTTATGATACTTTCTCCAATACTCTGAAAAACAACATCAGTTAAGTCATCATCCACATCATGATTATATGATGTGTTTGGCCCCTGGTTATTAAAGCATCGTGGCAAAACTCTTCTCTGGTGCTCTATACCGATTGTCTGAATGTCTCTGGCGGCGGCTGAACTGGAAGGGGAGCGGCAACAGCTGCAGCTGATCTGGACGGGGAGTGGCAGCAGGGATCCATCTGAGGGCTAGGGACGTGGATGAGGCTAGTGGCCAGCGGAGGGAGACAAAGAAGATGGGAGCAGCACTGGTTCTGGCCGTCTCGTCCTGCTCTGCGGCTGCCCTGGGGCTTTGATGTTGGCATTTGCCTCCCTTCTCTTTTACCTTCTACTACCTCCTCCCATTGAACTAAAAAACGTCATATCTTAATGACCAGAGGGAGTATCTGTTTTCTTTTCTTACCTTTTTCTTCTATCCTCCAATGTTGCTTCTGTTATTTTGGAAGGGGTTTTGAAGTTCGCTTTAATGTTTGAAACTAAAAAAAAGTAGTCATTCTCACTTCAACCTTTTATCG
The DNA here is from genome assembly GCA_030272315.1 of Paspalum vaginatum. Taxonomy (NCBI): domain Eukaryota; kingdom Viridiplantae; phylum Streptophyta; class Magnoliopsida; order Poales; family Poaceae; genus Paspalum; species Paspalum vaginatum. The sequence goes on from CM059013.1 coordinate 22,774,372, forward strand.
CTTTAATTACCTTCGTTCGACCAAATTCGAACATTTTGTTATGGATTTGTAGATATTGCCTTGGCCCCTGTGACAGACCTAAATTCAGGCTTAGTGAAACTCTGGTTGATTCCCACATGTAATTTCATGCATTTAAATGATTTCAGGTTATTTACTCTTATATTGTCATGCTATTTCCTTGCTTTTAATACATCTGAGGGTAAGCTATTCTATGTTCCACCATTCTCAGAATTACGAGGATAACAATGGTTACATGCCTCCGAGTTATGAAGAAGGTGCATCCTCAGGGGGAGGATTGAGAATGAAACTCAAACAATTTCACAAAAGGTATTTGTTCTGTGTTTCCATTTGCTTATGAGTCATGGCAATACAAACAATTGCTTAGCCTTTTCTAATGATGATGCAGCACGACATCATTCACTGCCCTTGACAAGAACTATCTGACTCCATTTTTCACCAGTCAGACTGACGATGATGATGATGACTTCAGTGAGTAACTTATTTTGACCAACAGATGTGCAGTAAACAAGAGGTCTCAATAGAGGCTTAATTGATAGTTCGTGTGCAAACTTGTTACTTGTATGACATCATTATTTTGTTCTCTCGTTCGTACTATATCTTGTCAGTTTAATTAGCAATTCATGTGCAATTAGTTCTATCTATAAACACTGATTCACCCACTTCATTATTTCTGAAATTGTTCTTTGTTCTCTAATTGATTTCTGGCAGGTGAGCAACCCCAAAACCGGGTTTTATGATCAATAGCAGAATTTGAGTTTCTACCTATATCAAGCTAAACACATGGAGCAGAACTGATGTCCATCATAGCGTGTGTGATCCGGTTGAGATATAGGAGCATACTTAGTTGAGTAGCATCTGGAGATATCTGTATACGGTAGGATAGAAATCATAATGCTCAAATTAATTCTTCCCCTGGGGGATGGTGATAGCCGGGCCGCATGTATATATTTGTAGGCCTCCTTGAAACCTGGTGAAGCTCAAGAAGAAATGCAGAGTATTGCTGGAAATTTGTCTGATTATAGACTTTGTGTTAGGTTAAATGTAATAAAAACCAGATTTACAATGGTTTACTATGTCGGCTGAGAGGCGCTTGTTGGAAAATGCTCAACTGTCTCGCTGGCTGGTACAGCAGTTAAGACAAAAAATACCAAGGATTGTTAGCTCAGTCATGACAAAGTCATAGGCCTACATTGGTTGGTTCTATTAGCGGCTAATAATCAGCTGGCTAACTAACTGCTCTTAGCCAAATTTGCTGACTAGCAATTAGCCGACAATCTATTAGCCTGATGACATTTGGTTCTAGATAGGGGTGTAAATGGTATGAATATTATCCGTCCGTATTCGAGTTTTGATCGGTTTAGAAGGGTTAAGATCCGATCCGTATTTGAGTATGGACATTTAGTGTTCGAGCCGTATCCGAGTATTTAAAGTTAGATAAATACGATGTTAATAACCATTCAAATCTTATCAGACGCATTTGATCAATTTCCGTATCAGATCTGAATCCGAAGAAAAAAAAATGAAAACAAATGCGGTATCAATAATATCTGTCCGTATTCGATTCGATTACAGCCTTAGTTCCAATAGTTAATATATTAATTAATAGAGTGAAGTCTAATTTACCCTTTTAACTTATCACTGAATCTAAAAAGCCACTGAATCTAAAAAGCCCCGTTAACTCCAATACTGGGCAAAACACACCCCTTGTTAAAACCATACAAATTACCCCCTTAGTGGTTTTGCACTGACAAATGGGCCCCGCTTTTACTCCTTCACTGACATGTGGGCCCCACCCCTTCTTCTTCCCCTTCCCTTCCCCCTAGCTGGGAGCCGCCGTCGCCCACGGCAAGCCCTGTGCCGTGTCAGGTGCTACTGTTGCTCACCTGGCCGCCACCCTCCGCGCCGTGTGCGGGGCTACCGCTGCCCGCCGCGCACCACTAGATGCTTCGGCGTGCATGGGGCCTCAACTGCCACTGACTGTACTTCCCCGCGACCACCCAGTTGGCCACGTCCTTCCCACGGTCAGGGCATCGGCTCCTGTCTTCCTTCGCAACATCTCCTTCCCCCTCAGCTTATCCTCCTCCAAGCGACCGCCTGGGCAGCGCATAGCGGTGGTGGTGGCACAGGCTAGGAGGGGTGGCGGCGGAGCGGCGGCTGTGGCTGCTGGGGCAAGCGGCATTGGCAAGGCGAGTAGCGTTTGCGGGTGCGGCGAGCGGCTGCGTCGGCGATGGGCGGGCTGGCCAGTCAAGAGGCCACAAGATCGGGCCATCGGACACAAGCAGCGAGGCGGCCGGGCGAGCGGCGTCGCGGGCGGGGCGAGCTGTTGCGTCGGCGGTGGGGCGGGGCAAGCTGCTACGTCGGTGGTGGTCGGGGAGAGCGGCGACGTCAGCGGCGGAGAGGAGATATGGAGGAAGAAGGGGTAGGGCCCACATGTCAGCCAGGGAGGAGTAAAAGCGGGGCCTACTTGTCAGTGCAAAACCACCAGGGGGTAATTTGTATGGTTTTAACAAGTTAAGGGGTGTGTTTTGTCTGATATTGGAGTTAAGGGGGATTTTTAGATTCAGTGATAAGTTGAGGGAGGTGTGGGTAAATTAGACTTCACTCTAACTAATAAGTGTAAGAATTCTTTTATGTGATATTAGTTGTTAGATAATATTAGCTAGGTTAAGCAAGTTAATAAAATAATGTTAGCCATAGTAACAATTTAATTGTTAGATGATTTATTAGCTAACTGTTTGGCTCTTTAGCTGCTATTTTTAGTGGACTATTAGCCATAGGAATCAAGCAGTTGTAAAAACATATCTTTAAAAGATTTAAGGCCTATTTCTATCATAATTTTTTATAGGAAAACTAAAGGAAAGAAAAGGGAAGCAAGAATAACGTTTGGGACATCGGAAAGCATATACCCCTTTTCTTTGGAATATTGTAGCCCCTTCACAATTCTCATGAACGGAAAAAAAAAATCCACTTGAACCTCTTGTTTTCTCCTGTTCGTGGAAGCCTGAGGCACACAGCCATGAACTAGCAGGAAGATGAAGGATTAGCCACAAAGCAACTACACTTCGCAAGACAGCCTTGGTCATCCTCACCGCACCGGCATATGCTACTGTACAGATCCAAACCACAGCTCGACGTCCAGCGCTTCCCAAAGAAGAGCACCCTGTGCCTCGTTGAGCACCCTGCGCCTCGTGCTTGTAGCTGCGGCCGCCGCCGCCGCCGCCGCCATGTATTGAAGCAGATGGGTAAAACTCATGTTGGCTTATATTCATATGATGAACTCATGGACATCACACGATAGGTCCCAGACCTCAGGAAATAACAAACAAAGTGGTCACATCTTGACTCCCTTTATAGTTTACTACGTTCCAAACATGTGTTTTTTCTCTGTTTTGTTGCTTCCCTTATGTATTTTCTTGTATTCTTTCCTATTCTAGTGTTTTTCATTCGTTTGTTGCCAACGGAGCCTTAATTTTTTTACCGAGCAAAAGGATCAGTTTTTGGTGTCTCCAAATTTTTTAATGTAGTCATGATAAAGCAGAACGACTAGTTGTTGATACGGTTTCGCGCCAAACACTCCAAGAACCTCAGGGCTTGCGTAGGAAGGCACAAAGCACCTTAGGGTCGCCCTGACCACACCGGTCTGTCCGGCGTGCCTCACTGGATACTGGATAGTCCAGCGAGGGGCAGAGACTCCGGTAAATCTAGATCAAATCCCTAGGGAGGGACCCCGTTAGGGAGAATCGATGCTAGGGGTTTCTCTAGCGTCAGCTGACCACCTAGAGCTCCCTAAGTTGGTGTAGAGTTGAGAGAGGCGAAAATTAGGGCTGCAGAGTTGAATTAGGGTTTAGGAAAAAAGATACGCATAAAAATAGATAAAAGTAATGATTGGTTCGATAGGTGATACCTCAATCGGCCTTACCCCTTCATATTTACAGGGGAGAGTGGTCTTGACCCTTGTACAAGTCGAACACTGCGAGATCATGCACAAATCATGGGATTCCTCTTGGATTCGACCATACCGGACTATCTGGTACACTCCACCAGAACATCCGGCTCCAGTGGATTGTCCGATGCTGCCCACCGGACAGTCCGGTGGTGGCGGCTAGTTGCAGGGCCTGCCCAATTTGGTGCTCAACACATAGCCCCTGTCTTTTAGTGAAGGTAGCACCAGCATCACTACATCTTCGAGAAATAACATATCTCACAAGACATAACAAATTCGAAGCAAATCCAAAACCCGATGCAACACATCGGCTCTCTCAAGCATCTTGCCACATGCTTGGATAATATCTCTTTAATAAGTGGCCATACAATGCTTTGGGAGTTCATTACCTTGCAGATCCTCCAATATATAAGCATTGCCACGAACCACCCGCATTACTCTATAAGGATCTTCTTCCCAGCTTGGAGATCACTTGCTAAATCTTCTATCTTTAGTCTTCAATGGCAGCATCGTGTTCCACATGAGTTTTCCAACCTGAAAAGAGTTGCCATTTACCTTCTTGTTATATGCCTTGGCAACCACGAGCTTGCCCTTCTCAATCTCCTTTAAAGCCATCAACCTCTTGTTGGTGACCTCATCAATGTTGTCCATCATTAAATCATGATACTCGCCGATATCTAAATCATTTTGCCTAGCAAACCTGTAAGCATCTAAGTTCACCTCTACAAGCTCAAAAGGAGAAGTAATCTGTAGTCATCACTACAAACCGATGCCCCTTGGAAGATGACGGATGAATCTCTCCATGAAGTCCAAGCCTCATCATCTGAATGGCCAAGGCTTGATGATAGGATGCAACTTAGCAGAGGGAACCATGTAAATCTCCAAATTTCTAGCACACTTGACATCCCTTGTAATACTTCAAGCAAATGACAATCATAATAGGCCAATAAAAGCCAGCTCTTCTCAAAAGGCACTTCATCTTCAAAGCCGATTGATGAGTACCACAAATACCTTCATGCACCTCAGCCATAGCTAACACAACATCATCAGCACTTAGACCTTTAAGCACAATACAACTAGCAATTTGATGGTACAACTCATCATCAATCAAAGTATGTATACTTGAAAGCAGCTCGCCGAACCTTTCTATCTGTTCTAGCACAAGGATCACGTAGATAAGTAACAAAGGGCACCCTCCAGTCATCTGTGAAGGTTGGATCAGCACCTAAGAGGGGGGTGAATTAGGATTTCTAAAACTATATCTCTCTAAAAACTACAACTACTAAGCAAAACCTTTGCAATATAAATCTAGATATGTGCACTAAGATTTTTTGATGTAGGTTAGGCCCGATCTTCCGTGAGGTACGTCGGTTTAGGGGTGGAGAACTCGACATTGGTGATGAAGGTTCTGAGCCAAAGGTTTGAATCCTTGCAATCACAACACCACTACTACGATGGCTATCGACCGTGTGATGCGCGCAATCGACTTCGCCAAGAAGGCTATTGTTCCTGCAATGCAACCTAGAGAACACCAGGAAGAATGAGGAGAAATGCAATCAAGAATTAACTTGTGCTCACAAAGTTGGGGTTTCACAAACCAAAGACGGCGAAACTGTTCACAATAGAATAATCTAAGCAAAACCAAAACCCTAACTTGTGTGGCGGGTACTATTTATATAGAGTTTATGTCGACCAACAATTCCTAGGCATGTCCATGATGGACTCCAAGATGATACATGGGCCAACAACCCTAAAAGAGCGAAACAGACCCTGGACAGATTCTGTCCTCTGACTTGCGACATGAATTCCTGATTACTCCGAACTCCAAATAACCTAAAACCAGTGTCATTGGAAAGGTTATATTCTTAGATTTCTAAGAATATGTGGATTGTCGAAATCAGAGTCTGTTTGTGGCCTGAGCAATGATTTTACTTATGACTGGTCCTGGACGTTGAGGAAGTCGACTCCGAGTAGAATTGGGCCTCCATCTTGTCTTGGACGTCCTTTTTACCCTCCTCCTAGTCCGACCTGATCTCCAAGGCTTTGATGGTCCTCTCCTAAGTTCCTAAGTACAATATAATCAACAATAACATTAGGTAACATACTATCCTCATAAGTATATGTATATGTACTTAGGAATGAGCTCACCTGTTGGTTCAATTGTCTTGCACGTGCTCTTGTAATAGGTCCTTGCATAATCATAGGAGTGATGTCCTCATCATCCTCCCCCTCTTGAAGCGAGGTCGTCATCGACGCTAGTTCATCTTCTTCCCCCAAGTATGGTTTTTTATCTGCAATGTTAAAGGTGGGACTAACCCAAAAATCTGCAGACAACTCAAGCTGGTATGCATTATCATTAATCTTTTCAAGCACTTTAAAAGGACCAGCAACGCGAGGCATAAGTTTAGATTTTCTCAAGTCTGGAAAATGGTCTTTGCGCAAGTGTAACCACACAAAAATAACCTGGTTCAAACAACACTTGTTTCCTACCTTTACTACCAAAAAGTTTATATCGCTCATTCATTTTTTCAATGTTATTCTTAGTTGTTTCATGCAAGTGTTGAATAAAATCAGCACGTTGAGAAGCATCCAAATGCACAGGTTCCTCGAAGGCAAAGATATTAAATCAATAGGAGCACGATGATTAAAACCATGGACCACCTAAAAAGGGCTAACTTTGGTGGTGGAGTGAACAGATTTGTTGTAAACAAACTTAATATGAGGCAAATACGCTTCCCACATTTTCAAATTTATTTTCAAAATAGCCCGGAGCATAGTAGACAAAGTCCGATTAACAACCTTAGTTTGACCATCAGTTTGGGGATGATATATAGCAGAAAACAAAAGCTTCGTCCCCAATTTAGTCCACAAGCTCCTAAAAAAATGAGTCAAAAATTTCGCATCACGATCAGAAACAATAGTATTTGGCAACCCATGTAAACTAACGATCTCAGTGAAAAACAAATTAGCAATATGAGAAGCATCGTTTGTCTTATGGCAAAGTATAAAATGTGCCATTTTTAAAAAGCGATCCACAACAACAAAAATGCTATCTCTCTCCTTAGTCTGAGGCAATCCCAAAACAAAGTCCATAGAAATACTAGACCCAGAAACACTAGCAACTGAGAGAGGCAAATAAAGACCACGTGGGTTAAGCTGAGACTAAGCTTTATTGCAAGTAGTGCAGCGTGCCACGTACCGTTCGATGTCCCACTTCAATTTTGGCCAAAAGAAATGAGCGGCCAGCACATCCATCGTTTTCTTCACACCAAAGTGACCCATCAATCCACCTCCACGCGCCTCTTGCAAAAACAAAAGACGAACAAAGCTATTTGGCACGCATAACTTGTTAGCTCGAAAAAGTAGTCCATCGTTCAGCACATATTTATTCCATGTCCGTCCCTCTCTACAATTTTCAAAAGCCTCTTTAAAATCAAAATCAGTAGCATACAACCCTTTTATGGTCTCTAAACCAAAGATACGATGATCAAGTTGTGACAACATAATATAACGGCGAGATAAAGTATCCGCAATAACATTCTCTTTTTCTTTCTTGTACTTAATGATATATGGAAACCACTCTATAAATTCAACCCATTTAGCATGTCGTTAATTTAGCTTAGCTCGACTTCTAATATGTTTCAAAGATTCACGATCAGAATGGATAACAAATTCTTTAGGCCAACGATAATACTGCAAAGTATCCAAAACACGAATGAAAGCATATAATTCTTTGTCATAAGTTGAATAATTTAGAGATGGCCCATTCAATTTTTTACTAAAGTATGCAACAGGTTTACCTTCATGTAGAAGCACACCTCCAATCCCAATGCTGCTCGCATCACATTCAAGCTTAAAAGTCTGACCAAAATCCGAAAGTTGCAGTAGAGGTGCATGTGTCACCTTATCTTTCAACATGTTAAAAGCTTTTTCTTGTGCTGGGCCCCAATGGAATATCACACCTTTCTTCATCAACTCATTAAGAGGGGGCGGTGATGGTGCTGAAATCTTTCACAAAACGCCAATAAAATCCTGCAAGACCAAGAAAACTGCGCACCTACGTGATAGTCGTCGGTGTCGGCCAGCTCCTAATGGCGTCAATCTTCGTCTCATCCACTTTAATTCCCTATGGAGTAACAACATAGCCGAGAAATCCAACTCGATTGGTGCAAAGGTGCACTTGTCAAGGTTAGCAAATAAGCACGCATTGCGTAGCGCAGCAAAAACAACGCGTAGGTGATCAAGATGTTCCTCCAAAGATTTGCTATAGATCAAAATATGATCAAAATAAATCACCACAAATTTACCAATAAAAAATAGAGAACCTCATTCATCAAGCGCACGAAAGTGCTGGCTGCATTAGTTAACCCAAAAGGCTTGACTAACCACTCATACAAGCCAAACTTGGTTTTAAAAGCAGTTTTCCATTCATCACCTAATTTCATTCGAATCTGATGGTAGCCACTACGTAAATCAATTTTGGTAAACATAACAGAGCCACTTAATTCATAAAGCATATCATCTAAGCGAGGAATAGGATGACGATATCGAATAGTTATATTATTAATGACTCTACAATCTACGCACATATGCCACGTACCATTTTTCTTAGGAACCAAAATGACAGGAACAACACAAGGACTAAGGCTCTCATGTACGTATCCATAGTCTAATAGCTCTTGGATTTGTCTTTGGATCTCCTTAGCTCCTCTAGATTAGTCCTATATGGAGCGCGGTTGGGTAAAGTGGCACCCGGAATCAAATCCATTTGATACTCAATCCCTCGCAAAAGGTTAGCAACAGCAGGTGGCAACGAGGAAGGTATATCATGAAGTGAAAACAGAACCCTCTTGCACAACAAAGCATAACCAGGAGCATCATCAATAGCACAAACAACAAGATCAGATTTTGTAGCAACCATAGCACCACATTTCAATTTAATAGCAGGAGAACTAGTAGAAGGTGTGGATGGTTCAGTTTTAGCGGGCACAATAGTTTTAGATATATGCTGATTTTCAGAAGCCAAAGCCTTGTCATGCTTTGTAGTTTCAGCTATTGCCCTATCGCATTGCACAATTTCAGATGGAGTCAAAGGAAGCAACATAATTTTCTTGCCTTTATGCATAATTGTATAAGTATTAGTTCTACCATGGTAAGTTGCATCAGTACCAAATTCCCAAAGTTTACCCAACAAAAGAAAACATGCTTACATAGGAACAACATCACAATCTATATAGTCATGATACATACCAAGAGAAAAATGTACTCGAGCAGTGTGTGTTACCTTGGCCTTACCGCTGTTGTTAAGCCATTAAATATGATAAGGATCAGATTGGGGATATGTGGAAAGACCAAACTTCTTGATAAAATCTGCACTCACCAAATTATTGCAACTCCCACCATCAATGATAGTACGAACACGGCATTTGTTGATGATAAACTAAATCTAAAATAGATTATGGCGTTAAAGCTTGTCCTCTTGTTCTACTTGTGCACTCAAGACACATTTGGACAACATATGTGCCATTGTGGGTGTAATCCTCTACATCATCTTGGCCAAATGCTGCAGAATCCTCCTCTGAAGCTTGTACATCATCCTCAACATCACTAGTACTGATGTAACCACCATCATCTGTAGCAATGTAGGCTTACTTGCTAGGGCACTCATGACATGTCCCATGCGTTTGCACTGGTGGCACACAATATTTGATGATGTAGTAGCAGGGGTAGCATCGGTCTTCTCTGTTTTAGGTACAAAAGTAGATTTGCTCACCTCAGGCTTAGTAGGCGTCGCTGCTGCTGCTTGTGGTGGTAAAGCGCATCTTAGAAGAAGAAACAACAAAGGTGCTGTGCGAAAGTTGCGTACAGCCCTACACTTCTTGTTTTGCCAAAATAGCAATCTGGAACAACTGGTCTGTGGATGAGTACTCTTTATAATCAACAATGTTTTGAATATCTTTGCACAAATCAGAATAAAAACGAGTCATAGTATCTTCATCCTCCTCATCAATATCACAACGCAACATAGTAACATGGAAATCATTATAGTACTCATGAATATAACGAGTGCCTTGATCAAAATGTTGCAATTTTTTCTTCAAATCATGCTTATAAGAAGGAGGAATAAAACGATTATGCATAGAACGTTTTAACTTGGACAATATAGAAGGATCTTGACCAAGTTTAACTAACCCATTCCACCATAAGATATAATAACCAGTAAATTCACTAGTAGCATAGCGAACACGTTGAGTAGCAGGACATCTCCCAATCTAAATAAGCATCAGTATCATATGATCCATCAAGGGTGGAATTTTAAATTTGACCCTAGCAAACTGGCTATCATTATCATATTTGTTACCTTTGGTGCCATGTCATGGAGGCGATCATGGTGGTTGCTTGCTTTTATTACCCTTATTACATTTATTACCTTTATCACCTTTGTACTAGTCTTGTTCGGTATAAAAGTCATCTTCATCTTCATCTTCATGATTAGAACCTTGGAAAGTCTTAGGTTCCTCAAAAATAGAAGAAGCTTGACTGGAGGTAGCAACACAGTTCTCAATAGCATCGAGTCTTGTCGACAAGTCATCCATCACAACACGCATATCGTGCACAATGGGAGTAAGCAAGTTCCTTCCTGAAATCACTAATAAGCTTGTTTTGTTCACCAATAAGTTTCGTTAGCTCATCCTTTATGACATATTCATTGCCTTCTTAAGGGGGAACATCTCCTGCCATAGTTAGTGAAAACAAGACAGAGAAAAATGACACAAGATTATCCCTGAAAAACTAATAGGTAGGTGGGATAGTTCACACTCAAGCGTGTACCAAGTGCTTGCAAATGTTCTTACCGTGCACAGCAAAGGATGAATGCTACCTGGAAGAAGCGACGGCGGCCAAGTGGCAATAACACAGCTGGAGCATGGGATGATTGCAAGACCGACCTGTATTGCTCAAGAGACAAATAGAGTGGAGCTTGGGATGGCTCAATATGTGGCTAAGCAAATAAAATAGTGTAACAGTTAAGCGAAGCTGAGTAATGATCCAAAGCAGGTGTTCATTGCTGGCCAAAAGCTAGTCCCAAGTCGGAGCACAATGTGTCACAGGAAAAACAAGTCAAAGGTGGAAGTATAGAAAGAAGGAAGGGAGGGTGAGGCGAGAAACAGAAACGAACTTCGGGGCTCTCCCTGCTGCAACACAATTTCTTTTTTTATTTTTTTACGCTTTTCTTTTTTTCTTTTGTCTCAAATGAGAACATAGAAAAATTTCAAGGAAAACAACAACAACACGGGAACACTGGCGGAAGCCCGAACTAGAACTATTGTGAGAGGGGTGAAAAACTTCAGGCGCCGAAAACCCTATTTTCCAGGCCAATTTTGGCAAAAATAATTTCACCAAACCCAACAAAGCAGGGACGACAAGATCCAAATTTTCTACCATTTTCAGAAATGTATAATTCTACCCTATTTTGAGTTTGGAGCGAATAGTTACGACCATTTTACTGATGACACCTCAAATTAGGGTTTCATGACGGTGGATGGAAGGACAAATGAATGAAAAAGCAAACTATGGACAAGGATGGTGGTAGAAACACAAGCACAACAACGAAGAACAAACCCTAACCAACAACCAAACTCAACCACAAAGGATAAAAACTCAACAAAGCAAATTGAAAATGACTATTGCGGCACTAAGGGCTATGTGACAGCAGAATATTTTTTTGGAGCTTTTTCTGGACTGTAGTTATGAAACAAAAACTAATCTAAAGGGATAGATGGAATTAACTAACGGGCGGCCTATAAATTGATACTAATTGATGTAAGTTAGGCCTGATCTTCTGTGAGGTACGTCGGTTTAGGGGTGGAGAACTTGACGTTGGTGATGAAGGCCCCGAGCCAGAGGTTCAAATCCTTGCAATCACTACACCACTACTCTGATGGTTATCGATCGTGTGATGCAGGCAATCGACCTTGCCAAGAAGGCTATAGTTCCTATAATGCAACCGAGAGAACCCAGCAAGAATGAGGAGAAACACAATCAAGAATTAACTTGTGCTCACAAAGTTGGGGTTTCACAAACCGAAGACGGTGTGTTCACGACAGAATAATCTAAGCAAAACCCAAACCCTAACATGTGCGTGTCTACTATTTATATAGATTTTATGATGACCAACAATGCCTAGACATGTTCATGATGGACTCCAAGATGATACATAGGCCAACAGCCCCATAAAAGTGAAACGGGCCCTGGACAGATTCTGTCCTCTGACTTGCGACGTGAATTCCTGATGACTCCAAAATCCAAATGACTTGAAACAGGTGTCATTTGAAAGGTTATCTTCTTAGCTTTCCAGGCACATATGGAATGTCGAAATCGGACTCTATTTGTGGCTTGTGTGATGATTTTACTAATGACTGGTCCTGGAGGCCGAGGAAGTTGACTCCGAGTAGAATTGGGCCTCCATCTTGACTTGGACGTCCTTCTTGCCCTCCTCCTAGTCCGAGCTGATCTCCAAGGCTCTTCTAAGTTCCTAAGTACAATATAATCAATAATAACATTAGGTAGCACACCATCCTCACAAGCATATGTACGGGTACTTAGGAACGAGCTCACATGTTGGTTCAATTGTCTTGCATGTGCTCTTGTAATAGGTCCTTGCATAATCATACGAGTGATGTCCTCATCAGTTTTGCTAATTGTAGCTCATTCTATCATGGCCAAGTCTTGCAACTTTGTTCCACCTAGAAACTAACCTATCATGCTAGTCTAGGAATGTAAGCATACAATTTGCAAGCATGTAAATGCGGAAGCTAAAGGGATAGGTAGAGAGGTGCAAACTCTCGATGATGATGAAGGTGATGGCACACGGAGGGGACACAACAATATTTTTTCTAAGGTTTGGGGAGGTCAACATGCCTATACCCCCTACTCCTCGTCTGGTGCCCCCACAGGGCTTTGCTCTCGCGTAGTCTTTAAAGGAATATCGCCTCACCCATGCAACGGTAGAGGATGGCAAAGTGGCCTTCGCAAAGGTCAAGCAACCTGGTCGGGTCTCCGGATATCCCTGGTACACACCCACATGAGCCCTTCTCTCACATAGTCTTGGACTACGGCCTTGGCCATGCAAGGGTAGAGGATTGTCGGGGCTGCTGGGGTCTTCTGCGGGCCTTCTCGCGGAGCTACCCAGTCGTCTCTACTAAGGAAGCTTTGGCCAACATGCCGAGGGCCTTCCTCCCTCTCACAAGTAAGGTGGTGGCCACTCCACACTCTGGAGGGTCTTGCAAGACTTACAAGCCCCACACTTACAAAGGTAAATGTGCACACAAGCACAGGTAATAGACAAATAGGCCTAAGCAAAGATGCAACTAAGCTCTAGCTATGTCGGGATGTGTTTAGTTAGCTCTAGTGATGGTTAGGCTCACAAATATGTGTCTCTACACTTCAAATGGGTATGAGGATTGTGCCTTAACAATATAATGAGCTCAGGAGTCACCAACCATGGAGTGGAGGATGGACAAGGGGGTATTTATAGCACAAACCTCAAAACTAACTGTTGGTAGCTTTCTTCCCTTTTCTGTGCGACCACCAGACTGTTCAGTGCATGTAACTAGCTAGCCATTGAGTCGACCGTTGGACTTGGAAATTCGACCATTGAGACCACCGGACCGTCCGGTGTTGCAACACCGGACCATCCGGTGCGTGTTGGAGCTTGGGTCTTCAAGTTGATGTAGCTTCTGTCCAGAATGTCTAGTGGTTCACCAGACCGTCTGGTGTGTGTAAATGCTGGGATGTGGTCACTCCTTCTTCTACTTCCTATAACGTCTGGTGGTCTACCACCGGGTTTCGGTGATACCACCGGACTGTCCGGTGCGTGTATTCTACACCGGGTCTTCAATTTTCAATCTTGGCCTTCTTCTACTCGCTAGACCATCTGGTCGGACACCACCGTACTGTCCAGTGCGTGAAAAATCCAAAATGGTACGTGTTGTCACCTCAACCACCAAAATCACATTAGGGAACTAAGCACAAGGCTTATGGCCCATTTTCCTTACAATATGCATCGGCTGCATCACATGCCGAACTCTCCAAAGCCAAAATCAGAAACTCACCAGGTTCACCGGACAGTCTGGTACCTCCCATCGGATAGTCTGACGTGCCACCGGGCAGTCCAGTACAACCCACCGGACAGCACACAAGCCTCCTTGAGCATCGGTTTTGCAGAAATGTAAAATTTCCCTTTGGTTATACGGTAACCAGATGCTCTCCATGCCAGATCATTGGCCCTAGAATTATTATTTCTAAATATATGAACATCAAATTTATCAAAAGAGTCGATAATATCCCAATATCGTGCAAGGTAAGAATGTAGCACTCCATCGTAGCGTTGTCACTCTCCCAAAACCTGCTGGACTACCAACTCAGAATCTCCAAAAGCCTTCACATTTCTTACTGCCATGGACTACAATAACTCTAAACCGAATAACAACGCTTCATATTCGGCTTGATCATTAGTGCAACGAAAATCTAATTGGCTAGATAAATCAAAAGTAGCACCTCCTAGTGAGACAAGTACTACACCAATACTTCATCTTTCATTATAGACTAATCCATCAAAATAAAGCTTCCATGGAGTAAGAGTAATATAAGGTACATCTAGCTCATAAGATTCATCAATCTCATGCTCTACAAAAATCAGCTACAACCTGACCTTTAATAGATTTGAAAGATTCATAGGCCAAATCATACTCTATCAAAGCATAAGCCCATTTACCAACCCTTGCACTCAAGATGGAATTCCACACAAGGACTAGATAGCAAATAATATCTCAACTTGCTACACACATAAAACAAACATAAACATAATTTTTCAATGAGTGTATACCTTGTTTCAGTGTCAATTAACCTCCGACTCAAATATGTATCCATATACTCCTTGCCTTTAATTTCTTGACTCAAAATAGCACCAATATCTTTATCTTTAGTGGCAACATATAATCTAGAAGGAAGACCACTTCGAGGAGCCTTAAGCAGTGGCACCAAAGATAAATACTCCTTGATCTGCTCGAAAGCCCTTTGCTATTCTGCCCCCAAGTGAAATCAACATCATTCTTCAATCGAAGAATAGGAGTAAAGACATCAATCTTCCCGATTAGATATAAATAGCTGTAAGTAAGATACCTTGCCAAGAAACTTCTGTATGTCATGTTTGCATATCGGAGCCATTGCTTTCTGAATAGCCTCAAACCACCGGGATTTATCTCTATGCCATGCTCATGAATGATAAAGCCTAAAAACTTTGCAGCCGACACACTTGTGGGTGTCATGTATCCACGGGTACCTCATGGAGTCAGTTTACCCGC
Source organism: Paspalum vaginatum (assembly GCA_030272315.1). Lineage (NCBI taxonomy): Eukaryota > Viridiplantae > Streptophyta > Magnoliopsida > Poales > Poaceae > Paspalum > Paspalum vaginatum. The sequence goes on from CM059013.1 coordinate 22,789,699, forward strand.
ACCCTGACGTGTGGGCCGAGTGGTTTCCCTTATCGGACATGGCACGAGGTGACTTAGAAGCCAAGCCCGCTCGGCTGTTTGGATTGTTTCCAATCTCCTGGCGATGTCTATCCTTGTAATCTCAGGATTGTGATAGTTAAATTGTTATGTAGTTGGTTTGTAACACTAGCTCCTTGTCCTATATAAGTGGAGCTAGGGATCCTTGGAAAGCTCTCTCACACCCTTGACGCTCAAGCGCTCAATACAATCCACATATCCACCATACAAGACATAGGGTGTTATGTGATCAGCGGACTGAACATGTCTACATCGCTGTACTCTTCGTGCTGTACACCTTTGTAGTCTTCTCGTGCACCTCCTCGATCTCAAAAACTCTCGCATGGTCTACCCTATGGTGGTCTGACAGTACAAAGCATCGTCAGCTGGTACACCAAGTAGGGGCTGGTACGCGAGATCCAGAGATTGTGATGGCAACGATCTTCCACGCCATCAACAAGTTCCAGCTGGGAGAAATCTTCACTTTAGGCACGTTCACTTCTGTCATCGACAAGTTCGGCGATATGCGCGTGGTACTTGACTATGCGCAGATCTAGGCGCCGTGACGTGCAACCACCACAGCAATGCCAGTGGCCCCAGTGACTCCAGCCTCGACAAGGGTAGAGCAGATCCAACCTGCAAAGCACTGCGCCCCCTCCAACCACTCGGCGCCCAGATCCGATCTGTGCTCGGGTGGCCTCCAGGCGCCCCTCGGCGGACCACTCGGCTCCTAGATTTGACCTAGACCTGGGGGGCCCTGGTAAACGGTCATGTCTAGACGCTCAGTGGCGAAATCTAGGGCTTGCCCAAGCCATGTTATGGTGGTTTGTCCTATAAACCGCTCGACTTCGAGTCCAAGTCCTCGCCCGAGTGGTCCACGGCCGACGCCGACGACTCGCTCGACGCCGAGATCCGACTTTTGCCCGATCGAGTCCCGGGCTCGTCCAAACCAACCTGCGGTGACTCCATCGGCAAACCACTCAGCGCCGAGCCCATGCCTCTGCTCGAGCGGGTCCCCGGCGGCACCGCACTCAGTGTGAGGAACTAGATAATTATTGAATAACTAATTGTGTTTGATTTCCTAAATGACCTTTTTATACTAATTAAGTATACGATTGATAGTTTATTATATATTGTTTTGAGAAGACGGAATTATAATTTTTGCCATGTCTCATATATACGTATACGTTAGATTAATTTAAGTAGTATTTTGAGACTCACACATGATAAGTGGTATAAGTACGTACCCATGTGAGAATTACCCATTATTTGTATAGGATAAATACATAATAATTTTTACTAAGAGACCACTTGTCAGATCAATTATTTATGGATGAAGTTTATCAGCACCCATAGTTTTGCTAAGTGGATAAACATGAAACCAAGAGGGTAGCACTTCGTTATTTATTTAGCACATAGTTTATCCTCCACGTCATGCATAGTCACAACACATTGTTTCTCTTACCTCACCCTCACGTCGCTCAAATCAAGAAGCTCACCACCCCGTGTGCATGAGCCAGCAATACCAGAAGCCACTTACTTGAAAAGGTTTACTAGTTTACCTCGTGTCACCTCCATGTGGACCTTTAAAAGGAGCCAACAGAATGAATTACCATGGTCGATGGATAAATCAAAATACTACTTGACGGGCGCGGCAAGTAATTGGCTAACGACAAATTTAGTTACCGTAGCAGTCAAGTTTGCCTGCCCTATAAATAGCAGCCTGACCATTCGATGCTAGCCATCCAAGGTCCTCCATATACGTATACACATATCCATCGTACACACATATTATATATTAGTATTAATCTAGATAATTAGTATACTACTTGTATACTACAGCGAGGCCATATTTCTAGTATAGCGTGGATATTCCATCAAGTTATATTTTGGTTTTCTAGCGTCGTATTAGCCGAATTTCTACTTCGGACAAGGCATTATATTGTTAGTCGACTAATACTGGTTTTCTTAATAAGAGGCAAGCTGCGTTAACACCCTAGTTATTTTAAATCGTATGTCTATTTTCATAGTATATTTTTATTATCAGGCTGTTACGTATTTAATTCTTAAAGTTGTGTTGCTTGTTTATTTTTATGATTTAATATTAGTATTATGCCCTATTTACGCATGTTTTTATGTTCATATATATTTAAAATAAATATACTTTGTTTAATTATTTAAGACTAAATATTGCCGATCACTGGTTTGGTAATTTTACCATCAGAGTGGTAGTGACGTGAAAATCGATACTATTTATAGCTGGGGATAATTGGTGAAAGATCTAGTCACGATGCCAGACGGTTATTGAAAGACATAATCTGTATTTTATTCACCTATATGGTGTAGCACGTGTAACTAAAAGTATCAATTATGATTATCCACAGAAAATCTCTGATTTACGATATGTTTAATTTAGTATTCTCTTCAGAGTCTAAAAATAAGAAAAATAATATAAATTGTAAATATAGTTATTTATGAAGATTATTATGTAATTATTTCTTGCTGAGTATTTTATACTCATATTTGCTTGGGTGTTACTTAACACAGAAACAGAAATATGTGTTGAAGGCATCGCCAACTAGGATAAAGATCGAGGGAATTATGGGCGAAACTACATGTGTAATATATTATAATTTTGTTGTAAATAAATAAATTATATTCATAATTATGTATAATATAATGGTTTCATATAAATAAAGTTTCCGCTAGTTACTCTATATACCACTAGATTTATTGATGTAAATTTTAGCCTTAACATAGTTATAGATTGATAATCTATAATTATGTGGCGGCTATCGCGTGGGCCCGGTTTGGGGGCGTGACACTCAAGACATAGGGGCTGACCACCGCTCGGATCCGTCTCCAACAATGACAGCACCACCAGGCCTCTCCGCCACAGGGGCTGACTTCCCTTCCCCGAGAAGTTTCCCTTTGGCCTACGTAATGCCATAACCATGTTCCAAGCTCTGACGCGGCAGGTCCAGCAACAGCAACGGCCCGCGACCATTGCGGACAATGACATCTTCAACGTGGTTGATGAACCGCTAACGGGCCTCAGCTTAGGGCTCATCGTAAACTCCACCCCGACCGGCAAGACGGCCATATGGCGTAGCTCCCGACCAACGGGGCTCGCAATGGTGCCTTCATCGACACCAACACCACTGGAACACGACCCTTCCAGGGAAATGTTCATGGTGATGATAGAGGAACCACCACTGTTGGGGTCAATCTAACTTCGAACTTACCACAAGGTAGACCTTCAAACTCATCACAGGGCCTAGCTCCAAAGCTAACACCAAAAGTAGCTTCAAAATTCAAGAATGAGTAACTTCGAACTTCATAACAGGTGTAGTTTCGGAATTGCACCAACATGCGAGAAATACATAGTCCAAGAGGGAGAGGGAAGAAGGTTCATCACTCATCCATCCCCCCTGTCTCTTACTCATCCTCCCCTTTTATAGGAAGGAAGGGGAGGTACTCCCTTAGAGTGGCAAGGTGGGACTAAACATGTAGTACAAGTGTTACATGGGCCTCTTGGGCCTTTTTCCCTAAGAGAGGAATGGCACCTTGCTCCTTTCCCCAACAACCAGTCTCGGAGGACTCAAAGTCCTTCAAGGGCAAGACTCCCAGGGCGCGGACAGTGTGCCATGCGCGCAATGCCAACAGGCAACGCCAAAGAGATCAAAGGGCTGAAGAGATGGCTCGACGGTGACCCATCTCCGATGATGAAGCGACTGTGCCCAACGAGACACAAGCTGATAAGCAAGGGCGACTCTCCCGCTACTACGATAGAGATAAGAGGCATGGGGTAAGGGCTCAGGAGGTGTCCGAATTCTGCAAAGTGGCGCAGTATGACCAGAACCGCCCCTAGCCCGCAACCTCCAAGGCGAATTTAATGGCGCTTCAAGCGACAACACTAACTGTGACCCCAAGCATTACCTCGCTGCGATCGGGCTGGTCATGGCTAAGCTCCTAGAGTTGGTGCGTAAGGCCCAATTGGAGCGCCTGGCCCACGTGGTTTGGCGATTGTGGGCGGCGATTACCCAACGTACATCGGCGACCCCAACCCTGCGCGACCTCAGCCTTACTATCAATAAGAACCGTGACCTCCTTCCCCGCATCGAGGAACGGAGGCATAAGGCACAGGAAACAGAGCTCAAATGCCGAGAACAATGGGAGAAGGAGAATGACCCCCTCGATGGCAAGACAACTCCTGGGGCAGATGCATACCGACCCCGACGGAGAGAACCTTCAAGACGGCGAGATGACTCACCACCGTAAAGATCTCTAACGCGCTGTGCCTCCAAAACACTCGTCAACCCGCCATACTCTATGTACAACATGATTCATGCCTTCTCCTCACACATCAGGTCCATCCAGTGGCGTACCAGCTTTAAGCTGGTGAACATTGAGATGTACGATCTGAAGGAGAACCTGGAAGAGTGGGTGCAAATCTACGCACTAGACGTCAAGACAGCTGGAGGTAACATCAAAACCATGCTGGCATATGTCCCTATCATGTTAGGACCTCAAGCACTCAGGTAGCTACAGAACCAGCCGGCTTGCTCCATCTACGATTGGGACTAGTTCTGCGAGAAATTAATCACCAACTTCCATAGCACTTATCGCAGACCTGCTACAGATCATGACTTGGCTCGACTACGCCGAGGGAGGAGTGAGTCCCTAAAGGACTTTGTATGCTGCTTCACTGAGCTGAGGAACTAGGTGGCCGATGTCCCTGACCATGCCATCATCAAGCACTTCAAAGGAGGGCTATGCAACGAAAAACTCCTGAACAAGCTAGCAAGGAAACCACCCATAGACGTGGAATCCTTGTTTGACGTCACCAACAAGCATGCCAATGCCCGTGAGGAGATGGTGGATATTCTCAATTGCAATGGGTGCCATGACGACAGGCCCACGGCAAGCCACGAGTATAGGAGGGACGACGATGACCGATGCAACCACCAGCGTGATAGGAGCCAAGGCGGCGACGGCTTTTGGTGCCCGTGGTAGCGCTAGCGCTCCCACAACCACACCGTCAACACCACAGACTACGACAACAAGAAGCTTTGGATCACGATCAAGGACATGATGGATAAGCAATGTCTGCTACACCCTGAGCACCACCACCTCTACCGTGATTGCAAGCAACTTAAGTGCCTGATGAGAAGGGGAAACATGCCTCCCCATAAGAAAGGAGGAAACCAAAAGGACAAGGGCAACCATGATAACACAAATAAGCCCGACCCCCATGGTGATGACAAAGGACACAACTTCCCCCACATCCACAATGAGGTAGCCATACTCTTTGGTGTCCTTGGCTCCAGGGAGAGCAAGCAGAAGCAGAAGTTGACCGACCGCCAAGTAATGATGATGCAATCTCCGACCCCGAACTACTCCTAGTGGTCTGAGTGACCAGTCAGCTTCAACAGGGCAGACCATTGGTGTGACTTTGATGCCCTAGGCACTATCCAGTCATCGTGAGCCCCATCATCAAGACGTTCATAATCCACAAGGCACTGGTCGACGAGGGCAGTGGCCTCAACATCTTGTTTGAGAAGACCCTCGCTGGTTTGGGACTCAGTGTGGAAGACCTCAAGAACTCTGACACTCCCTTCTATGACATCATCCTAGGGAGGGGTTCTTGACCACTCGGGCATATCACCCTGCTCATCACCTTCGATGATAGGGACAACAACCGGATAGAGTACGTTCGGTTCGTGGTAGCCAACATCGACTACGTGTGCAAAGCTATCTTGGGTTGCCTAGCACTCGCCAAGTTCATGGTGATCCCAAACCACTTGTACCTGGTGCTCAATATGCCAGCACCCAAAGGCGTCCTTCAATCAAAGGCGACTTCAAGGTGTCCCATGAGTGTGATCAAGCCACACTCGCCATTGCAGAAGACCTCAAGCACGAGGCTAGCCGTGAAGAAGTCCAAAACATGGCAGCTAGTCTCCAACCAACCATACCATCCATAGAGCTCAGCCGTAACAGCATGCAGGCAGTAGAGAAGACGAAGCAGGTCAGCCTAGAGCTAGCCGACTCCTCCAAGCAAGTCATCATCAGCTCGAGGCTAGAGCCAAAATAGGAAGACACACACGTCTGACTCCTCTGTACCAATTGAGACATGTTTGCCTGGTAACAATCTGATATGCCTAGCGTCCCAAGGGAGTTGTCTGAGGACAAACTAAAGATATTCCCAGATGCCAAGCGAGTCAAGCAAAAGCTACACCAGTTCTCCAACAAGAAAAAGGAGGGTATTAGGCTAGAAGTAGCATGACTCTTAGCGACTGGTTTTATCAAAGACGTATTCCACCCTTAGTGGTTGGCCAATCCTATAATCATTTAAAAAAGAACAATAAAGAGTGGAGGATGTGTGTTGACTATACCAAGCTCAACAAACACTGCCCGAAGGACCCCTTCGGCTTGCCACACATCGACCAGGCGGTGGACTCCACTACTGGGTGCTCCTTGCTGTCCTTCCTTGACTGCTACTCAGGCTACCACCAGATAGCCGTAGCACCCAAAGACCAAGAGAAGACTTCCTTCAATATGCCGTATGAAGCATGCTGCTACAAGATGATGTCATTCGACTTGAAGAATGCCGGAGCTACCTACCAGAGATGTATACAAGCCTGTCTCGCTAAGCAATAGGGCAAGAACGTGGAAGCCTACATTGACAATGTGGTGGTCAAGACAAAAGATCCAGATGATTTCATTAGGAATCTAGAAGAGACATTCAACAACCTACGCATGTACCGGTGGAAGTTGAACCCGGAGAAACACGTCTTTGGCGTCCCGTCTGGCAAGCTCCTAATGCCTATGGGCTTACCGAACGACGTGATCAGAATACAGATGCTCCCTAATGCTATCACTAATAGGGACTACCAACCATAGCTATGTAGGTAAGATGGCACACTAAAGTAGTGATCAAGTGGAAAAGTTCTTTCTAGATCAGAGGGTGAGAACTAACTTAACCTTAGATCAAAGTCTAAGGAAAGTCTACAACACCGGCATGTCTAAGAAGTTCAAACAACTTAAGAACAACACAAACCTAAGCCTTGGTCTAGTGTGCAATAAGGTACACCACACTAGGCAAGTGTAAGAAATAAAGTAAAGTATACTAAAATATAAGAAAGAATAGTCTTATACTGGCGTAGCAAAGGTACAAAAGATACAAGAGCTTTATCAGACTTGAAGCTAACTCTAGAATCCCTGAGGCAAAGACTTAGACTCAACTCTAACTCCTAGGACTATCCTATTGCTGTAATACTAATACAATGGTATGTCAGTCTTCACTTCCACCCTTTGCAAATGAGTTACCAGGCCTATTTATAGCTACAAGTGAGTGGGGAGGGTACATATACTCGAGGTAGGCCGCTATGGCGGTTAGGTCGGTGGCCGAGCACCAGGTGGCAGGCTGGGCGGCCATGGTGTGGGGCTGAGCGGCCAGGTCCAAAGGGGCTTGGCCCTCTGATGCATCGCCTTTCCACCTCCAATGTCTAGGATTGCCTTTCCAAGGCGATTAGCAGTTAGAAACTTGTGTTTTCTCTTGATTTTTGGATCTCACTTGAGCTTCTTCCTTAGCCACAGGATTGAGGTCCCCTGGATTGCTCTCTTCACTGATCCAAGTGCTGGATTGATGTAGTGGCAAGCCTTCCTATGCATGCAACATTGGATTCCTTGGTTCCATTTTTGAGTTGTGTTGACACATCTCTTGTGTGTATGCAGGTCAAAGTTGGAGCTGTTTGGGTGCAAGGCTAGGCCGGGGCGGCTAGGTGGTGTGGCCGGTTGGCCAGGGGGGTTGGCTAGGTGACCAGCCTCCTCTGTAGTTTGGCTCCCTTGTATGCATTTTTCCATCATATTTTGTTCCTGCACTCAAATATGCAACAAAACTCGTGGAAATAATCAATAGCGATATTTAGTCTATATTTGATATATTTTCCTTCATAAAAATGGATAGTCGATGGTCGGAAATGGTGCAATAGCGACCATCAACATCCTCCTTCTTGGTGTGTAGCGATGGTTGAAGGTTGGACCGACGCCTAAGAGGGGGGTGAATTAGGATTTCTAAAGCTAAGGCTCTCAAAAAACTAAAATTACTTAACAAAACCTATGCAAGATAAAACAAGATATGTGCACTAAGGTTTTGCTAAGTGTTACTAACTCTAACATGGCTTAGTCTTGTAACATAGTTCCACCTAGAAACTAACCTATCAAGCCAGTATAGGAAATTAAGCACACAATTGTGAGAAAGTAAATGTGGAAGCTAAAATATAGGATAGAGTGATGCAAACTCATGGTGACAATGTCAGTGATGGCACGAGTGGAAGACACAGGGATTTTTTTACCGAGGTATTGGGATGACTCGCAAGTCTCCGCCTAGTCCTCATTTGGCGCTCCTTGTAAGGCTTTGCTCTCATGAAGTCCAGGCAAGGACTTCGTCCTCAATCCTCACAAGGAAGGAGGTTGGCAAAGTGACCCCCGCAAGGGTCAAGCAACCCGGTCGGGTAACTCCATATATCCTTGGTACACACCCACATGAGCCTTGGCCTCGCATAACCCGTCCAAGGGCTATGATCTCATCCTCACAAGGATAGAGGATCGACAAGGATCTTGGGGTCTTCCACGGGCCTTCTCACAGATGCTCTCCTTCGTATCCACTAGGTGAGATTTTGGCCAAAGCACCAAGGACCTCCCTCTCTCACACAAGTAAGATGGTGCCCACTCTACATCTCGAAGGGTCTGGCAAGACTACAAGTGCCACACTTACGAAGATGATGTGCTCACAGGAACGGATGTCACAAAGATACTTTGTTGCAACCAAGATCAATGTGCTAACGAGGCCTAAGCAACTAGCTCTCATGCTTTGGCTATGCCAAGATGTATCTATTTGCTCTTTTGATGGATTGGGCTCTCAAATATGTGTCTCAACACTAGAATGAACTCAAGAGTTACCAACCATGTTGTGGAGGCTGGGCAAGGGGTGTTTATAGCCCAAACCTCAAACTAGCCATTGGGTGTGAGCTTGCTCTGCACAGACTGCGATCATCGGACCATCCTATGGTGGACCATCGGACCGTCTGATGCTTACACCCAACTATATATTGGAGTCATCCGTTGGAATCTTCGTTTGACCATTTTGACCATCGAACTGTTCGATGGTAGACCATCAGATCATCCGATGCATACAATTGCTTGGTCTTGATTTGTTGATCATTCTGTATAGATCATCCGATGGTTCATCGAACCGTCTGATGCATGTAATTTGCATCAGGTCTTGAATCGTCAACTTGAGGATTCTTCTCTCCGGAATGTCCGATGGAGCTCCATCGGACTGTCTGATGGTACAAAAATACGACCCGCCGACCGGCGTGTTGTGCATCACGCTTGTATCTTGATGGAGTCTTCTCTTGAGCTCTTTAAGCCCTCCTTTGATGTATTTGTACCCCAAGTCCATTTCTTGTGCCCTGGGACTTAAACAAAAAAAATACATGGACGCACATTAGTCCCAAATGGTACATGTTGTCACCTCAACCACTAAAATCACAATATGGAACTAAGCACAAGGCTTAGGACCCATTTTTCTTATAGTGGTGACACTTTGTGCGGGGAAGAGTAGACCCTTCAAACTCTGTAGTGAAGATCCGGTGCCATGTGATCGAATAGACGGTGGAGGTGGCCTTGACTTGGTGTTTTGGTGGCACTTAGCCTTTATTTGCCGGGACGTTTGGTGGCAAGTGCAAGATGATGATCAGAAGAGTCTTGGTGCCCAACTCATTTGTCTTTATTGGCAGGCCCGTGGACGTAGCCCTTAGTGGTAGACGACGTAAATCTTTGTGTCTCCTTGAGAGTTTGCATCCCCCTGCCCTTACTCTCTTTACTTACCACATTTAAATTTTTGCATTTACTTTCTTGTGTGTCTTTACCTTTCCTAGTTATTTTGATAAGGTTTGGATCTAGTAGTTCCTTTTGGGTAAGTTAGAGAGTGCATAGATAAATCTCAAACTCAACTAGCATTTGTAGGATGTGATAGGTTTATCTTATGGACTAGAAAGCCCTTGGTTTTGGAATAATGAATTAGCAACCCAATTCACCCACTATCCCTCTTGGGTCAGATACCTTGGCACAATCCTTACAAAGTTATCACTCCATCTAGTGCATATTGGAGCACCCAAGCAAGGGGTTTTGCTCCATCTTAACTTGTGCAATGATCAAGTGCCCTCTAATGGATATCCCTTCTCCTTCTAAGCTGTGGACCACAAACCTCATACATGTTGTCCTCACAGTAACCTTCCCTAGGATCTTCCATAATCTCCCATAAGATCACCATGAGAATAGATTCTCAGCCCTCTAGGTGCTCAAAAACACCAAAAGTAACAAGATTTTCCTTCACTTGATCAACCTCACGCAAGAGGATTCACTTTCTCAGGACCCAAAACTCAAAGATTGGTGGATTTGTGTGCAGTTCTTGGTGCCAAAGGTAGAAAATGAGGAGTGATGAAGGCTCTAAATGGCTAGCACTAGTGAAATAGACATTGGCTAATAAAGCAAACCGGCAGTAAATATGCTCATCAGATGATCCGGTGACTATATTTTTGTGCTCCCTCAAAACAAGCCATTACAGCAAGTACAAGCACTGGACGGTATGGTGTGTTATCGGTTATTATTAGATGGTCCAATGAGTGTTAATCCCAAGGGTGCCCTCAATGCTCAATGTTATATCACTTTTGTGTAGTGCACTCACTAAACCATTTGGTGTATATAAAATGCGGTTTTAGAGCAAACTAAGTTAAATAAATTCCATTTGGTTCCAAGCCTTTTTGTTTGATTTTGAACAATGTCTTATGCTTGTTTTGAGCATCTTTAAGGTCTTGTGAGCTTGAGGATCATAATGATATTGAGTGAGAGCCCTACTCTATGTGAGAGAACAATCAAGCTACTAACCTTGTCCCCCGTGATAGTATTGCCATCTAAAAACTACCCAATGAATTGAAATCCCTAAGTGTCCTTCTTTTGACTGTACAACGCTTAGAGATAATTGGTCCTTACTCTTTGAGCTAGATGATTGAATCCATGGTCAATTAATCCAAATTGACTACCAAATATGTTTGAGGGGGCTCCTTTCATTGATAACCAACGAGCACTTTGGATAACCATTGCTTCAAGTCATGAACTCATTAGTAACAAGATTAACATTGTTATTAATCACAAAAATCGTTACCATAGGGTTTGTTTCTCACATATGCAAAAGTGGGTAAAAAGGGACCATGCGCCCTAATAGGAGGTGAATTTGGCACTTTTCAAAATTAAGTCTCACATAAACAACTTATTAAAACCTATGCAAAATACAATCTAAATGTGCAATAAGGTTTTCTAAGTGTGGTTACTTATACCACAAAAAGGCTTGCAACCTAAGTTCCAATCCTATAATCAAGCTCATCAAGCTAAACTAGAAAGCCAAGCACACAATTGAAGGATGCAAGTATATCATGTAAAGAGAGTGGTGGAAATTCAAACCCATGGTGATAATGGGGAGGTGCAAAGCTTTCTCCTTAACCCAGGTTGGAGACCCTCGTAAGGTAGCCCATGCAAGGGCCAAGCTCCATAGTCGTGTAACTATGTGAATAGTTTTGACTTTTCCCTGCACAAAAGTTAGACTCTAGCAACCTCTCCTAATGCTCTCCATACCTCTCACAAGTAAGGTGCAAACTACTCCACACTTTAGAGGGTTTCGTGAGAATTACAAGCCCCACACATGCACAAAATGGTGCGAACAAGCAGTGACAGGAGGTGCACAAACCTCACTACAAATGTTGGCAACAACTAAGAACAATGTGGTAAGCGGCCTAAATAATCTCTCACAAGCACTAAGCTATAATGGCAGAGCTAGGATTTTATACTAGGCTATTCCCACTTCCTAAGAAAAGAAAACCAAATTTGCCTACTGAAAAATGAAGCTGCTAACTCTTGCTGGCCTATCAACCAATGTTGCCTTTGCTCTAGTGGGCCATGGCTTGTCCATTTGTATCAGTGGCATTGTGGCAAGTCTATCGGTGGTTGTGCCATGTACCGACCTATAATCTACGAGAATTGCAAGCAGCACCACATCCCTCAGCTGGTTGGCATTGGAGGCTTGTTTGCTTTGCAATCAAGTAAAGTTGCCTAGCATAGGCATCATCCCTAGGCATTTGATATTTTGAGTAATTGAGACCTAGATCTACCTGGCAAATAGGCCATGGGTGCTTGTTGCTCTTACTAATGTCTCATGGCTTGTGATTTGGGGAAGAAAGGAGATGAACATTGCTCAAATTTGAAAAGGCATATATGAGATATGTTGATATGGCATATGAGGATGAGGGACAAAGTGGTGCTTATGAGGATGTAAGATGCTACCAATGGATTGAAATGGGATGGATGTTGCTACTTGAGTTTGTTATGCTGAGAACTGATTGAAGAAATGAAGATATAGCTCAACTCAAAAGATGCATACATAAATATATCTATGATATACTATTGATAGTTGATTTTTTCGGCAAAATAACTAGGTATACTTAGGAATACGGGGGCATCTATACTGGATCCACCCATGCTAAGCTATGCCAAGACATGCACATAAGCACTTCATGAAGCTAGAGCTCTCAAGAATTTGTCTCAACAATAGAGTGAAGTCCAAAGACTCGAAACATCCAGAATTGCCTGCGCAGAGAAGAAGTACTGATTGACACTTTATATGTACACCAGGCAATCTAGTGTTAATATCACTGCATAGTTAGATGTATGTAAATTTTGTTTTTTCTTGAGTCTTTTTCTTTGGTCTCCAATAGTGTCATTGAGTTGTTTTGAGCATCTTTGAGGTCCTGTGAGCTTATGGGTCATTTTGATCTTGAGAGGGCATCCCAATCTTGCATGAGACCAAAAACTAGCAAAGAATATCTAAGTATCCTTGTTTTGACCTTCTAGCACTTAGAGGTAATCAATCCTTGGTCTTCTTGCTAAATGATTAAATCCTGTGACACTAAATCTGAGGATCTCTATTCATTGATAACCAATGAGTTTTTAGATCTACTTATTCCTTTAAGTATGCTTTTAGATGATGGTTTTGGCCTATGTGGCACCATGCGAGCTAAAGGGGTACCTTGTAGTATGTTGATCGTGTGAGGATTAAATAAACTTTTATCAACAAGATGCCATATAAAAATCTCCAAAAAATATCAAAACAGTCTCTTAAAAACTAAACAAATAAAAGTTTTAAAATCTGGTTTAATTAAAAAATATTAAAAATGTTTACGCTTGAAAAAAATAGGCAACTTGTCTTATTCTGTTTTTCTAAATCATGCTCTACATTTTGATGTCTAGTTTGGAGGTACTTACCTTGTTTGTGTTTATTTGCTAGTAGTTACTCTTGTTATCTATTACTAGCAAAATGCCCATGTGTTGCAATGGGAAAAAAATTCTTAAGATCAATACATATAAGAATAGTCCTCGCCAATAAATTCTACGCCATATTGTTTTGAATTTTTCTGTTGACTGTGAATGAAATTTAGGGTAGTGTCAGTTGGGTTAGAAAGATTACTTTTTAGCATTCCGGTATTACATAGAAAATAGGTAACCGAGTCTACAAGCAACCTGGGCGTCCATTTGCACGTGCGCTACTCTTGCAGTCCGAACGCTAATAAATTCCACATCATATTGTTTCTACGATTCCCTTTGACTATGAGCAAATTTTAGAGTGGTGTCGGGTTGGACATGTTATCATTTTAGCTTTCCATTGATATATAGAACATCGAAAATGGAGTCTGTATACGACTTGGTCCTCCGTTTTCACGTGGGCTTCTCTGCAATCCGAATGTGGTCCGTGAGTAAATTAAATTGCAAAGGATTGAGGCCCACGTGTAAGGTACGTGGGGTTGGACCACAGAATATGTCCATCTTTTACGGTCTCGAGAATAAATTCTATGTCATATTTGTTGAGCACCTAATTGGGTAGGGCCGTGCTGGCCAGCGCCGCCGGACAATCCAGTGGCGTGTACCCGACTGTTCGATGTCACCGGACTGTCCGGCAGGGAGCACTGGACTATCCAGTGTAGTCGAGTCCGAGACGAATTACCAGATTTGAGTGAGATTTGTTGGGATTCGACTTGTACAACGGTTAAGACCACCCTCCCCTATAAATATAAAGGGGCCAGGCCGATTGATGCATCCACGATCGAATCAATCTATTATTTTGTCTACTTTTATACATATCTCGATTCCCAAACCCTAATTCTCCTCTCCAACCCTAATTTTCTCCTCTCTTCTACTCTACGCCGACTTGAGGAGCTCTAGGTGGCCTGCCAACACTAGAGCAACCCGTAGCGCTGATCCTCCCTGATGGGGTCCCTCCTAGGGTGGATTGGTCTAGGTCATATCATTGGTGATTGGTGCTAAAACATGTTAACACACTTTTTTGGCGAATCCGCTAGGAACATCAGAGGTAGATTCGAAGCTAGCAACCATGGTTGAGCTTGTGGATACATCTGAAGTCATGCAGGGCAACATCATAAGGCCAGCTTTTGAGAATTTGCCGGCCGAAGGGCAAAAGCGCTTCGACGACATGATGAAGGAAGCCATTGTGGGCATGATGAAGAGGTTCCTAGGGACGTTCACCATGGATCGCCATAAGAAGGTGACCAAGGAGAAGGAAGTCACCCTTGACACCCTATTGCCATCGATCTCTTCATCAACCGCTAGTGTAACCCTTCAAGCTTTTGAATCCATGAAGATTTACGTTGATCGGGGTCATAATCAGTTAGCCGATCGATTGGGCACTTTGCAAAGCTCTATAGATGGATTAGTAAAGGCTCAAGGGAAATCCATTGCTCCTACGTTCCCCTCACATGAACCAAGAATGGAATCAGTTGCACCAAGCCCTTCGGCACCGAATGGGTCTCAGCAGATCCAGCCGATGTATGGCATGCCTGTAAATTTTTACCCAGGGCAACCGAAACCTCCATTGTCACTGTTGGGTAGACCGGCTCACACGGCCGTGCCCACCGGACAGTCTGGTCTCACCACCGGACAGTCCGACGCTTTACCGGATAGTCCGGTGCTTCCCATCGGACTATCCGGTGTGCCTATTGCCGGGGCTTTCATGGCCCCACCACGCACAACAGTTTCCCAATCTTCAGTAGATCCTAACCGAAGGATTGTTTTAAATACGGTAGGAGTAGAATACTTCACACCACTGCAAGAATTAGAGGGATTTGTGCCACCTTTCACTACGGTCTCTTATGGTACGGGATCAGTTCTACCAACTGGTTTGGTTGTGCCTAGGGGTCCTGTTCCTAACCCCACTTATGACCAGACCTGGTCTGCACAGAACCCTACGTCATCTAAATCTTATGGCCAAAAGTCCGGTGCTTCCACATCAGAGGTTAAGGACGAAATATGGCAAGAATCAGTGGCCGCTCTCAAGAAAAAGGTGGGGATTGATGTATCAGGTTCTATTGGCTCATATCAGAAACCCTATGACTGTAGATTCGATGCTCATGCCTTCCCTCAAGGGTTTAGAATACCGGATTTCGTGAAATTCTCCGGTAAGGACAATAAGAGTACTAGAGAACACATCAGTCAATTTTTAGCGCAGTTAGGGGACCTAGCCGAAAGGGAAGCTTTTTGGATTTGGCTGTTTTCCTTATCTCTCATAGAAAATGCTTTTGCTTGGTACTCTTCTTTGCCTCCTAATTCGATTAGCACTTGGGATGAGATGGAGGCAAAATTTGATGATCACTTTTTCTCAGAAGAGTATGAACTAGAGTTGGCCGATCTATCCAAAGTTCGGCAAGGTCGTGAAGAATCGATTCATGATTATCTTAAGAGGTTTAGGGATACTAGAAACCGATGCTTTCGATTGAATGTGTCAGATAGGGAATTAGCTGGATTAGCTCTCAAGGGGAGGAGACCTTATATTAAGGAAAAGCTAGCTAGCACGCAATTTTATTCTCTGTCCTTGTTACATCAGCAGGCTTTGGCTGTAGAAAGCCGAAGTAGAGAGAGCCAAAAGGCTGCACGTCATAATGTAAATCTTGTAGATTATGATTCGGCTAGTTCCAATGATGATTCTAAGGAAATTTATGCGGCACAATTTACTTGGTATAACAAGAACAAACCTATTACTTGTCCTTCCTTGAAACCGATTAAAAAAAATCGGCAAGTAGAAGTAAAATTTACTTTTGATGTTGCTAAATGTGATAAGATATTTGATGAACTTCTCAAAAGTGGAAACATTACATTGTCACATACTATTCCTTCTGCTGATGAGTTAAAAAGGAAAGCATATTGCAAATGGCATAACTCTTTTTCTCATGTGACTATTGATTGTAATTTTTTCTGTCGACAAATACAATCAGCCGTGAATGAAGGCCGTATGAGTTTTTCAGAGATGCAAATTGACAACCAGTGATTCCCCATGAACACTCTGGACATGAGTGGCAAGAAAGTCTTAATTCGGCCGGAGGTGGCCGATGCAAGCAAAGTCAAAGCCGTGGTCATCGGTTCTTCAAGGGTAATCGATGAAAATACTAAAGTTTTGGTTAGGGAGGTGATCAAGCAGAAGACTGCAGATGGCAAGGATACACTGAAGATCACCAACAGGTTTCTTGGCATCGAGGTGCAGCAGAACCAAAAGGGGGCTACCAGGATAGCGCCACAAGATAGTCCGGCGCCAGCCACCGGACAGTCTAGTACACCGGATAGTCCGGTAATGCCTACCGGACAGTCGGATGCCCCCCAGTAGCCCTTGAGGACTTTCAAACCAAGGCAACTGGAGGTGGGCACATAGAAGAAGCATCAGGCAAGGACCTCTGGTAAGCTGTATCGGTCCAGTCCTACGTTCAATCTGTTGTTTTCCAAGTATGTTAACAAGCAAAAGGCCGCTCCTTGCAATCGGCCATACAAGCGACTGAGGTCACCGCCATGGGAAGCCAAGCCCATGCAAAATAAGAAGCCGACAGAAACAGCTCCTCAACTAGCTCAGTTAGTGCCACCAGCACCTGTGGTATCGCCAATGATGTGGGGTCTTCCGCAAGAATTTTAGCAAAATCTAGCCTGGGGTAATATAGCCATGTATCCACCATATGCTTATAATCCTTATTGCTATCAGGGGTGGCGAACACCACAAGGTTCTATTTTTGATAGGTTGGCTCCTTCTACACATGACTGATTGTGTGTTCCTTAATCCGGTCCATAGGCAAAAAATCAGCAGCAATGCTAGAATTATCGGCCTCAAATGCCGACAAATCTGGCAGGGGGGCATGGGGGGCAACCAGAGTCGCAACCCCCTACTACTGAACTGGTTCAACTCACAAGAACATCAGTTTAGCCAGCAGCATCACTGGTTCAGTCAGCGCCTCATGTAACAACTGGTATTGTTAATGTTAGTACAAACAGTGTGGTGTTCAATAACGATCACAAGATGCTGGGGTTTTTGGGAAATCGATTAATGCTGTGCCAAAGGAAGCTTTACCCGAAGTTGCTTCGGCTAAAGATCATAAAGCAAGCTCCAGTAAGATTATCAGTAAGCCACCACCTAGATTCAAAGTATTCTATGCCTCGATGGTGTCCTTCGGGTTTGACTCATACTCAGAAGAGGACTTTGCAGCGCTTGCTGAGCTAAGGAGCAGAGGGAAAAGGAGGCCAAGGCAATCTTCAACAAAACACATCCTATGTTCCCTCAGAAGCAATGGAAGCCTAAAGCCGCTCAAGTTCCCTGCTCAGATGGCTGGACAGGGCCATTCATCGGATTGTTCGGTGACATCCACCGGACTAACCGGTGCATTGAACTGTCCGATACATCTCAGGAGGCCACCGACCAAGAGGCAGCAGCAAGGGCTACGATGACCGCTCCAATGATCACGGAGGGTCCTACACCTATTGAACCAGAAGAAAACGTACCAGAAGAGGAGATGGTGGACTACGAGGCTTCTCCCGAACACTTAGGTATGGACGTCAATATGATTACTTTCCCCGCCGATTATAATATCATCAGGTGAAGATGAAGAGGTGATGGCTCAGTTTAGTTTTGTACCAAGAGATGTTGTCTTTAGAAAACTGACAGAATTGGTTAATCACTTGAAGCCTCTCTTTGTTCGGGGTCATATTGATGGAGCGCCCATGTCTCGAATGTTGGTTGATGGTGGTGCGGTTGTTAATCTGATGCCGTATGAACTATACAAGAAGCTTGGGAAATCAGATTCTAATTTAGTCAAGACCAACATGACACTCGGCGGTGTGGGGGGCAAAAACCCTATTGAGACTCGAGGAGTAGCTTCTATGGAGCTTACCATTGGAAGCAAGACGATCGCCGCTACTTTCTTCATTGCTGATGTAGAGGTAATTTCAGTTTAATTCTTGGGAGAGATTGGATCCATGCCAATCAATGTGTGCCTTCTACTTTGCATCAATTCCTTATTCAATGGATTGGCTGATGAGATCGAAGTGGTTTATGTTGATCCATCACCTTGCATTGCTACGGTCGATGCTCTGGTAATCTGGGCTTATGATAACACTAAGTGCTTGATGGGTGTTGATTTGTCCGATTACCAATTTCTAAGTGTAGGCAGAGAAGGTTTTGTTCCCGTGATGTTAGAGCCGGTCGAAAATCGGCTGAATCATATTATGTAGATCCAATGAATACATTAGCAGGGAATAAAGACCAGAAGTAGCCCTGGGCAAAAAACTCAGGAACCCGATTCCCAAACCTGAAATTCCCAAACCCGGATCCGAACTACCCGGACCCAGAATTTAGATCGGAATAATCGGGAAAGGGTTTCTGAAACCCAAAATTACTTCGGGAAATTCGGGTTCCACATTTCGGTACTCGATTTTCCCGAACAACCTGATCTATGAGTTGGCCCAGCACAAGTGGCCCAGGCAGCCCACTTGTCAATCCCCGTGGCACGTCCTAATCCCCAAGACCCCGACTCCACTCAGTCTTGGCACTTTTTTTCCAAACCCTAGCCGCCAGCCTCTGCCACCTCGAGTCCCTGATCCAGAGGAGAGGCTGAGGCTGAGGCTGAGGCCACGCTCTGAGCCTCGGCGTAGTCACTTTGACTGATCAACTCTTCGTCCTGGCCTCCTGGCTCCCGCATCGGCGATTCGGTGGCTCGACGCAGTTGCAACCCCATAGGCTCGCAGCGGCACTTCAGCCTCCAGCTCTGGTGCTTCCGCTCCTGGCCTCCGTCTGTGCAGGCAATGCAACTGCGCCTGCCTCTGCGAAGTTGCGATGCACACAGCCGGCTACCCCTTCTTCCCTATCTCCGTCGTCTCACCGCTTGGGGTCAAGGTGCACCGGCAAGAGAAGCAAAGGTCTGAAGGACGGCACCGGCGACGGAGGAATCATGCAATGTATGTATTTGATGCTCTATTTCTCAGCCTCGTATGAAATCTCTACTATGAAGTCTTAACTACAAAGTGAAATATGACTGTATTTCATTGAAATTGCAACGAGTAGAGATGATAGCAACTTAGTAGCATTTGTGTTTTTCCAGCATTTGTGTTTTTTCTTTGTAGATGCTTGAAACTGACGATAGAATAGACATGGATGTGGAAAGGGAGTCTGTGGGCACTGGCTCTCAATTTGTTCAAGGAATAGTAGAAATGGCAGTTGATCAAGCACAGCAAACAGAAGGGAAAATTGCTGAAAATGTCATTGACCTTGAGAAGGAAGCTGAGAAGCAATAGGCAAGGAAGGAGATGGCACCAAGGTCAGATATGTGGAATCACTTTACCAAGATCAAAGATCACAATAATGTGCTAAAGAGTGCGAAGTGTAAATATTGTCATCATTTGCTGAAGGCTGATTCAAATCAGCATCGTACTTCCGCTTTGAATAGACACTTCAATGTGTGCAAGCACAACCCTCATAAGTTTGTTAAGGATCCAAAGCAAGGTACTTTGCAAGCAACTACTGGGGAAGCTCCTAGCACCTGGAGGTTTGATCAAAATGCACTAAGGGAGGCTTGTGCTGAGATGCTTATAGAAGATGAGCAACCCTTTTCATTTTGTGATAAGTCAGGGTTTAGGAAATTTATGTCTAAAGCTTGCCCACGATTCCAAGTGCCCTCAAGAAGAACCTGCACTAGGGACATTGTGTGCTCTTAGTTCCAAGAAAGAGCCAAGCTAAAGAAGTTCTCCAAAGATTCTTGTCAAAGAGTTAGCCTAACAACAGATTGCTAGACTTCTCAGTAGCTAGATGGATATATGACTGTGACAGCTAGTTTTTTTTATGACAATTGGACTTTGCATCAGAAAGTCATTAGCTTTTTCAAGGTAAAGGGCCATAAGGGGGAGGACATAGGAAAAAGCTTGATGAAAAGCTTGGCTGAGTGGGGTTTGGACAAATTAATGACAGTAACAGTTGATAATGCAAGCGCCAATGACACTGGTATTGCTTACTTGAGAAGGCAGATGCAGAAAAACATCATGTAGATGGCAAGTACCTACACATGAGGTGTGCTGCACATATTGTGAACCTTATTGTGAGAGATGGATTGAAAGATGTGGACCTCTCCGTGCGGCATGTTAGGGATGTTGTTCGTTATATTAAAAATAGGACTTCAAGGCTGGTCAGGTTTAAGGAAATTGCAGAGGAAGAGAAGGTGGACACCAAAACATTGTTGAGGCTTGATATCCCAATGAGATGGAATTCAACATACTTGATGTTGAAGGCAGCAATTGTCTACGAGAAGGTGTTTTTGAGGTTGGCTGAAGAGGACATTAGCTATGTCTTGGAGATATCTGAAGACAGGGAAGGAATGCATGGTCACCCTGATGAGTATGATTGGCAGAACGCCAGGAAGATGGCTGAGTTTCTAGAGCATTTCTATGAGCTTACTGTCCGTGTCTCCTCTAGTCTCCATGTCACTTGCAATACTTTCTTTCATGAGATTGGTGAAATCCGTCTATTGATTCAATCTTGGATTGATAGTGAAGACACTTTGCGAGTATCAATGGGCAAGAGAATGAAAGAGAAATTTGACAAATATTGGGGAGTTTGGCACATCAATGAGAAAGAGAATGACAGGGGAAGGACCAGGAGAGGGAGGGGAAAGGGAAAGGACAAGGAGAACATTAATTTACTGATTTTTGTTGCTGCATTTCTTGATCCAAGATATAAGTTATCTCTATATTATAAGATTACAATTGAAGAGATTTTTGGTGAGAAAAACGGACAACTAGTGTGGGCTGCTATTAACACTTGCATCCAAGGGTTGTCCATAGAATATAAAAATACGTATGCTCCAAGTGAAGAAAGGGATGATGTAACTGATTCAAATCACTTTAAGGGAGGTCCAGGAGGCAAGCTTAAAGAAGCTGTTGCCAAGAAAATGAGGATGACCAATTGTGAAAACAGCACTACCAAGTCAGAACTAGACAAATATTTATCTGAAGATTGCGAAGATACAGATAAGAAGATTGATATTCTCGCTTGGTGGAAGGACAATGCACACATGTTGCCTATTTTGGCTCACATGTCAAGTGATGTGCTTGCAATACCAATCTCAACGATAGCTTCAGAGTTTGTTTTCAGCACAACTGGACGCATCTTAGATGACTTTCGTACCTCACTCACTCCATTCATGTTGGAGGCTATTGTATGTGCACAAGACTGGCTGAGAAGGTCTACTCCCATTGACATCCAAGAAAATATGGAGGAATTGGCAGCTATAGAAAAAGGTACAACAATATGCCATCATTTATTTATGTATTGGATTTCGCATCATAACTAATTGTTAGCTGCATGCTTCCATTCCTTTTAATTTCAGAATTAATTGAAGAATTTGGTGATGGTGGCAAAGGAAAAGGGAAAGAACCTACTGCCAATTCCAAGTCTCAAGCAACACCAACTAGCAGCAGGTGTCCCTCCAAACCTAGAACATCCACCTCTTAGATTAGAAGGTATAAACAAGAAATGGAGGTGGCAGCTAGGCTGTTATTTTGTAAAGAATTTATTCCTTACGCTATTGCCTGATATTGACAACTTGCACACTATGACAGATGATGGGGTGGTGCTTGTCACTACACCAACTCACCAAGTACAAGTCTTGCACTCTAAGCAACATGCCAACATTCAGTCAAGACTCAAGAGTCAACTAAGCAAGTTTGTGAATCTGTGATATGTGCAAGTGCAAGTGCTAGTGTGCAATCTGTATGGTTGTAAGTTGTATTGCCTTAGAATTTATAGAACTGTGACTGTGTGTCTTATTTTTTATCTTTGAGTTGAGATTGTGGCTGCCTACAAAACTTTTGTGCAATAATGTGTGTGAACTAAGTATCAGATGATGAGACTTGGTTATTAGCTGCCTCTGTTTCCTTCTAATTCTTCTGAGGTATTGCTTGCTGGCCGTGTAAATCGGGAAAACCCGGAACCCGAACTCGGAATTCCGGGTACCCGAAATTCCGTGTAGAGGAAATTCCTAGGGCTATTTCGGGTGGCAGTTTCTAGAACCCAAAATTTTGAAAACCCGAATTACCCGACCCGAAATTTTCGGGTTACTCGAACCCCCAGGGCTAACCAAAAGAGACAAGACATGATGAAGTCTAGGCAGCGGGTAGTCTCTGCACAGACGCCAGACAGTCCGGTTGCAGCCACCGGATTATCCGATGCAACGCCGGACAATCCGATAAGACCTTGCCGGACAGTCCGGTGGTAGCCAGAATACAGGATGTAATCTTGTTTTCAATTCTGGTTGTAATTTTATTTTGATTCTTTTGTAATAGAGGAGTTTAGAGATTTAGATAAGTTAGGACAAAAGTTTACGTCGGTTGATCATTTAGAGGAAGTAGACATAGGTGATGGAACTATTTCACGGCCGACATTTATAAACAAAACCTTGGAATCCGATTCAAGGAATAAATTGATCGGGTTGTTAAGAGAATATTCTGATTGTTTTGCCTGGAGTTATTCTGAGATGCCGGGGTTAAGCCGTGATATTGTTGAGCAACAGCTACCTATTAAGCCTGGTTTTAGACCTTTTAAGCAAAGACCGTGGCATTTTGGTTCTGATATCTATCCTCGTATTAAAGATGAGATTCACCGGCTTTTAGAAGCCAATTTTATTAGACCTTGCAGGTATGCAGATTGGGTCTCCAACATTGTGCCAGTGGAAAAGAAGGACTCTAACAAACTTCAGGTGTGCATCGATTTCCCTAATCTAAACAAGACTACGCCCAAAGATGAGTATCCTATGCCTATAGCCGACATGTTAATCAATAGTGCTTCTGATAATAAGGTTATTAGTTTTCTTGATGGTAATACAGGATATAATCAAATCTTTATGGCCGAAGAGGGTACGTCTAAAACGGCTTTTGTGTGTCCCGGTTTTATTGGGCTGTTTGAGTGGGTTGTTATAACATTTGGTTTAAAGAATACTAGCGCTACTTATCAAAGGGCTATGAACTTTATTTTTCATGAACTACTGGGAATTATCCTAGAAGTTTATATTGATGACATAGTCGTTAAATCGGCTGCTTTTGACTCTCATTTAGTCGATTTACGTAAGGCCTTTGAAAAGATGCGCAACTATGGTTTAAAGATGAACCCACGCAAATGTGCTTTTGGTGTGTTGGTTGGGAAGTTCTTCTGATTTATTATTCATGAAAATAGCATAGAAATTGATCCTAATTGCATAGAAGCTATTCGGAAAGTAGCAGCTCCGATGTGCAAGCTTGATATGCATAAGTTTCTCGGCAAGGTGAATTATCGACGGCGATTTATATCTAATCTTGTTGGGAAGGTTGATGTGTTTACTCCTATTCTTTGGTTAAAGAATGATGCTGATTTCACTTGGTGGCAGAACAACAAAAGGCATTTGAGCAGATCAAGAAGTATTTGTGTTCGGCACCGGTGCTTAAGGCGCCAAAAAATGGAGTTCCTTTCAGATTATATGTTGCTGCTGAAGACAAGGTAATTGGTGCTGTTTTGACTCAAGAAATCAAAGAAAAAGAACATGTGGTTACATATCTAAGTAGGAGACTGATTAATGCCAAGACAAGGTACACTTTCATTGAAAAGTTATGTTTGTGTTTGTTTTATGCGTGTACCAAGTTAAGATATTATTTGTTATCTAGATCTTTTGTAGTTGCTTGTCAAGCCGATGTGATTAAATACATGTTACACAATCCTATCATGAGTGGTAGAATTGGTAAGTGGGCTTATGCTTTGATAGAATATGGTTTGGCTTTTGAACCTTTAAAGTCTATGAAGGACCAAATTGTGGCTGATTTTAGAGTTGAACATCGGATTACTGATTCGTATGAGCTAGATTTACATTATGTCACTTTCACTCCATGGATGCTTTATTTTGATGGATCGGTTTGCAATGAGGGTCAAGGCATAGGTGTAGTGCTGATTTCACCTCAAGGTTCTACATTTGATTTTTCTAGCTGATTGGAATTTCATTGTACTAATAACCAAGCCAAATATGAAGCGTTGTTGTTCGGTTTAGAATTGTTACAATCTATGGGGGTGAAGTGTGTCAAGACTTTTAGGGATTCTCAGTCAGTGGTTCAACAGGTATTGGGAGAAAGCCAATGTTATGATAGGATTTTAAACTCTTATTTAGAGCGATGTTGGGATATTATTCGTTCCTTCGATGAATTTGACATCTCTCATATATTTAGATCTAACAACTCCAGGGCTAATAAGTTGGCATGGGAAGCATCTGGTTATCGTATTTCAAAAGGGAGATTTCATGTTGCTAAGAAGCCGATGCTCGAAGGAGGATGTGTGCTGAGACAGCGCATACTGGACTATCCGGTAGGGTGCACCGGACTGCCCGGTGAGGTGTCGCACTGTCCGGTGACGGACACCGGACTATCCGGAGGGATGGTAAAAGGGTTTATTTTAGCTTTGGATGATCTAGCAAGTGGCGTAGCCGATCCTGATGATTGGAGGCAACCTTTTACTGCATATCTACAAGATCGAAGTGCTAGAACATAGAGAAAAGTTCGGCGTGCTACTTTTAAGTATGCTTTGATTAATGATGACTTATATCGTCGAACCGCTAGTGGTGTTGTGCTCAAATGTTTAGGTCCTGATAATGTTGTGTTGGCTATGGCTGAGGTGCATGAGGGTATTTGTGGTACTCATCAATCGACTTTGAAGATGAAGTGGCTATTGAGAAGGGCCAGATTTTATTGGCCTACAATGATTGCCGATTGCTTCAAGTACTATAAAGGGTGTCAGGTATGTCAAAAATTTAGAGATATCCAGATAGTACCTACTGCTAAGTTACATCCTATTATCAAGCCTTAGCCGTTCAGAGGATGGGGCCTAGATTTTATTGGAGAGATTCATCTGTCATCTTCCAAAGGACATCGGTTCGTGTTGATGGCTACTGATTATTTTACTAAATGGACTGAAGCCGTTGCCTTGAAGAATATGACGCATAAAGAGGTAATTGAGTTTATTACTGAGCATATTATTCATAGATTCGGTATTCCTCAAACCTTAACCACAGATTAGGATGCTTCTTTCATGTCTAAGGAGGTACGTGAATTTACCGAATCATATAAGATTAAATTGCTCAATTCCTCTCCATATTATGCTCAAGCTAATGGTCAAGCCGAGTCTAATAATAAGGTGATTGTTAATCTCGTCAAGAAAAAGATCACCGATCACCCTCGGCGTTGGCATAAAGTCTTGTCTGAAGCTCTATGGGCTCATAAAATATCTAAACATCGTGCTACTAAAGTTTCTCCTTTTGAGCTTGTGTATGGTCAGGATGATATGTTACCTGTAGAGGTAAATTTGGATGCATACAGGTTTGCAAGGCAAAATGACTTAGATGTCGGTGAATATCATGATTTGATGATGGATAATATTGACGAAGTCACTGACAAACGATTAATGGCTTTGAAGGAGATTGAGAAGGACAAGCTTATGGTTGCCAAAGCATACAACAAGAATGTTAAGGTCAAGAACTTCTAGGTTGGAGAGCTCATGTGGAAGACAAAGTTGCCATTGAAGACAAAGGATATAAGATTCGACAAGTGGTCTTCAAGCTGGGAGGGTCCCTATAAAGTGAAGCGGGTGGTTCCTGGCAATGCATACATGCTAAGATCTACAAGGTAATGAACTGCTCAAAGCATTGAATGGCCATTTCTTGAAAAAAATACTACCCAAGCATGTGGCAAGATGCTTGAGAAAACCGATGCGTTCCATCAAGGGTTTAATTTGCTTCGGAGTTGTTATCTTATGAGATATCTGTTGATTCTCGAAGGTGTAAGTGTTTCTGGTGCTTTTAGTTCATGACCTTCACTATAAGGTAGGTGGGCATGTGGTGAGCACCTAATTGGGTAGGGCCATGCTGGCCAGCGCCGCCGGACAGTCCGGTGGCGTGTACCGGACAGTCTGGTGTTACCGGAATGTTCGGCACGGCGCACCAGACTATCCGGTGTAGTCGAGTCCAAGACGAATTACCAGATTTGAGCGAGATCTGTCGGGATTTGACTTTTACAAGTGTTAAGACCACCCTCCCCTATAAATATAAAGGGGCCAGGCTGACTGATGCATCCACAATCGAACTAATCTATTATTTTGTCTACTTTTATGCATATCTCTATTCCCAAACCCTAATTCTCCTCTCCAACCCTAATTTTCGTCTCTCTTCGACTCTACTCCGACTTGAGGAGCTCTAGGTGGCTTGCCGATGCTAGAGCAACCCTAGCGCTGATCCTCCCTGACGGGGTCCCTCCCGGGTGGATTGGTCTAGGTCATATCATTGGTGATTGGTGCTAAAACGTGTCAACAATATTGTTTCGACGATTTTTTTGACTGCGAATGAATTTTAGAGTAGTATCGATTGGATTGAACAGATTATTATTTTACCTTTCTATCTATATATATATAGAACGTCGAAAACATAGTACTTATATGATCTGGACGTTCGTTTTCATATGGGCTCCTCCTGCAGTCTAAATCTGATTCACGAATACATGTCACATTGATTTGATGGTTCCCGATGACTTTGAGTGAATTTTAGAGTGATGCCAATTGGGTTGGAAAGTTATCATTTTAGCTTTTCATCGACATATACAACGTCGGAAATAGAGTTCGTATGCAATTTGGGTGTCCGTTTTTGCGCGGGCTCCTCCTGCAGTCTGAACCTGCTTCACAAATAAATTAAATTTTAGAAACGAGGCCACATGTAAGGTATGTGAAGTTGGATGGATCATTTCATCTTTTATTATTTGGTAGTGATAATTAGTTGCAATTAATGACTTAAACTAGGTAGAAAGTCAAGTGATATCGAGGAGTTATCAACATTGATATTAAGGACACCACGCAGACTAAAGCCACCGTTAGGGGGTGCTTGAATACACAGGACTAAACTCTAGTCCTCATTAGTCCACTCTATCTCACTTTGAGGAGATAATATTCTAACGGATAAAATGTGTCTGTTGGCTAAACTTTAGCCCCCCACCATGTTTGGCTATAATTTGACTAAATATTAAATTTTAGCAGTGGCTAAATTTTAGGCATAGATATTCAAACACAACCTAAACCGTCCATTGTTGCAACAACCATGTTAAAAGCTGAGGGGACACAAGTATAGTTGAGGAACGACGCTAACGCGCGATGGGGTCGCGCGATCTGAGCGCGCGACCCCGTTCTGGCCACGCCTCCGTCCTTCTTCCAGCCGCGCCGCCCTTTTGCGTCGCATTGCCTGCCTTCTCCCACCGCCAGCGCCTTCCTTCCCCGCGACTCTTCCACGCCACGCCGCCTCCGTCCTTCGCCGCTGTCGGTGCCTCTCTCCCTCGCGACCACCGCACCGTGCCGCGCAGCCTCCCTCCCCCGCGACCACCGCGCCGCCTCCCTCCATCACCGCCGATGCCTGCCTCCCCTGCCGTGGCACCTTCATCCCTGGCCGCAGTGCCTCCCTCCCCTACCGCGGCACCCCCCCTCTGACGATAGCGATGTCCCCTCCGTCAGCCGCGTCGCCTCTGTGTTGTAGCAAGTTCATCGGAAAATTGGTAGAAGTTCATAGAAAATCGGTAGCAAGCTATGTACAAATATGATCTAAAAAATCAGCAAGTTATCACCATG
The DNA here is from genome assembly GCA_030272315.1 of Paspalum vaginatum. NCBI lineage: Eukaryota > Viridiplantae > Streptophyta > Magnoliopsida > Poales > Poaceae > Paspalum > Paspalum vaginatum. The sequence goes on from CM059013.1 coordinate 22,817,831, forward strand.
TACCAAGTTGTGTAATGTCTGCAGATTTTGTGTAGCAAGTTATGCCTGTAGAAAAAAAAGTTATATACAAAACAATAGCAATATTATCTATGTGGTAAGTTCATATAATTCGGTAGCAAGTTAATGTAATCTCCTGCAACAATGTCTGCATTTAGAAAAGTTATGTTTTTTGGAGCGAGGTTATGTGATTATGTAGCAAGTCGTGTAATGTATAGCAAGTTTGTCTGATTATATAGCAAAGTTCGTGTGGTCTTGCAGCAAAGTTCATGTTGTGGCAAGTTTATATGATTATGTAGCAGGTTTATAGGACCCGGTAGCAAAAATGTTTCTGTTATGACAAATTTACATGATTATGTAGCATGTTATTAATGTTTAGCAAATTCATATGATTATAGTAAATTGATGGCATCTTGTAGCGAAATTTTTCTATTGTATCAAATTCATATAGTTATGTAGCGAGTTTATGTAATATCGAGTTCATATGATTATATGTGAAAGAAGTCTATAGGATTGTGATGTTTTCTAAACAACAGCATTTTGTGTTTATAGTATCCGCAAGTTATGTTTATTTAATAATTTAAAAATGAATAAGTTATTGTAAAATGGTCTGTAAGTTGGATGTGTACGGAAATAGTTGAAAAAAACTCATGATGACCAAAAACAGCGCAGGCGCGGCGTGTGGGCTAGAGGTCATAGCTACGTTCTTAAGTCTTAACAGCCAAACAACAAGGTTCTTAAGTCTTAACAGCCAGCAGCCCAGCACTCATAACAGCAAAGTTTTCTCTCACTAATTAACTTCATGAATCTAACAGCAAGAAAAAATGCATAAAGAATTTCATAACAGTTTAACAGGGAATAGCTACACGCAGGCAGCCACAGCCACGCATTTTGTCCATCCAAAAATAAGTAAAGGGCTTCAAAATAAAGTCCTCCAAGGCTCCAACAGAATCTAGCACTGTCCATTCTCCATTGAGGCCAGAGGGTAGCAACTAGCAAGGACTAAACCTGAAATAAAATAGGTCTTCATTCGTACCAAATCATTAGTAATGAACGGAATCTGTAGCATTAAAGTTGACCTACCAGACACTAGTTACTTGCCACCATGCTTTTTGGAAATGCAATTTTTTCTTCATCATCTGGTTCATGAAAAATAAAAAGAGCAATTAAAATTCCATCATCTAGTGTCCAGCTAGAGGAATAAAATGAGCAATTAACATACCACATGTGTAAAACTTACATCATGTGCGCCTCGAATCCAGCTAGAGGAACATACCAATGCCTCCACCATAGAAGGGCTTAGAGAACTACGATAATCATCTAGAGTTCTACCACCGGTGCTAAATGTAGACTCTGAAGACACCGAGGTTGCCGGTATAGTTAAAAACTTCTTTGCCATCCTCGAGACCACTGGGAATCTATGTGAATTAACCTTCCACCAAGTCAACAGATCAAACTCCTTGTCTGCTAAACTCACATTTGCCTCATCCAAATAGATGAGCAACTCACTCTTTGATGGGTTAGCTTCAGTAGATGATAAATATGACTGAAATTCAGAAGAGGCAGAAGGCAAACTGCAGGATCTTTCAAGTGTCAAAGATGACGAAGCACTAGACTTGGTTTCAGTAGCTTTCTTCTCTCTATGCTGCAACTCAAGGTCTGCATACAACTTCTCTAACTCACCTCAGACTTCATCTATCTCAATCTGAATTTGACCTCCATCAAACATTTTACCAAAGCACCATTCGATATATCTCATCTTATACCTTGGGTCTAGGATAGTAGCAATCACCATAACATTGTTCTTTTCGTCCCAATACTTATTGAATTTTTCCATCATAGCAGTATCCATTCTTCCCATATTTAAACTATTGGAAACCATCGCTGCCCTCAATGCAATTTTCACATCCACAATGTGAGGATAGAAAAGGTTGGCAGTGGGATATGAAGAAGCTGACAATGCAGTGGTTACTTTAGCTAGAGAGGCAAGAATTGGTTCAATTGCAACAAACAAATCCCATTCTTCAGATGAAAGTTCCCACTTATAGTTTAAATCGTCATCAGCATATGTTTTAATGGCTTCTTTGTAAGCTAAAGCAGTACGCAACATCTTGTATGTTGAACTCCACCTTGTTGACACATCAAGACTCAACCCTTCTCCAATTTGTAATGCAAGATACCTACAAAACTCTACAAACTTATGCATGCGAGCTGGTGATTTCTTTAGGTACTTCATAGTGCACCTAAGGTTGTTTATCAAAGAAGCAAGCATAGCAACCCCATCACTGACAACCAAGTTGATTATGTGTGCACAGCAACGGCACATGAAAATATTTTGCAAGGAAGGCATTGCCCTGTCTAGCTATAAACCTAGACCTCAGCACACGGACAGCACCAGTCATTGTTTGAGGCATTATCTAGAGTGATAGAAACAATCTTATCCTCAATTTTCCATACAGTAACACAGTCATATGCAGTCTGTCCAATAACTGATCCTTTGTGTGGAGGGTCTAACTCAAAAAAATTCAGCACACGATACTGCATTTTCCAATCACTATCTATTTAGTGTGCAACCAAACACATATAGGACAATGTTTGATTAGATGTCCACAAATCAGTGGTTAAGGCAATAAAATCAACACCTTTCAGGACCTTTGCTAGTGTTTCTTTTTCAGTCTCAAACACATTCAAGCATTCAGCTCTTATGGTCTTTCGACCAATAAACTCATATGAAGGGTTCAAATACCTCATGACAATGTTAAACCGTGTGTGCTCAACCATCCTAAATGGATACTCATGAACTATAATCATCTTGGCAATTAATTTTTTAACTTGCTTCATGATTATAATCTTGAGGAGATGAGATAGTAGGGAGACCAGTTTCACCTGCCTTTGAAGGAGCAAAGTTCAAAAGAGTTTGGTCTAGCTTCTTTTCCAAAGCCTTCTGATATGCTTTACAATTCTTCATATGCCTCGACAATGTCGTTGTTGTTGGCCCTTTTGTGTAAGCATAATGCTTCTTGCAGTACTTGCACTTTGCCTTTGATAACATCTTCCCTTTGTCACTTGGATCTGGCACCTCCACCGCATCAAAGACATCCCAAACTTTGGATTTCTTCCTATTGCCTCTTTCTGTTTTAACTTTAATCTTTACCTCCTGCGTCTTTTCTTCCCTCTTTTTTACCTCCATCATCGTCATCAGATTCATCAATTGCGACAGGGTTAGCTCCTTTCCAACCAAGCACTGTCAGCTCATCCTCAGACATATCATCATTTTTGTCATATGAATTATTTTCTGAATCAGTTCCATCACTTGCATTTGCACTCACTCCCTTTTGTTACACAACAGATTCCATCACTTAGCAAGCTACAATCAAGAAGAAATAATTGAGCTTACCCACAGAAACACCCACAGAAGTACAGAACTGCGGAAGGAACTGCGGAAGGCGGAAGCTTACCCACAGGGCGACGGGTCGGGGTCTCGGGGAGACGGGGAATCGAGGGCGCCTAGCCGCCTGCGCTGCGCCGCGCCGGTGCGCCGCCTCCTGCGTGACGGCGTGACGGCATCTGCGGTCTGCGGAGAGGGGAAGAGGGCTAGCGCGAGGGTCTGCGGCAGGCAACCGGTAAGGCTCGGTACTAGCCTACTAGGGTTTCACTTCACTAGCGGTGGTGGGCTATTGGGCTGGGCGGCTGGGCCTAATCTTGCGAATGGGCTAATCGACAGCCAGTGAGGCTTAGATCGCGAGCCAGGACGAGCCGGCTCAGCTCGGCTCGGTCTTTTGGCGATCCGAAAAAACAAACTCGGCCGCCCCTGAACCGAGCCGAGCCGCTCCGAGCCCGAGCCCGAGCCGAGCTACGAGCCGCGAGCTGAATTTCCAACCCTACGGTGAGAGCGCGCGGGGTCACGCGCTACGACCAGTCGTCCGATAGAGTTTGCCATAGTTGAGGGAGGTTCAAGCGGACGATCATCACGTCCATCCCGAAATCCGACCCAGTGGGCCTAACCATTGAGCCCAAAATAGCTATCTGGGCGAAAGGGGAGAAGACAGCGCTTGGTACTCGCCGCTTTCCGTGCGTACCGTTACTATCCGCTTCGTCAGCCGAAATAAACTATCGCCTCGACCGCCCCCGTTCCTCGAAACTAGCCGTTGCTCCCGTCTCTGCCGAAAATCCATCCCCCCCCCCCCCCCCCCCCCCCCCTCTCCGATCCCCTCAACGGCTAAACCCCCCTCCGCTCCGATCTCATCTCTCCGCCATGTCCGCCGCCGCAGCTCCGGCGTCTCCCCGCGCAGACCTGATGCCGCCACCTCCACCGCCGCCGCCTGTGCCGCCGCCGACTGCTCGTCGTCCACGCCGCCGCGCGAGGGAAGTCAGCTCCCGGTACCTCTCCACGCCCGTCCCCTCCACCCCGCGCCTCTCCACCGCCTCCGCCGCCTCCTCCACGCGGTCGCGCTCCCCGACCCCGTCCCCTCGCGGCCGGCAGCGAGTGGCCACGCCCTTCGCCAACGAGAACCACCCGCCGCCGCCGCCGCCCCCCACGGGCACCGTCGCACGCAGGCGCGCCGTGCAGAAGCTGTTCGAGGAAACGGGCACTGGCAACCCGCGCGCCTCGGTGGGCTCCAACTCCTCCGCGGCCGCCACCCCAAGGCCGCTCCCGCGCTCCACCAGCGGGCCGGTCGCACCCACCGCGCGGAGGGGGTACCCGCGCCTTCCGACGCCCGCGCGTGCTGCCTCCTGCCCTACCCCCGCCGTCGTGGACTCCGACGCCGCGTCGTGCTGCTCGTCGTCCGACGCGGCGTCCACGACCACCGACTTCTCCGAGGCCGAGGGTGGGATCGGGGTGGCCCCAGCCGCGCCGTGCGAGAGCCCGCCGCTGCTGGGCCCGGCGTCCTGCCGCTCCGGGCGCCTCTCGTCAGAGCTCCGCTTGTCCGTGCCGGAGTCGGCCGGATCCGCGCGGGCGTCCAACCCACTGTGCTACCGCTCTCTCAACTCGGCATTGTCGATCTCAACAGCGGTGGGGAAGCTTACGGCCACAGCGAGGCCACCACAACCGCCGCAAGGAGCCAAGGCAGCCGAGCTGAAGAAGGCGGCGATTGTAGGGAGCAGGAAGGTTGCGGGGAAGCAGGAGGACGTGCACCAGCTGCGGCTGCTGGACAATCGCTACCTCCAGTATAGGTTCCTCAACGCCCGGGCTCACGCGGCAGCCAAGGCCAAGGCTGCTGCTGCAGAGGTGAGGTTTTGTTAATGCATCAGCCAATCTGGGGTGGCTATCTTGCATGGTTGGTGAAGAGAGCGTGCTAAGGCGCTGATGACAATTTGTTGCTTGTGATATTGTTGGGTGTGAAGAAATCCTTGTATGTGCTCGAGGAGAAGATCGCCGGTCTCAGGTTGTCTGTTGCTGAGAAAAGGTCGGAGGTGGAGAGGATGAAAAGGGAGCATAGACTGAGTTCAGTAGTAAAGGCTCAGGTAAGGCATTCGGAATTCTTCTGCGTTCTGAAATTTGTACTGTTGTTTTGTTTGCTAGCTAATTTGTGTGGCTTTTGAACCTGAGCTACCTAAATTCTTGAGTCATGTAAATCACATGAATGTATTTACGTCTTATCATGCATGGTAGGGTGATGTTGGGTGTTCATATGATGTGAAGAGAGTTAGACACTCAAAATCACTATTCACTGAATGTATATTGCTTAATTCAGGGTCCAGAATTCTGAATTTTGAAGCAGAACAACATTATATCCAGAATAGGGTTAAGTGCACAGAATTGAATCCCATTCAGTTGGTACTATGTCTTTAGAAAAAAGTAGAAAATGTGTCATGTAATTTGAGTGAAACAGTCCTTTTTGGCTTTTCTGTATAGATTATAGAATATACCAAATATGCAGGGGAAGCTCTTGAAAGCCATGTTTACTCTAACTTGTGAGTTTGTTTATATCAAATTGGGTATCATGCTTTGATTTATATTTGCTTCCTGAGATCAATCGTACAAAGGGATTACTTCAAAAGTGTTGTATGAAACTTTCAGGTTCCATATTTAGTTCAATGGGGTGATATGGAGGGGGACCATTCAATCTGCCTTGGAGGGGCAACAACAGCTCTGCATAACGCCTCGCTGCAGCTACCAATTATTGGGAATGTAAATGTAAGACTTAATTTAGCACTCAGTTCCATGCATAAATGACATCAGTTCTGTGCCTAGGACCAAGTATCATGTTGTGGACTGATACGTTTGCAGGCAAATTGCGGGGAACTTACAGAAGTCCTCAAGTCAGCAGCACACCTGCTGGAACCACTTTCACCTTGCATACAAAATTTCCTGCCCAAGGTGAGACTAGAGATTTTTCAAATGTGTATCTACAAAAGCACTGTTATGCCTGCCTTTTAGATTCTTTTGGGATGTGCTCAATAACTGCCATCTTTAATTTATCCACAAAATCACTGTGTCAGATATAGTGCTAGATAAAATACAGTGAGAACATCCAAACCTTTCAATCTGCCACCATGTGATTCAAATTTCCAAGCTATAAATAAAAACCAGATAGGGTGAAGAAAATAGAAATTTTAATGGAAAAGAAACTTAATTCCTAGTATTTCTTTTTAATTAATTGACCCTATCACTGTTCCTTATTTTAATTAATATGAATGGAGTTTGTGTTTGGAAATTTGCAAAAGTTTTGATAGATCCAGTGGTTGTCGTTGAACCTGATGTGTTTATTTGATTTGTTATGCATATTTATGCAACTACTTTTATTTAATCTTTTCATGTAGGTTGAACAAATCAACGATGTGGGCGGTAATCTTGCCCAGGTTATCGTTAACGAGAGAACCCTTATAGAAGAGTGTGGTAATCTCCTATACCAAGCACAGAACCTGCAGGTATATGGGTCTAAATTCTTCTGTCAGCATATTATTCACTTTCATTGGCTGGCATGACCTCTAACTTTGCCACAAAATATCCAACTGATGCTTTGACAAATTCCACCTCAATAGATGAGGGAGTACAGTTTGAGGAGTCAAGTGATCCAACTGAAACAAAATGAATCAAGGTAAAAATAGAAGAGTGGGAAACCCGCTATCAAACAAGGGCGGAGCTAACCTTTGTTGCTGGGGTGAGCTGACGATCACTGATCTGCGTGCTGTTATTCAAAAGCAAAGATCGCAGGGTGCAATGGAAAGCATCGTCACCATTTTAAGCTGGCTTTCACCCCTGTTGTCAAGTCATCCATTTGACTGAGGGAGCCAACTTGCTCCACCATTGGATGTCCAATGGAGGCCGCCTGAACATACTTATAAAGGAGTTCTGCAAATCAAGAATTGCTTATTCTTTTCTAGTACATATTATATTTCTGCAATTTGTCATGGAAGCATTTTTTCTATCTACTTATAACCTATGGACAGAACAGATACAAGCATTGTTTTACAAATCGAAATTTGTCGATTCTTTATAGTATGTTGTTCTTTGTTTGAAGGAAGTTGGGCTGCTGATTCACTAGTGCTCATCGTTTGTTGTGATGGCTTGAGGATCAGATTAATTTTTCAAATAAAAGACGTGGCTTTTGGATCGCTAATTGGCCGAGGCTTTGTCAGGCAGGCTATGGCAGTGGCATGTGGGGAAAGGTGTAAGCGTGTTCAGTTTAGATAAACTTATTTTGATTGAAGGGGTCGAGTATGTGTGGGACCCAGCTGAGTATGTGTGGGACCCAGCTGTCATATGGGTGATTGGCTCTGCGTGACCACCGGACGGTACCGGACGGTCGTGTGTGTATTTTTCAAATCCCCATTAGCACAGGGTTCGGTGCGTGCAAACGCCGTGAAAGAATTATTTTTCCGCATCCCTCGGTCTAGAACGTCCGATGGTACACCGAACGGTCTGGTGGTGTATCACCGGACGGTCCGATGCGTATAAATATGCCTAGGGACGCTTGGACAAACCCTTCGCCCCAAATCATCCGGTGCTGGTAGACCATCAGATGGTCCGATGCATGATGAGCGCACGGACTAAGAAAAGAATAGGCTAGCAGTGGTCTATAATGCACCGGACGGTCGGTCCGGTGCATTAAAAAACCGAGTTTTTCACTGTATTTGATTTGGAAAACGATCGGAGGGGTTTCTATAGACGTAACAAGGTTAGGTGAGTGTATTTTAGCACATTTTAAGTGTGTGAGCTTTTGGGACCAAGATAGACTCAAAAACATGTAGAGCTAATTGAATGAGATCCATCAAGCTTACTCACCTCGACCCCTGATAGTACGCCTTATCTAGAAAATTTCAACTTTACGGCACTTAGAGCTATCAATCCTTGACCTTCTCGCTAGGTTATCCAATCCATGGCCGTCCTTCAAGAAATAGAAATTGAGGGGTCTCTTTTGATCAACCAATGAGCACAATTATAGAGTATTTACCCTTCATGTCATGAACCCATTAGTAACATAATTGAGTTGTCCTCAATCACCGAAACCATAACCTCTAAGGGTCATGTTTCTCAGAATCTCCCTATTTTTGGTGATTGATGACAATACAAGAGTAGAGCATATAAAGTAAATAAAATTAAATACAATGCTCAAAAGTAAATGACATGAAAGTAAGCACATCAAACAAATATCATCCAAGGGGATACATGGTCATAATAACAAAAATCAAGCACAAGATCCAAATGTCATGACCATGAATCAACATCCAAAATAACATCCAGCTAGGGTCCTAGCTATACACCAAAAGACATACTCTCATAGCTCCCCCTAGCTACTAACTCCCACTGGCTCTACTCACTCCCCTAAACTCCCCCTAAAGATAACTCTCCCCGTTTGGCATCAAGTACCAAGAAGGGAGGCCTAAGGATTCGGAGGATCTAGGACATCGAAAGGGAAACGAAGAGCTGTTACATGGAGGTGGTAGTCGAGCTGAAGATCATCATCTGAGGTCTCGGCTGGAGTGTCGTCAACTGCCCATTCGGCATCTGAAGGTGCAGAAGAGCCTGGTGCAGCGAGTGGGGCAGAGACGGTCAGGGTGGCCTCGGTTGTCAGTTGCAGGAGCTATAGCCGCAGTCGTCAAACCAGTAGTAGAAACTATGTGAGAGCTCGGGTCGGTCGATTGGGTAGCTGTGTGAGGCTGCTCAAGCGCTGTGACGGACAACTCTAGCCTTGAAGAAAGTGAAGCTGCTGCTGAACTCTCGGGAGGCTGCCCTGAGCTTTGGAGCTGTGACTCGGCTAGTCGGTCTAGAAGTGAGAGGTAGTTTAGGTAGTACCAACAGAGAAGTGTCAAACTCAAGAGTACGGGCCGGTAATTGTGACATCTCCATCCTGCAAGAGCTCCCTAGCAACGCGGTATATTGAAACTCCATCGGTGATGTGGTGAGCGAGGCTAGGGAGGGGATCGAGCTCACGTGGCTCCTATCTGTTGGGGGCAACTTTGCAGGCGCTGCAGGTGACTGAGAAACAGCTGGCGGCTGAGGTGGCAACTGGAGCTCCTGTTGCAGTGATGCAAACTGTCTTTGTGTGTCAGAATGGAGATCTGTCACAAGTGTGGATAGACTCAAGGAGGCGAGCCTGCCGCTTTGCAGGCTGCTACTGAAGCTGCTAAAACCGTGTGTCACTCTGCTGTTTCATGTGCTCGAAGCGCTCGTCACCAGTGGTGAAGCTAGAGAGAAAGAGAGGGGGTGCAGGGTATAAAGAGGTGATAAAAATATTTACCTCATGAAGAGCATTTGGATGAGAAAAGGAACATAAACACAGACAAAACACATCATTTGACTTGAGTATTTTACATATTCTATGATTCACGACCTGAAAAGGTGAACAAATAACTTATGACTTAGTTTTTTTATAAAGAATAATGATAAAATAAATAAATATGATATGTCACCTTTTAATCTTCATTACCAAATATGCATTCTTTCATTGTCATGAAGTGCTGAACCACAGCCTCATTGGTGACTTTCATCATCTCCTCTTTCTCCACATAGCAAATAAGGCTATTACTCATGTATTCATCGCTAAGAAAATGTGTTGTCACAATCTTCATGGCTAAGAAACACCTTTCAACTGTAGCAGTAGCAACATGCCACACTAGTACAAGCTTCAAAAGACGATAAACCATTGGGTAGCAATCAAGCTTTTTAGTCTTGACAATATGCTTCAAAGACGACACTAGTGAATTACGCGCCATTGTCGGTGATGATGCGACTTGGAACCCCGAACCGAGAGACAATACCCCGGAGGAACTTGACTCTGCTTGTCAATGGTCCGGATGGCCGATGCCTCAGGGCATTTGGTGAACTTGTCGATGGCAACGTACAGGTACTCATAACTACCGACCGCTTTGGGGAACGGTCCAAGAATATCAACCCCTAGACTGCGAAAGGCCATGACAGAGGGATGAGCTGAAGGAGCTGAGATGGGGTATGAATTTGCTTCGCGTGAAATTGACACGCCTTGCACTTTTTGACCATCTCAGCTGCATCCTTGAGGGCTGTCAGCTAGTAGAAACTGTGCCGGAAGGCCTTTCCAACTATCGTGCGGGATGCTGAATGGTTCCCACACTCACCCTCATGGATGTCCGCGAGGATATCGCGGCCCTCCTCCTGTGAGACACACTTGAGCAGAACGTCGTTTGGTGGGTGCCGGTAGAGGTCCCCTTCTACTAGCACATACCTTTTTGCTTGATGTATTATGTGCTCTGTTGATGTCTCATCGGTGGGAAGGATATTGCCCTTTAGGAACCCCTGGATCTCAAGGATCCAGCCATCGGGGTTAACCTGAGCTCCTTCCTCTTTAGGAAGGATACTGTTTCCCAAGGCTTGAGGTGGCCTGGGATTTAAGTGTCCGGCATCGTCATTCCCCATCTGGGAAGGGCAAGCTCCTTCCGATCGGATGGTAACGGCTACCACCTGGGCACTGTCTTCGAATTCTTCAAGCAGGGGATCTACCAAGGGTCGGAGCAGCCGGCTATGGAAGATGCCGCTAGGCGGGGGCTGCCTTGACGATGCTAGAACTGAAAGTTCATCTGCGTCTGTGTTTTCCTCTTGCAGGATATATCTGAATTCTATAGCCTCGAAAGAGAGCTCGATCTTCTTAACTTTCGCGAGGTACGCAGCAAGGTGCGCCTCGTTGCAAGCACATACCCCATTAACTTGGTTGATGATGAGATAGGAATCTCCCTTCACCCAGAGTTGGCGAACCCCGAGTGCTAGGGCAGTTTGAAGCCCGTCAATCAGGGCCTCGTACTCCGCGGCATTGTTTGATATCTTGAATAAGATGTAGAACATGTATCGCAGGAGCTCGTCATCGGGCGTAGTGAGGACGATACCTGCACCCGCACTTTTTTGCGTGCAGGAGCTGTCGAAGTGGAGTTCCCATGGCTTGTTGGTGAAGTGGACACGTGGTTTGGGGGTGTGGTGGAACCGCCGATTTAATTCGAGCTAAGCGCACCTGTCACCACATGACTCGCAGTGCACTTAGACCGAATCAAACCCGGTTGTTCGTCGGGCTACCACAAAGGGCACTCGATGTAACCATCACCCAAAGAGAACGACATCACACACATTCAGCCCTCGATGGAGCCACAACAGTTACATCATCACAGATAGTTAATAGTGATAATAAGATAAAGTTCTTACAAACCAAATACATGTAGTCAAATACGAGTTCAAATCAGATAGCGGAAGCATTTTCAAAAACATCTCGCAGCGGAAACAAAATACTTAAGTAGTCTTCATGCAATAATGAGCAAGGCGAGTAGCACTGAGCCCACCGGTACTATCCTCCTCCAAGCACAGTCCAGATGTCATCGGTACCTGCACTCAAAATGTGAGGGCAAACCCTGAGTACTAATTACTCAGTAGGACTTAATGGAAGGGCTTACGGCTGACGCGAAGCTTGCTTACTAGCATTTGGATCCTTAGCCATTGAATTTAAACAGTGATATAATGACATAAAGTAAACAGTTTCATCATGAGCAAATATATCATCATCATCGTAATAATAACTTACAGGAATGTAAACATACAAGTACAAACAGGTGGAATTTGAAAACATGAATTATAATATAACATATTTAGATAGTTACTGCGTTTGAACGTAAGTGGCATTGTCATTCTCACACCTGGTGAGCATCAACGATTCGAATCGATTTTAATTCTCGGGAATAACTATCATGCTAGGGGTATATGCTTACTAGCCATCGCGTTTCCACATATAGCCCCCATCTCCACTTGTTCCATCCCAAGATCGATTCCAACCCGCCATTCTCTAGGTTTAGCCCCCATGGAGCGATACCACTGTGCACCGGGTCAGCCCTCCCATGAGTCAAGCGCCCCTAGACCCCATGGTAGGACCAAGTCTCTGTTCTTCGGATGGTTTAAGTAAGACTTTCCACCGGTCCCATGTTCCGGATAAGCAATCTAGCAATGTTATACCAACCAATAGTCGAACAACGGACGGACCTTAAACGACTCGGGCGGAGTCCATTGCAGAACATCATAAATGGTAAATAACTCATAAAAATCTCCGTTAGGTCTCCATTTAAATCACAAGCATAAAAAACATATCCACTTTAATAATTTGATATTTTGAAATCACCTATACGACGAGTGACTCCATTTCACTCATGTCTACTTGCACCTCGCATTACTAGGCATACTCGTCCTACGAACTATATTATAGGAGCTAGGGCTAGGGCGGACAGGAGGTCTAATGCAATTGGTTTCAATCAACTCCTAATGCGGATGCGTAATCATTAATCAAGATAATATTAGCCGGGAAATTCATGGTCCTGCCTACCTTTGCTTATTCTTAACCAAACCAACAAACTAAACTATGTTAGTTTGCCGGGTTGTGGGGTTTTGCCCTAGGCAACCTCTTGATCACTCGGACGGCTCCTTCTTCCAAACACGATTGATGAGCCCTCCAGGTCATGAATGGATCTTAGTTGGTCTTGTGGTCACCGTTTCTTGATGCATCTCCTTGCGCAATGCCTCGATCACGTTGCTACAATAAGCATCACTATATGAATGATCAAGTGCGAAATGGATGCAAAGAATGCACAAGATGCTCGTATGATATGAGAAATAGTATGCAACAAGTGAATCCACCCTTATGCACATGATGAGTTATAATTTAAATGATACCCTCATTTTTTTACATGATGCATGAGTGTAGTTTATTTGGTAAAAATCACCATTTTGGGATTCAGGATATAAAACAATGCAAAATGACTTGAACCATTTATGACATGCAAATATATGTTATACAATGCTATCAACCAAATTTCAGCAACAAAAGAGCTATAAATTAATTATAGAAATTCTAGCAATTTATTAAGCGTTTAGATTCTCCAATTTATCATAAATCATAGAAATAGTTTCTGGTCATAGAACTTGTGCAGCAAGCATAACATGGCATGATCATCATGTGTAAAAATTAGAAAGTGAAATATCCTAGGTTTGATAGCACATCTATTTTCTATTTAATTGTTTTAGCATATTACAAAGGTAGTTCAAAAGCAGTACACTAAAATTCACAAAAATACTTTCTGGAATCTAAACTTAACTATTAAGCACCATGATTTTTCTCAAAATTTATTTTAGCACAATAAAGTCACTTTTTCCTATTATTCATTTTAACATGCAATTATTTGTCTTTTTCAAAACAGCAACCAAGGCTTACATGCAGAACTTGAAACTTTAAAAATGGCCTAAATATGCAACATAGAGCATCTACAAATTTCAGTGGAATATTTGGAGCACTTTTTATGTAGCAAGTATTTTCACTTTTGAAAAATGCCCAAAATGCATGGATGAGGGCAAAACAGTAATTTTGCAGTATATGCTCGGGTTGCCAAAAATCACACAAACCCTAAATAACATGATAAAGCTACTTGCCAAGTTTCATATTTTTTGGAGTCCATTTACACCTATTTTGTTATTTCTTTTGTTTAAACTTGCATGCAACAAACCAAGGGCAAAAACAGTCAATGCACAGATCTACATCATACCTAGCCTATAGATCTAGTAAATAGGAACAAAATGAGACTAAGTTTGCATTTTTATCATTTTTCTTTGATTTACTACGATTTTTCGAAGTTTACTGCTGAAATAATAACCTAAAATGGAAAATACTCAGATCCAGGGGTCTATTCACAATTATTCATAAAGTACATGGGCTAGATAGCAAGATCTACGTGACTCAAGTCTCTGTTCATGAGATTGAAACGTAAAATCATGAAAGCTCAGGGATGAAAATGCAAAAAGTGCATCTCCATCTTCTACCTCTCACCAGGGACGGAAGGACAGACGCGGCCGGGGGCGTTCGCCCGCGCGCCGGCGCGTAGAGGCGGCGAGGTCGGCGGAGGAGTGGTGTGGGAGGTGTTCCGGGCAAAGGCCGTCAAGATCCGCTGGACCTTGGCCAGCGGGGAGGCAAGCAGAGGCCGGGCACGGCGATTGAACCGGGGTGGACCAGCGGGCGTGACCGTGGCGACACGAGCCCGATCTGGCGGGGTGGAGGTGGAATGGCGTCGCCGTCGCGCGCGTCGGGTGAGGGAGGGAGTGGCGAAGTCGGCGACAGGTGACGGTGGGGCGTGGGGAGGGACGGAGCTGCGCCGGGAGCTCGAGCTCCAAGCTCGCCTATGGCGGGCGGCTGAGCGAAACAGAGAGGGTGAGGGAGAGAGGGAGAGCCAGAGAGTGAGGGAAAATGGAGGAGGAGGCCGCGCTCCTCTGCTTCTGGTCGGGAAAGGCCTGGTAGGCACGGGCATGGGGCAGTGGGCGCCGGTGTCGTGCTGGCCGGCCGACGGCAGAAAGCCATCGCCGCGTGGTGGCCGGTGGCGCCGGGAGGAGAGGGAGAGGAAGCGCGCGAGCCGAGTCCATGGACGAACAGTCGCTGACGCGTGGGACCGGGAAGAGGAAACGGTGCACGGTCTAGTGGACCGAGTGCATGGGGAGGCAGAGTGGTGGGACCCACAGGCGGTGTCATCATCCCTGCAGTGGGCAGGTACCTGACATGTGGGCCCCACATGTCATAGACTCCGGGGAAGAAAATAAAATGTGAAAATGAAAAACTCAGTTTGACTTCTGAGACATGTTTTAGAACTTGCTATTTTTGAACATTCTAGAGTCCTGATTTTGATAAAACTCAAAATACAAAAGTTGTTCTACTTTTCAATCTCTACAACTTTGTCAAAAGTATTGGTACTAAGTTCTATTCAAAATTTGTGAGTTTGAATGAATTCAAATCTGGAGCTCTAGTTTGACCAACTATTCCTTTGATATTTAAAATTCTGTTAAGCCTATTTGTGGGCATTTTCATAAAAAGTGAACTATACCAATGTTGCTTAGAATCTCATGAACTAGAACTTTAATATATAAAGTTTTGTATGATAAGCACTTTTGATTCACAGAAATTTGAATTTACTATTCAGTTCAAGTTCGGACAAATTTCTTAGTTTCACAGGAAATGATCCAAAACCATGTTCAATTCTTTATGCATGTCATGACCAAAATACCAAAGTTGTTCCTCATAAAATTGTCTACAAGTTTGGTATGTAAAGTTTTATGAAATTCACAACAGTATTAAAGTTACAACAGCAAATGCAAATACAGTTTTCAGCAAACCGAGTTTAATTACTTCAAATGAGCCTAACCTATGCATGCACTCAATATAGAATGCCCTTGAAATGATGTAATTAAGTTAATGATGTCAATATAATGCACTTGAGATGCGAGGGCATCACAGGGGGCTTCTGAATCTGGAGTCTCGGCCCCCGGTGTCCACTCAGCGACAAAGTCAGCTAGGACCTGACTTTTAATGGTGTGCCGGTGCATGAATTCAAGCTCGAATTCTGCTAGTTCCGTCGCCCATTTTGCTATCCATCCAGTGGCGTGCCGATTTCTCAGCATGGACTTGAGCGGATACGAAGTCACCACTGAAATCTTGTGCCCTTGGAAGTAGTGGCGAAGCTTCCATGACGCTAGGAGAACAGCGTAGAGCAGCTTTTGAACCTCAGAGTATCTGGTGGGAGCGTCCATGAGTACTTCACTGATGAAGTAGATAGGGTGCTGAACTTTCTTTTGCGCCATGGCCCTAGTGTCAGTCCAGTCTCGGGAGGAGCCGTGGCTAGAGCGGCGTGGGCGGGGATCGTACTTGAGTTGGGATCCTGGGAGCTGGGGGCCCCAGCCTCACGCAGGTGAATGACATGTCGCCCGGGAGTTTGCGCTCAGCCATGAGCACCATGCTGACCACGGTATGAGTGGCCACGATATAGAGGTATAATGATTCTCCTGCCACGGGGGCTACCAGGACTGGCAGGGATGAGAGGTAGCTTTTAAGGTCCTCAAAATCTTCCTGGGCCTCTTTCGTCCACTCGAAGGAGTTGTTCTTCCTAAGGATCTTAAAGAACGGGAGGGCCCTCTCACCGAGCCTCGAGATGAAATGGCTAAGGGCCGCCATACAACCTGTTAGCTTTTGTACTTCCCTGACACGTGCCTGTGGCTGCATCTTCTCGATGGCTCGTATCTTTTTGGGGTTGCCCTCGATCCCCCGGTGCGAGACTAGGAATCCGAGGAGCTTGCCAGCGGCAACCCTAAACACACATTTCTTAGTGTTCAACATCATCTTATACTTGAGTAGGCTCAAAAAAACTTCGCCCAAGTCCTGGAGGAATGTATCACTCTGACGGGACTTGACGACAATGTCATCCACATACACCTCGACCGTTTTGCCTATATTATCTTTCAATGTGATATGGTTAGCATGCACAAAAGTTGCTAAAGCATTCTTGAGGGCATAAGGCATGTTTTTGTAACAGTACAGACCGCATGGTGTTATAAAAGAAGTCTTTTCCTCATCATCCCTAGCCATTCTAATATGGTGAAACCCGGAATAAGCATCTAGGAATGACAAGAGCTCACATCCAGAAGTAGAATCTACAATCTAATCTATTCTAAGGAGAGGGTATGGGTCTATCGAACAAACCTTGTTCAAGTCGGTGTAGCCGATGCACATCTAGAGCTTGCCCCCGGCCTTAGGGACGACCATGGGGTTCGCAAGCCAATCCGGGTGGCGAACCTCCCGGATGAAGCCTTTGCGAAGAAGCTTGCCAATTTCAAGGCGAATGTACTCCTGCCTCTCCATTGATTTCTTGCAGACCTTTTGCTTCACCGGCCTGGCTCCGGGCCAGATAGCCAACTTGTGCTCAATAACCTCCCTTGGGACCCTTGGCATGTCAGAAGGTTTCCAAGCAAAAGCATCGACATTAGCATGGAGGAAAACGATGAGCGCGAGTTCCTATTTTGCCACCAGACCCCCGCCTATGCGAGCAGTCTGGGAAGCCTTGGCACTAATCTGGACGACCTTCGCCAGTACGTCATCTCCGCACAGGAGGTCCTTCGGGGTTGCTTCCCCGGTGTCATGCTCCAAGGTTTCCATATTGTAAAACTCCGTAATTTTCTAAACACCTTAAGTGCATTTACAATTTACCCTAATTTTTCTCAAAAATTTGATTCAAATTTAAATTTGAGGCCTTTTTAAAATTTTGGAGTTTTCCAGGGGCAAAAATGTGAAAGGGTAGTTAAAATTAAGCCCTTTCACTTTTGTATTTGGACCCCTGTCGAAATATGTCAAAATCTAGGGTTAAAAAATGAAAAGGGTAAAAAAAAAAGGAAAAGGGGGCGAAGCCCCGCGGGCCGGCTTGCCAGCCCCGCGACCACGCGCCCGCTGGGCGAGGCCCAGCCGGGGGTGGCGGCCCGCCCACCCGCCACCCGCACCTCCCCTGTTAGGCGGCGCTGACAGGTGGGACCGCGGGGGCGGGGTCTTCTTCCCCGCGGCGCTCGCAGGGAGCGACACTCCCCCGCTCCGCGCCGCGCCGTTCCCCCAGCCCCGCGCCGTCGCCGCCGTCTCCGCCGCCGTCACCGCCGCGACACCGCGCCGGTCAGCACGCCCCCACCCCACTCCTTCCCTCTGCGCCACGCCGGGCGCCGGCCCGAGCTCGTTAGAGCTCGGAGCCCGCATGGCGCCGCGGCCACCGAGGCGTCGCCGCCGCGGTCCCCGCGCGCGGGAGCCCCTAGGGTCCCCGCCGGCACGCGCATCGGGTGCGCCGCGACAGCGCGCACCCCGCGCCGTAGAAAATAGGTCGCCGCGGGCACCACCGCCGCTGCGAGGCTACCTCGCCGGCGCGTCGCGCCGGCGGGCGCCATACCGCGGCGGGCGGCGACCCCACCGTGTAGAGAAAAGGGGGAAGAAGGGGAAAAGGGGAGGGAAAGAGAGAGGAGCTCGCGCCGCGCCGGATGATCGCCGGCGCTGCAGGCGCGGCGACGCGCAGAGCGCGTCGCGCTCGCGCAGCCGCGCCGCGCGCCGGGCGAGCCGGGCGAGGCCTGGCCGGCGGGGCCGCCAGCCCAGCTGGGCCGCTCGCCTGGCAGGCCGGCCTGCCGGGCCGCGCAGCGGCCGGGCCGAGCCGAAAGGCTTCGGCGGGGCCGCGCCTTAGCACAGGCAGGCCGCCGGCCCACTTCGGGCCGGGCCAGGCCGAAAGGGGAACTCAGGCGATTTTTGGAGGGGGAAATTAGAACTTTTTGCTTTCTTCTTTTTTGTGGGCTGGGCCAAATTTCAACAGTATTTCTGTTTTTCTTTTTCCTTTAATTTAATTTGTTTATCTATTCTACTTTGATGTAATATGTTTAATTTAATTAGAAAAATTGTTTATTAATTTATATAAATAAGGTGGTAATTCCAAAAAGAAAGTAAATTAGAGTTTATATATTTTAAAATTTTTAGCCTTTATTTAAAAATGCAGAAAAATTCATAAAGTGCATTAAAAATAGAAAATTAATTCAAAAATCCATTTTAATTATTCAAAATTCCTAGAAAATTCATTTAAGCTTTAAAAATTATTTAAAAATATTAAAAATATCTGGTAATTCATTTAAAGCTTAGGACAATCTTTTGCATTCGAAAAATATCCATATTTAACCCCAACCACCCTTTCTCTTTAGAAAATAGTACATTTTACTTTTTCAACAGGTTGATCATCCTCATATTTTAAAACTCCTGCATGTCATCAACTTAGGCACGTTGGTCCCACCGCTCCCAGTTGAACAGTCTTCCACTGCAACGGAAAATCCGGAAGCCGGTGCGACCGAAGCATCCTTCACACCTGCAGGAGGAGACTCTGAGTCACCGACAGAGGCCGATCCTGTGACTCAAGGCAAGCCCCGGTGCATTACCCAGTTTTCTTAAATTCTTAATTTAAATCAGAGTTATGCTTGTGCATTAGAGTTAGGAGTTGATTGAAACCCTAGAGCATGATGATTCATTACCCAGCATATAATCCTATGCTCAGTAGATGGCTTAGGTGGCAAAGGCATAGGAAGGAAATCTTTTACAGCAAGTTTTGGTTGAGAATAAGAAGATGGATAATAATTTGACAGGCATGCGGCGGGATCAGTTTCGCTTTCCTACCTTACATGTTATGATTAATTGCTATGGACCCTGATCCTGCCTGTGTCACATAAGGCCGTCCGATGTGTGGCCTGGTTGGGCCGAACGCGCCTCATTCACTTACCGTCCTTAACGGGCTCCGGTAAGCCTTTCGTCCTGTTGTACCTAGGCGCGGAACTAGACGAGACCAACTGGAAGGAGGAGGTTGGGCGGGTGTCGAAGGACTGACACCCGGGTTTGGTGAGGATGGTTCCGGCTAGGTGGCACTGGATGTTGGGTTGTCGTATGTGAGGTCGGTGTACCCACATATGACGGGTGTCTGAGTATCCCTCTCGAGAGGTGGAAAACCGATTCGAATCGTCTGTGGCTTGCCGGTTGTAAGCTGCCTGATCACGACCAACATCGTAGTAAGAGAATTGATCTTGTTAATGATAAATGTTTGACAACATATTTGTCTTGATGGATCCTGGTGGGTTAGTAGAATAGGAATAACTTAGTATGATCAGGTAATAACTAAAAGGGTGAACTAAATTCTAAAGCTAAGGATTTACTATTAGGCCTGCCGCAGTGTGAGTCGACCTAATCACCCCGGCCTTGAGTTAGGAAGTGGGTTTCGACCCAGTGGTCGGGTAAGTCTTGCTGAGTAATTAGTACTCAGGCTTCTTGCCTATTCTTTTTCAGGTGCAGAATACACTTGGTTTGAATGGGACCCTTATCTAAATCCTCCTTTCTTCTGATCTAAGCTTGGCTACAACTGAAGAAGTTAGATGTGTGCGTGAGTTGAAGGAACATGAGAACAATGCTACTTTTGTTTAATGGCTGAGGAACTTATCAGCCGGAAATGTAATAAGTATCAAAACTTATGTGTAATATTTTAAGTTATGTAATAAATGTGATGTGTATGTTGTAACATGTGGACTCCTTCGAGAGTCGCCCCAAAATCAAGCTCGATCCGGATGGGAAGGCCAAGTCAGGATAACTACATCCTGAAGGACTACCGAGGTTAGTCCGGATCTGGTGATTAAGCATTAAATCCGGGTTAATCTAGGCAGTTCTGCCACACATATCATCTAGGGGCCCCTGGGAGATGGTGGGAACTCCAGGAGTTAACCCTGGGAGACCCTCATCCCGGGGCTCCGGGTACCCCTGGGCTGTGATGGCCTGCAGCTTCTCGATTGCTGCCGTGGCCGTGGAGCGATCCCCATGGATGGTGATGACCCCGGTGGGATCTGGCATTTTCATGCATAGGTACCCATAATGCACAGTGGCCATGAAGTTGTAGAGGAAGGGCTGGCCAAGGATTGCATTGTAGGGGAGCCAGAGCTTCGCGATGACAAATTCCACGTGCTCGGTCCGGTAGTTCTCCGGGGTTCCGAACGTGACTGGCAGGGTGCAAGCCTCGTATGGGAAGATAGCCCCGGGGCCTACTCCCCTAAATGGAGCAGCCGGGGTTAGCCATTCCAGCGGGATCTCAAGCTCAGAAAAAGCCCAAGAAGAGAGAATGTTGAGCTCTGCGCCACTGTCAACAAGGATGTGCCTGAGACACGCGTTGGTGATGGTGGGGGTGACCATGAGCGGCAGTTCTCTGGCCCTAGCCATGTTCTCGAGTAGGTCCCTGGGACCGAAGGAGATGGCAGTGTCGACCCACTTAAGCGAGACCCACGACTTTGGTAGCGCCGCGACTGGCGACACCTCCCTTTGGAGAAGCTTAACAACGCAGCAGGAAGCCGCGCAGCCGATGTTGCTGTGTATCACTACTATGGTTCACTTGGCCATCCGAAACTGCGGAGTGTTGTTGTCGTCGTCCTTCTCGTTGGGGGGGGGCTTAGGAGTGGCAGGGGCACGAGCCCCGTCTCTCTGCTCTTCCCCCTATCTTGCTACCCCTGAGGGTTCTCGCAGCGTTGGCGGTTGTGCTCTGTGATGTTCTTCACGATCCAGCAGTTTTCCATATCGTGGGTGTTGGAGTTGTGGATTGGACACCACCTCTCCGGCTGCCCCCTCTCGGGGTTCAACTTGGGATTTTTGTCATTGCGGTGGGGTTGGTTGCCACCTCGGCCATTGCCCTTGCTACCACCAGCAGCGCATACGGTCCCCTGATCTGGGCTTTGTTCTTCTTCTTCCCCTGCCCCTCTAGGCAGCAGCTCTGTCCTGTCATCCTAGGTTGAACCGCTCGGGGGCTGTGCGAAGCGCGGCCTTCTGCGACACGGGCGCACTTGTCCGCAAGGGTGAGAAGTTCTCAGATATCCTAAATGTCATGGGTCGCGAGCTTCTCGAGCATCTTCTCATCACGGATGCCTTGGCGAAAGGTGACAATGATAGAAGATGGGGTGACGCATGGGATGGTATTTCATACGTGGTAAAATCGCTGGATGAAGTAGCGCAAGATCTTGTTCGGCTGTTGCCTCACGGTGTGGAGGTCCGCCTCTGATCTCGGGCATGCACAAGTTCCAGCAAAGTTTGAGACGAACTGCCGGCACAGATCTTCCCACGAAGTGATGGATCCCTCTGGGAGGCCCATTAACCAGGACCGCACCAAACCGGTCAGCACGACATGGAAGTAGTTCGCTATCACATCGTTGGCGCCGCCTGCGGCGATGATGGCAGTGGTGTAGATCTGGAGAAACTCCATCGAGTCAATGGTCCTATCGTACTTCTTCGGCAGATGTGGTCGAAACTTGGCCGGCCAGGGCGCTCGCCGCAGATGAGTGGCCAGGGCCTTGCAGCTGGCTCCAATCTAGAGCTCCAGCGGAGCAGGCAGGTGGGGCACCTGGTACGCCGGGGCTGGCTGCAGCGCAGGTACTTGAACTCTGACATGGAGGGCTTGCTGTTGAGGTTGGGCACCTCTCGGTGGCGGCGGCACTCCAAAGTGAGGGATTGGGACACCGTGCTAGTGTCCATCCTCAATATCTTGGCGGCGGCAATCATGGCTTCGCTCGATGATGAGACGTGCGTCCTCCGCTGCCTTGCTTTTGTTGATGACCTCCCTGAGGTCATACGGTTGTTGCTACTGTGGATGTGGAGGTTGTGCCTCCTGAGGAGCCTAGTCCTCTACATGCTCCTGGTGCGCCCTGGATTATACTGTCGGCGGGGGAAGTGGCACCTCCGGTGTGGCAACAACCTAAGAACAACCAGGCTCAAGGCGCCCGACAGCGACAAACCTGGCTATGTCCTCACGCCATTGCTCGTGAGCACCAGCCGGCACATCACATGTCGGTGGGTTGCGCAGCAGTGCCTCTACGGCGTTGAGGGCACCAACCTCCTGCGCAGAGAAGTTCAGCTGACGACGAGCGCAGTGACTGGGGCTGTACCTTACCGTGGCATTCGGGCCATGGATTGACTGGGATTTGTCCCTCAGCGCGCGTGGTGGCGCCGAAGGCTGATGGGCCGCCGCTGCCTATGGTGGGGTGTGCTGTGCAGGTGGGTCACCAGCGGTCCTCCATAGCGGGGGATGGCCCCGAGGGGCCTGAGCGTGCCTCGAGACGTATCCGGCATGGTTGTGCCCTGCTGAGGGAGCTGACGCCATTCCCTGGGAGGCCTGCTGCTACGGTGGCTCCCGAGGTTCGCGATGTGGAGCTACATCGCGGTCGTTGGAGCCGGTGTCGGAGTGAGCAGGTCCCTCGGGTGTAGGTTGACGAGCGGCCATCGCAGCCGGCAGTCATCGCACTTCAGCGCCTACCTGGCGCGCCAATGTCAACGTTGCCGACGTCGAGATACCGTACTGGTATCTCATAGGGATGGAGTTTTGTAGGAACGTGGGTGCTTCTACTATGCTCAATGGAGCCCGCTGAGCCAGAGGGATTTAGAGAGGTTCAGGCCACCTAGGTGGTGTAATACCCTACATCTTCTATGGTGTTTTCTTCCTCTAAGAGGGAATAAGTATTGCAAGTCAAGCCTTTCCGAGCTTCGGGAGGCTGGCTTTGAGGCGTATGAGTGTTCTAGGGTTCGATCCCCTGCTCTGGAGCACCACCCCTCCCTTTTATATGCCAAGGGAGGGCCCTACTACAACGTTGGCAGCTTCGTACCATTATAGTGGTAGCTCCAATAACCGATATTCCTCGGTATGGCTTTGGTACAAACTTGTGAGGTCCGTCCTATCCACCGTAGCCCTGCACAGTCTTGCTGCCCTATTGGAAGACGTGAACGGGTGCCCTCAACATGAGCGAGCAAGGCACGGTCACGTCCGTGCTCCAGAATGAGGGGCACGTGGCGGTTCGACAGCTTCTCATGCGCGTACGCCCCGTCAGGAGGGGCTCTGTGTGCCCATTAAGCAAAGAGGGCGGGCATGCCCCATCTTGTCTGCCCTATTGGACAGTGATCGGACCTGCATGTCGCATGCGGCGTGCGAGGGCCCCTTTTTGACATGCTCACCTGTTGCATTTAATAAGATAGGTGGCGGCTTCCTTCGCTCGGAAGGGAACTTGCCCGAGGCTTACACCCCCGGCCCTGGGGGAGCCCGAGGCTTAACCCCGGGCCAGCTTGACATCTACCAACCCCGAGGGCAGTTCCCGCACCAGCCCCGGAGGCTCGCATACACGATCTGTGGTCTTGTGGGCCCTCCTGGTGGAGATGAGTTGACGCTTGTCTTCCTCCTGGTATTTTTTCAAAGCGAGGAGGCGCCTAGGGCACACCTCGGGGGGTATGGGCCCACCGTGGTGCCAACACATGTCAGCCAAACTTTTGAGAGATTTGTAATGGGAACCCCAATGAGTATCTCTAGGTCTTTGAATACTTTGCTCTTGATTCAACCTTGTGCCAGTTAGAAGTTGCCCACACCCCAATGCTTTACTCATTTGTTTAATATTACTAACTCTAACCAAGTTCCTTCTCTTGGATGATCCACCCACCACATTCAATAACATGGAAACCATATTAAAGAGTTCACTAACCCCCTTATGCTTACTCACAGTAGCCACAAGGACTAGCTAGAGTTGGTGAGCAAAACAATGAACTTAATAAGCTGGACTATTCTCTCTCAAGATCAATGATTTCAAGCCATTGAATTCACCTCTCATAGTGCTAGCACCATCATATCCTTGGCCTCTAACTTGCTTTAAGCTTAACTTAAGATCAGCAAACAGTGCATCAATAGCAGATTTGAGATAGGCAGAAGTTGTTTCCCTCACATGAACAAGGCCAACAAATCTCTCTTTCACAATTCCACATTTATCTACATATCTCAAGACAACAACCATTTGTTCTTTCCAAGAAATATCTCTAGACTCATCAACTAGCAAGCAAAAAACATCATGCCCAATTTCTTCAAGAATAGCATGCAACACCTCTTTTGCAAAACAATGCACAATATCCTTTTGTATTTCAGGAGCAACTAAAAGGTTGTTTTTTGAACTATTCTTACATGTTGCCTTTCTCAAAGTTGGATTTTGCTCCTCTACAAATTCATGAAATTCCCTGAAATTCCCTTTGTTTAAGGACTCTTTTGACTCATCGTGTCCCCGAAAAGGAAATCCTTGGTTTGCTAATATTTTAGCAACATCAATAGACCCATTCAGCCTAGTAATATGGTCCCTTTTACTGGATTCACTCACACTATGGAAAGCAACATTAATGTGATGATTTGTTTGTAACAAATGGTCACACTTCTTCATGGCTATATAGTGTAAGCCATCAACCTCACCTTCGTGACTTCTTAGCCTATCTTTTCTATGGTAACCATTCCATCCATTTTTAACAAATGCTTCATATCTGCCATCCTTCTTTTCTCTAACAAGAAACAGCAAAAGCAATATACTCTTATCTTTTGACTCATTGTACGTACTCAAGCCAACTTCCAAACTCATCGAACCATTCTGGAACAGACCTTCTCAAACTTCCTGCAATCTGTGTCACCGGAAAACTAAGTGTACGAGGTTGTCAAGGCCCATTCTGCAGGTACTTTCTTCTCACCTTCTCTCTAAGATTAGGATTGTAATCATCAATTTGTTTCCTTAATCTTGGATCATATTTGATATCCTCTTCCCAGTTGATATCATCCAAACATAAATTGGTGCTACCAGGCTCTGGTGCTTTTCTTTTGAAAAATCGTTCCATCAATTAACCTGCCAACGGTACATGATTCAAGAACATGTAATTATATACTAGTTGCATCATCTGTTTATTTGCTACCTTGAACCAATTGAGGATTAAAAAATTAAGAATCTGATTAATTGAGAAAGAAAAATTACATCAAAGTTACCTTGATGCTAAATTGCCAATGGAACTAAGCACTGAACCCGATAGCTTGACTCTGACGCAATTGGATGCTGCTTGCTGCACTTGCGATCTTACACGAGCAAATTCTTTGTATGCCACTGGAATCTATACTGATTACTTGTGTGGCATCGAAAATTATACTCTTTCTTCAGTGCCATCGGTTTACATTTTTCGCTTCCCTGTGTGCCATCGCCGTTAGATTCTATACAACTCTACGTAACGCCGTCAAAACGACATCCGGGGCTCGTCCTCTCTCATTTGCATCCCCCGACGGCGCGCACATCCTCGCCGTCTTCCTCGGCCACCCGCACGCGGGAGCGCTGGGCCTCACCAGCTCATCTCCTCCGCGCCCTCTCCCGCCTCTCCGCGCTTGCCTGGCTCCCCGCCCGTCGTGGCCGGCGCACCCTCCAGCGCGACTGCTCCCCCGCCCGCCGCCCGCCGGCCCTCTCCCCTCTGCGGCCCTCTCTTGCCTGGCTCCCCGCCCGCCGCGGCTGACACATCCTCCAGCGCGGCAGCAGCGGACGCAGCGAAGGGGGCGGAACGCGGCCGTGGTAGTCCATGCCACGCTCTCCGACTGCTGTTCGCTGCCGGATTCATGTCCACTGCCTCGAGCTCTGTATCCGACCTCGGCATCATCCGCACGCCCACCCTCGAGCTCCGCAACGGTGCCGCACAGCGGTGTGTAGTGGACCGGACATGCGGGAGGGCGCACTGGCGGTATCAGGCGGGGAGCGGCACATGGCAGTGTCGAGGAGGAGGCAGAGGCGACGGGCACGGCGCCGGTGGGGGTGATGCCGAGCAGGAAGTACTCGACCCGCCCGAGGTCGCCGTTGCCACCGATGCGCTGGCTGCCGTACCCGAGCATGGGCGCCTCCTCCTCCTTCTCGCCCTGGGGGCGCGCGAAGAAGCAGGCCGCGACGGCCTCTGCGGCGCATGCGAGCTTCGCCGGCACGCAATGGCCGGTCACCCTGAAGAACCCATGGTCCCGTGGTGTCGTCGAGGAAGGTCGGGGCCGGCGCGTAGCTGCTCCCCGCCGCCGCGGCTGGCGCGCCCTTCCCCTGCGTCCTTCGGGGCTGGCGCAGCCCTCGCGCGTAGCTGCTCCCCGCCGGTGCAGCCGGCGCGCACTTCCCCTGCGTCCGTCGAGGCCGGTAAGGCCCTCGCGTGTGGCTGCTCCCGTCGCGCCCTCGCTTGCGGCCGTCGGGGTCGGCACGGCCCTTTCGTGCGGCGATGGCTCCCTGACTCTGACAGGCCGGCCGAGGTGGCACATAAAGAAACGAAAATCATGCACACTAACGCGATGGCACAGAAGGAAACAAAAAGCATGGGAGGCTAACGGGGATGGCAAAGAAAAACAAAAAATGTTAATTGATGGCATAAAAAAAATATATAATTTTCGATGGTACATAAATAATCGGCATAGATTACAGTGGCATGCAACGAATTTACTCATCTTACACCTCGCGGCCGCTTCTCAGGCGCTCTCCGTGTGCTCGCGCGGTGGAGTCCGACGCGTGGCCTGCCTAGCCGACCTGGCAGCCATCCCTCGCGTCACTGGGCAGTCTGCGTGGTCTTCATGCGCACCCGATAGGTTTGGCCAATCCGCGTAGCCCTCACGCGTGCCTCCAACTCCAGACTCCAGAGTCGTTGTCCTCCATCCGTCCTCCCCTCCTCGCGTCCTCCACTGCCCCTCCCCGGTTCCCCCGCTTGCCACTGGCGCCTCCTCCCACCGGCAGCGCCTGCACCCCCGTCATCCCGCATCCGGCGGCCCGCGCCTTCCTCCTACGTCCAGGGCTCCAGGCGGCCGCGGCCCATCATCCGCGTCCGGTCGACCGCACCGCCCCCGTCCTCCCGCGTCCAGCGCCGCCCCCGCCTTCCTCCCACGTCCGGCCGGCCGCGGCCCCCTCCTCCGCGTCCGGTTGATGGCGCCCGCAGCCCCATCGTCCCACCGGCGGCGCCGCCCGCGTCCCCCTCTTCGCGCGTTGGGCCGGCGACGGATCCGCGGCGCTGGGCCCCCGCAAGCTCTTCCTCCTCCTCCTCCCGACCCTGGCGCGCAGCCACGCGGAGGGGAAGCCGCGGCCGTGAATGAAAGCCATGGCCACGCACGGGCTATGCCGGCGGGAGGACAGGCCGACTCTCCTCTGCGCCCAGCCGCTTGTCCCTCTCGCTGGCTCCTAAACTGTCAGTGCGTGCGCCGGTGGCTGCGCGTGCACTGTGGGACAGCAGCGCTACGGCGACAACGACGGCCGCGCGTCCGGACGCGCCGCCGTCGTTGCCGCCGCGCGGTCATGCTTACCTCCGTGAGGAATCCGAATTCACCGCCGCTCCGTCACGCCGCCGGTGCAGAGTCCAGATCCACCTTGTGGTCGTCTTCTCCTCCCCTTCCAGTGCCTCACGACGACGTCGGCGACTGCCCGTTCTTCGACGCTGTATCCGTCCTCACCAGCTCCGACAGGACGCTCGTGCCTTTCCCCTCCCCGCTTCGTCTCCCTCCAACATGTGCTCCTCTCTATCGACGCTTCCCATTCACGCAGCTCCTCTTCCTTCCGCCGGCAGCGACGCGGCGTTCCTCTAGGGGTCTCCGCCGGCCTCTTTGTTAGGTGAACTCCTCTTCCTTTGCCTTGCCGTGCCCCTCCTCTGTTTTTGCTCTGTCGTAGTGCAGTCCCCTTCCAAATTAAAATAGTTAACACCAACAACAATCACTCTGCTTCATTTGACAAGCAACATGTTATATACATAAGCAGTGTGTCCATGATTGCCTCAATTTCTAATTATACTACTATTAGTAATAAACTATTAAACTGGCATATTTATATGCAATTTGTTTATCAATCTTTTGCTTTTTTTGGTAGATAGGTTATTCTTTTCCTCTTATGCAGACCAACAGATATGCCATGACTGTCAATCGAGAGCCTAGCGCCAAATGGTTTTTCTCCAGATAGGTTATTCTTTTCCTCCAGTTATTAAAATGGTTTTTTGGTCCAAAAGCAGAAAAAAGCACAAGTTGCCCAGTTTATCCTCTTATCAATAATGGTGGTGTCATTGGCACATTTATCCCACTTGCATTACAAGTTTTTATGGCAACCACTTTGAATTGCAAATCAGCATATGACCAACGCCACTTCAACAACCAAACATCATACATCAGGTTGATCGTGGGTTAGGAGTACCTAATCTTCCTATGATACCACCTGTGATAGGCCATGACCGTAAGTACAACCATAGGCCATGTTTGATTACAATTTTCATTCAACAATATTCGGCTTCATCACAGGATGTTGTTCTGTGATTGCTTCTCCACTGTCCCTGCAACAAGAGCAGAAATCTCTACACAAGAGTCTCACATCGCCACCTATAACTGGGCCTCAATTGATAACACCTGCAAAGGTAATTTACTACCTTAGCCAAGTGCCAACATATATGAAAAATACCTTCTTATTTCGTTTTCCTATTCCATCAACGTTTCAGATCTCCGAGCCATCTTCTGCAGCAACACAGGTAAACACTCAAGTATTCTCTCAGGCACGACAATTGATTTTTTTACTGCTTATCGATATATAGCCATGTATCCTGCATATTCTTTTTCTTTTTGCTTGGTCTGGCTGACACCGCCAATGGTTGTTATTTGTTGATGTGTATGCTCCTTCCCATCATGTATAGCATTATTTTCACTTGAGGCACATTCAATAGATTGTGTTTGTTTGCTGATAATTTAGTATTTTGATTGTTTATAGGAACCAATTGTTGAGGCCGCTAAACCATCCTTTGTTGTTACTTTCTCTTAAATTATGTTAGCTGACAAATTCATATAGCCAGTCAAATTTACTGATGCACTATGTGGCATCTGAATTATTTTAAGGCAGCTGCACTGAATGAGCTCCCAGGCTTGCGTGAGATCAGTCCCACTTTGACATCTGAATTATTTTTTTGCGTTAATTTAATTCAGCTGATACCCCTTTCCAAAAACATGTTCAGCTTTGCATAGTGAAGACTCAGCTTCCCATTGGGATCTTCACTCTATGCTTAGATCTATGTAAAACTGTCTCATTTCAGGGTTAATTATCTCCCCTTCAATTTTGGGAAATGTTAATTTATAAGGCTTGCAACTATGGTTACCATCTGCTCTCATAACCTTTAGGTTATTATTTCCTCATATATTTTTCATTCTCTGTTTTTTTCTTTCGAAATTTCCAAAGTAAGACCAAATTATATACTCTTGACAGTTGTTTTCTATGCGTAAGCACATGCACAATTTCCTGAAGGCACTGTCAAAGGCATCAAAAGAGGTTTCAACCTGTACTCAATGTTACAATGTCCTTCTGGTTGTTACTATGTTCAAGAATGAGTACATACGTCAAGCTGAACATGACAACTTTTATGAGGACAAAGCTGCACATATACTGAATTTCAAAGTTGTGCCAGATAAGCATCCACATGCATGGTGTGTTACGCAATATTCCTCATCATCTTATACCCAAGCAAGTGCAGTTTCTTCTATAGATAGTTTTCTTCTATATAACACTCCTATACATGCTTCTCAATAGGGGAAGAGCTAAGTTCATGTATAGTGACAAACTGACAATCATCACAATGAGTTGACGTAATGCTATTATCTTTTCAGATTGAGGATTTTGGTGATTCCCTGGTCTTCCTTGCTGCCCTGGTTGATCCTAATAATTTGTTGACGCACTCTCTACAAGTTACACCTGAATATTATGTGACTAGCAAAGCTTCTAAAACTGAGAACCAAATATGTTCAGTTATAGGCTTATAGCATATTTTTTCCCTTATAGAAGTACGGGGAAAAGATATGTTTTCCGTTGATACAGATTATATATAGACATCGCCCGAAATGATTGATGGGGGTCTGTCAGCAATGTTTTTTGTATCCAGTACAAGGTTCTATGCTAGATAGTGTTTTATCATGTGACCTTTTGTGAGTCATTATCTGTATTGTAAAAAATAGTGGTGCACGAAAAGCAGGTGCATGTATGGATAGGATGTTTCCTAATCCTCAATAAACAGTTGATCAATTCATCTACGCTACGCTAAAATCAGTCATCACAGTGTATTGCAGACGCACGCTTATGCTTTCTCTGATTGTCAACCTATTCAGCGTCCAGCTGGGATGAAAGCCGTAATTGAAAATTCTATTTATCGGGGTTGTTTTTGAGGTTTTACCGTGATTTTAGGTAAAATGGAAACGATAACCGAAAAAACGGAAACGATAATGTTAAAAAAATACGAAAACGATTTTTCCTCTTTTCGATTGTTTCCGAGTTTTACCGTATTTTTGTGGTAATTATCGTTGATATTATACCGTTTTTAGTAGTTTAGTCTAAGCATCTATACGTAACACAAAGCCATCATCCATCATACGCATTTCTACTGCCTTCTTTTAGCCTAGATTTTGTTTACTTTGTCATCTAATGTGAGCATATTGGAATGGTGAATCAATAATTATATTCGTGAATTTGAATTATTTAGTTATCTTAAATTTTGTAATATTAGATATGGTATGTAATATGTGGTCATTTTTTAGTTTGTGCAATATTTGTAATTTAGCATGACGTTGAGTTAAAATGAATCAATTATATTTATCTTACAAACGTAATTTATTAAACCTATATATGGTATTCACTGATCGTTTTTCAAATTATAAATTATCGATTCTCGACCGATATCGAGCTATTCCCGATCGGATAGTTTCGTTCTCGAAGTTCCGTAATACCGACGCCATACTTGTTTTTGGCAATATCATTTTCGTTTTTGTTTCTGAGAAAAAATTTGAAAATAAAAACAATTTACAATTTAGCCTTCTTCGGATCATTTCCGACCGTTTTCATCCCTACAAAGCCATCATAAAAAAGAGCCCAAAAAACAAGGCCCAACACGGGCGCGGCGGCGAGCGCACCTTCCTAGTTTAGTACAGGCTTGTCGGGTTTTAGGCAAAGAACAGAAATTACGGAGAATGTGAGGGCTGCGAACCTCGTGGAGGGAGGGCTGCAGACCTGCGGGCTGCGGACTGCCAAGTCCGAGTGCCGCGAGCGTCGTATTCCAGTCCAACGTGCGACTGCGACGGCGGACGGTCGATGATGAGTCGATGACGGACCGCCGGACGCCCGGACTGGCGCTGGCGGCCATGGCACGTGATGCCCCACGATATACAATACAACAGTAGCGACCATAAATTAAAAAACCCCTAGTTTAGCGAGTTCGCTGTTTTTCCCGGGCCGGAGAAGGGCAACTGCTTATTGATTGATCGCCTTCCTTAGTACAAACTATAACTAGATCAAAGCGGACGGGCCACTCACTATAGAAGCTATAACTAGCCTAGCTTTAAATACGTAGCGGAACCACCGATTTAATCACATGGCTCGTACTGCACTTAGACCGAATTAAACCCGGTATTCCGTCGACCTACTCTAAAATGCACTCGATGTAACCATCACCCAGGGATGTCGACATCACACGTGTTAAACCGTCGAAAGAGCCACAACAATTACAATAATCCATCATTTCATACAAACATAGTTTGATTTATAACAAAACATTGCTCAAAACTATGAACAATCATACTGAAATAGAGTTTCGAAATAAACTCGTAGCGGAATACATAATAATATACAAGTGCAATGCATCGGAAGCAAAACAATAAGGCATGACATCGAGCCTACCGTTGTCATCCTTAATCACAAACTGACATGTACCTACAAACGATGAGTACGTGGGGGTACTCGTAGAACTTACCCGTGGGCAATATCAGTCCGACACATTGAGAGTATGCAAAGCTCTTCATGGACTTGACTTCTAACCCACGTAAGCTTACTAGAAATGAGTCTACTTCTACGTTTCATTCATTTTAAAAGCAGAAGCCTCATTTAATTCAACATAATTGTCATCATGATCCATAACGGATATATCTCATCATCTCAATTCATATGCCATCACAAGGTAACTTGTAGAAATGTGAACATACAAGAACAAACACGTAATATAGAAAAGCATGATTAAATGAATAACAAATTTAACTTATTACTACGTTGTCTGTGTACGATACTAACATTCTCACACCTGGTGAGCATCAGCGATTCGAATCGATTTTTAATTTTCGGAAATAACTATTACGCTAGGGGTATATGCTTACTGACAATTGCGTTCCAACGTATATCCCCCATCTACACTTGTTCCATCCCGAGTTCGATTCCAATCCGCCATTCCTTAGGTTTAGCCCCCATGGAGCGATACCACGACATACCAGATCAACCCTCCCATGAGTCAAGCGCCCCTACGCTTCATGGTAGGACCAAGTCTCTGTTCTTCAGATGATTCAAGTAAGACTTTCACCGATCCCACTTCCTGGATAAGCATTCTAGCAATGTTATGCCGATCAGCAGGCAAACAGCGAACTGGCCTTAAACGATTCGGGCGGAGTCCACCAAACCATCCACATCATTTTTCATCGTAAAAACCCATATCTTTTCATCACATCATATCATATTGCTTTCAAATTTAATTTTTGTAAAACATTTTGAGTCATATCATCTCGCAAGTGAATATCTTCACTTGACTTCTACTGTATAAGCATGACTAAGCATAGACTTCATCCTATTCATACTACTTAGGATATCAAGGATTTATGCATGTGGGGTTTCATACAACTCCTGATCGTATTGCACAAACAAATTTAGGGTGGTGAGACTCTAAATAGGTGTGGATGCCTAAGGGGCCTACATTTGTTGTTGAGTAACTTGAACAAACTAATCTAAAGTTAGTTTGCCGAGTTGTGAGGCTTTGCCCCAGGCAACCCCTTGATCACTTGGACTGCTCCTCCTTCCAAATACCACTTCAGGGGCCTCCAGGTAGTATTTGGGTCTTAGTTGGTCTTTTGGATGCCGTTGCTTGAAATAGCTTCACGCACTTGCTTCTTGACCACGTATCTGCAATAAGCATCACTATATGAATGACATGCATGATGCAGTGGATGAGATGCATGAAGATCGAGCACATACATAACATATTCAAGGATAGATCGAAAGGTGATTTATAAGTGCTTAAGCATGGAATACCTTGGTGCACACAAAACAACATACACTCATACAATTATATATACACCCATCAAGTTACACATCATAAAGGAAACATGTTAATGTCGTGACTCAATAAGGACAACACTTAAGGATGGCAACGGGGCGGGTTCGGGGCGGGTGGAGCATCCGCGCACCCACCCCTGAAACCCATGGGTGAGACCTGCCCCGCCCCCGAACCCTTCCGTGGGTGAAATCCCAGACCCGCCCCCGAACCCAGTGGGGACCCGAAACCCGACAGGGTCCCCCGCGACCCGAAGTAATAGCAGATTCAGCCGGTGCAAACATGTCACCATCCAAGTACAAATGTAACAGATCTCATATCACATGCACAGTAATGGAAAAACAACATGGAAAAGCCAAACATGCATGTTTAGTAGTTCACCAAGCAAGCATAATGCATAAGCTACAGAATTACAAGTCCAAACTATTCCAAAGCAAGCATAAACAACAGGATTACAGAACTGCAAGTTCAAGTTCCAATTTCCAAATCAGGCACCAACCAGTAAGCACATTATTACAAACAAGAGTTTTGGAGCAAAGAGATAAATAGATAATGAACAGTCATGTTCACTTGATCTTCTCATCACTTCTAACAGTCATCAATCAACAATTGTCGAGGTAGGATCATCCTACAAAGTAACAACAAGAATACAACATAAGTTGAATTAATCACCTATTAAGAAATAACAGATAGAGCCAAGTATTACCATATCTTCATCTTCTTCATCTAGACAAGTCATCAAAGCACCTACAAAGGTGGAATTTGGCCCTGCAAAAAACATATATTAGTTGTGTAACTTTCAAGAAAGAATAAAAAGGGTCACAATTAGAAATGAGAACGTATACCTAGCATGTCAGCACGAGACCAAGCTTGCATGCACATAAGTGCTTCAACCATGGAAGGTGCAAGCCTGCTACGATGTGGACTAATTATTCTCCCTCCAGTACTAAACATTGACTCACTGTTGTCACAAGAATTGGAAGCACATCACGTGCAATCCTTCTTAGAATTGGATATTTGAGCCCTGCATATTGCCACCAATTAATGATATCCAAATCTTGTGTCCTAGGCAGCAGTGGTTCCTCCAATTACAAATCCAACTATGTACGCACATAAGTGGAGGTGACAGTTGGTTGCTTCGACATATAATCATCAAAAGTGCTAATCCAATCCTCATCATCATCATGAATGTGGCTAGGGGCACTACTTGTTCTAGGTTGAGCACCATCTGTTGTGGCTACTCCCTCCATGGAATCTTGATATTCTAAAACCAAGTTATACAACAAGTCTTTTACCTTGTTGACAACCTCCTTAGCTGTACTTTCACATCCATGAATCTTAAGAAAGAGAGCATTCAACAACTGTAACTTATACCTAGGATCTAGGACAGCAGCAACAGCCATCAAACCATGTACATCTGACCAATATTTGTTGAACTTCTCTTTCATTTTAGCAGACATTTCTTCCACCTTAGGGATAGCACTAGTTTGCCACTTCCTAATAGCCAAGTAAATATTGGTGATTTTTGGAAAGAAAAGATTGGCTGTGACATAACTAGTGCCTGATAGTAGCTCTGTTACATCATAAAACATTTTTAATCTCTCACAGAGATCTCTAGCAAAATGCCAATCTTCACTAGTTGGAGCACATGGAGCACGAGCAGAAAGGCGTTCAAAAGCATCTTGGTATAATAGGGCAGCGCTAAGCATGACATAAGTAGAGTTCCATCTAGTCTTACAATCTAGAGCTATCCTTTTTTCATATTTGCCTTTCATTTGTATTGCCATTTTCTCAAACTTTTCATGTCTCTTAGGAGTGGCCGACCAAAATGCAACAAGATCACGCACACTATCAATTCCTTTCTCCATGACACTCATACCAACTTTCACTATCAAATTTAGAATATGAGCAACACATCGCATGTGTATTAGCTTACCATTCAACATACAAGATGAGAGTGGTAACTTGCCTTCCATAGAAGCCATACTCTTCATGAGCTGATCATTGTTTGTGCCAATCATATTCTTCATGAGATTGTCATTGGTGCTACAATTGTCAAGAGTGATAGTGAAGAGGTTCCTTTCAATATGCCAATCTAGAAGAACTTCATGCAAAACATCAGTTATAACCTCTGCTGTATGTGGAGCTGGAACATAAATGAACCTACAAAATAAAATAAGATATCATTACCAAACTCGTTAATGACAGAATACTAATGCAAGATAAAGGCATGATTTTTTACCCAATGAGGAAACTTTTCAGCTTCCATTCATCATCTAGAAAATGGGCTGTCACTGCCATGTACCCTTTCCTTTGGTGGTTTGCTATCCACAAATCCGTAGTAACAGCAACACGAGAACTCAATCTCCTAAAGTACTGAACCATAGATTGCCTTTGCACTTCATACATATCCAAAATATCCTTCCTAATTGTGTTTCTTGAGACAACTTTGAATAGTGGCTGCAATGCAGCACAAAACTTGCGAAATCCAGCATGGTCCACCATAGACAAAGGGTACTCATGGACAATAATCATTAGTGCAAGCTCTTTTCTAGCTACTTCTTGGTCAAAGGTGTATTTCTCTAAAGAAACAGTCCCATCTTTAGGATTTGCAGTCAATTTAAGAGAGGACTGTTTTAACCCTTTCCTAACAGATCTACCTAGACAGATATCAAGATGGCCATGCAAATGATTTGTACCATTTCTGGTATCCCCTCCTAAATATTTCTTACACCGGTGGCATTTTGCTTTCCAATCCCTATTTATTTCTATTCTAGTAAACTCTTTCCAAACCTCAGATTTTAATTTTGAGCCTTTTTGCCCTCTCTTACTACCAGCAGGAACATCATCATCTATTTCTATTACTTCTTCTGTACCTTCTGTACCTGCTTGAGCCGAATCAGATTGAGGTGTAGCTGCAGCTGCTAACCGTGCACGGGTGACACGACGACAAGTCTCTGTTGATTCAGATGCACCAGCAACATGGGATCCGCAAGTGCTCGGAGTTGACATTGTAGTTGATGCAATCACTCTGAAAAGTATAACAGGAATAGGAAATGGAATTAAACTTTGTGGAAGTTATAGATCTGTACTTCTGTAGTTACTACCACTAGATGATGTGCAGCTCACCTTCAAATTTGGGAGCAGTGGATGGAGACAGCCGGTGCCCGGTGGCTCACTGGCTTTGGGCTCCCTTGAGTCCTTGCGCACGGCTCGCTGACGACGGGATGGCGGCGAGTCAGCAACCGGCGACGTCGTGAGACACCCTTGGATGGGGGCTCCGCAGGCGCGCAACGCAAGGGCCTGCATGCACAGCTCTAGCACGGTGAGCGGCGGCTTCCGCAGGGGAGCTCTGGTGCGCGCGGTGAGCGGCGGCCTCCGCAGGGGTGCTCCGGCGCGCGCGGCTGACGGGGGCTTCCGCAGGCGAGCTCGGCGCCTACGGTGGACGGGGGCACAAGGCGGGCTGCAGGCAGTGGCTTGGCACCACGGCTAGGAAAGTCGAAGGCACGGTGTGGCGGTGGTTCGGGGCAGCGCCGCGGCGGGGCCGGCCGCTGGAGCAGAAGCGGAAGCCGGAGGCGCGGTGCAGGGGGCGGCAGGGCGACTGCGTGAGGTGGCGAGGGCAGGTGCGCAGTGGCCAGTGGGTACCGGGCGGCTAGGATAGGAAGCGAGTGGGGGCTGGGGGCTAGGGTTGGGATGTT
This sequence comes from Paspalum vaginatum, assembly GCA_030272315.1. Classification (NCBI taxonomy): domain Eukaryota; kingdom Viridiplantae; phylum Streptophyta; class Magnoliopsida; order Poales; family Poaceae; genus Paspalum; species Paspalum vaginatum. Next base: position 22,855,239 of record CM059013.1, read on the forward strand.
GGTTATATACCTGGGGTTGAGATTGTTGGGCCTGTAATGGGCTTTTTATCTAATTCGGGTCCCCGCGGGTTGAAATGTAAACCCGCCCCCGCACCCGATGAAATTTGGGTCCCCGAACCTGACCCCCGGGGGGAGGGGGGGGGAATTCCCATCCGCCCCCGCACCCGCCGGGTCCAAAACCCGCGGGGACCCGCCCCGAACCCGACCCACTGCCATCCTTAACAACACTAGTTATTTATTTACTTAGGTTACTAAAATACATGCATGAGGCGTGATGTTCATTTTTGTACAGCAAGTTGAGCATATCATGTTGTTCATTTTTGCACAGCAAGGTTGACCATAACATGTATGGGACACAAGAGGAAATACAAACTTCATTTTTATCACAATAATAACCCTCTATCATTTTCCTCACTTTTGACCCTATTTAAGTAACTACTTGTGAACCCCTCGTGATACAGCAACCAAAATACTTGAAAAATTCACACAGGCATATTCTTACGGTAACAAGTCTATACGAATCTTGGTGGAATTTCAAGAACAAATTAAATAGCACTTTTTTGTTTTATTGTTTAAATCAACATAGCATCTATCATTTTCAAATCACATAGCAAACACCAAGAAAAGCACCTGAAACTTTATTTATAGCTGTACTTACCCAAAAGAGCACAATATAATTTCTATGGATTTATTGGATCAACTTTTATAAAGCATGCACTCTCATATTTATAAAATACACGAATAACAACCTAGGGTAGATCTATGATTATGCAGTGCATGCTTGGGGTTAACCAAAAATACATGTGAACATATAAGGTACAAACAACACCTAGCCCAAGTTTCATAATTTTAGGAGCTTATCTACCCTAGTTTTGTTAATTAGCTAATAATTTATTGCATGCATAAAGTAGGGGTAAAACAGTCATTTCATAGCTCTAGGCCCAGCCCACTGTGTAGATCTACTTAGATGCGATCAACTAAACCTATTTCACATTTTTAGCATTTTTGTGCGATTAATTATTGGATTTTTAAGGTTTAAAACTCGATTTAAGACATAAAGAATCAAAACACTACTGCCAGTGACCAAACTCCAATTAACTGTAGACTCTAGGGGTCTGCACAAAAAGGTTCAAGACTCAGTGAATAGTACTAGAATAGAGCGCGCAAAAATGAAGAATTCCAGGGGGATCTTTGCAAAAACGCGGCTTCACCTTCTTCTTCCTTCAGCCAACGGGGAAAGGGCGCATGGCAGCCGACGTTCCACGCACGCTGGTGCATAGGGGCCGTGAAGCCGTGTGGGTGAGGTCCGGGAACGCGTTCTCGGCGACGGGGAAGCACTTCCCCTGGTCTTGTCACGTGTGGTGGGAGGAAAGGCCGTACGGCGGCGGTGAACTGGGTGACGGTGCAACGGCTGATGGTGGTGGCGCCAGCTCGATTTGGCGGCGGCGAAGGGGTAGGGAGGCCGCGGATGGGTGCTCGAGTTGTGCGGGAATGAGAGGAAGCCGGTGGCGGGGATTGGAGGCCCAGGTGCGGACCGAGGGAGGCCGCCCACGGTGAGGTTAGGGGAGAGGAGGTGGCGCATCGTGGAGGTGGGGTAGGAGTCGATGGTGGTGACCTAGAGTTAGGGAAGACGGTGGAGGGGGCTGAGGCGGCTGCAGTGCCCACGTCGGCGTGGCGGGAGGAGCGGAGAGGAGGTGGTGCAGGCTCGCGTTGATGTGCATTGTGAGTGCATGCCAAGGCGGGGACACGTTCGGGTGGGCAGCCTTCCCACCGTGTCATGCGGAGGAAGAAGAGCCGTCGATTCCTTGGGGCCAACATGGAGGAGCAAAAGGGGGAGCTGGTGCTCCCACCAGGAGAGCTGCGGGAGGCTCAAAGCAGTGGGCGTGAGGTCAACCATAGCCATGGCGTCCTGAGGGCGCGGGTGCTTCTGTGCGAATGGGAGACGAGGGTAGAAGGGCAGGAGCGGTGAGCGAGTGGAGAGTGAAGGGGAGGAGGCGCCGGTGCTCCGCTTTTCCCTTGAAGGAGAGCCGGGCGTGGGGTGAGCACAGATGGCGTCTGCTGCGTGGCCGCAGCCAGCAGGCGGTGGCGAGCGTGGAATTGGGGAAGAAAGGCGGTGGTGGGGCCCTTGCGGAGGAAAAGGAAAATGAAAATTAGAAAAGATCATTTGACCAGTTTAAGACCTTTTAGATTTGCTCGATTTTATACATACAAATAGCATTATTAGGAAAACCGTCAAATACAAAAAGCGTTCTAAATTTTATTTTCTGCAACTTTGTTACAAACGTCAGCACCATGTTCTGTAGTGAAAGATGTCTTAAATTTGAATTTACTCTGCAGACTTCAGTTTGACCAAGTTGAGTCTAGAAGCTTAAACATCCCAGTAGGCCTATTCGTGAGCGTTTTCATGAGATATGGTATATACAATGTTGTTCAGAATTTCATTATCTATAACTTTCATATATATAGTTTTGTATGATAATTACTTTTGTTTTAGTGAAATTTGAGTTTACTAGATAGCCCAAAATTTGGCAGATTTGCCAGTTTACCAGAAATCAACCCATAACTCCACATAAACCTTTATGGCTTTATGCATGTCACAAATCACAATACCAAAGTTGTTAATTATAGAATCCTCTACAAGATTGGTATAGTAAGTTTGGTCTAGATCACAATATATTTTGAACTACAAGCACATATATATATTTATAGGTTTGGTCAAACTACAGCTTCAACTTATGTAGGGTCCTTCTTCTTTCAAACTTTTGAATGACCAAATGAGGTCCAATCACTTCAAGGTCAGATGCATTTGAAAGGCACTAAATTTCATTTCATAGTCAGGTAGATTTTGAAGTGTTATTGTGAAATCAAAAGTAATTTTAGATTGAAATTTGGGGAAGAAGCTGAAAACCAGACTTCGGAATTATTCCAAGTATGGCTTGTTTTGACTTATTCGACCAAATGTTTGTGTGAAATTTAAAAATGAGTAAATGAAAATTTGAAAACATGTTTAGTGTGATAAAATTGTAGTTCAGGATCTGTACAATAAGTTCGGTATAACGTTTGAGAAAAGGTAGTTAATGGTTTTGAACATTTTATTAGTGCTCAAATTTGGTCAAGGACACCTTTGTCACCTTTCAAAAAGAACGTTGGCTGAAATCAATTCAAACTTTTGAACCTCTTGTCCTTAGATTTTGAACATGGTCACAATAGCAAAGTACAAGAACATTTCCTGAACTAGAACTTCCATACTTGGTGTTTTGCACAAAAACTTGTGGGCGTTGACTTACTGAACCAAACCACGCGCGGTTTTGTATTTTGAATAGAAAGTTTTTGACTTAGTGATTTCTTCACCTAAGTCTTGTTGCTCTATAGTCATGATCATGTTGTAGCACTTCATTAACACATGTGAAATTGTGTGTTAGTGCCCTTGAGATGCCGGGGCATCACTACCCACCCCCTTAAAGAAATCTCATCCCGAGATTTGGATGAGGTAGGGTTGTACAGCTTACTGCATAATGCAAATGGTTTTGACATTGCGATCTGTGTCTTTCTAAATGCACGTGGTAACATCCAAATCTTCATATGTCAGCTTGGCTAACTATCATGTGAATGCTTAGTACCTCCTTGACACAAGGTACTTACAAAGCGCTATCAAGTAAGGCTGGGGGGTCTTTCTATGGTACTCAACAACTCATGACATATGTGAGAGAGAAATGAACACACCATGAAGAGTATTTGGCGGGAGTGAGCGATTGAGAACGATTGGTTCAAGCAAGGGAAAGGAGTTACTTCCTGACTTTGACACCAAGATTAGAAACATGATAAATGTTCGATTTATTAGAACAATAGGGTCAAAGTGTATGTAGTCGAAAATTTGGACCAAGTGGAAATATTGTGATTCATAGAAATGGAAACGGATGTGTTGTTGAGAGACACCATTTCGTTTGATAGGGATTGCGTAACATATAATATATCAAATCTAAATGTCTTCAAAGAGTAAGATGTGGTGAAGCATAGCACATCCTGCTCATCGCGACAAGAAAGGCACAAGAGGGAGAAGATAGGCCATATTCGCCTAGACAAGGTGATGGTTTGTACGGTTTCTTAGTGTTGGTTAGGACTGACCAAGAAAATGGAAATAGCTGACTTGTACTTACTAACGAAACAATTGACAATGTTAGTAAGCTCCCTTTTTGAGTTCATTTCTAAGAGAAAGAAAACAACTCATGGAAATGACGATATGGCAAGAGCACCAGCCGAGAACAAAAAGCTAGTGCGGAGAATGTTCGTGAAATTTACCCTCGGAGAATAAGGTTCAACAAATGAAGGGAAAATATCCAATGAGGCAGTGGGAATGAAGTTGAAACAAGGTAATGAATAGATGTGAACAAGTCATGGGATTGACGTGGATCATACCCATTGGTCAAGAAGGCAAGGTGAAACAATGCAATGGAAAGATGTAGCGAGGTAGTGGAAATGAGATCGATCACTTCCACATAAGCAAATGAAAAGATGTGAATAAGCAGTGGGTGGAGGTTGGCTATTCCCACAACTCAAGAAAGGCAAGGTGAAACAAAGAAATGGAGGTATGTAACAAGGTAGTAAAAATGGAAGCGGGTATTTCTATGAAATGAGTAAAACAAGGTTGACGCAGCAAGGAAATGTGGATGTGAATGTTCCACGCCTGAAACGATGTGTCACCTTCATATGTCTTGATACCAGCATGCCCCTAGTGGCACAACCATGTGACAGGCGTACACACAGGCACCCTAGGTTCCATCGTGGCACTAGAGACCACTCAGGTATACACCGCATTAAGAGCAGCATAACCACCCAATTGTAGGGACCATGAGCAATATAAAATCATAGCAAGATATGAGCTAGGAGTTTCATATAACCCTATTGGTTAGAGCACATGGATTTCAAGTATTCAGACGACATGGATCAAGGAGGTAAAACACATAGAATCCAAAGGTTGAAAGCATAGGAATCATGAGAACAAGAAATATATATGGACAACAAGCTATTGAGTTGTATCGATTACATGGAATTTAGAAGCTCATGAATTGTCAAGAGCTCAAAGCATGAAGACTTTAACAGTTTGACATACATAGAATGCAGGGCTAAAAGTGCATAGAACAGTGGAGATTTGAACACAAGGGTCGATTCCAAGAAGTTACAAGCATGAGGACACAATGAACTATATGAATAAGAAGTTCAAATAGTAAAGGTCCACGCTAAACGTGGGTACTATGCTAATCGGTACCCCTTTCATTTTTGCCCAGTCGTAAAATTCTAACGTCCAAGTCAAAGACTAGTTTCTTCCTTCAAGCATGTTGATGTTGTATTGAGCCTCACGTGGGAGACATCATGGTGATGCGGTCTTGATTTCACAAAGTTTGAGAACGTTGTTGGAGTCGGTGTTGATCCAGGAGATGCTTTCTTCTTATCATTTAAGTTGCCAATAGTAACTCTACAAAATCACCTAGGAATACATAAAATATGATTATTCAACATTAAGGGGGTCTATAGGTTAATCCTTATCTTGAAGGAGCTCCAAATGCTGTGTGTCGATGTAGTAGTTGAGGCAGCATATATCGGGGTCGATTGGAGAAAACTCCTTCTTCAGCGACGAGGCATGGACCAATCTTCATTGCAGAGGCTCATGCATCCGCCTTGTTTCTTAGGCCTATAGAATCTCACTGAACCAGCACCTAGTCATCGACACATAAAAACTATCTTGACATGATCTTCAGGCTTGACGAAACCCTTCAGCAGATTGATTTCGAGTTGTAGATGTTGAACAGAGGCCGCGTCGTTGGAGTGCTCTTCATCTTTGTCTTCCTTTGATTCTCTTCTTGCAATAACTTGATTGAGGACCACGAGGCTTGGGTCAGTGGTGATTTGACTCCCAAAGGGTCTGTATGGTACGTGTGCATGTTACGAGCTTAAGAAAACACCCCGAAGGGTGAGACTTTCGCAATACCAAGGCAAAATTTCTATCTTTCTTTTCTAATGTGTACAACGTGCAGCCAGATTTCATAGGTGAAATAAGAAAATTTGAAGAAACTCAGAGTGTGAAAGAAATACAACACATCGTGCTGTACAAAAGTGGTTCAGGATGTTTTTGTTGATTCCATTTTGGAACGGTTCAAGTCTCCCAATTATTCGGCTAGCCGAAGTCTGTCCAGATTTGAAGATCTATTTTAATTCTGCTATAGTTCGAAATACACACTGTCTTAGGTTGATATCAAATTATTAAAGTTGTTCATTTTGAAGTTTCCTACGATATTGGTATGGAATGTTTGTACCAATTGTGAGTGGAAAATAGGTGAAACATCAAATTACTAAGGTAAGGTCTAATTTGTCCAGATTTGAGTCCTGTTTTAGATTATGATGTTTCGTCTAGTTAGATGCATTTTTCAAACATGGTCAAAATAGAAAACTTATTGCAGACTTCACATAGTACAACATTGGTATAGCACTCTTTAACTGGTTTTATTTTGATCATGTCGAGAACTTCAATTTTTAAGTCTAGGTTTGGCTGCCCAGATTTAGAATCTTGACTTAAAGTGATTGTAGGGCAATCTTACGTGCATTTTTGCATCAAAGTCAACAGAGAAAAGTTGTTTGTTAAGGCATTAGCTACAACATTTGTATAGAAAGTGTTTGCTGAAAGTATATAGAACAACCCAGAGTTTAAAATCTTTAACTGAAGGTCATGTTTGTACAGATTTTTGGCTTGGACTTGTTTTGGTTTGTACTTCACAATCTAAACATTTTCAGAGAATAAGTCCTATGAGAAGGTAATCACAAATTTAGTATTCTACAAGTTTGTTATACATGATCCAAGTTGATTCTATGATGAAAAACGCTTAAACTTCCACTTTTATGTGCTGGTATCTATTTGTCCAGATTTCTATCTTTACTTAACTCCAATACACAAGCATTTTCTTGTTATTTCCATAATGCCAAAAGTGTTCATCTAGTTATTCTTTACAACTTCAAAATATAATAGTTGTACTAAAAGAGTGTGAAACATGGTCTAAACCTGAAATCTTTGCAAAGGGTTGATTTTTTGGGCGGAACAACATGTTTCAAGTATTTGGTTTGCATTTGTTGAACCATTCATATTTGGAGTAAGTGATGTACAGAAAAATTATTCAAAATTATGTGTAGTACTAGATTCTACAAAGTTTCAGGCAATTCTATTTGCAATTTGAACTACACATCCAAACAGTAGCAGCACACACACAAATCGCACGTAAACATATCACTTTAAAACAAACACACAGTAAAGCACATGAGATGAGATGGAATGATGCATGCTCGTCCTATCCGTCCCCACAAGTCCTTACTTTTATAGCTAACGATATTTTGGTGGCACATATGCGCAAACTCTCCCTAAATGCAATTAGTTGAGTTCTAATCGTTCATGCTACGCATTTCGTGGTTAGTGTACCTGCAAGAAAAATGCATGTCCATACATTACCACCTAGTGTGCTATCCACACGATTTGTTACGCTGCATGGACAACGTTAAGTAGGCCGCTGCACCTCCTTCTCAAAAACTGACTTTCCACCAGTACTGGGGATCGTCGAGAAGAAGATGGATCCCAAAACCAAATGTAAGTGTGGTGGGCATGAAAGCTCCAAAGCATGCCCACCACCCTTAAAGAGCTTTACCTATGCAGCATGGATGTAAGGTTCACAATGTGTCACAAATCCCAATAGTGCTCCACCTGTACTGGGGATTGCTATGGCCGAAGCATTGTTTCCCAAAGCGCCGAATATGCACATGGATTTCTATCTAGGTCAAACAAGTTAGTGGTGCCACCTACATCTAAGCTTACATCCTTATACTGGGCATATACGCGATGCTCTTCTTTTTGCAAATACTTCGAAAAGATTTAGAAAATAAGTTTTTCAAAATCAAAATAAAGTTGTTATAATTGTTGTCCGTGTATGATCGGCTCTGATACGAGCAGTGGCGGAACTGCCGATTTAATCCGAGCTAAACACACTTGCCTCCACATGGCTCGCAGTGCACTTAGACCGAATTAAACCCGATACTCCATTGAGCTACCCCAAAGGGCACTCGATGTAACCATCACATAGACATGTAACAGGCAGTCGTACCCAAGGAAAATACCATCCAAGCAGCGATATTCAAATTTTCCAAATACCCTCCCTTTTAAGCACAAAGCATCTCCAGCCAAATGCACGCAGGTGCTTGACGCTGGGCTACCTACCAAACCGAAGCTCGTACGAAGTCTTCCCTAAGAAAGCTCGTAGAAAAATGCGGTTGGCAATGTAATAGGCCGTATTCATAGCCTCAGCCCAAAAGAGTCATGGAGTCCTATGCTTATCGTGCATCATTTGCGCCATCTCAACAAGTGTGCGGTTCCTTCATTCCACAACATCGTTCTGAGGTGGGGTATAAGGAGATGAGAATTGGTGTTCGAGACCTAGGTCACGACAGAAGGATTTTGAATCGAGAGTTTTAAAATTCTCCACCATTGTCACTGCAGATAGCCCTCATGGCCTTATGACTCTCATTTCTTAACCTCAAGACCAGATCCCAAAGAAAACCGAAGACCTCATCTTTGAACTCCATGAAGAACACCCACGAAAAGCGAGAAAATTTGTCTACAACGACAAGCACGTACCACTTCCCACTGCACCGACTGTACTCGAGCAGGACCAACCGTGTCCATATGCAATAACTCGCCTGGGTAAGAGGGCATAACCTGATTAGTAGGAGCATGGGAAGCGGCAACCATCTTGCCATGACGACAAGGGTGGCACACTAAATCCTTCTCTGCTTTCAAAGGCAATCCTCGGATCAGACCCATCGAGCTCAACCTGGCTACCAGATCAAAACTCAAATGGCCTAGCCTCCTATGCCACTTCCAGATATCAGTAGAAGGACCAACTACCAAACACTGAGGAGGGCCAGAAACAGATGCAAGGTCAACCTTAAAAACCTTCCCATAGGGCAAAATCAGGACAAACAAGGTTTTCCTTAGCATCAAGCACACAAGAAGAACCCTCCTTAAAGCGAACCTTGAACCTTTCCTTGAGAAGTTGCGAGACAGAAACCAAATTGAACCCCAAACTCTTTACCAAAAGGAAAGCTTGGCAGAAAGCGAAACACCACCAACACCCAAATCTTTACCTTGACCATTATCCCCGAATGTGATGTACTCCTTGGTGCTCACGGGGTTGAGGCTAGAGAACCATCTGTGGTGCCCTATCATGTGCCTAGAGCAGCTGGAGTCCATGATCCATATGTCCTCCAGGCCCCGATCGTACAAAATCAAGGGAAGCGAGAGTGAGCAAACGGTCCAGCACTGGGGTTAGTAAAACTGTTATACCAATGCCGAGCCATATGCTCAAAGGTAGGGAAAGCACAGTCAAACTAAGCATCACGATGATCTGGGTACCCACAACCTCCAAAGCGTGAACTCACAAGCCCTCTACCAAAGCCTCGGTCACGAGGTCCATAGCCGCGCTGAAAACAACATGGAGCTCGACCGACAAAGCGTCTCTCACCACTAGGAGCACGGGCTAGAAAGCCGCCTCCTCTCTCACCATGAGGAAAGCGGTCTCTCATCTCACCGCTGCGAGGAGGATCCTTCCTACCATCCTGGTAGAACTAATCATGGTTCCCCCAAGCTCTCTCCTACCTCTCAACTCGCTTCTTCCTGAAGCAAAACTCCTCCAAGTGACCATTCCGATGGCAAAACTCATAGTGGTAGATAGGTCTCTTGGGCATAGGCTAGGGCTGAACCTTAGGCTACTGGTGTGGTGGTGGTGTGGTCTTGGGTGGTGTAGACTGCTGGACTTGCTTCTTGCCTGAAGTCTTAAGCACTTCTTCCACAATCTTGTCTAGCTTGGCTTGTGGTGGCTTGGGTGTCCAGTATGACTTCCTTAGGGCAGCCTTGGGAGGCTCATGGTAAGCACCATCAATAGTAGAACCAGGCTAAGGAGAAGCAGTGTTTACCTTGATTGGGGCACTCTTCTTCTCACCTGAGGTACTACACTCTCCTAACCCAAGTCCACTAGTGTCACCCTCACCACGCTTGCTTGCCTCTATGATCATTCTAAGTTGAGCTTCTCTGGCATACATCCAGCTCAACACCTCTCTCAACCCACAGTTGTCCTCTTCAAGGATCAACTTCTTTTCTCTCTCAGATCCTCCAGAACCAAAGTCTGGGCAGCACAAGTGTGACAGTCTAGAGAGGGAGTCACGGGAGTAGACTTGTCAAGCTTCCTAATGGTGGCATCCTTGTCCACCAGCAGCAACCTCAAAGTGAGATAGTTCTCACATGTGTCAGGAGGTGCTAAAAGCACCTCAAAGTCAGCTCTCACCTGCTCAAGCACACTCCTCAAGATAGGACAGACCATGCACACACCCAAAAGCGTGGGTCCATCCCAAGCTCTTCTAACTCCTTGAGCTGCCCCTCGCACTTCACCTTCAGCTCAGCTATGTCAACAGTTAGGTAGGGGCAAGACTCACACTCAGGCTCCTCACTCAAAGTAGGCTCATCCAGTTTAGACCGAAGCTTGCCTATCTCAACCTTCAGCCTATCTATCTCCTCTACCTGATGAGCATACTTACTCTTCTACTCACAAAGGTCACTCATAAAGGACTCACAGGTAGGGCACTCAAACTCACTAGGCTGGGCTTGCACACTCTTCAACCTCTCAATCTCAACCAAATCATTAGCATGCTTGGCTTTCTGTTTCTGTAGCTTCTTGGCTGCCTTTTCTAACATCTTATCCTAGGCTTTCAATCCATGACTATTCTTTTCTAGCATCTCAAGGATTTTAGCTTGCTCAGGTGTTACCTCTTCATTGGAGGATTCATTGTCGTTGCCCTTGCCATCCTTGTCCTCAAGCACCATGGAGAAAAACGATCTCCGTTTCATCTTATGCTTGTGCTTGGACTTGGTGGAGATGAAGTAGAGGCCAGCTGGATTGCCTTGATCCCTCCTCTTGTCCCGCTTGGTGATGATCTCCTCATCGCTTGAACTTGACAAAGACAAAGAGGAGGAGGACGTTCTGCTGCAAAGACCACCATGCTCGGTGAAGAAGGCCTTGTTCTGCTTTCGGTTGTCATTCTGGTAGCTCTTGAAATCCTTCCTGAAGTTCTTGATCTTGCTGGAGCGGTGCTTGGCATGGTCGCACTTGCCGTAATCGTGGTTCCTGGAGTGGTACTTGTTGGATTCGTGGGAGTGGCTCTTGCCCTTCTTGTAGTAGTCGTTCTGCTTGTTCGGGCACTCAGCAATGAAGTGGCCAACCTCTCCGCACTTGAAGCATTTGAGCCACTCGCCCTTCTTCTTGCTCATTTGGTTGTCATAGGTGCACTGAAAGCGATTAGACACCAGGCAAAGCTCATCATCCCCAAGTGACACCAACTGCTCCTCTGTCACAGACATCAAAGCAGAGAACAAAAAACTGTGAAGTGGGGGGTTAGTAGCTATTTCCTTGGAGCAAGAAGCCAAGGCCAGGCTCTTGGAGCCAATACCATCGAGAATATCTATCATCTGGTAATCCATCTCGATGCCCTTGAGCTTGCTATAAAGCTCCTTTACACCTAATCTGTCATACCCTACCAACTCAAGAATGGAGTTCTTCTTGATCTCCCACAATTTCCTATCCAAGGAATATAGCAGCTTGACAGCCTGCTAATGGTTAGTGTATGGGAGAGCAGTGGGGGTAGAGTTGACACGGAGCTTGTTGATGATCGAACCAAACAAGGCATCCACAGACTCTCCTGGCTTCTGGGTGAAATTCTCATATTCGCACCGACAAGTCTCCACAAGATGACCCTTGACTGTCACTGTCCCCTCATGGTGTGCGTTGAGTAGGGACCATATCTCATGAGCGGTATCAAGGTGGCTCACTCTATCATAGTCCACCGGATCAAGTCCAGAGAAGAGAAAGTTCACCACCTTGTAGTTCGCCTCGTGCTGAGCAACGAGCGCCGGTGTGGTACGCTCGGCAACGGGGAGCACCGCAAAAGTCATACTCTAAGTAGCATTCCATATGTCCTCGCTCTGGCTAAGTAAGAATGCTCTCATCCTACCCTTCTAGTAGGTATAGCCATCCGAGCCAAGAACTGGAACCTTCCCGGAGTGCGCCATAGTCGCTACTGGTTTCTCACTGGTAAAGGTACGTAGAAACCTAACCGGCTCTGATACCATTTGTAGGACCGAGACGTGCGACTAGAGGGGGGGGGGTGAATAGGAGCACTTGAAAACTCAAAATCACAACCCCCAAACTAGTGCTAAGAGAAGCTCATGGGAATTGACACTAGACACCATCCACTGAACAGATACGTGTCTAGCAGGCGCAAGGTGCCATCCACTGAAAGGATACGCACCAGGCGCGAAAGAGCAAGCAACTCAATGATCACAAAGATCGCAAGTCACCCCAAACACCGAAACTTGCAACTTCACCACTCGACACTCCCCACACCGAAATGTGAATTACTGGTACACAGCAAGAAAAGAGTATGGTCAGACAGTGGGAAAAGCAAATCCGATGCAAAAACATGGTGGAAGAATCAAATCACTGAAATAGGGCAGCTTCCCTAGCTTCACCGGACTATCCGGTGCCAGGGGCCCGACTGTCCGGTGTAGGCTGTCGGACTGTCCGGTGGGAAGCTCTGGGCAGACGCTGCGCTGGACTGTCTGGTAGGCTCTGTCGGACTATCGGGTGGGACCGAATAGTCTGGTGGCTCTATCAGATAGCCGCGTGGAGTTGTAGAAAATGAGTTTTCAACCCCAGAACTAACCAAATCTTGTCCAATCTTCATGAGATTTTGCATAGCTATCTGGACCCTATTCCAAAGCTATTCCCAAGAGATCAACTCAAAATGACCAAGGGATTAGCGAGAATCTTAGATCTCATGGGATGGCAATCTTTGGGCAAGAAAGGGAAAACTCAAGAACAACTTGCTCATGTTAATCCTACGGGATTGTGATGAACTAAGTCATAATCTCCATGTCCTAGCAAGTCCAAAAGAGCCAAAAGAACAAGATTAACTCGCGGGTAAAGAAAATCACCAAAAGACTTTGAGTTTCATCCAAAAACCAAACTAGAAAGGGGGGAAAGGAGATGGCTGCACACATGAACTTGATTTGGGGACGAATCTTCCTTGTATTAGAGAGGGAAATCAGTTCTTACAAGGTTCCTCACATCCTACCACCCTTCATCCTCCCACTAATGCAAAGTACTAGCTCTAGGGGACTCCAAATCTTAGATTAGCACCTGGTTTTCACTCTAATTCACTTGGCTGGTTGGAAAGCTAAGACTAGGATTTCTAGATGTGGAAGAGTCACCTAAATGACCAGCCACTTAGGTAAATATAGCCTAGGCCTCACTAACTCAGTTTATACTATGACCCCTATATTACATAAACGCCCGTAGGGGCTAAACTGGAAAAGACCCAACTTTTCCGGGGATGGACGACCGTGATGGAGTATTGATCTTCTTCGGTTGCATGCTATCTTCTAGATGATGTCCATGTGGCCAGTAGTCCAAATTCGCCGATCGACCCTTGGTTTTAAAGTCAAACTAAGAAACTTTAGGATTTCCTTCCTGGGCTTGGAACAGCCCAATCCACTTTGTCTCGGTGAGAATTGAGCCCATTCGCCAAGTCTTGGTAACTTGGTGGTAGGGTGGTGGATTTGAGCGATTCCGCCATCGCCCTCGCATGTCTTCGCGCCATGCACTCGGGTTGGAACACCACGGTGGCACTCGACATCCACTGTCCATCGGAGTCACCTTGCAGTCCTTCGGAGGTCTTACACTTGCTGTCGCCGTGTCGCTCCTCCATGTACCGAACTCCCATGGCTGACCAACGCCGAGCATGCCTCCTGTCCTTCGGAGGACTTTTTTTTTCATCTACCTCTAGTCTGTCGGAGAGCCTCCTATCCATCAGAGGTCTTGTGCCCAAGTCCTTCTGGGTCTTGGATTCCATTGACAATCACTAATCACTCTAAAGCCAATGGAGCCGGTCCATTTGCTCTCAATGTCATGACTCGATAAGGACAACACTAGTTATTTATTTACTTAGGTTACTAAAATACATGCATCAGGCGTGATGTTCATTTTTGTACAGCAAGTTGAGCATATCATGTTGTTCATTTTTACACAGCAAGGTTGACCATATCATTTATGGGACACAAGAGGAAATACAAACTTCATTTTTATCACGATAATATCCGTTTATCATTTTCCTCACTTTTGACCCTATTTAAGTAACTACTTGTGAACCCTAATGATACAGCAACCAAAATTCTTGAAAAATTCACACAAGCATATTTTTACAGTAACAAGTCTATATGAATCTTGGTGGAATTTTTGGAAGACATTAAATAGCACTTTTCTATTTTATTGTTTAAATCACCATAGCATGGTGAGGTTAGGGGAGAGAAGGTGGCGCACCATGGAGGTGGGGCGGGAGTCGATGGCGGCGACTCAGAGTTGGGGAAGACGGTTGAGGGGGCTGAGGCAGCAGCGGTGCCCACGCCGGCGCGGTAGGAGGAGCGGAGAGGAGGTGGTGCGAGCTCGCGTCGGTGTGCGTCGCGAGTGCACACCACAGCAAGGACGTGTGCGGGCGGGCAGCCTACCCACCATGTGGTTCGGAGGAAGAAGAGGTGTCGATTCCTTGGGGCCAACGTGGAGGAGCAAGAGGGGAAACTAGTGCTCCCACCAAGAGGGCTGTGGGAGGCTCAAAGCAGTGAGCATGAGCTCAACCTTAGCCATGGTAGCCTAGGGGCGCACATGCCTCTACACAAATGGGAGACTCGGGTAGAAGGGCAGGAGCTGTGAGCAAGTGGAGAGTGAAGGAAAGGAGGCATCGGTGCTCCGCTTTCTCCTTGAAGGCGAGCTGGGTGTGGGGCGAGCGCAGATGGCGTCCACCATGTGGCTGCGGCCAGTAGGTGGTGGCGAGCGTGGATTGGGGAAGAAAGGCGGTGGTGGGGCCCTCATGGAGGAAAAGAAAAATGAAAATTAGAAAAGATCATTTGACTGGTTTAAGACCTTTTAGAATTGCTCGATTTTGTACATTCAATAGAGCCTAATATTCCCCCGGAGTACGCCGCTTACCCCCCGAACCGTACAAGATAGTTACCACCTATCATACGGCTTTCTAACTCCACTTCTTTTTCTGGTTGTTCCGCTCTGTCGGATCGATGGTAGTCTCAGAGATCTGGTAACCTCCGATATTTTTGAGCTTCCTGCTTCCGTTTTGAGTTGCGCATCTTTCTCCCCGGGGCATACTAGAGTATCACATCGTAGACCCCCACCCCAACTCTATCTTCCTTATCAGTGAACCGGAACATAGTGCATAGGTACTCTTCGATGCTGCGAGGACGAGACGAGGTGACATACTACGATTACGCACTGAAGTTCTGCCCTTCGGCTCGGCATATGGAACCTCTAAACTGCTCCCTCGGGATAGGTAGGCCCATCCCCCACCCCCCTTTCCCGAGAGGCGGCCGGGCTGTGTTTCCCCAGCGGCCACCCAGTGGCGGCAGAAAACGAAAAAGGGTGGGCTCCGCGCAGTTCGCGTTTTATTGTAAAGAGAGAGCTTTTCATTCTCTTATAGAAGCCCGCGTCCACGCGGGTAAAGCCCAGCGAAGCTGCAGGGAGCACTGAGCAATGAGGGGATGAGGGCGACTCCGCCCACGGGTTGGACCACACCACAGGCAAAAGTCCTTCCACGGCAAGAGAAGGGTGACCGGAGCAAGAAAAGGGAGCTAGTCGTTGGAAAAGGCAGCCAGCTTAAAAACGCTAGCTAGCAACTTTTGTAGCCTTTTTTTGTTTGGTTGCCTACGCTTGCTCTCCGGGGCGCGCTACGGCAACACCCCCTGCTTGCTTCTTTCTGTTCGACGCGGAGCTCGCAGCCTCCCCACCCTTGCTTAGCGTTCCACTTGTGATCCTGGAGGATTTGGAGAAATGCGCCCGACCATGAAGAATGGATTTTCGCTTTTCTTTCATGTGAACGGCCCTATCTTGTAAAGAATGGTTTTTCGTGCTATAGACCACGTTGAGAAAGACCAACCAACAACACAAATAAAGACCGTTCCATTTGGGTACCTCGAAAGGGAGGTGCTCTTTATGATGCTACGGACGGCTGTCCGAAGTGCATGCAATGACGGGCTCAGATAGGATAGGATTGTGCGCGCCGGGCCCTTCGGGTGTCCATATTTTGGCCGACCTTAGCGTAGGCCCCTATGTTATGCGGCCGTAATATTTTTATACCTTCCACCGCTGTTACGCCAGAAATCCAAGGTTCCACACGAGCTCCTGTTCTGCGGCGTGGTGGCAGGACCGCTAGGGGATTGGCTCCGGGTGTAGGTAGGGTCAAATCCGCAGGGGTCATGCAAATACATAGGCCCCTTCCCTTCTGCCGAGTTGTTTAGAAGACACTTTCTATTCTACGGTCCCTCGGAGTGAATGGTTAGGTAGGTAGTACGCGCCCTCTGACTTCCAACTATGTGCTGTGTGTGACTCCCACGAAGCGAATGAAGGGAAGCTCTTTGAGCTTTCTCAGCCAGCGGCTTATGTAGTGGTCGGCATTCCTGCGTGCTCCGACTGATCCCCACTGGAGATTAACACGGATCAGGGGGTCTTGGAAACTGTCGTGACGCTTTGGTGACGAAGGTCACCGGGGTGACTATGGAAGGATTCCGTGGTAGTCTCTGACTCCCTCCAACTCAATCAATATCAAGAACATGTCGTGAGCATGGGGGTTTGGCCGACTACTAAACTCTATACTATTGGCTAGGGCTAGGCTAGTTATAGCTTCTACAGTGAGTGGCCCTTCCGCTTTGATCTAGTTGTAGTTTGTATTGTACTAAATTGAACATATATCAAAGAAAGGCGATCAATCAATAAGTAGTCGCCCTTCTCCGGCCCAGGAAAAGCAGCGAACTTGTTAAACTAGGGGCTTTTTTTATTCATGGTCGCTACTGTTGTATTGTATTCATGGTCCCTTTTACTGGGCGTGTGCTATTGCTAGGGCCATCATGATATGAAGTAACTGAGCAAGGTCAGTAGGAGTGGTGACCTAAGCTACGGTAACATGTGGTGGTGGTGGTGGGTGGTGGAGGAGCTTGTGACCCACCTGCTTCATGACTATGAGCAAGAGGTGGCAGGTGGGGCAAAATCTCACTGTCAATGGAGTTAGTGTCATCATCACTCTCCAACTCTATCGCTGTTGTTTTCTCGATCTCTGCAGTTGTCTCTGTCACTGGCTCTTGAGGAGGGGACTCTAGGGCATCATGTGGTACAGGGCCTAGGGCCTGAGCTAGGGAATGTACGATGCTTTTGACTGTAGAGCCTGAAGTGAGGTGTTAGTAGGTCGTCCTCACTGTGATCTATCTGACTCAGAAGATAAGAAATGTAGTGGGCATATGGAAATCCTTAGTGAGAGCCCACCCCCTCGGTGATCATGTCCTCCATCTATGCTATCAGAAAATTTATGACACAGAACTGCACTCTGGAGATAAGGGCCCTGAGGAGATGCTGCTGCAGGTTCATGAGGCCCTCACAATAGCCCTCACATGAGAGAAGGCTCTTCCTCAAAGCCTGGTTGATCACCGCGGCTGAGGGAGTAAGCTCTGAGGGTGACCTCTCTCTAAACCCTGTCTTTGAAAAGCACTGCAACCTCCTCAGCTGTAAGAGGGTCCCCCCCGACCTTGGAGCATAGCGGGGGCTCAGAGTCACCATACACATCAGTCTGTAAATGATGCTATGAAAGCATCAAGCCGAGGAGGAAGGCCACTATGTGCCTGTACAGTCTGACTCCCTATCCCTGAAACATGAACTAAATGAAGCTACGCTCTAGGCCGACGTACATGGTAGCATAGAAAACTCTGACCCACTCCTCAAGGTATATATGTCGATGCTCTAGAAGCTCATCCAAATTAGGAATGTGGGTAAATTACTGGTATAGGTTCTCTCCCACCACATTCCCTAACCTCGGTATGCCGAGTATGGTAGGCTTGAACACACCCATGCCCGCTCTCTGGTAGCTCTCATAAAGTGAGGCCTGGATGGGAGTCCAAAACCTCCTTTCAACTCTCGGATCATGCTTATCCGGGTGCCACTCTGTAGTTTGACGGAAAGTAACAAAGCCTATTGGGCTTCCTATCCACGTAAACCCTATAGTTTGTAAGCTGGGCACCCCCGGTGACTATGGAAGCAATGAGATCTGAAGGAAACATTGTCCCGACCTACTCGTCTACTCCCTATGCCTCTGTCTAAGCTCTAGCCGCTGCCTCCTCTGCCTCTTGCTCTAGCAATGATCTCATTAAGGGAAACAAGACTATGGTGCTCTCTCCTGGTCGGCTGACTGGACAGAGTGGCACACTTGGTGCATGCACGGTGAGGAGTGGTCGGCACTGGAGGTCGTGCAACACATGATGGGTTCTGTTGCTGCTCTCCTATCCATATTGCTGAGGCTCGGCGGCTCTCAAGAACATCATCAAAGATGGCAGCTGCTCTCTTCTCCTGCTCACACTCGCACCCAGCCTATGTACATCTCTTCTTCTTTGATGGCTCGGGAGGAAGTGCCTTTCCCTTGTCTTTTCCCATCTGAAATTTAAATTGAGAAATTGATATACGAGAAGAAATTAGATAAGTGAAATATATTCTAGACAAGGTGATACCTAAAGCAAGAATCAGAGCCAATGAATATGTAGCATGCATGTTGATTTTCTATTGTGGAGAAATTTTAACTGAAGTGCGTGACCATCTCACACTAGAGTCAAATTTCTCGTGTCCATAAGCATAATCAACATGAGAGTTTAGTCCATTTTAGTGCCATATGCTACAAATTCGAGGATATGAAACCCTAGATTGATGCAGTGAGCTAGATAGTAGGGGGTAAGAAAGGATCCTAGTTCTCACCACGATTAGGAAAAGAGAAGAGGTCGCCGGAAATGAAAGGAAGGCCATTAGTGACGCGCAGGGAGTGTGGCTAGTGGCGAGGAAGATGGGCCGGCGGTGCAGCACCAAAGCGCAGGCCGGTGGCACAGAGCTATGAGGGCCGAACCAGTAGAGAGTGCAGGGCCGGCGGCGCAGGAGGTGGCGCTGGAGGTGAGGGTGGCGCAGGGAGGAGGGAGTTCGGTGGTGCAGCGTGGGGATGCGGCGGTAGCCGTCAGTAGTGAGTTGGTGGTGCAGGGACAAGAGAGAGACGGCTAGGGCTGTAGATGATGTAGGCGCAAGAAATGAAAGAAGTGAAGCAGACAATCTAGGTCGAGAGATGAGATATGGGAACAGGTCTGGTGGTTGACCACCGGATGGTCCAGTGTGTGCCAGACCAGAGGACAAGAAGGTAGGAGCTGAAGATTCTTTGCACGCACTGGATGGTCTTGTCCGGTGCTTGCAAAAAGACACAGATGTAGCTAAAAAGCTTCTTTTCTTTTCCAACTTTGAATATTTGAATAAACACAAGTATGGAAAATCCAAGGTGAAACCTTCTCCCCTCAAACACTCAAAAAATTTGCATTTTCACATGCTATATATTGATTTTGATTTTGCAAATAAGAAATCTTCAAATTCAAGAAAATTGGCGATTAAAGAAATGTATGAGTCTTTTCCTAGGAGAACTAGAGATTTATAGCTCCTGTCCCATGGGAATTTGACTCAATAGGCATGAAAAAACAATGCCAAACCTTTACTTGCTTCTATTTACATGATTTGAGATGCTTGCACATGAAATAAGTCTCGTTATCATCAAGAGTTGCTCCTTTGTGACTCTACCGTGTGCAATGCTAATGCAAGCACCAACAAGCATAGGATAGAAAATTAAATATGTGTGCACATCTATATTACAAGGAATGGAAATGCATGCAAGAAAGTAAATCTAACCTTGCCATATTATTTCCCCCTAAAGATTCTTCAAGAGGAGCCTTTCTACATGCCATGAGCGAAACTTAGACCACTGGCTCATGCAAGACCCTTGCTCCTCTCTATCTTGCAGCGGTTAGGGTAGAACCTATGCATAATTAAATATGGATGCAAGTTATACATGGCATGGCAACTTACATTATGTTACTAGCATCTAGCATGTTAGGCTCACTTCGCAATCTACAAAAATTACTCTCATCTAAGGGTTTCATGAAGATGTCCGCCAATTGCTCCTTAGATGTCACACTCTGCGAAACGATGTCTCCTTTTGCGACGTGGTCCCTTATGAAGTGATGGCATATATTTATGTGTTTTGTGCGAGAGTGTTAAACTGGTTTATTTGCAAGTTTAATAGCTCTCTCGTTGTCACAAAGGAGGGGAACATTATCTAAAACCACACCAAAGTCCAAGAGGGTTTGCTTCATATAAAGAATTTGGGCCCAACAAGACCCGGCCGCTATATACTCCACCTTCGCGGTGGACAAGGCCATGGAATTTGGCTTCTTGGAGGACCAAGAAACAAGCGATCGCCCTAGCAAGTGCCAACCCATAGAGGTAGTCTTGCGATCAACCTGACATCCCACAAAGTCTGAATCCAAGTAGCCCAAGTGTCGTGGTTCCGAGAACCGGGGGGACACAAGCAGTAGATTTGTTGTTCGGTAGGGAAACAGCGCGGACTGGCTCCGAATGGAGAGCCAGGGGACTCGAAAGATTTATACTGGTTCGGGAGTGAAATCCCTATATCCAGTGAGTGCGAATGGTTATATTGTCTGAGGTCTTTCGACCCATGGTTGTGTTACACAAGGTGCAAGTGAAGACTGTGAGGTTCTGTCTCTCCCCTCTACAGCAGGCGCTTCCCTCCTTTTATAGGCGTAAGGGGGAGCTTACAGTGCTTCGGGATATGGTAGGAGAAGGAAGGAAGAGAAGCAAAAAGAAGGTAGAATGACATGCGGGACCCTCTTGGCAGGAGTCCTTCAGTTGACCGGATCACCCTTGGCACGTCCCTCGCACGCGCGGTATGGTCGTCCTTCAAAGTCCTGTAGCTATGACGCGCCAGGCGTTGATGGCATGGCTCGGTCGTCCCTCCTGATCCTCCAACCACATTGTGCCAGTCATGAGGGTACCAGGCATGAAGCCCCCTCCTCCTCTTGGGGTCAATTGTAGTACAGGGACATCCCGTTCCATCCGTCCTGACGGGCTGACACCACCTCCCCACGTGCCATGGTGGCAGGTGAACGTGAGGGCTGGGTGAGGAGGTGTCGCATCGCGACTAGCGTAGGTCATGATGTCTTCCCTCTTTTTCCTACGCCACAGGTACAAGCGTGCAGCGTTAACAGATGTAGGGGAGGGGCGATGTGTGGTCCTTTCAGCTGGGCCCACAGTTAGTTCGGCTCCTGACGAGTCTCTATCCACTCCTCCCCACGCGACCGAACGGGGCGAAGCTCGGTTGTTCCGCCTCGCATGATCATACGGGACAAGGCTCAGTCATTCCCTCTTGCCTGATCGTCCGTCTCGCGTCGCGCGCTAGTTCGGGGTAAGGCTCAGGCCGTTCTGCCTTGCCTGACCGTTTGGGGCGAGGCTCGGTCGTCTCGCCTTGTGTACCCGTGTGGGGTGAGGCCTGGCTGCTTCCGCGTGAGTTGGGCTGGATGGCCTCCCTCAGCATGGTAGCCCTTAGAGGGCCGCTGGCGGGCCGTGGGCCATCTTTGCCTGGAGGCACCTTTATTGCCTCTCCGTCAGTAGCCCCCTAAGCCTTCGGCCAATTTTTGGAATTGGTCGGAGGCTGCCGTGTTGTGGAAGGGCGCGCAAGCGCATCCGTAGGATGTAGCCCGCGAGCCTTCGACCAATTTTTGGAATTGTTCGGAGGCTGCCGTGTTGTGGAAGGGCGCGCAAGCGCATCCGTAGGATGTAGCCCCCGAGCCTTTGGTCAATCTTTGGAATTGGTCGGAGGCTGCCATGTTGTGGAAGGGCACGCAAGCGCATCCGTAGGATGTAGCCCCCGAGCCCCTGGGCGTTTTTGAGAAAATGCCCTGGGGCTATATTGCTTTGGTATGCGCTTCTTGACGTTGGGATTGACTAGGCTTCTTTGCCCTTCTGCCGACCTTGGGCGGAGCCCCCGAGCGTCATGCTCGGGGAAGAGTGGGGCCTCGCGCGCGGTCCCCCCTCGGAAGGTCCTTCCACCTTTTGAGGGTTGGGCCACCCACAGCCGACCACGGTGGTGCGGCAGTTGGAGGCCGTCGAGCTAATCGCGGGTTGTCCAAGTGAGATCCGACGGTCCCTCTGGTCAGGGACGGTCGCGGCGAGTGGTCCCACTGGGGGCTCAACCCTCTTAGGGGCATCTCATTAAAAAGCCTTTCCTTATTCGACCTTGTTTCGGCCCTTTGGTCGGGTGTCCGTTCCAAAGGGGAGACACGTGGCCACTGTTGATGGTCGTAATCTCACGATTTCAACCGTCAATTGTCCACCAAATGAAGCTAAACTTGTGAAATATATGGACTAACCCTTGCTACTAATGAGTTCCACAAGATGTACATGAATATTTGGATGCAGGTACCAAAAATCACTCAAAAAGGTTGGAAACACACCAAATTCCAAAGATGGGCAACAATGGTCGACAGGCCATGGCCGCCCTGACCATATACCATGGCCGGCTGACCATGTGTAGTGGCCGCCCGACCACCCTCCAGGGTGGATTCAGGTCCACGACCACGTGGAATGGTCCCTTGACCACTTCATGTGCCATGTCATCGATCCGGTGCCAAACAAACACAGAATGGTGAAGATCCAACCATACATGAGAGCATCCAATGTATCCAAGGGTCACAAGCCATTGGGATAAGGATTGGTGATGTCAAGGATCCGAGGGAAGCAACATGCAACAAATCGAGGGCAGACACGTGGCCGCCCTTCCACGTGCCATGGCCGCCAGACAACTCCTCGGTGCATTTTTCACGTGCAACTAACCGCCTCAACTGCCAACCGACCTAGGGGAGCAATATCAAGTGTTGGATCTTTGAAGTCGGTGCATCAAGTGGCCGCCCGGCCATGTAGGGTGGCCCCCCGGCCACCCACCTTGGCCGCCGGCCATCAACCTACCCCCTTAACCGACCTAGCACAACTACAAATACCCCCCTCACTTTCGAGGCTATAAATAGACCCTGAGAGCTCATTTGTAAAGGTGTGGAGTGGAGTTGAGTTCAAGTTCTATCTTAGAGTGCTACACTATTCTCTTAGTAGTTAGGATAGTCCTAGGAGTTAGAGTTGAGTCGAGCTTTGCCTCGGAGTCTCCGCAGTTATCTTTGAGTCTATGGTAAAACTCTTGTATCTTTTGGATTCAGATTATCTTCAATATAATTTCAGTTATATTTTACTCTAAGTCTATCTCCTTAGAGTGTGGTGTACCTTTCTTTTGCACACTTGCTAGGCATAGGTTGTGTTTAACTTTGTCATTCAATTCTTGTTATTCTTGCCGGTTCTATAACTCAACCCTAGACTTAGATGCTAGGCTCTGGCTAGATCCTCTCCTCTGATCAAGGACGATCTATCGTTGTTCAAGCTCCGCTTGAACACGTTTATAGCGTGCCATCCTCTCCACGCAACTTTGCTTGGTAGCCCCACTCGATGACAGCGTGTGGTGTGCCTGTGTAGTCCAAGCGTGTCGTTCGGGAGGCCCGTAGGTGTTAGCTAGACTCTCCTTCAGGGACCAACTATCTACCCCTGGTACCCTCGAGACTCTAGAATTTTGCTCGACGCAAGACCTTGGCTGGTTAATTGAATTTCTTAGTTATTCACGGATAGCCTTTGCAGCCGATTAGAATTAGAGTTTGGTGACTTTTTCTCACTCGTTGTCCTCCTAGGCAACTATTACCTTTTCTACAGATATCTTTGATAGACTTACCTTTCCCACCATACACCTATCTTTATCACTTTTACCCCTGTGTACTACTAGTTGGTATAATTTATCTAAGTTTACAGTTTATTCGATTTGAGTATATTCAATAACACTCTTGAGCCTACCGTTTCCCTATGGAAATTTACGATACTCAGAATACTCTGAGTGAAAAGGCTACAGCGAATCTCCGTGCGCTTGCGGAGTAAAATCTGTTATGCTAAGAGACGTCAACAATCTTTTTCTAGCGACGTTGCCGGGGAAGCAATTGGCCAAGAGATAATTGATACCTCATTTCGAACCTGTATACTTGATAAGTTTTACCACTAGTTGTTAACAGGCTCACTTTGCTCTGTTGTTTTGTTGTGGTTGCAACAGAGAAG
The DNA here is from genome assembly GCA_030272315.1 of Paspalum vaginatum. Classification (NCBI taxonomy): domain Eukaryota; kingdom Viridiplantae; phylum Streptophyta; class Magnoliopsida; order Poales; family Poaceae; genus Paspalum; species Paspalum vaginatum. The sequence continues at coordinate 22,879,442 of CM059013.1, forward strand.
TGTATGACCGGTTTCGACCTGCCGAAAAAATTACCACAATAACCCAGAGTCCCTGCTCAGGAGAGTCTGTGCAAAGACTATCCACTGGGCAGCGACCTGTACCAAAGGATCTAGAACCAAGCATTTCAACCAGCACTCCAGTCACCACTATGGCTGAAAAGGCTATCCGCGAGTTCTCCATCCCCTCGAGCAACAACATCCCTACGGGACCTGAAGTTCAAGTGGGGGAGAACTTCAAGCTCAAACCAGGAGTGATTCACATGGTTCAAGCTATCCCTTTTTGCGGACTGGCTACGAAAGATGCCAATAATCATCTGCAGCAATTCTTAGAGATCTACAGCACATTCAACATGAAAGGAGCATCACTGGACGCCGTCAAGCTTCGTCTCTTCCCATTCTCTCTTGTTGGGAAAGCAAAACAGTGGTTCTACCTCAACCGAGCATCACTGACATCGTGGAACGCATGCTCCGATGCATTTCTTGCGAAGTATTTCCCACTGGGAAAAACTAACGCATTGAGGAACAAGATATCGAGCTTTCAACAGCTCACTGATGAAACCGTGGCTGAAGCATGGGAACGTCTGCAAGAGTACATTGCAGCCTGCCCCCACCAAAGGATGCAAGAGTGGCTAATCATTCAGAGTTTCTTCCATGGGCTCAACCGCTCAGCACAAGAACACCTGGATGCAGCCGCTGGAGGATCCTTCCTCCCCTTGAGCATCTCGGCGGCCAAGAATCTCATTGAGAAGATGGCCACCAATCAAGGTTGGAGAGAAGAGAGGTCTAGTACCCATTCCTGTGGCATCCATCAGATCGAGAGCACTGATATGCTCGCGGCAAAGATGGACTTGCTGCTGAAGAAGCTAAACGTCACTCCAGAAGCCGCTTCGGTGCAAGCCCTCGACTCTCATATGACTTGCGAAGTCTGTGGGAATACAGGACACTCAGGGAACAGCTGCCCTGAGACGCAACTCGAAGATGTGAACTTCATCGGTAACAGTACCAACGGCTTCAACGGGAATCGTCCTCAGCCAGGGTGGAATTCACGACCAAATCTCCCTTTCTCTGGAGAAGGTAACTCTTCAAATTCACAGCAATTTTCTAGAAATAATTATAATTTTGATCAAAAAGCTATGAATGATAGCATTAGTAAAAAGTTCCATGCCAATGATAGAATGTTTGAATCTATTTCGTTGCAAATGGAAACTTTGAATAGTGCTATGAAAAACCAACTTAGGTTCAATAAAATGCTTGAAACTCAAATAGCTCAGTTGGCTGCTGCTCTACCTAACCCAAATGCGGGTAAACTGCCTGGTCAACCTGAAGCTCCTTCCAAGGAGCACATAAATGCAGTAACCACTAGGGGTGGAAAGTCCACACAGGACCCCCCGTCTCCTAGTCATGCAGGTAAAGCGCAAGAGAAGCCTGCCGAGTTTGAAGATAAGGTCGCAGAGGAAGATACACCTAGGAAGGAGGAAAAGCCAGCATCGAAACATCTACCTCATGAATTCTACGACACAATGGTGCTACCATTTCCTCCAAGAAACAAGAAGGCTGCCGCTGACGAACAATATAGTAAGTTTGTTGAGATCATTAAGAAGCTTTATGTCAACATACCCCTGCTAGATGCTATGCAGGTACCGACATATGCCAAGTACTTAAAGGATATCCTCAACAACAAGAAACTCCTACCGTCAACGGAAATTGTGCACTTAACGGAAGAGTGTAGCGCAGCTATACTCAAGAAAAAGGACCCTTGGAAGCCCTACCATCTCATCCTTGATTGGTACCCAGCACTTCGATCAAGCTGAGAGCTAATGGACCGGCTCCATTGCCTCTGGAGTGATGAGTGATTGTCAACAGTAGCAAGACCCAGAAGGACTTGGGCACAAGACCTCCGATGGACAAGGAGGCCCTCCGATGGACTGGAGGTAGAGGGAAGTCCTCCGAAGGACTGGAGGCACACTCGGCGTCTGTCGGCCATGGGAGTTCGGTATACGGAGGAGCGGCACAGCGACGGCAGGAGTAAGTCCTCCAAAGGATTGTGAGGCTGCCCCGATGGACAGGGGACACCGGGCGCCACCGCGGTGCTCCAACCCGAATGCGTGGCGCAAAGGCGTGCGAGGGAGGCTTTAGCGGCTTCGGCTCAAACCGTCACCCAAGCTACCCAAGCCTTGGTGAGTTGGGCCACGACTAGCCAAGATAGAGAAGATGGGCCAAATCCGGCCCAAGCGGAGACTTCCTAAAGTTTCCCGGTTTTTGACTTCAAAACCGAGGGCGGATCGCGGATTGGACTACTGGCCACGTGGAGAGCATCCGAGGATTGCGTGGAACTTACGAAGATCAAGACTTCATCGTGGTCGTCCGTCCTGAAATATCCTGTAATCTTTCGTTTGAGTCCTTAGGGTTTGTCTAGCTGTAGGGACCTAAGTGCAAAACTGTCTAAATAGCACTCGGGTATAAATAGGTCCAAGGCAGGTCATTAGAGGCTCGCTTGGCTGCTAGGATTAGTCTTCACTTGGTGATTTTCGTCCTTAAGCTTTGAGCTCCATTGTCAGGGAGGTTAGAGTAGGATTTAGCCTCCTAATCTTGAGGGAAGGTGAGGGTGGTTGCTTGGGACGAATTTCTGCTTGTATGCTGAATCTTTAGACCCATCTTGGGCACTTAATCGAAGCAAATTCATGCAGCAACCTTGTGTTCTTCTCCTCCCCCTCTCTCTTTGGTTTTTGGGTTCAATCCTTGCTTTTTGGGTGTTTTTGTTGGGCAAGCTTGAATCCCTTTCCTTGCTGATGTTCTGGACTTGCTAGGACGTGGAGATCATGACTTAGATCATCTCAATCCTGCTGGATTGCCATGAGCAAGCCTCTTTTGTGTTTTCCCCTTTCTTGCCCAAGAAAGGCTATTTCACAAGATCTGAAATTCCCGCTGTTTCCACGGTTACCTTGAGTTGATCTATTGGGAATAACTTTGAAATAGAGTCCAGATAACCTGTGCTAAATTTCGTGAAGTTTGGACAAGGTCTGATCAAGTTAGGATTTGAAATCATCTTTTCTACGACCATACCGGACAATCCGGCAGAGGCCACCGGACAGTCCTGTTCCACCGGATAGTCCGGCAGCGCCCACCGGACAGTCCGGCGTGAGCCACTGTCCAGGCCCGTGCCACCGGACAATCCGGTGTTGGCCACCGGACAGTCCGGTCCTGCCAGGGAGCTGATGTGTTCTTCCCAGTTTGGTTTTTCCGCTGTGATTTTGCTACGGATTTTCGTATTCCTCCCTTAAGACCATTCTCTTTGCTTACTGTGAGTCAGTGAGACGCACCTAGGTGCGGTTAGTGTCTTGTGGCGGTTATTGCAAAATCCGTTGCTTCGCTGTCATTCTTGTTCGGATCTTGAGCTTTCTTGTATAGGTGCGTATCCTCACAGTGGACGGCACCCTTGCGCTGCTAGGCACGTATCTGTTCAGTGGACTGGTGCTTAGTTTCGGTTTCCACTTGGGGGTTTGTGATTTTGTGATTTCAAGTGCTCCTATTCACCCCCCTCTAGTCGCACGTCTCGGTCCTACACAAGCGTTGTGCGACCTTGGAGCCAGTGTCAGCGTAATGCCGAAGGTCATCTTCGACAAGCTGAATCATGACGCACTTGCTCCCACAGCTATGTGTTTACAGCTTGCGGATCAATCCATCCGTTACCCTGAAGGATTGGCAGAGAACGTTCCGGTGAGAATCCGGAATTTTCTCATACCAGTAGACTTTGTGGTACTAGATATGGAGATTGACTCGAAAACCCCGCTCATCCTTGGGCGGCCGTTTTTGAGCACCGCCGATGCAACAATTGACGTCGGAGCAGGAAAGGTTCACCTGAACATCAATGGCAAGAAGGAAACATTTGCCTTCAAACCAAAAGTAGAACAATGCAACAAGGTGAAAACTTTCAAGTGCCAGGCCAAGAAAGATGAACCCAAGGTCAAGACTGAGACCAATCAGTCAAATTCAAAAGAAGACAGTCTCGTGGCATTTATGCTGAAGAAATTGAAAATCGAGACTGAGATGCAACAAATGGAGTATGAGAGGGCAATGCAAAGGAGAAGATCGAGGAGCCGAGAGACGAGGTACGACAGGCCCAGAACTGCACCTGGAGGCAAAGCTCCTGAGAAGAGATACGGTGCTGAAAGCAAATTGACTACGCCAAAGTGGCCAACTCAACCAGCACCCGAGAACAAGGTCGGCGTCGCGGATAATGTGACTAACCCAAGGCGACGCAAAAGAAATAGAATACAATGGAAGGCAACCCCCAGCTATAGTTTCTATGAAACTCCGAAGGGCAAGACATGGGCTCCCCTTGCCAAAAGGTAAATTGGCACACTACCGGCACACTACCCATCGACGGCATATTTAATTTTCTCGCCAGATTTTAATTCCCGCGTCTCACTGCACGTTTAATTTTGGTTCAGTTAAATTCTTGCATTTAGTCTATTTTTCTGAAAATGCTGCATTGTCAAAAAAAAATTGAGTGGCCAGCCGACCACATCATGTGGCCGGCCGACCGCCCCCTGCCTCTCTCCCTTTTTATCTTTGCATAGGGCAGCAGCTGCACCTCCCTTTACCTTCTCCCAATGCAAAGCAAGAAAGATGCTCACAAAACACCATCATTTGGCCACCCACTCACTCATTTTGCTGCCCACCGTCCAAAATTTCTGCACCACACACGTCCCCTCTGCACTCTATGAGCATGCAGGGCTGTTGGCGCCTTGGGCATGGCCGCCCGGCCAGTAGTGCTGGCCGCCCGGCCACCCAGCCTAGCTACCCAGCCACCCCAATTCTCCCACTCGCCTATAAATACTCCCCTTCGCTTCCTAGCTCAGTGCACCAACCAGCAATGTAGTTGCACTCTCCTCTCCCTCTCTTAGTCTCCCATTTAGTGTTTAACTAGGTGTCCATGCTTAGTAAAATAATGTCCGAATAAAATTGGGTTAGCAAAATAAAATTCTGGCAACACTCTCTCTCAGTTGTGCAAAAATGAGAACGTTTTGTGGAGGCTCTGCCCCACAAGGAAGCTGATTTTTTTTCAGATGACTAACCCGCTAACGCTAATCTTTATTGTCGTCTGTCCTTCGGGTATCGTGTGTTGTTTTTTCTCTGTCTTGCAGGATGAAGAGTGTGCTCAAGAAGGCGAAGAAGGCCGTTAGCAAGGCAGGACAGCACATTCGCTGGTCGTCTTCCGACGGCTCCGGCCCCGCTAGTCGGCATGCTGCCTTAGAGAGGATGTCCATCAGCACAGAGGAGCCTAAAAAAATCCAGACGTCATTCGTCCACCGGCCCATACTCATCCTCGAGTCGCAACTCGTGCCGCGTGGTCAAGAAGAGGCTAAGGCATTAAGGCTTTTGAATCAAAAGAATTATGCCTTGACCAAATACTTCGACGAGGACCTCCTCGTTGACACCGGCATGCTGGAGGAGTTCAACAAGGTGTTCCAGGCCGTGGGCTGGACTAACTTTGCAGAAGTCCCAGAAGGAGGAATCATCCTTCTCACCAAGGAATTTCTCATGACGCTCCGCACCGACACTCGAAGGGAAGGTACATTTGTCTGGTTCCGCCTTTTCAATACTGATTATGAGCTTACACTGCGCCAGTTTAGCAACTTGCTAGACTTCTCACCACAGTGCTCTGTGGCTGAGGATCCTACTGGTTTTAATTCACAAGAGTTTTGGCAAGAGCTAGTTGGTCCTAATCCTCCTAGGAAAAAGAGCATCACTTGCATCACACACCCTACCATGCGGTTTCTTGCCCGCTGGCTTACCATGGTCATTTTCCCAGGGAGGATACCCGCTGTGTCACAGTAGAGGATATTAGGTGTCTTTATGCCATGTGGAACAAGAAAAAGTTTGTACCTGTTGTTAGCATGATCCGCCATTGGCAAGGCCTAGTTTCCAATGTTTCTACAATTTCTATCACTTCATTTGTGACTAGGATTGCCAATGGGTTAGGAGTGCTAACAAATGCAACTGTCACTTTCATGCCTAATGATCCCTCACGTGTGGTTAAAGATTCACACTTCATCCATGCACACTTCCTGAGGAAAGACACACAGGGAAAATATTACATGACATATACAGGTTGCGATGTTGAGCTGCCGCTCCCAGCACCGCAGTTCAAATTTTACTCTGTGAGGACACTAACCGTGCAGCTAGAACCTGCATCGGAACCTGAACCAGCAAGAAACAGTGTCGCCGGAGTTACGACTCGCGCCCAACGACGTCAAGCCGAAGAAAGACTTTGCAAGGCCTACGAGGAAGCACAGGAGCCAGGTGCCGAGCCTGCTTGGGCTCATCCAGGCGCTGGACCCTCCCAGGTTAACCCAGGAGGCACACCTGCTTAGGGAATCCAGGCAGAATCATGGCATAGTTCTTGGAACTCCATTGTACCTTTAGTGAACCTGACGCCATCCTACCACGGTGAAGGTGAGCCATCTTATGAACAAAGTGTAGGTCCATCCCACTCTGCCCGTTACACTGGTGATGGGTACACGAGGAACATCAATGCCCTCTTCAGGGCAATGGACCTCCAAGAGCACCGCACCTTGGGGATGATGGACAGCATCCGCCAAATCCAGGAGACACAAGAGGTCAACCACAACATGCTCTTGGAAACAAGAGCAACTGTGGAACGCATGCAAGAGCAGAACCAGAGCTACTACAACTGGACAGGGTTCTATCCCAACTAAGCTTCATTGAAGCTTGGGGGGAAGAACTGCATAAGCATAAGGTATGTATTCCATCTCGCCTCTTGTTCATCTCTGTGCTCATCTATAAGCTGTGCCACACCAAACATCATTTCTGCCCACTTATGAGAGTATTGCCTATGTATCTTTTAGTCCTAGTATTTTTAAAAAATATATAAAAAATTGTTGGTATCTTAAATAACTCCCATGCTTAACTGTTAAATTCACTTGCTAGCTTCATTTTGGAAATGATGAATAGTTGCTCTATCAAGTGAATGGTTTAATTCTTGCATGACAACTTATGCTTAGCTTAGGCCTATGTTGGTAAATAAAGAAAAGCAAGACTGAGCTTTACTTTGTGGATGTCATTTGTGATAACAAGCCTAAGTTGTTGTGAGATAATGATATGACTTAGCGTGGGATAATTCTTTCAAGTTCCTAGTAAGATGAATTTCTCAGGTTTTTATTTTGAAAATGACAAAATAAGCTCCCCATGGTTTAAAATTCCTACCAAAGCCAAATATGCTTTACACGTTCAAAACCAGCTACAAAGAGCTACTTAGATATGTTTTGAGCTTGGTCAAATTTTGAGTCTCTTTGAGTAGAAATATCATCTTCTGTTGATAGCTGGACTACAAAAATCAAATGCAAGTGATCCATTCTGGACTTTGCATCCACCAAAAGTCTCCAATTACTTCTCATAACCCCATAGCCTTCAAATTTCAAGGAGTAAGGGTATGGAGCCAAAAATAATAAAAAAAAAGTATGCAAAAGCATGTCAAAAGAAAAAAATGCGTGCAAAAGCACGGCAGAATGAAAAGCATGCAAGTTCAAGCATGGCAAAAATAAATAAAGGCTCCATATCCCCTCCAATTCCATACAAGGCTATAGGGATGAAAATCTAGAGAAGGAGACAATTTATGCCACCACTCATAGTCCAGTGATCAAACAAAAGAATTGATAAAGTATACTCTTTGGTCCAATCTTTGGCTTAGCAAAATAAACATTCTAAGTGTGCCACATTTCTTCCCCACCTAAAGCTCCACAAAGGCTTTAGTATAGGAAAAAATGTCGGCGAAAATCATGGCCATTGGTAAGGAAACACTTCTGAGTGATCGAGAGTACCAAGGGGAAGCTTCTTTGTTTTGAAAATCATGAAACCACCTGAGAAGGACATCCAAAAAAGAATGAGTTAGAATTTCTCCCACAATAAAGTTGTTCTGTCTCCCAACCGCCCAAGGCAAGGTAAACAAAGAGATGCACCACAGGTATTGTATACGGTAAGCTTTGATTATTTTACTACTTGGGACAAAAGTTTGAGTATCTAGTTGCATATAAGAATTCTCCTTCACTTCGATATTGCAGCAACTCCTGATCCACTTTCAGTCTTAGCTTTGCTCGAGCAAAGGTCTAAGCTTGGGGGGGGGTGTTGACGGTCGTAATCTCACGATTTCAACCATCAATTGTCCACCAAATGAAGCTAAACTTGTGAAATATATGGACTAACCCTTGCTACTAATGAGTTCCACAAGATGTACATGAATATTTGGATGCAGGTAACAAAAATCACTCAAAAAGGTTGGAAACACACCAAATTCCAAAGATGGGCAACAATGGTCGACAGGCCATGGCCGCCCGACCATATACCATGGCCGGCCGACCATGTGTGGTGGCCGCCCGACCACCCTCCAGGGTGGATTCAGGTCCACGACCACGTGGAATGGTCCCTTGACCACTTCATGTGCCATGTCATCGATCCGGTGCCAAACAAACACAGAATGGTGAAGATCCAACCATACATGAGATCATCCAATGTATCCAAGGGTCACAAGCCGTTGGGATGAGGATTGGTGATGTCAAAGATCCGAGGGAAGCAACATGCAACAAATCGGGGGCAGACACGTGGCCGCCTGACCACATGCCATGGCCGCCCGACCACTCCTCGGCGCATTTTCCACATGCAACTAACCGCCTCAACTGCCAACCAACCTAGGGGAATAATATCAAGTGTTGGATCTTTGAAGTCGGTGCATCAAGTGGCCGCCCGGCCATGTAGGGTGGCCGCCTGGCCACCCACTTTGGCCGCCCGGCCACCGACCTACCCCCTTAACCGACCTAGCACACCTACAAATACCCTCCTCACTTTCTAGGCTATAAATAGACCCCGAGATCTCATTTGTAAAGGTGTGGAGTGGAGTTTAGTTCAAGTTCTATCTTAGAGTGCTACACTATTCTCTTAGTAGTTAGGATAGTCCTGGGAGTTAGAGTTGAGCCGAGCTTTGCCTCGGAGTCTCCGGAGTTATCTTTGAGTTTGTGGTAAAACTCTTGTGTCTTTTGGATTCAGATTACCTTCAATATAATTTCAGTTATATTTTACTCTAAGTCTATCTCCTGAGAGTTTGGTGTACCTTTCTTTTGCACACTTGCTAGGCATAGGTTGTGTTTAACTTTGTCATTCAATTATTGTTATTCTCGCCGGTGCTATAACTCAACCCTAGACTTAGATGCTAGGCTCTGGCTAGATCCTCTCCTCTGATCAAGGACGATCTATCGTTGTTCAAGCTCCGCTTGAACATGTTTATATCGTGACATCCTCTCCACGCAACTTTGCTTGGTAGCCCCACTCGTGCCTGTGTAGTCCAAGCCCGTCGTTCGGGAGGCCCGTAGGTGTTACCTAGACTCTCCTTCGGGACCAACTATCTACCCCTGGTACCCTCGAGACTCTAGAATTTCGCTCGACACAAGACCCTGGCTGGTTAATTGAATTTCTTAGTTATTCACGGATAGCCTTTGCAGCCGATTAGAATTAGAGTTTGTTGACTTTTTCTCACTCGTTGTCCTCCCAGGCAACTATACCTTTTCTACGGATATCTTTGATAGACTTACCTCTCCCACCATACACCTATCTTTATCACATTTACCCCTGTGTACTACTAGTTGGTATAATTTATCTAAGTTTACAGTTTATTCGATTTGAGTATATTCAATTACACTCTTGAGCCTACCGCTTCCCTGTGGAAATTTACGATACTCGGAATACTCTGAGTGAAAAGGCTACAGCGAATCTCTGTGCGCTTGCGGAGTAAAATCTGTTATGCTAAGAGACGTCAATAGCCACCCCATCAGCTAGGTTGCCACAAGGGAATTTGAGGTATGGCCTTGGACACGGTCGGGGCAAATGGGCCGTATGCCATCCACTTGGCTTGCAACTCGCTGAGAGCTTGCCAACCGACTGTCCCTCACTCTTGCGTGCTGGTTTGTCTAGGCCATAAACTGGGCCCTCGGCCCATGGTTCTTTATCCGAGGTGAGGAGCTGTCTAGTGGCGGGAGAGGGAATCCCTTGGTCTTCTTACACGTGTCAGGTGGCGTGACGATTGTGCTTTTCGTGGGGCAGCGAACCGCCGCACCCAACTCTGGGTTCATTGTTCGAGGGAGAACCGGGCAGATCAGTTGCGTGCCCACGTCTCTTGAGGTTGGCGGTAACTGGGGGAGTCATGCATCGAGGTCGGCTCATCCTCTGACCACGCTGTTTCACCCGGTCTTCTCCGCCTCGCCCTCCTTTCCCTATATAAAAGCCGATGGATCAGGGGATTTGCATTTTCGTGCTTACTTAGCGTGTACCCTCTATCTCGCCTTCTCACTGCCAGGGTTCGACATCCTTGCACGTTCCGAGTCCCCCTATGCCTTGCTTGTGCCGGTCTCCCCCATCTCGCATTCATGGCGTCCTTCCCCAGATGCACTACTTCGCGGGGCCGCATGCTTTCCCTAGAGAAGAAGGGCTTCCTCCCCCCTTAGGCGGAGTCGGGGTGGAGGCTAGAGGGCATCGGTCGAGTGCCAGATCCTCATGGTGATGAGGTAGTGGTGCTCGTGCCATTTTATGAGCGCGGGTTTGGGCTTCCACTGCATCCATTCGTGCGGGGGCTGCTCTTCTTCTACGGGTTGAAGATTCAGCATCTGAATCCCAATGCCATCCTTCACATGGTGTGCTTCATCACATTGTGTGAGGCCTTCCTCAGAATTGCGCCGCACTTCAAGCTGTGGTGCTACCTGTTCTGGCCACAACTGTCGCCGAGGCAGGACGGACAGTCTTTCATTGGCGGCGTGGCGGCTCAGCTGTGCAACAGCCGCAAGCAGGACTACCTCTAGATCCTGCTTCCCTCATCTTCCCATGGGTACATAGGGGAGTGGTTCTACGTGCAGAACCTCGGCGACCCTCCCTTGGCGGACGGAGTCATGCCGCCACCGGGTTACGTCGGGAGGGCTCCGGTTTTTACTAGCGGTGCCCCCTCGAAAAGAGCCGAATGGGAATGGGGCCGGGACGAGAGGTATGACAACCAGATGGAGCTTCTTCTAGGAAAGATCAACACCCTTCGCCGCCGCGGGCTGACCGGTACCAAGCTGGTTCACACCTTCCTGCATAGGAGGGTGCAGCCTCTGCGGCTTCGCCAGCACGGTGTGTGAGGGTACATCGGCATAGGCGACCCGGACTAGATCTCGACTGATGAACTCTCCCTAGAGGAGGTTCGGTCTCGACTGGTTGCCGTCACCAAAGGGACATCATCCGCGCCCTTTGCCGGTGGCCCTCTGGCCCTTAATCGTTCGATTAAGAGCGACCTAGTGACATTATTTTTTTTGCGGCCGCTTTTCCGTCGATTTTGTATGTGCTAAATTTTTGCCTCTTCGTTGCTCAAGGACTTGGTAATCTCAAGCCTTCCGTGGCCCTTCTCCCGGAGGATGCCGCCGTCAAGGCCGACTGGAAGCGGAAGAGGGAGGCGAATGCGCGTGCGGAAGACGAGTGTGAGAAACGCCACTAGCGCGTTTGCCAACAAAAGCTGGCGGAGCGTGCGCGGAGGGCGAAGGAACGCAGTGATTCGCCTACGCCTCCCACCGATCCGTCCGATGAGCGGTCTTCGGACACGACGTCCAAGGCGGTCCCACTCGCGGAGAGCTCTCATCCAGAGGTCCTCCCCGAAGCTCTTCTGGTGATGGATCCTCAGGGAGCACAGGCGGGGCCACCGCTGTCCAGGGCCAACGTTCATGGGATGTCGTCAAGCGACGTTCGGGGCGCGACGTTGTCGCTAGCGATGGCTTTGACGTCGGGCCAAACGGCGTCAGCGATGGAAGGGGATGCGGTCGTGGCAGGAACAGTTGCGGCGGGGTCACGAGACGTTGCGGGGCCTGTGGCGTCGCCAATCCTAGGCATGGTCGTGCCTGCGACGTCGCTGGGAGGAGACGCGTCGTAACCGTCCCCAAGGAGCGGACCTGTGGCGTCTGCGGCTTCAGGCGTCCCTCCGTCAGCGCAAGCGTCCTCTCCGAGTGGCAGGAAGCGGGCAGAGGGCAGCGCTTACCGGTGGGCCAGTCTTGTCGGCGAGTGCTGCTCGTACCGCGGTTCCCCCCGCGCTAAGGCGGCCCTTTTCCGCGCCGCGGTCTTCTCGGTATGTGGTTTTGATATTGCTGTGCCGTGATTGGGTTTCGTGATCATGAGTTTTGACTCTGTCTTCTCTAGGATGCATATGCCCCACAAGTCGTTGTCGGAGGCCGCGAGGATTGCGCGCCAGCAGGCGCTGTCGGTGGCGCCGTTATCCTCCACAGGAGCTCAGGTGACACCTCGAGGTGACGTGGGGGCGCACCGTGCCATCGATCCGGCGCCGGTCCCCTCAGGTGTTCATGGAGGTTCCCGTGGGGACATCGTTGTGGTGCAGCTATCGGGGGACGCCGCGCTGGTCAGGCTACCGCTCCCTCCTCCCGGACCTCCTTCGCCAGACACCGTGCGTCTATTTGTGCCCTCCCTGCTGCTTTGGTTCGAGCGGGGAGGATCATCTGACCCTTTTGTTCGGCAGGAGGTGATGGAGTGGGGAATCGTGGAGGCGGCCTCTACAAGGGCTGCCACCGAGGTCGGTTCGCTCCTGATTTCCCTCCGAGAGGCCCTGGGGGCGGCCGGTCGTGTCCAGGAGGCGATCACGGGGCGTATTCATCCGCACAGAGCGGTACGTTTTCTCCCTGTTGTACATGCTTTGGTCGGTCCCCTTCCCTGAGCGTGCGTTTTTATTGAAGGCTCTCATGTTGCTGGCGGCCGCGCGGAATGAGACGGAGCGGGTGCGCGCGGAGGCCACTCGCCTGGAGGGCCTAAGGGTCACGGCGGTGCGGCAGTCGAGCGCGTTGTCTATGTGTTTGGACAGCGTGTCCGCTGAATCGGTGTTACTCCGCTCGGAGGTGGGGGACCTCCGTCGGGAGGTGGAGCGGCTCCACGGGGAGTGTGACGCCGCCGATGAGAGTGCGCGGGGTCTGCGCCAGGAGCTTGCCGCCTCATCGTGGCGCGCCACCGATACGTAATCGGCCCTGCGTCTGTCAACGGAATCGCTTGAGCGGGTGAACGCTGAGCTTGGCGCTCGGGGTGTTACAGTCAACGGTGGGTGTTTCTCCTCGTTCCATAACCCTTGCTTCCGACCGAGGTTCGATCGTAATCTTTTACTCGTGGTTTCTCAGAACTCTGGGCAGAGCTTCAAGCTCTTCAGGATGCAGCTGGCGCGGCGTGTGCTTGGTTGATGCCGCCCTTGCTTCTTCCCCTTTCGGAGTGTCTGGCCGCGCTCCCTGGCCATGTCAACCATGTCGTGTGGCAGGCCGCTTTCTTCGGGAGCAGCATGGCGCTTGCTCAGGCGGTTTCTCATTTCGACGAGCTTCGCCCGGTGCTTGGGCCGATAGCCGAGGGCTTCGCCAGCGGCTTGGGTGACGAGGAGGTGGAAAGGCTTGAGGAAGAGGTTCAGCCTCATGCCATGACAATCTCCAGCCGCGTCGAGCCTGCCTCTCTTCTACGAAGGACAGAAGCAGAATGACTCTGCATTTTTATCTTTTTATGTCTTTTTGTATGGCTTGTTGGACACCGTATCTCCCTTGATGACTCGGGCTTCGTTCTCCTTTTATTTGAAATTTCCCTATTCATGGGGTACGCGCATCGGTATGTGTGCCATTCCATCTAGCCCCCGAGTTAGACGTAGCGACCGTAGGGTCGGTTCATCTAACTTATCTGAAAGCGTGATAGTTGCATTCAGGGGTAGAACTTCCTCAGATTCTCGATAATCCATGCGTTGGTGAGGATGTTGCCATCGGAGTCTTTTAGTTGATATGACCCGAGGCGCAAGACTTGGGCGACGATACAGGGTCCTTCCCAAGGTGGGGAAAGTTTGTGTCTGTCTTTGGTGATTATGACCTTTCTCAAAACTGGGTCGCCTACGTTGAAGGACCTACTACGGATCTGACGATGGTGGTATCGCCTTAAGTTTTGCTGGTATTTGGCAGGAGGTGATGACGATCGCGTCTCGAGCTTCGTCGAGAAGGTCGGTCATGAGCTGAGCGTCCATTGTGTTCATCTCGCCTTTGTAGGCTTGGACCCTCGGGGATCTGTATGTTATCTCGGTGGGGAGCATTGCCTCGGCGCCGTATGCCAGGAAGAAGGGTGTACATCCAGTAGCTCTGGACGTCGTCGTGCGCAAGCTCCATAAAACCGCTGGTAGCTTGGCGGCCCATCGAGAGCCAAACTTTTTTAGTCTGTCGAAGATCCGAGGCTTAAGTCCTCGCAGGATCATGCCGTTGGCACTTTTGACTTGACCGTTAGTTCGTGGATGTGCGACGGCGGCCTAGTCGACCTTGATGTCGAATTCATCACAGAATTAGAGGAAACAGCGACAGGTAAACTGGACGCCATTGTCGGTGATGATGAAGTTTGGTACCCCGAACCGATAGACAATGTCTCGAAAAAAGGAGGCTGCATCTGTGGCCTTAAGTGTTGCGATGGGCTTGGCCTCGATCCATTTGGTAAACTTGTCGACGGCGATGAGCAAGTGGGTGAAGCCCCCGGGCGTCTTTTTGAGAGGGACCGACCATGTCCAGACCCCAAACCGTGAACGGCCATGTTATGGGGATGGTCTGTAGCGCTTGCGCAGGCATGTGTGTCTGCCTAGTGAAGAATTGGCAGCCCTCGCAGGTTCGTACCACCTGCTCGGTGTCCGACATGGCGGTGGGCCAATAGAAGCCTTGTCTAAATGCCTTCCCCACCAAGGCCCTAGGTGCGGCGTGATGACCGCATGTGCCACCGTGGATGTCGGCGATGAGTTGTCTTCCTTCGCTAGACAGGATGCATTTTTGTTTTATCCCGGAGGCGCTTTTTTTGTAGAGCTCATCGCTGATGAGAACGAAGGATTTCACTTTGCGAGACAGGCGCCTGGCTTCAGTCGTGTCAGCGGGCAGGTTGCCGGTAGTGAACCTTTTCACAATGGGGGGACGCCAGTTGAGGCTGTCGGTCGTAGCGACCATCTCCCGAGTGCAAGACTCTGGTTCGGTTGGTGCTGGCGGAAGTGGCGGTGCCTTTTCTTCTGGTTGTTCAATTTTGGTGGACGGCTCATATAGGTCGGAAGAGAAGACTCCCTCTGGGATGGGTTCTTGCCCAGAAGCGATGGTCGAGAGTCGATCTACCTCTTCATTGAAGCGTCTGTAGTTGTGTTCTAGCTCAAAGCCTTTGAACTTCTCCTCAAGTTTGAGCATTTGTTTGTAGGAGGCGCACATCCTTGGGTCGCGAGGCTCGGCGGCTTTCATGACTTGGTCGACGACGAGCTTCGAATCGCCTCGTATGTTGTTTGTGGATGGGAAGTGGAGACATATGGCGTAGCGTATGGTGTGTCCTTGCAGGGAGATGAGAACAAATTCGGCCCCATTGCCTGTCTTGAGGTATGACCCGTCGAAGTACATGATCCAGTACTCGGGATCCTCAATTGGTGGCGGCGCTTGTGCCTCTGTCCATTCGGCGACGAAATCGGCCAAAGCTTGTGACTTGATCGTGGTTCTCGGCACATTGGTGATGTCGAGCCCATTGAGCTCAAGAGCCCATTTTGCTATGCAACCCATTGCGTCGCGATTGTGGATGATTTCTTTGAGAGGCGCGGTGGAGACGACTACCAGTGGGTGGCGGTCAAAGTAGTGTATGAACTTCCTTTTTGCGATGAGCACGGCGTAAAGGAGCTTTTGAATCTGTGGGTACCGAGCCTTGGATTCAGATAATACTTCGCTGATGAAGTACACCGGCCTTTGTACTTTAAGGGCATGACCCTCCTCTTGCCGCTCCACAACGAGCGCCGCACTGACCACTTGCGCGGTGGCGGCAACGTACAAAAGTAGTGTCTCGCCTAGTTGGGGCGCTGCCAATACTAGAGGCATCGTCGGAAAGGTCTTGATTCGATCTAGTGCTTCCTGGGCCTCTGGGGTCCAGGAGAAGCGATCCCCTTTTTTGAGGAGCTTGTAGACCAGCATGCTTCGCTCTGCTAGCCTGGATACAAATCGACTAAGCGCGGCTAGGCACCCAACCAGACGTTGGACCCCTTTTATGTTCCGGATGGGGCCCATCTTTCGGATGGCATTGATTTTCTCTTGGTTGGCTTCGATGCCTCGCTCTGAGACCATGAACCCCAGGAGCTTGCCCTTGGGTACCCCGAAAACACATTTCTCGAGGTTGAGTTTGATGTTGAATCTCCGTAGGTTTGCGAAGGTCTCCTTGAGGTCGGCTATGAGATCAACGGACTTTCTAGTCTTTATGACTATATCGTCGACGTATACTTCAATGTTGCGTCCTATTTGGTCGACGAAACACATGAGCATACACCGCTGGTACGTCGCCCTGGCGTTTTTCAACCCGAAGGGCATGGACACGAATTAGAAAGAACCAAAAGGAGTGATAAAGGATGTGGCGAGCTGGTCGCTTTCCTTCATCGCGATTTGGTGATAGCCGGAGTACGCGTCTAGGAAGGAGAGTAATTCGCATCCTGCGGTGGAGTTGACCACCTGATCGATGCGAGGAAGAGGAAAAGGGTCCTTTGGACACGCCTTGTTCAGGCTCGTGTAGTCGACACACATCCTCCATTCTTCTTCTTAACTAGTACAGGATTGGTGATCCACTCTGGGTGGTACACTTCTTTTATAAATCATGCGGCTAAAAGCTTCGCGACCTCCTCCCCTATGGCTCTACGCTTCTCCTCGTCGAAGCGGGGGAGACGATGGGCGACCGGTCTTGCAGACAGCCGGATGTTCAAGGAGTGCTTGGCGACCTCCTGGGGGATGCCTGGCATGTCGGATGGCTTCCATGCAAAGATGTCCTGGTTGGCTTCGAGGAAGTCAACGAGTGCGCTTTCCTATTTTTTAGGGAGCGTTGTCCCAATCCGGACCTTCTTGGTCTGGTCGAAGGGGTCCAGAGATATCTCCTTCGTGTCCTCCGTGGCCTTGAAGGCGTTGCCTTCCAGCCTGGAGTTCTCTGGGGCCCCGCGGTCGGCGGCTTCTAATGCCTTGGGGACGCCTTGGGATGAACCTTTCTTGAGGTCGGCAAACTCCCTGGATGCTACAAGGGATGCCACGAGCTCGTAATTGGTGCACTCGCATTGGTAAGCCGTCTTAAAGGAGGTGCCCACCGTAATGACCCCGTACGGACCGGGCATCTTGAGCTTGAGATAGGTGTAATTGGGGATGGCCATGAACTTGGCGTAGCATGGTCGCCCCAAAATCGCGTGGTAAGAACCCGCGAAGTCGACCACCTCGAATTGCTACCGCTCTGTGCGGAAGTTCGAGGGATCGCCGAAGGTAACGGGCAGTGTGATTTGCCCGAGCAGGTAAGCCTGCTGTCCCGGAATGATCCGATGAAAGGGCGCACTGCTAGGACGTAAATCTTTCCTGGGGACTCCCAGCGCGTCGAGAATTTCGACATACATGATATTGAGGCTGCTGGCTCCGTCCATGAGGACCCTGGTGAGGCGCTTGGAACCAACGATCAGGTCCAAGATGAGCGGGTACGTCCCCGGGTGTAGGACTTTGTCGAGGTGGTCCTTCCGGTCGAAGGTGATGGGTGTCTCCGACCATCGGAGGTATGATGGGACGGCGGGGTCCGCTGAGTGCACCTTGCGGCTCGCTAGCTTGAGCCAATGCTTGTTGCCGTATGCCTCAGGGCCTCCGAAAATCATGAGCCATCTCGAAGGCTCGAGGAAAGCGTCGGCGGTGCTGTGCTTTTTTTCCGCCATCTGGGCGGCTTCCTCCATTTTTGCCCTTTTTTGTGAGGGGTTGCCAACGAAGCGTTTGAGTAGCTCGCACTCCTTGAGCTTGTGGCGCACCGGACCCATGGTTTGGGCACGGCCCATCCATGAGCTTTTGAAAATGCTCGTTGGATTTTGATTGTGTCTTGGGCGGTCGGTCGGCCGCTGCGACCTCGTTTCTCCCGTTTCTCGGGCGATCGTCTCGACGTCGCTTGTCGCGGTGATCGCGTCGGTCTTTCTTAGCACCGCTAGTGCGCTCGCCATCATCGCGGGAGGCTTTCCTCTTGTCGAAGATCACCCCGACAGCCTCCTCGCCGTCGGCGAACTTCATCGCGATGTCGAGGAGGTCGGCAGTGGTCTTCGGTCGACTGCGGCCGAGCTCGTGAACGAGCACCTCGTTGGTCGTCCCGTAGGTGAAGGCGCTTACTGACGTCGGCGTCGGTGACACCCGGCATCTCATTTCTTTTCTGAGAAAATCTCTGGATGTAATCTCGGAGGCTTTCCCCGGGCCTTTGCGTGCAGCCCTTGAGGTCCCACGAACTCCCGGATCATTTGTACGTCCCACGGAAGTTTCCAACGTAGAACTTTTTTAGGTCTTCCCAGTCGTGGATGGTATCCTGGGGCAAATGCTTGAGCTAGGCCCGTGGTGCATCCCCAAGATGGATAGGGAGGTATTGTATGATCAAGGAATCATCATTGATCCCCGCCAGTCGGCATGCGAGGCGATAGTCCTCGAGCCATACCCCCGGATTTGTGGTCCCGTCGTATTTAGTGAGATTTGTGGGGGCGCGAACCCGATCTGGGAATTGGGCCTCGCGGATCGCTGGCCCGAACGCCTTCGGTCCTAGCCTAGATGAGCCGCGCCTGTGTTCGTTTCTCGCGTCGGGGACGCGTGAGTAGCTAGGGTTGCCCTGTTCTCTTTGGTGAGCACCGAGGGTGTTTCGTGCATCGCGCATGTCGCCTAGGCAGTCCCTGAGGGACGCCCTTGGTTTCGCGGAAGGCCGTGCTTTGCTAGATGTATCTCGCGACGTGCGGCTGGTGGTGTCGGTCGACAGCTGGGATGCCAGCTTGGCCTGTTGCACCGTAGCCCTCTGTATGAGGTTGCGAAGGTTCTGGAGCCTGACCCTGGCGGCAGGCTCGGTGGGCTCCGGGATAGCCTGGAGCATCATCGCGGTGGTGGGGATGTTCTAATCGGGGCGAGGGAAGTATGGTCTCCCGTCGCTCCCTTGGGGGAGCTGGTTGTAGACCTCGCGATCGCGAGGTCCCTTGCCCTTGCGCTGGCGCCTTTCACCTCGTTGTCGAGCTCATCGAGCCTTCGCTCAAGGTCACCGATTTCTTTCTCCTTTTGGCGGAGCTCTTCCTCTCACACCGTAGCGCACGCGAGCCGCTCGCACTGGTATTCCAACTTCTGGTTAGGCATCCCTTGCTCCCCAGTGTTCCCCAAGGGAGGGGTTGCGACGAGGCATGCCCTCCCAACCGTTACGGGGACTCTCCTGTCTGGGTTGGAGGTGGATCCACTGCTGGAAGCGTCTTCTAGAAGGTCGAGGACAGAGGTCGGAAGGTGACCTGCCATAGCAACGAGGGCCGATGGACATGGTGCCTCCTTTTGGGGAGTAGTGGCACGCGCGCGGTGGCACTGCTTGGCCACTGCTGCGCGCCTCTTGCGGAGCTACTCCTCTGCCTTGGTTTTCGCAGGCATTGGCTTTGGTGGGCTGGCCACCTTTGTTGTGGGGAGCGAGCGCTGGGCATCGCCCTAGAACTCTGCCATGGATGGCAGCGGGGGGTTCCCATGTAGCTAGGGTCACCACGTTGGCGAATACGTAGAGCACTTGATCGCAATCCTCGCGGGTGGAGGACCTATGGAGGAGCACGCCGGCGCAGTCGGCGAGCGTCTAAATGTCGAGGTTTGCGGGCGCAGGGTATCCTGCTGCCGTCATCACGACATCGCGCGAAGGTTCCACGAGTCGGACGCCACCCATGCCCTAAGTGAGGGCGTCAATGGGCGAGGCGGGGCCAGCGAGGCACAGCTCACCGGTGGTGGTGGCGACGAAGTCGAAGAAGCCGAAGGAGATGCGGCTCCTGGGCTCTAGGGGCTCGCCGCTGGTGAAGGTGTGTGAAGGTGCCATCGGAGCGCTGATGTCACTTGGCGCGGTGAAACTCCCCTACCTGGCGCGCCAACTGTTGTGGTTTTGGGAACCGGGAGGACACAAGCAGTAGATTTGTTGTTCGGCAGGGAAACAGCGCGACTGGCTCCGAATGGAGAGCCGGGATACTCCAAAGATTTATACTGGTTCGGGAGTGCAATCCCTACGTCTAGTGAGTGCGAATGGTTATATTGCTTGAGGTCTTTCGACCCTGTGGTGGTGTTACACAAGGTGCAAGTGAAGACTGTGAGGTTCTGTCTCTCCCCTCTACAGTAGGTGCTTCCCTCCTTTTATAGGCGTAAGGGGGAGCTTACAGTGCTTCGGGATATGGCAGGAGAAGGAAGGAAGAGAAGCAAAAAGAAGGTAGAATGACATGCGGGACCCTCTTGGCAGGAGTCCTTCAGTTGACCGGATCATCCTTGGCATGTCCCTCGCACTGCGCGGTATGGTTGTCATTCAAAGTCCTGTAGCTATACTGCTCCAGGCGTTGAGGGCACGGCTCGGTCGCCCCTCCCGGTCCTCCAGCCACATCGTGCCAGTCATGACGGTACCAAGCATGAAGCCCCCTCCTCCTCTTGGGGTCAATAGTAGTACAGGGACGTCCCGTTCCATCCGCCCTGATGGGCTGACACCACCTGTGATGCCTCGGCATCTCGAAAGTTTTAACACTGTGATTAGATTGGCGGTAGTCAAGGATTTGGCTTAATAATGTTAAGAGAAGAGCCACAACTAGGCTAGTAAATCACGAAGTCAGAAATTTTCAGTGAAATATGCAAAACCCCTGAGTGCACTTGTGACCTTAGTTCAAAATAAAATGTGATTTAGACCAAACTTTCTATAACAAACTTGTAGACAATTTTATGTAGATCAACTTTGTTATTGGGTGTGGTAACATGCACAAAGGTTTAGGTGGAGTTTTGAGTCGATTAATGAAGAAGACAGAAATCTGCCTAAATTTGATCGGTAAGGAAAATTCAAATTTCAAAGGAACAAAAGTCCCTATCATACAAAACATCATATAAGAAAGTTGTAGATAATTAAAAACCACACCACATTGGTATAATACTCTTTCTCTGAAAATGAGCATAAAATAGACTTTAGGAATTTCTAAGTTTGCATTAAACCTTGGTCAAACTGGAGTCAGCAGGTTAAATTCAAATTTAATCATATTTAAACTTGGAATCTGATATTACTCCTTTTGACAAAGTTGTAGATCTGGAAGAGTAGAACAACTTTTGTATTTTTAGTTTTGTCAAATTCGGCCCCTAGGATGTTCAAAAACAACAATTTCTAAAACATGTCTCAGCAGTCAAACAGCATTTTTCATTTTCCCGAATTTATTTTCCTCTGAGTCGCTGACGAGCGGAACCCACCTGTCGGGCTGCCCGCGCCAGCGCATTCCACCGGCTCCCTTGCTCCGTGCACCCGGTCCATAGACCTCTCACCCTTCTCCTCACCTCGGTCCCACCTGTCAGTGACCTCCGGTTCATAGACCCGGTTCACCCACGCCCTCTCTCTTCCCTCCCCTGCGCCCACGCGGCGGGCGAAGGGCGCCGGCGCGCCACGCCATGGGCGCCAGTGCGCCACGGCCACGCGCCGCCCTCGCCCGGCCTGTGCTGTCCGCTCCTTCCCAGCTGGCGTCCTCCCCAGCTCCGCGCCCACTTCCTTGCCTCTCCTACGCCTGCACCAGCCCGCCCCGCGCCTCCCAGTCCGCGCCGCCATTGGAGCAACCGAGCTCTGGTCGAGCTCGGGCTGTCTCCCCTGCTCGCCCGCACGCCTGTAGGCCACCACCGCCGGACGCGCCTCGGCCTCGCGCACCCAGAACACTAGGTGGCATCGCCGTTCCCTACCCCCACGTCGAGACCCACGAGCGCCACCACCGCGGCCGCCATAGCCGCCGAGCCTCACCGTGGGGAACCCCTCTCCGGTGTCCTTCTCGCCTCGAGAGCGCCACCGCCGGACTCCCCACGCCACCGCACAGCCCGCGCGGTACAGGTTGGCCACCGCCTCCGCCGGTGCCGCGAGATCGAGCCCCGGCCACCGAGCTCTGCGCGTCGCCGCCGCCCATCGGTTCACGGCCGTTCCCTGCTCACTCGCTCGACCCCGCACGACGCGACCTTGGGGGAAAGCAAGCCCTACGCCTGGGACACCTTCCGCAAGTGGCTCGGCTCCAAGTTCGGTCCCCACGCCGCCGGTAGAGCGCCGCCTTTCCCTTCCCCGCGCGCGGACCGTCCCGGGCTGAAGGTAGAAGACGACTCAGCCCATTTTGCAAATTAGTCCCTGTAGATTTATATTTTTGCGGCTCTATTTTGTGCGCTGTTGAATGTGTCTCGCAGAACTTACGAGGTAGCCCCTGGATGTACAATTAATTGCGTACAAGACCTCCGATCTAGGGTTTTCATTTTTTAAATGTATTTTCTTAAGCTGAAACTTTGGAAATTCGTAATAAATCAATTAAAAATCAGAAAAATGCAAACTTTGTTGCAGTGTACTCCTATAAAGTAGATCTACAGAATGGATATGATGGTTAGGTATGAAAAGACCTTTTTGCCCCTGTTAATGAACATGCATGAAAAACCTTAATAAATAGGAATTGTAGGTAAGGTAAGCTTCAAAAATTATGAAATTTGGGCAGAGGCCTTGTGAACTTGTGTAGGCTTTGTATAAATTTTAGTAGCCCTAGCATTAACTGTTTAATTACTATTTTGCCCTTGTCTTATATTTAAACATATATTAATTTAGAAAAAAGGTTGCTATGGAGAAAAATGCTCCATGTGACTTTAGGGGCTTGATATGAACTCTAGGTTATGAACATGACTCATTGCTAGAATAGGAGGTGGTGCATGTAAGGTTGTGACTCTGATTTGGAAATAGTAGAAATAATGCAATTTTACATAAATAATCGAAAATGTGAGACCAGTATATCCAATAAAAACCCCCACACTTATTATAGTAATCTTAATGACAAAATAACTAATGCATGTTTTATCGGCTCACATCACCATGTTAGGTTTATGATCGACAACTTAATTCTTGTATATGTTCTTGTGAAATTGCACATACACGATTGCTTCGGGTCCCTAAAAGTAGTATTAATGCTAGTGCCAGTCGGGAGGTTTTGGTTGAGCTAGTAATCCATTACCTGCGTAACTAGAGGTTTGCCTTATATTTTGCTTAACCAGTTGTATGCTTGATGATCGTGCATCTCATTCACTGTGTCATGCATAGCATTCATATAGCAACGCTTATTGCAGATACGTGATTGAGAAACAAGTACGGGAGCTACTTTAAGCAATGGTGTTCCAGAAGATCAAGTAAGCCCCAGACACGACCTGGAGAGCCCATCAGTCGTGTTTGGAAGGAGGAGTTGTCCAAGTGATCAAGGGGTTGCCTGGGGCAAAGCCTCACAACCCGGCAAACTAACCTAGTTTAGTTTGTTGGCTGAGTAAGAATAAGCAAAGGTAGGCAGGACCATGATTTCTCCCAGCTAATGTGATAATTGATTGTCTCATTACGCATCCGCATTAGGAGTTGATTGAAAACAATTGCATTAGATCTCCTGGCCGCCCTGGCCCTAGCACCTATATATAGAGTTCGTAGGACGAGTTGCCTAGGCTCTGCTAGGTGCGAGTAGACACGAGTGAAAGGAGTCACTCGTCACGTAAGTGATTTCAAAGGTTACAAAACCTTTACTATTGAGAAAGTAATACTATGCTCATGATTTAAATGGAGACCGGGCGGAGAATAATTTTATTATGTGATGTCGCACCCGGACTCCGCCCGAGTCGTTTAAGGCCCGTCCGCTGTTCGTCTGCTGATCGGCATAACATTGCTAGAGTGCTTAACCGGGAAATGGGACCGGTGAAGTCTTACCTGGGTTTGTCCGAAGTTTTCGAGGCTCCGCTCATCCACTTGCTGGAGGCCGATGGGCCCGGGGGCGCTTGTACTCGAGGGAGGGCTGACCCGGTGCGGCCGTGGTATCGCTCCTGAGGGGGCACAACCCGGGGGTTAGGTGAGGGCGCTTTGAATCTTGGGACAAGACAGGTGGAGATGGGGGCTATATGTGGGAACGCGATGGCTAGTAAGCATATACCCCTGGCATGATAGTTATTCCCGGGAATTAAAAATCGATTCGAATCGCTGATGCCCACCAGGTGTGGGAATGCCAATATCACTGTCGGGCAACGTAGTAACTACTTGAATATATTATGTCCGTTACTCATGTTTTCAAATACAACATGTTTGTATTGTATTGCTTACATTTCTACAAGTTGTTATGGAGTTATATGCAAAAGATGAATCTTGATATTTTATATTGATATACCACTGTTTAAAATCAATGGCTAAGGATCCAAAGGTTAGTAAGCAAGCTTTGCGTCAGCCGTAAGCCAATCCATTAAGTCCTACTGAGTAACTAGTACTCAGGGTTTGCCCCCACCTTTTGAGAACAGGTACCGATGACATCTGGACATCTGCTTGGAGGAGGGTAGTACCGGTGGGCTCGGTGCTGCTCGTCTCGATCAACGTTGCATGAAGACTAGTAAAGTATTTTCTTCCGCTGTGAGACGTTTTCAAATTCGCTTCCGCTGTCTGATTCAAACTTGACTTTCGTATGGTAATATGTTGAAACTTATATTATTATTTCGAATCGGTTTGTAAAACAAGCTTATATATGCTATATTCAACTGCCTGAGATGATGTACCTGTTGTGGCTCCATTGAGGGCTGGATGTGTATGATGTCGGTTCCTCTGGGAAAAGGTAATATCGGGGGTCGAATGACTCTCGACGGACGACCGGGTTTAGTTCGGTCTAATCGCACTGCGAGCCAGAGGTGGCAGGTGTGCTTAGCCTGGATTAAATCGGCGGTTCCGCCACACCACCTCCCCATGTGCCATGGTGGCAGGTGAACGTGAGGGCTGGGTGAGGAGGTGTCGCATCGCGACTGCCGTAGGCCATGATGTCTTCCCTTGTTTTCCTATGCCACAGGTACAAGCGTGCGCGTTAACAGACGTGGAGGGGCGATGTGTGGTCCTTTCGGCTGGGCCCACAGTCGGTTCGGCTCCTGACGAGGCTCTATCCACTCCGCCCCGCGCAACCGTACGGCACGAGGCTAGGCCGTTCCCTCTTGCCTAACCGTTCATCTCACCTCGCACGCTCGTTTGGGGTGAGGCTCGACCGTTCCGCCTCGCCCGACCGTTTGGGGCGAGGCTCGGTCGTCTCGCCTTGTGTGCCCGTGCTGGGCGAGGCCCAGCTGCTTCCGCGTGAGTTGGGCCGGATGGCCTCCCTCAGCATGGTAGCCCTTACAGGGCCACTGGCGGGCCGCAAGCCGTCTTTCCTGGAGGCGCCTTTATTGCCTCCCCGTCACCAAGAGATCAAGGCTAGTGAACTTAGGGTACCACAAACCTATGCTAGGGGTGTGCTTGAGATACTAAAGAATCCTTTTCACCGCAGTGAGATGGGATTCTTTGGGATCAGCTTGAAAACAAGCACACAAGCACACACTAAACATGATATCCATCCTAGAAGCACGTAAATACAACAACGAACCTATCATGGACCGGTAGAGTGTTTGGTCCACCCTAGCTTGGTGCCACGTTTGTTTGTGTCAAGATGTCCATTTGTAGGCATGAGGGTGTTGATTGGCTTGCAATCATCCATTTTGAATCTTTTGAGTAAATCTTTAGTGTACTTCTCTTGGTAGATTAATGTCCCTTCCTTCAATTGCTTGATTTGAAAACCAAGGAAGAAAGTGTGCTCGCCAATCATGGACATCTCAAACCCTTTTGCCATCATATTGCCAAATTCTTTGCAACACTCTTCATTTGCTGAGCCAAAAATGATGTCATCAACATAGACTTCACAAATGAAGAGATCATTATCCATCTTCTTGGTGAATAGTGTGGTGTCAACTTGGCCAATCTTGAAACCTTATTCAATGAGGAAGTCCCTAAGCCTTGATACCAAGCTCTTGGTGCTTGCTTAAATCCATAGAGGGCTTTGGAGAACCTATACATATGATTTGGATTACTTGGGTCTTCAAGTCTGGGTGGTTGCTCAATATAGACTAGCTCATTGATGTATCCATTAAGAAATGCGCTCTTCACATCCATTTGATAAAGCTTCATGTCATGGTGAGAGGCATAAGCTAGTAGGAACTGAATAGCCTCTAATCTTGCAACCGGTGCAAAGGTTTGTTCAAAATCAATCCCTTCAACTTGATAATACCCCTTTGCCACTAATATTGCCTTATTTCACACAATGTTGCCTTCATCATCTTGCTTGTTGCGAAACACCCATTTAGTTCCAATCTCTCAAGCACCTTTTGTGGTTGTTCAAGTGTCCAAACTTGGTTTCTTATGAAGTTTTTGAGATCTTCATGCATAGCATTCACCCAATCCAGATCACTCAAAGCTTGATCTACATTTTTAGGCTCTATGCTAGAGACAAATGAATATACTTCACAAAATGTGGCTTGATTGCGAGACCTTATTGTGACTCCTCTTGATGCACTACCAATGATGAGAACTTGCGGGTGTGCACTTGTGAGTTGACTTCTTCTTTGAGGTACCACTTGAGTTGCTTGAATTGGTGCATAAACATCTTGATCTTGCTCTACAACTTGATCTTGAGGTACATGAATGTCTCATTTGGAAGAATTTGGTTTTCACTAAGCATTTGTTTATCTTGTTCACTTCCCACTTGAGGTGTCATAGAAGAGGATGATTGACAACTTGAGCTTCATTTTCATCTTCACTGGGCTTGATGTCACCGATTGGCATATTTTGCATTGCTTCTACAAGTGGTTCCTCATCTACATCCATAACATCAACATATGCTCCTTGAGAGCCATTAGATTCATCAAATTCCACATCATACGTCTCTTCAACCATGTCGGTGGCATTTTTGAATGCGCGGTATGGTTTGGACTTTGATGAGTAACCAAGTAATAAACAAATATCACAACACCTTTGGAACTTACCCAAGTGTTGGTGCTTCTTGTAGCCAAACGCCCAGAAATATGAGATATTTGGTTTTCTCCCATTAAGCAATTCATATGGAGTCTTGTCAAAGAGGCGGTGAGGAAATAGTCAGTTGGATGCATAGCAAGCTATGCTTATGACTTTAGCCCAAAACTTCTCATTGGTTCCATACTCATCAAGCATTGATCTTGCAAGAGTGATTAGAGTATGGTTCTTCCTCTCTACTACATTTTGTTGGGGAGTGTAGGTAGTGGAGAACTCATGTTGGATGCTAACTTGATCACACTATTCTTTAATGTTGGTATTGTCAAACTTATTCCATTGTCACTTCTAATCTTCACAATTGAAGTGTTGAATTCATTTTGAGATCTCTTGGCAAACTTGCTAAATACATGTGCCACTTCGGTTTTGTGCTCAAGAAAATAAACCCATGTGTATCTTAAGTAATCATCAACTATCACAAAACCATAGTTGTTACCACAATACTTATCTACATGGTAGGACCAAAAAGATCCATGTGAAGTAGATCTAGTGTCCTTGAAGTGGACATGAATGTTTTGCTTGGACATGTATTGGCAACTTGTTTGCCAGCTTGACAAGCACTACACAATTTGTCCTTCTCAAATGTCATATCCTTCAAACCACAGACCAAGTCTTTGTTCATCACCTTCTTGAGAGTACTCATCCCCACATGAGCAAGCCTTCTATGCCACGACCAACCCTTTAGAATAAATGCATGCAAATTGGCCTTCTTGGAAGAGAAACCAACAAGATAAGGATTGTTGTGCCGGAAACCCTTGAAGACTTCTTCACCAATGTCAGTTTTGCTCACAACCACTTCACTTGGCTTGAATAGGCATTGGAAACCCAAATCACACAATTGACCAATGGACAAGAGGTTGAAGTTCAAAGAATCAACTAGAAGCACATTTGAAATTGAATGGTCATTTGATATTTCAATCTTTCGCAAACTTTCAACCTTGCGCTTTGAATTATCACCAAATGTAATCTTGTCATGGCCTTGTACATTATGATTTAGTGAGGTGAACATCCGGGAATCACTGATCATATGTTGAGTTCATCCACTACCAATCACCCAATGTGATCCAC
Organism: Paspalum vaginatum; assembly: GCA_030272315.1. NCBI lineage: Eukaryota > Viridiplantae > Streptophyta > Magnoliopsida > Poales > Poaceae > Paspalum > Paspalum vaginatum. Next base: position 22,907,459 of record CM059013.1, read on the forward strand.
CGTTCTTGTAGTTCACATACACACAAGCAAACTCAAGCTTGAGACTTGGGCACCCATCTAAAAATAGGAGCAACATTGGGCTTAGGTGACTACTTCTCATTTGGTGATGGTGGCAACTTGGGAATAAGTTGCTTGGGCACCCACATCTTACCCTAGATGTTTCCTTTCTACCCATGAAGTGGGTCTTTACTTTTCCCTTGGAGTCCCTCTTGAGCACATAATGAGCATTGAATTGAAAGGAGATTGGCTTCTTGGGTGGTGCCTTGCACTCAAATGCAAAATGACTCTCGGTCAAACAATGAATACACCACCTAGGCTTCTCAATTTTAACCATGGGTGCCGGCTTGCACTTGTCCTTGATGGGTGAATATCCAATACCACATGTGTCAAATTGCACGGCCTTGATAGCAAGCATTTCACCAAATCTCATTTCTCTCTTCAGAAGTGTACTATAACCAGAAGACACATCTTTCATCTTCTTCTTGATCTTGTTATTCTCATCCTTGAGTTTGATGAGAATATTTGCATCTTCCTTGACCGGTGCCTTGCTCTTGCATTGAGCAAAATACTTGAGATCTTTAAATGCATTGGGAGATTCACTCATCTTTCCCTTGAGTTGCTTTAATTCAATTTCAAGCTTTTCATGTTCACTCTTGGGCACACATGTCTTCTCACACTTATTGATGTCATTGAGGGATTCATCAACCTTGTGAATTGAGTTGATGGCAAGCAAATTCTTTTCAAGCTATTTTCTTGCTTCATCAATTTCAACATTATGAAGTTGCAATAGTTGATGCCTTGTGCTCAGTTCTTCATGTGTCATTGACAACTCTTTGTAGCACTTGTTGACTTCTTCAATAGTGTCATTGAGCTCTTTGTTCTCATGTGTTTGCTCAATATGATACTTCTTGATAACCTTGTAGCCTTCATCAAGAGCATCGCATTCCTTCACCAATTGCTTGTTGATTGATGTGAGCTTATCATTTTCACCAACTAGCTTTTTGTTGGTTTCTTCAAGGCTTTTGATCTTTTCTTGCATATTGTCAAACTTGCCTTGATCATCACTTGGTTCAAGCTCAATACACTTACTCAAGAGTGACTTCTTCTCAATTTTTGCCTTGTCAAGTTTTGCACTCAACTTGCTAATTGTTTTATTTTGTTCTTAGACTAAGCTAGCAAGTTCATCATAGGAAGGCAAATCATCATCAGAAGAAGAAGAATCATCAAACGTCTTTACCTTTTCACCCTTAGCCACGAGGCATAAGTGTGAAGTGGATGTAGATGTTGATGTTGATGAAGCAGGTGGTGATGTAAAAATGTAGGCAATCGCAAGGCCCGCAACCACTTCATCATCGCTATCACTTGCATCGATTGAAGAATTGCTTGAAGTGTCTTCATCCATCATCCACTCTCCAATTTCATCCTTGCTTTTCTTCGTGAAGAGCTTCTTATTGAAATCTTTCTTGTATTTTTTCTTGCTATTCTTCTCATCATCACTTGACTCATCACTTGAGTCATTCTTGTGGTGCTTTTTCTCTTTCTTCTTCTTGCTCGATTTGTGGCATTGATAAGCAAGGTGGCCATATTTGCTACAATTGTAGCACTTCATCTCTTCAAGCTTCTTACTAGATGGGAAGAATTTCTTCTTGCTTGATGAGTAGTTGATGCCCTTCTTGTCACGGCGGCCCAAGGTGTTAGTGACTTTGCGCACAAGGAGAGCCACCTCTTCATCATTTTCTTCTTCCTCTTCTTCTTCATCCTCCTTGTTGTCCACCATAATGATTTTATTGGAAGTGGACTTCTTCAGAGCTTGCTTGGAGGGTAATATCTTTCTTCTTAGATGGCAGCTCTGCCTCCGGTGTGATGTTCATGTACATCTCATTTGCGTTGTTCTTGCCAAGCTCATCGGATGGAGTCGCCGTAGATAGATCAGTTTTGTGAAGATAGGTGACGATGTGCCCATACTTGTCATGAGGAAGAAGATCCAAGATTCTTCTAGCCACATCGGCCTTGGCACTTTGAGTCAAACTAAGACCATTGATCTCCTCTACAAGAACATTGAGTCGAGAGTACATTTGATTAGCATTTTCATGAGGAAACATGCAAAAGTCATTGGTTTTCTTGCTAAGAATACTATGACATTGCTCTCGCTATTGGTTCTCTTATGAAGAGGACAAATCTCTCCCCGAAGCTTATGAGCATCCTTGATGGTTCTCTCGTGATTGAAAACATCCTTGCTCAAGCCGTGGAAGAGAATGTTATGAGCTTTGGCATTCCACAACTCATAACTAAGCTCCATAAGTGTAGGCTTATTCTTATCAACAATGGCGGGAAAGCCGGTGATTGCCATAGTATGGAGAGAGGTGTCGATGGCTTCCAAGTAGGACTCCATAAGGATCTTCCAATAAGGAAAGTCCTTGCCATCATACACTGGTGGGGTCCTTCCCCACTAAACATCTTGCTCAAGATGGTGAAGCCTCAACGAATGGGCACTAGGATCTGATACCAATTGAAAAGATCAAGATGTCCAAGATGAGAGCCAATGGACTAACTCCTTTGCCTCTAGAGTGATGAGTGATTGTCAACGGAAGTCAAATCCTAGAAGGACTTGGGCACAAGCCCTCCAATGGACTGCAGGCCCTCCGATGGACTAGAGGTAAATGTAGAAGAAAGACCTCCAAAGGACAGGAGGCTTGCTTAGCATCGGTCGGCCATGTGAGTTCAGTACACGAAGGGGCGGCACGGCAACGGCAAGTGGAAGACCTCCGAAGGACTGCGAGGTGATCCCGATGGACAGAGGATGTCAGGTGCCACCGTGGAGCTCCAACCCGAGTGCATGGTGCGAAGACGTGCGAGGGCATTGGTAGATTCGCTCAAATCTATCACCCTACCACCAAGTTACCAAGACTCAGTGAATGGGCTAAATTCTCATCAAGATAGAGTGGAGTGGGCTGTTCCAGGCCTAGGAAGGAAATCCAAAAGTTTCCCAGTGTTTTACATCAAAACCGGGGGTCGATCGGCGGATTTGGACTACTGGACACGTGGACGTCATCCTAAAGATTGCGTGGAACTGAAGAAGATCAAGACTCCAACGCTGTCGTCCGTCCTCGAGAAAGTTGGGTCTTTTCCAGTTTAGCCCCTACGGGCGTTTTTGTAATATAGGGGGTCTTAGTGTAAACTGAGTCAATTAGGCCTAAGCTATAAATACCTAAGTGGCTGGTCATTTAGGTGACTCTTCCACCTCTAGAAACCCTAGGCTTAGCTTTCCAACCAGTCAAGTGCTTAGAGTGAAAACCGGGTGCTATTCTAGGATTTGGAGTCCCCTAGAGCTAGTACTTTGCATGAGTGGGAGGATAAAGGTAGGCTATGAGGAACCTTGTGTAAACTATTTTCTCATCTTAATCCAAGGAAGATGCATCCCCAAATCGAGTTCACGTGTGCAGCCCTCTCCCTTCCCCTCTCTAGTTTGGATTTTGAATGAAACTCAAAAGCTTTTGGTGATTTGTGTTTGCTCGTGAGTTAATCTGCTTCTTTTGGCATTTTGGAATTGCTAGGACATGAAGATTATGACCTAGTTCTTCATAATCCCATTGGATTCCCACGAGCAAGTCTATCTTGAGTTTCCCCTTTCTGGCCCAAAAATTCCCCTCTTCGCGAGATCTGAAATTCCCGCTAATCCCGTAATCTTCTTCAATAGATCTTTTGGGAATAGCTTTGGAATGGATCTAGGATAGCTTGTGTCAAATCTCATTAAGATTGGTGAAGATTTGGTCAGGTTTTGTGTTTAGGAACTCAAGTTCTAGGGTTCCACCGCACTATCCGTTGCAACCACCGGACTATCCGGTGTTCCATCGAACAATCCTGTGAAGCGCACTGGACTATCCGACGTTGGCCCTTGTCTTGGCCTCTACTAGACTAGTCCTATAGCCCACCAGACAAGTTACCAAATTGTCCTTTGTCACCGGACAAGTCCACCAGATTGTTCTGTGCCACCGGACAAGTCCACCGGATTGTCCTATGAGCTACCGGACAAGTGAACAGTAACTAGGGCAGATTGTTTTTATTTGGTGTTTTTCACTTCCGTCTTTTGCATCGACCTCGCATTTAGTGTTCCTCACCTCTAGCCCATACTCTTTGCTTTCTGTTTATCAGTAAGACGCATTCAGGTGCGGAGTGGCCAAGTGAGACACTCTTTGCGTGAGTCTTTGCTTTCTTGTCTTGCGATCGCTCTCTTGGTCGTTGAGACGGGTTTTCTGTTGTGTTTTGGCTAGGTACATACCTGGTCAGTAGGCAGTACCTAGTGCTCTGTTTTGGCATCAGTTTTGAGATGGGGGTTTGAATTTGATTTTTTAGCTGCTCCTATTCACCCCCTTTAGTCGCAATCTTCGGTCCTACAAGTGGTATCAGAGCCCGTTAGGCTTCCTCATACCTTTACCGGTGAGAAACTAGTAGCGACTATGACTCACTATGGCAAGATTTCGGTTCTCGGCTCCGTTGGCTACTCTTACTGGAAGGGTAGGATTAAAGCTTTCTTGATTTGCCAGAGTCAAGAGATATGGGACTCTACTCAAAGTACAACTTTCAGGGTGCTTCCCATTGCTGAGTGTACTACTCTGGCTCTCGTTGCTCAGCACGAGGCAAACGCCAAGGCGGTAAACTTTCTCTTCTTAGGACTAGGTCCAGTTGATTATGAGAAAGTGAGCCACCTCAAAACTACTCGTGAGATATGGTCCCTACTGAGTGCACACCATGAGGGTACTGCTACTATCAAGGGCCATCTCAGTTGAGACTTATAGGCGCGAATATGAGAATTTCGTTTAGAAGCCTGGAGAGTCCATCGATGACTTGTTTGGTCATTTCCAATCGACCATCAACAAGTTATGCGTCAACTCTAGCCCTGAGGCAATCCCATACTCTGACCATCAGTAGGCCATTAAGTTGATGTATGCATTGGATAGGAAAATATGGGAGATCAAGGCTAACTCGATCATCGAGTCAGAGGCCTATGACACAATTGGAGTAGAGGCTCTTTACAGTAAGCTCAAGGCCACTGAAGCGGATTACAAGTTGAGAGAATATCTCAATGGAACGGGCTCCAAGAGCCTGGCCTTGGCTACTCCCTCTAGAGAGGCCACTACTAACCCCTCGCTTCACAACTTCTCATTTTCTACTCTTATGTCTGTTATAGAGGAGCAGTTGGCGTCACTTGGGGATCAAGAGCTTTGCATGATGTCTAGTCGCTTTTAGCACACCTATGAGAACCGCATGAGCAAGAAGAGGGGTGAGAGGCCCAAATGCTTTGAGTGCAGAGAGGTCGGCCACTTCATGGCCGAGTGCTCCAACAAGAACAATGACTACTACAAGAAGGGCAAGAACCACTCCCGCAACTCCAACAAGTACCACTTTGGCAAGCATGACTCTGACAAGCATGACCACGCCAAGCACCGCTCTGGCAAGATCAAGAACTTTAGGAAGGCTTTCAAGAGCTACTAGAAGGACAATTGGAAGTGGGACAAGGCCTTCTTCACCGAGCTAGGTGGCCTTTCCAGCAGAACGTCCTCCTCCTCTTTGTCCTCATTAAGTTCAAGCGATGAGGAGATCATCACCAAGCTGGACAAGAGGAGGGATTAAGGCAGTCCAGCTAGGCTCTACTTCATCTCCACCAAGTCTAGGTGGGAGCACAAGAAGTACTAGGGATTGGTCTGTTCCATGGCACTCAAGGACAAGGATCACAAGGGCAACGGCGACTCTTCCTCCGATGGCGAGGTAACTCCTGAGCAAGATGAGATCCTTGAGATGCTAGAGGAGAATAGTAGAACACTTAAGGCCCAGGACAAGATGTTGTAGAAGGCAGCCAAGAAGCTACAGAAGTAGAAAGCCAAGCTTGCTGATGCTTTGGCTGAGATTGAGAGGTTGAGGAGTGTGCAAGTCCAGCCTAGTGAGACTGTGTGCCCTACCTACGAGTCTTTGATGACTAACCTCTGTGAGCAGAAGACCAAGTACGCTCATCAGGTAGAGGAGATGGATGGGATGAGAGTTGAGATAGGCAAGCTCCAGTCTAAACTGGATGAACCTACATTGAGTGAGGAGCCTGAGTGTGAGTCTTGTCCCCACCTAGCTGTTGACATAGCTGAGTTGAAAGTGAAATGTGAGTGGCAGCTCAAGGAGGGGTGAAATGCTTTTGGGTGCATGCATGGTCTGTCCTACTTTAATGTGTGAGCTTTATCATATGAGATCTGACCTTCTGACACTTGTAAGAACTGTCTCACTTTGAGGTTGCAGTTGGTGGAGAAGGATGCCAACATTAAGAAGCTAGAGAAGTCTACTCCTCTGATTTCCTCTCTAGACTGTGACACTTGTGCTGCCCAGACTTTAGTTCTAGAGAATCTGAGAGAGAAGTTGATCCTTGAAAAGGAAAACTGTAGGTTGAGAAAAGTGTTGAGTTGGATGTATGCCAGAGAACCTCGGCTTAGGATGATCATAGAGGAAAACAAGCGTGGTGAAGGTGACATGAGTGGCATGGGGTTTGGAGAGTGCAGTACCTCAAGAGAGAAGAAGAAAGCCCCGATTAAGCTTAGGACTGCCTCTCCCCATCCTACTACAGATGGGGTTTTCCATGAGCCACCTAGGGCCACCCTAAAGAAGTAGTACTCGACACCCAAGCCTTCCTGGGCCAAGCTAGACAAGATAGTGGAAGAAGTGCTTAAGCCTTTAGGAAAGAAGCAAGTCCAGAAGCCTGCACCACCCAAGACCACACAGTCACCTCACCAGAAGCCTAAGACACAGCCTTAGCCTATGCCCAAGAGACATATCTACCACTGTGAGTTTTGCTAGTGGAATGGTCACTTGGAGGAGTTTTGCTTCAGAAAGAAGCAGGTTGAGAGGTAAGAGAGGGCAAGATCAGTTTGACCTGGGTGGTAGGCAAGATCCTCCCCATCACGGTGAGATGAGAGACTGCTTTGCTGGTGGTGAGAGATGCTTTGCCGGTTGAGCTCCTAGTCATTTTCGGTGCGGCTATGGACCTCATGACCGAGGCTTTGGTAGAGGGTTTGAGAGTCCACGCTTTGAAGGTCGTGGTTACCCTGATCGTCGTAATGATTACTTTGACTGTGCTTACCCCACCTTTGAGCAGATGGCTCGGCACTGGTTAAGCAGTTTCACTAACCATAGTGCCGAACCGTTTGCTCACTCTCGTTTTCCTTGATTTTGCAGGATTGAGGCCTAGAAGACATATGGATCATGGACTCTGGCTACTCTAAGCATATGACAGGGCACCGCAGATGGTTCTCCAGCCTCAACCCCATAAGCACCAAGGAGTACATCACATTCAGGGACAATGGTCAAGGTAAAGTGTTGGGTGTTGGTGGTGTTTCGCTTTCTGCCAAGCTTTCCCTGAGAAAAGTTACTTTTGTGAGGAGCGTGGGATTCAATTTGGTTTCTATCTCGCAACTTCTCAAGGAAGGGTTCGAGGTTTGATTTCTGGAGGGTTCTTCTTGTATGCTTAATGCTAAGGAAAACCTTGTTTGTTGGATTTTGCCCCATGGGTAGGTTTTTAAGGTTGACCTTGCATCTATGTCTAGCCCTCCTCAGTGTTTGGTAGCTGGTCCTTCTGCTGACATCTGGAAGTGGCATAGGAGGCTAGGCCATTTGAGTTTTGATCAGCTAGTCAGGTTGAGCTCGATGGGTCTGATCCAAGGATTGCCCAAATTGAAAGCAGAGAAGGACTTAGTTATGAGAACATGATCAATAAGCATATGACCAAGGCCCAAGAGAAGATGAAGTTTGAAGCCCAATTTCGAGTTGAGGTCCAATTTATTCGCGAGACCGGTTCGGACTGCAGGAGTAGGCCTCAGTAAAACGGACGCCCAGGCCACATACAGACTCCGTTTCAGGCATTCTACTTATCGATGGAAAGCTAAGGAGATAAGATTTCCAACCCATCTAGTTTCATGCCCAACTAATATCGGAGTCAATAGGAATCATCAAAAAAACACGACGATCAGAATCAGCCAAGGTGCTGTTGGATCGGTTTTTAGGCCCACTGGGTTTGTACGCCCTATGGTTGCTCGGCCACCCCCTTGGCCTCCCCGTATACCTTTCTCTTGTATATATTATGTAGCCATCATTAGATTAGATGGGTTTTTTTTAAGAAGTATTCTGTCGTGAATAGTTCACCATTCGTGTATCGGTTTGTGAAACCCCAACTTGTGCACAAGATTAATCTTGATTGCGTTTATTCCTCATTCTTGCTTGTGTTCTCTCGGTTGCATTGCAGAAATGATAGCCTTCTTGGCGAGGTCGATTGTGCGCGTCACGCGGTCGATAACCATCGGAGTAGTGGTGTAGTGATTGCAAGGAATCGATCGATTGCTCGGAGCCTTCTTCACCAACGTCAAGTTCTCCACCCCTAAACCGACTTATCTATACCTCTCGGAAGATCAAGGACCCGTATTCTATTATTTGCTAATCAGAGCTTCAGGTTTCTCTTGAGGTATATTATCGTGTATCCCTTAGTTTGAGTGATTTATATTCCTAAGCTCCAAAAATGCCATAAAAAATTAGGGTTTGTAGTTTATCTTGTCCTATCACTACGTTTAGCCTTTGCATAATTTGATTTCAGAGTCCGCATCTTTGAGTTTGTGTCCATGGTCATAGTCCTGTTGCTGGTGTAAATCGCGTTCTTAGTTTAGTTTGAGTTTTGCATCTTGTCACTATGTCCGTTTTCATCACGTCGTCACGTCCGGTTCGGAATCTTCTCTGTCAAGTTCGGTTTTTGCATGATATCTCCGTCATACTAAGTCAGATTTTTATGTTCTAGTACTTTATGGAAAGCTTGTAAAATTATCTACAACTTTGTCAATTGGGAAGTTTTCAGAAAACATCATTATCAAAGTGTAATATCTATTGGGAGTAAATCTGTTTGTGACCCAGAATTTTCTGAGTAGTCTGTATTTCGGGATCAATATCTTCATCATCCATTATCCAAAAAAGGTGTTCCATATACTGTAGAGAAATAGAAAAAGCTGAACTACAACTTTGGTATTCTAAGTTTTTGTATTTGAAGCCATTAAGATTGTCTAATCGGTTGTGCAACTCAGAGTAGTAAATATATGATTTATAGATAAGAGTTTTGTGTTTGTGTGAAGTTGTATCTTGTTTTGCGGCAATTTTGAGATAAAAAAAAGCAAGAAAAAGGCAAGTGCATAAAAAATAGCCGCACAAAAAAAAGAGAAGAAGAAAAAAATCAGAAGTGCTTGCATCTTTTGTGTCCTTTGTACTTTGGTGTATCTCTTCCTTTGCTTAAACTAGATCTAGGAGCACGTTTAGACCAGCAACTTTGACCAGTACTTTGGACATTTATTCAACTTTGCTATCTGATTTCGAATTTTGCTAAACCTTGCTACATATTGTGCCTTTCTAAAGATCCACATATATACTCTAGAGCAGCACAGGTCGGTCCTGCAATCATCCCACTCTCTAGGTGTGTTATCGCCTCTTGACCGCCGTCACCTCTTCTAGATCACCATCGTCTTCTTGTTGTGTACGGTAAGAACATTTGTAAGCGCTTGGTATACGTTTCGAGTGAGAGATTCCACCTACCTACTAGATAGGGATAATCTTGTTTCGTTTTCTCTGTCTTGTTTTATCTAACCATGACAGGAGATGATTCCCCTCAAGGATTCAATGACTGTGCCTCAAAGGATGAGCTGAGCGAACTCATTGATGCACAAAACAAGCTTATTTGTGATTTTAGGAAAGAACTTGCTCCAGTCGTGAACAATCTGCGTACTTGGGCAAATAATTTGGCGACTCGACTTGAAACTGTGGAGAACAAAGTTGCTGCATCCAAGGACACTTCTCAAGACTTGCGATCAGGCAAAAAGGGTAAGCGACCACCTCCACATCGTGCTAACAAAGGTAAAAAAGGTGATAAGAATAACCATTTTTCTAGTGTCAAATTTAAAATCCCTTCCTTTGATGGTTCATATGATGCGGATACTTATTTAGATTAGGAAATGACTGTTGAACAAAAATTTAATTCTCATATGATTCCTGCCAATCAGTGTGTTCGATATGCTACTAGTGAATTTACTGGCTACGCAATGTTTTGATGGAATAGTTTAGTTAAACATGGTAAAGATCCTTCTACATGGTCTAAGCTGAAATGTTCTATGCATAGTAATTTTATTCCTCCTACTTATAAGCCTGATTTGAAGAAGAAATTGCAACGTTTTGATCAAGGCAATAGTTCTGTTAATGAATATTCTAATGATTTGCATTTTGCTGTGTTGCGTTGTGACATTGATAAAGAAAATGAACATGAGTTGGTTTTTTTCCATGCGTTCCACAGTTCACCGATCATGTAAACAACAATAATGATATGAGTGCTATGATCCCTAGAGGTGAGCAAATATTTAATATGCCATGTTTAGCTACAAGTCAAGCTAATGAACATGATACTTATGCTTTGGAACCAATCACTTGTGCTGAAAATAGACCTTTTCTCCCTATTACTAATGCATCAAATGAGCTAAAATTACTGAATTCTTTAAATACTTTGGGTTACATTAAATTTAATGTTCTTTGCGATCTAAATTATTTAGAGAAGAAACTTTATTTTGGTGCTGATCTGCCATGGTCATCTAAGAATACATATAATGTTATTGGAAGATATAATTGTAAAGGAGAATATATGGTGCATCGTGTTTATATATGTTCCAATTTTGACTCTCTTTTTATTGATGAACATAAAAATCAAGTAAACGTCTGCCATAAAACTAACCATATTATGTCGAGATCCACGTGTTCTACTCTGTTTGAGTTGTCACAACAGGGTCAATTTCATGAAGGAGAGCATGCATGGATGATTTCACAAACTGCTACAACTACTTCCGCGCGCATCGACGACTTTGAGTCGATGACGACTCTAAAGCAAGAAGGGGAGAATGATGAGAACATGATCAATAAGCATATGACCAAAGCCCAAGAGAAGATGAAGTTTGAAGCCCAATCCGAGTTGAGGTTGTTGGCGGTCGATAAAACCTATTTCGACCACCAACATTTCATGTTTAAGAGTATAATCTATCAAGATTTCATATATCTCTAACTAGTTCACGAGTTGTGCATGAATGTTGTATGCAGGAGCCTGTCACGTCCAAAACAATGGAGGATTGAACAAAATAGAACCAAAGAGGCAAGGGGACAAGCAATGGGCCAAAGACCCATGAACGGCCAACCACCTCACTGGGTTGGCCGACCTCCCCCTAGGCCGGCCGACCATCAGGGTGGCTGGGCAGCCCACCAGGTAGCCCTAGCCCCGAAGGCATGGACGCCCGACCATGGCCCATGGCCGCCCGACCCTGCCACATCACCAGTCCCCCACATGCATGCAAGAAAACACAAAACATGTCAAATACAACTGTTGGATTGAGTATCCAATGCATCCAAGTGTCAAAAGGCCATCACACGAAGGATTGATGACATAGGCAATCCGGGGGAAACGACATGCAGCCAATCAGGTGGTCGCCCGACCTCCACCAAGGTCGGCCGACCTTGCATCGACCTCGTTTTGCATGTGCCTCAACTACCACAACTGTCAACCGACGTATGGAATGCATCTCAGCTGCAGGAGCATCAAAGGCGGTGCATCGGATGGTCGCCCAACCACTGCCTAGGTCGGCCGACCTCCCCCATGGTCGCCCGACCACCGACCTACCCCAACTACCGACCTAGAACACCTACAAGTACCCCCATTCACTCCCTAGCTATAAATACCCCCGGGAGGTCACTTTAGGGTGTGGTGGATCAATAGAAGCATAGTGTGGTTGTGTAGTTGAGTGTAGAGTATAGTAGTGAGGCCACCCTTGGCATTGTAGAGAGAGCCAATTGCATCAAGAGTGAGTAGTGAGTTGTAGAGTGAAGGAGTCAGATTTCTCTTTGGTATTCTGTTCCCGAGCTCTTATTCTCAGAGGAAATATTACTCTATTTCCAGGATATAGTAAAGTTCCTTGCCCCTCTGTTTTATTTATCTCATACTTACTTTACTTACATACTTAGTCCCTGCTTAGTAGTTTACGGGTGCCAAGTGTGCTCTGTGTAATTTAGCTATACAGTTGTGCTTGCTCTATGACTTCGAACCAGTGTAGTAGTAAACTCGTTCGTGTAGACATGGTGTCTAGACTAGAGTTTGCCTTAGAAGGTGTCTTGTCCCATGCAGTTTTGGTTGGTAGTCCCACCTGGTGACAGCGGGTGTGTGTCCTGTGTAGTCCAACCCCGTCGTTCGGATAAGTAGTCATCGACACATAGCTGAGACCTGTAGTACCCGCCTTTCTCGTCTGGGTCATCAGCACTCTGGTGCCCGAAAGTGGTTCTACAGTATCGGTGTCCAAGTAAACCTATTGAGTAGAGTACTAGTTTGTTGAGTAAAGTTAAGTTGTTATATTTAAAGTAGTGATCCTCCTCTGCTCTGTTTTATATCTCTACAATTGCTGGTTTTACTGTTCGGTTCTATCTGTTCTACATTGAGTTACTCCTCGTTCCTCGTGGATTTCGATACCCTGGAATAGTCTTGGGTGAAAGGCTACAACGTGTTTCCGTGTGCTTGCGGATTTATATCAGTAGGCTAAGAAGCGCCAACAGAGGTCCAATTTATTCACGAGACCGGTTCGGACTGTAGGAGTAGGCCTCAGTAAAACGGACGCCCAGGCCACATACGGACTCCGTTTTAGGTTTTCTACATATCGACGGAAAGCTAAGGAGATAAGATTTCCAAAACTTCTAGTTTCAGGCCCAAATAATATAGCAGTCAGCAGGAATCTTTGAAAAAAACACGATGATCAGAATCTGCCATGGTGCTGCTTGATCAGGTTTTGGGCCCGCTGGCTTTGTACGCCCTAGGGTTGCTCGACCACCCCCTTGGCTGCCCCCTATACCTCTCTCTTGTTTATATTCTGTAGCCATCATTAGATTAGATGGGTTTTGCTTAAAAGTATTCTGTCGTGAACAGTTCGCCATTCGTGTATCGGTTTGTGAAGCCCCAACTTGTGCACAAGATTAATCTTGATTGCGTTTATTCCTCGTTCTTGCTTGTGTTCTCTCAGTTGCATTGCAGGAACGATAGCCTTCTTGGTGAGGTCGATTGTACGCGTCACGCGGTCGATAACCATCGGAGCAGTGGTGTAGTAATTGCAAGGAATTGATCGATTGCTCGGAGCCTTCTTCACCAACGTCGAGTTCTCCACCCCTAAACCGACTTATCTATACCTCTCAAAAGATTGGGGACCTGTATTCTATTACTTAGTGTGCCTCCCATGTTGTCATGGCAAGATGGTAGCCACTTCCCATGCTCCTGTTAATCAAGTTATGACCTCTTACCCGGGTGAGTCATTGCATATGGACACGATTGGTCCTGCTCGGGTACAGTCGGTCAATGGGAAGTGGTATGTCCTTGTCATAGTAGATGACTTTTATCACTTTTCATCGGTGTTCTTCATGGAGTTCAAAGATGAGGCTTTTAGTTTTGTTTGGGATCTGGTCTTGAGGTTGAGAAATGAGAGTCATAATGGCATGAGGGCTATCCACAGTAACAATGGCAGAGAATTCTGAAACTTTCGATTCAAAACCTTCTGTCGTGACCTAGGTCTCGAACACCAATTCTCTTCTCCTTATACCCCACCACAAAACGGTTTTGTGGAATGCAAAAACCGCACACTTGTTGAGATGGCTCGGACGATGCTCGATGAGCATAGGACTCTGCAACATTTTTGGGCTGAGGTAATGAATACGGCCTATTACATTGCCAACTGCATTTTCCTATGAGCTTTCTTAGGGAAGACTTCGTACGAGTTTCACTTTGGTAGGAAGCCTAGCATCAAGCACCTGCAAGTGTTTGGATGTAGATGCTTTGTGCTCAAAAGGGGGGGCATTTGGAAAAATTTGAATCTCACTGCTTGGATGGTATTTTCCTTGGGTGATGATGAGGAAGGCACCCCCATCTTTGAAGAAGAGGAAGGTGAAATAGATGCTAGTGATGTAGGAGCCACTGCACTGGCTGCAGCTTCTGCCCCCTCTGCTACAAGCTCTGAAGATGAAGGAGGACCGTTGCCTATGGCTTCCTCCTCGCTCCCTCAACTACAAGCTCGAGCAAAGGTTAGCCCCACTGAGGACGTAAGGGAGGGGACCTCCGAGATTGTTCCATCTCGGTAGGTCCAACAAGATCACTCTCCACATAGGATCATTGGTGATTTGCATGCGAGGACCTTGAGGTCCCAGATAGATTCTTTCGCTTTCTTTGCACATGTTGCATTTGTTGCCTCTTTTGAGCCCAAGGATATTGGACATGCCCTTTCTAACGGTAATTGGGTTAATGCCATGCATGAGGAGTTAGAAAATTCTGAGAGCAATGAGGTTTGGGTTTTAGTAGAGCCACCGCCATAATGCAATCTCATTGGTACAAAATGGGTTTTCAAAAATAAGCAAGGGGAGGATGGCATTGTTGTGCGGAACAAGGCTAGACTTGTGGCTCAGGGTTTTTGTCAAAAAGAGGGGATAGACTATGAGGAAACGTTTTCTCCAGTTGCATGCCTAGAAGCTATACATATTCTCTTAGACTTTGCAGCTTCCATGGGATTAAAGCTTTTTCAAATGGATGTGAATTCTGCTTTTCTGAATGGTTTCATTCAAGAAGAAGTTTATGTAAAACAACCCCATGGATTTGAAAATGCTAAACACCCTAACCATGTTTACAAACTGCAAAAAGCCTTGTACGGTTTGAAACAAGCCCCTAGAGCCTGGTATGATAGACTGAAAACCTTTTTGCTAGACCAGGGTTTCAAAATGGGAAGTGTTGATAAGACCTTGTTTCTCCTCAAGCATGGTAGTGATTTTCTTATTATCTAGATATACATGGATGATATCATCTTTGGTGGCTCGTCTCACTCTCTTGTTACTAAGTTTTCTAAGCAGATGTCGATTGAGTTTGAGATGAGTATGATGGGAGAGTTGCAGTTTTTCCTTGGACTGCAAATCAAGCAAAGCTTAGAAGGAACCTTCATCCATCAAGCCAAGTACACGAAGGACATTCTGAAGAAGTTTGATATGGGAGACTCCAAGCCTATGTCAACTCCCATGTCAACACAAACGGCACTTGATGCAGATGAAGAAGGAGAGGCGATGGACCAAAGGGAGTACCAAGGGATGATCGGCTCACTTCTGTACCTGACGGCAACCAGGCTAGACATTCAGTTTGCTGTTTATCTTTCTGCTCGATTTCAAACCTCGTCCAGGACATCACACCGTCAAGCAGTGAAGCTCATCTTCAGGTACCTAAAATACACTCCCGAGCTTGGTCTTTGGATCTCTTCAGCTTCGACGCTCTCTCGTAGAGGGTTTTCGGATGCTGACTTTGCGGGTTGTCGGCTGCAGCGCAAGTCTACTTCCAGCACCTGCCAATTCCTTGGTTCTTTTCTTGTCTCTTGATCCTCACACAAGCAATCTAGCATAGCCACTTCCACCACAGAAGCCGAATACGTTGCTGCCGATAGCTGCTGGTAGCTGCTGCTCCCAGCTACTTTGGATGAAGGCTACCCTGAGTGACTTTTGGCCTGAGTTTTGGGAAGATCCCTCTTCTAGTAGACTTCACTTCTACTATTTCTGTAGCTAAGAACCCCATCTTGTACTCCAGAACCAAACACATAGATGTGATGTTTCACTTTCTAAGAGATCACTATGAGAAGGGAGATAGAGACTTGGTTCATGTTGAGACCGAGAACCAGTTAGCCGATATCTTCACCAAGCCCTTAGAGCTTAGTGCGTTTGCTCGCTTGCGTGGGGAGCTTGGTGTTTGTTACCCCTTTTAGTTTGGGGTAACTTTGTGTTAGTTTAGGATTTGTTTTGCTTATTCTTTGTTTTTCTATGCTTCTCTTGCATTTTGTATCATATCATGCATTGCATTCATGAAATATATGTATTTTTCACTTCACTAGCACTAGAGCTCTTCTGGAATGACTAGTTAGTACTTGCTTGTGCTAGATTGTACAGTGCCTGCATGATCATGGTTGGCTAAGCTCCTTGAATCTGTTGAATATCATTTGTGAGCAAAGTCTTTTGAATTTCCTAAAAATCAAAAACCATGATCACGACTTGACTTGGCAACCTAGCATGTGTAGGAGTGTTGAATGCTATGCTATCTTTTCATGCTTGGATATGCTAGTCGTATGCCTTTATTAAGTTGTTTCCTAAGCATTTATGACACCTTGTTTAAATCTGAATTCTGAACTAAAATTATATACAAGTTGTGTCTTATGAGCTGAGTGGAAAAGATCCAGGTGGGTTCTCTTGTCACACTGATCTAGTTTGAGATAGCTTCCCCTTGCATTTTGGCATGAACTTGGACTAGGCTATGTATGACCAAAACCTTGTCTCAAGCTTCTGATGGTTCTCTGAACCTAGGCTTGGTATTGGTTGGTAAGAAGTAGCTAAGACAAGTGAATAACCCTTGGCACATGATCTAACTTGCATCAATCTACAAGTGTTTAAATCTGAATTTGTGAAAGTATCTAAATTGCTTATGTCCTGTTGTATATGCTTTGGTTGAGATAGCACACCTTGTATATATTGATAGCATCTTGTTGTTTATGCCTACCTTTCTAGATGCTACTCATGTTGGTGATGCTTTCTTTTCAACAACTCTGAAAAACATGCTTGCTTGTGATCTGTATAAGATAGATTCAATTGAGTTTGTTGCATGCTTCCTTGCCCTCACTTGCTCTGTAAGCTAGAACTTGTGATTACTAGCTTTTCATCCCTGCTGAGCTCTTCTTGGTACACTTCTGCATTTCATGGCATATTTTGAGGGGGAGTTGTCTAATTTAGGGGGAGTTGAGTTCTATGAACCCTTGATGTGTCCATTGTCAACAAGGGGGAGAGATTGTTCTTCCCAGGGGGAGAACTTTTGGGAGTTCTAACTGAGGGGGAGCTTTGCATTCATATTGCATTTGTGAGGATGAATTTCAGGGGGAGTCAAGCTTTTAGCATGCTCTTGCATTGGTGCGTTGGCCTTTTTCCACTTTCTAGAGGAGCCGATGCTTTGCCTAAGCATAGCTATGTTGAGTCGGTTTGCCTCTTTCCTGAGGGGCCATGCATTAGTTTGATCGACTGCGTTGAGCGGTTTCCCTTGTCTTAGGGGGTCGATCTTTGGTTTTGTTTTTGTTGCTTCTTTGGGACTCAAGTGTACCGAGTCTGGTCTTTCATTGTGGCTATGGTGAGCGTGTGTCCACACTAAAGTCTTGCTAAAGGAAGAGCAAGCAGAAGTCCACCTAAGTGTGACCTAGTGGTGGCGCCCGAGTGTGATCGAGGCATGACAAAATCCCTACCAAGTGGACCCGCAAGTGGCTTGAGTTGAGGCCAAAGTTAGACTTGGCCCATAAGAGTGACCTTTGGTGCGGGACGATGTCCTGAGCTATAAAATCACTCAAGACTGGAGGCCCAACTATCGTTTCCTGGTTTGAGAGTCAAAACCAGGGGCTCGGTTGCTGGTATCCCAAACCGGAGTTACCCCCAAGGAATGAGCTACTAGACACGTGGAGGACATCAGGACAAGGCGGAGAAACCAAAGTTTCAAGGACTCCATCGTGGCCGTTCATCCGAGTTATTACGGTCTTTTCTAGCCCCTATGGGCCTTCTTTGTGTAAGAGTCTGTATCTTAGGAGGGTCTCGCTGCAAAATAGCCTTAGGGCTTAATCTGTAGTATAAATAAGGAGAGGGCTAGTCATTAGTCCTTCTCTTGGCTGGTTTTAGGGTTTGCTTAGACTTAGGTTTAGGCAGCCATTTTTGTTTCCAAGCAAGAGCTTCTAGTTTAGAGGGTCTTAGAGTGATCTAGCCCCATTGTAAGAGGGTAGGAAGTGGGAGGCAGCTTGGAGAATGAGTTCCACCTTGTAACCTGTCCATGTGACCTGTTTTGAAGGGCAATAGAGTGGATTTCATGGCTAAGTCTTGAGTGCTTGTGTGTAGAATTTCTCCACCCCCTTCTCCCTTTGGTTTTTGGGTGAAATCTCAAGGGCTCTTGGTGTTTTGGTTTGCCTATGAGATTTCCCCTTCTCTTTTGATGTTTTGGACTTGCAAGGACATGGAGATTATGTCTTAGAACATCTCAATCCTGCAGGATTGCCACTAGCAAGTCGGATTTGAGTTTTCCCCTTTCTTGTCCAAAGACTCTCCTATTCACAAGATCTGAAATTCCCGCTATTCCCGTGATCTGTGTCAGTAGATTTGAGGACCGAAAGGAGCGACCTAGAAGGGGGTGGATAGGTCACTCGCAAAAACCTACAACCCAAAAACCACCTGTCTTCTCAAATGTGCAAGATCACATTGCCAAGACAAGGCAACTAACCCTAGGACACGTAGAGGAAAGCCACGCGGAAGCACTCACTCAAACGCCGATCGAAAACAACGCAAAACGAGCCAAAAACCGAAACTTGCAAACCATAGGATGGTCTAATGATCACACCATAGGACGGCCTGATGGTCATCTAACCGGTCCGATGGTCACACCATAGGACACTCTGATGGTCACCTAACTGGTCCGATGGTAACACCATAGGATGAGTTAGACAGTGAAGGTGGACGAGCCTCGAAACTACTGCTGAGCACATAACCGGTTAGATGGTCACACCAAAGGATGGTTCGATGGTCTCCCAACAGGTCCGATGGTTTCCCAACTGGTCTGATGGTTTCCAACAGACAAAATCAGCCCGCGAGTCCACCAAGAACTGAAACAAATCTTGACCAAATGAGCTCCAAACTTTACCAAAAATCACAGGGACATTGTATAAACCATGGAGAAGTTATTCCCATCAGATCAAGGCAAACCCCAAAGATTTCTCCACAGATTGACTATTCCCCAAAGTGAAGCTCACAAGCCAAGAACGAAAGATTTTAGGGCTGCTCTTGGAGCTCGAGATTTGGCACACCAAAACCACAATCTCCCCAAGTCCTAGCAGTCCAAAACACCGGAAAAAGAAAGATCTTGGGCTTGGTCAAGCACAAACACACCAAAAGACCAAGAAACCAAGGTCAAAAGCCAATCAAGAGAGGGGGAAACAAGAACACAAGAGGTGCTGCTCGAAGTCCATCTATTAATGACCCAAAGGGGTCTCAAATTCTAATTACAAGATGGGGACTCGATCACCGAAGCAGCCACCCACTTCCTACCGTCTAAAAGTGGAGACCTGATCACTCAAACCTCACTAATCTTTTTGCTCTTTGCTTGGTGATGAAAATAGAGTTTAGGGTTGAGATTCCCTAAGGCAGTTTGCACTTACCCCCCTATATTACAGACTCGTTACACTAAAACGCCTGTAGAGGCTAGAAAAAGACCGCAGTAACTCGGATGAACGGCCACGATGGAGTCCTCGACGTCTTTGGTTTCTCTGCCTTCACTTGATGTCCTCCACGTGTCCAGTAGCTCATCCCTCAGGGGTAACTTTGGCTGCTGGGATACCGGTAACCTGCCCATGGTTTTGTCGATAGAACGAGGAAACAATAGTTGGGCCTTCAGTCTTGAGTGATTTTACGGCCCACGACACCGTCCCGCACCCAAGGTCTCTCTTATGGGCCGAGCCTAACTTGGGCGGCCACCCAAGCCACCTGCCAGTCCGCTCGCCAGGAATTTTGTCACGCCATGATAGCACTCGGGCGCCGCCACTAGGTCACGCTTAGGTGGACTTCCCTCTAGGTCATGCTTAGGAGGTGCTCGCTCGTCCTTCAGCAAGTCTTTGGTGTTGACAAGCACTCATCACAGCCAGGATGAAAGACCGAACTCAGTACACTTGAGTCCCTCAATCTCCCCCTAGATGAGTGCCTTGTCAACACCCTCACCAATCATCTAAAATCATAGACAAAGAAATAAAAGCGTAACAAAGAACAACAGAAGAAAGAAAAACAAAGAAAATCCACTCAAGTGCCCAAAAGCCAAAGAAAGGCAGAAACCGAGAGCACTAGAAGTGAACAAGAGCAAAGCCAAAAGATCGGCCCCCTAAGACAAGGGTAGCTGCTCAACGCAGCCGATCAACAAAGCATGACCCCTCAATAAAGAGGCATGGCTCAACACAGTCATGCTAGAAGCAAAAGACTAGCTCCTCAAGAAAGAGGCAAAGACTCGACACAGCTGGCCAAAAGAGCATGCTAAAAACTCTAACTCCCCCTGCATTTTAGCCCATCTCACAATGCAAGCTCTCCCCCTGGAATGATGCACTCTCCCAACTCTCCAAGAGGTTACCTCTCCCCCTTGGTTGGTGACTTTGCTCTCCCCCTTGTTGACAATGCAACATCAAGTCCCATGAGAAAAAATATAGTGCAAATGCAACTAGGTGTAACAAAGAGCTCAAAAGGGATGGAAAGCTAGCAGATACAGGTTCTAGCATATAGAGCATGTGAGGGCAATGGGGCATGCAACAAGCTCAAGAGAACCTATCTACTCACGTCAAGAGCAAAACATGATTTTCAGTTTTAGTTCAAAATAAAGCATCACCAACATGAATAGCATCTAGTAAGATAGGCATGAACATCAAAATGATAGCAATGCATACAAAGTGTGCTAATCCTAACCTGAGCATATCCAACAAGCCATAAGCAATTTAGAGACTTGCAATTTCAGATTTAGTATTTTTCATTTCAAGCAAGATATAAACATGTGCCAGGGGTTATTTGCTTGTCATGCCACTTCTTACCAACCAATGCCAAGCCTAGGTCTAGGAAGACCATCAGAAGGTTGAGACAAGGTTTTAGTCATTCGCAGCCAGGTCGAGTTCTCACCCAAGTGCAAAAGTGAACAATCTCAAACCAAGTCAGTGAGACAAAATCAAATCCACCTGGATCGTTTCATTTAAGCTCAAACAGATACCAATGTATGGAAAATAATTCATAATTCAGATTAGGCAAGGTATCATGAGAGCTTATGCATTAACTAACAACCAAGCATAGAAAGATAGCACAAGCATTCAACTTCCTACACATGCTAGGTTACCAAGTCAAGTAGTGATCAAGTTTATGATTTTTAGGAAAACAAAAGTGACTAGGCTCTCACATAGTATACAATAGATCCAAATGAGCTCTATCCAACCATGATCAAGCATACTACTGTACTTCATAGCATGAGCAAAAACTACCAAGTCATTCCAATTGGGCTCAAGTGCAAGTGTATACTACACATGTTCATGATGCAATGCATGAATATGATACAAAGATGCATGAAGCCTCATTTGATTCAACATAATTATCATCATGATCCATAATTTATATATCTCATCATCTCAATTCATATACCATCCTAAGGTAACTTGCAGAAATGTAAACATACAAGAACAAGCACGTAATATAGAAAAGCATGATTAAATAAATAACAAATTTAAGTTATTACTACGTTGCCCGTCAGTGATATTGGCATTCTCACACCTGGTGAGCATCAGTGATTTGAATCGATTTTAATTCCTAAGAATAACTATCATGCCAGGGGTATATGCTTACTAGCCTTTGCGTTCTCACATATATCCCCCATCTCCAGTTGTCCTATCCCAAGTTTGATTCCAACCCGCCGTTCCCCAGATTTAGCCCCCATGGAATGATACCACGGCATACCGGGTCAGCACTCCCATGAGTCAAGCGCCCCTTGGCCCCATGGTAGGACAAAATCTCTGTTCTTCAGATGGCACAAGTAAGACTTTCACCAGTTCCATATCCCGGATAAGCACTCTAGCAATGTTATGCCGACCAACAGGCGAACAATGGATGGGCCTCAAACGGCTCGGGCGGAGTCCACCAAACCATCCACATCATTTTTCGTAGTAATATACCCATTTCTCTGCCCAGTCTCATCTTTTCATCACGTCATATAATATTTCTTTCAAATTTAAATTTTGTAAAACATTTTTGAGTCATATCATCTCGCGAGTGAATATCTTCACTCAACTTCTACCGTCTAAGCATGACTAAGCATAGACTTCATCCTATTCATACTACATAGGATATCAAGGATTTATGCATGTGGTGTTTCATACAACTCCTGAATGTAATGCACAAACAAATTTAGGGTGGTGAGACTGTCTAAATAGGTGTAGATGCCTAAGTGGCCTATCTTTGTTGTTGAAACTTGAACAAACTAATCTAAAGTTAGTTTGCCGGATTGTGAGGCTTTGCCCCAGGCAACCCCTTGATCTCTTGTACAACTCCTTCCAAATACCACTTCAGGGGCCTCCAAGTGGTATTTGGGTCTTAGTTGGTCTTTTGGACACCGTTGCTCGAAGTAACTCCACGGACTTGCTTCTTGATCACGTATTTGCAATAAGTGTCACTATATGAATGATATCCATAATGCAGTGAATGTGATGCATGAATATCAAGCACACATATGAACGATCAATTCATGGATAGGCAAAAAGGTGGTTGATAATGTACTAAACAAAGAATACTTTCATGTAGATAGAGCAAGCATACAATTATACAATCAGCTATGCACAAGACAACGCATGTAATGAGCTCATGAGCAAGCATTAATTCTTATAGCTTTCTTTTATCACATCACATGTAAGCACGGGTTAACTCAAGCACATGTTTAGATACGTTATGAACTACTGGTTTCAATCATTACCCTTACTACTAATGGCTGTAGTATCTCCTTGGGATTAAGGTTTAGTGACCCATAGACATAAGAAAGTCACATTTTTATTATTTGCTTCGCATTAGTTGCTTTATGGTTTCGACCACAACATACATACACAAAGTGTGAGGTTCATCTATACATAAGATTGTACTTATCAAATCTATTAGATAGGAGAAGTCACAAACTCATAGCATCCATGCCCACTAACACCCCTTTCTTATTTTCTTTATTTTAAGCCTATTAAAATGACTATTAATGGACCCCTCAAGTCATGGCGACTAAAATTCACGAAAAATTCAGACAAGTATGCTTACACAGTAACATAGCTACAAGAATTTTGGTTGAATTTTTTGTGACACAATAAATAGCACTTTTTTATTTTATAGTTTAAATCACCATAGCATCTGTCATTCTCAAAACACATAGAAAACAGCAAGCAAAACACATGGAATTTTATTTCTACACTTTACTGGACCAAATGAGTACAATATAACTTGTATGGATTTTTGTGTACAGGTTTTATGTAGTATTCATTTTCGCATTCAATAAATATACTAGTTAATAGGAATAGGGCAGATCTGTAATTAAACAATGAGTGCTAGGGTTAATTAAAATTACATGTGAAAACATATGGTACAAACAATACCTAGTCCAAGTTTCATAATTTTAGAAGCTCGTTTACCCTACTTTTTCTAATTAACCACTAAAACAAAGCATGCACAAAAGCAAGGCAAAATAGTCATTCCGTAATACACGGACTAGTCCACTGTATAAATCTACTCATAAGTAATCAACCAAAACAAGTTTCATATTTTTGTGATTTTTATACTAATTTCTAGAGAATTTCAAATTCATATGCCAAATCTGGAACATAGTTAAATATTACCCGGCCATATGGACCTATATGTAAATAAACCTATCTCCTAGGGGTCTGCAAGGAAGATTGTATAGACCTACTGCATAGTCACTCGGATCAGGATAGAAATAGACTAAACTCCAGGGGTTTATCCTTAAAAACAACCTTCTTTCTTCTACCTCCGGCAGACGGCGGGGGAGGCACGGCCGCACGTGTGCATGCGCACAGGGCGCCGCGGAGGGGCGGCGGTTGACCCTGGAGCTAGTCTGGTAGGTGTTCCCGTCCGAGGGGAATTGGATCCACCGGTTGTTAGTCGTCAGGGAGGATTGTAGGGGACGCGCGCTGGCATGAACCGGGGCGTGAACTGGGGTGGCGGTGGTGCGTCGAGGGTGGCGACGGTGGACCGAATCTTGATGGGGAGACGAGGAAAAGGGATGAGGAGTGCAAGAGATGCGCGGGGAGGTGAGGAGTGTGCCAGCGGGGATCTGGCGAGCACGGCGGTGGCAATCCAGAAGCGAGGGAGGGCGTCGGTGGTCGCCTCCCATGGTGAGCTGGGTGGTGAACTCAAATGGAGGCGGTCATTGCTTGGGGGCGAGGCAGCTAGGGGCAGTGGGAGGGGTCAAGGACCCGCGGCGTCGGGAGAGGTAATGGGGCCGATGGTGGTGCGTGCCCTGGGTTGGAGGGAGAGAGCCAGAGATGGCCGGCGCAGCGAGCTTGAAGCTCGGGCGTCAATGGAGGCCGTGCTCTGTGCGTGAGAGAGAGCGAGGCAGGGAAGCAGCCGGCAGGGGTGAGGGGGGCAGAGGGCTTGGGACGCGAGTGAGCGAACGGGGAGGGGAGCTCGCTTCTGCAGGAAGGGAGTCGGGTACTCGGGTGTGGAGAGCAGCGTCAGGTATCTCCGGCCACGTGGTGCTGCTCGCCCGACAGCACTCGCCGCGTGGGCGAGTTGGAGCGGGGAGGGAGGATGTGCGGCCGCGATCCATGGACCGCAGGGGATGCGACGTGGGGCCGGGGTGAAGGAAAAGGTCATGTGGTCTATGGACCGGGCGCACCGAGAAAGTAAATGGTTTTTTCAAAACCCAGGGCGGATGGAATCGAGGCCAGACAGGTGGGACCCACACGTCATTCTCTCAGAAAGTGAAAAAGAAAAACGAAAATATAAAAACTAGGTTTGACCGCTGGAAACCGCACTGGAATCTCACTTTTTTGATCAACCTAACGGCCGAATTTGGTTACGGTCAAAATACAAGAACTGTTCATAATTTAGTGCTATACAACTTTTCTATAAACATGAATACCAAGTTATTTTGATGTTTTTGGTGTAAATTCGAATTTAAGTTGCTGACCTCAGCTTTGACCAGGTTATGACTTGAAGTTCAAAAATATGAAACAGCCATTTAAGAGCATTTTCATGTAAAGTGTATAATACCAATGTTGTTTAGAATTTCATAATTTACAATTTGCATATATGAAGTTTTGCATTATAAGTAACTTTACTTAAAGGAAATTTGAATTTACTGCTTAGCTCAAGTTTGGCCAGATTTTATAAGTTTACAACAAATGACCTAAAACCTCACCTAAACCATTATGCATGTCACAACACACAATACCAAAGTCGTTCAATATGAAATTATCTAGAAGATTGTTGTATAGAGTTTGGTCTAGAGCACAATATATTTTGAACTACAAGCACGCATATATTTATAGGTTTGGTCAAACCATAGCTTCAACTTATGTATGCACCTTTTTCTTTCAAACTTTTGAGTGACCGAATGAGATCCAATCACTTCAAGGTCAAATGTATTTGAAAGGTGATAAGTTTAATTTCATTCATTCATAGTCAGGTAGATTTTTAAGTTCTACTGTGAAACTAGAAGTAATTTCAGAATCAAAATTGGGGAAGAAGCTGAAAACCGGACTTAGGAATTATTCAAGTATGGCTTGCTTTGACTTATTCAACCAAACAACATGCGGTTTTAAACTTTGAATAGAAAATTTTGAACTAGCGATTTCTCCACTTCCATCTTATTCCTCTCTTAATCAGGGTCAAGTTATAATTCACTATTATCACGGTCAAATCGTGTATTAGGTTATTTGAGATGCCGGGGGCATCACAAAGTGAGCTAAGCTTTGCAAGCAAATCAAAACTCAAATGGCCTCACCTCCTACGCCACTTCCACAAATCAGAAGAGAGACTAGCCACCAAATAGCGAGAAGGACCGGGAGAGCTCGAGAAATCAACACAAAAAACTTTCCCAAAAGGCAAAACGGGGCAAACAAGATTTCCTCAAGAATCCAAAATTCGCGAACAACCTTTCTTGAAACGAACCTCAAAGTCTTCATTGAGAAGTTGCAAAACAAAGAGAAGGAACCAAAGCAGCATCCCTTAGAACAAAATTCTCAGAAATAGGAACAGCACCAACACCATTCACCTTACCTGTACCTTAATCCTCAAAAATGATGTGCTCGCTGGAGCTTACTGGGGTGAGACTGGAGAACCATCTATGAATGCTGGTCATATGGCGCAAACAAACTGGAATCTATGAGCCATATGTTCTCTAGACCTCCGTCCTGAAGCTCAGTGTAGGACTTGTTGCAGACGTCTGAGTCGGTGGAGCCGGCTTGATCTCTTGCAAGCGCCATGGTGCAGTAGCCGATCTCGTCACTAAAGAAGTAGAGTCCAGTGTGCCCAACAATCTTCTTCTCATCATCATCGTCGCTTTCAGATCCGGAGTTGCTTCAGTTGTTGTCACAGTCGCTGAGGCTGGCAAGACAAGCACAGTCGCACTCCTGGGTGTGCTTTTGGTACTGCTTGACGAACTCCTTGTTGAAGAATGGCTACTTCTTCTTGTCACCCTTGTACTTGCCCTTCTCCTTGTCGGAGACGTACTCGCACTTATGCTTGCCAGCAGAGTACTTCTCCTGAGCTCTCCTCTGGGGCAGTCGGCGATGAAGTGGTCCATCTTCCCAAACTCATAGCACTGGAGCTTATCACCTCTTCTGTGGCTCAGCCTATTGGAGTAGAGGCATTGGAACTTATTGGAAAGCAAGCACACCTTCTCATCATCTAGTCCTTCAAGCTCATCCTTTGTAGCTGAAATTAGAGATAAAGCATTGCCAATAGGGGGGTTAGGGTTAGCAGCTAGAGCCAGACATAAGAGCTAGGCTCTTGGGAGTTGTTCCACTCATCTTGGCATACGCCTAAGAGTCAACCTCCGAAGCCTTCGACTTGCTATAAAGCCCGTCTCTGGAAAGGATTTCATAGCGAGCTGACTTGACTATGGACTCTTTCTTCAATTGCCAAATATGCTAATTCAGAGCTGTGATGCCCTAGGCATCTCAAGTGCATTACACTAAAAACATTAGCATAATGACATCTTTTCAAAGACATTTTATCTTGAGAGCATGCATAAATTAGGTCAATTGAGCAACTAAACTTAGTTTTCAGAAAAGCTGTGTTTGTATTGCGGATATAACTTAAATACAATTGTGTTTTTTATAAAACCTTACATACCAAACTTGTAGGCAATTCCATAAGGAATGACTTTGGTATTTTGTGTCTTGGCATGCATGAATGTTGAAATCTAGTTTTGGGTCATTTTATGTGAAAATGTGACTTCTGCCAAATTCAGCCCTGTTTGGTAAATTCAAAGTTTTGTGAAACAAAATTCAAAATATTGCCATGTCATGAATACCAAAGTTGTAGTTCATGAGATTCTATGCAACATTGGTATATTTCACCTTTCATGAAAATGCATCTAAAATGGACTTTTATAATTTCCAAGTTGGGGGTTTCAAATGGTCAAACAGGAGTCAGCAAGTTAATTTCAAATTTAAATCATTTTATACTTGGAATCTGGTATAGGTCCTTTTTACAAAGTTGTAGATTTCAAAAGGTACAACATTTCATTCAATTGGGTCTTTTTCAAATTCGGCTCCTAAATTGGTCAAATTTGCGAAATTCAGAAACCTGATCAGTTGGTCAAAGGGGGTTTGTCTTTTTTCGATTTTTCTTTTATTTTCTCATCCCTATGACAAGCGGGACCCACCTGTCAGGCCCGCCCGCGCCAGCGCACGGGTGGATTCCCCGCTCCCTCGCCCGATGCACCGAGTCCATACACCGTACTCTCTATTCCTGGGATTGACCCCACCTGTCAGCCACAGTGGTCCATAGACCCGGTTTACCCGCGCACCTCCCTCTTCTCTCCCCGCCCGCGCGCGCCCACGCGGCGCTGCGCGCCGAGCAGCCGTGGCCACGCGCCGGCCTTCCCGGCCGCCGCGGCCACGCGCCGCTGCCGCGCGCGGACAGCGCGCACGGCGCGCCACCGGGGCGAGGGCGACGCCGACCCTATTTCCCGAGCCCTCCTCCACGCACTCGAGCTCTCTGTTCTTTTCCCCTTTCGACCTCGCGCGACCGCCATTGCCGGAGCTCGCGCGAGCTCGCCCCCGGCCACTCCTGCCCTCTCCCGAGCTCAACCGTCACCGCGCCGAGCTTCGTCGCCCTCGACTCTACCTTCCCGCCCAGACCGCGTCGCCCGAGACCCTTCCACTCCGGCGTATTGCACCGCCGGACCTCGCCGGCCAGAGGCGCTCGTCGCCGTCCCTCCCCGCGATCTCCCCCGCCGTCTGAGGTAGTGGATAAGGTTTCCCGATTCCCTCTCTCTCTCCCCGACACCTCGCGGCGAGCTCCCGAGCCCCGCAGGGCCGGGATTGGCCGCGCGCCACCGGAGCTTCCCCTCCCGTCGCGAGGAGGAAGACGACGGGAGGAGGGAGATGGAGTTTTTACGCTATCGCCCTCCTAGTTTAACAGTTTTATGTTTCTGTACAGAGCGCTGTACGCTGAGTCTTGTAAATCTTGCGTACTAGCCCCTGGGGTTTCGAAATAATCACAATCTAGCCCCTGGTTCTGTTGATTTTCATTTTAAATTGATTATTTCGACAGAAACCTTTGAAAAATCCTAGAAAATTCAATAAAAATCAGAAAAATATCAAATCAGTTGCATTGGAATCCTTTTAAATAGATCTGTCTAGGAAATATGATGGTTGAATAGGAAAAGACAGTTTTGCCCCTGTTTTTGTGCAAGCATGAAAAACCTTGATAAATAGAAAATATGGGTAAAATGAACTCCAAAAATTGTGAAATTTGGGCAGAGGCCTTATTATTCTGTGCAGGCTCTGTATAAATTTTGGTAGCTCAAATGTTCACTGCTAATTACCATTTTGCCCCTACATGTGATTTTAGCATAGAAATAAATGAGGAAATGTTGTTTATATAGAAATTAGGCTCTAAATAGTTGTACGTATTTTATTTGTGCTCCTTATAGCATAAAGAGTTCACTACTGATATGGAATGCCATGCATGTCAAAATTAGTTAGTGTTTTGATATTGATAAGTTCATGCATGTTTAAAATTAATAAATAGAAAATATAGTTTAAATGAAGGTCAAAATTTCTGAATTTAGGGCAGCAACCTTGCTAGTATGGCTTCGGCTTAGTATAAGAGTTGGTAGCTTGAATGCTTGCTATATTATCCTTACCTAGTAGTTAAGCATATAGTGAACTATGAAAAAGAGTTCTAGATGATAGTAGACACCGATCTTTCCGCATAAATCGATGCGATTCAGTCACACCCCCACGTTGTTTTATGTGACAAGATAAGCTATCTTAGGTGATGGCTTGTACGATTTCTTAGAAGTTAAACAAGCTTTATCACGAAAGTACATAATATTATTCCATAACCCTTGCTTTCTTGCATTGCACTAATACATGCTCCAATTGCATCATGTCATGCATATAGAGTCCGCGAACGAAGAACCACCGCCGAATCAGCCCGACACAGAGGAACCAGAAGAGGAGTTGCACCAGGAACCGGAGGGCCAGCAGCAGGAACTCGACTACGCTCCGGAAGAAGCTACTGACCCTAGTGAAGAAGGTAGGCAGGACCATACTCAACCCAGCAAACAAATTATACTTGATGATTACGCATATGCATTCGGAGTTGCTTCGAACCAATTGCATTAGACTCCCTGGCCGCCCTGGCCCTAGCACCTATACATAGAGTTCGTAGGACGTGTATGCCTAGAAATTGCTAAGTACGAGTAGACACGAGTGTGTGGACTCGTCACGTAGGTGTTTTCAAAATCACAAAAGCTTACAGTTATATCACTTATATTTGTTACTCATGAAGTAAATGGAGACCGGGCGGAGATTTTATTTCAGTATTTACTTTTCATGATGTCGCACCCGGACTCCGCCCGAGTCGTTTAAGGCCCGTCCGCTGTTCGTCTGCTGATCGGCATAACATTGCTAGAGTGCTTAACCGGGAAATGGGACCGGTGAAGTCTTACCTGGGTTTGTCCGAAGTTTTCGAGGCTCCGCTCATCCACTTGCTGGAGGCCGATGGGCCCGGGGGCGCTTTTACTCGAGGGAGGGCTGACCCGGTGCGGCCGTGGTATCGCTCCTGAGGGGGCACAACCCGGGGGTTAGGTGAGGGCGCTTTGAATCTTGGGACAAGACAGGTGGAGATGGGGGCTATATGTGGGAACGCGATGGCTAGTAAGCATATACCCCTGGCATGATAGTTATTCCCGGGAATTAAAAATCGATTCGAATCGCTGATGCCCACCAGGTGTGGGAATGCCAATATCACTGTCGGGCAACGTAGTAATTACTTAAACTCTCGGTATTTTAATACTCATGGTTTTTGGAATACTACATGTTTGAACTGAGTTGTTACCTTACGGAAATTTACTATTATGTTGGCAATCATACAGACAATGAAACTTGTTGTTTATGTTAATTAAGTTGCTGTTAAAAACTAAAAGCTAAGGATCCACTTGCTAGTAAGCTGCTTCGCGTCAGCCGTAAGCCAAATCCATTAAGACCTACTGAGTAATTAGTACTCAGGGTTTGCCCCCACATTTTGAGCGCAGGTATGGAATTCATGGTGTGCACTTGTGTTGGAGGCGGGGCATGCCCTCATTTAGGATGAGGTGACTGAGTGGCACGAGGGCAACATCGGTGGGCTCGATGTTGTACCTCTAATGCAAAACTTTTGGTGATAACATGGTGACCTATAAACTTATATTTCCGCTGCGAGAAACATTCGAACTTGCCACCTTAAAACTTTATGTTGGACTTGTATTTTATGTAAAATCTGGTTTGTAATTAAATCTAACTTTATGCTATTCAACTGCCTGTGGTGATGTATCTGTTGTGGCTCCATCGTGGGTCAGATGTGTATGATGTCGGTTCCTCTGGGAAAAGGTAATATCGGGGGTCGAATGACTCTCGACGGACGACCGGGTTTAGTTCGGTCTAATCGCACTGCAAGCCAGAGGTGGCAGGTGTGCTTAGCCCGGATTAAATCGGCGGTTCCGCCGCAGCTGGTATCAGAGCCGATCATACACAGACAACAGACATATCATCCAGTTTTGATTTGCAAACCTATTTTCGAAAACCCTTTTTCGAAGTATTTGAAAAATGAGAGTATCGATATGCCCATATTAAGGATGTTAGTGAAATACCAGGTGACATCGCTAACATTCTGACCTAGATAGAACTCATATGCATATTCGGCGCTTTGGGAAGCAACATTTCGGCCATAGCTATCCCCAGTACTGGCGGAGCGCTATTGGGATTTGCGGACTGTTGCGAACCCTGCATTCATGCTGATAGGGCAGAACTCTTTAAGGGGGGTGGTCACGCCATTGGAGAGTTTCGTGACCACTTTTCCTTCAACCAAAATTATAGTTAGATCTTGTTGGCCACCGTTTCTCTCCCCAGCAATTCCCCAGTACTGGAGGAACACTGGGTGTGTTGGGAGAAATGGCGCCACTACGTCGTCCACCAGACGTAGCTTAAAGAAATTCGTGGATACCACTTCTAGGGTTAGAGTGGTAATGATTGGTCATGGTAATGATGATGGTATGAGCATGCATTTTTCTGCAGGTACACTAACCACGTGTGAAATTAAGAACGAGTAGAGAACGACTAGTTGCATTAGAGAGTGCCGTGCATATATGTCACCGGATACTCGCTAGATATATAAATTATACATAAGGTGTGTGATGTGAGAACGAATAGGACGAGTCATGCATCATGTTTACTTTTACTTGTTCATACTTGGGGGATTATTGTTAAAAGTCAAATAAGTAAAATGAAAGATTCAAAGATGTTTTCTGCACTCATCACCCACTTAACCGTTGAAATTATATGCAACCTATGCCTATCACTGATTAAAGTCTCTTATTTAAAAACAGATGGCCAGGACCAAGCAAACCGCTCGTAAGGCCACCAGTGCGAGGGGACTCCGCGTACAGGAGGGAAGGGCTGCTCCCCTCCCACCAGTGACCCACACCCCTCCTCAGCTTGAGAACGGGATGGTCCACACCCGTTGCCGTGAGGAGAACGGCCTTGCACAGATCCTTTGTCAGGCTCTGCGAGAGATGAGGCGCAGACCGTGCCCCTTCTTCTCCGTGCAGACAGTGCACGCGGAAGGACACTGCATGGCCAGTGTTGTCCTTCCTTCGAGCCACACCGCGGTCCGGCAGACGATCACCGTCTACGGGGCCAATGAGGAGGACGCTTACGACAAGGTCACCTTAGCAGCCATCACCTCACTCAGCTCCTCGGGTGCAGCAGGGATGTCAGTGCTGCGCTACCTCCCCACCGACGGCTACGACGACGAGTGGCTCCGTCGTCACAACATGCTGGAGGAGCGGATTGACACCAGGCCCTATGCTGCGACCATGCAGTTTGCTCACAGCGTACACGGGATGTACCTCCGTGCCGAGGACCGTGTCTCCCACTACCGCGACCAGCACATGTATGCACAGGACCGTATTGAGGAGCTGGAGGTAGAGTTGGCCGAGGCACAGCAGCTCCTGGCACAGTACGAGCAGGACCCTTCAGTTGCCCCTGTGGTGGAGGATGAGGACAGCATGGTGTCTGACGCGCGTAACGGGCGTTAGAGAGTTTGATGATAGCACTGTGTGGTGAAGTTTTTTGTAAATGGTGCACGTTATGAGCGATGTTTTGTATTATACCGCTCCGTGCATTTTGCCATGACTGTACTAAACAATGGTGAAGTCGAGAGAACTCACTTATGTACGTCATGTAACCCGATGTAGAACCTTAAGCTAGTGTTTCGATGTGATGGACGAGATGGACCACATATGTACTAAGTAAACCCTTAGTTTATTAAGACACTATAAGTATGGTTGTAGTAACTGCTGAATGCGCATGGACAATGTGAAATGATGTGATGCCTTTAAGCTTGGCCTTGCGAGATAGAGTCTAACTGTTTTATTATAAATTTACCTGTACTCACAAATTGTTTATAGCCCTATGGTCTTTCTATCACCATGTCTTTGCGCAAGGGCTATTGGACTGAACCCGTATGACTCCATTTTGCAGATGGTGAACACTCGCACTGGTCAGTCATCGGGGCAGTCAGCGCAAGGCGCTCCACCCCCGCCGGAGCTGGCCACCTTGGTGGTCCAACAAGCTGAGTTGATCCGTTTACTAGCAGAAGACCGCCAGGCCCGTGGGCAACAACAGCCGCGGGAGTACCGGCCACGTGGCATTACCTACCAGGACTTCGAGGGGCTGCGACCCCCGGTTTTCACCAATTGCCCCGAGCCACTGGCGGCAGATGACTGGCTTCGTACCGTCCAGTCCAAGTTCACCCTTCTGCCAGGGATCAATGAGCAAGAGAAGGCTCGATTTGCTGCTCAGCTTCTTCATGGGCCTGCGGGAGCATGGTACGCCACTTTCCTCGCCATGCAGGAAGAGGCCCATGAGCCCACATGGGAGGAGTTCCGTCAGGCTTTCCGGGCCCACTATATCCCGGCAAGTTTGATGGAACAAAAGCGACGTGAGTTCCGAGACCTCAGGCAGGGTAGCAGGACCGTCATGCAGTATGTGCAGACCTTTATCCACCTCTCTCAGTATGCTCCGAGAGATGTTGCTACTGAGCCGGAGCGGGCCGAGAGACTCCTAGAGGTCCTTGACCCTACCCTCCGGACTCACCTGGCACGGCGCTACCAGAGCTTCACTGAGCTGGTAGACACTGCTCTCGAAATGGAGAATCATCTCCGTGCCGCTAATGAGGATCAGAAGCGCAAAAGGATAGCCAACACATCAGCGACGGGCCCTTCACAGAAGCAGAAGACCGTATACAAACCTCAACAGCAAAATTATCAGCAGTCTCGTTATGTGGTCCGACCCAACCAACCAAGGTGGATCCATCGGGCAGCACCGCAGCAACAGTACCCCATTTATCGAGCACCCGCACAGTTGCCAGCTCCCCGTGCTCCCATCGTTCCGGGGCCGGGTGCTCCGTGCTACAACTGCGGCAAGATCGGCCATTTCAGTAAGGACTGCAGAGCGCCTCGCAGGATCCAAGGTCCTATTCCTGCGGGTGGAAACCAGCAGAGCAAGCCGAAGGGATTCGTACCCAAGACAGGTCGAGTGCACTATGTGCACATGGAGCAGATCCCTGCAGGAGAGCCTGTTCTCGCCGGTACGTTCATGGTCAACGGTCAGCCGACCGTCGTGTTATTTGATTCAGGGGCTACTCATACTTTCATTAGTCAGTCATATACATCTAAGCGTGGGGTAAAGACTTCACGTATAAAAGAGAAATATCAAATTACCGCGCCGGGGAACCCGATAAATACAAATCTGATAGTGAAAGGGTTAAGGTTGAGTATAGGAGAGGAAGATTTCACAATCAACCCTGTGGTGCTGCCACACCGGGGGATTGATATCATCTTAGGGATGAATTGGATGACAGAAAACAATGCAGTCCTGGATATTGGCAGCAGGACAGTGCAGTTAAGGTCTAGTGTCAGCGGCAAGATTATACGAATACACATGCCAAACCAAAAACACATGACCCCCACAGTTAATGCGACTGAACTACAAGAAGTTAAGAAGATACCAGTAGTGTGTGAATTCCCGGACGTGTTTCCGGAAGAACTTCCTGGATTACCACCAAAACGAGATGTAGAGTTTACCATTGAACTCGTTCCAGGCACGGCACCTGTATCAAAAAGACCATACAGGATGCCACCTGATGATTTGAAGGAATTGAAAACACAGCTACAAGAACAATTAGACAAAGGGTTCATTAGGCCTAGTTCATCACCGTGGGGTTGTCCAGCTCTCTTTGTTGAGAAAAAGGATCATGGTGGGAAAAGATTGTGTGTTGACTATCGGCCACTGAATGCAGTGACCGTCAAAAACAAATACCCACTGCCACACATCGACATTCTATTTGATCAGTTAGCTGGGGCTAAGGTCTTTTCTAAAATTGACCTAAGGTCTGGCTACTATCAGATGAAGATTAGAGAAGAGGATATACCCAAGACAGCATTCTCTACCAGATACGGCTTGTATGAGTACTTGGTCATGTCATTTGGACTAACCAACGCACCGGCTTTCTTCATGTATATGATGAACTCGGTGTTCATGAATGAACTTGATAAGTTCGTGGTGGTATTCATAGATGACATACTAATCTACTCCAAAAATGAAAAAGAACATAAAGAACATTTAAGAATCGTGCTCACTCGGCTCAGAGAACATAAGCTTTATGCCAAGTTTAGCAAGTGTGCATTCTGGCTGAAAGAAGTGAGTTTCTTGGGTCACGTACTATCTGAAAAGGGAGTCGCAGTTGATCCTAACAAAGTAGAAGATGTGCTAAATTGGAAACAACCAGAGACCGTGACTGAAATCCGGAGTTTTCTTGGTTTAGCGGGCTACTACCGCCGCTTTATCAAAGATTTCTCCAAAATTGCAAAACCCATGACCTCATTGACCAAGAAAAATGCAAAGTTCATTTGGAATCCGAGTTGTGAAGAAGCTTTCCAAACATTGAAGAAATTGTTAACCTCAGCACCAGTGCTAGCTCAACCGGACATTACCAAGCCTTTTGAGGTGTACTGTGATGCCTCCGGTAATGGGCTTGGCTGTGTCTTGATGCAAGAAGGAAGAGTAATTGCTTATGCCTCCCGTCAATTGAGGAAACATGAAGCCAACTATCCAACACATGACCTTGAGTTAGCCGCAGTCGTTCATGCATTAAAGATATGGAGACACTATTTATTAGGCAACACGTGTCACATCTACACTGATCACAAGAGTCTCAAATATATTTTCACTCAACCTGAAATCAATATGAGACAGAGGCGGTGGTTAGAGTTGATAAAAGATTATGATCTGGAGATACACTACCACCCAGGCAAGGCCAATGTGGTAGCAGATGCACTAAGCCGAAAAGCCCATTGCAATGTGATAGAAATCCGACCTACAGCAAGAGTAATCTGCTGTGAGATGAGTGACATTGAAACACCTCCAGGACAGCATGCAGAACTCTATAATATCATTATTGAGCCCACAATCAAGGCACAAATCATAGAAGCTCAGAAGCAAGATAAGGGTATGGCATATATTCGCGAAGGTATTAGTGAAAAGAAGAAGGCGTGTTTCACACTTGATGACCAAGGCGTCCTGTGGTTCAAGAATCGTCTAGTGGTGCCCAAGGACATGGAGTTGAGGAAGAGAATACTGGATGAAGCGCACACTTCAATACTCACGATACATCCCGGCAGCAATAAGATGTATCAAGACTTAAAACAGAAATTTTGGTGGACCCGCATGAAGCGGGAGATCGCCAGGTACGTATCTGAATGTGACGTGTGTAAGAAAGTAAAAGCTGATCACCTAAAGCTCGCCGGGATGCTTCAGCCGCTGGATGTTCCAGCATGGAAATGGGAGGATATACACATGGATTTTGTTGTGGGTTTGCCGCGTACCCAAAAGGGATATGATTCTATATGGGTGATTGTTGATCGGCTCACCAAGTCGGCACACTTCTTACCCGTCAAGACTCATTATACTGCCGCTACCTATGCAGAGCTATATATTGCACGGGTTATTTCCCTACATGGGGTGCCCAAGACCATCACTTCCGATCGAGGTTCGATATTTGTGTCCCGCTTTTGGGAACATTTGCAATCCGCTCTCGGAACCACTGTGATTCGAAGTTCAGCATATCACCCTCAAACCAGTGGTCAAGTAGAAAGAGTAAATCAAATCCTAGAAGACATGTTGAGGGCCTGTGCACTAACTTACTCCACCAAGTGGGATGAGTGTCTACCCTTGGCAGAGTTTGCTTATAACAATAGCTACCAAAAGAGCTTAGAAATGGCTCCTTTCGAGGCTCTTTATGGTAGGAGATGTAGAACACCGCTAAACTGGTCCGAACCAGGAGAGCGTGTTACCTTTGGCCCTGATTTAGTGGTAGAAGCCGAAGAACAAGTGAAACTCATACACCACCATCTCAAAAGAGCACAGTCCAGACAGAAAAGTTACTCGGATAAAAGGAGGAGGCCACTAGTCTTTGATGAGGGGGATCATGTGTATCTCAAAGTATCTCCGATGAAAGGGGTACAACGGTTTGGGGTGAAAGGAAAGTTAGCACCAAGGTACGTCGGTCCATTCAAGATCATTGAAAAGTGCGGAGCCGTCGCTTATCGGTTAGAACTACCACCACATCTGGCTGCAGTTCATGATGTGTTTCACGTCTCACAACTAAAGAAGTGCTTAAGAGTGCCGGAGAAAGTGGTAGATACCTCTCAAGTTCAGATTGAACCAGATCTCACATACGAAGAACATCCTATAAAAATCCTCGATCAAAAACAAAGATCAACCCGTCGGAAAACAATCAACTTTTACAAAGTTCAATGGAGTAATCACTCCGAAGAAGAAGCCACTTGGGAGCAAGAAGAATACCTACACACTAAGTATCCTGGTTTTCTACCATCCACTTTAAATCGGTATGTTACAACAGCTTAACTTCAGGATCTAAACTCAATACATGCATACACCATTGACTACAACCAACTTCACCACCCACGTCACATCAAAAATCTCGGGACGAGATTTCTTTAAGGGGGGTGGGTTGTGATGCCCTAGGCATCTCAAGTGCATTACACTAAAAACATTAGCATAATGACATCTTTTCAAAGACATTTTATCTTGAGAGCATGCATAAATTAGGTCAATTGAGCAACTAAACTTAGTTTTCAGAAAAGCTGTGTTTGTATTGCGGATATAACTTAAATACAATTGTGTTTTTTATAAAACCTTACATACCAAACTTGTAGGCAATTCCATAAGGAATGACTTTGGTATTTTGTGTCTTGGCATGCATGAATGTTGAAATCTAGTTTTGGGTCATTTTATGTGAAAATGTGACTTCTGCCAAATTCAGCCCTGTTTGGTAAATTCAAAGTTTTGTGAAACAAAATTCAAAATATTGCCATGTCATGAATACCAAAGTTGTAGTTCATGAGATTCTATGCAACATTGGTATATTTCACCTTTCATGAAAATGCATCTAAAATGGACTTTTATAATTTCCAAGTTGGGGGTTTCAAATGGTCAAACAGGAGTCAGCAAGTTAATTTCAAATTTAAATCATTTTATACTTGGAATCTGGTATAGGTCCTTTTTACAAAGTTGTAGATTTCAAAAGGTACAACATTTCATTCAATTGGGTCTTTTTCAAATTCGGCTCCTAAATTGGTCAAATTTGCGAAATTCAGAAACCTGATCAGTTGGTCAAAGGGGGTTTGTCTTTTTTCGATTTTTCTTTTATTTTCTCATCCCTATGACAAGCGGGACCCACCTGTCAGGCCCGCCCGCGCCAGCGCACGGGTGGATTCCCCGCTCCCTCGCCCGATGCACCGAGTCCATACACCGTACTCTCTATTCCTGGGATTGACCCCACCTGTCAGCCACAGTGGTCCATAGACCCGGTTTACCCGCGCACCTCCCTCTTCTCTCCCCGCCCGCGCGCGCCCACGCGGCGCTGCGCGCCGAGCAGCCGTGGCCACGCGCCGGCCTTCCCGGCCGCCGCGGCCACGCGCCGCTGCCGCGCGCGGACAGCGCGCACGGCGCGCCACCGGGGCGAGGGCGACGCCGACCCTATTTCCCGAGCCCTCCTCCACGCACTCGAGCTCTCTGTTCTTTTCCCCTTTCGACCTCGCGCGACCGCCATTGCCGGAGCTCGCGCGAGCTCGCCCCCGGCCACTCCTGCCCTCTCCCGAGCTCAACCGTCACCGCGCCGAGCTTCGTCGCCCTCGACTCTACCTTCCCGCCCAGACCGCGTCGCCCGAGACCCTTCCACTCCGGCGTATTGCACCGCCGGACCTCGCCGGCCAGAGGCGCTCGTCGCCGTCCCTCCCCGCGATCTCCCCCGCCGTCTGAGGTAGTGGATAAGGTTTCCCGATTCCCTCTCTCTCTCCCCGACACCTCGCGGCGAGCTCCCGAGCCCCGCAGGGCCGGGATTGGCCGCGCGCCACCGGAGCTTCCCCTCCCGTCGCGAGGAGGAAGACGACGGGAGGAGGGAGATGGAGTTTTTACGCTATCGCCCTCCTAGTTTAACAGTTTTATGTTTCTGTACAGAGCGCTGTACGCTGAGTCTTGTAAATCTTGCGTACTAGCCCCTGGGGTTTCGAAATAATCACAATCTAGCCCCTGGTTCTGTTGATTTTCATTTTAAATTGATTATTTCGACAGAAACCTTTGAAAAATCCTAGAAAATTCAATAAAAATCAGAAAAATATCAAATCAGTTGCATTGGAATCCTTTTAAATAGATCTGTCTAGGAAATATGATGGTTGAATAGGAAAAGACAGTTTTGCCCCTGTTTTTGTGCAAGCATGAAA
Organism: Paspalum vaginatum; assembly: GCA_030272315.1. Taxonomy (NCBI): domain Eukaryota; kingdom Viridiplantae; phylum Streptophyta; class Magnoliopsida; order Poales; family Poaceae; genus Paspalum; species Paspalum vaginatum. Next base: position 22,946,706 of record CM059013.1, read on the forward strand.
AACCTTGATAAATAGAAAATATGGGTAAAATGAACTCCAAAAATTGTGAAATTTGGGCAGAGGCCTTATTATTCTGTGCAGGCTCTGTATAAATTTTGGTAGCTCAAATGTTCACTGCTAATTACCATTTTGCCCCTACATGTGATTTTAGCATAGAAATAAATGAGGAAATGTTGTTTATATAGAAATTAGGCTCTAAATAGTTGTACGTATTTTATTTGTGCTCCTTATAGCATAAAGAGTTCACTACTGATATGGAATGCCATGCATGTCAAAATTAGTTAGTGTTTTGATATTGATAAGTTCATGCATGTTTAAAATTAATAAATAGAAAATATAGTTTAAATGAAGGTCAAAATTTCTGAATTTAGGGCAGCAACCTTGCTAGTATGGCTTCGGCTTAGTATAAGAGTTGGTAGCTTGAATGCTTGCTATATTATCCTTTCCTAGTAGTTAAGCATATAGTGAACCATGAAAAAGAGTTCTAGATGATAGTAGACACCGATCTTTCCGCATAAATCGATGCGATTCAGTCACACCCCCACGTTGTTTTATGTGACAAGATAAGCTATCTTAGGTGATGGCTTGTACGATTTCTTAGAAGTTAAACAAGCTTTATCACGAAAGTACATAATATTATTCCATAACCCTTGCTTTCTTGCATTGCACTAATACATGCTCCAATTGCATCATGTCATGCATATAGAGTCCGCGAACGAAGAACCACCGCCGAATCAGCCCGACACAGAGGAACCAGAAGAGGAGTTGCACCAGGAACCGGAGGGCCAGCAGCAGGAACTCGACTACGCTCCGGAAGAAGCTACTGACCCTAGTGAAGAAGGTAGGCTGGACCATACTCAACCCAGCAAACAAATTATACTTGATGATTACGCATATGCATTCGGAGTTGCTTCGAACCAATTGCATTAGACTCCCTGGCCGCCCTGGCCCTAGCACCTATACATAGAGTTCGTAGGACGTGTATGCCTAGAAATTGCTAAGTACGAGTAGACACGAGTGTGTGGACTCGTCACGTAGGTGTTTTCAAAATCACAAAAGCTTATTGTTATATCACTTATATTTGTTACTCATGAAGTAAATGGAGACCGGGCGGAGATTTTATTTCAGTATTTACTTTTCATGATGTCGCACCCGGACTCCGCCCGAGTCGTTTAAGGCCCGTCCGCTGTTCGTCTGCTGATCGGCATAACATTGCTAGAGTGCTTAACCGGGAAATGGGACCGGTGAAGTCTTACCTGGGTTTGTCCGAAGTTTTCGAGGCTCCGCTCATCCACTTGCTGGAGGCCGATGGGCCCGGGGGCGCTTGTACTCGAGGGAGGGCTGACCCGGTGCAGCCGTGCTATCGCTCCTGAGGGGGCACAACCCGGGGGTTAGGTGAGGGCGCTTTGAATCTTGGGACAAGACAGGTGGAGATGGGGGCTATATGTGGGAACGCGATGGCTAGTAAGCATATACCCCTGGCATGATAGTTATTCCCGGGAATTAAAAATCGATTCGAATCGCTGATGCCCACCAGGTGTGGGAATGCCAATATCACTGTCGGGCAACGTAGTAATTACTTAAACTCTCGGTATTTTAATACTCATGGTTTTTGGAATACTACATGTTTGAACTGAGTTGTTACCTTACGGAAATTTACTATTATGTTGGCAATCATACAGACAATGAAACTTGTTTTTTATGTTAATTAAGTTGCTGTTAAAAACTAAAAGCTAAGGATCCACTTGCTAGTAAGCTGCTTCGCGTCAGCCGTAAGCCAAATCCATTAAGACCTACTGAGTAATTAGTACTCAGGGTTTGCCCCCACATTTTGAGCGCAGGTATGGAATTCATGGTGTGCACTTGTGTTGGAGGCGGGGCATGCCCTCATTTAGGATGAGGTGACTGAGTGGCACGAGGGCAACATCGGTGGGCTCGATGTTGTACCTCTAATGCAAAACTTTTGGTGATAACATGGTGACCTATAAACTTATATTTCCGCTGCGAGAAACATTCGAACTTGCCACCTTAAAACTTTATGTTGGACTTGTATTTTATGTAAAATCTGGTTTGTAATTAAATCTAACTTTATGCTATTCAACTGCCTGTGGTGATGTATCTGTTGTGGCTCCATCGTGGGTCAGATGTGTATGATGTCGGTTCCTCTGGGAAAAGGTAATATCGGGGGTCGAATGACTCTCGACGGACGACCGGGTTTAGTTCGGTCTAATCGCACTGCAAGCCAGAGGTGGCAGGTGTGCTTAGCCCGGATTAAATCGGCGGTTCCGCCACAAGAGCATAGAGAAGCTTGCAATCTTGCTCATGGTCATCGTAAGGCAACACCCCATTTTTTGCATTTGCCCGGATCTTGTTCACAATCGATTGAAAATGATTGAACATTCCATCGATGCTCTCACCAGGTTGTAGGAGAAGTTCTCATATTCTCTCTCTCTCATGCACTTCAAACAACCTGGCTTTGCCCTGACTAGTCCTCTCATGGAAGTTACTGTGCGTAGTCCAGATCTCATGTGCCATCTTCAAGTGCACAACCCTATCAAACTCACGGCAGCACAAGGCAGTAAGCAGAAAGTTCCTTGCCTAGTTGTTTGCTTTGTATTCCCATTGCTGTTGTTGGGTAACACGGTTCTCTACCACTTGGTAACCAGCATCTTAACAAATATCCTAGATGGAGGAATGTTAGCTCTGAATGCAGACATGCTCTGCTTCCAATATGGGAAATCTGAGCCATCGAACCCTGGAATCTAGCCAATGGAATGATCCATGGTTGCCTCTCTGTGGATCTAGAACCAATTAAGGTATAGAAGACTCTAACTTGGCTCTGATATCAATTGAGGACCTAAAGGAGCAACCTAGAGGGGGTGAATAGGTCACTCACAAAAAAACTAGAACCCAAAAACCCCTCTCTTCTCAAACGTGCAAGATCACATTGCCAAGACAAGGCAACTAACCCTAGGACAAGTAGAGGAAAGTAACGCGGAAGCACTCGCTCAAACGCTGATCGAAAATGATGCAAAACGAGCCAAAAACCAAAACCTGCAGACCATAGGACGGTCTGATGGTCACCTAGCTGGTCCGATAGTCACACCATAGGACGGTCTGATGGTCACCTAACTGGTCCGATGGTCATACCATAGGATGAGTTAGATAGCGAAGGTGGACGGGCCTCAAAACTACTGCTGAGCTCCTAACCGGTCCGATGGTCACTCCATAGGATAGTCCGATGGTCTCCCAACCGGTCCAATGGTTTCCCAAATGGTCCGATGGTTTCCCAACCGGTCCGATGATTTCCCAACCGGTCTGATGGTTTCCAGCAGACAAAATTAGCTTGCGAATCCACCAAGAACTGAACCAAATCTTGACCAAATGAGCTCCAAACTTTATCAAAAATCTCAGGGAATTTGTCTAAACTATGGAGAAGCTATTTCCATCAGATCAAGGCAAAAGCCCAAATATTTCTCCACGGATTGTCTATTCCCCAAAGTGAAGCTCACAAGCCAAGAACGAAAGATTTTGGGGCTACCCTTGGAGCTCGAGATTTGGCACAACAAAACCACAATCTCGCCAAGTCCTAGCAGTCCAAAGCACTAGCAAAGGAAAGATCTTGGGCTTGGTCAAGCACAAACACACCAAGAAACCAAGGTCAAAAGCCAATCAAGAGAGGAGGAAACAAGAACACAAGAGGTGCCGCTCGAAATCCATCTATTAATGGCCCAAAGAGGTCTCAAATTCTGATTACAAGATGGGGATTCGATCACCCAAGCAGCCACCCACTTCCTACCCTCTAAAAGTGGAGATTTGATTACTCAAACCTCACTAATCTTGTTGCTCTTTGCTTGGTGATGAAAATGGAGCTCTAACCCTAGCCCTAAGCAAGTCTAACCAGCCAAGAGAGGAAGCTTGGAGCTAGCCAACCTCTTATTTATTACTACACCTCTATTGACCTAAGGTAGTTTGCACTTAACCCCCTATATTACAGACTTGTTACACTAAAACGCCTGTACAGGGTAGAAAAAGACCGCAATAACTCGGATGAACAGCCACTGATGGAGTCCTCGACGTCTTTGGTTTCTCTGCCTTTGCTTGATGTCCTCCACATGTCTAGTAGCTCATCCCTTAGGGGTAACTACGGTTTCTAGGATACCGCAACCAGCCAATGGTTTTGTCGATAGAACTAGGAAACAATAGTTGGGCCTCTAGTCCTGAGTGATTTTATGGCTCATGACACCGTCCCGCACACTAGGTCTCTCTTATGGGCCAAGCGTAACTTGGCCCATAACCCAAGCCACCTGCCAGTCCGCTCGGTAGGGATTTTGTCACGCCATGATAGCACTTGGGTGCTGCCACCAGGTAACGCTTAGGTAGGACTTTCCTCCAAGTCACGCTTAGGAGGTGCTCGCTCGTCCTTCAGCAAGTCTTCGGTGTTGACAAGTGCTCATCATAGCTAGGATAAAGACCAGACTCGGTACACTTGTGTCCCTCAAGATGTTTTGGGAAATGCTTTGGAATAGGGTTAGTCTGTGCCAAATTTCATGAAGTTTGGAGAAGATTTGGTCAAGTTTAGGTTTTGGGAGCTCATTATCTGCAGGTTTGTCAGACAGTCCGGCGTGCCACCGGACAATCCGGTGGGTGCTACCGGATAGTTCGGTATGTGCTACCGGATAGTTCGGTACGTGGCGTAGCTGGCAACTCTACTGGATAGTTCGGCGTGCTATATCGGATAGTCCGGCGTGCTACCGGACAATCCGGTGTGTGCTACCAGATAGTTTGGTGTTGGCCTAGCTGTGGCCTTCTTTGGCTCTTTTTGCTTGGGTGTTTCGCTGAGACTTTTGGCTGGTGTCTCTCTACTGTATGCCCATACTCAAACTCATCGGTTGATCCGAAGAGGCACTTGATTGTGTAGAGTGGCTAGTAGGGCTCGCTAGCCTAGGTTTTGGTCTCTTTCGCTTTCATCCGTTCTGTGGTCGTTTGAGCAACTTTCTTCCACTGTTTCACTGCCTCTTTGAGGCCTAGGGTCAATGGCACTCAGTTGCTACGTGATCTTCCTTAGTAGAGAAGCGAGGGTTTTAGGGGTTGCATGTTTTAGGTGTCGACCTATTCACCCCGCTATGTCACCCTTTCGGTCCTCAATTGGTATCAGTGCTTGGTTAGGGTCTTCTATACCTTAACTGGTTCTAGATCCACAGAGAGGCGACCATGGATTTGTCCGTTGGCAAGACCCGAGGGTTCGATGGCTCAGATTTGACATTCTGGAACCAGCGCATGTCTGCATTCCTTTAGATCCAAGATTCATCTATCTAGGATATTTGTCAGGATGCTGGCTACCAAGTGGTAGAGAACCATGTTACCCAACAACAGCAATGGGAACACGAAGCAAACAACAAGGCAAGGAACTTTCTACTTACTGCCTTGTGCCACCCTGAGTTTGATAGGGTTGTGCACCTAAAGACGGCACATGAGATCTGGACTACCCTCAGTAACTTCCATGAGTGGACTAGTCAGGTCAAGCGCAGGTTGTTTGAGGTGCACAATAGAGAGTATGAGAACTTCTCCCTGCAACCTAGTGAGAGCATTGATGGAATGTTCAGTCGTTTTCAATCGATTGTGAACAAGATCCATGCGAATGCAAGAAATATGGTGTTGCCTTATGATGACCATGAGCAAGCTTGCAATCTTCTCTATGTTCTAGATCAGAGTATTTTGCAACTGAAGAAAGAGTCTATAGTTGAGTCAGCTGGCTATGAGACCATTTCCATAGATGAGCTTTATAGCAAGTTGAAGGCTTCAGAGGTTGACTCTCAGGTATATGCAAAGATGAGTGGAACAACTCCCAAGAGCCTAGCTCTTATGTCTGGCCCCAGCTATGGTTGTGCTGCTAACCCTAAACCTTATGTTGCTTATGCTTTGTCTTTGATTTGAGCTATAAAGGAGGAGCTTGAAGGATTAGATGATGAGAAGTTATGCCTACTGTCCAACAAGCTCCAATGCCTCCACTCCAACATGATGTGCCGCAGAAGATGTGACAAGCTCCAGTGCTACGAGTGCAGGAAGACGGACCACTTCATCGCCGACTGCCCCCAGAGGAGAGCTCAGGAGAAGTACTCCGCCGGCAAGCACAAGGGCCAGTATGTCTCCGACAAGAAGAAGGTCAAGTACAAGGGCAACAAGAAGAAGCGGTCATTCTTCAACAAGAAGGAGTTTGTCAAGCTATACCAGAAGCATGCCCAGGAGTGCGACCGTGCTTTCCTCGCCAGCCTCAGCGACTGTGACGGTATCTCAAGTGACTCTGACTCCGACAGCGACGACGATGATGAGAAGAAGATCGTCGGGCATGCTGGACTCTGCCTCTTCGGTGATGAGATCGGCTACTGCACTATGGCGCTCGCAAGAGATCAAGCCGACTCCACTAATTCGGATGTCTGCAACAAGTTCAACACCGAGCCTCATGTACACTGCTTTGAAGAACCAAGATCGCTTGCTTAGAGTGGCTGCTAAGAACCTTAGGCTTGCAAATGCTAAGGCTGCTACTTTAGAGGTTGAGCTTGAGACTGTCAAGTCTAAACTTGCATGTGCTTTGGATGATCTTGCTGTGTCTAAGAAAGCTTGTGATGTTGCTGATGAGATAGAATGCATTGATTGTTAGGTCTTAGCTGTTGAATTGATTGAGTTATGCTCTAAGCATGCTAGTAATGTAGATTTGCTTTTCTCTACTATTGCAGCATTAGAGGAGATGAAAGCTAGGCCAACTTTGCTTGGTGCTTGTGCTGTATGTCCCACTCTTAGGAAGGAGTTAGAAAAGACTAGGGCTGCTTTGAGAAAGTTTGAAAAGACTGCTAGCCCTATTAGTGCTGATTGTGCTAAGTATGAAGGAATTAGAGGTAGACTTGATGATTTGGCCATTTGAGAAGGTCTAGCTAGAAGATGAGAATACCTATCTTAGGACCATTCTCAGTTGAATTTTGGCTAAGGAGCCACATCTTGGCATGATTATTTCCTCTTTCAAGTTGAGTGACAAGTTGGGGGTTGGCTACCACTACACCTAGGCTGATTTTGATCAGTTGTATGGGAAGATAGGTGACTTGAGTGGGATTCCCATTAGTGAGAAGTTCCCTGTTACCCATGACAAGCCCTACTTCGAGCATGGGAATCCTAAGGATAGGGTGTGGATAGAGAAGCCAAGGGATCCACCCAAGAAACAAGTGTGGACTCCCAAACCAAACTTTGTTAGGAACCCACTTAACACTCTTCCTGTGAGGAATTTAGTTGACTCACCACTTGAGAGCTCTAAGTAAGGGGCTAAGAGGAATGCGCCTTCTAAGCCCACTTCTTAGCTTAAGACCCAGAGCCAACTTAATGGTGCTCCACCCAAGAGGTATGTGCATGACTACTGCCATAGGGAGGGTCACTTGGTGGAGTTTTGCTACCGCAGAATGAGAGCTGAGCGTAGAGAGGTTGAGTTGAGGAATGAGGACAGGTAGTACCAGGGTGGTTGGCTTGTTGTTGCACCTCGATGTGGGGATAGGCAAGACCTCTGGCCACGTCATGTAGGTGGAGTTAGAGGAGACCGTTTTCCTCACGGTGCTCCAAGTGGTGGATGCTTTGCCGGCAGGGCACCGGGTTGTGAGCAGTACGACTTTGGTCCTCCTCGCCGAGGATTTGATAGCTACGATGGACCACACTTTGCTAGACATGGTGACCGGTAGTCTCAGTTTGTGCGGGACAGGGGTTCTGGGATGTTTGACTGTGATATTGCTAACCCTTCTTTTGAGCAAATGGCTTGACACTAGTTTGCTTCTTTTTAGACTAACCCCTGTGTTGGACCATATGCTCACCCCATGAACCACTATTGATGCAAGATGGAGGCATAGAGAACATATGGCTCATGGATTTCGGTTGTTCATGCCACATGACCGGCAATCACAGATGGTTCTCCAGTCTCACCCCAGTGAGCTCCAACGAGCACATCATTTTTGGGGATAAAGGTATAGGTAAGGTGAAAGGCGTTGGCGCTATTCCTGTTTTGAGAATTTTGTTCTAAGGGAAGTTGCGTTGGTTGCTAACCTTGGTTAAAACCTTCTCTCTATTTCGCAACTTCATGATGAAGACTTTGAGGTTCAGTTTCAAGAAAGGTTGTTCATGAGTTTTGGATTCTCGAGAAAATCTTGTTTGCCCTGTGTTGCCTTTTGGGAAGATTTTTCATGTTGATTTCTCGAGCTCCCCCGGTCCTTCTCACTGTTTGGTGGCTAGTCCCTCTTCTGATTTATGGAAGGGGCATAGGAGGCTAAGCCATTTAAGCTTTGATTTGCTTGCAAAGCTTAGCTCACTTGACCTAATCCGAGGATTGCCCAAGTTGAAGAGTGAGCGTGACCTTGTTTTCCATCCTTGTCACCACGGGAAGATGGTTGCTGCTTCCCACACCTATGAATTAGGTGATGATGGATCGCCTAGGAGAGATTCTTCATATGGACAAGGTTGGTCCTGCTCGGGTGAGGTCTGTTGGTGGGAAGTGGTACATTCTCATGATCATGGACAATTTTTCTCGCTGGTCTTGGGTGCATTTCATGGAATCGAAGGATAAGGCTTTGAGTTTGTTCATGACTTGGTTTTGAGGTTGAGAAATGAATCTAATCATGCCATGAGAGCTATATACAGTGGCAATGGCTCGGAATTCAAGAATGATCGTTTCAAATCCTTTTGCCATAGCCAAGGTCTTAAACACCAGTTTTTGTCTCCATTTCTCCCCCAGCAGAATGGTGTGGTAGAATTCAAGAATCAGACCCTTGTTGAGATGGCTAGGACGATGCTCGATGAGCATAGGACTCCTAGGAAATTTTGGGCTGAGGCGATAAACACATATGAGTTGCGGTTCTCTCCGACCGCATTTCTCTCCGAGCCCTTCTTCATAAGACCCCAAATGAGTTGCAGTTTGGGTGGTAGCCAAAAGTGAGTCACCTATAGGTGTTCTACTATAGGTGTTTTGTGCTCAAGCAGGGGAACTTGGACAAATTCGAACCTCGCAGTTCTGATGGAGTTTTTCTTGGCTATGCCATGCATTCGCGTGCATACCGCGCTTGGCTCTTGGACTCCAATAGGATTGTTGAGACTTGTGAAGTTACATTTGATGAAACTATGCCTTGCACAACCCCTGGCTTTGAGCTTGCTAGTGATGCTAAGTTAGGTACTACCATCTTTAAGGATGAGGAAGAAGATGAAGGTGTTTCTAGTGATATTGCACCTGCTACAGCTTCAGAACGTGCTGCATCGCTTTCAGAGGATGGGGAGTGAGCTCCAGTACCTTCTCCTTCGACTACTTAGGAGCTACCTCCACAAGATCCACCGGTACATGCAGCAGGGCCCACTGAGGATGCAGGGAAGGTGACCTTCGAGCCACAACCGTCTCAGATGGTCCAGTGGGATCACCCTTTGACGAACATCAATGGTGACCTAAATGAGTGAGTGAAAAGATCCAGGTCCACTTCTCTTGCTATCTTTGCACACTCTGCTTTTGTACCTTCTTTCAAGCCCCATGATGTTCGACACACTATGCCTGATCCGAATTGGGCCAATGCCATGCATGAAGAGCTAGAAAATTTTGAGAGGAACCAAGTTTGGGTTTTAGTCGAGCCTCCACCACAATGCAATCCTATAGGTACTAAGTGGGTGTTTAAGAACAAGCACGGAGATGATGGAGTTATGGTGAGAAACAAGGCTAGGCTAGTTGCTCAGGGTTATTTCCAGAAAGAGGGGATACATTATGAAGAGACTTTTGCCCCTGTAGCTAGATTAGAAGCCATTCGCATTCTCTTAGCTTTGGCAGCTTCAAAGGGTTTAAGCTGTTCCAAATGGATGTGAAGAGTGCATTCCTGAATGGATATATAGAGGAAGAAGTCTATGTGAGGCAGCCCCCAAGCTTTGAGCATCCCAAGTATCCTAACCAAGTGTTCAAGTTGCAGAAGGCTTTGTATGGCCTGAACCAAGCTCCTCGGGCTTGGTATAAGAGACTTAGGAAATTCCTATTTGCCTAGGGTTCTGAGATGGGGAGTGTGGACAAGACTCTATTTTTGCAAAAGCATGGAAATGATCTTTTGATCGTTCAGATATATGTGGATGATATCATCTTTGGTGGCTCTTCTCATGCATTTGTGAGCAAGTTTTTAGAGCAGATGAGGAAGGAGTTCGAGATAAGCATGATGTGGGAACTTTAGTTCTTCCTAGGGCTCCAGATCAGGCAGATTCCATAGGGTACCTTCGTCCACTAGAGCAAGTACATGAGGGATCTACTCCGGAAGTTCGTGATGGCGGATGCTTCACCTCAAATGACTTCGATGAGTACATCCACCATGCTGGACAAGGACGAAGATGAAGAGGAGGTTAATCAGAAGGTATACCAAGGGATGATCTGTTCGTTGATGTACCTGACTGCCATGAGGCCGGATATACAGTTCGTTGTAGTACTGTGCGCTCGTTTTCATGCATCTCCAAGGGCGTCACACACCGCTGTGAAGCGGATCCTGAGGTATGTCAAGTTTACCCTAGAGTCTGATTTGTGGTACTCCGCAGATTCGTCGCTTTCCCTCCTCAGCTATTCTGATGCTGACTTTGCGGGATGCCGGTTGGATCGCAAGTCGACTTCCGGTACCTGCCAGTTCTTGGGTACCTTTTAGTCTCCTAGTCCTCTCGCAAACAATCTAGTGTATCCCAATCCACTTGTGAGGCTGAATATGTAGCTGCTGCTAGTTGTTGCTCCCAGATCATATGGATGTTTGGTGCTTTGAAAGATTATGGCCTAACCTATGGGAGGGTACCACTCTTGTGTGACAGTTTTAGTGCCATTAGTGTTGCTAAGAATCCAAGTGCTCCATTCTAGAACCAAACACATAGATGTGAGATATCACTTTCTGAGAGATAGCTATGAGAAAGGCCTCATTGATGTAGTGCATGTCACAAGTGAGAACGAAGTGGCTGACATCCTAACTAAATCCCTAGACCTATAGGACTTCACCCGTTTGCGAGCGGAGTTAGGGGTTTGCTTTCCCTTTTAGTCAAAGGGAGTTTTGTTAGCTTTTAGGTTTTGTTTTGAGCTTCTTTTGCTTTGGTTTTCCTTTGCTTCTTTATGCATGTTTGTACCATAATCATGCATTGCATCATGTACATTTGTAGTATACACTAGCACTTGAGCTCGATTGGAATGACTTGCTAGTTTTTGCTCGTGCTATGATGTATAGTAGTATGCTTGATCATGGTTGGCTAGAGCTCACTTGGATCTATTGTATACTATGTGAAAGCTTAGTCTTTTTGTTTTCTTGAAAATCATAAAGTTGATCACCACTTGACTTGGCAATCTAGCATGTGTAGGAAGTTGAATGCTTGTCCTATCTTTCCATGCTTGGTTGTTCTAGTTATCTACCTTTGCTAGGAAGTTGAATGCTTGTCCTATCTTTCCATGCTTGGTTGTTCTAGTTATCTACCTTTGCTAGTTTATGCCTAAGCTTTCATAATACCTTGCCTAATCTAAACTGTGAATTAATTTCCATACATTGGTATCTGTTTGAGCTGAAATGAGAATATCCAGGTGCATTTGCTTTATCTCACTGACTTGGTTTGAGATTGCTCACTCTTGCACTTTGGTGAGAACTTGGACCTAGCTGTGGATGACTAAAACCGTGTCTTAAGCTTCTGATGGTCTTTCTAGGCCTAGGCTTCGCATTGGTTGGTAAGAAGTGGCATGACTAGCAAATAACCCCTGGCACATGTTTAGATTTTGCTTGAAATGAGAATGCTAAATCTAAAATTGCAAGTCTCTGAATTGCTTATGGCTTGTTGGATATGCTCAGGTTAGGATTAGCACACCTTGTATGCACTGCTAGCATTTTGCTGTTCATACCTATCCTGCTAGATGCTACTCATGTTGGTGATGTTTTCTTTTAAACTAAATCTGAAAATCATGCTTTCCTCTTCACTTGAGTAGATAGGTTCTCTTGAGCTTGTTGCATGCCCTATTTCCCTCACATGCTCTGTATGCTAGAACTTGTACCTGCTAGCTTTCCATTCCTTTTGAGCTCTTTGTTTCACCTAGTTGCATTTGCACAACATTTTTCTCATGGGCATGGGACTTGATGTGTGCATTGTCAATAAGGAAGAGAGCGGAGTCACCAACCAAGAGGGAGAGGTAACCTCTTGGAGAGTTGGGAGATTGCATCATTCTAGGGGGAGAGCTTGCATTGTGAGATGGGCTGAAATGCAGGGAGAATTGGAGTTTTAGCATCTCTGTTGACCAGCTGTGTTGAGCCTTTGCCTCTTTCTGGAGGAGCTGGTCCTTTGCTTCTAGCATGATTGTGTTGAGCTCTGCCTCTTTCTTTAGGTGTCATGCTTTGTTGATCGGCTATGTTGAGCAGTTACCTTTGTCTTAGGGGGCTGATCTTTTGGTTTTGCTCTTGTTCACTTCCAGTGCTCCCGTTTCTGTCTTTCTTTAGCTTTTGAGCACTTTGGTTTTTCTTTGTTTTTATTTCTTTTACTGTTCTCTTTCTTTTTCTATGATTTCAGGTGGTTCGTGAGGGTGTTGACAAGGCACTCATTGTTGAAGATCATAATCTCTTGATATCTACCGGCAATTATCCACCAAATGAAGCAAAGCATGTGAATAAAATGGACTAACCCCTACTACTAATGAGTTCCACAAGATGTACATGAATATTTGGACGCAAGTACCAAAAAACACATAAAACAGCTGAAAACGTATCAAGGATCAAAGATGGGCATTGCAGGTAAAAGTGGCTGGGTCGGCCGACCATGGGTCATGGTCGCCGACCACCTGCTGGGTCACCCGACCAAGTGGCACGGTTGGCCGACCCTACCCCTAGCCGCCCGACCTTCCCTCGGAGCCCAAATGCCATGTCATCGATCCAAACCTGCAAGGAAACACAAAGGCAGTCTAATCCAATCATCAAACAAAGCTATCCAATGTATCCAAGGGCCGAAGGACCACCAAACCATGGATCAGTGATGTCACTCATCCAGGAGAGGAGCCATGCAACCAATCGAAGCAGGACACATGGTCGCCCGACCTCATGCATGCTCGGCCGACCATGCAAGGCCCTCATGTTACACGTGCACCAACCGTTTCAACTGCCAACTAACATGAGGAAGCAAGATCAAGCCGTTGGAGGGCCAAGTCGGTGGATCGAGCGGATCGCCTAACCATGGGGCTAGGTTAGCCGACCCCCTACATGGTCGGCCGACCACCGCCTTACCCCCCAAACCGACCTAAGCCACCTATAAATACCCCCCTCACTTGCTGGACTATAAATAGGCCCCGAGAGCTCATTTGTCAAAGTGTGGAGAAGTTGAGAGCTACATTCTACCTTAGAGAGTGCCATTTTCCACATCTTAGTGGTTAGGATAGTCTTGGGAGTTAGAGTGAGTCGAGCTTTGCCTCGGAGTTCTCGGAGATATCTCTGAGTCTGCGGTAAAGTTCTTGTATCTTTGTACTCTTATCATCAGTATAATATATTTATGTTTTACTTTATTTCTATCTCTTTGCAAGTGTGGTGTACCTTTCTTTGCATAGTTGCTAGGCTTAGGCTGTGGTTATCTTGGTTAGTCAAGTCCAGTTATTCTTGCCGGTGCTATAATCCAACCTGTACGACAGGCTCTGGTTAGGTCCTCTCCTCTGATCAAGGACGATCTATTGTTACTCAAGCTTTGCTTGAGTACGTTTATAGCGTGCCATCCTCTCCACGCAGATTTGCTTAGTAGCCCCACTCTGTGACAGCGTGTGGTGTGCCTCTGTAGTCCAGGCCCGTTCGTTCGGGAGGCTCGTAGGTGATAGCCGGGTTCTCTTTCGGTGGTCAACTATCTACCCTCTGACCCCTCGAGGGCGCTAGAATTTCGCTCGACGCGAGACCCTGACTTGTTTACTTGAGTTTCCTTAGTTAACCACGACATAGTCTTTGCAGCCGAATAGAATAGAGTTTCGGAACTTTATCTCACTCGTTGTCCTCCCAGGCAACTATACCTCTCTACGTGTATCTTAGGTAGTTTATTTACTTTTTCACCATACACCTATCTTTATCAGATTTACCACTGTCTAGATACTAGTTGTTACATTTATTGAAGTACGGTGACTTCGATTTGAGTTTATCCAATTATACTCTCTTGCCTACCGCTTCCCTGTGGATAAATACGATACTCGGAATACTCTGGGTGAAAGGCTATAGCGGTCTCCGTGCGCTTGCGGAGTAAAACCTGTTAAGGCTAAGAGATGCCAACAAGCTTTTCTGGCGCCGTTGGCAAGGACGCAATAGGCAGAGATATAATTGATAATCTCTTTTCGAACCCCAGTGTCTTTATAAAAATACCAACTAGTCTTTAGCAGGCTCACTTGTCTCTGTTGTTTTTGTTGTGGATGCAACAGAGGGGTGTATGACCAGTTACAACCTACCGGTAAACTTCCACAATAATATAGAGGCCTTGCTCTGAAGAGTCCGTTCAAAGACTGTTCACGGGCAGAGACCTATATCGACGGAACTTGAATCATTTGCATCAACGAGTCGTACTCCATTCACCAACGTCATGGCTGAAAAGACCATCCATGAGTTCTCCATTCCCTCCAGCAACAACGTTCCTATGGGACCCGAAGTGCAAGCGGGAGAGAACTTTGGGCTCAAACCCGAAGTTATTCACATGGTTCAAGCTATCCCATTCTGCGGACTAGCAACTGGAAGATGCCAACAATCATCTACAGCAATTCCTAGAAATCTGCAGCACATTCACAATGAAAGGTGCATCCCCCGACGATGCCAAGTTACGCCTCTACCGTGCAACATTCAATACATGGGATGCGTTCTCTAACGCATTCCTTGCCAAGTATTTCCCCTTGGGGAAGACCAATGCATTGAGGAACAAGATCTCGAAGCTTTCAACAGCTCACAGATGAAACAGTGGCAGAGGCCTGGGAACGATTACAAGAGTACATCGCGGCCTGCCCCCACCATGGAATGGAACAATGGCTTATCATCTAGAGCTTCTTTCATGGATTGAACCACTCAGCACAAGAGCACCTGGATGCAGCCGCCGGAGGATCCTTCTTATCCCAGAGTGTGAGAGCCGCCAAGGATCTCATTGAAAAGATAGCCACAAATCAGGGATGGAAAGAAGAGAGGTCTAGTTACCCGATCCTGTGGAGTCCATCACATCGACAGCACCGACATGCTCGCCGCCAAGATGGACTTGCACTTAAAGAAGCTAGAAGACAGTCCTGAGACCGCTCCAGTCCAGGCCCTCGATGCTCGCATGACTTGTGAAGTCTGCGGGAATACAGGGCACTCGGGGAACAGCTGCCCTGAAACTCGACCGGAGGATGCCAATTTCATCGGTAATTCTAGCAACTTCAACAACGCGAGTCGTCCTCAACCAGGCTGGAATTCAAGACCGTATGTTGACGGTCGTAATCTCATTATATCAACCGTCAATTATCCACCAAATGAGGCAAAACAAGTTAATAATAATTCACTAACCTTGCGACTAATGAGTTCCACAAGATGTACATGAATATTTGAATGCAGGTACCAAAACGCACACAAAATGGTTGGAAATACAGCAAAAACCAAGGATGAGCCAGATTGGTCCAATGGCATGGCCGCCCGGCCAAGTGCCATGGCCGCCCGACCATAGGGTGTGGCCGCCCGGCCACCCCTCAGGCCATGCAGAGCCACGTCACCGTGTGACATGGTCTCCCAACTACCTAGGTTGCCACATCATCGATCCTACGTACAAACAAACACAAAGTGGTGAAGATCCGGCCATACAAGAAAGCATCCAATGTATCCAAGGGTCACAAGTCGTTGGGATGAGGATTGGTGATGTCAAGGATCCGAGAGAAGTAACATGCAACAAATCGGGGGCAGACACATGGCCGCCCGACCACTCTTCGGCGCATTTTTCACGTGCAACTAACCGCCTCAACTGCCAACCTGACCTAGGAGAGCAATATCAAGCATTGGATCTTTGAAGTCGGTGCATCAAGTGGCCGCCCGGCCACCGACCTACCCCCTTAACTGACCTAGCACACCTACAAATACCCCCCCCCCTCACTTTCTAGGCTATAAATAGACCCCGAGAGCTCATTTGTAGGGGTGTGGAGTTGAGTTCAAGTTCTATCTTAGAGTGCTACACTATTCTCATAGTAGTTAGGATAGTCCTGGGAGTTAGAGTTGAGTCGAGCTTTGCCTCGGAGTCTCCGGAGTTATCTTCGAGTCTGTGGTAAAACTCTTGTATCTTTTGGATTCAGATTAACTTCAATATAATTTCAGTTATATTTTACTCTAAGTCTATCTCCTGCGAGTGTGGTGTACCTTTCTTTTGCACACATGCTAAGCATAGGTTGTGTTTAACTTTGTCATTCAATTCTTGTTATTCTTGCCGGTGCTATAACTCAACCCTAGACTTAGACGCTAGGCTCTGGCTAGATCCTCGCCTCTGATCAAGGACGATCTATCAGTTGTTCAAGCTCCGCTTGAACACGTTTATAGCGTGTCAACCTCTCCACGCAGCTTGTAGAAAGAGTGTGGAGAAGTGAAGTTATCCCTTAGCTTGTAGAAAGAGTGCCTCTTGTATCAAGGAGAGTAGTGAGGAGAAGAGTGCGGGAGCCGGATTTCTCTCCGCTCCCATACTTGTATTCTCAGCGGAAGGATATTCAATTCCAGGATTGAGTAAAGTTCCTTGTCCTCTACCTTTGTTATTTCATACTTACTTTGCTTTCATACTTAGTCTTATACTTGTCTGTTTACGGGAACCTTGTGCATGCTTATAGTGTTGGCTATATAGTAGTGCTTGCTTTTTTGGCTCATTACCGGTTAGTAGTAGACTCTCTGAGTGGCACGACGATGTTCATACTTAGAGTTTACCTTAGTTGGTCGGCTATCCCATGCAGCTCTGGTTGGTAGACACATTAGGTGACAGCTTTTGTGTTCTCAGTATTCCAATCCCGTACGTTCGGATAGACTCGCTGACGATATAGCCTTATCCTGTAGTACCCGCCTTTCTCGGCTGGGTAATTAGCACTCTGGTGTCTGGCAGTGGTGCTACAGCTTTGGTGTCTATGTTTACATGATAAGTATATCTCTTTGCATGCTTAGTATAGTAAGGTGATCTAACATTTGTCGAGAACCTGCTCCCCTATCTTTTATCCTCTACATCGCTAGCTTCACTAGTTTGGTTGGTTGTGTTACGTGTTATTATACTCCTCGTTCTCTGTGGATTCGATACCCTGGAATACTCTTGGGTGAAAGAGCTACAACGCGTTTACCGTGTGCTTGCGGAATTATATCTGAAGGCTAAAGGAACACCAACAGCCGCCATTTTTGGGACCCTGACCGTCCAAGACCAACGCACTGCTGGGATGGCGCAACAACTTAACCAGGTTGATGAGTGCACTCAGGTTATCCAGCAGACTCAGAACGAGCACTACAACCGCCTCCTAGAAATTGAAGCGACAGCCCAGCGCACCTTCGACGAGTCCCAGCGTTTCTTCCAGTACCACGGGTACTACCCCCAGTAGCTTCATTGAAGCTTGGAGGGAACCCAATCGATAGCCGGGTATGTCAATCCCCTTGCTCACTGCACCACCCATGTATCTGCCTTGAGAGAGATCACTAGTAATGATTAGTTTAATTTAGTTTGTTTCATTTCAGTTATATTTATGTTTTAAAAAAAATTGGACCATAATAACTCCCATGCTCGAATGATAAATTCACATGCTAGCTTCATTTTGGAGATGATGAATAGTTGCTCTATCAAGTGAATGATTTAATTCTTGCATATGATTTATGCTTAGCTTAGTTTTGAGTTGTGAATAAAAGAAGTAAACCCAAAGTTCTACCTTGTGGATGCCATTTGTGATAACAAGCCTAAGTTGTTGCGAGATGATGATATGACTTAAATGTGGGATGATTCTTTCATGTTCCTGGTAGGATGAACATCTTCAGGTTTTTATGTTTAAAATGACAAAATATAGCTCCCCATCGGTCATAAATGCCTACCAGAGCCAAAAAAATGCTTCAAATAGTTGAAACCGCTACGAAGAGCTACTTAGATATGTTTTGAGCTTTGTCAAATTTTGAGTCTCTTTGAGTAGAAAAATCACCTTCTATTGATAGCTGGAGTACAGAAGCATAAAATGCAAATGATCCATTCCAGGACTTTGCATCCACCAAAAAGTCTCCAAATACTTCTCATAATCCCTGAGCCTTCAAATCCAAAGGAGTAAGGGTATGGAGCTAAAAAAAGGCACGCAGAAGCATGGCAAAATGCGTGCAAATGCACGGCAAAATGAAAAGCATGCAAGTTCAAGCATGGCAAAAATAAATAAAAGCTCCATATCACCTCCAAATTCATAAAAGGCTACAAGGGATGAAAATCAAGAGAAGGAGACGCCCACCATTCATACTCCAGCAATCAAATAGAAGAAGTGATAGAGTACACTCTTTGGTCCAATCTTTGTCTTAGCAAAATAACATCCTAAGTGTGCCACATCTCCCTACCTAAAGCTCCACAAAGGCCTTAGTGTTGGAAAATGTTGGCCAACTCATGGCCCTTGGTGAGGAAACACCTTTGAGCGACCGAGAGTACCTTGGAGAAGCTTCTTTGTTTTGAAAATTTAGAAAACACCTGAGAAGGACATCCAAAAAGGGCAAGTCAGAAGTACTCCTGCAATAAAGTCATTCCATCTCCCAACCGCCCAAGGCGAGGTAAGCAAAAAGATGCACCACAGGTATTACACAAGGTGAACTTCAATTATTTCACTACTTGGAACAAAAGTTTGAGTATTGAATCATGTATAAGAATTCATCTTCATCTTCGATATTGCAGCAACTCCTGATCCACTTTCAATCTTAACTTTGCTCGAGGATGAGCAAAAGTTTAAGCTTGGGGGGGTGTTGACGGTCGTAATCTCACGATATCTACAGTCAATTATCCACCAAATGAAGCAAAGCATGTGAATAAAATAGACTAACCCCTACTACTAATGAGTTCCACAAGATGTACATGAATATTTAGATGCAGGTACCAAAATACACATAAAACAGCTGAAAACGTATCAAGGATCAAAGATGGGCATTGCAGGTAAAAGTGGCGTCCTGGTCGGCCGACCACCTGTGGGTCGCCTGACCCAGTGGCAGGGTCGGCCGACCCTGCCCCTGGCCGCCTAACCTTCCCTCGAAAGCAAGATCAAGCCGTTGGAGGGCCAAGTCGGTGGATCGGGCGGTCGCCCGACCATGGGGCTAGGCCGACCAACATGGTCGGCCGACCACCGCCTTACCCCCCAAACTGACCTAAGCCACCTATAAATACCCCCCTCACTTGCTGGACTATAAATAGGCCCCGAGAGCTCATTTGTCAAAGTGTGGAGAAGTTGAGAGCTACATTCTACCTTAGAGAGTGCCATTTTCCACATCTTAGTGGTTAGGATAGTCCTAGGAGTTAGAGTGAGTCGAGCTTTTCCACGGAGTTCTCGGAAATATCTCTGAGTCTGCGGTAAAGTTCTTGTATCTTTGTACTCTTATCTTTAGTATAATATATTTATGTTTTACTTTATTTATATCTCTTTGCAAGTGTGGTGTACCTTTCTTTGCATACTTGCTAGGCTTAGGCTGTGGTTATCTTGGTTAGTCAAGTCCTATTATTCCTGCCAGTGCTATAATCCAACCTGTACGCCGGGCTCTGGTTAGGTCCTCTCCTCTGATCAAGGATGATCTATTGTTACTCAAGCTTTGCTTGAGTACGTTTATAGCATGCCATCCTCTCCACACAGATTTTCTTGGTAGCCCCACTCGGTGACAGTGTGTGGTGTGCCTCTGTAGTCCAGGCCCATTCGTTCGAGAGGCCCGTAGGTGATAGCCGGGTTCTCTTTCGGCGGTCAACTATCTACCCCCTGACCCCTCGAGGGCGCCAGAATTTCGCTCGACGCAAGACCCTGACTTGTTTACTTGAGTTTCCTTAGTTGACCTCGACATAGTCTTTGCAGCCGAATAGAATAGAGTTTGGGAACTTTATCTCACTCGTTGTCCTCCCAGGAAACTATACCTCTCTACGTGTATCTTAGGTAGTTTATTTACTTCTTCACCATACACCTATCTTTATCAGACTTACCCCTGCCTAGATACTAGTTGGTACATTTATTGAAGTACGGTGACTTCGATTTGAGTTTATCCAATTATACTCTCTCCCCTGCCGCTTCCCTGTGGATAAATACGATACTTGGAATACTCTGGGTGAAAGGCTACAGCGGTCTCTGTGCGCCTGTGGAGTAAAACCTGTTAAGGCTAAGAGACACCAACACTCATCAAGGAGGAGATTGAGGGCACTTAAGTGTACCGAGTCCGGTCTTTCGTCTTGGCTGTGATGAGCATTTGTCAATACCGAAGTCTTTCTAAAGGAAGAGCGAGCAGAAATCCACCTAAGTGTGACCTGGTGGCAGCTCCCGAGTGTGAATGAGACGTGACAAAATCCTTGCCAAGTGGACCGGTAGGTGGCTTGGGTTGAGGCCCAAGTTAGGCTTGGCCCATAAGAGTGACCTTGAGTGCCGGACGATGTCGTGAGCTGTAAAATCACTCAAGACTGGAGGCTCAACTATCGTTTCTTGGTTCAAGCGTCAAAACCAGGGGCTCGGTTGCCGGTATCCCAAAACCGGAGTTACCCCCAAGGAATGAGCTACTTGGACACATGGAGGACATCGGGACAAGGCGGAGAAACCAAAGTTGCTAGGACTCCATCGTGGTCGTTCATCCGAGTTATTGCGGTCTTTTCTAGCCCCTACGGGCCTTCTTAGTGTAAGAGTCTGTATGTTAGGGGGTCTAGCTACAAAATAGCCCTAGGGCTTAATTTGTAGTATAAATAAGGAGAGGGCTGGTCATTAGTCCTTCTCTTGGCTGGTTTTAGGGTTTGCTTAAACTTTGGTTTAGGCACCATTTTCGTTTCCAAGCAAGAGCTTCAAGTTTAGAGGGTCTTAGAGTGATCTAGCCCCATTGTAAGTGGGTACGAAGTGGGAGGCAGCTTGGAGAACGAGTTCCACCTTGTAATCTGTCCTTGTGACCTGTTTTGAAGGGCAATTGAGTGGATTTCGTGGCCAGGTCTTGAGTTCTTGTGTGCAGAATTTCTCCTCCCCCTTCTCCCTCTAGTTTTTGGTTGAAATCTCAAGGGCTCTTGTTGTTTTGGTTTGCCTATGAGATTTCCCCTTCTCTTTTGATGTTTTGGACTTGCAAGGATGTGGAGATTATGTCTTAGAACATCTCAATCCTGCAAGATTGCCACTAGCAAGTCGGATTTGAGTTTTCCCCTTTCTTGCCCAAAGACTCTCCTCTTCACGAGATCTGAAATTCTTGCTATTCCCATGATCTGTGTCAGTGGATCTTTTGGTAAAAGCTTTGGAATAGGGTCTAGATAGTCTATGCCAAATTTTGTGAAGTTTGGAGAATATTTGGTCAAGTTTAGGTTTTGGGGGCTCATTTTCTGCAGCTTTGTCGGACAGTCCGGTGTGCTACCGGACAATCCGATGGGTGCTATCGGACAGTTCGGTGTGTGCTACTGGATAGTCCAGTAGGTGGCTGTGTAGGCAGCTCTATCGGATAGTCCGGTGTGCTACCAGACAATCTGGTGTGTGCTACCGGAAAGTCCGGTGTTGGCCTGGCTGTGGTCTTCTTTGGCTCTTTTTGCTTGGGTGTTTCGCTGAGACTTTTGGCTGGTGTCTCTCTATTGTATGCCCATACTTGAACTCATCAGTTGATCTAGAGAGGCACTTGATTGTGTAGAGTGGTTGGTAGGGCTCGCTAGCCTAGGTTTTGGTCTCTTTCGCTTTCGTTTGTTTCATGGGCGTTTGAGCGACTTTGTTCTGCTGTTTCGCTGCCCCTTTGAGGCCTAGGGTCAATAGCACTCAGTTGCTATGTGATCTTCCTTAGTAGAGAAGCGAGGATTTTAGGGGTTGCAAGTTTTAGGTGTTGACCTTTTCACCCCCCCCCTTCTAGGTCGCCCTTTCAGTCCTCAGCTTCAAATTTCCCTTCCATGCTTGTGTTTGGTTTTTGGACATCTTGAGCAACTTCTTCTTTTATTATTTCTTTTTAGTTTTACGCTTTTCTTCTTGTCTTTGTTCTATTTTAGGTTACAGGTTGAAGGTGTTGACAATGCACTGATCAAGAGGGAGATTGAGAGCCAATGGACTAGGTCCATTGCCTCGGGAGTGATGACTGATTGTCAACGGAAGTCAAGACCTAGAAGGACTTGGGAACAACCCCTCCGATGGACTGGAGGTAGATGTAGAAGAAAGACCTTCAAAGGACAGGAGGCATGCTCGGCGTTGGTCGGCAATGAGAATTCGGTACATGGAGGGGCGGCACAGCAAAGGCAAGTGTAAGACCTCCGAAGGCCTGTGAGGCGATCCCGATGGACAGAGGATGCTGGGTGCCACCATGGTACTCCAACCTAAGTGCATGGCGCGAAGACGTGTGAGGGCGTTGGCAGATTTGCTCAAATCCATCACCCTACCACCATGTTACCAAGACTCGGCAAATAGACTAAATTCTCATCGAGATAGAGTGGAGTCAGCTGTTCCAAGGCCAGGAAGGAAATCCTAAAGTTTCCCAGTTTTTGACTTCAAAACTGGGGGACGATCGGTGGATTTGGACTACTGGCCACGTGGACATCATACTGAAGATTGCGTGCAACCGAAGAAGATCAAGACTCCATTGCAGTCGTCCGTCCTCTAGAAAGTTGGGTCTTCTCCAGTTTAGCCCCTACGGGCGTTTCTGTAATATAGGGGTCTTAGTGTAAATAGAGTCAGTTAGACCTGGGTTATAAATACCCAAGTGGCTGGTCATTTAGATGACTCTTCCACCTCTAGAAACCCTAGGTTTAGCTTTCCAACCAGCCAAGTGCTAATCTAGGATTTGGAGTCCCCTAGAGCTAGTACTTTGCATGAGTGGGAGGATGAAGGGTGGTAGGCTATGAGGAACCTTGTGTAAACTATTTTCTCATCTTAATCCAAGGAAGATTCATCCCTAGATTGAGTTCATGTGTGCAGCCCCCTCCCTTCCCCCTCTCTAGTTTGGATTTTTAAATGAAACTCGGAGGCTTTTGGTGATTTGTGTTTGCCTGCGAGTTAGTTCGCTTCTTTTGGTGTTTGGGACTTGCTAGGACATGGAGATTATGACCTAGCTTTGGATTCCAATGAGCAAGTCATTCTTGAGTTTTCCCCTTTCTTGCCCAAATATTTTCCTCTTCGCGAGATCTGAAATTCCCACTAATCTTGTGATCTTTTTCAATAGATTTTTTCGGAATAGCTTTGGAATGGAGCTAGGATAGCCTGTGTCAAATCTCATGAAGATTGGTGAAGATTTGGTCAGGTTTTGGGTTTCGGAACTCAAGTTCCAGAGTTCCACCGGACTATCTGGTGCAACCACCGGACTATCCGGTGTTCCACTGGACAATCCTGTGAAGTGCAACGGACTATCCGGCGTTGGCCCTTATCTTGTCCTCTACTAGCCTAGTCCTATAGCCCACCGGACAAGTTACCAGATTATCCTGTGTCACCGGACAAGCCCACTGGATTGTCCTGTGCCAACGGACAAGTCCACCGGATTGTCCGATGAGCTACCAGACAAATGAACAGTAACTAGGGTAGATTGTTTTTATTTGGTGGTTTTCGCTTCCATCTTTTGCATCAACCTCGCATTTAGTGTTCCTCACCTCTATCTCATCCTCTTTGCTTGCTGTTTATTAGTAAGACGCATTCAGGTGCGGATTGGCCAAGTGAGATACTCTTTGCGTGAGTCTTTGCTTCCTTGTCTTGTGATCGCTCTCTTGGTCGTTGAGACAAGGGTTTTTCGCTGTGGTTTGGCTAGGTATGTACCTGATCAGTAAGCGGTACCTAGTGCTCTATTGGCATCATTTTTGAGTCGGGGTTTGAATTTGAGTTTTCAGCTACTCCTATTCACCCCCCCCCTCTAGTCACAGTCTTCGATCCTACACAAGAGGGGGGTGAATTGGACTTCTAATTTCAAAACTGAAAATAAAATCCTATCAATTAAGTACCAATTCACCTTGGAGCGCATGGCTCGGGATATGGAGGGTTCAAAGGACACTTCATCTTGCATCTCCAATCAGCAGGACATTGCACCTCCTCAGACCGATCAGGGTCGCAATGGTGAGGCTAACACCAACGCTTTGACATTTGGTCGCCCTAGGTCTATTGAGGAAAAAGGTTGTCATAGTCATTCTCCTTTACCATGAGCCTTTAATTGATAGAATTACTCCTCTTCAGTCGCCTAATATTTGTTTATCCATCAATCATTTTGTCTCTGTTTTGTTAAATTACTACACACACACACACATATATATATATACTCTTATTTATGGGTGCACCATAATTTATTGTATTATGTTATGTAATTTTGATATATGACTGATGGATTAAATTTCATCAGTCACCTATGTGACCATGTAAAATGTGATAGATGGATTGAATTTCGCCAGTCATCCAAGGAGCCTTTTGATGGATATCAGATGGTTATAAAATGTGACGGATGAGAAGTCATATAAGACACACCTTTGATTGATTAGGTTAATTTTTGGTTTTATAAAACTTTCCAAAGGCATTCTAGCGTGTGTATCCTATTTTATAATGGCATCTGGGCGAATCTTTTTTACAGGATGGCAAAGTGACAAAACTCAATTTCGATGGCGGTGAAATTCCAAATTTCTCGTCAAAACACCATGGTATTATGTACCTAAACGTGTAGCAATGAGAAACATCATTTACGGATTTATACTACTAGAAAATAATATGACGACAGAAACAACTATCTTTACAGATTCTTGGCTCAAATTAGTGGCTTGGCAGTGGTGCATCATAATTCTACATTCTAGCAATGTGGGTTCATGCATAGAATTTTTAAAGCTAAGATCACTCATTTCATAATCAAGTTCAAAGAATATCAATGGCGTTGAAGCAAACTATAGGTAATCATACTGGTCCTAGCATGACAGGGTTGTGAAAGGATCAATATGTCAAAAAAAGGGGTGAATTGGACTTTTAATTTCAAAACTTGAAATTAAATCCTATCGCCCAAGTCCCAATTCACCATAGTGTCTAGAAAGTGTGTCTGGATTGCTAACACGATAATAAAAGTTTTGCGACCTAGAGCCACAATTCTAGGAATGTAAATTGCGGGAAGTAAGTGCGGAAATTAATTGCGTGAAAGTAATGCAGAATGTAAAGGGAGAGAGATAATGCTATTTCTTTCCAAGGTATTGAGGAGTTGTGACTCCCCCATAGTCTGCGATTGGAGCTTCCAAGGTATTGAGGTTGGCAAGGTGACCCGCGCAAGAGGGTCAAGCTACCCTTTGATCTACGCAAAGATCAAGTGCTATCTTCGCGGATGTCCTTTTCCGCTTCGGAGTGGTGGACTTGAACCATGCACAATGTCCTGCGCAAAGGCCTTCTCTTGCTTCTTCCACAACATCTAGGAAGCTCGCAGGAGGCATGACTCACAAGCCATCGGTGATCGCGATCACCAAGAGTAACAAGCCTTGGTCTTCCATTGATTCAACCTTTCTCAAGAGGTTATCTCTCTTTAAAGTCACTTGATCCAAAGCTCAAAGATGTGTGAATTTGGTGCTCAATTGACCTTTGTGTGTGTATGAATTTATTCTGGTGGCAAAGGTAGCAAGTATAACGCATCGGACGATCCGGTGCTCACACCGAATGGTTCGGTGTGTAAAAAATAGGTTTTGCATTGTTTTAAGTCAAAACGGTACGTTTTTTTTTTTTGAAGGAGTTTATTGAGTTCAAACAAGTGAAGGTGATTGTGCTTTAGCACCTTTTATGTGTATCAGCTTTAGATAGGCTCAAAATTGAGAATAACATTGAGCAAGGTCAATCAAATTACTCACCTTGACCCTCTTGACACTACGATTGTCTACAAAGTAGCAAAAGAATCCCTAAGTGTCCTTATTTCGACTTTGCAACACTTAGAGCTAGCAATCCTTGATCTTCTCATTAGTATTTCAAAGCCGTTCTTCATTAAACCAAAGTTAAGGGATTTCCTATGGTCAACCAATGAGCATGATCATAATAAATTTATCCTTCATGTCATGAACTCATTAGTAACACAAATAAGGTTGTCACTAATCATTGAAAGCATTACATCCAAGGGTCGTTTTTCTCACAATCTCCCCCGCCTTTTTGGTGATTGATGACAAGAGTGGATCATATAAAATAAAGGAATTTAAGTACAATGCTGAAAGTAAATGACATGAAATTAAAATACTTGAGCATAATCCAACCAAGGGGATACCTGGACAAACACAAAAACGAACATCATGTCCATGAATCAATATCCAAAATAAAATCCAATTGGGGTCCTAGCTATAAGCAAAAGACATACTCTCATAGCTTTCCCTAGTTGTACTAGCTCCCTAGCTTTAACACTCCCTAAATGCCCCTTACAGATAACACTCCCCTTTGGCATCTGTAAAGAAAACTGGCCTAAGCCTTGTGCTTAGTTACCTAATGTGATTTTGGTTGTTGAGGTGATAACACGTACCATTTAGGACTAATGTGTGTGCAAGTATTTCGATTAAGTCCCAAGGTGCAAGGGATGGATTTGGGGAACAAACACCTCAAATAAACAAGTGTGATGCACGACACTACAATCCCACACCGGCTAGAATTTTGCATGCATTGGACGGTCCGGTGGAGCCCCATCGGACGGTCTGATGAGAAGAAGAAGCCTCAAGTTGAAGATTCAAGACCCAGTGAAAATTACACGCATCGGACGGTCAAATGGTCCACCATCGGATGGTCCAATGGAACCATCGAACATTCTAGACAGTGGAGAGGAGAAGACTAAGTCCTAGCGCTTTGAACGCATCAGACGGCCCAGTGGAACCATCGGACATTCTGGACAGAAGACTCCACAAATCAAGACCGCGAGCCAATTGCACGCATCTAACAGTTCGATGGTATCATATGATGGTTCGGTGATCACAACGGTCAAATGAAGATTTCAACGATCGACTCCAAATGGCTATTTGGGTGTATGCATCGGACGGTTTGATGTTCCACCATCACACGGTCCGATAGTCACAATCTGCGAGATGCAGCTGCACCCCAACAACTAGTTTGAATGTTTGGGCTATATATACCCCCTGCCTAGCCTCATTACCATGGTCGGTGACTCCAGACCTCATTCTAGTGTTGAGACACATATTTGAGAGCTCAATCCATCACAAGAGCATAGAGATCACATCTAGACATAGCTAAAGCTTGTGAGCTTGTTGCATAGGCCTTGCTTAGCGCTTAGCTCTTGATTGTGACCAAGTATTGTAGTGAGTTCTATGAAACTCTTAGTAATCCGTGCTTGTGCGCACGAAGACTTGTAAGTGGGGCTTGTAAGTCCCACGAGACCCACCGAGTTGTGGAGTGGCTGCCACCTTGCTTGTGAGAGGGGGGAAGGCCCCCAGCGTTTTGGCCAAAGCTTACCTAGTGGAGATCGCAGAGAGCGTCTGTGAGAAGGTCCGCGGAAGGCCCCAGCGGCCTTGCCACCCTCTACCCTCACAAGGGAGAGGTCGTAGTCCTTGCGCAGACTACGCAAGAGCAAGGGCTTGTGTTGGTGTGTACCACGGATAAACAGAGTTACCCGACCAGGTTGCTTGACCTTTGCGAAGGTCACTTTGCCAACCTTCTTCCTTGTGACAATTCAGGTCATAGTTTTTGCACGGACTATGCGAGAGCAAAGCCTTTCGAGGGCGCAAATGAGGAGTAGGGGGAGGCTTGCGCACCTTCCTGATACCTCGGTAAAAAAATCTTCGTGTCTCCAACTTGTGCCATCGTCGCCATCATCAACGGGAGTCGGGGGGATGCGCTGCATTTAAAGACAACGCGGGGGTCAGCGTTGTGTGGCTGGCGGGCGGCAGAAGCGATCGGGGCAGCTCTAAGGAAAATGGCCTCTTATTCCATATTTCCATAGTTGTGCTTTGATGATTGATTGAAAACCAACACTTGGGCTAATAAACTTTTCTAGATGCACATTCTTAGGTGTTTAGGTCAAAGGGGTGATGAAGAAGAAAAATCGAAGGCAAACCCCGAAGTGCCGCCCAAACGGGTGTTCCGCATTGTGAGGACTGGAAGGTACGGTCTGTGTGACCGTCCTATTGGTCGGACCATATTTCTTGAAGTGGTGAACATTTGGAAGTCTGATGATTTGTGAGGACCAGATGGTACGGTCTAAAAGAATTGAATGGACCGGGCCATTCACGCTGAAGATAGTTGGCGGCGCCTTGTGACTGAGAGAGATAGTGGCGGTGGCTGAACCTTAGGGGCTTGGTGACACTTAGCCTTTACTTGCTGGGAGCCATTTGGCGGCGAGCACAAGAAGGTGATCGGAAGAGTCTTGGTACCCAGCTCGGATATTGTCTTTGGTGATGAGCATGTGGACGCCCTCAGTGGTGAACCACATTAAGTCTTGGTGCCCTACTCTCTTTACTTACCACATTTACGTTTTCACATTTACTTTCTTGTGGGCCTTTAGCTTGCCTAGTTAGTTTGATTAGGTTTGGCTTTAGGTTGCAAGTCTTTTGGGTAAGTTAGAGAGCGTATAGATAAACCTTAGACTTAACTAGCATGTGTGTAGGATGTTATAGATTTATCTTATGCACTAGAAATCTCTAGGTTTTAGAAGAGCGAATTAGCGACCCAATTCACTCCTCCCCCTCTTGGGTCGGATACCCCAGCAAGAAGGGTTGGGTGAGTTACAGCGTCGTGTCATCGCGCGTGGGTCCGAGCGGCATCGCGACACGCACGGCGCGGAGCGCGTGCTGGAGGAGGGAGAAGGGGAAGCTGCGAGTATGTCTCGTGTATCGGTGAGACCGAGGTTGAACTAACGCACGGGCCTAGGGTGGTAGCGAGAGGGGTGCAACTGTTCGGGGAGGTGGGTCGAGCAGAGATGGGTTGGCACGGCTCAAGTAGGAAAGGGAAGGGGAGTGGGCTGCACTTAGGCGGAGGAAGGGAGGGATGTGTTGCGGCCCAAGCAGAAAAGGGGAGGAGGGAAGATGGGCCGGATGGCCTGAACCGAAGGGAGGGAAATTTTCCCCTTCTTTTCATTTTCTGATTTGAAAATGTGATTTGAATTTTGGAGAGGAATATTTAGAAGGATTTTGAGAGGAAAAACTATAGGACATTTTGGAGAAGTATCCGTAGAAATTTTCAGGGTTTACGAAGAAAAGATTTAAAGATTGGTTGTGCTTGTCAAGGCACACTCATTAAACGAGATTTCGAAATTTGATTTTGAATTAAAGCATAGAAGAAATTTTCTGGACATGATTTTCAGAGCGTTAGATCTCATGATTACATTCTGTAATATTTTTTTGTTAAAGCTATATCACTTTTTGGTGCTGTGTGGTTGACCCAAATGTAACGTAATTGAATCACAGCTGTAAACAAATAACGATACAACCGTTTCTCTCAGTTCGGTCCGTAATGCGGTACCCCGTAATCGCATAACGCCTAGTCAATTCCGATTCCTCCCATCCCCTTGGCGTTATCCGATTACATTCCCATCTCTTCGTGTTCCGCCGCCGCGGCGCCGCCTCGCTTCTCTCTCAGCTGCGCCTCTCTCTTCCCCAAATCTCGCATGCCTCTCCCTCCTCCAGCCATCACTAGCACATCACTGGCGGCCACACGGGCATCACTGCTGCGAGCCCCCTCTCCGCGTCAGTCGCTGGACCTCAGGGAGGTGCTCCTAGTGGTGGTGCCGGTGGCGGACTGTGCCGCGCACAGCCAGACCCACCTGCAAGTCGGACGAGGTGGCCGCACACGGAGGAGCTGCAGCATGTCCCGCCATGGTGCTGGACCTTCTCGTCGCCGACGATGTCGTGGATCTGCTCGTGCCGACGTTCCGAGCCAGTGCGGACGGGCCATCACGGCATCCCCATGGAGCGGCGAGTCTGTGTCTCTGTGACAGCCAAGCCCGACGGTCGCCGTAAACAAGGCCGCACGCTACAGGAGACAAGCACGACTACATCGTTCCTCGTCAAGAAGCTAGCGCCGCCCTTCCCTCGAAGGCGACCAAGCGCGTGGCTCGGCCATGAGATTCGGCAGCTGGCCAGGTCCAGGTCCGACAACCGCATTTCAATCGAGAAAGCCGCCGCCGCGCTCCTCATGCGGTCGCGCCGGATGACCCAGCGCTGCAACTCATCAACGACGTCAAGGTCCAACCCTTTTGCATTTGTGCTAGTGTAAAAGGGTCAGTATTCAGATCCCTTAGAGGCTGAGATGCAACCGAACAGCTGTAAGATATTTGAAAGCATTACTTTGTCCAACCAAACAAAATAAGGAAATAACGCTCCCACCCCATTTCCCCAGCAATCTGATTACATTACCGTTACCGTTACCACTGGACGAACCAAACAGCATTCAGTTTACACTGAGATGAAATACTCCCATTCTTTCTAGATCTTTATATATTCCCATGATCATTTCCTACAGAGCCTCACAGCCAATCCGGTGAAAAAAACTGTCATCTCAACTCGTCCACGAGGAGCACCAGGAGTGACACTGAAACTGGATCAGCTCGCAACATCTCTATGCTTCTGCAAATACCTGATAGATCATTGCCGACACATCAACTGATGAATCCTTGCTGCATTGCGCAAGGCAATTTTCCAATAAGCATATCAGCGAGATGCACTTGTTGCAATCCTGTCAGTGACCAGCTAGTTGTAGGCTGTGTTACACAACAAAAAACTTATGTACACGGTTACAAAAGAGTACCAACGTTTGAAAAAAGATTAAATAACACTGATGGGCCCCTTCAGTTCCCATTCTCTGCCCAACCTACCGACTAATGACATTTGGCACGACATACCAGTGCACACTGTGTTACAGCATATACACGTGTGTCCACTAGTTGAATACATGCAACAAGATGCTGAAACATTATACAGAAAAGGTTGGCTTAGCAATGAGAAGGATTTCCTCTCCTCCAAATGAATAATCAAATGAGAGAGCATGATGATATTTAAATACTGACCCTACAAGCCAAGATTAGGCAAAAAAAAGCTCTACTTTCACCTACACAGCAGACAATTTTACAACTGCGAAAAGATGAGCAAGCCACATTAGACAAGAAATGCTAGCCCATGCCCCATATGCCCAAAGCATCCACTAAGGCTGCCGCTTATCGAGGAGCTTTCTTGCTTTTCCATCAGATCAACTGAGTTCACAGCTCAGGTGGGTTGCAAATGGGCAGTCCAAGGGCCAATTTGGCACCTATGGAAAACAATTGTTCCGTGGTTTCACGAAATTGTGTAGCTGTGCCAGTAGCATAAGCACCATTTGCACAAGAAAAATCACTTCAACCTTCAGGTGAGGGGGGCCTGTGACCGTATGGGGCATAACAAGAGGTTTCTTGGCCGATTGGTGTCCGCAGAAGAGGGTTCCATCGATCAAAGATTATGCGACCACCTCGTCCAATCCTACCTCGACACCGAAATGGTGGTGCTGTGGCACCAGTTCTCAATAGGAGGATCTGGTGGTGCCTTGATACCTGCTGCAACCAATTTATCCGGATCAAGTGGTCTTGTGAATAAGAATACTGGCTCCTCAGGATCCTGTATTTGAAGAAGCTTGTAAATAAACTCAACAGAGGGAAGACTGGAGTCACACAAATCTACAGAGTTCCAATAAATAATTGAACATAAATTGCAGCAAGAGGCTACAAGATAATGGTGCACTTACACAATGTCATACAGGGTAAGAAAAGATGAATTTATGAAAAGAAAATTCTGGATGGGAATCTTCAATCTGGCCAGTTTCTTACTAGATTCAAGTCAGGTGTTTACTATTTTATATTTTCCCATGTGTTTGCTCAAACTCCATATCTTTCTGGAACAGGATAATTATTAGCTTCTAAATGTCACTCAAATAACTCTAGCTTTCCCAAATTAGCCTGGTTAAAACTTAAAACCATGGGGGCTAGCATGAAACATATACTTAACAATTTTTTTTGTACCAACCAGTATGACGACAGAAAGATTAAGAGAAATCATACCCTTTTAAATACCCAACCATTCTGCTGAGGTCTCCTTTTTAGTTCCCGTTCACGTTTTATGCGGAGCGGAGGGATCACAGATAGCTTGTTAGCAGGGAACCTAGGATGGAAAACAGCTGGCCGTATATATGGCTGTTCAGTTGTGGTGTCATCTGAATCAGCATAATCATCATCACTTGATTCAAATCTGCTAGAAGTTTGCTGGAAACCAGACAAGGTAGTCCCATCCTCGACAAGCTGGGCCTCATGCTGAACAAGGAAAAAATGGAATGGTAGTGAGGCAACAAGAACCAAGTGTACCATTGTACAGTGTTAGAAAGCTAATAGACTAGGTCATAAAAAAGTGGACTGTGACTATAGAATCATATATTGGGATGAACCATAATATATCGCTCAATGATAAATACTTAATCTTCTTTCCAAAATCTTCTAAAACCCTTGTTTTTCTTGTTGAAAGCAACTACTCAAAAATGTTTTAAAAAAATCTTTCCCCTTTCTAGTGGTTTGGTCAGGGTTTCAACTCTAGCCTACCCCAACTTGCTTGGGATTATAAGCTTGTTTTTCTTGTTGAAAGCAACTACTCAAAAATGTTTTAAAAAAATCTTTCCCCTTTCTAGTGGTTTGGTCAGGGTTTCAACTCTAGCCTACCCCAACTTGCTTGGGATTAAAAGGCTATGTTGTTGTTGTTGTTGTTGTTGTTGTAATGATAAATACTTAATCATGAGTGGACCTTAAGGTATGGTAAAAGTATTTACCACTGAATTTACACGAACACATTTAGTTCCATATGTGCAAAAGTATACCATGGAACATAGAAACAAGTGAAGGTAGTCTTACATAGTTACGTCCTTTCATGGAACCAAAGTACCAGCAGTCCTCAATCAAGTTATGATACATTGCCTGTGCTTTTTTGGTTTGTGTGCGCTACTCCCAATAAAAAAATAACACTTTTATGTCTTTGTATGAAAATGGTTGTCTTGGGTCCTTACAAAGCACAATCATGACAAAATGTAAAATAAGCAACTAAGGATGAACCAGCCTTCCTGACATCTAAGAGTAAAGTAACAGAAAAGATATATCTGCATTCTGTAATCTGGAGGCTATTAATTGCAGTTCCTAGGATTATGAACATAGAATGCAGCTGTGGCACCAAGGATGGCATGGTCCTGGCATTGCAAGATACAGTAGCAGGTGGTTGTGGTTGTAGGAGGGCGAGGTCAAGGGATTGCAAACATAACAGGTAACTGAATGCATCTAAATGCCTAAAGCATCTAAATAATGATTGTCTGATGTGCCTATGCAGAAGCTGTCCCCCATTTGTGCCATCCTGTGTCATGGAAGACCAGACATACAACAAAGCATCAAGTGGTATATTTTTCATGGATAACTGATATGTGTAGCACAGAACAAGAATATTTTCATTTCACCGCTTATTGTTGGAGGAAAATATATTTTGTAATTGGTTATATCAGAAATGCATAAAACATAAGACTTCTCGACTGAAAAACAAAAAGGTGCAACAGTTTATACCTTATATTTCATCTGAATGCGCTGAAGGTTGACTTGGGATGTCATGGCCTCCCGTTTTGTCTCCTCCCTCTGTAAACCATATGTTAGTAACTAATAATACATACAGAATTATCATTTAGTAATTACAAAGTACTGCAAGGCAGTTCATGCATGAACTAACCTTAATCAAAGCATCCATTAGTGCTTTTGCTTGCTCCAAGTTGCGTCGTACCTGGTATAAAATTTTCAAGTTAGCATCATAAGCTGCAAAAAGCACAAAATCACAAAGCACTATTCAAGATCTTGTAATTCATAACATATATCAAGACATACAAAAGAAAAAAAATAAAGATTTTAACAAAGAATGTGTATATATGCACTGCTTAACTTTGCGGCTGCATCACAAAAAAATAAGGTACCACAAAAACTAGTACAGCAGTGCAGGTATACAAAAGGATATTCTCCATGCATGAACAGCCACTAGACTAAACGGAATTAAGACCGACTCCAGCAAAGCGTGGATATGGTGGCCATGGATACCCATTTTGCGCATCCGGATAGGTATTGCAGTGGGACAGGGATACCCATATGCAAAGGAGAACGTGGATGTGTGGGGATGTGGATATGGATTTTGGGCATATTCGGTTTGGTACCTATAGTGGCTAAGGCCAAGCCAAACGTGGATGAGAAATGTTGTTTGGCCAAATATTGGCCTAGAACCAAACAGCACCAAATGTCTGCCAAAATTTGGCTTGGCCATGCCACAAAACAAACATGCCATGTGTGTTCTGCTTACTTCAAACATGAGAACAAAGTTCTCACGAACCAGACGACATGATCAAAACTACTCAGCAATAACTGTAATTGGCCTAGAACCAAACAGGTGCCAAATGTCTGCCAAAATTTGGCTTGGCCATGCCACAAAACAAACATGCTCTGCGCGTTCTGCTTACTTCAAACATGATAACAAAGTTCTCACGAACCAGACGACATGACCAAAACTACTGTCAGCAAAAACTGTAATTATTAAATGTGGCTTTATTTTTTCCCCCTTTAGAACAACTTTGAGCATGTCCTGTCAAAATTGATTAATAAAAGATTCATGTAGCAACATAAAATGACAGCTAAGGAACTAGATCAAAACTAATTAATGAGAACCCAGAAACAAAATTATAAATGAAGGAATTAATGAAATGTATGATGAAGTAATCAGGTGATCATTCAGCAAATTTAGAGTTGCAACAGTAAAGACATCACAATGGTTCCATAGTGTCAAAACATTCAATTTACATTTTCTGGAAGTTAAAAAGTAGGATTACTTCTTTATTTAGCATGTACATCAACATTTCAACCCTCATATGAAAATAATATCGGTGGATGTTTGGAATGCTAACTTTCAAATTTAAATAAACATGTTTGCTCTTAGGAGTCAATTTGGAGGAAATACCCAGCAAGATAAACAACATGAAGGAAATAGCAACAAATAAAACATTATGAAATGCCAGAAAAGCTTTAGTATACATATGCTAAAGTAAACATATGAATATATAATTCACTAACATAATAATCACAAGAAAATAACTGTTGCTTACCAGGCGGAGTTTTTCGAACGATTGGATATTGTTTTCCCGTCTTTGCATCTGGAAAAGGCAGCAAACATTATGTAACTCAAACAAGAAGTATTACTCATGTTTAAATAAAAAAACATGATAGCAGAAGGTAAATTCCAAAAGGGAAAATGGAGCTTGTTTATAAATAACTGCAGCCACAATTTGATCATCACTGATCTCAAGCCACCTACCCTTCTTGTATGAAGGCGATGAGCCTTTTCTCTTGGTCTGAAGACATTGTATGGATTTGTATCATTCACTGGTGGAGGAGGCTGCAAAACAATAGTCAGTTAGTCGAAGGAGGCTGCAAAACAATAGTCAGTTAGTCGAATTAATGCAGCCAAGAAAAAGAAACATATATTAAGGTTCCTAAAATCGTTTTAATCCCCAATTAATCGTTTTTTGGTAGTTAAACAATAAGATTATAGTCTAATCGGCACAATCGACCTGATTAATCAGTCCTTTGATTGATTAATAGGCACTTTGACCAATGAACCAGCCAAAAGTTGACGTGGGTGACCTCTGCCATCTTGAAGCTCACCCAGCACATCGGTCAAAATCATGCTTGAGCCTTATTACCTTCCTTTAGTTTGTCTTGTCATGAAGACATGAATTATCTGTGTGAGTGATGTCTTAATGTCTTATTTGTACTATTATTTGGCCGATCAATGTCTACCGATTAATCCACAATAACCGATGAATCCTTGATCCCTAGCTCACCGATCAATTAGGTGCCGTTTGGTTCGCATAAATGTAACGTAATCTTATGGGAGTTAACCGGTCCCTTTACAGCTGTTTGTTTCAGCCCTCACGTAATCGAGTCCCACCGTTAATGGATACCAGTCAACACAAAACCCATACCGCTCCAATCTAAGAAAAAACGATCCATCGTCTCCAAGTCCAACCCCTCGCTCAGCTCGACACCAAGCGCGCCGCCGGCGCCGCAAGGGACCAA
Organism: Paspalum vaginatum; assembly: GCA_030272315.1. Lineage (NCBI taxonomy): Eukaryota > Viridiplantae > Streptophyta > Magnoliopsida > Poales > Poaceae > Paspalum > Paspalum vaginatum. Next base: position 22,982,897 of record CM059013.1, read on the forward strand.
ATCCACCTATCCTCAAGCAACCTGCTTGCCTCTCTGTGGTGGCGAGGTTCATCACTTGCTCCTCTACCCATCTGTATCTCTGAAAAGCATCTTTCCACTCGCTAGATCTGAGAAAGAAGAGCATGCCTTGATTTTTGGAAGGAGGGCACAAAGAGGACTAGGATTTGAAGCAGGATGAAGAACATGACGGCGCCAAGAGCAATGCCCTTTTGGTCAGCACAGTGAGCTAGTGACTTCCCCTTCTTTGCTGTAGCTTCTCCTCCCTATCTTGCTTGGATGTTTGTAGGCTGCAGGCATTGGGGATTTTCTATATGTGTGTTTGATCATGTATTTACAGATTTGGTTTTCCTCTCTATCATCGATACTAGTTTGTTCGATGTTTGCTTAGTTCCAATTCTGTTTTTTTCCGGTAGTCTTGGCTTTCACATTTTATCTTGTTTCTGCAAAAACAGAGAGGCATGGTAACTGATGACGTTACAGAGTCCAACCAAACAAAATGCGTAATCACGGCTCCGCGATCAGATACGCCGTAAATCGTAATCTCATTCCCTTTATGTTTACGTTACCAATTGACCAACCAAACAGCACCTTAGTGATTTCTGGAACCTTGCATACTATAACAACATCCTATTTTGATAAGAAAAAACAAGAGTCTGCCTAGTCAGCTTTCAGTTGTTTTGGCCCATCTCAATACCCGATTTTTTTTTACCATAAGATCATGAGCCAATGGCTCAGATCAGATCCAATCTCACATTTCTCCTCACCTATCTTGTACCGAGTGACTCAATCAGTCTCCACGATTCGCCCGACTCCCCCGCCGCTGCCGCCTTCCCCCAGCTCCGGCGGCGCTCTGCCGCCACCCTCCAGCACCACCCGACGCTAATCAAGGTGGAGATCGACGCCCCCGCCTCCACCGCTCAACCCCCGTCTTCCACCTCCGCGGCGGGCGGCACCCCCTGTCACCTCGCCATCCTGCCCGCAATCCGCCACCACCGCCAGGCCGGCAACCTCCCTAGCAACCCTTTGAAGCCCGGAGATGAGGAAGACTCGTGTCATCTTTGGATTGCTAGAAAATTCGAGTGTTGGGGAGCCCCAAAACACTCGGTTGTTTTTTAGCTTTTCTCAAAAACTAAGCACACAGAATTGTTAGAATATAACATCTGTACTACAATCACACAGTTACAATATGTGATTTCATTCAGCAAGCAGTAAGTTTCTTGTGCAGTTATCATAGATGCACATGCTTGTGACTTCAGTAAAAGATTAAAAGGAAGATTGCATGGCGTCGCCTAGGCAACACCTAGTCACCATCTAGGCGTCCAGTTGGCCAGCACAGCTTGCCTTGCCTGAAAGCAGTTAGTAGCCCTCCTGGATGCTGCAGGTGTCGCCCAAGGGTTCCTTGGCGAGCACCATGGTCTTCCCCTCCCATGTGCAGCCCCAAACACCAGCACTCCCTACTGCACGCAGCCGTGCCCGTGGGTAACCCTTCCCACATCCCCCTTCCATGAGCAGTTGCCGAGACCCTGCCCTCTCACCTCCCGTGCGCAGCCGCCACTGCCTTGTGCTCCCCCTTCCACATCTCCTCTTCTGTGTGGCTGCCTTGTGCTCCCCCCCCCCCCCATGCCTCCTCTCCCTCCCATGATATTGACTCATATTTAAGATGGGCATATATTGATATTTTGGTGCTACTCCAACTATATTTTTGCTGAAAAGTTGGGTGCCTAATTGTCACCTAGGCATCTAGGCGGTCGGCTGGCAACTTGACTCGCCGGGGAGCCGTGATAACCATGAAGGATTGCTTATCTTAGGATTTCACCGCAGTTTCTGATTGTATAACTCCAGCCAACCCTCCCACGGTCATGCACATTATATATTAATTTATATAATTTAACGCAATCATTGCCACTATTGGTGACAAGATTTACAGAGTGATTGCAAAATCATGTGGCTATATTTCAGAAAGAAATATCAAGTTCCATTCCACAACTGGAATCTGGAATAATTTACACAGCACATGAAACACCATTCACTAAGAAAATAGAATGTCTAAACACAAATAGAATACCTAAACACAAAAGGAACATTAAGAAAAGTTGGTATGTCACCAAGATACCATAGAAATATGCTAACCTGCAATCGGCGAAGAATAGGCTTTTGCCATCTCTCCCTCTGACAAAATAACAAATATATATATAAGATAAACAAATATACGCCAAATTTCTGATTTAAAGGCTAATCCAAGATAAGAAGGTTCCAGACATGCAAAATAGGCAGATAGAACAATGGATGAAAGGCCAGAATCCAAGCTACAAAAACTAAAAGAGAAACATCGCTTGTACTCAAAGAAACCAATATGCTTCATTTTAGATGTAAAATATACCTTCGCTTTCCAGTAGTTATATACATCTTCGAAAATGTTGTATCGAACAGACAAGTACTGCAAAGCCTAAAAGGAAATCACTTAGTCAGTAACTGTTCCAAGTGAAACAGAACAAATGGTGAATAAGATAACCCTTCTCAAGAATCTAGAGGGAAAAAAGAACTGAAAAGTAATCAGATCTGCAGATTTGACAAATACATTTTCATACAACTTAATATGCCATAAACATTTGTGAGCAAATCCATGATGGCATACATACTGAAAAATAGCAATGTGTTGACCGCATAAATCTACTCGCTGCAAATTTTCCATTGAAAATCGATAAGAACGCACAAGGCGAGTATTGTTGGCACACAACATATAAAAAAAAAAATTTTGCAATAAACAGCAGGATGAGAACATATTGAAAAGCCACTTCTGTTATAAATGTCATATTGCTCTCATTAAAGAGCACTGAAACGGCAAGGGAGCTTTGAATTTGGTGCAATACTATTTTCACACATATTGGAAGCTGGACACCATACATCAATGCATAGTACCTAACACAAGCATCAAACAATAGACTTTCATGTGTATTGTCTAGCATGAAGAGGCCTAAGACATTCAACATAAAAAATTGAACCAACTTTCTATGCATTTTATTTGAGCTGTAAAAAGGGTAAAATATCTCAATGTATAATGATTACCAGATACAGTAAGCTCCAAGTAGATTTATAAGATGAATTATACATATTGAGTACAGGATCCACTAAATGAAACTCATAGTTATATCCTTACAGTTTCCATTTAGCACGCGGTTTTACCTCCATAGCAGCATCAAGCTGCAAGAGGACTGGCACTGGTCCTATGAAAGTTGGTGTTATGGCTCCTGCCCTTTCACGAGCTTTGTGATCCAAAATTTCCAACTTGAATAGGAGAACTTCCAACCTGTGACAAAACTTGAATTAAATGTAGGGAGAATGGTTCAAATGAGGAAAAACAATTAAGAAATTGATCTGTTCTTTTAACATATTTACTTTAACAAATGTAAGGAAGTTGAAGTACGAATCATTATAAATCTTGCATACTCAATAATAATATTCTAAACAGTACTCCCTCCAAAACAGTATTACAACTATACAAGGAAATTAGCAGCTGCTCCTTCCATTTCACAATATGCATCTGTAACCACCATGATCGCAAACCAAGGAATCGGTAAAAAGTCAATGAAAATTAGAATGAAAACTATTATATTAAATGACATGTGCCATCGCTTAACCTCATGTAATAACTAATAATGTTCCTAAAGTAGGGGCCAATAGTGGAAAGCATAGCAATAACTGCATGCTTGTTAACTCATTCGATAAGTATTAAATAGCCTGAAAGCATATAGTTCTCAACTCTTGAATTGCACTCCAATATTCAATAAACATGGTGCATGTTCTAACTGCAGCTTAAATTTCAGACGTAGGCCCTTTAACTAGTCCACCAATTTATCTAGGATGTAACACTGCTTATAATTTATATACATTGGCAGCATTTCCACACGCACGCACACAGATATAATAGCATTCTCTTACTTTTCAGGGTTTATATTTTTCCGCTCGTTGTTGAAGTTTTCAAGCCAGTCTTCATCTTCATTGTCCAGGTCATACTCAACAAATTCACCAATCTCAGCTCTGGCTGCAGATATTGATCACTCTTAGTAATAAAGCCCATAAACATAACATTGTAAGTGTAAAAGTAAGGCAGCTACAGGGAAACAATAAGAAAGAAACCTCCTCTTCCACGTATATAAGATGTCGGTTGTGCAAAGGTACGAGTATAGTCCCTTTCATATGTGTCAACAGCATCAAACTGCGGAGTTGGTATTTCTTGGATATTTTTCTTACTGGGTGGATTTCCCTGCAAAGTAGAGTGATATGATTCCTTTGTATATAGAAGCAGTCCAATAGATATACCATGTGCATATGTGTTTGGACATTTTTAGGTGACTGCTAAGAGAAACCCACATCAGACTGTCTAGGTGTAACAACCAATATAATGATTTTAAACTGAGTAACTGACCATAAATACATACACGCACAGATAAATAAACCTAGCAAAGCAACAGTTTTAAAATTCTTTTCAGAACAAGACATTTAAGAAGGGGGGGAGACAAAAGGTAAAAGGCACTATGGTTTCAATTAGGTGTATAGAAAATTGAAAATTGAAAATTTTCGATATCGTTGGAAATGTGCACTGGGCAAATTATAGTATTGTAAAACATATGAACTATATTATGATAAAAAAAGTAACTTATATCCAAAAATTCACCCAAGAGAACCAGGTCATAAGTTTAAATAGATTATTGATGAAGGCTTGCCCTCTAAAAAATAAGCTGAACACAAATGAAACAATAATAGCAACAACTTTGTAAGGCAACTCTTCATACCTAAAGTGAGCAGTATCAAATGACAGTGATAGGTCCATAAAGAAATGCATGTGAGAGGCTATTACAGGACATAGCTTGCATCATGTCACTGGAAATGCCTTGTTTGTAGCTAATTTTAACAATAGAGATAGATGTCAACATAAATTTCGCCACACCGCATTGCATCGATGTGTTATATAAAACACTAGACTTCATTTGACATGTCTAAACATTACATTGTTACATGGCAGACAGCTAACTAGGATTGGAGTGATTGCATGATATTAGTATATTACAACCAGTAATCCGACCCAAGTCCTCTCCAATCTCCATTTCTCATTTTTGCATTGGCCACCATGATAACAACTATGACAAACAGTAGTCTTACCCACGCATGGCATCCACGTAACACAAAGCTAAGCTGGTGAAATGGGGATTCAACACAGAAGAAAGCTCAATTTAGCTCGGTTCAACCTGGAACCAAACTATTTAAACCTATTAGACACCAACTAAGGCAGCGCACCAGATTACCTCGCCCTCTGTGGCATTGTTCCCAGCAGGCGCGGTGAGCTCAGCCCCTGAGTGCCGCAGCAGCACCCCGGCCCTCGCGGAGGCAATCGGCGCGACTCCCGGCTCCTCATCCTCGAACTCCCGCACGGACTTGAGGATGGGGAGCTTCTTGTGGATGTCGAGCGGCCGCGGCCTGAACGAGAGCCTACTCATAGCTCCCACCACCTCCGCCGCCGCTGAAGCCTCATCTCATGTCCACCCACCACCTCCTCGCCCAACCACCCGCTCGCCCGCACCCGCCCGCCCAAGGCAGAGAACGAACGAGCAGCTCGAGCCCGCGCGAAACCCTAGGTCTGTGAGGACAGAGCGGCAGGGCGGGGCGCGCGCACGGGCGCTGGAGCCGCGGGGGACTCAGCGGAGCCGTGGGTAGCACCGAGGCGGGGGAGCTAGGGTTAGGGTTTTGAGCCGGGAATCGGGCTCTAGGGTTTGAATGGAAGTGGAAGCGAGGGAAGGAGGACGCGAGGAGGAAGAAAGGGAAGGGCGTCGCGGACTCGCGGGCAGGGAGGTGGAGCGCAGGTCGGGCTCGATGCGGCAGTCGAGTACGAGTACGTGTACGTGTCCGTATGGACGTGATGGGTACGCAGTATATTGTGTAGTACAAAATATTCGTACTTTTAGGTTGCATTTGTATATGCATATATTAACTCGTCTTATTTAAGAAATTTACGAAAATATAGAAAAATTTAAACCATAGTTAAAGTATGTTATATGCTATAAACTAAATCCAAACGAAAAATAAATAATAATGATGATATTTTTTGAATAAAACGAATAAATTACATTTGGTGTCAAAAAAGTCAAATGACATATAAATTAGAAAGGAGAGAGTATTATACTCCGAAATTCCATAGAAATTCTGAAATAATTTTGAATGCAAATGTTGCAACAATTGGCCGTCCTTTGCATAGTTAATTCATCTATATACACCAATTCTATATACATAATACATATGTGCAATGCACGAGCATTGCGACGGATATAATCTAGCCTTGGCGTGTGCATACCTCATACTGAGCTATTCAACGTGGTTTTTTTTATTTTAATGTACAACGGGTGTGGTTTGTTCATATCATATCTAAAAAGAAGTCGAGTCAGGGCGTATAAAGTCATCGCAACGAGTGAGTGGTCGACTCCACATAACATGAAGGGATTGTGCGGATTCCTTAATCTCTCAGGTTAGGAATTACATAGTCATTTGCAAAGCCCATGAATGAATTACTAGAAAAAGGGATTCAGTTCATCAGACCGAGGGTACTACTGATCCAACTAAAGTCACCGCAATGTGAGTAGTCAACTTCGCAGAACATGAAAGCACTGTGAAGATACCTCAGTCTCTCAGGTAAAGAATGACCAAGTCATTTGCAAGCCCACGAATGAGTTACTAGAAAAAGGCACTATGTTCATCTGGACCGACACCTATTGACACAACTTTTACAATACTAACATAGAGATACATGCTACCTACACGTGGTAAATCCAAAACATCAAAAGAAAGTGTAAGTGCAACAACGCTCCTTAGTGGTTTTGGTGTATTGAGTGACAACGCGATTAAAAGTCTAATTTCTTTGTGAGGTGACTTGATAGGATCTTACAGGTGTATCTATTGTGATCAGATATAAATGAATGAATTGTAATGAATATATATCACATGATTGAGCATGAATCACTTATATGTTGAGTATAAAGGTTTTCATTGTATATCTTTCATGTATGTTGATGATAATGGATCTCTATGATATATCTACTGATACAAACAGAATATCTAGTCATTGATCATTTCTACGTTGGACATTATGACATTGTATTTATATCACTCTGATTATTTCGTTATTTGGTTATGTCATGATGATAATAGCTGTCTCAAATGAATGCATTAGCTAAGTGCTGGTTATCAATGGTTTATCACTGTTAATGCACTTTAAGACCCATGGCTTATATACTAAGTCAAGTGACATATAATCTATTTCTCTATTTGGACGTCACTTAAATTGCATTGTTCTGCAAAGGACAAATGGATGATCATATGGACTCTCTATTGCATATCAAAGCCAACTATAATGAAGATCAAGCACATTGAATGGTTAATGAGCAAATGTGCCCCATCTATCTATTGAAGAGGTTTTCATTATTGAAGCTCAACTTTTTCAGCTCAAAGAGCATTGCTCTCAGAAGAAGCTCATCTCTCTGCATTGAATTGATTAAGATGTCATTATTCCTCAAGTCAAGACTCAAGTGGATTTCATCTAGATTTATTCTTTGTCTTGGGTCATAGGTATGCTGTACAATCAAGAGGAAAGCTAAGCTTGGAAAATCATTAGTCAACTGTGCTCTAGCTAGTTCAGAGAGTGACGAGCCATTTCATCTCTTGTGATAATTTTGGCACCGAGTGTGAGAAATCTCAAATTCTTTTCTTGTACTTTAATTCTTAGCTAGGTGTATCTATGATGGAGACAAACACCTACATCTCTCACCTAGTGACCAAGGCTTAGTGCCATAGCCTCTCTGTTCTGGGAACCCCTCACCGGACTATCCGGTGAACTCTACCGGAATGTCCGTTAGAGGGGGTCTGAACCTCAACGGCTAGTTGTCTTCTACCGGACTGTCCGATGATGCTCTGACACAGAGCCATCGGCTAGTTTTGGGGAGTTGGGTATTTATACCCTTCCCTCTCCACTTGTTGAGGTTGCTGCTTCCCTCCAACGTCAATATTTATTCAGAGGCTAGAAAAAACACTCTCCAACACTTTCTTTGTGAGATTAAGCTAAACTTGTGAGATTCTTAAGTTGTGAGAGCATTTTGTGAGATTGTGTAAGCTTGATAGAGCATCCTAGCTTCTGAGCACAAGTTGGCAAAGTATTTCCGGCAAATGCTTTTGTTACTTTTTGAGGTTTACTCCTAGATGGCTAGAGCGTCTCGAAGGGTACTCAACTCGTCGAGTGCCACTTTTCTTGTAAGGTGATTACCCTGCTCTTTGGAGCATTACAATGAACACCTTCTCAGCCTTGGTGGTCGAGAAGAGGAGGCCGTGAGTTGAAAAAGACTCAAGCTCTTGGTGGACGCCTCAACGAGGACGTACGGACACTTGCGGATGTGCCCGAACCTTAGGAATTAATTTGTGTGTCCTATGTGTTGTGCCCCTGCTGGGAGACCCAAGCTCTGTGCTTGTGGTTTGTTCTTTACTTGCATTTATCGTTATTGCTTCCGCTACTATCTCTTGTGCAAGTATTTGTTGTGAGTGCAGGTGTGCAGTGTAGAAAAGTCTTACATTACCAGAGAAACTCTTGAAACTGCTTTACATAGCTCAATAAGTATCCTCGTGCTTATTTACATTCTTGAGCTAGCTTTCTATATGTCATCAGACTATCCGGTGATACCAAGACTGTCCGGTAGGCAGCACTGAACTATCTGGTGTTGGGGGCTGACATATTGTTTTTAAGTGTGTAAATTTTAGATTTGCCTATTCACTCCCCTTTAGGCGACATCAAGGTCTTTTCAATTGGTATTAGAGCACGGACTCAAAGAAAAGCTTCACCGCCGTGAGAAAAGATGTCGACGCCTAGTGAGGTATCTTGTGAGCCACTCATGGTTGATGGCTCTAACTACTCTCAGTGGTCCGCTCATATACTTCATATTCTCAGAACCAATGGTCCACTCGTGGAGTAGATTGTAGATGCAATCATGTTGCCTTCTGGCTATGAATGGGACAACCTATCTCATGAGGAGGCAATATGCTTGCAGCTCAATGCTCGAGTTGCTAATTATATTTTGAGCACTTTTAGTCTAGATACCACTTCATGGCTGTTCACGGAGTACAAAAGATTTGAGGATGCCCATAAAATTTGGGCTACCCTCAGAAGTGTCTTTTCATGCAAAACTCAATAATAAGCCACATATCAAGAGGACTCAGACACTGAAGATGCTCTATGAAGTCTCGATGACAGCTTAGAAGCCAATATGGAGGCCAAGGAAGAAGAAGAAAAGGATAATGTGCCTTAGTCACTGCAGACACCGGACTATCTGGTAGTGTTCACCGGACTATCCGGTGTGTCGGACTGTTCGGTAACATTTACCGGACTGTCCGATAGTGGTAGTAAGGCAGCATCAGATGGAGAAAGGCAGCGCCATAGACCTAATGAAGAAGCATGTTCACCTGTGTGCAACAACAACACCATCTCATACCCACTACATTGTTTCGTGGCCAAGAAAAGTGAGAAAGTAGAAAGTGAGAATGAGATAAGTTAGAGTGATGAAGAGGATGAAGATGAGATCACTGATGAAAATTTGGATATTGATCACCTCAGCAAGAAAGATCAAATGAAGGTGATCAAATTAATGCAAATCATCGCCAAACAAAAGCAAAGTTTTGACAATCAAGAAGATTACTTGGTGAAGAAATTGGACGAGCTAAAGGAAACTCAAGAAGAAAAAAAAGAGCTTGAACTCAAGGTCACCAATCTGAACTTCAAGTGTGACAAGCTATCAAGTGAAGCTGACAAGTTTGCAAACACCTATTCATACATTGAGAAGCTAAATAATGAAAGAAAAGATTGGATCAAGAAGATCAACGACAAGTGCCTAAGCCTTCAAAAAGAGAAGGATGAGCTACTTAGATGAGATGAGAATATGCAGCTCATCGATCAACTAGTCATGATTGAGGTAGCACAAGAGGTATTTGTCACATCGGTAAAATCCTATGAGCCTCTTGTGCAAAATAATTCTTGCTTTAAAATTGAACCTACTACTGCTTGTGCTAATCCTTGCTGTTCAAAAGCAAGTAACTCTTGTGTTGAGCATGTAACCGTAGAATCCTATGATGGTTCCATTGCAAGAGTGTAAGTACAACAATGCTACTTAGTGGTTTTGATGTATTGAGTGACAACGTGATTAAAGTTCTAATCTCTTTGTGAGGTGACTTGACTGGATCTTACTGGTATATTTATTATGATCAGATATTATAATGAATACATATATCTCATGATTGAGCATGAATCACTCATATGTTGAGCATGAATTTTTAACAGAGACAAACACCTACATCTTTCTTAACCTAGTGACCAGGCTTTGTGTCTTTAGTTTCTGGTCTGAAGGACCTCCACCGGACTATCCGGTTGTGGAGGATAGATATTCTCTGAGTCCTCATGAAATGTATTTTCTACGTGGGCTGATGGAGGGCCCAATCCAGGGGCCGACCGAGTGACTCGAGCCCGAGGTCCGAACACTTTAGCGCGCAAGACAATGACCTTGTAATCTAAACTGTCTAGGAGACATAGAAGAAAACCGAATTGTAACCCAAGCCACGCCGAATTATATAAAGTCAGATTAGAGATCCATAGAAAGATCTCTCCACCTCAAGATCATCGCATAATGCATCACGACATCGCAGCTAGCTACACTCTTATTGTAATCTTGAGAACTCAGATCAATATAAATCGCCACAAATAGGACGTAGGGTGTTACGCTTTCTGCGGTCCGAACCTGTATAAATCTCGTTCCCGTCGCGTTTCATGTGAACCATCGAGCTAAGATCGATCTCGCCAACTACAAAAGCACTACGTGATACATTCCATGGTGCACCGCCGATACTAAACACCGACAGTTGGCGCGCCAAGGAGGGGAGACGACATCCGATATTACCACCAGCTCCATGGCTATTTTCCTCAAGATTAAGTTCATCCTCGTCGACATCAAGCGAGACGGTTGGTGGTTATCGTGCACGTCAAGTTCGATTTCATGTCAGAGATTTGTTCAAGCGGCATCCATGACGAGATCTCCGGAAGTCCCAAATTTCATCGTCACTCGGAATCAATCGGCCGCCCGTGGATCATTAAATTTTAGAGCTGCGGTAATCTAATCTGTTACGAAGCCACCAAGTCCCTGGCTCGTGTCGCCTCCATGCAAGTCAAAGGCAGGATCGTCATCTTATTAAAACTCCAAGTTTGTTGCAGTGCTGTCGTCCTCCGGCCTGTGTGCAATACGATATCAAGGCAAGTAGCGCCAATCCGTCCGTAAGCCAATCAGAATCCAATCAGCGAGTCCGACTTGGGCTCTCAGATCGGTTCAACAGGAAGAGCGGCCGTCTGTCAGTATATCAACTTAGGAAAAACGGAGTTGCTGCGACAGTTGTGTAGTCAAAGCCACGAAGACACCCAGTTGCCAGAAATTGATTTTATATTGCTAATTATGCATGGAAGATGTTCCTGCTGCCATAGGAAAAATTCTACTCGGGCTCTGTTTCCAGCACCAACAACATCAATCCTATACAGGTCTAGTATACGCGTGCGTGTTGTCGGACAATGCTGCCAGACGCCCAGACCAATTAAGGATAGCAGATTAATCAATCTAGTATGTGCATACGGCCAGACAAAGCTGGAACCCAATTCCAATGTGAGGTGTAGTCGTCAAACGGGCTAGTCAGAATTCAGAAATCAAGCTGGATCAGAAATCAGAGCTCGTCATTTGCATGGGCCTCCAAACAAAATAAAGAGGGCAGTCATAAGGCCAATAGCGATTCCGATCACCGAGTCTGGTCAGAGCTGTCTGTTGCAGTTGCGCGTGCCATCTCACGTCACGGGAGGGTTAATACTGGTCGCTCAAGCTACCACGCTTCAATACATTCCTGCAGCCCACGCTCGGAAGCTGTCAGTTACCGTCAGACTCAATCTCAAACCAGTCGGCCACATGCCGAATTAGACCAAACAGCTAAGTTGTTTTAATTATGCATTTGATTATGTTTTTTTCATCCATCCAAATTGCTTGGTCTAATCACTCCAATATTATTTATATTTGAGCACTCTATTTTGCAAACAATACTACTCACATTGTTTTTTAATTATTATATCAGAAAAATATATCTCATGTTAGCACAAAAATATACAATGTGTTAAGGCAGTCAACCTGCACTGTCATTGACTATCTCTGATTTCCGCTCGAGAGGCGAGGCACCATCAACTAACTGCAGTGAGTCATTCAGTCCAAGTGATCTGGTTATTGCTCATATTATTTCTTAATCATTCGGGCTGCAGATCAATTGAATTATTTCTGAAATATCTGAATTATTAGATTAATTGGATTTTTTATGAATCACTCGGATTATCTATATTATCTTTGGATCACCCGGACCGATTATTCATACCAGTTCTGGTCACTCAATCCTGATCACATGGGATTACTCGGATCAACTCTGGATTACTCACATTATTTCGGATCATCCATATTATTTCTGGATCATCTTTCTGGATTTTTCATATTATTTTGAGATACCGAAATATTTCCTGGCGCCTTCGCAAATCTTTTCTGCCGCACCTTATATTTTTTTGAGTCGAATCTTTTTTTGTTGCATTTCGTGTTTTGCCGAGTCAAATCTTTTCTGTCGCACCTTGTGTTTCACCGAGTCAAATATTTTTCTATCGCATCTCATGCTTTAACAAATCTAAGTGTTTTCTGGCAAGATCTGTGCATGCAACGACCGGCGTCATGAACTCTATATGACCACCGTTAAAATGGGGCAGTTGATCTGGCCCGCCGGCGCTACATGCCTTCGCTAACTCGTAAAAGGGTACCTCAAAACTCTTCGCACGGGGCAATCGGCTTGGGTCACGGAGTCCGACTCAGGTTCGGTGCTACATGTCTTCGCTAAACTCAGAAGATGGTACCTCAAAACCCTTTGCATGGGGCAACGGCTTGGGTCGCGGAGTCCGACTCAGGTTCGGTGCTACATGCTTTCGCTAAACTCAAAAAATATACCTCCAAACCCTTCATACAGGGCAGTCGGTTTAGCCCACCGACACTCTGTGCCTTTGTTATACTCGGAATTCAAAACAGGGAGTTCACTTCGCGATGCACCATCGACTCGGGGGGTGGGGTTGCCGCCCACCTTGCCGACTCACTGCTTCGTCGACTCAGGGGCTGGACTGTCGCCCGCCTTGCCGACTCACTGCTTCGTCGACTCGAGGGCTGAGCTGTCGCCTGCCTTGCCGACTCACTACTTCGTCGACTCAGGGGCTGGGCTGCCCGCCTTGCTGACTCACTGCTTCGTCGACTCAGGGGCTGGGCTATCGCCCGTCTTGCTGACTCACTACTTCGTCGATTCGGAGGCTAGGCTGCCCACGTTGTCGACTCACTACTTCGTCGACTCAGGAGCTGGGCTGCTGCCCGCCTTGCCGACTCACCACTACGTCGACTCGGGGGCTAGGCTATCGCCCGCCTCACCGACTCGGGGGGCTGGGCTGCTGCCCGCCTTGCCGACTCCTTTCATCAGCCTGCCTCACCAAGATCACTCGGAGGAATAAGTCGCTTGACCCTCAACCTGATTATACTAATCAGCTTGAGGCTCGGAGGATACACGGAGGATACCATTAGAATTTTATCGTAGACTACAAAGCAAGATACTCAGAAGACTATGAGGCAAAACATTCAAAAGGAGGAATTTGGATCTTTAAGCCAATTGTTGCTCAAGTTTACTTAAAGCTCGGGGCTTGTGTGTGGCGGAACCGCCGATTTAATCCGAGCTAAGCACACCTGTCACCGTCTGGCTCGCAGTGTACTTAGATCGAAATAAACCCGGTCATCCATCAAACTACCCAAAATGGGCACTTCGATGTAGCCATCACCTAGGGATGCCGACATCACCCACGTTAAGCCATCGAAGGAGCCACAACAATTACAACAACCCATCGATTTATTACAAAACCTTTGCTCAAATTGATATACAATCATATTGAAATAGAGTCTCAAATTCAACTCACAACGGAATACGTATTATATAGATGCAAGTATGAGGCGAAAGTAAAACATGAGACATGACATCGAGCCCACCGTTGTCATTTTCGATCACAAAGTTTCTGAAAAGAAAAATTTCAATAACAAACAATGAGTACGTGGGGTACTCGTAGGACTTACCCGAGGGCTATATCAGCCCGACACATTTGAGAGTATGCAAGGCTTTTTGTGGACTTAACTCTAACCCACGTAAACTTACTAAGAGTGAGTCCTTACTTTTAAATTTCCTTCATTATTAAAAGCATAAACATCATTGATTCATCATAGTTATCATCATGATCCATAATTCATGTACCTCAATATTCTCAACACATATATCATCATAAGGTAACTTGCAAGAATATAAACATACAATAAGCAAATAATATTGAAAACACAATTAAATAAATAACATATTCAAATTGTTACTATGTTGCCCGTCAGTGACTTTGGCATTCTCACAGCCTGGTGAAATCAGCGATTCGAATCGATTTTAATTTCCAGGAATATCTACAATGCTAGGGGTATACGCCTACTAGCCATCACGTTCCACATATATCCCCTACCTCCACTTGTCCCATCCCAAGGTTCAAAGCGCCCTCACCGTACCCCCGGGTTGTGCCCCCGTGACGAGCCTGCCGACATCTTGGTCTTTCCGTCATGAGATCAAAGCTCCCATCGGGCCATCTGCCTCCATCCAGTGGATGAGCGGCACCTCAAAATCTTTGGATGGCACAAGTAAGTTTTCATCGGTCCCGTATCCCGGATAACCATTATAGCAATGTCATGCAGATCAGCAGACGAACAGCGAGCGGGGTCTTAAACGACTCGGGCGGAGTCCACCAAACTGTCCACATCGTTTTTCATCATAATATACTCATATCTCCGCCCGGTCTCAATTTTTCATCACATCATATCACATTGCTTTCAAATTTAAATTATTTAAAACCATTTTGAGTAAAGCCCTATCATCTCGCGAGTGAATATCTTCACTCGACTTCTACCGTCAAAGTATGACTAAGTATAGACTTCGACCTATTCATACTACTTAGGATATCAGGGATTTATGCAGGTGGGGTTTTATACAATTTCTGAACGTAATGCACAAGCAAATATAAGATGGTGGGACTCTCTAAATAGGTGTAAATGCCTAAGGGGCCTACCTTTGTTGTTGAAACTTAAACAAACTATTCTACAGTTAGTTTGCCGGGTTGTGAGGCTTTGCCCCAGACAACCCCTTGATCACTTGGACAACTCCTCCGTCTAAACACGACTGATAGGCCCTCCCGGTCATGCTTGGGGCTTAGTTGATTTTCTGGACCACCATTGTTTGAAGAAGCTCTACACATTGGCTTCTGGATCACGTATCTGCAATAAGCGTCACTATATGAATGCCATGCATGATGCAGCGATTGAGATGCATGAATATCAAGCACACATTTGAACAATCAATTTATGGATAGGTAGAAAGGTGATTGATAAACCTACTTAAATAAGAGTATTTTTGTGGACAGGGAGCAAACGTACACTCATACAATCAGATGTTTACAAAGCAACACATGGATTCGGCATATGATCAAGTATCAATTTAAACTGTCCTTTATCATACCACATGCAAGCAAAGCATCAGTCAAGCCTATATTTACACTATGTAATGGACTACTAGCTCATTTGAAACATCACACCTGGTAGTAGCAATAATAGTACTTTTATGGACCTAAAGCAAACATGCAAGTTGCTGTGAACCGATAATGGCAAGCGATAGTTATGCGGCTACTTAGATTACAAAGATACATGCATGGGGTGTGGTGTTTAATTTTTGTTCAGCAAGTCAAACATACCATGCAGGGTACACGAAGGAAAGCATAAGTCTATTTGAATGTCATTACATCCTCTTTTTATTCTCTTCACTTTTGAGCTTATTACAGTGACTACTAATGGACGCCACAAGTAACAACAACCAAAATTCATGACAAATTCATACAAGCATACCTGCACAGTAACACTTCTACATGAATTTTGGTAGCATTTTTGTAACACACTAAATAGCACTTTTCTATTTTATTGATTAAGTCACCATAGCATTTGCCATTTTCAAAATACATAGTAATCAGCAAGCAAAACACATGCAACTTTATTTCTAGGCTACACTGGACCAAATGAGCACAATATAATTTTTATGGATTTTTCTGGACAATTTTTATGTAGCATGCATTTTCATATTCATAAAATCTACTAATTATTAGAATTAGGGGTAGATCTGTCATTTGCAGTAACTGCTAGGGGCAACAAAAATACAAGTGCATAATACACCAAATAAATAGCACACAATCCAAGTTTCACAATTTTTGGAGCCCATGTAGTCTACTTTTGCTATTTAACTAGAAAAACAACGCATGCATAAAATTAAGGACAAAACAGTCATTTCACTAGACCTAGACCTAGTCCATTGCATAGACCTATTCATAGGCAATCTAACAAAACAAGTTTCATATTTTTATGATTTTTCTACAAATTTATAGAGAATTTCAAAGTTCATATGCCAAATCCGGAAGATAGTTAAATATCTCTCTGCAATCTGGACCCCTATGCAAAAAGCTTGAGACATAATAAATAGTGCATCGAATTTGTTGTACCCTCAGGGTTAGATTTGCAAAAATGCAAGGCTCGGGTTAAATGCGAAGAAGCTGATAGATCTAGGGGGTTGATGGCGGTTTTCACAAGACAACCAATAGTGAAATATTAAGCCATAAACGCAGGGGGATTTATGAAAAAGAGCCCTTCTTCTACCTCCAGACAGAGTGAGAGGCGCGCGGCAGACCGGCTTCTCGCGCGTGCGCCGGCGCGTGGGTGGCCGAACTTGGAGCCGAGGAGGTCCATGAACATGTTTACGGCTCCCAGGATTCTTTCCCCCAAGATATCATCGTGCGGGTAGGTCTGGACGAGCGGGGAACGTGTCGTGAACTGCGGCGGCAGTGGCGCACAGGAGCTCTATCGACACGGCCTCAATCTCGCGGCTCAAGCGGCGGTAGTGGCTGCCTTAGGGGTGCAGGCTGCCCGAGGACGAGGCGGGTCTGGCGTAGGCGGTGGGAGGCCGCCGGAGGTGGTCCTCCACTGTTGGCACGGAGCTGGCCACGTCCTCCCATGGCGGACGGCGCTCGGCTCCGCGCGGGAAAGGGCGGGGAAGACGACGCCTGTGACCTAGAGATGGCGGGGAAGGTGGAGCGGGTCTGAGCAAGCGTGATGCACGCGTTGGATGTCCTAGAGGTGGAGTTGACGGGTAGTGCCAAGGCGGAGCTTGCCGCGGCCATCCATGGCAGTGACGCGCTCGCTCCGGGTGCCTGGGCAAGCAAAACGGAGCTGAGGAGAGGGAGAGCGTGTGAGTGCGAGGAGGGAGGGGCGCGTGGGTGAGTGAGGTGAGGAAGAAGGGGGCGCTCGGCTCGGCCTCGCATTTACTGTCAGGCCGGCAGCCATGGCGCACTTGGGCAGAGCATGCCCGGCCGCGTGTGCGTGCCAGAGAGGGGAGGCAGGGAGATGGCCGCTACGTGAACCGAGCCCATGGACCCCGTGAAGCCGGCAGGTGGGACCGGGTGGGAAAAACAAATGGAGTGCGCATGAACCGAGTCTACAAAACCATTAGTGGTTTTCTAAAACCGAGGGTGGACGGCGGTTTCTGGTGTGCTGGGATCCGAAGCTCGACGCGTGGGACCCACGCGTCATAGAGACAAAAGAGAAAAAGAATTCCTGAAAATGGAAAAAGGCTGTTTGACTGTCAAAACCCTTGTCTGAATATCTCATTTTTGAAGCATTTAACCGCCGAATTGGGGAACACTAAGAATACAAGAAATGTTCTAAATTTCTCACTATCCAACTTTGCTATAACCATTAATACCATGTTGTGTATAAAAAATTGCCTTAAATTTGAATTTAAGTGTCTGACTCAGGTTTGACCAATTTGAGTCACGCAGTTTGAAAATTACAAAAAGGCTATTTTTGGATATTTTCATGTGAAAAGTATTTTATCAATGTTGTTCCGTTTTTCACAATATATAACTTTATTATATAAAATTTCACATAATTATGGATTTTGGTTTACCGAAATTTGAATTCATTTCACAGGTGCAGCTCTGGCAGATTCTATGGAATGACAGAAATCAACTCAAAACCCTATTTAAACCTTTTGCATGTCACAGATTCCAATACCAAAGTTGTTCAACATGAAATTGTCTACAAGTTTGGTATAGAGAGTTTGGTCTAAATCACATTACATTTTGAACTAAAAGCACATATACATTCAAAGGTTTGGTCAAACTGCAGCTTTACTTTATGTGCAGTCCTTCTTGTTTCAAACTTTTGAGTGATCAAATGAGATCCAATCACTTCAAGGTCTTATGCATTTGAAAGGTGATAAGTTTAATTTCATTTCATAGTTAGGTAGATTTTCAAGTTGTTTGGTAAAATCAAAAGTAATTTCAGATTCAGATTCGGGGAAAAGCCGAAAATGCAGGCTTAGGAATTATTCTAAGTATGAATGGTTTTGACTGGGGCTTTTCGAACCTTTCACCATATGATTTAGAAGATGCTCATAACATCAAAGTTGAAGGACACATATTAAAGCAAAACTTTTGTATTTGATGTTTTGCTCAACAACTAATATAATTTGAACTACGCGAGGTTTTGTCTTTTGCATAGAAAATTTTTGTCTTAGTGATTTCTTCACTTGGTTCTTGTTCCTCTCTAAGTTCTATTAAGCTATAAATCATCATTAGTATGTGTCAAATTATGTGTTAGCATCTTTGAGATGCCGAGGGCATCACATTGTGGGGCATAGATATCCCCTGGGTCCTCATGAAGCGTATTCTTTAGATGGGCTGACGGAGGGCCCAATCCAAGGGCTGACTGAGTGACTCGGGCCGAAGGTGCCGAGCACCTTGGCGCGCAAGACAAGGACTTGTAAACTAAACCATCTAGGGGACATAGAAGGAAACCAACTTGTAATCCAAGCCACGCCGGACTATATAAGGTGGGCTAGGGGCCGCTCTAGAGAGATCTCTCCACCTCAAGATCATCGCATAAAGCATCACGACATCGTAGCTAGCTATGCTCTCCTTGTAATCTTAAGATCTCAGATCAATACAAATCGCCACAAATAGGAAGCAGGGTGTTACGCTTTTCGCGGCCCAAACCTGTATAAATCATGTTCCTGTCGCGTTTCACGTGAACCATCGAGCCACGGTCGATCTCGCCAACCACAAAAGCACTATGTGATACATCTCATGGTGCACTGCCGGTACTAAACACCGACACCGATGGCCCTCACCGGACTGTCTGGTAGAGGGGTTCAAACCTCAAAGGCTAGTTGTCCTCTACCGGACTGTTCGATAGAGGCCACCAGGCTGTCCGGTGGGGCTCTGACACAGAGCCAACAGCTAGTTTTGGGGAGTTGGGTATTTATACTCTTCCCTCTCCACTTGCTGAGGCTGCTGCTTCCCTCCAATGTCTATACTCATTCAGAGGCCAGAGAAACACTCCTCAACACTCTCTTTGTGAGATTGAGCTAACCAAGTGAGATTCTTGAGTTGGGAGAGCTTTTTTGAGATTGTGTGAGCTTGATAGAGCAAAGCATCCTAACTTCGGAGCACAAGTTGGCAAAGCATTTCTGGCAAACACTTTTGTTACTCTTGGAGGTCTCCTCCTAGATGGCTAGAGTGTCCCGAAGGGTACTCAACTTGTCGAGTGCTACATTTCTTGTAGGTGATTACCCCGCTCTGGAGCATTGCAGTGAGCACCTTCTCAGCCTTGGCGGTCGAGAAGGAGAGACCATGAGTTGAAAAAGACTCAAGCTCTTGGTGGGCGCCTCAACGAGGACGTATGCACACTTGCAGGTGTGCCCAAACCTTGGGAATTAAATTATGTGTCTTGTGTGCTGTGCCCCTGCTGGGAGACCCAAGCTTTGTGCTTGTGGTTTGTTCTTTACTTGCATTATACTCTTGCTTCAGCTATCATTACTAGTGTGCAAGTTCTTGTGATTGAGTGCACGTGTGCAGTGTAGAAAAGCTCAACTTCACTAGAGAAACTCTTGGAACCTTGCTTCATAACTCAATAAGTATCTCATTGCATCTTTACATTGCTTGAGCTAATTCTCTGGGTGACACCGGACTATCCGGTAGGTGTCATCGAACTGTCCGGTAGAACCGGACTATCCGATGTGGTGCTAACAATTTGGTTTTAAGTGGTTAAATTTCAGATTAGCCTATTCACCCCCTCTAGGCGACATCAAGGTCCTTTCAATTGGTATCAGAGCAAGGACTCACTGAAAAGCTTCACCATCGTGAGAAAAGATGTCGACTCCTAGTGAGGTATCTTGTGAGCCACTCGTAGTTGATGGCTCTAACTACTCTCAGTGGTCTGCTGATCTACTTCATATTTTTAGGACCAATGGTCCACTTGTGGAGCAGATTGTAGATACAAGCATATTGCCTTCTAGCTATGAATGGGGAAACCTATCTCATGAGGAGACAATGCGCTTGCAGCTCAATGCTCGAGTTGCTAATTATATATTGAGCACTTTGAGTCCAGAAACATCTAGGTGGTTGTTCAATGAATACAAGAGATTTGAGGATGGTCATGAAATTTGGGCTACACTTAAAAATGTGTTTACATCCTAAGCTCAAGAACAAGCCAACATCTCTAAAATGGACTCAAAAAAATATTCAAGCAGCCTCTGTGATAGATTAGGAGAGAGCATGGAGGCCAAGGAAGAAGAAAAGGAGAATGTGATGCTGCAGTCACTGCTACCACTGGACTATCCGGTAGAGCATATCGGACTATCCGGTATCCTTCATCGGAATGTCCGACAAAGACAGTGAGTGTGCACCGAAGCGCAGCGATGGAGACCAAGTGAAGAATCAAGTTCAACTATGTGTAGTTCCATCATCTCTTTCCCACAACTATGTTTCATGGCTAAGAAGGATAATGAAGAAAGTGAGGATGAGATGAGTAAGAGTGATGAAGAAGAAGATGATGGGATCACCAATGAAGATTTGGAAATTGGTCACCTTATCAAGAAGGTTCAAATGAGGATGATAAAGCTGATGCAAATCACCACCAAGCAGAAATAAAGCCTTGACAATCAAGAAGACTACTTGGTGAAGAAATTGAATGAGTTCAAGGAAGTTCAAAAGGAAAAGGAAGAGCCTGAGCTCAAATTCACAAATCTGAGCTTCAAGTGTGAAAATTTATCCAAAGAGGTTGACAAGTTTGCAAATGTCTCCTCATATGTTGAGAAGCTAGATAAGCTAAATGAAGAAAGAAAAGAGTGGATCAAGAAAATCAATGACAAGTGCTTAAGTCTTCAAAAAGAAAAGGATGAGCTTGTAGATGAAAGCATGTAGATCATTCATTAGCTAGGCATGCAAGAAGTAGCAAATGAGGTATTTGTCACTTTGATAAAATCCTATGAACCTCTTGCACAAAATAATTCTTGCTCTCTAAGTGAACCTATTATTGCTCATGCTAACCCTTGCTGTTCAAAAGCAAGTAACCCTTGTGTTGAGCATGTGCTTGTAGAAACTTGTGTTGACTCCGTTACAAAAGAAAATGAAGAGCTCAAACAAGAGGTTGAGAAGCTAAGAAGAAACCTGATTATGCTTAAGGGTAAGTGTTGTTCACAACCTACTCAAGATAACTGTGACAACATGGTGAACAAGCTTGAGGAGGGGTCAACACCGGGCACAACCAACCAAGTCAGCCAAATCCAAGTCTCAAGAGGGTGAAAGCATCAAAACTCAAGAGCAAGAGAAATCAAAGAGACAGAAGAGTAAGGCCAAGAGAAGATGCTATTGGTGCAAAGAAATGGGACACAAGATTGAAGCTTGCTTGATTCTCAAGTCAAAGCTTGTGAGCAGCTCTGGCGCACCGGACTGTCTGACAGTAAGGTGTCGGACTATCGGGTGAAACTAGTGGCAGCTCAAGCCACTACTTCCAAGGCAAGAGGACCTGCCCTGTCACACAACAGGGTTGGAAAGGAGAAAGACCACATGAGCAAAGTAGTAAATGAACCAAAGGGCCTTAGACAAAGAATTTGTTACAATTGCCGAGAGAAAGGGCATCTTGGTAGGGATTGCCCATATGGTAATTTCACTCACCCCAACCTTGTTAATAAGAAAGCAAAAGTGACTTGTGTTACTAAAGGCACCAGTTGTGAATCTAGAGTGACTAGCTCACCCAAGGCTCCCACTAAGGCTATTTAGGTACCCAAGATTTATATGACTATAGTGGACCCAACCAAATTTGGGTACCAAAACATGCTTGAAGATCTACAAGCACCTGCAGGATGTATTGAGGGTCTTGGTAATCTTGAGAAACTAAACTCCAAACATATTCTTGTCTCAAGATAAACTTTTTCTATCTTAAGCCAAGATTTGAATTATTGGTATATTATCCTCCTCAATGACATCATGCGCAATATGTGCTTAACCAGATCCTTGGTGACTTAGGGAAAACTCATTCTTAGTGATTTGATCTATGCCCAAGCCAATCAAGTTCAAATTCCACTCTTATCCAATACTTATGTTTTTTGTGGTACCTTTGATAGCTTCTATGTGGAGCATGTGTCATGTGTTTGATCTACACAGGAACTCAAGATCTTGCCCTAAAAGTAAATTCAATGATTGAGCAAAATTGTGTCAACTTGGGCAGCTGGAGTAATAGTCACCAGACTATCCGATGACCTTCACATGATTGTTCGGTGATAGGCTGAAGTGCTGAATCCAATATATGCTTCATCAAAATTACTAAATATAAAGTCTATCAGGTCTTTGTGACTGTGAGTACATGTGTTGAACCTTTGCATTATTTATTGATTATTCACTTTAGCCCAGGCATAGCCTATATTCCCCAAGTTTGTAACAAAACTTAAGTATGCACAATGGTCATTCAAAGATCATTAGCATACACTTAGCGGGAGTAGAGATTATACCTGAGGCACTGTGGTACTAACAACTCTCTGTGAGTAAGTTTGTAGGCATTCAATGAATAATTGTTGAACCATGGAGAAGTTGGTTGAACCAATATTCCAGCAGAAAGCAAAACTAGTTGATGAAGTTCACACTGGTTGAAACAGGGCATCAACCAAATCAAAACTATCTCTTATATCCTTATGAGTATGGTAAGTTAAGGCCAAAGTATGAGATTATATATATGCATTGTAAATGCTTTTAGGCCTTGTAGCTCCTGTGTGGTTGTTGGTGGATTGATAAGTCTCAAACTCTAATGTAAATATTTGATTGATACCTTTGAAACTTAAAGGCTCTTGAATTTGTCTTAAGAGCTTGGTGCTTCAAATGTGATAGGAGGTATGCGTTAAATATTCCAACACCATTGACAAGACTTTCAATCCAACTAACATTCTTTATGGGTTGTTCCCTAAGATCGAACTAGTGATAAATCTTGTCTTGTCATGAGTTTTTCTCATGAGAGCTTCATGGAACTAGAGGTTTGATTGATGTTCTTGCTCTAAAGTGCCTTTCATGCCTTGATGAGAGGAACATGAGTCAAACATACTAATTATCTCAAGCAGGACTTGATCTATCTCTAGTTTTGTGGTTAGTGAAAAATGGGACTTTGAAAAACATTTGTTGTTGAGATCTTTGTGATAAATCTCTCTTTACATGTGGTTATTGCTCCCTATGCTTGATTGTGCCTAACCATGTGCATTGAGATTCCTTCCTGAGATAAAATTTATAATCACTTGCCTTGCAAAAGAATTTATTTCTAAAAGCTCATCTTCCTCAATTAAATCATCCTTTGACCAAAAGTTCTTGCAAAAATAACTTTCAAAGGTTCCTTTCTCTTCCTTGAGGACTGTGCTACATTAAGGAGTCAGTAGTACAAAGGAAAATGGCACCATCATCAGTTCTTTAGCAAAATCCAGCTAAATCACTTGCACCAAACTATCTGGTGCCCACTACCGGACTATCCGTTGTTACCGGACTGTCCAGTAGGGTCTACTGGAATGTCCGGTACCCACGGTGTTTACTGCCATCCGGGGTTGAAGGGGTATACACTGTGTGTTTTACCCTCTCACTTCTTTTCACCATGAACATCTCCCTCCAACTCTCTCAGCGGGCGATTCAAGGGTGATTTCCACTTTCCTCCGTGGATTTATGGAGTTCTTGGTGGGGATTGGCCGTTGCATCACCAGATCATCCGATTCCACCGGCCTCTCCATAAAGTTTGCCCTAGGGTTCTCTCTCAAAGGTACTTCATGCACTTTTGTCCTGATCTCTTTGCTTGGTGCATCGCTCAATGATTCGTTTGGTAGAAATACTCCTGCTAGGCATATGAATCATACCCTAAGAGATCAAATCATTCACATGGATAGTTTGGGAGATCCATCGATTCTAGGTCATTGGGAACTACCAGAATGTTCGGCAGACACCACCGGACTTTCCGGCTCTACTGGACTATCCAATGGCTCTCACTGGACTGTCCATGTGAGCACCACTACTGGACTATACCTCTTTCTTGACCTAGTGACCAGGCTTTGTACCTTTAGTTTCTGGTTTGGAGAACCTCCACCAGACTATCCAGTGGCTCTCAATAGACTGTCTGGTAGAGGGGGTTCAAACCTCAACGGCTAGTTGTCCTCTACCAGACTATCCGGTAGAGGCCATCGGACTGTTCGGTGGGGCTCTGACATAGAGCCAACGGCTAGTTTTGGGGAGTTAGGTATTTATACTCTTCCCTCTCCACTTGCTGAGGTTGCTGCTTTCCTCCAATGTCCATACTCATTAAGAGGCTAGACAAACACTCCCTAACACTCTCTTTGTGAGATTGAGATAACCAAGTGAGATTCTTGAGTTGGGAGAGCTTTTGTGAGATTGTGTGAGCTTGATAGAGCAAAGCATCCTAGCTTATGAGCGCAAGTTGGCATAGCATTTTCAGCAAACGCTTTTGTTACTCTTGGAGGTCTCCTCCTAGTTGGCTGAGCATCCCAAAGGGTACTCAACTTGTCGAGTGCCACATTTCTTGTAGGTGATTGCCACGCTCTTCGGAGCATTGCAGTGAGCACCTTCTCAGTCTTGGTGGTCGAGAAGGAGAGGCCATGAGTTGAAAAAGACTCAAGCTCTTGGTGGGTGCCTCAATGAGGATGTAAGGACACTTGCGGGTGTGGCCGAATCTCGGGAATTAAATTGTGTGTCTTGTGTGTTGTGCCTCTGCTGGGAGACCCAGGCTTTGTGCTTGTGGTTTGTTCTTTACTTGCATTATACTCTTGCTTCCGCTATTATTACTAGTGTGCAAGTTCTTGTGATTGAGTGTAGGTGTGCAGTGTAGAAAAGCTAAACTTCACCAGAGAAACTCTTGGAACCTTTCTTCATATCTCAATAAGTATCTCAACACTTCTTCACATTGCTTGAGCTAATTCTCTGGGTGACACTGGACTATCCGATAGGCATCATCGGACTATCTAGTGATACCGGACTGTCGAGTAGAGGATACTGGACTATCCGGTAGTTGCCACCGGACTATCCGATGTGGTGCTGATAGTTTGGTTTTGAGTGGTTAAATTGTAGATTAGCCTATTCACCCACTCTAGGTGACATCAAGGTCCTTTCAAAGAGAAAAATGAAGAGCTCAAGCAAGAAGTTGAAAAGCTAAGAGGGGACTTGAATGTGCTTAAGGGTAAGAGTTGTGTCCAACCTGCTCAAGATAACTTTGATAGCATGGTGAAGAAGCTTGAGGAGGGTTCAAACCGTGCACAACTCCCAAACTCAACAAAAGACAAGAAACAAGAGCAAAGCAAATCCAAGAAGCAAAAGAGCAAGGCTAAGAGGAAGTGTTACTGGTGCAAAGAAAATGGCCACAATGTTCAAACTTGCCCAGTTCTCAAAGCCAAGTTTGTGAGCAGCTCTGGCTCACCGGACTGTCTGGCACCAGATATTGGACTATCTGGTGACACCGGATTGTCCAGCAATAAGGTGTTGGACTATCCGGTGAAGCCAGTGGCAGCTCAAGCCACTACTTCCATGTCAAGTGGACCTGCCCAGTCACACAACAAGGTTGGAAAGGAGAAAGCCCACATGGGCAAAGCAATAAATGAACCAAAGGGGTTTAGACAAAGAATTTGCTACAATTGCTGAGAGAAAGGGCATCTTGGTGAGGATTGTCCACATGGTAACTTCACTCATCCCAACCCTGTCAATAAGAAAGCTAAAATGACTTGTGTACCCAAGGGCAGCAGTGGTGAGTAAAGAGTGACTAGTTCATCTAAGTCTCCCACCAAGGCTATTTGGGTACCCAAGATTTTTGTGACTAACCTTTGTGGACCCAACCAAGCTTGGGTACCAAAACATGCTTGAAGATCAATAGGTACCTACAGGATGCATTGAGGATCTTGGCAATCTTGAGAAACAAAATTAGACACAATATCTTTGTCTCAAGATGAATTCTTCCCATCACAAGTCAAGATTAGAATTATTGAAATCTCATCAACCTCAATGACATCACAAGTAATGTGTGCTTAACCAGATCATTGGTGACTTAGGAATGCCAACTCTCTGTCACTAAAGCACGCCTAAGTCAATCAAGTTCTAATTCCACTTCTATCCTACACTTGTGTTTTCTATGGTATTTTTGATGGCTCTTCCGTGGAGCGTGTTCTAAGTTTATATAGGAACATAAGTTGCAAATCCAAAAAGAACACTGAGGAAAGTGGATGAACTATCTTCAAAAAGGAACAGCTAAAATCCTAGCCACTGAACTATCTAGTGACCATAACTGGACTATCCGGTGAAGAAGGATTTGTGCTGTGTCAAAATCTATCCTTAGCTAATGATATATATTGCAAACTCATCAGAAACAAAGGAAAAGTTGTATGTCTTTGTGACTGTAAGTATGTTTATCAAATCACATGATCACTCATTGATTACTCTCTAGCCTAGGTAACCTCCCAGTTTGTAACAAAACTTGAGTATGCACAATGGTTGTTCAAAGACTATCAGCATAAATTTAGGGGGAGTAGAAATTATATCTAAGGCAATGTGGATCTAACAATTCTCTGTGAGAAAGCTTGTAGGTATTCAAAATATATAATTGGTTAAACCAGAAAGCTAATTGTTTGCAATATTGGTTGATAAACATTGACATCAGTTGAACCAGAACATTAACCAATGTGAAATAAGTTCAACATCCTTGTAAATATGATTGAGTCAAGGCCAAGGTATGGTTGTCATATTTGAATTGTAAGTGCTAGTAGACCTTGTGGTTTCTGTGTGGTTGTTGTTGGTTTGATAAGTCCCAATGCTAGTTTGTATATTTGGTTGATACCTCTGAAACTTAAAAGCTTTTGAGTTGGTCTTGAGAGCTTGATGATTCAGATATGATAGGAAGTATGAGCTAAATACACAAACATCTATGACAAGACTTTCAATCCAACTAAGACTCTTTGGGGGTTGTTCCCTAAGGTTGAGCTAGTGATACATCTTGTCTTGTCATGAGTTTGTCTCATGAGGCTTTATTGAAATTAGATATTTGCTTGATACTCTTGCTTAAAAGTGCCTTTCATACCTTGAAGAGTAGAGTATGAGTCAAACATACTAATCATTCTAACTAAGACATGACATATCAGCAGCATAGCAAAATGGGATTTTGAAAACATTTGTTGTTAAGATCTTTGTGATCAATCTCTCTCTATATGTGGTTATAGTTCTCATTGCTTGTTTGTACCTAACCACATGTATTGAGATTTCACGTAAGCTCAAATTCAAAATCATTTATATTGCAAAAGATTTTATCTCTAAACTCATCTCTATCAACTATTCATTATTTGACCAAATGAGTTTAGTAAAAGGCCTTATTTATAAATATTCTATAGTTTAGTAAAAGGCCTTATTTATAAATATTCTATCTTCCTTGAGGATTGTGTTACATAAAAGATTCAAAAATATAAAGAAAAATGGCACAATTCTCAGCTCTTCAGCTTCTGTCCAGCAAAATCAATTTGCATCGGACTATCCAACCCCTCCTACTAGATTCTCCGGTGTTACCGAACTGTCGGCAAGGGCTACTGGACTGTCCTGTATCTACGCTTTTAATCGCTGCCCATGACCCAAGGGCTATCTACTATGTGTTTTTACCCTCATTCACTTCTACCATTCTCCCTCTCCCTCCTCTGTTCTCTCTCGGTTTGGGCGATTCAAGGGTGACCTTCACTTTCCTCCATGGATTTGTGGAGTTCTTGGTGGGGATTGGCCGCTACATCACCCGATCATCTGACTCCATCGGCCTCTCCATTAACTTTGCCCTAGGGTTCTCTCTCAAAGGTACTTTGTGCACTTTTGTCTCGATCTCTTTGCTCGGTGCATTGCTCAATGGTTCCTTTGGTAGAAATACTCTTGCTAGGCATATGAATGATATCCTAGGAGATAAAATATTTCCCATGGATAGTTTGGGAGATCCATTGTGTCTAGGTCATTGGGAGCTACCGGAGTGTCCGGCAACTGTCATCGGACTATCCGGCTCTACCGGACTATCCATTGAACGCCACCGGACTATCCGGTGACACCCAGTGAGCCTGGTCAATGGGTCTTATTGGCTCTAGATTTGTTCCTTGAGCCCCTAAATTTACTTTGTGGTTCTTCCATGTCTTTGTGACATATTTGTAATAGTGCACCATCTCAGTTCTGCTTGTGACCCTCAAATCATATCAAATTCATCTTGTTTTCGGCTTTGTGCATTCACCAAGGTTCTATATCCGCATTATTGCATTTCAGGGCAGCAAAGATGGACAATCAAGGTCCAAGGCAAGACATATCAGAGAAGAAGGAAGGTCAAGAGGACTCGTCCACCATCTGGGAGTGACACTTCTTCTCCTTTGGAGGATATCGGTGCTAGTGATTCTCAAGGGGGAAGAATTCTCAGATACAGGCAACGGCTGAGGTAGCCTACTCCCCATAGGGATATGCAGATTTTAGATGAAATGCAGGCTCCAGATACTTCATCAGATGATGAGAGTGCAGAGGATGAGACATATAAGGTGGAACCTAGGACTTATGGAAAAGGCACTGCATCTCATAACAGCACCAGTGATGGTTGTTGGCGTCTCTTAGCCTTAACATGTTTTACTCCGCAAGCACACGGAGACCGCTGTAGCCTTTCACCCAAAGTATTTCAAGTATCGTAAATTTCCACAGGGAAGCGGTAGGCTAGAGACTGTAATTGAATATATTCAAATCAAATGAACTGTAAACTTGGATAAATTGTACCAACTAGTAGTTAAACAGGGGTAAGTGTGAAATAGCAAGTGTATGGTGGGGAGATAAGTCTATCAAAGATGTCCGCAGAAAGGTATAGTTGCCTGGGAGGACAACAAGGAGATAAAATTGCCAAACTCTAGTTCTATTCGGCTGCATGGATTATACGTGACTACTTACGACACTCAATTACACAAGTCAGGGTCTTGCATCGAGCGAAATTCTAGCGCCCTGGAGGAGCCAAGGGTAGATAGTTGGCCACCGAAAGAGAACCTATCTAACTCCTACGGGCCTCCTGAACAATGGGCCTAGGATACACAGGCACACCACATGCTGTCACTAAGTGGGGCTACCAAGCAAATATGCGTGGAGAGGATGGCACACTATAAACGTGTTCAAGCGAAGCTTGGACAATGATAGACCGTCCTTGATCAGTGGAGAGGGTCTAGCCAGAGCCTAGCATCTAAGTCAAGCATTGAGTTATAGCACTAGCAAGAATAACTAGGATTGAATGAGAAAGTAGACACAATCTATGCCTAGTAACTTGTTGACGGTCGTTATTTCATGGTTTCGACCATCAATTCCTCAGTGAATAAATGGGGTATAGATAAAGTTCTGTGCATTATTTACCTAACACTAATGAATTCCATGAGTTTTGGTAGTTTTCGATGAATCACAGGGAGATGCTCAAATTCCAGGCAAAAGAACATCATTTGGAGCAGGAGAGAAATCACGCACAAAAGGGCTTGAGATAAGATTTGCAAATTCCACTACTAAAAAGTATCTCAAATGCCCTCGAGGACTAAACCATTGCGTAGAGCTCATCGAGACAATTCCAACGGACATATTATTTGCATCATTTGGAGCTCATATGCAAAAGATGTTGAAAATACAAAAATATAGGGACTGCTGACGTCAGCCCCCTCTGTACGACGCCAAGGTGGGAGAGGCCCACCAGCCGACACGTGGCGGCGGCGCAGCAAACCAGAGGCCGCCACATGGCTAGCCCAGGCGGCGGCGCAGCCAGCCAGCGACTGCCACTTGGCGGGCCCTGGTGCGGCGCTCGGGGCAGTTTGACCCAGAAAACACCTGTAACTACCGGTTTTCACTTTCAACGTCCGGTTCACCGACTTAGAGGCCAGTTCTTGACTGGTTTCTTGCGCCTGCACATGTGGAATGAAGTTACCGACCTATCTACATCAGTTACCTGGCCAGGTGGCGCCCAAGGAGCGTTTTGGGGGAAGAATCATGCATAGGATCCTTGGAATATTCCCTCCTTATCCTCCTATAAATAGAGGGGCACACCCCCTCTCTCACTTGTACCATTCACCATGTGAACTCTCTTTCTTCCTCTCTAGGAGGCGCCCCACGGGAGGTGCTTCCATTCTGAAATCAGTGTTTTGTTAGGAGTTAGAGAAGGTCTGCTAATCAGAGTCAATCGGAAGTATTCGGTAATGTATTTCATTTGCTTATCTTGAGCATTACTTTCCTATTGACAAGTGCAAGTACTTTATCTTTCTACTTTATGCACTTTATCTTCGTCTCTGTTAGTAACTCGAGTGGTGTAGTTGCATTTTCCTTTTGGTCCACCATTTTGAGGCCTGACTTGTGCTAAACTAGAATTGATTGATCGTTGTTATGCTTGCTAGTGTTACAATCCAACCTATACGCTAGGCTCTGGTTAGTTCCTCTCCTTTGGCCAAGGATGAACTATTGTTGTTCAAGCTTTGCTTGAACACGTTTGTATCATGCCATCCTCTCCACGCAGATTTGCTTCAGCGTGTGGTGTGCCTGTGTAGTCCAGGCCCATTCATTCGGGAGGCCCGTAGGTGATAGCTTGGGTCCTCTTTCGGGTGTCAACTATCTACCCCCTGACCCCTCGAGGGCACTGGAATTTCGCTCGACACATGTTCATAACTCTGTTGAGATCCTTTTGACCCTTAGCATGGATAACTCTTGTATGCTGGCAGAGATAGAAGACCATACTGCAATCCCTGTCTCGTTGTCATCCTAGATTTACCTGTTTTCTTGCCAACGGTGCTTGGCTTGTATCTCATGGTGCTTTGTGTCAATCGTTCCTAGCTATCGGTTGACAAGAATGAGTAGTAACAGCTGGATGAATGATAGTTTGATATCTCTAGCTCAATGCTTCCCTATGGATAAATACAGTATCTTAGAATACTCACGGGTGAAAGGCTACAGCGGTCTCCATGCGCTTGCGGAGTAAAATCTGGTCGGCTAAGAGCCCCCAACAAGCTTTTATGGCGCCATTGCTGGGGAAGCGCCGAGTTAGAATATTATCCTGTTATTCATCCTATTGTTCATGCTCTTTCTTTTTATTTGAAAATCCTAAAAAAATAGAAAACTGTCTCTTCAATTTTGCTCTATCCGTTGAGTAAATCTTGATCATGTTTTTCATGCTGCCAAAAGTTTATAGTGCAACACGGTTTTTCATAAAAGCATAGCTTGGGCCATGTGCGTGCCCAGAGGTTAATATACAAATTAAGTATGGTGCTTAGGTTGTATTAGCCTCTTTTTATAAACGATGTGTCGGATAAATGAGCTATGTGTGATGCCTCAAGCATCTCAAGCGTATTACATTAGCATCATTAGCGTAATTGCATCATTATATGAACATTTCATATTAGGGGCATGAGTGGATTAAGTCATTCGAAGCGAGTTAAACCGGTTTTTCTGCAACTGCATTTGCTTTTGCCCTGTAACCTTAATACTGTTGTGAGTTTGATAAAACTATACATACCAAACTTGTAGACGATTTCATAATGAACAGCTTTGGTATTTTGTGTCATGACATGCATAAAGGTTTGAATAGAGTTTTAGGTCATTTTCTGTAAAACTGAGAAATCTGTCCAAATTTGATCTGAATAGAGATTTCATATTTTTGTGAAACAAAAGTCAGTATGTTGCAAAACTTGGTATATCAAAGTTGTAGGTCCTGAGCAACTGAACAACATTGGTATATAACATTTACCATGAAAATGCATAAAAATATGACTTGTGGAATTTTTAAGTTGGAGGATTCACTTGGTCAAACACCGGTCAGCACATTGAATTCAATTTATCACCCAAAATTCATATAAAACATGGCACCAAAGTTTATACAAGAGTTGTAGATTATCAAGTTTACAATAACTTTTGTATTTTAAGTTTGGTCTAATTCGGCGTCTAAGATATTCAAAAATGTGAAATTCAGAACCTTGTCATCCTGGTCAAATAGCCATTTTTCCATTTTCGAGTTTTAATTCCCTTTTGTGTGTATGACGCGTGGGACCCACCCGTCAGGCTTTGGATCCGGGCGGCGACGGCTTCAGTTGTGGGCCCCACCAGGCCATGCCACCCGTGCACCCGGTCCATACAAGTCAAGTTTATTTCCTTCCCGTGACCCCACGTGTCAACCACCTCTGGTCTATGGACCGCGTCCACCGCGCCCTCACCTTCTTCCTCCTTCTCTCCCCCGCGCCCACGCGGCGCCGTCCTTCTGGCCGCCATGGCCACGCGGCCAAGCCGACCGCGCCTCCCTCTCCCTCTACTTCCTTTGGGCGGAAGGGAGCCTCCGCTCACTCCTCCACCTCGCGCGCTCCCTGTCTCCGCGGTCTTCCCGTCCACTGCGCCTCTCCCTGTCTAGCTCTCGCGGACGCCGCCATTGTTGGAGCACCGGCTCGCGCTCGGGCCACCATCTCCGGCATCGCGGCGCCCCCACAGCGCCATGTCGGGCTGCGCCACTCCCTCCTCGACCTATTCCCCCTGTCCGAGGCCGCCACCCCTGCCTCACCGCTGCACATCGCAACGCCGAAGCTCGTCGTCCGCGGCACGCCGTCGCCGGCCACCCACACTGCTTCCCCGGCGAAACAAGTAGCAGGGGTAAGATCCCCGACCTTCTCCCTCCCTCACCCGCCTCTTCCGGCGAGCCCAGGGGCTCCGCCCGGCCGGATGGCCGCGCGCCGCCGTCGCCCTTCCTCCCGTCGCGAGGAAGAAGACGACGGGAGGTAGGAGACGACGATTTTGCAGATCCGACCCCGCGATATTAGGGTTTTACATTCTAGTCCACGCGCTGTTGAATGAGTCTTGCAGATCTAACATTTTAGCCCCTGAAGTTTAGGGTTATTTGCGCATGGGTCCTAGATCTGTGGTTTTTCATCTAAATAATTATTAATTCGGCTGAAACTTTGAAAATTCATAATAAATCAAATAAGAATCAGAAAAATACAAACCTTGTTGCATTGTACTCCTGTTATTTAGATCTACAGAATGGATATGTTGGTTGAGCAGGAAAAGGCCTTTTTGCCCCTGATATTATGCATGCTTGGTAAATCATTATAAATGGGAAATGGGGACTAAATGGTCTCCAAAAATTGTCAAACTTGGCAAGCAGTGTTTTTAAGGTATATAGGCTCACTGTGAATTTTGGTAGCTCAAGTGTTCACTTTTTAATTACTGTTTTACCCCTGCATGTGATTTTAGCATAAAAATAAATGAGGAAATGATAACCATATAAAAATTATGCTCTAAATGGTTTTACACATTTTATTTGTGCCCCCTGTGGTATAAATAGCTCACTGTTGAAATGGGGTACTGTGCATGTCAAGTATAGTTAGTGTTTTGAAAATAATAAGTCCATGCATGATTAAATTAATAAATAGGAAATGTGGTTTAAATGAGGGTCAAAAATTCTGAAATTTGGGCAGAAGCTTTGCTAGCATACCAAAGCTTAGTATAAAATTTGATAGCCCAAATGCTTACTATTTATTTACTGTTTTACCCTTGCCTAGTAATTAAGCATATAATTAGCAAAAGAAGAGGGTTCTATATAGAAATAAGATATAGGGGGCTTGGTGGTATTTATTTGGGTTCTAGATGATGTAAGTAGCTCACCGCTGAAAACGTGAGGCTGTGCATGTAAGGTTTTGGCTCTGATTTGAAAATGGTGGAAATAGTGCATAGTTACGTAAATAATAGAAAATGTGAGACTAGTATATCCAATAAATGCCACAATGGACCATATTTGAAACATAAGAATATGTAAGTCTTAGCCACTGTTTCTGGAATGCAATATAGGTCTTCACTACTGATAAGAAATGCACGCTAGGAATGCTAAGTTAGCTATGCGAAAAATGGATGTTTAAGTAAGCTTCGGTCGCTTCACATGAAGCGATGCTACCTCGCCACACACCCCCACGTTGTTAAATGTGATAAGCTAAGTTACCGTAGGCGATGGCTTGTACGATTTCTTAACGCAAAACAAGTTTTATCACGAAAATGCATAACTTTATTCCATAAATCATGATTCCTTGCATCGCGCTCGCATCATGAAGCAAGCATTGCACTAATACATGCTCCAATTGCACTATGTCATGCATATAGATTCCGCGAGCAAAGGACACCCGCCGGACCAACCGATCGTAAAGGAGCCCGAGGAGGAACTGCACCAAGAGCCGGAAGACCAGCAGTAGAGGCCCGACTTCGCTCAGGAGACAGCTACTAACCCTAGTGAGGAAGGTAGGCAGGACCATGAATTCCCAGCAAATATGATATTGAATGATGTTTAGACATCCGCATTAGGAGTTGTTTGAAAACAATTGCATTAGACTTCTTGGCCGCCCTGGCCCTAGCACCTACAATAGAGTACGTAGGACGGGTATGCCTAGAAATGCTAGGTGCGAGTAGACACGAGTGAATTGGAGTCACTTGTCGTATAGGTGTTTTCAAAGGAAAGGTTTTCAAAATATATGGAAAACTTTAAACATGATTGTGATGGAACTAAATTGAGGCCGGGCGGAGATTTGGGTATATTATGATGAAAAATGATGTGGATGGTTTGGTGGACTCCGCCCGAGCCGTTTAAGGCCTGATTCGCTGTTCGCCTGCTGATCGGCATAACATTGCTAGAGTGCTTAGCCGGGATAATGGACCGGTGAAAGTCTTACTTGTGCCATACGAAGAAAAGAGACAGGTTCCTACCATTCTTGTTGGAGGGAGTTAGGCCTGGGGGAGCTTGTACTCGAGGGAGGGCTGACCCGGTACGGCCGTGGTATCGCTCCTGAGGGGGCAAAACCCGGGGGAATGGCGGGATTGAATCGAACTTGGGATGGGACGAGTGGAGATGGGGGCTATATGTGGGAACGCGATGGCTAGTAAGCATATACCCCTGGCATGATAGTTATTCCCGGGAATTAAAATCGATTCGAATCGCTGATGCTCACCAGGTGTGAGAATGCCAATGTCACACACGGGCAACGTAGTAACAATCTAATTGTATTTATGATTATATATGTTTTGTTTGCAATACCACATGTTTGTACTTGTATGTTCACATTCCTGCAAGTTATATTATGATGATGTACATTTTAATGATGATGATAATTACATGTTAACTTTTAATTACTATAAAAAGAATGGCTAAGGATCAACTGTTAGTTGCAAGCTTTGCGTCAGCCGTAAGCCCTTCCATTAAGTCCTACTGAGTAATTAGTACTTAGGGTTTGCCCCCACATTTTGAGCAGGTACTGATGACTTTTGGACACTTGCTTAGAGGAGAGTAGTACCGGTGGGCTCGATGCTTCTCGTCTCATTCATCATTGCATGAAGACCACTTCATTAAGTATTATGTTTCCACTGCTGAGATTCATTTTGCACAACGCTTCCGCTTTGTATTTGAATAGGTATTTGACTACCTATATTTGGTTTGTAAGCACTTTAACTTATTTTCTACTATAAACTGCCTGTGATGATGTAACTGTTGTGGCTCCATCGAGGGCTGGATGTGTGTGATGTCGGTTCCTCTGGGAAAAGGTAATATTGGGAGCCTTTTTGACTCTCGACGGACGACCGGGTTTAGTTCGGCCTAATCGCACTGCAAGCCAAAGGTGGCAGGTGTGCTTAGCTCGGATTAAATCGGTGGTTCTGCCACAGCTGGTATCAGAGCCGATCATATATAGACAACAGTCATATCATCCAGTTTTGATTTACAAACCTATTTTCGAAAACCCCTTTTCAAGTAATTGGAAAATGAGAGTATCGATATGCCCATATTAAGGATGTTAGTGTATTATCAGGTGACATCGCTAACATTCTAACCTAGATAGAACTCATATGCATATTCGGCGCTTTGGGAAGCAACATTTCGGCCATAGCCATCCCCAGTACTGGTGGAACGCTATTGGGATTTGCGGACTGTTGTGAACCCTGCATTCATGCTGGTAGGATAGAAATTTAAGGGGGGTGGTCACCATTTGGGTGAATGTGACCATCCTTCTGTTGTGACGCGGCAAGATTCAATTTGCTTGCGTGGGTGCCAGCCCGGTCTAGCAGAGGACCCTACAGATGTGTTGTCCACGCGGCGCAAATAGCGTGGATGCCACTTCTAGGTTTAGAGTGGTAATGATGTGAGCATGCATTTTTCTGCAGGTACACTAACTACGATTCACACGAAATTAAGAACGAGTAGAGGACGGCTAGATGCATTAGGGAGTGCCGTGCATATGTGTCACCAAAAATATTGGTAGTTATATATACTGAATATAGGATGTGGGATGTGAGAACGAGTAGGACGAATCATGCATCTTGACATCCATGCTTTTCTCATTCTATGTCTTAAGTTTGCTTTAAAAGTCTCAAGAGAAATCGAATAAGAATAAAATGTCATTCCTCACGATCTACCCATCAAAATAGAAACTTTCACACTCTCATTAACTTAAAGTATATGAAGTCGTTTCTCTCCACCTATCAATGCACAAGTACCAAGTGAGTTTGAAAGAAGGTGACAGATAGTGTGCTACCATATACGTGACGGAACGATCACACTTAGTAGCACAGCTTATACTACAAAGCTCTATAAGTCTTGACCACTACAAATTTCATGACAGATTAGTATCAACGCTTCGGGTGTAACTTGATGGTTTCTTGTATTACATGGTTTCATGTATTGGGAGGCCATCTATGATGCTTCAATCTTTTATCAATGCATCTAGGTTCCACTTAAAGTGTTTGTGCTAAACCCTATGGTTGCTAGTGGGCCCATAACCCACAGGTCCCAAGATCGAAACCTGGCTGTCCCAGGATCAAGATTCAGATGTGCTGCCTCCACATTGTAACAGTACCCTGCCGGATATTCATGTTATATGGCTGACAAAATTTCAAGAAGTGGACTAACACTTTAGGTGCAATCCATTTTGATTTCGTTTCACATGCTTTCATGTATTTATACGGTATCTATGATGCTACGACCTTTTTATCACCGCATCGAATGCGCTAGAGTTGTTAGACTAAACGCCATTGGCCTCATTCCTGCAGATGGTCACCACACCTGAGACGTCAGCTCAAGGGGCTGCTCACGGAGCATCACCTCCTCCTGAGTTGGTCACTTTGGTAGCTCAGCAGGGTCAGCTCATCAACTTGATGGCTCAAGAGCAACAAAGGCGTTACCCACAAGAGATCGGTTACATCGACTTTATGGCACTACAGCCGCCCATCTTCACCACCGCCACGGATCCACTTGATGCAAATGACTGGCTTCGAGTCATAGAATCCAAGCTCAGTCTACTGCCCCAACTCACTGAGCAACAGAAGGCTCGCTTCACGGCGCAATGTCTACACGATCCCTCGAGGGCCTGGTATGCTACATTCCTGGCAATGCAACCTACCGGGTACCAGGTCACATGGGACGAGTTCTGTGTGGCTTTCCGAGCTCACTATCTCCCGGCTAGCCTCATTGAGCTCAAGCGGCGGGAATTCCGTGCCCTTCGTCAAGGGAACATGTCAGTACTCGAGTACGTATAGGCCTTCATCTGCCTGTCTCAGTACTCCCCTAAGGATGTCGACACCGACTCGCGTAGGGCTGCCTGTCTGTTTGATGGGTTTGACCCCACTCTGCTGACTCACTTGGGGCGCCGCTACGATAGCTTCACTGAGTTGGTGGACGCCGCCATCGACATGGAACGGCGCCTCCGCGAGGCCCAAGAGGACCAGCGGAGGAAAAGACTTGCAAGCACACCGCCGTCGACTTCTTCGCTGCGGCAACGGGTTGTGCACCACCCACTACTGCACACAAGTCATGTCAGTCGGCCACAACAACTTGAATGGGGCCCTCAACCTCAACAGCTTCAACACATTGGGACACGGCCACAAGGTCCAGCCAACCGTGCTCCACTCCAGCTCCCCACAGTACGTGCCCCAGCCACTCCTTTTGTGGGTGCTTGCTACAACTGTGGGAAGACTAATCACCTCAGCAGGAACTGTCATGCCCCTCGACGAAATCAGGGGGCAGTGCTTGTTAAGGGCAGCCAACAACAAAACAAGAAGAAGGGATCAAAGCCAGAGCTATCCCTAAGAAAGGGTCAGGTGCACTATACCCACTTGGATCAGATTCCAGAGGGTGATCCAGTGTTGGCAAGCACATTTCTTGTCAATGAGCACCCCACAGTGGTTTTGTTTGATTTCGGAGCATCAAATACCTTCATCAGTAGGTCCTATGCAACAAAACATGGGTACCACATTGATGATATGAGGACAAAATATCACATCATAGCCCCGGGATCACAAATTGACACAAATCAGATTGTGAGGCACTTACGCCTGCGCATAGGCACCGAGGAATTCTATGTTGACCCTGTGGTACTTCCTAACCAGGGGATTGACATTATCTTAGGGATGGATTGGATGAAAGAGCATAACGTCATGTTGGATATTACTAGCAGGACAGTTCAGATGAAGTCTAGCCAGAGTGGGAAGATCATGCACATTCATTTGCCAACTCATAAGCAGTTGTCACACACAGCAAATGCCACAGAAGTTCAGCAAATCAAGAAGATACTGGTGGTTTGTGACTATCTGGATGTGTTTCCAGAAGAGCTTCCCGGACTCCCACCGGATAGAGATGTCGAGTTTTCCATTGAGCTTGTGCCTGGTACAGCACCTGTCTCAAGAAGACCATATAGAATGGCACCCGATGAGTTGAAAGAATTGAAAGTGCAGCTGCAAGAACAGCTTGACAAAGGTTTCATTTGCCCTAGCTCATCGCCATGGGGTTGCCCAGCCCTCTTTGTTGAGAAGAAAGAACCTGGTGGTAAGAGGTTATGTGTAGACTACCGACCACTGAATGCTGTCACAGTCAAGAACAAGTACCCACTGCCACACATTGATATCTTATTTGATCAACTTGCGGGAGCCTCAGTTTTCTCCAAGATTGATCTTAGGTCTGGGTACCATCAAATAAAAATCCGAGAGGAAGACATACCAAAGACCGCTTTCTCAACGCGGTATGGGCTATATGAGTATCTTGTCATGTCTTTCGGATTGACTAATGCACCAGCTTTCTTCATGTACATGATGAACTCGGTGTTCATGAATGAGCTCGACAAGTTCGTGATAGTATTCATTGATGACATCTTGATTTATTCCAAGAATGCGAAGGAGCATGAAGAGCACTTGCGAATAGTGCTATCTCGGCTTAGAGAGCATAAACTCTATGCCAAGTTCAGCAAGTGTGCTTTTTGGCTAAAGGAAGTGGCATTCCTAGGCCATATCTTGTCAGAGAAGGGTGTGGCTGTTGATCCTAGGAAGGTGAAAGATGTGCTGGAATGGAAACAACCACAAACAGTGACAGAGATACGGAGTTTTCTTGGTTTAGCGGGCTACTACCGCCGCTTCATCAAGGACTTCTCAAAATTGCAAAGCCAATGACAGCATTGACCCAAAAGAATGCAAAGTTTGTGTGGAGCCCAAAATGTGAAGAGTCATTTCAAACATCGAAGAAACTCCTAACTTCAGCACCTGTTCTTGCTCAGCCGGACATCACCAAGCCATTTGATGTTTATTGTGATGCCTGTGGTATTGGCCTCGGTTGTGTTCTAATGCAAGAAGGAAAGGTGATTGCCTATGCATCCCGCCAGCTTAGGAAACATGAGGTGAATTATCCAACTCATGATCTAGAGCTACTTGCAGTTGTTCATGCACTGAAGATATGGAGACATTACTTGTTGGGCAACACTTGCCACATATACACTGATCATAAGAGCCTAAAATACATCTTCACCCAGCCAGAAATAAACATGAGGCAACGTTGTTGGTTAGAATTGATCCAGGACTATGATTTGGAAGTTCACTATCATCCTGGAAAAGCTAATGTAGTAGCAGAAGCATTAAGCCGTAAAGCTCATTGCAATTTCATTGAGGCTCAACCAACAGTAAGAGTGCTATGTTGTGAGATTGGAGAGATAGAAACACCAATAGTGCAATGAGCTGAACTTTACAATCTCATCATTGAACCCACTATAAAAGATCTAATCCTAGAGGCACAAAAGAAAGATAAGGGTATGGCACATATTCGAGATGGGATCAATGAAAAGAAAAAGGCTTGTTTCAAGCTTGATGAAGAGGGAGTCCTATGGTTCAAAAATCGCTTAGTGGTACCAAAGGACATGGATCTAAGGAAGAAAATACTAGATGAAGCCCACAACTCCTTGCTTGCTATGCACCCTGGGAGCAACAAAATGTACCAAGATCTGAAGCAAAAATTTTGGTGGACTCGTATGAAACGAGAGATTGCCAAGTATGTGTCTGAATGTGATGTATGCCAGAGAGTGAAGGCTGATCACTTGAAACCTGCCGGTATGCTCCAACCACTAGAAGTTCCGGCATGGAAGTGGGAAGATATCCGCATGGATTTTATCGTAGGTTTGCCTCATACCCAGAAAGGCTATGACTCCATATGGGTGATCATCGATCGGTTCACCAAGTCAGCTCATTTCATTCCAGTAAAGACCACTTATAGAGCGAAGAAGTATGCAGAAGTCTATATTGACCGAGTTGTGTCCCTGCATGGGGTTCCAAAGACCATCACTTCTGATCGGGGTTCTTTATTTGTATCCCATTTTTGGGAGCATTTACAATCAGCATTGAGTACAACCTTAGTCCATAGTTACGCATACCATCCCCAAACAAGTGGGCAAGTGGAAAGGATAAATCAAGTACTTGAGGATATGTTGAGGGCGTGTGCGCTAACTTACACTACTAAGTGGGATGAATGTTTACCCTTGGCTGAGTTTGCGTACAACAACAGTTACCAGAAAAGCTTAGAAATGGCACCCTTCGAAGCCCTATACGGTAAAAGATGTAGAACACCTTTGAACTAGTCTGAACCAGGAGAGCGTGCGATCTTTGGTCCTGATCTTGTGAAGCATGCAGAAGAGCAGGTGCGATTCATTCAAGGAAATTTGAAAAGAGCACAGTCCAGGCAGAAAAGCTACTCAGATAAGAGAAGGAGACCGCTAGCCTTTGAAAAGGGTGATCATGTGTACCTTCGAGTGTCACCAATGAAGGGAGTGCATCATTTTGGAGTGAAGGGAAAGTTAGCACCACGGTATGTTGGTCCATTCCAGATCATAGAGCAATGTGGGTCAGTTGCTTACCGGTTAGAGTTACCACCAAACCTTGCAGCAGCGCATGATGTATTTCATGTCTCACAACTCAAAAAGTGTCTTCGCGTGCCGGACCAAATTGTAGACACCTCAAATATTCATATTGAACCTGACCTCACATACCAAGAACATCCCATCCGAGTGCTTGATCAGAAACAAAGAGTAACCCGGAAAACAAGAATCAATTTCTACAAAGTTCAATGGAGTAACCAATCCGAAGAAGAGGCAACTTGGGAGCAAGAAGAATATTTGCGCACTCATTATCCTGATTTTCTTCCATCTACTCAAAAGGGGTACGTAGCAAGTACCTTCAGTCTAAATTTGAAATTCACACACAATGCACTTTCCTTCTCTCTTTTAACTTATACCACCCACATCACATCTAAAATCTCGGGACGAGATTTATTTAAGGGGGGTGGGCTGTGATGCCCCAGGCATCTCAAGCGTATTACATTAGCATCATTAGCGTAATTGCATCATTATATGAACATTTCATATTAGGGGCATGAGTGGATTAAGTCATTTGAAGCGAGTTAAACCGGTTTTTCTGCAACTGCATTTGCTTTTGCCCTGTAACCTTAATACTGTTGTGAGTTTGATAAAACTATACATACCAAACTTGTAGACGATTTCATAATGAACAGCTTTGGTATTTTGTGTCATGACATGCATAAAGGTTTGAATAGAGTTTTAGGTCATTTTCTGTAAAACTGAGAAATCTGTCCAAATTTGATCTGAATAGAGATTTCATATTTTTGTGAAACAAAAGTCAGTATGTTGCAAAACTTGGTATATCAAAGTTGTAGGTCCTGAGCAACTGAACAACATTGGTATATAACATTTACCATGAAAATGCATAAAAATATGACTTGTGGAATTTTTAAGTTGGAGGATTCACTTGGTCAAACACTGGTCAGCACATTGAATTCAATTTATCACCCAAAATTCATATAAAACATGGCACCAAAGTTTATACAAGAGTTGTAGATTATCAAGTTTACAATAACTTTTGTATTTTAAGTTTGGTCTAATTCGGCCTCTAAGATATTCAAAAATGTGAAATTCAGAACCTTGTCATCCTGGTCAAATAGCCATTTTTCCATTTTCGAGTTTTAATTCCCTTTTGTGTGTATGACGCGTGGGACCCACCCGTCAGGCTTTGGATCTGGGCGGGGACGGCTTCAGTTGTGGGCCCCACCAGGCCATCCCACCCGTGCACCCGGTCCATACAAGTCAAGTTTATTTCCTTCCCGTGACCCCACCTGTCAACCACCTCTGGTCTATGGACCGCGTCCACCGCGCCCTCACCTTCTTCCTCCTCTCCCCCGCGCCCACGCGGCGCCGTCCTTCTGGCCGCCATGGCCACGCGGCCAAGCCGACCACGCCACCCTCTCCCTCTACTTCCTTTGGGCGGAAGGGAGCCTCCGCTCACTCCTCCACCTCGCGCGCTCCCTGTCTCCGCGGTCTTCCCGTCCACTGCGCCTCTCCCTGTCTAGCTCTCGCGGACGCCGCCATTGTTGGAGCACCGGCTCGCGCTCGGGCCACCATCTCCGGCATCGCGGCGCCCCCACAGCGCCACGTCGGGCTGCGCCACTCCCTCCTCGACCTATTCCCCCTGTCCGAGGCCGCCACCCCTGCCTCACCGCTGCACATCGCAACGCCGAAGCTCGTCGTCCGCGGCACGCTGTCGCCGGCCACCCACACTGCTTCCCCGGTGAAACAAGTGGCAGGGGTAAGATCCCCGACCTTCTCCCTCCCTCACCCGCCTCTGCCGGCGAGCCCAGGGGCTCCGCCCGGCCGGATGGCCGCGCGCCGCCGTCGCCCTTCCTCCCGTCGCGAGGAAGAATACGACGGGAGGTAGGAGACGACGATTTTGCAGATCCGACCCCGCGATATTAGGGTTTCACACTCTAGTCCACGCGCTGTTGAATGAGTCTTGTAGATCTAACATTTTAGCCCCTGAAGTTTAGGGTTATTTGCGCATGGGTCCTAGATCTGTGGTTTTTCATCTAAATAATTATTAATTCGGCTGAAACTTTGAAAATTCATAATAAATCAAATAAGAATCAGAAAAATACAAACCTTGTTGCATTGTACTCCTGTTATTTAGATCTACAGAATGGATATGTTGGTTGAGCAGGAAAAGGCCTTTTTGCCCCTGATATTATGCATGCTTGGTAAATCATTATAAATGGGAAATGGGGACTAAATGGTCTCCAAAAATTGTCAAACTTGGCAAGCAGTGTTTTTAAGGTATATAGGCTCACTGTGAATTTTGGTAGCTCAAGTGTTCACTTTTTAATTACTGTTTTACCCCTGCATGTGATTTTAGCATAAAAATAAATGAGGAAATGATAACCATATAAAAATTATGCTCTAAATGGTTTTACACATTTTATTTGTGCCCCCTGTGGTATAAATAGCTCACTGTTGAAATGGGGTACTGTGCATGTCAAGTATAGTTAGTGTTTTGAAAATAATAAGTCCATGCATGATTAAATTAATAAATAGGAAATGTGGTTTAAATGAGGGTCAAAAATTCTGAAATTTGGGCAGAAGCTTTGCTAGCATACCAAAGCTTAGTATAAAATTTGATAGCCCAAAT
Source organism: Paspalum vaginatum (assembly GCA_030272315.1). Lineage (NCBI taxonomy): Eukaryota > Viridiplantae > Streptophyta > Magnoliopsida > Poales > Poaceae > Paspalum > Paspalum vaginatum. Next base: position 23,027,289 of record CM059013.1, read on the forward strand.
GCTTACTGTTTATTTACTGTTTTACCCTTGCCTAGTAATTAAGCATATAATTAGCAAAAGAAGAGGGTTCTATATAGAAATAAGATATAGGGGGCTTGGTGGTATTTATTTGGGTTCTAGATGATGTAAGTAGCTCACCGCTGAAAACGTGAGGCTGTGCATGTAAGGTTTTGGCTCTGATTTGAAAATGGTGGAAATAGTGCATAGTTACGTAAATAATAGAAAATGTGAGACTAGTATATCCAATAAATGCCACAATGGACCATATTTGAAACATAAGAATATGTAAGTCTTAGCCACTGTTTCTGGAATGCAATATAGGTCTTCACTACTGATAAGAAATGCACGCTAGGAATGCTAAGTTAGCTATGCGAAAAATGGATGTTTAAGTAAGCTTCGGTCGCTTCACATGAAGCGATGCTACCTCGCCACACACCCCCACGTTGTTAAATGTGATAAGCTAAGTTACCGTAGGCGATGGCTTGTACGATTTCTTAACGCAAAACAAGTTTTATCACGAAAATGCATAACTTTATTCCATAAATCATGATTCCTTGCATCGCGCTCGCATCATGAAGCAAGCATTGCACTAATACATGCTCCAATTGCACTATGTCATGCATATAGATTCCGCGAGCAAAGGACACCCGCCGGACCAACCGATCGTAAAGGAGCCCGAGGAGGAACTGCACCAAGAGCCGGAAGACCAGCAGTAGAGGCCCGACTTCGCTCAGGAGACAGCTACTAACCCTAGTGAGGAAGGTAGGCAGGACCATGAATTCCCAGCAAATATGATATTGAATGATGTTTAGACATCCGCATTAGGAGTTGTTTGAAAACAATTGCATTAGACTTCTTGGCCGCCCTGGCCCTAGCACCTACAATAGAGTACGTAGGACGGGTATGCCTAGAAATGCTAGGTGCGAGTAGACACGAGTGAATTGGAGTCACTTGTCGTATAGGTGTTTTCAAAGGAAAGGTTTTCAAAATATATGGAAAACTTTAAACATGATTGTGATGGAACTAAATTGAGGCCGGGCGGAGATTTGGGTATATTATGATGAAAAATGATGTGGATGGTTTGGTGGACTCCGCCCGAGCCGTTTAAGGCCTGATTCGCTGTTCGCCTGCTGATCGGCATAACATTGCTAGAGTGCTTAGCCGGGATAATGGACCGGTGAAAGTCTTACTTGTGCCATACGAAGAAAAGAGACAGGTTCCTACCATTCTTGTTGGAGGGAGTTAGGCCTGGGGGAGCTTGTACTCGAGGGAGGGCTGACCCGGTACGGCCGTGGTATCGCTCCTGAGGGGGCAAAACCCGGGGGAATGGCGGGATTGAATCGAACTTGGGATGGGACGAGTGGAGATGGGGGCTATATGTGGGAACGCGATGGCTAGTAAGCATATACCCCTGGCATGATAGTTATTCCCGGGAATTAAAATCGATTCGAATCGCTGATGCTCACCAGGTGTGAGAATGCCAATGTCACACACGGGCAACGTAGTAACAATCTAATTGTATTTATGATTATATATGTTTTGTTTGCAATACCACATGTTTGTACTTGTATGTTCACATTCCTGCAAGTTATATTATGATGATGTACATTTTAATGATGATGATAATTACATGTTAACTTTTAATTACTATAAAAAGAATGGCTAAGGATCAACTGTTAGTTGCAAGCTTTGCGTCAGCCGTAAGCCCTTCCATTAAGTCCTACTGAGTAATTAGTACTTAGGGTTTGCCCCCACATTTTGAGCAGGTACTGATGACTTTTGGACACTTGCTTAGAGGAGAGTAGTACCGGTGGGCTCGATGCTTCTCGTCTCATTCATCATTGCATGAAGACCACTTCATTAAGTATTATGTTTCCACTGTGAGATTCATTTTGCACAACGCTTCCGCTTTGTATTTGAATAGGTATTTGACTACCTATATTTGGTTTGTAAGCACTTTAACTTATTTTCTACTATAAACTGCCTGTGATGATGTAACTGTTGTGGCTCCATCGAGGGCTGGATGTGTGTGATGTCGGTTCCTTTGGGAAAAGGTAATATCGGGAGCCTTTTTGACTCTCGACGGATGACCGGGTTTAGTTCGGCCTAATCACACTGCAAGCCAAAGGTGGCAGGTGTGCTTAGCTCGGATTAAATCGGCGGTTCCGCCACACTATGTGTAGACTTTGGTAGTGATGTTTTGTGCTAGTTCCTTTACCGCAGTTCTTGAGCTAGCTGGATCTCTCAAGTGTCATGGAGACACACAATCTCAGTGATGTTTCAAAAATGCACTCCGTTTTTTTAGACCGTGGATTTGAGTAAAGTTGGAGAGATGGAAGTCATGGTTTAGCAACATGGGTTGTGCTGTGTTTTGATTGAAAATATTTTGCTAGCACTATGTGAACATTGGGCCCGATGGTTAATACTCTTTACACATATTGGACCCTTGTATATGTTGTACACTAACCTATTGTAGGAGGCATTCATTCCCCACGCGAGAATAGAGGCCCTGTTGCAGGTGGCCGACATTCTTGTGCTCAACCTCTTGCCCTTCCTGGGAAATGATAGCATTGTGGTATGGATCACGTATCACATTATGCTATCATCCATGCTTGAATTTGCACAGCTAGTAGGCCACTGGTCTACTGCCCCATGGAAGAATTGCGTACCGATGGCGTTGTGGTGTAGATCCCAAATTCGGCCGGCATAGACACCTCTGATCGCAGGCAGAGCTCCGTCTTAAGCACCACAAAGGCAAACACAAATCAGTGACCACAAGCATGGTGAGAACGTCGATGTCATGATGTGTAGTCGGTGGCTGTGTGGCACATAGGCAGACAACAACTGGTGGCATGTGTCATGATTGACAAGTATCAAGCCCGAGAAAAGCATGATAGGGAGCAAGTTTGGAATCAGCATCTAGTGCAGAAACCAAGCCTGGGGGAGAAAATTGTCTAGCATTTGACAAGCTTCTAGAGAAAGAACCAAAATTTCTAAGCCAACGAAGCAACGCTTAAAGGATGTCCGCTACATTAACATTCCATTGACCAACCATGGAGCAAGAACCCAATGTACCTACTCTCTACCGAGATGGAATTTTTAGCATTGATACTTCCGGCATCAATGAAGGTAACCCCCTCTAACAACTATTTTCAACATTCTCTTTTTAGATGTTGTTTTAAATTGAATGCCTATTAGTGATAGAACTTGGAACAAAACTTTCATCGTGCTAGGATCTTCTAGTAGTGCTATCATGGTAGCACTTGAAACCAAACTTTCATCATGCTAAGATCCTATGACCATAAGACCTTCCAACAGTGCTGTCATAGGTTAGCTTTTCCTGATCAGTTAAGCTAGCCCTTTACTCTGCCCAACCTAGGAAAAATCTTGTTAGGTAGACAATTGCGCATGTCGAATCCTAACATGCAGGGAAAAGGTAGAAGGAGGTTTTCGGAGATCATAAAGGAGGAACGAAAATGCCATCACGCCATCCACTCTCAATCTTGAGTATCTGTTTGTGCCATGATTGGACAATGTCTTCCACTGGAATAGAAAAAATGGACTAAGCAGAACATGAAAACTTCGACAGAAGGTTTGTTTTATGACAACACAAGAGTCATGCTTGGGGGAAGCTAGGCCAAAGACCCATGCTCCAACCCAACCCCTGAGAGGAAGGACTTCGATATTCAACCTACAACCGTGGTTGATTGCTGCAAGACATTGACTATGCTCGGCATCACTTGGGAAGCGAACAAAAAGGTCATAGACATCTCTCATCCTAAGGGTTCGTCTCCAAAACTAGAAGACCAGATGTCTCTACGCGATGAGGTTGCAATTAGCATAAAGTATATGTAGAGACATCACCCAAGTATGGAGGAACGCTACGAGTGACCATTCCTTAATTTCCTTCCCTTGGCCGGACATACAACAAGACGAGCCGTATATCGGAGGCCAAGATTGATCTACTCTACCCATTGATCAATGCACCGAAGAGCCACATACGTCATCATGAGGAAGGGGCAACAAGGATCAATGCGCCAATGAGCCACCTACGTCATCAGAAACTTGGCGCAACATGGCTCAGCACGCCAATGAGCCACCTACGACATCACAAGCATGGCGAACAATCATCAACTAAGGTTGCTGGCAAACTACCAAGGATGCAAAAGAGTCAACTCCAACAAACATCTACCTCTATCATTCCGCTCAGTCTGTTTGGGAATAAAATAGCTGGCCGTGACCAAAACTGTCTCACTTGGGAAGAATGTCAGACTTAAGGCAAAACACGATGTTGGAGTGGGAGATCCAACAAGAGACATTCACCCACGGGAGTAGTATCATTAGATCAAATTTATCTACAAATCAAAGCTCCCGAGATTTTGCAAACGGTCCAAATAGCAGCAATAGAGACCGACTCAAACAACCATTTTAGAGGAGGCAAAACAAGAGTAGAGAGAGAAGGAAATTCGCCTAATATAGGTGAGCTACACAAGTAGCATCGTCGTCACCCCAGGGAATAAACAAGCTTGCGGAAGGCAATGGCAGGTAATACTAAAGCTCAGTTTTTTGGCAATCACTTGCAAGAACTTAGCTTGGGGGAAGATCACCAGGTGAGTACCCTGAATGCTCTATATTTAATTGATATCTTAAATCCTGAAAATTGTCATGACACCAAAAATATTTACTTCTTGTTATCCCGAATAAAAGAAAAGTTATAAAAATTTGCATAATTCAAAAACAACTAAAAAGATTTGCTTTTACCATGAATAAACTAACTCCTAGCCATAATGCTAGAACTTTGTTTATACCCTTGCTTAAAGGAAATGATGAATAGTTGCTCTGTTAATTTCTTGTAAGTATTTCGTATACAACTTGACACTCTCCTAAAAATTTGAACTTATTGGCATTCGTTGTGATCCTACCTTTAGTCTTTTACCTTGTGGGAGCAAGTGCTTTCAAACCAAGTCTAAGTTGTTGTGAGATGTGATATAATCAAAGTTTGAGTTTAATCCATCTCGATCCTAGTAAGGTGAATTCTCGGAGTTTTCTTTTTGAAATTTAAAATGAGAAGTTCCTTAGTGGTTTGAAATACCTATCCAGAGCCGAATGGTTTACATGTTAAACCTCTACATATGCTACCTATTGTTATGTTGAGTTTTGTCAAATTTTGAGTTCTTATGAGGTAGTGGTACTTCAAGTGCCGATCAAAATTCCTCACACCGATCTTCATTTGCTAGCCTTTCTCTGTCTGGTTATGCTTAAATCTACACTAGATTCAAGCATCCATCTTCACCAGACATTTCTCCATTATATCCATCATTCACTAACCTATCCACAAATATGGTCTTCCAAATAAATACTCCAGTCATATTCCAGAAATATCCCCAAAGTTCTCATACAAGAAGGGGACATGGAGCTATTGAAAAAAAAGAGAGAGAAAAAAGTGACAATGGAGGAAAAGAAAGAAAAAGAGAAAATGAGAAAAGAAAGTGATAGCTCTGTTGGCGTCCCTTAGCCTTAACAGGTTTTACTCCGCAATCGCACGGAGACCACTGTCCAAGAATGACCGGTGTCTTTGCATCAATTTCCATATCCAACACCACGAAGTCCACCGGGATGAGGAAATTCCGGATCTTCACCGGAACGTCCTCGGCGATCCCTTTCGGGTGACATATGGATTGGTCTGCCAACTGCAGGCACATGGCGGTAAGAACGAGTCCAGCGTGGTTGAGTTTGTCGAAGACGACTTTGGGCATAACACTAATGCTTGCTCCGAGGTCACATAAGGCTTGATTGAAGACTTGGTTCCCAATTGAACATGGAATGGTAGGACTTCTAGGGTCCTTTTTCTTCTCTGGAGGCTGATTGAGTATAGCTGCGCTACACTATTCTGTCATGTGGACAATTTCCGCTGATGGTAAAGGCTTCTTGTGGTTGAGGATATCTTTTAAGTACTTGGCATATGTCGGTACCTGCATAGCATCTAGCAAGGGTATATTGACATATAATTTCTTAATGACCTCAATGAACTTACTGTATTATTCATCAGCGGTAGCCCTCTTGTTGCGTTGGGGGAAAGGTAGTACCGCTGTGTCATAGAATTTGTGTGGACGTGATTTCGGTGGTGCCTTGTCCTCCGCTGTTTCAGGTCTGGTCTCATGATCATCCTTCTCCTCTGTGTTAGTGTCCTTCTCCTGTTCTTCACCTGCATTGTTAGTGCGTGGTGCACTACTAGGGTGCAGAGGGTCCTAAGCGGACTTACCACCCCTAGTGGTGACTGCATTGATATGCTCTTTGGGAGGAGGTTCCGGTTGTCCCGGAAGCTTACCCTCATTAGCTTTAGGTAAAGAGGCAGCTAACTGAGCTATCTATGTTTCTAACATTTTGTTAAAGCTTAGTTGATTCTTCATAGCACTATTAAGAGTCTCCATTTGGAGAGAGATAGACTCAAAAAGCCTATCATTAGCATGAAGTTTCTTACTAATGCTACCATTCACAGCTCTCTGATCAAACGAGCTAGGCTTATTAAATTGCTGTGAAGTGCCTGAGGAGTTACCTTGTCCGGAGAAAGGAATGTACGGTCTCGAATTCCAGCCTGGTTGAGGACGACTCCCGTTGTTGAGGTTGCTAGAATTACCGATGAAATTGGCATCCTCCGGTTGAGTTTCGGGGTAGCTGTTCCTCGAGTGCCCTGTATTCCCGTAGACTTCACAAGTCATGCGAGCAACGAGGGCCTAGACTGGAGCAGTCTCAGGACTGTCTTCTAGCTTCTTTAAGAGCATGTCCATCTTGGCGGCGAGTATGTCGGTGCTGTCGATGTGATGGACTCCACGGGATCGGGTACTAGACCTCTCTTCTTTCCATCCCTGATTGGTGGCTATCTTTTCAATGAGATCCTTGGCGGCTCTCACACTCTGGGATAAGAAGGATCCTCCGGTGGCTGCATCCAGGTGCTCTTGTGCTGAGCCGTTCAATCCATGAAAGAAGCTCTGGATGATAAGCCATTGTTCCCTTCCATGGTGGGGGCACGCTGCGATGTACTCTTGTAATCGTTCCTAGGCCTCTGCCACTGTTTCATCTGTGAGCTGTTGAAAGCTCGAGATCTTGTGCCTCAATGCTTTGGTCTTTCCCAATGGGAAATACTTGGCAAGGAATGCGTTGGAGCATGCATCCCATGTATTGAACGTTGCACGGTTGAGGTAGAACCATTGCTTCGCCTTTCCGACAAGCGAAAATGGGAAGAGGTGTAACTTGACGTCGTCGGGGGATGCACCTTTCATTGTGAATGTGCTGCAGATTTCTAGGAATTGCTACAGGTGGTTATTGGCATCCTCCGTTGCTAGTCCACAGAATGGGATAGCTTGAACCATGTGGAATGACTCCGGGTTTGAGCTCAAAGTTCTCTCCCGCTTGCACTTCGGGTCCCGTAGGAATGTTGTTGCTAGAGAGGATGGAGAACTCATGGATGGTCTTCTCAGCCATGACAGTCGGTGAACGGAGTACGACTTGTTGATGCGAATGATTCAAGTTCCATCGGTATAGGTCTCTGCTCGTGAATAGTCTTTGAGCGGACTCTTCTGAGCAAGGCCTCTGGATTATTGTGGATGTTTACCGGTAGGTCGTAACCGGTCATACACCCCTCTGTTGCATCCACAACAAAAACAACAGAGACAAGTGAGCCTGCTAAAGGCTAGTTGGTATTTTTATAAAGACACGGGGTTCGAAAAGAGATTATCCATTATATCTCTGCCTATTGATTCCCTGGCAAAGGCGCCAGAAAAGCTTGTTGGCGTCTCTTAGCCTTAACAGGTTTTACTCCACAAGCGCACGGAGACCGCTGTAGCCTTTCACCCAGAGTATTCCGAGTACCGTATTTATTCACAGGGAAGCGGCAGGCGAGATAGTATAATTGGATAAACTCAAATCGAAGTCACCGTACTTTAATAAATGTACCAACTAGTATCTAGACAGGGGTAAGTTTGGTAAAGATGGGTGTATGGTGAAGAAGTAAATAGACTACTTAAGATACACGTAGAGAGGTATAGTTGCCTGGGAGGACAACGAGTGAGATAAAGTTCCCAAACTCTATTCTATTCGGCTGCAAAGACTATGTCATGGTTAACTAAGGAAACCCAAGTAACAAGTCAGGGTCTCTCGTTGAGCAAAATTCCGGCGCCCTCGAGGGGTCAGGGGGTAGATAGTAGACCACCGAAAGAGAACCCGGCTATCACCTACGGGCCTACCGAACGAACGGGCCTGGACTACACAGGCACACCACACGCTGTCACCGAGTGGGGCTACCAAGCAAATCTGTGTGGGTAGGATGGCATGCTATACTAGTGCTCAAACGCTTTCACCACGAAAGTGATTGAGCACTAAAACTCGCCCTTAATTAGGGTAGATTGTTGACCACCGAGAGAACCCGGCTATCACCTACGGGCCTCCCGAACGAATGGGCCTGGACTACAGAGGCACACCACACGCTTTCACCGAGTGGGGCTACCAAGCAAATCTGCGTGGAGAGGATGGCACGCTATAAACGTACTTGAGCAAAGCTTGAGTAACAATAGATCGTCCTTGATCAGAGGGGAGGACCTAACCAGAGCCTGGCATACAGTTGGATTATAGCACCGGCAAGAATAACAGGACTTGACTAACCAAGATAACCACAACCTAAGCCTAGCAAGTATGCAAAGAAAGGTACACCACACTTGCAAGAGATAGAAATAAAGTGAAGCATAAATATATTATACAGAAGATAAGAGTACAAAGATACAAGAACTTTACCGCTAGACTCAGAGATATCTCCGAGAACTCTGAGGCAAAGCTCGACTCACTCTAACTCTCAGCGCTATCCTAACTACTAAGATGTGGAAATGGCACTCTCTAAGGTAGAATGAAGCTCTCAACTTCTCCGCTTCTCCACTTTTCACACTCTTACAAATGAGCTCTCGGGGCCTATTTATAGTCTAGCAAGTGAGGGGGTTATTTATAGGTGGCCTAAGTCGGTTTGGGGGGTAAGGCGGTGGTCGGCCGACCATGTAGGGGGTTGGCCGACCTATCCCATGGTCGGGCGACCGCCCGATCCACCGACTTAGCCATCCAATAGCTTGATCTTGCCTCCTCACGTCGGTTGGCAGTTGAAACGGTTGGTGCACGTGTAAAATGAGGGCCTTGCATGGTCGGCCGACCTTGCATGAGGTCGGGCGACCACGTGTCCTGCTCCGACTGGTTGCATGGCTCCTCTCCTGGATGATTGACGTCACCGATTCATGGTTTGGTGGTCTTTCGGCCCTTGGATACATTGGATGCTTGGTTTGACGGTTGGATTAAACTGCCTTTGTGTTTCCTTGTAGATTTGGATCGATGATATGGCATTTGGGCTTCGCGGGAAGGTCGGGCGGCCAGAGAGGAGGTCGGCCGACCCTGCCACTGGGTCGGGAGACCCAGCAGGTGGTCGGCCGACCAGGACCCATGGTCGGCTGACCAGGCCACTTTTGCCTGCAGTGCCCATCTTTGATCCTTGGCATGTTTTCAGCTGTTTTATGTGTATTTTGGTACTTGCATCCAAATATTCGTGTACATCTTGTGGAACTCATTAGTAGTAGGGATTAGTCCATTTTATTCACATGCTTTGCTTCATTTGGTGGATAATTGACGGTAGATATCGTGAGATTACGACCGTCAACAAGCTCCATGCACTCAAAAGCTTCAAAGTTTCAAAAAGGAGATTCATCAAATCAGGAGTTTTTGTCCATAGACCATATCCATTCACAAAACCAATCCATTCTCTTTTGATCGGGATGAGATGTATCACAAGCTTCGCTAGGACCAATCTTTGACTCAACAAAATACATGACTTAGGTAAGCTAAACTTTATCCCTACCTTGAGCTCCACATAAGTCTTTTAGTTGATAGGGAAAAGTTTGGCCTATGGCCCGGTGAGGAAAATTCAAAACCACTTGAGCGATCGAGGGTACCATTTGAGGAACATGAGCTTTACTTTCAAATTTTCAAACCCCTCCGAGCTTGAAACTTGAAAGGAGATAGATTTTGGTGACACTCACCTGAGATTGTTCCATCTCTCAACCGCCGAAGACAAGGTAAGAAAAGCTAGAAGCCCCACAGGTATGGATGAAAAGGTTAGGGTACATTTATGCCAGTTTGTTCATTCATAAAGTTAAAGTGTTGGATTGTACACTTAATACTTGCAGGACATTGACATTGATGCAACTCCTGATCCGCCGAGCCTAAGTCTTAGCTTTGCTCAAGGATGAGCAAAAGTTCAAGCTTGGGGGGGGTGTTGACGGTCGTTATTTCACGGTTTCGACCATCAATTCCTCGATGAATAAATGGGGTATAGATAAAGTTCTGTGCATTATTTTCCTAACACTGATGAATTCCACGAGTTTTGGTAGTTTTTGATGTATCGTAGGGAGATGCTCAAATTCCATGCAAAAGAACATCATTTGGAGCAGGAGAGAAATCACGCACAAAAGGGCTTGAGATAAGGTTTGCAAATTCCACTACTAAAAAGTATCTCAAATGCCCTCAAGGACTAAACCATTGTGTAAAGCTCGTCGAGACGATTCCAACAGACATATTATTTGCATCATTTGGAGCTCATATGCTAAAGATGTTGAAAATACAAAAATATAGGAACTGCTGACGTCATCGCTGACGTCAGCAGCCCCCTCCATATGACGCCAAGGCGGGAGAGGCCGACCTGCCGACACGTATCAGCGGCGCAGCAAACCAGAGACCACCACATGGCCAGCACGGGCGGCGTGCGCACGCTCCGTGTGGGAGGCGACGGCGCAGCTAGCCAGCGGTTGCCACATGGCGGGCCCTGGTGCGGCGCGCGGGGCAGCTCGCCCGCCCGCTCAGTTCGGCCGGCCCACGGGGGCACGAGGCACACAGGGAAGTGCGCAGGGCATGGTCCGCCTCCGCCTGGGACAGGTGGCGCAAGGGGAAGGCTGGGCCGCTGGTTCACCGACTTAGAGACCGGTTCTTGACCGGTTTCTTGCGCTTGCACATGTGGAATGAAGTTACCGACCTATCTATGTCGGTTACCTGGCCAGGTGGCGCCCAAGGAGCATTTTGGGGGAAGAATCATGCATAGGATCCTTGGAATATTCCATCCTCCTCCTATAAATAAAGGGCACACCCCCTCTCACTTGTACCATTCACCATGTGAACTCTCTTTCTCCGTCTCTAGGAGGCGCCCCACGGGAGGTGCTTCCATTCTGAAAACATTGTTTTGTTAGGAGTTAGAGAAGGTCTGCTATATCGCAGTCAATCAGAAGTATTCGGTAATGTATTTCATTTGCTTATCTTGAGCATTACTTTCCTATTGACATGTGCAAGTACTTTATCTTTCTACTTTATGCACTTTAGCTTCGTCTCTGTTAGTAACTCGAGTGGTGTAGTTGCATTTTCCTTTTGGTACACCATTTCAAGGCCTGAGTTGTGCTAAACTAGAATTGATTGATCGTTGTTATGCTTGCTGGTGTTACAATACAACCTATACGCTAGGCTCTGGTTAGTTCCTTTCCTTTGGCCAAGGATGCACTATTGTTGTTAAAGCTTTGCTTGAACACGTTTGTTGCGTGCCATCCTCTTCCACGCAGATTCGCTTGGTAGCCCCACTCGGTGACAGCGTGTGGTGTGCCTGTGTAGTCCAGGCCTGTTCATTCGGGAGGCCCGTAGGTGATAGCCGGGTCCTCTTTAGGGTGTCAACTATCTACCCCCTGACCCCTCAAGGGTGCTGGAATTTCGCTCGACGTAAGTTCATAACTCTGTTGAGATACTTTTGACCCTTAGCATGGATAGCTCTTGTATGCTGGCAGAGATTGAAGACCATACCGCAGTCCCTGTCTCATTGTCCTCCTAGCTTTACTTGTTTTCTTGCCAACGGGGCTTGCTTTGGATCTCATGGTGCTTGGTGTCAATCCTGGCTATCGGTTGACAAGAATGAGTAGTAACAGCTGGATGAATGATAGTTTGATATCTCTATCTCAATGCTTCCCTTGTTGATAAATACGATACCTTGGAATACTCCCGGGTGAAAGGCTACAGCGGTCTCCGTGCGCTTGCGGAGTAAAATCTGGTAGCCGCCAACATAAGTGTGCAAAGAAAGGTACACCACACTCACAAGAGGTAGAACCAGAGTAGAATATAACTGAAAGTATATTGAAGATAATCTGAATCCAAAAGATACAAAACTTTACCACGGACTCAAAGATAACTCCGGAGACTCCGAGGCAAAGCTCGACTCAACTCTAACTCCCTGGACTATCCTAACTACTAAAGGAAGAATGTACCACTCTAAGATAGCTCTTGAACTCAACTCCACACTTTGCAAATGAGCTCCAGGGGTCCATTTATAGCCCAACCAAGTGAGGGGGGTATTTGTAGGTGGTGTAGGTCGGTGAGAAGGGTAGGTCGGTGGCTGGGCAACCACATGCATGGCAGGGCGGCCACATGCATGGCTCGGCGGCCACCCCTATGGCTGAGCGGCCATAGGATCCATTGACCTTGATGATCCATCGGATGATATTGCTTTCCCAAGTCGGTTGGCGGTTGAATTAGTTGATGCACATGCAAAACAGGACTGAGTGATGGCCAGACGGCCATTGGATTCATCGACTTTGGTGATCCAATGTCTTGCATGCCCTCTGGATAGCGGTTGATAGTTATTCTGGTGTGTTTCTTCATGGATTGTTGGATTTGGAGTGCGTTCTTTCCTTGGCCATTGGATGCAAGTCACACGGATTGCTGACACCACCAATCCATGGGGTGCATTGATGACATGGAGGCCTTTTGGCACTTGTCATGTTGGAAACTTGGCCCACACTAGAGTTTGTACACTTGACATGTTGTTCTTGCATGCAGGGTCGGAGTGGAGGCAAGTATTTGGACCTGACATAATCCAGGATGCTGAACAAGTACAGATAGTTCGGGAAAATTTGAGAATTGCCCAATCTAGACAAAGAAGCTATGCTGATGTCCACCGAAGGGATTTGACTTTTAAAGTAAATGACCATGTGTACTTGAAGGTGTCACCGATGAGAGGAATACGTAGATTTAATATGAAGGGAAAATTAGCACCAAGGTATATTGGGCTGTTCAAAATATTGGAGAGGAAAGGTGAGGTCGCTTACCGCCTAGAGTTGCCTTCTAGTTTGGCCGGTGTGCATGATGTGTTCCATGTCTCTCAGTTGAAGAAGTGTTTGAGAGTGCCATAGGAGCAAGCTCCGTTGGAGGGATTAGACGTACAAGAGGATTTGACTTACACAGAGCATCCTGTGAAAATTCTAGAAACATCAGAAAGGGTTACTAGGAACAAGAGGACCAAGATGTGCCGAGTGCAATGGAGTCACCATACAGAGGTTGAGGCAACATGGGAACGAGAGGATGAATTAAAGGAGGCTTACCCCAATCTCTTTGCTAACCAGCCTACCTGATTCTCGGGGCGAGATTCTTCTTAAGGGGGGTAGGTTTGTAACACCCTGAATTTTACTTTAGCTATTTAAATAAAATTAATATGCTTTATTTAATTTTCTAAAGATTATGCCTAGCTTTGCATGTCATGATTTAATTTATCTAGGCAAGTGATTAAAATATATCATAGGTCAACCTTGTTGATGCATTCATGCTGACATGCATATTTTTATTTGTGTGTGAAAAACTGTTTTAAATGCGTTTGGTTATCGTCGAGTTGTATCTGGGAATTTTCCGGATTTATCTGGAGGCTTTTCCTATTTTCCCTAAGCAAACTCCTCTTATTCAAAGTTCTTTTGATCCTTTTCTTGAGCTCTAAATATTTTATTTGAGTTCATCGGGTGCCAAAACATCTCTAGGAATTTTTCTGGAATGTTTGGAGCCATCGGAGTATTTTTCGGGACACGAATAAAGATTTTAGATTTTCTGGAATTATTTTATTCCCCGAAATTGAATATTCCGAAAAGAAATCGAATTTAACTCGGCCCAAACCGGTGCATATATATATTCATCGGAATCCTCTCGTCGCACTCTTTTCCAAACCGGTGTCTGTTTTTTAATTCCGCAACCCTAGCTCCCTAGATCTAAGGAAGAAGTTCGGAAGGTGCTCTAACTTCGGCGAACATTCGGCGTGGATTTTCTCCGCTTCCGTTCATGTCCGGCGAAATCTGAGGATACCATGACGTTCGTCTTGTCGAGCTCTTCGTCGGGGTGGTCTCCGTTTCACGAGGGCATCTTCGAATTCTCCTACATCTACGTTTCTTCTTCAACTCTGGTGAGAACACAAACACCGGTGAGCTCTTCCTCCCTCGCTCTTCCTCCCTCGGGTCACCTTGTTTCGCGTGCCCTCTGTACGAACCGCAGGTGGGAGCGCCCTGCGCCTCCTACCTGGGACCCGGTCCTGGTCCCGCTCCACCCAAGAGGCGAGGCCGTCGTCCTGGACTCCGCCTGGGCCTCGCGCCACCTGGTGCCTACGGGCGCGACTAGCAGGAGCGAGCCAGCTCCAGCACACACGCCAGCACCTGGGCCCCGCACCGCCCACGCGATGACACGAAGGCTAGTCCACCGTTCGTCCTGGACCCCGCTTGCTCCTGTACGGCGCCAGGGCCCCACCGTCTCGCTCCGCCTGCACGATTGCTGCGCCGCCGGCCATAGGCCCCGCCTGGGCCCCACCGTCTCCTGCCTCTCAGCTGAAGCGCCAGAGAGCGCTCCACCGCCTGCCGCACCCTCCAGCGACATGTGCCGCGCGTCCAGTAGCCACCCTTGCCATTTCCCGTTCGGTCCTCCGCAGCAGATCCCAATCCAGCCACACCAGATCCGCATGATCTCCTGCAGCCGCAACTCTGTAGCCCTCTGTGTGGTTTCAGGTTTAGCTGATCAGAAGGCGCCACGTCGCCGCTGCCAGCACGTTTTTGCAAAGTAACCCCTGCTGTTTTCGAAAATTAACCCGCAGCTCTCTCCAACAGTAGCAGGCCCCTGTTTTAACAGTTTAAACCCCGGTTTTCGAAAATAATTTACAACCAAGCCCTGCAACCTTCAAAACCTCATATCTTCTCCGTTTTAAATCCGTTTTCGACGATTTTCACGCTCACGTGTTCGTAGTAACACGTAGAATAATTTTATAACTGTTTTACACCCTGCTTTTATGTAATGGTGTACTGTTTCTTACCTTTTGCCTTGTTTGCTTGCATGTGTAATTATGTGGATGCTTGTTTGGCGCTACGTAGACGTTGATCCGCCTATTGAGTTTGAAGAACCGCCTCCAGAAGCCTTTGAACAGTAGCAAGGAAATTTTGAAGAAGGCAAGTATAACATAAACAACACCCAATAACTCTTGTTAATCACTGCATGTGCATTTAATTTTGTATGACTATAAGGATATTACCTTAGCTACTTTTATCCTGATATTGACCCTCGGGAATGCATTTGGTTATGTTGTGCTAGGTACAAGCACGAACTCATGTCCTTTTGGTTAATTAATTTTGACTAATGGTTCTATGCAATTAATTGTTGGGCTTGACCATGAAGCGGTTCATGTCCATTTTAATAATTTGCTTTTTAGCAACATGGTTTAGGGATGCCTGAGCAATGTGCTCGTGTGCTTTTGTGGCTTCTCTCCTTAAGGACCGGTTCACAAAGCAACCACCTTGGACAACAGTGCTACCATAAGGCCGGAATGGGACGGACTTAGCTGATTAATTAGATTGTTTTAGTTTGTTGTAACTTACCTGCGGGGCAAGAGGGGAGGTTAGCTTCTGTGGTCGCTGCTCTGCCTTAGGTTGAGTGTGCTTTACGTGATGTATGTGCTTCTCCCTTGTGAGGCGGACATCACCGTTGCGACCCTGAATCCTTAGCGGTTACATCCTACTAAACTGATCTTTGTAAAGGCTTCATAGTGTGCTTGCTAGTCATCTCACCTAAGGTGTGTGATGAACCCCTAGCGTAGCGCATGACTTGTGGGTAAAGATGTACAACCTCTCGAGTGTTTAAAATTGACATGTTAGCCGTGCTCACGGTTATGAGCGGCCCTGACCCTTCCCAGTGATTAGCGGTGTTCAAAGGTTTTGGTTATGGTGATGGTTATATCAACTAAATGTTATTTACTTCTGTATGCAATATCTTTGGGTTAATTGTTCTTTAGTCAATAATAGTAAACAGGCTTTAAATAAAGATGTTCAATTTAAAAGCTCATGCAGTCTGTCAGCTAAACCTAGAGCCTCATGGTTTATGTTATATTTGTTGAGTACGAGTTGCTGTACTCACGCTTGCTTCTTTATATTTATTCCTTGTTGGGGGGAAAAATCCAACCGCTGCTCAGTTGATGGAGATGCTGAAGATTATGTGCAAGACTACGACGAGTATTAGGCGCTTCGTTCACCAGTCGACGTCCCTATGGCGCCCTAGTTATATTTTGTTTTACGCTTCCGCAATGCTACGCTATACTCTGAGTTAAAGACTTATGTCACTATGTAATAATGAGATGTTTTAACATTATATACGCTTTTATCTTTGACATGTGTCTATGGTACCTATGTAATTTGTCATGTATATGCGAGACTTGATCCTGGCGCATATATATTTTGCACGGTTTTGTTCGTTGGAAACCGGGCGTGACATTTTCATACCTGAAACCAAATATTTGTACAAAACTACTGGAACTCATTAGTAGAAAGGGTTAGTCCAATAAAGTCACATGTTTTGCTTCATTTCAAGGATAATTGATGGTCGAAATCGTGAAATAATAACCATCAACACCCCCAAGCTTAAACTTTTGCTCGTCCTCGAGCAAAGATAAGACTGAAAGTGGATCAAGAGTTGCTACATATGTAACTCAACACTCGGCCTTTGCCCTAGGTAGTGAAATAATCAATGTTTACCTCATGTCATACCTGTGGTGCATCTTTTTGCTTACCTTGCCTTGGGCGGTTGAGAGGTAGAATGAGTTTATTGCAAGAGTAACTCAAACTTGTTCTTTTTTGGATGTTATTCTCAGGTGTTTTCAGAGTTTTCAAAACAATAGAAGCTTCCCCAAGGATGCTCTCGATCGCTCAGAAGTGTTTCCTCACCAAAGGTCATGAGCTTGGCCAGAACTTCCCTACACTAAGACCTTTGTGGAGCTTTAGGTGGGAGAGAGAATGTGGCACACTTAGGATGCTTATTTTTCTAAGCCAAAGATTGGACCAAAGAGTGTACTCTATCACTTCTTCTATTTGATCACTGGAGTATGAGTGGTGGAACAAAGTGTCTCCTTCTCTTGATTTTCTTCCCCTGTAACCTTTTATAGATTTGGAGGGAATATGGAGCCATTGCCATGCTTGATTTTGCATGCTTTCCATTTTGTCGTGCTTTTGCACGTATTTTTTTCTTTTGCCGTGCCTTTTGCATGCATGTTTTTGGCTCCATACCCTTACTCTTTCATATTTGAAGGCTAAGGGAATATGAGAAGTATTTAGAGACTTTTTTGGTCAATGCAAAGTATGGAATGGATCACTTGCATTATTGTACTCCAGCTATCAACAGAAGGTGATATTTCTACTTAATGAGACTCAAAATTTGACAAGGCTCAAAATATTTCTAAGCATCTCTTTGTAGAGGTTTGGATATTTGAATTATTTTGGCTCTGGTAGGAATTTTGACTAATGGGAGCTTTATTTTGTCATTTTCATAATAAAAACCTGAGACTTTCATTTTACTAGGAAAAAGAAAGAATCATCCCACTTTTAAATCATATCATGTCTCTCAACAACTTAGGCTTGTTATCGCAAATGGTAACCACATAGTAAAACTTTGGTTTACTTCTTTTATTCACAAACTTAGAACTATGCTAAGGATAAGTCACATGCAAGAATTAATAAATAAACTTGATAGAGCAACTATTCATCATTTCCAAAATGAAGCTAGCATGTAAACTTTATTCATGGAAGTTTTTTTAAAGTTGTATTTCAAACTAAATTAGATTAAACAAACTACTGCTATACAAGATCTCAAACGGCAGAATGATAAAGGTGATACTTGCCCGGACTGATGTAGGGAAGCTGAGGCATAGGAGAAGACAGGGAGGACTGACACACATACCCAAGTCTTGATCGGGTTCATCCCCCAAACTTTAACGAAGCTCAGTCGGGGTAGTACCCTTGGTACTGGTAGAATCATTGGGTCTCGTCGAAGTTGCGGTCGACCGTCGCTCTTGTTTCAAGGAGAAGATGGTAATGTTCTCCTTGTTCTTGTTCAATGTTCTGTGTGTGCTGGTCGATTTGGTGGAGTTGGTTGACCATTCCCGCTGTGCATTGGTGTTGGATAGTCAGGGCCCCAAAGATGGAGCTCAGCGGGTCATTCGTGAAGCGTGCAGATGCAAATGGACCTGCACCATAGCCATAAAAGGTTACTCCTCCACCATGTTGCACTGACTGCTGAGGTTGTGCAGCAGCGGAGCTATGCTCCCACGAGCTGTGCCAAGACCTGTCTTGGTGGTGCCAAGATTGGTCATCACCCTAAGTTTGCCAAGATGGTCCTACCACTGTGTTGAACAACGTGGGTCTAGTGCTTGCAGCTTGCGCATCCTCTTGTGCCTTGCGCATGTGCTCTTTGGTTGCCTACCTCTGTGCTCTCGTCATGACCCCAGCCACACTGTGCCTTGGTGCTTCGAGTGGCAAAGACAGCGTGTTCACGGAGTAGAGTTTGAACTGTGGCATTGGTAGCGGTAGTTTGTACTCGTACCCCTTGTAGGTCATGACTAGATTCCCTGTGCTGGTCTTGCACCGAAAATGCGCTGGATGAAGTGGCTCTCTGTGACTAAATTTGGCAAGTCCTAGGGTAGGAATTCTATTTGGGCATTTGCTAGAACCCCTAGCTCAGATGCGATCCTCGTCACGAATGACGTGATAGTGATGGCATTCTCATCATGAGCTAGTTTGAGCTAGTGATAGAGTATGCGGTGCACAGGTGCATATTTTTGTCAGCACCACATGGCGTAGAGGATTTTCAAGTCCTCTACGGTCATGCAATGTGTGTCATCTCGGGGGAGGACTACCATGTTGATCCATTAGGCAAGGAAGCACATCGTGGGGTGCTTGATTTTTGTAATGCTTTTCTTCCCTTGGGCATCATCCCCAGCAAGTTGTGGCGGAACCGCCGATTTAATCCGGGCTAAGCACACCTGCCACCTTTGGCTTGCAGTGCGATTAGACCGAACTAAACCCGGTCGTCCGTCGAGAGTCATTCGGCTCACGATATTACCTTTTCCCAGAGGAACCGACATCATACACATCCAGCCCACAATGGAGCCACAACATATACATCATCTCAGGCAGTTGAATATAGCATATATAAACTTGTTTTACAAACCGATTCGAAATAATAATATAAGTTTCAACATATTACCATACGAAAGGCAAGTTTGAATCAGATAGCGGAAGCGAATTTGAAAACATCTCACAGCGGAACGAAATACTTTACTAGTCTTCACGCATCGTTGATCGAGGCGAGCAGCACCGACCCACCGGTACTACCCTTCTCCAAGCAGTTGTCCAGATGTTGCCGGTACCTGTTCTCAAAAGGTGGGGGCAAACCCTGAGTACTAATTACTCAGTAGGACTTAATGGATTGGCTTACGGCTGACGCAAAGCTTACTTACTAGCATGTGGATCCTTAGCCATTGATTTTAAACAGTGGTATATCAATATAGAGTATCAAGATTCATCTTTTGCATATAACTCCATAATAATAACTTGCAGAAATGTAAGCAATACAATACAAACATGTAGTATTTGAAAACATGAGTAACAGATACAATATATTCAAGTAGTTACTACGTTGCCCGATAGTGATATTGGCATTCCCACACCTGGTAGGCATCAGCGATTCGAATCGATTTTTAATTCCCGGGAATAACTATCATGCCAGGGGTATATGCTTACTAGCCATCGCGTTCCCACATATAGCCCCAATCTCAACCTGCCTCGTCCCAAGTTCGATTCACTCCCGCCTAGCCCCCGGGTTGTGCCCCCATGACGAGCCTGCCGACATCTCGGTCTCCTCGTCATGAGTACCAAGCTCCCCCGGGCCACCTTCCTCTCAACCAGCGGGTAGGAACGTGTCTCTGTGCTTCGGACGAGCCCAGGAAAGACTTTTTCCGGTCCCATATCCCGGATAAGCACTCTAGCAATGTTATGCCGATCAGCAGACGAACAGCGGACGGGCCTTAAACGACTCGGGCGGAGTCCAGGGTGCGACATCATGAAAAGTAAATACTGAAATAAAATCTCCGCCCGGTCTCCATTTAAGTCATAAGCAGTAGTAATAATTGACTTAATAGTATCTGTTGTAACTTTGAAAACACCTACGCGACGAGTCCACACACTCGTGTCTACTCGTACCTAGCCATTTCTATGCATACTCGCCCTACGTACTCTATGATTAGGTGCTAGGGCCAGGGCGGCCAGGGAGTCTAATGCAATTGGTTTCAAGCAACTCCTGATGCATATGCGTAATCAATCAAGTATAATTCGTTTGCTGGGTTAAGTATGGTCCTGCCTACCTTTGCTTATTTTCAATCAAACCAACAAACTAAGCTAATGTTAGTTTGCCGGGTTGTGAGGCTCTGCCCCAGGCAACCCCTTGATCACTTGGACAGCTCCTCCTTCCAAATACCACCTCAGGGGCCTCCAGGTGGTATATGGGTCTTAGTTGGTCTTCTGAACCACCGTGGCTTGATGTAGCTCAACGTATTTGCTCCATGATCACGTATATGCAATAAGCGCCACTATATGAATGATATGCATGATGCAATGCATGAAAATGAGGCACAGAGGTGAACAATCACTTAAGATGTACCATGGTGTATATAGAGCAATTATGCATTTATGCCATCATGTAATCATATTAGCATCCCCGTTTACTTTCTCTACTTCTAAACCTAATAAAATGACTATTAATGGATCCCTCAAGCAACAGCAACCAAAATTTCATAAAAGGAATTCACAAGTACACTTACACAGTAACATAGCTTCAAGAGTTTTGATGGAATTTTGCAACACATTGAATAGCGTTTTTCCCATTTTATTGATTAAATCACCCTATCACTTGTCATTTTCAAAACACATAGTAAACAGCAAGCAAAACCTACGAAACATTATTTCTAGGCTAGATTGGATCAAATGTGTACAATATAATTTCTATGGATTTTTCTAGACAAGTTTTGTGTGGTATATATTTTCATACTCTAAAAATACACAAAATACACACACAGGGGTAAAAGAGGAATTAAGCATTGCATGCTAGGGTTTCCAAAAATCACCATAGATCCTAATCATCATATAAAAGCTAATGTCCAAGTTTCATAATTTTTGAAGGTGTTTAACTTTAGTTTTGCTACTTATTTAAGAAATCAAAACATGCAAGCAATCAGGGGCAAAACAGTCATTTCATGCCTCCCTTTCTATACAAATCTATAGATCTACTCCAGAGGAACACAATGCAACAAAGTTTGCAATTTTTGGATTTTTATTTGATTTATCATGAATTTCCAAAGTTTAAACCGAGAGAAATGCATTTAAATAGACAAGCACACGGGTGGGGACTAAATCGGAAATATTCGTAGCCTCCAGGGTCCTGCATGAAATATATCTGAGACTCAGTGCACAGTACTAAAATCGAGACAGAAATACATGAAAGAATAGGGGGTTTTCTACAAGACCTCCATCTTCTTCCTCCAGACAGGGGCAGGGGGCGCGCAGCAGGCCGGCTTCCCGCGTATGGCGCGTCGCGTAGGGGCGCGCGCTTGGAGCCGAGCGGGTTCGGGAAGGTGTCCCCGGCCGCGGGGCTTCGTTTCCCCCTAATGGCGTCGCGCGGGGATGAACGAGTGGATGGGGAACGGGTCGTGAACCGAGGCACCGGCGGAGTGACAGTGAGCGGCGGTGCGGCCTCGGTCCGGCGATGGGGAAGGGAATTCGGTGCCGGTAACACATGCATGAGGTGCACGTGACGGCGACACGTCCAGCGGTGCCTTCCTAGCCGTGGGAGGAGGTGGCGGAGGGGGTGCCCCACGGGGAGGCCGAGCTCACCGTGGCGGCCATGGCGGCGACGCCCGTGGGAGGGGCCCTAGGAGCTGCGGAGGAGGGCCGGGTCTTGGGGATTCGCAGCGGGGATGGAGGTGATGGTGGCGCGCGCGTTGGATGGGGTGGAGGAGGCCCAGAAGAGGAGGCCCGGCGAGCTTGGAGCTCGGACTCGGCCGGCAATGGTGGCCAGGCTCCCCACGCGAGAGAGAGAGAGCAGAGAGGAGAGGGCGAGCAAGTGAGGGAGCGCGCGGAGGAAGCCGCGAAAGCGCCCAGGTGAGGCCGGGTGCGGGGCAGGCGGCGCGTGGCCGGCGGTGGCAGGCGGCCATGGCCGCGTGTGCGTGCCGCAGCGGGGAAGGAGAAAGGTTTGCTGCGCGTGGACTTGGTCTGTGGACCATGAACCGATGACAGGTGGGACCGGGCGGGGAAAAAATATTACGGTGCATTGGGCCGAGTCTGCGGAGGCGTGGGATGGTGGGGCCCACCGGTGCGACGTGTCCCAACCGCGTGAGCAGGAATCCGATGACCTTACAGGTGGGGCCCACTCGTCAGCGACTCATGGAGAAAACAAAATTCGAAAATTAGGAAAACCCCTGTTGACTGCAGGAAGACCTGTTTGAAACTTGAGTTTTTGGGTATTCTAGAGTCCGAATTTGAAAAGGACCCAATTTAATGAAACGTTGTACCTTTTAGGATCTACAATTTTGTCAAAAGGAGTAATATCAGATTCCAAGTTTAAATATGATTAAATTTGAATTTAACCTGCTGACTCCAGTTTGACCAAGGTTTAATGCCAACTTAGAAATTCCTAAAGTCTATTTTATGCTCATTTTCAGAGAAAGAGTATTATACCAATGTTGTGTAGTTTTTAATTATCTACAACTTTCATATATTATGTTTTGCATGATCATCTCTTTTGGTTGCTCAAAATTTGAATTTTCCATTCAGGTCTATTTGGACAGAATTCACTAGAAGATAGAAAATGAGCTAAAACACTTTGCAAACCTTTATGCATGTCAACACACATAATACCAAAGTTATTCCTCATGAAATTTTCTACAAGTTTGTTATAGAGAGTTTGGTCCAAAACACATTATATTTTGAACTATAGTCACAAGTGCACTCAGGGTTTTGCATATTCCACTAGAAAATTTTTTACTTCGTGATTTACTAGCCTAGTTGTTGCTCTTCTCTAAACATCATTAAGCCAAATCCTTGACTACCGCTAATCTAATCGCGTGTTAAGACTTTCGAGATGCCGGGGGCATCACAACCCACGCCCCTTAAAGAAATCTCGTCCCGAGATTTGTGTGAGGTACGGGTGTGTTACCTATCGCGTATTGTAAGGAGTATGGCATCGTGGTTCGTGCCTTTTCGAATGCACATGGTAATATCCCAATTTTTCACTCGTTGGCTTTGTCAACTAGCTTGTGAATGGTTAGTACCTCTTTAACACAAGTAGTCACGAAGCGTCATCTATTAGGCTAGGGTGGTCTCTCTAGGATACTCGACGAGTCGTGCCATATAAGAGAACGAATGAACAAACCATGAAGAGAATGTGGTCAGTGAGCAAGTGACTGTGATTGAAGCAAAGGAATGAAGTCATTTCCTGACTTTGATACCAATATTTGAAACATGGTAAGTACCTGATTTATCCAAATAATGAAAGCAAAGTGTATACAGTCGGAAATTGAATAAGGCAGGGTCTTTTGATTGAAAGGAGTATCATCGGACGCGTTGTTGAGAGACACATTCCTTTTATTTGATAGGGACTGTGTCCACATATAGAATTTCAAGTCAACATATCTTCAAAGAGTAAGATGTGGTGAAACGTAGCACATTTTACTCATCGGGACAAGAAAGGCACAAGAGGGAGAAGATAGGCCGTATTCGCCTAAACAAGGTGATGGTTTGTACGATTTCTTAGCGTTGGTCATGATTGATCAAGAAAATGGCAGTAGCTGACGTGTTCTTACTAGCGAAACAAAATGCTAGTAAGCTCCCTTCTTGGATAATTTCTAAGAGGGGGAAAAACAACTAGTAGGGAAATGACGATATGGCGAGAGCACTAGCTGAGAACAAAAAGCTAGTGAGGAAGACGTTCGTGAGGTATACCCTCAGAGAACAAGGCTCAACGAAGAATGGAAAATATCAAAGGAGATAGTGAAAACGAAGTTGACTGTCCCCACCAATCGTCGAAGGTAAGGTGAAACATGGATATGAATTAATATGAACAAGTCGTGGGGTTGAGGCGGATCGTCCCCACTGGTCAAGGAGGCAAGGTGAAACAAGGCAACGGAAAGATGTCATGAGATGGTGGAAATGAGACTGATCACTTCCACAGAAGCAATGAAAATGTGTGGATAAGCAGTGGGTGGAGGTTGGCTACTCCCACCTCTCAGGAAAAGCAGGGTGCAACAAGGCAATGAAATGATATATACAGGACAGTGGAAATGAAATCGATCATCCCCACGAATCAAGAGTAGCGAGATCAACTAAAGATAAAAACCGATTATGAATGTTCCACGATTGAAGCGATGTCATGCCTTCGCATGTCCTAATGCCAGCGCGAACCTAGTAGCACAACCATGTGACGGCCGTACACATAGGACTCTAGGTCCCGTCGAGGCACCCAAGACTGCCCAAGGAGACACCACAACAAGAGTGGCTCAATCATTCCACTTACAGAGTCATAATCAATACAAGGTTATGGTAAATGAAGAGGAAGTCCGATGTGATATAAGAGCTTAGGGTGCTTGAATCCCATTGTAAATGAGGTTCCTTGATTTGCAAAGTTTTGGAGCAAGTAGTTAACGAGTAGTGGAATATAGTGCAAATAGACTAGGATTTCTCCGATCACAAGAGTTCGAAGTGCATGAACGGCAAGGGTTTTAAAGAAAAAGTTACCAAAGCTCAATGTGCTATCACTATAGGACTAGGAGTACAATTAACCATAGGAACGAGATACAAGTTGACTCTATAGAGCCGGACACCCGAAGTCTTTCTGATCCACGAATGTTAGAACCTTCTGATACATAAGTTTGTCTCAAACTTTGTCATACTAATTGGTACCCAGCTAGTACTGCCTAAACGTAAGATTGATGCGTCCTGGACGAAGACCGGTTTCTTCCTTCAGCCACGTCGGTGCGGTGTTAGGCTTCACATGAGAGATGCCACGGAATAGCAGTCTTGACCTTCCACCGAGTATAAGAACATCGCTAGATTCGAGGTTGATCTTAGTCGCTCTATCCTTGTCTCGAGTATCGCTGAACAGGAATTCTGCCGTGTCGCCTATGGAGATTGAGATGACAGGTAGACCTTGGTTGATGCTTCTTCCTGATTCGTCTTTATCTTGATGGAGTCCGAGCTTCCCGACGTTGTTGTAGTAGTTAATGATGCATATGTCAGGATTGATTTGAGGAAATTCGCTTGCGGTTGAATTTGCAGTTTGAGCGATTGTCTTGAGAGATTCTGGTATCGCAGGGACTTGGGCACCATCGCATGGACGTGTTGGCCCATAGAAACCTGTAGTCGGATCCCAATTCTTCCCTAGACACATCATCCATAGCTTCATCTTGACTCCGTTCTTGAAACTAGGCGTATAGAATCTTCCTGGATCAATACCTAGTTGTCGGCACGTACGAACTATCTTGACTTGATCTTCAGGCTCGACGAATCCCTTCAATAAAACCAGACCAGGTCGCAGATGTTGAACTGAAGTCGTGTTAGTAGAAGATTCTCCCGCTTTTCTCTTCTTCTTGAGACTTGCAGGGGCTGTTGTTCTAGTCTTCGTGGACTCAGGGTGATTAGGGCATAAGTTGAAGGGCTGCGACATCTGTAGCAGGAAGAATAAGGCTCCCGTAAGTTCAAGGGTTTTGAAAACTTGGTGTGGTCATAGCGTATTTCGCGTTTACATGCTCAGAAAATATGCCGAAAAGTGATTTCATCGCAAGATGATGGCACCTCTGAGGGTCGACCAATGGATTCTAGAGATCTTAGGAAACGGTAGTCGTACATTAGTCTATACTCTACCTTGGTTGTGTAGAAGGTTTTGGTTAGTTCTATTTTGAATTAGTTCAAGTTTTTCGACTCTGCGAGCTACGGAAAATATGTCCAAACAGTTTCTGTATTCTCGTATTCTTCCCTTTACTTTACCAAGCCATACCCCACTACCTAATCATCTTCTTGGTATATGAAGAATACCAAAAAGCGTTTGCATAGTTGTTAACAATGACCATTACATACGTGGTTTTCATAGGATAAGGTTGAAACACGTTGTAAACTCGAAAACTTTGTGACGGGTTTGATTTTTGGGCGAAACGACATGTTTATTTTATGTGGCCTAAATTTATTAAACGCTTCATATTTAGAACGCATGATGTGTAGAAAAATCGCAACAGCCTATGTATACCAGTCGAGTTGCTTGCTTAGTTTTTGCTAGTTCTACTTGTACTTTAAGCTACATATCAATACAGTGGTAACACACACTCAACGCAATATGCTCCTAGTCACTCTCAAGTAACAAAAGCAATGCATGTGAGATAAGGTAAGATATGATGCCATGATGCATGATTCGCCCTATTCGGTCTCACATCACACACCTTATGTATAATTTACATGTCTAGCGAGTATTTGGTGACATATATGCACGGCACTCCCTAATGCAACTAGTCGTTCTCTACTCATTCTTAATTTCGCACGCGGTCAGTGTACCTGCAGAAAAATGCATGCTCATACCACATCATCACCATCATCATACATTACCACTCTAACCCTAAAAGTGGCATCCACGAATTTCTTTAAGCTACGTCTGGTGGACGACGTAGTGGCGCAATTTCTCTCAACACACCCAACGTTCCTCCAGTACTAGGGAATTGCTGGGGAGAGAAACGGTGGCCAACAAGATCTAGCTATAATTTTGATCGAAGGAAGAGTAGTCACGAAACACTCCAATGGCGTGACCACCTCCCTTAAAAAGTTCTGCCCTATCAGCATGAATGCAGGGTTCGCAACACTCCGCAAATCCCAATAGTGCTCCACCAGTACTGGGGAAAGCTATGGCCGAAATGTTGCTTCCCAAAGCGCCAAATATGCATATGAGTTCTATCTAGGTCAGAATGTTAGCGATGTCACCTGGTATTACACTAACATCCTTAATATGGGCATATCGATACTCTCATTTTTCAAATACTTCAAAAAGGGTTTTCGAAAATAGGTTTGCAAATCAAAACTGGATGATATGTCGGTTGTCTGTGTATGATCGGCTCTGATACCAGCTGTGGTGGAACCGCCGATTTAATCCGGGCTAAGCACACCTGCCACCTTTGGCTTGCAGTGCGATTAGACCGAACTAAACCCGGTCGTCCGTCGAGAGTCATTCGGCTCCCGATATTACCTTTTCCCAGAGGAACCGACATCATACACATCCAGCCCACAATGGAGCCACAACATATACATCATCTCAGGCAGTTGAATATAGCATATATAAACTTGTTTTACAAACCGATTCGAAATAATAATATAAGTTTCAACATATTACCATACGAAAGGCAAGTTTGAATCAGATAGTGGAAGCGAATTTGAAAACATCTCACAGCGGAACGAAATACTTTACTAGTCTTCACGCATCGTTGATCGAGGCGAGCAGCACCGAGCCCACCGGTACTACCCTTCTCCAAGCAGTTGTCCAGATGTTGCCGGTACCTGTTCTCAAAAGGTGGGGGCAAACCCTGAGTACTAATTACTCAGTAGGACTTAATGGATTGGCTTACGGCTGACGCAAAGCTTACTTACTAGCATGTGGATCCTTAGCCATTGATTTTAAACAGTGGTATATCAATATAGAGTATCAAGATTCATCTTTTGCATATAACTCCATAATAATAACTTGCAGAAATGTAAGCAATACAATACAAACATGTAGTATTTGAAAACATGAGTAACAGATACAATATATTCAAGTAGTTACTACGTTGCCCGACAGTGATATTGGCATTCCCACACCTGGTAGGCATCAGCGATTCGAATCGATTTTTAATTCCCGGGAATAACTATCATGCCAGGGGTATATGCTTACTAGCCATCGCGTTCCCACATATAGCCCCAATCTCAACCTGCCTCGTCCCAAGTTCGATTCACTCCCGCCTAGCCCTCGGGTTGTGCCCCCATGACGAGCCTGCCGACATCTCGGTCTCCTCGTCATGAGTACCAAGCTCCCCCGGGCCACCTTCCTCTCAACCAGCGGGTAGGAACGTGTCTCTGTGCTTCGGACGAGCCCAGGAAAGACTTTTTCCGGTCCCATATCCCGGATAAGCACTCTAGCAATGTTATGCCGATCAGCAGACGAACAGCGGATGGGCCTTAAACGACTCGGGCGGAGTCCAGGGTGCGACATCATGAAAAGTAAATACTGAAATAAAATCTCCGCCCGGTCTCCATTTAAGTCATAAGCAGTAGTAATAATTGACTTAATAGTATCTGTTGTAACTTTGAAAACACCTACGCGACGAGTCCACACACTCGTGTCTACTCGTACCTAGCCATTTCTATGCATACTCGCCCTACGTACTCTATGATTAGGTGCTAGGGCCAGGGCGGCCAGGGAGTCTAATGCAATTGGTTTCAAGCAACTCCTGATGCATATGCGTAATCAATCAAGTATAATTCGTTTGCTGGGTTAAGTATGGTCCTGCCTACCTTTGCTTATTTTCAATCAAACCAACAAACTAAGCTAATGTTAGTTTGCCGGGTTGTGAGGCTCTGCCCCAGGCAACCCCTTGATCACTTGGACAGCTCCTCCTTCCAAATACCACCTCAGGGGCCTCCAGGTGGTATTTGGGTCTTAGTTGGTCTTCTGAACCACCGTGGCTTGATGTAGCTCAACGTATTTGCTCCATGATCACGTATCTGCAATAAGCGCCACTATATGAATGATATGCATGATGCAATGCATGAAAATGAGGCACAGAGGTGAACAATCACTTAAGATGTACCATGGTGTATATAGAGCAATTATGCATTTATGCCATCATGTAATCATATTAGCATCCCCGTTTACTTTCTCTACTTCTAAACCTAATAAAATGACTATTAATGGATCCCTCAAGCAACAGCAACCAAAATTTCATAAAAGGAATTCACAAGTACACTTACACAGTAACATAGCTTCAAGAGTTTTGATGGAATTTTGCAACACATTGAATAGCGTTTTTCCCATTTTATTGATTAAATCACCCTATCACTTGTCATTTTCAAAACACATAGTAAACAGCAAGCAAAACCTACGAAACATTATTTCTAGGCTAGATTGGATCAAATGTGTACAATATAATTTCTATGGATTTTTCTAGACAAGTTTTGTGTGGTATATATTTTCATACTCTAAAAATACACAAAATACACACACAGGGGTAAAAGAGGAATTAAGCATTGCATGCTAGGGTTTCCAAAAATCACCATAGATCCTAATCATCATATAAAAGCTAATGTCCAAGTTTCATAATTTTTGAAGGTGTTTAACTTTAGTTTTGCTACTTATTTAAGAAATCAAAACATGCAAGCAATCAGGGGCAAAACAGTCATTTCATGCCTCCCTTTCTATACAAATCTATAGATCTACTCCAGAGGAACACAATGCAACAAAGTTTGCTATTTTTGGATTTTTATTTGATTTATCATGAATTTCCAAAGTTTAAACCGAGAGAAATGCATTTAAATAGACAAGCACACGGGTGGGGACTAAATCGGAAATATTCGTAGCCTCCAGGGTCCTGCATGAAATATATCTGAGACTCAGTGCACAGTACTAAAATCGAGACAGAAATACATGAAAGAATAGGGGGTTTTCTACAAGACCTCCATCTTCTTCCTCCAGACAGGGGCAGGGGGCGCGCGGCAGGCCGGCTTCCCGCGTATGGCGCGTCGCGTAGGGGCGCGCGCTTGGAGCCGAGCGGGTCCGGGAAGGTGTCCCCGGCCGCGGGGCTTCGTTTCCCCCTAATGGCGTCGCGCGGGGAGGAACGAGTGGATGGGGAACGGGTCGTGAACCGAGGCACCGGCGGAGTGACAGTGAGCGGCGGTGCGGCCTCGGTCCGGCGATGGGGAAGGGAATCCGGTGCCGGTGACACATGCATGAGGTGCACGTGACGGCGACACGTCCAGCGGTGCCTTCCTAGCCGTGGGAGGAGGTGGCGGAGGGGGTGCCCCACGGGGAGGCCGAGCTCACCGTGGCGGCCATGGCGGCGACGCCCGTGGGAGGGGCCCTAGGAGCTGCGGAGGAGGGCCGGGTCTTGGGGGTTCGCAGCGGGGATGGAGGCGATGGTGGCGCGCGCGTTGGATGGGGTGGAGGAGGCCCAGAAGAGGAGGCCCGGCGAGCTTGGAGCTCGGACTCGGCCGGCAATGGTGGCCAGGCTCCCCAAGCGAGAGAGAGAGCAGAGAGGAGAGGGCGAGCAAGTGAGGGAGCGCGCGGAGGAAGCCGCGAAAGCGCCCAGGTGAGGCCGGGTGCGGGGCAGGCCGGGCAAGGCGCGGGCAGGCGGTGCGTGGCCGGCGGTGGCAGGCGGCCATGGCCGCGTGTGCGTGCCGCAGCGGGGAAGGAGAAAGGTGAGCAGCCCCTGGACTTGGTCTGTGGACCGTGAACCGATGACACGTGGGACCGGGCGGGGAAAAAATATTACGGTGCATTGGACCGAGTCTGCGGAGGCGTGGGATGGTGGGGCCCACCGGTGCGACGTGTCCCAACCGCGTGAGCAGGAATCCGATGACCTTACAGGTGGGGCCCACTCGTCAGCGACTCATGGAGAAAACCCCTGTTGACTGCAGGAAGACCTGTTTGAAACTTGAGTTTTTGGGTATTCTAGAGTCCAAATTTGAAAAGAACCCAATTTAATGAAACGTTGTACCTTTTAGGATCTACAATTTTGTCAAAAGGAGTAATATCATATTCCAAGTTTAAATATGATTAAATTTGAATTTAACCTGCTGACTCCAGTTTGACCAAGGTTTAATGCCAACTTAGAAATTCCTAAAGTCTATTTTATGCTCATTTTCAGAGAAAGAGTATTATACCAATGTTGTGTAGTTTTTAATTATCTACAACTTTCATATATTATGTTTTGCATGATCATCTCTTTTGGTTGCTCAAAATTTGAATTTTCCATTCAGGTCTATTTGGACAGAATTCACTAGAAGATAGAAAATGAGCTAAAACACTTTGCAAACCTTTATGCATGTCAACACACATAATACCAAAGTTATTCCTCATGAAATTTTCTACAAGTTTGTTATAGAGAGTTTGGTCCAAAACACATTATATTTTGAACTATAGTCACAAGTGCACTCAGGGTTTTGCATATTCCACTAGAAAATTTTTTACTTCGTGATTTACTAGCCTAGTTGTTGCTCTTCTCTAAACATCATTGAGCCAAATCCTTGACTACCGCTAATCTAATCGCGTGTTAAGACTTTCGAGATGCCGGGGGCATCACACAAGCCCCTCCCCCAGAACTCTATGGAATTAAAACCTGTGGGTTCAGCTACTATGGAGCAATATGGTGAGAACCCGAGAGCATTGCTGAACTGATGGAGTGTCAGCTCATGCTCAGTGTTAAAGAGTCTGAACTGGATAGTGGTGCCTATGTTCAGTGCATCAAATCGGAGGGTCATAAGGAACTCCTTAGTTAGGAGTACTATGCCTCCCTCACAGACTTCCGTGAAATTTTCCTACCCTACAGCATTAAAGACCTCATAGAATTCGTCCTGCATACCTGTGCTCGTCATGAGGGTCTCATCGAAGCACTTGGTGAGGCCATTGGTGTGGAGACGCCTCAATGCTTCAGCCTTGTTCTGGTTGCATGTCTGGATGTGAGAGTCAAGCAGCAACACTGGTCTGTTGGTGGATGATGTCACTGGAGGAACCTTGATCGGAGACCATCCTCTAGTTCCGGTTTTGTGAGTCGGACGAGGTCAATAACTGCAAATGGTTGCCGGCCTTGCTGATTGGCGTCCTTGCCCTTTTTAATGCACGCTTCATCCTACAAAACCAACACAAGCATGACTACAAAATGACAAGATAGTTAGAGCATTAGTCGTTCTTGCAGGGCGTGACACCACCACAATCCGTTCTCGTTCTAGCTAAAGAGAGAGGCTAGTAGCTAATTTATTTGGCTAACCAAATTTTATTTGGACATTACTTTGACTAGTAACCTGAGCTTAATTAACTACGAAGAGAGAGATTAAGAAAGGGAGAAGGGATTGCAGTGCGGGTCGGTGCAAGGTGAGAATGAGGAAGGGGGCTCGTATTTATAGGTGAGGGGAGGAGCAAGGTGGCTGGGCGGCCAACTGGGGTCTCAGCGGCCATAGTGCTGGGGTTCGGGCGGCCATGTGCTCGTGTTCGAGTGTGAGGGTGCTAGGAAAGGGAGAGAGGGGTAAGTCAGGTGGCCTTTGCTTGCGGTCGGCTGGATGTGCTCCTGGGCAAGATGTTCAAGATTTCATGCATAGCATGATTGTGTATTTGTGTGCAGGAAAGGTGGCCGGGCAGCCAGCTGCTGAGGCCGGGCGGCCATCATTGTGGTCTGCCGGCCATGCCATTGAGCCGGGCGGCCATAAGTGCTACCCCCTATTGCTTTCATTGGTGCACTGGCTGCTAGCAAAGCGTAAAGCAAAAAAGCAAGAGAAAAGAGAGAGAGAGGCCGGGCAGCAGTGATGGTGGTCGGGAGGCCACTTGCCCAGGCTGAGCAGCTGCTTGGTGCCCCTCTTTTGTGTTTGCTTTGTGTGGAGGTAAAGAGGAAAAGAAAAAGAGAAAAGAAAAAGAAAAGAAATGAAAGGAAAAGAAAAGATAGAGAAAGGAAAAGAAAGAAGGAAAGGGAGGGGAAAAGAAGGAAAGAAAAAGAGGGAAGGGGGAGAGAGGGTGGTCGGGTGGCCATGACGGGGGAGCCAGGCGGCTGTGTGTGGTGGTCAGCCGGCCATGGTGTTGGTAGGCCAGCCATCATTGTTTTTTAACATGCTCGGAGCAAATTAAAGCTATAAACATGAAAATAGAACTTATGCACAACGAAAGGAATTAAATATGCAGTGGAATAGAAATTAAACTTGGCAGAAAATAGATATGTCGTGAATGATAATGCCAATTTACCTGTTGGCATGGGCAGCCCATGTCTTGCCTTTTGGGGTTACGTAAGCGCTGAAGGGAAGGGCTTCTTTCCTTTGTGTTTCATTGCCACTGTGTCGCCTTGGTGTGTTTGATGTGCTGTCGGCGCCGACCTTGTTCGCAGGAGCTTTGCCTCCTATTTTGGGACTGGGTTGTAGGACCGAGACGTGCGACTAGAGGGGATTGAATAGGAGCACTTGAAAATTCAAAATCACAACCCCAAAACTGGTGCTTGAGAAAGAAACTAGACACAATCCACTGAACAGATACGTGCCTAGCAACACAAAGGTGCCGTCCACTTAAAGGATACACACCTGGCGAGAAAACAATGAGCAACACAACAATCACAAGATTGCAGGACACCGAGGCAACGAAACTTGCAAGTTCGCCACTTGACACTCAGCACACCGAAGTGCGACTCACTGATGTATAACAAGTAAAGAGAATGGCCACGCAGTGGGGAAACCAAATCCAAAGCAAACACAGTGGAAGAAGCAAAACACTAAAACACGGCTCCTGCTCTGGACACGCCGGATAGTCCGGTGTTAGGGGCCGGACAATTTGGTTTCACTGGATAGTCCTGCAGGGGCTACCGGATAGTCCGGTGCAAGCCCTGCCCAGCTCCCAATGCCAGATAGTCTGGTGAGGACCATCGGATAGTCTGGTTACACCGGATAATCCGATGGCTCTATCGGATAGTCCAGTAAAGACGCATGAAAGAGGTTTTCAAACCCAAATATGTCCAAATCTTGTCCAATCTTCATGAGATTTTGCACAGGCTATCTAGACCCTATTCCAAAGCTTTTCCCAAGAGATCAACTCAAAATGACCAAGGGATCAGCGGGAATTTCAGATCTCGTGAGAAGGCAATCTTTGGGCAAGAAAGGGGAAAACACAAGGGGAACTTGCTCGTGGCAATCCTGCAGGATTGAGATGATCTAAGTCATAATCTCCTTATCCTAACAAGTCCAAAAGAGCCAAAAGAACAGGATTAACTCAAGGGCAAAGTAAATCACCAAAAGCCTTTGAGTTTCATCCAAAATCCAACTAGAGAAGGGGGAAGGAGATGGCTGCACACATGAGCATGAATTGGGGACGAATCTTGCCTTGATTGGAAGTGGAAATTAGTTTACAAGAGGTTCATCATAGCCTACCACCCTTCATCCTCCCACTAATGCAAAGTACTAGCCTAGGGGACTCTCAAATCCAAGATTAGCACCCGATTTGCTCTCTAAGCACTTGGCTGGTTGGAAACTAAGCCTAGGGTTTCTAGAGGTGGAAGAGTCACCTAAATGATGAGCCACTTAGGTATATATAGCCCAGGCCTAACTGACACAGTTTACAGTAAGACCCCTATTTTATAGAAACGCCTGTAGGGGCCTGTTGGCAGTCGATAAAACCCATTTCGACCACCAACATTTCATGTTTCAGAGTATGTTTTACCAAGTTTTCATGTATTACTAACTAGTTCCACGAGTTGTGCATGAAAGTTGTATGCAGGAGCTTGTCATGTTTGTCAGAGCGGGAGTGCTCCTGGTCGGGTGGCGGAATGCACCCGGCCGTGATCCTAAGTATTGAGAGTAGTTAGGGGGAGCAATCGTTGTTAGCTAAGCTGGTGGTGGCACGATGGTGGCGAGAGGATTTAGAGTGGTTCGGGCCGCCAGAGCGTAATACCCTACGTCCACTGTGGGTGTGTTCTAGTATTTCGTGGCCTATCAGAGGAGTCCCTGAGGCTGTCTGGATCTGTGTTTTGAGCCTGTTGTGAGCTTGTTCGAGCTTGTTCTTTGTGTTGCGTATGCCTCCCCTTTTATAGCCCAAGGGGGGCATGTACATGGTGGCCGGGCCCCGACAGGTGGTCCCGGCCATTTCTTCTATGCTACAGTTCTATCCTGTGCCTGATGTCCAACGCTTCCATGCTTCGCGCCTGTACTACCGTCATGACCTGGTATGGCCTGGAGATCCGCCATACCGTCTTGTCGTCTGGGTACGGCGCCGCGCCGTCCTGCCTCACGCCGTCCTGTCCCATCGGCTGCTAAACCCGCTGAGAGGCTTCAGAGGCCGAGGGGCAGGCGACGCGCACGCGTGACAGGACAGGGCGCTCGTAGTAGCGTTGTAGCGCCGCTGCCTAGTATTAGGCTGAGCGCGGCCGCCGCGCGTGGCGCGGCTCATGATGAGTACAGCGTACTTGTTTACTCAATATAGACCCCAGTGTAGCTGGGGAAATCAACTGTAGTGCTCTGTCATCGCCGCCGCGCCTTGGTAAGGCGCGCCCCTTTGCCTCGCCGCCGCCGCCTGCAAGCGGCGGTGCCAGCGGCGATGGGGGCACACCCGTCTGACAGCGGCGGCGTCGGCGGGCGACGGGGGCACGCCTGTCTGACAACGGCGGCGGGCAACGGGGGCACGCCTGTCTGACACTCGTGGTGTCAGCGGCATTGGGGCGTGCCAGCCTGACAGCGGCGGTGTCAGCGGCATCGGGCACGCCCACCTGCCCGCAATAAATGCGGCAGGTGGGCGAGGCGCCCGCCTGAAGGCCCCGCCATGCGCCTTGTGGGCACGTGGCAACGCGAGACCTTCCCGTGCCCAGTGGTCACGTGGCGGCCCCGGACCACCGAAGGTGCTGGCTCCGGACCTCCACGCGCTCTGCGGGCACGTGGCGCCCCCGGACCACCGAGGGCGCTGGCTCCGGACCTCCACGCGCTTCTGCACGTGGCGGCCCCGGACCACCGAGGGCGCCGGCTCCGGACCTCCCCGTGCTCTGTGGGCACGAGGCGGCCCCGGACCACCGAAGGTACGGGCTCCGGGCTCCGGCCCGAGAGGTCCGGACCTCTCCTCGCGTGGCTGGGGGAGGCTTGGTCCTCAAGGAGGTCCGGGGCCTCCCCTGTGGGCCGGGTGCGTGGCCCTAGCTTTCCCAAGGAGTGGGCCAGGCCCATCTGTATGCGGCCTTAGGCCCTCCTTGTACTGTAGTAGTTACCTCCCTTAGTGATATTCGTCCAGTATAAGCGGGTACCCGGTTAGCTGGGTACCGACAGTGGCCCCTGGGCTCGCCTTTGGTGAGTCTTTCGAACCTGAGGTGAGCCCACCGTCGCTTACTACACAAGCCGCCGGGAGCCGTGTGTGGCTACCGGCGCTTAGCCGTTAAGCTCATAGTTGGGCAGGGCCCACCACTTGATTTCTTGGTCGAGGCCTTGACTCGCCTGCCTTCGGAGGGGGGTCAGGCCACCCGACCCCGCGGGGTGGCCCCGTGGGTTCCCACGATCTGGGGGCGCGCGATCGTGGGAATCTCTCGGGAAACGTGGGGGGCAGGCCCGCGTCGGAAACCGCGCAGCGGTTCACCTACTTCTTCTCCTGCCATTAAGGCGGGGCAGACGGCTACGTGGGCAGCCGTGCGTAAAGCGGAAAAGGCAGGGGCCCCGCACGTCGCGCCGGGACGCGCGTCCGCGAGCGGCCGCCGGTTCGCCTTCCTGCCTTGCTTGCTCTTCTACCCGCCTGTCATGACTGCCTCCTCGGGCCCCTGCTGTCATAGACCTGGTGGCCCGTGTGTGCGCCCGCGCGTGCGTACACTTGACGTCCGCGGCTTGCGGAGGATTGGGGGCAACCGTCAAATAGGGTTCTCGGCCATCGGCCGAGCACGTCCTTCTGCCATTTGCCTTTGCACCCCTCGCTTCCGCCGCGGCGCTTCATCTTCCTCGCAGCAAAGCTCTCGCTCCTTGCCCGCTGCGTGCTCCTTGCCTTTTCCATCGCCAGCTTCCTCAGCGATGGGTCCGAGCCACCAATCCCCCCGGGAGACTGAGGAGAACCTCACCCGCGTCCGCCGCCTGCTCGGCTGGACGGACGCGGAGCGCCGCGATAATGTTCGCACGGGCTCCCCCCCCTACCGCAACTTGCAGCTGGGGGAGTTCGTCCTCTTCGTCCCCTACCTCTACTGTGGGTTGGGGATTCCAATTTCTTCTTTCTTCATGCTGGTGCTGGAGGCGTTTGGGCTGCAGCTTCTGCACCTCACCCCCCACTCCATCCTCCATGCGGCTATCTTTGCCCATTTCTGCGAGATGTTCGTGGGGGTTCCTCCCTGCGTGACGCTCTTCCGCCACTTCTTCTCGGTGAGGTGTTCCGGGCGGAGCTCGACGGAGATCGGCCGATACTACTTCCTGCTGAAGGGGGCCGGGGGAAGATCGACCTATCTCCCCACCTTCGCCAGCGCCAAGTGGGAGCATTGGCGCAACGACTGGGTGATCATCAAGGCGGAGCCGAACGACCGGTTGGCGCTCCGGGACAGCAGCCCCGACGCACCCCTCCCGGAGGGTGCCTCGACGGATCTGCCACCCGAGCTCTCCCCCGTGCTGGCCAGGATCGCCGAGCTCGTCAGCGGCGGCCTGACCTCGCTGCACGTGCTCGCGGACTTCCTCAGGCGGAGGCTCGCTCCCTTGCAGATGCGGCCAAGGTTGGCGTGGAACTACACCGGCCCCAATGACTGCAGCCGGGTAGTACGTGGCGAAGAGCACGACCTGACGCCGCTCCTGCTGGAGGAATGGGTGCGGTGCGTCACGGACGTGAGCTTCCCTCCGGAGCAGCTGCGCCTGCCGTCCGCTATCGTGCCGCTCTGCCGCGACCAGGCCTTGCGGACGGCGGTGCTCCGGGAGATGCCGACGCTCGACGACGGCGGCCTCGCGGCGCGGCAGCTTGGAGGCGACCCCAATCGGGGGATCCACATTGCCGACGCCCCGGCTGGGGGTTCTGGTGCCAGAGGCACCGCCCCTGCTGACAAGGGCAAGGAGCCGGTGGCAGTGTCCCCCGCCGTTCCGCCGGCGGGTGGTGAGGAGGCGCGGCGAAGGCTGGTCCGCGGCGACGGGACCTTTGTCTCGGAGCCCGACCCGAAGCGTCAGCGGACCTCAGGGGAAGGCAGCTCCTCTAGGCAAGGGGAGCGAGTGCCACCGCCGCCTCCGGGCCAGCGGCACCCTCAGCGCCGGGCACCTCCTCCGACGCCGGACCAGCAGCAGCGGCCCTCTCCGGCAGCGCCGGCCTCGGGCCCGCGGCAACAGCAGCCACCGGCGGCGCCGACCGCAGATCGGCAGCCGCGGCAAGGCTCTGGCCTTCGTGGCCGCTGGTCGGCGCCTACCTTGAGGTAAGCCCTTTGGATTAGCTTCGCATACTTCGCTGTACTACGGCTAGCTTTTTTCAGGCTTCTCAGTCTTTCGCCGTGCATTTTTGTTTAGGCCTACCCGCCCGGCCGGCGTTCCTCCCCCCAACGGCTCTGGTGGCCGGGTGACCACGGCGGAGAAGTGCGCCTCTGGCGGTCCGACGGCGGGAGACGCCACGCGGGCCCGGGCTACGACCGAGGGGCCTGCACCGGAGGCCAATCCGTCTGTCCGGCCCCAGGCCCCAGGTGGTCCGTCGCCGGGAGGCGCCTCGGGGGTCGAAACCGTACCCGGAGTGCCTACTGAGGGGGCAGCTGCGGGCGCGCAGCCCCAGGCACGAGGCAGCCCGGAGCCGGAGGGCGTCGCGGCCCAAGGGCCTGCGCCGGAGGCGGCTCCTGACGCTCGGACCTCGGAGCCTTCGCCGCCCGCCGTCCAGACGTCCAGCCCCGGATCTCCGCCCCCTACCGAGGGGGAACTGGAGGAGGTTCTGGGTAGGCCGCTGCTGCCCCTGCCCCAGCCTGGTGGAGCCCCTCTCCCTCGCGTGCTACGTCGGGCGCACCAGGCCCTGGACGACGCCCAGGAGGCACTCCAGCTGGAGTGGGCCCGGCTGCAGCAGGAGCGCGAGGGCCTAGACAGCTGGCGGGCCCGTCTGGGGGATCAGATCGAAGCCGCCACCGCCCAACACTCACGGACCCGTGCGGAGCTTTCCACTGCCCCCACCGAGCTCGATGCTGACCGCGCGGTCTTCCAAGAGGACCTGCAGAGGTTCGCTAGCCGAGAGCGCGCGGTTGGGCTCCGCGAGAAGCAGACCGAGGTGGCCGAGGCACGGCTGAAGCTCGAGCAGGCGAAGCTGGAGTCCGCGTGGAAGGGCGTGGAGCAGCGCCGGCAAGAGCTGGTGGAGGTGTCTGAGCGGCAGGCTGCCGTCAACTCCGAGCTCGACAAGATGAAGTCGAGGCTTGTCGAGCGCGAGGCAGCGGTTGCGGCTCGCGAGGACTCCACCGCTCAGCGGGAGGCATCGACCAAGGCTCTGAGGGACTCTGCTGCTCGCCAGGCTGCCACGCTCAAGGTCCGCGAGGATTGGGTGAAGTCCCATGAAGCGGGGCTGGCAGAGCAGGAGAAGCAGCTGCTGGCTGAGCGGGCCGCTCTAGAGCAGCTGAAGCAGGGTGCTGCTCAGCAGGCGGCGGTGGAGGACCGGGAGCAGATGCGCGCCGGCCTCCAATGCATCGCCGACTGGGCCGGGGAGGCGAGTTCGGCTCTGGTACCGCTCGGACTGAGTCCGATCCGGGTGACAGAGCCGCCGTCCACTATTGCGGACGCCCTCCCTGTCCTTGACTCGGCGGTGGAGCGACTCCGGCGCCTAGACTCCACGCTCGGAGAGTGCCTTGAAGCCGAGGGCCGCGAGTTGTGCCGCCTCGTGGTGGAGCACCTCCTGGTCTGCTTCCGGAGCCACGACCCCGCCATCTCCTTGGACCCGGTCATCGCAGGTCCGGTGGAGGAAGCGGAGGCCGCCGCTCGGGTCAGCGTGCAGGAGGCGGTGGAGATCGTCACCGCCCGGTTCCAGCGGACCCCTGCAGACGAGGACCCGGATGTACCGGGGACAGGGGCCTCTCCAGCGCCGTAGGGCAACAGCTTTTGCTGTTTTGTCTTTTTTTTTTGAATGTAAAACATTAGTATGCCAAGTAATATAAGAATGATAGTTGCGACTTATCTTCATTTACTCCTTGCTGCATGCTGGTGTGTTGTCACCTGACCCCCTGGCCCCTGGTAGGTAGGCTCTAAGTTTTGAGGCTGGCTACCACCAAGTCAGAGGCCAGACCTGCATGCAACTCACGGCAAACGTCAGTGTCGCACCTACGGGACCCGCTCTGAGATGACCTTTTCCGCTATTCGAGGTCCGGAGCGTTTGCTGCCCGGGCCAGGGGCCAGGATGTTTGTTCGTGGGATAGCAGGGTGTGTGAGTTAAGGGTACGGAACCAGGCAAAACTGCGACACAGCCCTGGACTATCCTAGTCAAAACACCTTAGCTCCGGTCCGGTCCTGCAGTCGTTCGGACCTCTCCTAGCGAAACAAAAAGGTAACCGCGCTGCCTTGAAATCCTTGGAGCCGCAGCCGGACCTAGGTGCTGAGGTTAGGGGGTGTACCATTAGCTTAGGGGGTGGTCCGGAGCACTAAACGCGCTGGTCCTGATACTGGGGGAACTCACGGCGTGGTAGGGAGTGTTCAGTGCTTAGGGTATGAGACCAGGCTAAACAGCTGACAGCTCCGTGCTACCAAGGCGAGCCCCTTTTCTCTGGACCTGGCACCCAGTATTCCGGACCTCCTTCCCAGCCTCTGTGCTAACCGCTTCACACTCAAGCTGCTAGGTCCTGCTGGTTACAAGGAGATTTTTGGCAAGAGTAGGATTCCACGCAGGGGTTAGGAAAAATTGAAACAGGGTAATAACGGAGACAAGAATTTCAGGGCTAAACTCTTTCTTTAATCAAGCGGTACAGGGTGTCATGTGATGTCAGCCAGAGGTCGGGATTACAAGGGCGGACCTTCACCGCTCTGGTCCACATGGTGGTCCTATTTAGCTTACAAAAAGAAAAAGGGGTTGCCCTGAATTTCTTGCCTACGGATAAAACTTACGGAGGTGCTCTATGTTCCAAGGGTTCGGCAGCGGAACTCCTTCCTCCGTGGCGAGGCGAACACAACCGGGACGACTTACTTCTGTCACCTTGAAGGGGCCTTCCCAGCTGGGGGAGAGTTTGTTGCGCCCTTCTCGGTTCAAGACGCGCCTCAGGACCAGGTCTCCAGGTCGGAGCACCCTGCCCCGCACGGTTCGCTCATGATAGCGTTTGAGCGATTGGTTGTACCGTGCGTTCCGGATTGCCGCCTGCCATCTTTGCTCCTCGACGATGTCGACGTCGTCGCACCTTGTTTGTTCCTGCAAAGATTCATCAAAAGCTTGGACCCGTGGGGAGCCCAAGAGTATTTCTGGTGGGAGGCATGCCTCTGCCCCGTATACCAGGAAGAATGGGGTTTCCCCGGTTGCTCGGCTGGGTGTGGTCCGGATCCCCCATAGCGCGCAGGGGAGCTCATCAACCCACTTCGCACCGTGCTTTCCTAAGCAGTTGAAGGTGCGGGTTCTGAGCCCCTTGAGGATTTCTGCGTTAGCTCTCTCGACCTGTCCATTGCTCCTAGGATGTGCTACAGAGGCGAAGCATAACTGTATGCCAACGCCGTCGCAATAGTCCTGGAAGACCTGGCTCGTGAACTGGGTCCCATTGTCCGTTATAATACGGCTAGGGACGCCGAACCGGCACACAATGGACTTAAGGAAAGCTGTTGCAGTTCCTTGGGTGATACTTACTACTGGGGTTACCTCAGGCCATTTTGTGAATTTGTCAATGGCGACGTAGAGGTACCGGTACCCACCGACAGCTCTAGGGAAAGGTCCCAGGATGTCCAACCCCCATACCGCGAAGGGCCAAGAGGGTGGAATCATCTGCAGAGACTGAGCCGGTGTGTGTATCTGCTTTGCGTGGAACTGACACGCCTTGCAGGACCTTACTAGCTCAGCTGCATCCTGGAGCGCTGTCGGCCAGTAAAAGCCATGCCGAAAGGCTTTACCGACCAGCGTACGGGACCCTGAATGATTCCCGCACTCGCCTCCATGGATCTCCGCGAGTACATCGCGGCCCTCCTCCCGGGTTATGCATCGCATGAGGATGCCATTGGCGCCACGCCTGTAGAGATCCCCTTCTACTAGCGTGTAGCGTTTAGCCAACCGCACTATGCGCTCAGCAGACACACGTTCTTCGGGAAGGATTTTGTCCTTCAGGTAGTCCCGGATCTCTGAGATCCGTGCATCGGGACTGCCCTGAGCCATTGGATGCGTCCCTGATGACATGCCGGGGTCATCAGTCCACACAATCCTTGGTGGGCTCCAGAGATGGAGGACCACCGGG
Source organism: Paspalum vaginatum (assembly GCA_030272315.1). Taxonomy (NCBI): domain Eukaryota; kingdom Viridiplantae; phylum Streptophyta; class Magnoliopsida; order Poales; family Poaceae; genus Paspalum; species Paspalum vaginatum. Next base: position 23,069,566 of record CM059013.1, read on the forward strand.
ACTGCTAGCTTCGAGGTGCTAGTTCTGCCCCCTTCGCCCAGTTCGGCTGGCTGGGCGGTTGGTCTCAGCAGCTGTCTTTTGAAGACGCCCTCGGGTACTGAGCCCCGAGTCGATGCCCTCGCGGAGAGGTCATCTGCTACTGAGTTGAGGTTCCTGGGAACGTGCTGCAGTTCTAGGACCTCGAAGTCCTTCTCGAGCTCCCTCACTCGCATGAGGTATGCTGCGAGCTGGGGGTTATTGCAGCAGCACTCCCCCCGGACCTGTCGGATCACCAACTGGGAATCCCCCTTAACCAGGAGCTGCTTGATTCCCAGTGACTGAGCGATCATGAGCCCAAAGATCAAGCCTTCGTATTCCGCCATGTTGTTAGTGGCTTTGAATTCGAAGCATACTATGTACTTTACCTGATCCCCGTTTGGGTCCACGAGAGCCACCCCTGCTCCGGATCCTTTTTCGCGGGCGGACCCGTCGAAGAAGAGAGTCCAGTGCGGCTCGGTGAAAACCCGGACGGTCCTGTCCGGCTGGGAAGGTTCCGCCTCGGCTTGCGGACCTCCAGATTCCGAGGCGGTGGGAGTCCATTCCGCGATGAAGTCGGCCAAGACTTGGCTCTTGGCAGCACTTCGGGGCTGGAAGTCGAGTTGGAACTCTGCCAGCTCCGCAGCCCATTTGGCGATATTCCCAGTAGCGTTAGAATTGCGCAGGATTGCTCTTAAAGGGTAAGAGGTCACCACGACAACCTTATGCGCCTGGAAATAGTGGCGCAACTTTCTGGAAGCAATAAGTAACGCGTAGGCGAACATGTGAGCTTCCAGATACCTGGCCTTCGCCCCGTGGAGGACTTCACTAACGTAATAGACTGGCCTCTGGGTGGTCCGGACCTTAGTGGCAGGTCCGAGACCATCTCCCCCTGCCAGGCTGGCCTCCTGGGCGGCTTGGCCTCTAGTTTCTGGCGGCTTATTGCCTTGGCAGGGCAACGTGCCAACCGGTCCTCCGATATCGGGGCCGGCTGCAACTCCCGTGGTGGGCGGACCACCACCTTCCACTTGGGGGACCCCGGTGTCTCCTTCGTGGGGATGGGCTGGTCGCTCGGCGACCAAGACCATGCTTACTACCTCGGATGTCGCCGCGAGGTAGAGAAACAGGGTCTCACCAGACTCTGGCGCCACTAGAATGGGCAGAGTAGTGAGATGCTGCTTCAACTCCTGGAAGGCTTGCTCAGCCTCTTCGGTCCATATGAATGGTCCGGACTTCCTCAAAAGCTTGAAGAAGGGCAGGGCTCTCTCAGCTAGCTTTGAGATGAACCGGCTGAGGGCTGCCAAGGACCCAGTGAGTTTCTGGAGGTCCTTGATGCAGGCCGGTGGCCGCATAGCCTCGATTGCCCTGATCTTGGTTGGGTTTGCCTCAATGCCGCGATGTGACACTAGGAAACCTAACAGCTTACCAGCCGAGACGCCAAAGACGCATTTCTCGGGGTTCAGCTTCGTGCGCGTTGTGCGCAACCTGTCGAAAACAAGGGCCAGGTCTTCCATCAAGGTCGACCCTACCCTGGTCTTGACGACAATGTCATCGACATAGACCTCTACTACGTTTCTGATCAGGTCACGGAACGTGAAATTCATGGCACGCAGAAACGTAGGCAAAGCATTCCTCAGACCATATGGCATTACAACGCAACAATACAACCCATCTACTGTTACGAAGGCTGTATGCCTCTTATCCTCCTCATCCATCTGGATCTGATGAAATCCAGAGTACGCATCCAAAAAAGACAAGAGTTCGCACCCGGATGTGGAATCTACTATCTGGTCTATGCGCGGGAGGGGATAAGGGTCTCGAGGACATACTTTGTTGAGGCTGGTGTAGTCGATACACATCCGAAGCTTCCCGTTCGCCTTGGGGACGACCACCGGGTTGGCCACCCACTCGGGGTGGTGGACCTCCTCGATGAAGCCCGCGTCCAGGAGCTTCCGGTCCTCCTCACGGATGAAGTCCTGGCGCTCCACGGACTGCCTCCGCGGCTTTTGCCGCACCGGCTTGGCGTCTGGGTTGATCTTCAGACGGTGCTCAATCACTTCCCTAGGGATCCCAGGCATCGGTGACGGTTCCCAGGCGAACACGTCGACATTTGCTCGGAGGAAAGTAACGAGCGCGTCTCCCTATTTCTCCCCCAGATTCCCTGCGATGCGGGTGGTCTGGGTGGGTTCCGCCCCGATCTGGACGGTCTTGAGCGGCACGTCCTCGGGGTCGGAAGGGCGTACCTTGGGCACCTTTGGTTCCTTAACAGGAACCTTGGCCCGAGAGGTCGAGGGGTTGTCCCCCGCCGGGTTCGCTGCGTCAGTAGCGAGAGCATGGAGCTTCTCTACTGCGGCGACGGCTGCGTGGCGGTCTCCCGGCACGGTGAGAACACCCGCCGGGGACGGCATCTTCACGACCAAGTACCCGTAATGAGCAACGGCCATGAAGCGGTACAGTGCCGGTCTGCCAATGATGGCGTTGAACGGCAGGTTGACCTCCGCGACATCGAACTGGACGTTCTCTGTGCGGAACTTCTCCGGGGTCCCGAAGGTGACCGGCAGGTCGATCTTCCCTTTCGGGAAGATCGGCACTGGACCCACGCCGGAGAATGGGTGCGTCGGAGCCAGGCGCGACTCCGGAATCTGCAGCTGTTTGAAGGCTGCGTGGCTGATGATGTTGAGGGCGGCCCCGCCGTCGATCAACACGTGGTGGAGCCGTATGTTGGCGACCACTGGAGATGTGATGATCGGCAGTACGCCAGCCCCAGCCATGTTTTCTGGGCAGTCGGCTGGCCCGAAGGAAATGGTGGTGTCTCTCCACTTGTGGTGTGGAGCCACCCCAGGGACACTCGGCCTGACCGAGAGGACTTCTCGGCGCAGGGCCTTTACGTCCCGCCGGGAAGAGACCGCCCAGCTTCCGCCATACATGACGTACAGCCTCTTGCGACGTTCGTTGTCGCTGGATTCGGAGCTGGAGTGGCCTAGAGCATAGACGCTCTTGAGCTCCCGCTCCGGGGGCTGGTAGCCCATCTCCTTGCCCCCAGCGGCGGGCCCACCGTCGCTGGTAGCCTTCCCCTTGCCAGGGCGCTGGCGTGGGGGTGAGTCGTCCTCGGCCGGACGCTCTCGGCGTTCACTGAGGCGCCGCTGCACGAGCTTTTGTATCTCGCGGCAGTCGGCGGCGCTGTGACCGCTGTTGGGATGAACAGGACATGATCCGCCACTGTTCCGCGCCTGTTGCCTCGGGCGCTTGCCGCCGGTGTCGCGGCCTCCAGGCGCTGCCGCAGCGACAGGGGCCCCTTCCAGGAACCTCTCAGGGCGTCGGCCCTTCTTCTTCTTCTTGCCGCTCTCTCGGGCGGCACCGGCAGAGCCACCTGGCTGGGCAGTCCTGTCCTGTTGTGGGGAGTGCCACGCACGCCCCTCTGCGGCCCTAGCACACTTGTCCGCCAGCGCGTACAAGGTGGCGACGTCCTGTACTTGGCGGGTCGCCAGTTTCTCCAACATCTTCTCATCACGGACGCCTTGCCGGAAGGCTGTGATGATGGACGCGTCGGAGATGCGAGGGATTGTTCCCCGCACCTTGGCGAAACGAGCGATGAACGCTCGGAGGGATTCGCCAGGCTCCTGGCGTACTGCATGGAGGTGGGCCTCCACGCCGTACTGCTGGCACGCACTCGCAAAGTTCACCTGGAACAGAGTGCAGAGCTCCTCCCAGGACCGGATTGACCCGGGGGAGAGGTTCATGAGCCAAGTCCGGGCCGGCCCAGACAAGGCGACATGGAAGTATGACGCCATAACGGCGTCGTCTCCGCCAGCCGCTGTGATAGCGGTGACGTACACCTGCAGGAATTCTGACGGGTTGGTATTCCCGTCGTACTTTTCCGTCAGGTGCGGCCGGAACTTCTGCGGCCAGCGCGCGGAGCAAAGACTGTCCGCGAGTGCGGCGCAGCCAACTCCAGCCGATACGACCCCTGGTGGCGTTTGCACGCCAACCGGGGGTGGCGCGTAAGCCGGGGGCTTAGGTGCTGCAGCGGCGAACGCCGCGTCAAGGTTCTTGCCCTTAGCGGCGCTTGGCTGCATCCGTGGTTGCTCCACGGTGGTGGGAGTGCCTGCTCGCCGGCGGTTGAGCTCGGCTCGCAGGTCTTCCGTCTGCGCGCTCCTTACTGAGGGGGAGCGCGCGGGTGTTGCCGCATCGTGCTGCCTGCGGCGGTTCGACCTCCCCCCGCTGCTGGGAGGGAGTCGTGACCCAGTCCTAGCCGGGCCAGGGGTGACCTCGGCTAGGTGGATCAGGCGATCTACATCGCTTCGCCACTGCGCCAGGGCGCTAGGTGAAGCTGTCGGCCCTGGAGGGTTACGCAGCAACTCCCTGGCTGCGGCGAGCGGGCCGCTAGCAGCAGCGGGGTTCGCTGTGACGGCGTTTGCCGCTACAGCACTTGTCACTGCAGTGTTTGCAGCAGCGGCGCCCCCCGCGGGGCGTCGAGGGAGCCGCGGCGTCCGCGCCGCACCCTCAGAACGGTGGGGGGAGGCCTGTGACCCAGTCGAGGCCACCTCCTCTGATGCGGCTGCACCCTCATGGAAATCACGGATGCGCACCATCATGCGGTGAGGGATGAAGCTAACTGATGCTGGCCCCTACCTGGTGCGCCAAATGTCGGAGCGGGAGTGCTCCTGGTCGGGTGGCGGAATGCACCCGGCCGTGATCCTAAGTACTGAGAGTAGTTAGGGGGAGCAATCGTTGTTAGCTAAGCTGGTGGTGGCACGATGGTGGCGAGAGGATTTAGAGTGGTTCGGGCCGCCGGAGCGTAATACCCTACGTCCACTGTGGGTGTGTTCTAGTATTTCGTGGCCTATCAGAGGAGTCCCTGAGGCTGTCTGGATCTGTGTTTTGAGCCTGTTGTGAGCTTGTTCGAGCTTGTTCTTTGTGTTGCGTATGCCTCCCCTTTTATAGCCCAAGGGGGGCATGTACATGGTGGCCGGGCCCCGACAGGTGGTCCCGGCCATTTCTTCTATGCTACAGTTCTATCCTGTGCCTGATGTCCAACGCTTCCATGCTGTGCGCCTGTACTACCGTCGTGACCTGGTATGGCCTAGAGATCCGCCATACCGTCTTGTCGTCTGGGTACGGCGCCGCACCGTCCTGCCTCACGCCGTCCTGTCCCATCGGCTGCTAAACCCGCTGAGAGGCTTCAGAGGCCGAGGGGCAGGCGACGCGCACACGTGACAGGACAGGGCACTCGTAGTAGCGTTGTAGCGCCGCTGCCTAGTATTAGGCTGAGCGCGGCCGCCGCGCGTGGCGCGGCTCATGATGAGTACAGCGTACTTGTTTACTCAATATAGACCCCAGTGTAGCTGGGGAAATCAACTGTAGTGCTCTGTCATCGCCGCCGCGCCTTGGTAAGGCGCGCCCCTTTTCCTCGCCGCCGCCGCCTGCCAGCGGCGGTGCCAGCGGCGATGGGGGCACACCCGTCTGACAGCGGCGGCGTCGGCGGGCGACGGGGGCACGCCTGTCTGACAACGGCGGCGGGCAACGGGGGCACGCCTGTCTGACACTTGTGGTGTCAGCGGCATTGGGGCGTGCCAGCCTGACAGCGGCGGTGTCAGCGGCATCGGGCACGCCCACCTGCCCGCAATAAATGCGGCAGGTGGGCGAGGCGCCCGCCTGAAGGCCCCGCCACGCGCCTTGTGGGCACGTGGCAACGCGAGACCTTCCCGTGCCCAGTGGTCACGTGGCGGCCCTGGACCACCGAAGGTGCTGGCTCCGGACCTCCACGCGCTCTGCGGGCACGTGGCGCCCCCGGACCACCGAGGGCGCTGGCTCCGGACCTCCACGCGCTTCTGCACGTGGCGGCCCCGGACTAACGGGGGCGCCGGCTCCGGACCTCCCCGTGCTCTATGGGCACGAGGCGGCCCCGGACCACCGAAGGTACGGGCTCCGGGCTCCGGCCCGAGAGGTCCGGACCTCTCCTCGCGTGGCTGGGGGAGGCTTGGTCCTCAAGGAGGTCCGGGGCCTCCCCTGTGGGCCGGGTGCGTGGCCCTAGCTTTACCAAGGAGTGGGCCGGGCCCATCTGTATGCGGCCTTAGGCCCTCCTTGTACTGCAGTAGTTACCTCCCTTAGTGATCTTCGTCCAGTATAAGCGGGTACCCGGTTAGCTGGGTACCGACAATGTTCAAAACAATGAAGGAAACAAAGGAAAATATGTGAAAGGACACAAAGGAAGGCAACCATACAAATGGGCATGGTCGGCCGACCATCACCCATGGTTGCTCGACCATTCACTATGGTCGGCCGACCACCCAATATGGCTGCCCGACCATCTCTACAGTATTTTGGCCTAAGAAGCATGGTCACTCGACCATAACACTTGGCCACTCGACCATGTCCGTTGGATCAAGTATCCAATGCATCCAAGCATCGGAAGGCCGTCAAACAAAGGATCGATGACTTTAGCTATCCGAGGGGAACAACATGCAGCCAATCAGGTGGCCGTCCGACCATTCACCATGGTCGGCCAACCATGCACCGACCTCATTTTGCACTTGTATCAACTACTTCAACCACCAACCGACTTGGGGAAGCCTTCTCAGTCGTAAGATGCACTAAGTCGGTAAAACATGCAGTCGGCCGACCATGTGACTTAACCATCTTACATGCAAATCGACTTGGGCAACCACCAACCGACATCAGGAGTGAAGATCAACCATTGGATTGCCAATGTCAATAAAATGGATGGCCACCCAACCAACCCCTATGGTCGGCCGACCACCCCCTGGTCGCCCGGCCACAGACCTATGCTCACTACCGACCTAGAACGTCTTCACGCCATGTACTCGGGTTGGAGCACCGCGGTGGCACCCGGCATCCCCTGTCCATCGAGATCACCTCGTAGTCCTTCGGAGGTCTTACTCCTGCCGTTGCTGTGCCGCTCCTGCGTGTACCAAAACTCCTATGGCCGACCGACGCCAAGCATGACTGCTGTCCTTCGAAGGACTTCCATCTACCTCCAGTCCATCGGAGGTCTTGTGCCCATGTCTTTCTGGGTCTTTCGCTTCTGTTGACAATCACTCATCACTCCAGAGGCAATGAAGCCGGTCCATTGGCTCTCATGGGCTTGCCGTGTCGAGTCTCTTGTTTTCTCCATCTTCTATTTTGCATGGCATCTTCATACTCCTTCTGTTGGATGTTAGCCTCATGTTTCAATTTCTTTAGCATGGATGCGATGAGGCTGTCATCCTTTGAGTTCAGATCATTGGTTCCAGTCTTGGCTTGGTTGTGTTCTTCGGAGCCTGACACTTGAAAGCGTGCACCTTGTTGCAATGCTCCACTTTTGGCTTGAAGGCGAATGTTTCTTTCATGCCGTTTATGTTGAGGTGGACCTTTCTTGCCCCAACGTCAATGGTTGCCTCAGCGGTGCTCAGAAACAGCCACCCGAGGATGAGTGGGGTTTTTGAGTCAATCTCCATGTCCAGTACCACAAAGTCCACTAGGATAAGGAAGTTCTGATTTTCACCGGAACATTTTCTGCGATGCCCTTGGTGTAGCGGATAGATTGATCTGTGAATTGCAGACACAGGGCAGTAGGGACAAGTGCAGCATGATTCAGCTTGTCAAAGATGACCTTCGGCATTACACTGACAATGGCTCCGAGATCACACAACGCTTGGTCAAAGTGCTGAGTTCCAATCAAGCATGAGATGGTAGGGCTTCCAGGGTTCTTTTTCTTGAGTATAGCTGCGCTACACTCTTCTATGTAATGCACAATTTCCGTTGACAGTAGGGGTTTCTTGTTGTTGAGGATATCCTTTAAGTACTTAGCATACGTCGGTACCTGCATAGCATCTAGCAGGGGAATATTGACGTATAGCTTTTTAATGACCTCAACGAACTTACTATATTGTTCGTTAGTGGCAGCTTTCTTATTCTGTGGAGGTAATGGTAGCACCGTGGTGTCATAGAATTCGTGCGGAAGATGTTTTGGTGCTGACTTTTCTTCCTTCCTTGTCTTCTGGTTCGGTAGTCTTCTCCTGCTCTTTACCTACATGACTAGGAGGCAGGGGGTCTTGTGTAGACTTCCCACCCCTAGTGGTTGCTGCATTGATGTGCTCTTTGGGAAGAGTTTCAGGTTGTCCAGGCAGCTTGCCCCCATTTGGGTTAGGTAAAGAAGCAGCCGGCTGAACTATTTGGGTTTCTAACATTTTTTAAAGCTCAGTTGGTTTTTTGTAGCACTGTTCAAAGTTTCCATTTGTGGAGAAATAGATTCAAACATTCTGTCATTAGCATGGAACTTTTTACTGATGCTATCCTTTACAGCTTTTTGATCAAAGTTATTTTTAGAAAACTGCTGCGAATTACCTGAAGAATTACCTTGTCCGGAGAAAGGAATATATGGTCTTGTATCCCGTCGTGGTTGAGGACAATTCCCGTTGTTGAAGCTATTGGCATTGTTACTGATGAAGTTCGCATCCTCGTCTCGTGTCTCGGGACAACTGTTTCCCGAGTGTCTTGTATTCCCACAGACTTCACAAGTCATGTGAGCGTCAAGGGCTTGGACCGGTGCGGCTTCTGGAGTATCGCTTAGCTTTTTCAACAAAAGGTCCATCTTTGCAGCAAGCATGTCAGTGCTCTCAATCTGATGGACACCACGGGATTGGGTGCTTGTCCTATCTTCTCTCCATCCTTAGTTGCTGGCCATCTTTTCAATCAACTCTTTGGCCATAGTGATACTCATGGATAGGAAGGATCCTCCGGCAGCTGCATCCAGATGTTCTTGTGCTGAGGGGTGAAGCCCATGAAAGAAACTCTGAATAATTAACCACTCTTGCATTCCATGGTGGGGGCAGGCTACAATGTATTCTTTGTGGTGGAACCACCTGGCTTAACCTAGTTTAAGCACATAACACAAGTTTTGCGCCCAACCGGATTAAGCCCGGTAGTCTGTCAGGTCCCCAAAGGGCCCTGACTACGCCAGACAGGATCGATAAACACCAGATGACCCATAAAGAGTCTTTGGATCTTTCCAATATCAGAAGTTTGATTAATAAACTTTAATAAAGACAAACATGTGAGAATAAGAACAAAAAGTTTTTATATATTGTATAACAAAAGTGTTGAAACTTACAGTGGAGGCAAGAACCAAATGATGGAACTCTGCTATATAGGTGATAACATTATGTGAAATCAACATCAAGCCCAGTGTCGTTTCACATCAAACAAATTTAAGAACAGAAAAGGAAGATTAAGCATCTAGCTTCTTTATTTCTTCAACTTTAAGAGGTCTTTATTTCTTCAACTTTAAGAGGTATAAAGAAGTTGTCAGGAGGACACCTTGCTTCAATACCTTCTTGCGGAAGCAGGATGCGCTACATACTTTATACCTGAAAAAGAGTTAAAGCCACAACCCTGAGTACTAATTCCTCAACAAGACTTATCCAACCACTGGGTCTGAACCCAACTTTGTAACCTATGGCTGATCTGGTTAGGTCAACTCACACTGCAGCTGCATAGAAATGGATCCTTAGCTTTTAAGTATATCTTCTTTTAGTTTCTCCTGCAAATACTAGGTTATATCTATTCTATTATCAATCAAAGGCAAACACGTTGTGAAATCATTCTTAACAAAATCATTATTCTTCTTAACTATGTGTTGTTGATGATTCAGCTCTTACACCTGGTGAGCCCAGCGATTTGAATTGATTTTATACTCTTGAGAATAATACTCAGTCACCAGCCATATGCGTGTACAACGATCCCGCATATGACACCCTAACATCCAGCACCACCTAGTGGGAACCATCCTTACCGAACCTAGGTGTACAGTCCATCAACACCCGCCTATCTCCCACCTTCTAGTTGGTCTCGTATAATTCCAACTCTTAGGTACAAAGAATGAGAGGTTTATCGGAGCCCGTTAAGGACGACGAGTGAAAGAGACGCGTTAGAAAACTGAAAGCATGGCCAACATCGAGACTGACTCATGTGACATAGGCAGGGATACAAACCACCATTTTTGAAATACCAAACCATCCTTGCCCAATGTCTCCATGTCAATAACTTAGGGAACTTATCCTTCAATAAATTGAAATGTCTCCATTTCAATTTCTTTTGAAAGTAAACGCGGACTAAAATTAAGTTAGGCTAAGCATTCCAATCTACTACGTATAGGATCAAATATGCTGGATTTATGAATCTATAATGCACTAAGGTTGCAATCAATTCCTAATTCTAATGCACATACATAACTCACTGATTAATACTCAAATGGAAAAGGGGAAATGCACCGGGGCTTTCCTGGATTATTCCAAAGGTTGAGGCCCGCAAAGTTAGTATCTTGATCTGCAATGTTCCTCCTAGTACTGTTGTTGACTGGTAGAGTTTGGCTTCTGAATTTTTCCTTGAAAACCTTTCATCGATGGTCTATTCGACTTATCGTATCTAAATGCAGGATATAAATGGTGTTTAAGTATGAGGATGATCAACCTGTAATAAAAAGAACTATAGAAGTTCCTAAAAGAAAAGGTGGGGCACTGAAATCATCAATCAGGCCTCATCCTAAATTCAGAAAAATTTCCAAGGTTTAAAAATAATTTTCTAATATTTTAATAACTTTTAAAAGCCTAAAATGAATTATTAGAAATTAATAAGTATTTTCAAAATAAAAATTTATTTATTTATTCTTATTAGTCATTTAAAAAGGATTGAAATAGAATTAAAAAATGAATAACAAAATTAAATTAAAAAAGGATAATATTAAATAACATAAATAATTTAAAACTTTTTTATAAATTAATTAAACTTTTTAGAAAATAAATCTAAATTTTAGTAATTTGAATAGGAAGAGAATAAATTTAGAAAATAAAAAATTCAAAGAAGCCCAAGGCCCACAAAAGTTTGTTATACTAAAATTCTACTTTACTCCCTGGACTATCCTTTCGGTTTAATTTTCTTCCTCTCTTTTCAGCTCGGCCTAGCTCAAGGCCAGGCCGGCCTACTCCTTCCCCTCCCCTCTCTTCCCGGCCCAGCCGATCTGGCCCATCTGGCTCGGCCCAATAGGGCTTTGCCCTGGGGTACGGCCCAAGCCAAGGTGCCTAGCGTTTACACGCAGCGAGGCGCGTAGTGCACGACGTGCACTCGGAGCGGCGGCGCTGGTGACCGTCCGGCATGGCTGAGGCCGTAGCCCTCGCCGGCGGTGACTATTCTACATGGCGGCGCTATTATACTCTTCTCTTCTTCCCTTCTCTCTTTTGTCTCCCTTTCCCATCCCTCTTTGCCCGCAGTGACCACGACGAACACGCCGCACACACGCGCAGAGCGCGGTGGCGAGCGGCGTTCTCGACAGCTCTAGGCCAAGCCGGTGACGAGGATCACCAGCGCAAGGTGATCGTTGGTGTTTTGCAACGGATGTGTAAGGTGGGGAGCCCGGAAGGGCTCGTGCGAGTGGGGAACGGAGACGAGGCGGTGGCCATGGCCATGATTGCCATGGATGGCTCAAGCCCGATTCGAGCTTGGCTAGTCCCAATCCTTGACAAGGATAGGTGGAGGAGGGCAGCGGAGGTAGGGAACACGTTACTCACCCGTTGGTAGCAAGGAGAGGCGCGGAGGATGGTGAGCAACGGTGAGGAGGGGCGGCAGATGGAGGTGCGCCGGTGCGGGATGTGTGGGGAGTCAGAGTGGTGGTATTGAGCGGCGGTTAGGGTTGTGAGAAATGGGGAGATGCTCGGTAGCTTAAATAGGGCAAGGAAGGTCGCGGAGGCAATGGAACGACAGTGAGCATAAGCGAGGTTGCGATGGTGGTGGGGAATTTGTCCCCTCCCTCGTCTGCGGCGGATGAGGACGAAGGGGGCAGTAGGGCCACAGGCAGGCATCGCGGCTTAGTGGGCCGCCTGGTGGCGATTGGGCCAAGGCCACACAGCCCAGGTGCGGCCTTGGGCCAGCGCATGGCATAGGCCGTGGTGGAAAACCAGGGGCGGGCCGTAGTGGCTTTGGGCCCCCGGTTCCTCCCCCTTTTCTTTTTTAACTAAATCACCCTTTTGCAATTTTAACCACTTCGGAAGCAAAATTACAGTAAGATCCACATATAAGAGTGAAAGGGCATAAATTATACTGCTATTTTACGCTGTTATCCTTGGATGAAATAAATTTTAAAAATGTTTTGAATCCAAATTTGATTCAAATAAATTTAAATCTTAACTCTTAAATTTTGAAGAATTTGACTTCAAATTAAATTTGAAGAAGTTTTAATTATTAACTACAAAGTTTTCAAAATATGCATATGATGACATGCTTAAATATACTTAGAAATTTGGGGTATCACATGCTTGCAGTCGCTCCCAAGCCTCCGCCCTGTTTCATCCGTGAGATGTTGGAAGCTCGATATCTTGTTTCTCAATGCGTTGGTTTTCCCCAGTGGAAAATACTTCACTAGAAAGTCATTGGAACATGTGTTCCAAGTTATGAGTGTTGCATGGTTGATGTATAACCACTGTTTTGCCTTCCAACAAGATAGAATGGGAAGAGACAAAGTTTGACGTCGTCGGCTGATGCTCCTTTCATTATGAATGTACTGTAGATTTTCAGAAACTGCTGCAAGTGACTGTTGGCATCTTTCATAACCTGGTCCGCAAAATGTGATAGCTAGTCCGCAAAATGGGATATCTTGAGTTCGAAGTTCTCCCCCACTTGAACCTTAGGTCTCGTAGGAATGTTGTTACTCGAGGAAATGGAGAACTCGCGAATGATCTTCTTGGCCATGGTGGTTGCAAGTGGAGTACGGCTTGAAGTGCATGGTTCTACACTCCCGTTGTGAGGAACCCAAAAATTAGTAAGAGACTAATTAGGCATAATTCCCTCAATAATTTTTTATAACGATTGAGAAAGGAATTATGACAAATTATAATGGTCTAGTTAAACTATATGTAAAAAAATAGACACTTGGTTGCATACGTGAATTAATTATTTGCCTTGTTTGTGGACCCCACTTGTATATACATGAAACAAGCTGTACAATTACCAGCACGTTGTTTTTACCAAGGTCGGTAAGTGCAAACCCGTAACAATTCTCTGTGGGACCCATACAGTTAGTACAGCAGCAGCAGCTGGTTTTTTTGACCACCGACTCAGCTATATTCTGCGAATCCATTCCCACGGGCAGCATAAAAATCAGAAGACTATCCTTGTTTCCATATGTCACTGATTAAAGTTTGAATCACTTCTATGTGGGGCCATCAATGGAACGCCCACGGCTTCTAATTCTGTGGTCATACTTTGCTTGACGTGAACACCAATCCACTGTATAGATCAGGATCAAATGATTTAAATATTGGCTCAGAATTTTCTAACGACCAAGTTTACTGCTACTATAAATAGCACCCTGGTCATTCGCTGCTAGCCATGAAGCATACGAGCAAGGTTTCTTCATCCATTCTATTCGTATACACACATCCCACGTACGCATACATATACTATATACTTTCAATTATACCACATATATACTCTAGTAGTGCTAATCTAGATAATTAGTATACTACTCGTATGCTATTGCTAAGGTACATTACTAATATAGCGTTGATATTCTTTCCAACTATATTTTGGGTTTCCGTTCCAAACAAGGTTTTATATCGTTTAGTCGACTAATATTGGTTTTCTTAAAATAAGAAGCAAGCTGTGTAACACCCATCCTTATTGTAATAATTATATTAGCAACTGCGTAACACTCGTTTTCATGTTTACTGGCTAGTGTGACACCCATCTTTATTGTTATATTATATTAGCAAGCTGCATAACACCTATGTTATTGTTATAATATTTTTAGCTAGCTATTTTAGTACATAAATTAGCATTATAATATTCTAGCAAGTTGTTGTCAAGATTCTTTCCTGAGATGATACATTTTCTATAAAAAATATTGCACATTAAATGTTACTTATGATTAATCGACATGATGTACATATCTCTTGAGTAAAAATATACATGGCTTGATTAATCAACAATAAATATTATCGATCAATATTTTGGTATTTTAGCATCAGAGTGGTTGTGACGTGGACAATTCATACTACTTGTAGCCGGGAATGATTGGTGAAAGATCTAATCCTGGTGTTGGATGGTTATTAAAAGACATAACTTGTATTATATTCACCTTTATGGTGTGGCCCGTGCAATTTTTAGTATCATCTATAATTGTCCACTGGAAAGCTCTGATCGCGATGCGATATTAGTGATTTGATAATCTCTATAGAGAACTGAAAACAAATAAATGATGATGAATTGGAGTCCCCTGATATTAATTTGTCATCGTGAATAAGATACGAATATTTTATTTATTTTTAATTCTTGCTGGGTATTTTATACTCACTCTTGCTTTGCGTGTTGTATATGCCGAAAATAAAGCTCAACATGAAGGCACCAACAATAAATAGATACTCGTGAAATCTTTTAGGAGACAATACTAGTGTAGTATTATATTTTTTATCTTAAAATATTGTATATAAATAACTATGTAAATTATAACTCTTTGAGATAAATAAAACTTTCGCTAGTTACTCTGTAACCATTGCATGTACAAATCTTATGTTATCCTTAACATGGTTATGGATTATTAATGCATAATCACGTGGCGGCTATTGTGTGGGTCCAGTTTCGGAGCATGACACCTAAAATGGTATCAGAGCATAGGTCGCATGGTTTGGGAACGTCTTCCTATTTATTAGATATATTAGTATTGTTGGAGTCTTATTTTCTTTTTTAAAATGTATTTTCTATATTTTCTGCTTTTATAAGAGAAATTCTCATTTTAGTTAGAGATGGCACAAAATCATTCTGATGAGAATGACAAGACTATGGAAACAAATACATCAAGTCAACCCCCATAAATGAACATGGCGTCTTGAATTTTATGTCTCAAGTCAACCCCCATAAATGAACATGGCATCATGAATATGTCTGGAGAAATGGAGCAAATGCCCCAAGTGTTGGTAGCGATGATTGCAAAGCAACATGAGACACAAGTATAACAAAAAGAGTTGATTCATCAACTTAGTCAACAAATCCTTAAAAACAATGGATCATCAGAGGAACAACATTACAATCACAATGCAGATTTTGATCGTTTAAAGCCTCCTACTTTTCCTGGAATGACCGATCGGATAATAGTGAAGAATTGGATCACTGATATGGAGAAATGCTTTAATGTTGTGAAGTGCTCAGATATAGAAAAGGTTGCCTATGCCACTTTTATGCTTAGCGAAGAAGCTTTTGATTGGTGGAATGCATTGGATTGGTGGGAGTCTTTCCATCTTTATCATGTGGATCAGAACAACATCACCTGGCAGGAGTTCAAAGATAAATTCAGCTCATACCATATTCCCGCTAGAGTTATGAAATTGAAGAACAAATAGTTTCTAAACTTGAAGCAAGACTATTGTCTGTGATAGAATATCGAGACAAGTTCATATAGTTGTCAAGATATGCTCCTAGTGAAGTGGATAGTGATGAGAAGAAGCAGGAACACTTCCTAGATGGACTTAATGATGGGCTCCACTATCAACTGATGAACCACACCTTCCCTAGTTTTTCGCAGCTAGTGGACCATGCAATCTTAATAGAGCATGTGCGCAATAGGATGTTGGCTAAGAAGTGGGAACCCATGCTTCAACAACAATCAAGAAGTAACATTCGCCCTCGCCTCATCAAACAACCAGTATTTCAACCTCACCCATCGGATCAGCTTGGATATGCAGGACAACTACGTCAGAGCTCTAGTTTTTAAGGGTTACCCCAGTTACTCCCAGCAAAGCCTCATATGGAGTCAGATATCCTTAGCACATCTACATCAAAACAGTGCCATCATTGTGGTGAGATTGGACATTCTTCCAAGAAATGCCCATAAAAGATTTCTCAGAAACAATTGGCCAACAACCATGTCTCTAAACAGAATCAACAACAACAAGTGAACAAAGTCAACAAAGGAAAGCCGAATTTCATCTATGCTAAGATAAACAATGCAACGGTTGAGGATGCTCGGAGTGCTCAAAATGTTGTGTTAGGTACGTGTGAAGTTAATTCAACGCCTGCAACGGTTTTGTTTGATTCCAAGGCCTCACATTCTTTCATCACGGCACGATATGCAAATAAACACAAGATGTCCATGCGACCAATGAAGAAGCCTATGCATGTTGGTACCCCAAGCGGTGAAGTTAAAGCAAATCATATCAATTCAAGGGTTTGTCTTAGAATAAGGGGGGTAGACTTCCCTACGGACTTGGTAGTTTTGGAGTCAGAAGGAATTGATGTTATCCTTGGGATAAACTGGCTAGCAGCAAGAAAGGCTATACTTCTTGATGTGGAGAGATCAATACTCTTGACAGTTGCATCAGGAGACACAATTGAGTATGTTTCACCATCGCCATCAACTGAGGTGTGAATGGTAAATCAAATGAAAGGAGCCTCTATAGAGAATATCAAAGTTGTTTGTGGAGTTCTGATGTCGTTTCTAATGAATTGTCAGGTCTGCCACTTGAATAAGATGTTGAGTTTTCTAACAAGCTATTGCCTGGTTCAACACCAAAATGTGGTCATGGGTTATCTTGATAAGTCTATAGTAGTTTTCATGTTTTGGTCTGCTCCAAGAATAAAGGACATGAGGGATGTTTGAGAAAAGTGTTGTAAGAGCTCAGAGGTAATAAGTTGTATACCAAGCTAAGCTAGTGTGAGTTTTGGATTGATGAACTTTCTTTTCTTGGGCATGTCATCTCAAAGAGGAGTCACATTGGACTGAGAGAAGGTAAATAGGTTGTGTTAAATTGAGGAGCACCTCAGGATATATCAAAAGCTTCTTTCATATGGCAGGGTATTATCAGAGGTTCATTGAGGGATTCTCAAAGATTGCAAAGCCCATGACCACATTGTTGGAGAAGAATGCTAAGTTTGTGTGGCCTTGAAATCGCCAAGCTGTATTTGAAGAGTAAGAGTTGAAGAGAAGGTTGACTATTGCACTGTTGGTGTCTCTTAGCCTTAACAAGTTTTACTCCGCAAGCGTACGGAGACCACTGTAGCCTTTCACTCAAAGTATTCCGAGTATTGTAAATTTCCACAAGGAAGCGGTAGGCTAGAGAGTGTAATTGAATAAACTCAAGTCGAATGAATTGTACACTTGGATAAATTATACCAACTAGTAGTTATATAGGGGTAAACATGACAAAGATAGGTGTATGGTGGGATGATAAGCCTATCAAAGATATCCGTAGAAAGGCATAGTTGCCTGGGAGGACAACGAGTGAGATAAAGTCACCAAACTCTATTTCTAATCGGCTGCAAAGGTTATCTGTGACTAACTAAGAAACTCAGTTAACAAGTCAGGGTCTTGCGTCGAGTGAAATTCTAGAGTCTCGAGGGTACCAGGGGTAGATAGTTGGTCCGAAACGACGGGCTTGGACTACATAGGCACACCACACGCTGTCAACGAGTGCGGCTACTAAGCAAAGCTACGTGGAGAGGATGGCATGCTATAAATGTGTTCAAGCGAAGCTTGAACAACGATATACCGTCCTTGATCAGAGGAGAGGGTCTACCAAGAGCCTAGCATCTAAGTCTAGGGTTGAGTTATAGCACCAGCAAGAATACCAAGAATTGAATAACAAAGTTAAACACAACATATGCCTTGCAAGTGTGCAAAGAAAGGTACACCATGAGAGCCAATGGACCGGCTCCATTGCCTTTGCAGTGATGAGTGATTGTCAACAGTAGCAAGACCCAGAAGGACTTGGGCACAAGACCTCCGATGGACAGGAGGTCCTCCGATGGACTGGAGGTAGAGGAAAGTCCTCCGAAGGACTGGAGGCACACTCGGCGTCTGTCGGCTATGGGAGTTCGGTATACAGAGGAGCGGCATGGCGACGGCAGGAGTAAAACCTCCGAAGGACTGTGAGGCTGCCCCGATGGACAGGGGATGCCGGGCGACAACGGTGCTCCAACCCGAATGCGTGGCGCGAAGGCGTGCGAGGGAGGCTTTGGCGGCTTCAGCTCAAAACCATCACCCAAAGCTACCCAAGCCTTGGTGAGTTGGGCCACGACTCACCAAGATAGAGAAGATGGGCCAAATCCGACCCAGGCGGAGACTTCCTAAAGTTTCCCGGTTTCTGACTTCAAAACCGGGGGCGGATCGCGGATTGGACTACTGGCCACGTGGAGAGCATCCGAGGATTGCGTGGAACTTACGAAGATCAAGACTTCATCGTGGTCGTCCGTCCCGAAATATCCTGTAATCTTTCATTTGAGTCCTTAGGGTTTGTCTAGCTCTAGGGACCTAAGTGCTAAACTATCTAAATAGCACTCGGGTATAAATAGGTCTAAGGCAGGTCATTAGAAGGCCTCTTGGCTATTAGGATTAGTCTTCACTTGGTGATTTTCGTCCTTAAGCTTTGAGCTCCATTGTTAGGGAGGTTAGAGTAGGATTTAGCCTCCTAATCTTGAGGGAAGGTGAGGGTGGTTGCTTGGGATGAATTTCTGCTTGTATGCTGAATCTTTAGATCCATCTTGGGCACTTAATCGAAGTAAATTCGTGCAGCAACCTTGTGTTCTTCTCCTCCCCCTCTCTCTTTGGTTTTTGGGTTCAATCCTTGCTTTGTGGGTGTTTTTGTTGGGCAAGCTTGAATCCCTTTCTTTGCTGATGTTCTGGACTTGCAAGGACGTGGAGATCATGACTTAGTTCATCTCAATCCTGCTGGATTGCCACGAGCAAGCCTCTTTTGTGTTTTCCTCTTTCTTGCCCAAGGATGGCCATTTCACAAGATCTGAAATTCCCGCTGATTCTGCGGTTACCTTGAGTTGATCTTTTGGGAATAACTTTGAAATTGGGTCCAGATAACCTGTGCAAAATTTCGTGAAGGTTGGACAAAGTTTGATCAAGTTTGGGTTTGCACCGGACAGTCCGGTTCCACCGGATAGTCCGGCAGCGCCCCCCGGACAGTCCGGCATGAGGCACTGTCAGGCCGTGCCACCGGACAGTCTGGCGTCAGGCACCGGATAGTCCGGCCCCACCGGACAATCCGGTGTTGGCCACCGGACAGTCCGGTCCTGCCAGGGAGCTGCTGTGTTCTTCCCAGTTTGGTTTTTTTGCTGTGATTTTGCTACGGATTTTTAAATTCCCCCTTTAAGACCATTCTCTTTGCTTACTGTGAGTCAGTGAGACGCACCTCGGTGCGGTAAGTTTCATGTGGCGGTTATTGCAGAATCCGTTGCTCCGCTGTCATTCTGGTTTGGATCTTGAGCTTTCTTGCATTGGTGCGTATCCTCACAGTGGACAACACCGTTGCGCTGCTAGGCACGTATCTGTTCAGTGGACGGTGCTTAGTTTCGGTTACCACTTGGGGGTTTGTGATTTTGTGATTTCAAGTGCTCCTATTCACCCCCCCTCTAGTCGCACGTCCCGGTCCTACAATTGGTATCAGAGCCGGTTAGGTTTCTTCATACCTTTGCCGTTGAGAAACCAGTAGCGACTATGACTCACTCTGGGAAAATTCCGGTCCTTGGTTCCGATGGCTACTCCTACTGGAATGGTAGGATGAGAGCTTTCTTGCTTAGCCAGGGCTTGGACATATGGGATGCTACTCAGAGTGCGAACTTTGTGGTGCTTCCAGTTGCCCAACGCACCACCCCAGCGATTGTGGCTCAGCATGATGCGAACGCCAAAGCTGTTAACTTTCTCTTCTCAGGACTTGGTCCAGTTGATTATGAGAAAGTGAGCCATCTTGAGACTGCCTGTCAGGTCTGGTCCCTGCTGAGTGCACACCATGAGGGCACTGCTACTATCAAGGGGCGTCTCGTTGAGACTTACAGCCGTGAATATGAAAATTTCATTCAGAAGCTTGGTGAGTCCATCGATGTCTTGTTTGGTCGTTTTCAATCGATCATCAACAAGTTGCGCGTTAACTCCAGCCCTGAGAGGATCCCATACACCGACCATCAGCAGGCTGTCAAGTTGCTGTATGCGTTGGACATGATGGTATGGGAGATCAAGGTTAACTCGATCATCGAGTCTGAGGCCTATGACACAATTGGAGTGGAGACTCTTTACAGCAAGCTCAAGGCCACAGAGGTGGATTACAAGTTGAGAGATTCTCTCGCTTGTACTGGCTCCAAGAGCCTGGCCTTGGCTTCTCCCTCCAGTGAGGCCGTTTCTAACTCCCAGCTTCACAACTTCTCGTTTTCTGCTCTTATGTCTGTTACAGAGGAGCAGTTGGCGTCACTTGGGGATGATGAGCTTTGTCTGGTGTCTAGCCCCTTTCAGTGCGCCTATGACAACCGGATGAGCAACAAGAGGGGCGAGAGGCCCAAGTGCTTTGAGTGCGGAGAGGTCGGCCACTTCATTGCCGAATGCCCAACCAAACAGAACGACTACTACAAGAAGGGCAAGAGCCACTCCCGCGACTCCAACAAGTACCACTTCGGCAAGCGTGACCACACCAAGCACCGATCCGGCAAGATCAAGAACTTCCGGAAGGCTTTCAAGAGCTACCAGAAGGACAACCGGAAGCGGGACAAGGCCTTCTTCGCCGAGCTTGGTGGTTTGTGTGGCGGATCGTCTTCCTCCTCCTCGTCTTCATCAAGCTCAAGCGATGAGGAGATCGTCACCAAGCGGGACAAGAGGAGGGACCAAGGCGGTCCAGCTGGACTCTGCTTCGTCTCCACCAAGTCCAAGCGCAAGCACAAGATGCACCAGAGATCCTTTTGCTCCAAGGCGCTTGAGGACAAGGACGACAAGGGCAACGACAACGACTCCTCCAATGAAGTGGTAACTCCTGAGCATGCTGAAATTCTTGAAATGTTGGAGTCAAATAGTTGTGAGTTGAAAGCCCAGGATAGGTTGTTGGAGAAGGCAGCCAAGAAGCTGCAGAAGCAGAAAGCCAAGTTGGCTGATGCTTTAGCTGAGATAGAGAGGCTGAAGAGTGTGTCAGCCCAGCCTAGTGAGTCTAAGTGTCCTACCTATGAGACTTTGATGAGAGATCTCTGTGAGCAGAAGAGCAAGTATGCTCATCAGGTAGAGGAGATGGATAGGCTGAAGGTAGAGTTAGGCAAGCTCCAGTCTAAACTGGATGAGCCTATTTTGAGTGATGTGACTGAGTGTGAGATGTGCCCCCACCTCGCTGTTGACATAGCTGAGCTGAAAGTGAAGTGTGAGGGACAGCTCAAGGAGTTGGAGGAGCTTAGGGCTAGGCCCACGCTTTTGGGTGCGTGCATGGTCTGTCCTACCTTGGAGAGTGAGCTTGTGCAGTTGAGAGCTGACCTTGAGATGCTTTTAGTATCCCCTGACACTTGTGAGAACTGTCTCACTCTGAGGTTGATGTTGGTGGATAGGGATGCCACCATTAAGAAGTTAGAGAAGTCCGCTTTCCCTATTTCCTCTCTAGACTGCCCTACTTGTGCTGACCAGACTTTAGTTCTGAATGATCTAAGAGAGGAGAAACAGACTTTGGTTGATGGGAACAACCGTTTGAGAGAGGTGCTCAGTTGGATGTATGCTAGAGAGCCCCAACTTAGGATGATCTTGGAGAGCACCAAGAGTGCAGTACTTCGGGTGAGAAGAAGAGTTGCCCAATTAAGCTTAAGACTGCCTCTCCTCAGCCTAGCCCTACTGTTGATGGGGTTTACCGTGAGCCTCTTAAGGCTGCCCCGAAGAAGCAGTTCTGGACACCCAAGCCCTCACAGGCTAAGCTAGACAGAGTAGTGAATGAGATCCTCAAGCCTCCAGTGAGCAATGTGAGACTCCAGCAGCCTGTTCCACCCAAGGCTCAGCCTAAACCCACTCCCAAGAGGCCTGTCTACTACTGTGACTTTTGCCAGCGGAATGGCCACTTGGAGGAGTTTTGCTTCAGGAGGAAGCGAGTTGAGGGGCAGGAGAGAGCCTGGGGGAACCAGGATCAGTTCTACCATGGTGGTAGGCAGGATCCTCCTCGTCGCGGTGAGATGAGAGACCGCTTTGCTGGTGAGAGAGGAGGCAGGTTTCAGGCCCAAACTCCAGGTGGAGAGAGACGCTTTTCCGGGTGAGCTCCTAGTCGTTTTCAGCGCGGCCATGGATCTTTTGATCGAGGCTTTGGAGGTAGAGGGTTTGAGAGCTCACGCTTTAGAGGTCGTGGGTACCCAGGTAGACGTGATGCATACTTTGACTGTGTTTACCCCACTTTTGAGCAGATGGCTCGGCATTGGTTCAACATTTACACTAACCCCAGTGCCGGACCACTTGCTCACTCTCGCTTTCCTTGATTTTGTAGGATCGAGGCCTGGAGGACTTATGGATCTTGGACTCCGGCTACTCTAGGCACATGACAGGGCACCGCAGATGGTTCTCCAGCCTCAACCCCGTGAGCACCAAGGAGTACATCACATTCGGGGATAATGGTCAAGGTAAAGTGTTGGGTGTTGGTTCAGTTGCTCTTTCTGGCAAGCTTTCCCTGAGATAAGTTGCTTTGGTGAGGAATTTCGGGTTCAATTTGGTTTCTGTCTCGCAACTTCTCAAGGAAGGGTTTGAAGTTCGTTTTAAGGAGGGTTCCTCTTGTGTGCTTGATGCTAAGGAAAACGTTGTTTGTCGAATTTTGCCCTATGGGCAGGTTTTTAAGGTTGACCTTGCATCTGTTTCTGGCCCTCCTGGGTGTTTGGTTGCTAGTCCTTCTGCTGATATTTGGAAGTGGCATAGGAGGCTTGGCTATTTGAGTTTTGATCTACTAGTCAGGTTGAGCTCGATGAATCTGATCCGAGGATTGCCAAATTTGAAAGCAGAAAATGACTTAGTATGCCACCCCTGTCATCATGGCCAGATGGTTGCCGCTTCTCATGCACCTGTCAATCAGGTGATGACCTCTTACTCGGGTGAGCTGCTACATATGGACACGGTTGGTCCTGCTCGAGTACAGTCGGTCAGTGGGAAGTGGTATGTGCTTGTAGTTGTGGATGACTTTTCTCGCTATTCATGGGTGTTCTTCATGGAATTCAAAGATGAAGCTTTTGGTTTTGTTCGGGATCTGGTCTTGAGGTTAAGGAATGAGAGTCATAAAGCCATGAGGGCTATCCGCAGCGACAATGGCGGAGAATTTCGTAACTCTCGTTTCGAAACCTTTTGTCATGACCTTGGTCTTGATCACCAATTCTCATCTCCTTATACCCCACCGCAGAACGGTGTTGTGGAATGAAAGAACCGCACACTTGTAGAGATGGCACGGACGATGCTTGATGAGCATAGGACTCCGTGACGCTTTTGGGCTGAGGCTATGAATACGGCATGTTACATTGCCAACCGCATTTTCCTACGGGCTTTCTTGGGAAAGACTTCGTACGAGGTACGGTTTGGTAGGCAGCCTAGCGTCAAGCACCTGCGTGCTTTTGGCTATAGATGCTTTGTGCTCAAAAAGGGGGGCATTTGGACAAATTTGAAATCTCGCTGCTTGGATGGTATTTTTCTTGGGTACGCCTCTAGCTCTAGGGCATATAGAGTGTGGATCCTTGATACTAGACAAGTGGTTGAGACCTGTGAAGTTTCCTTTGATGAATCTATGCCTTGCACAACCCCTGCATTTGAGCTTTCAGGTGATGATGAAGAAGGCGCTCCCATCTTTGAAGATGAGGAAGGCGAAGTAGATGCTGGTGATGCAGGAGCCACTGCACCGGCTGCAACTCCTGCCCCCTTTGCTATGAGCTCTGAAGATGAAGGAGGACCCTTGCCTACGGCTTCCTTCTCACTCCCCCGACCACAAGCTCGAGCAGAGGTTGGCCCCGCTGAGGACGCAGGGGAGGTGACCTCAGAAATTGTTCCATCTCGGCAGGTCCAGCGGGATCACCCTCCAGACAGGGTGATTCGAGATCTACACCAGCGTGTCACACGCTCTTCGGTTAACTCTCTAGCCTTTTTCTGTCACTTCGCATTTGTTGCTTCTTTCGAACCCCGGGATGTGTCACATGCATTATCTGATCCTAGTTGGGTGAACGCCATGCATGAGGAGTTGGAGAACTTTGAGAGAAACCATGTCTGGGATTTAGTTGAACCTCCACCAAACTACCACCCTATAGGAACCAAGTGGGTTTTCAAGAACAAACAGGGTGAGGATGGGATGGTTGTTAGGAACAAAGCGAGATTGGTCGCCCAGGGTTTCTGTCAGAAGGAGGGGATAGATTATGAGGAAACCTTTGCTCCTATAGCTCGTTTAGAGGCTATTAGGATCTTGATTGCCTTTGCTGCCTCTAAAGGCTTCAAATTGCAGCAGATGGATATCAAGTCAGCCTTTCTAAATGGCTACATAGAGGAGGAGGTATATGTGAGACAACCTCGTGGATTTGAGAGTGCCAAGTTTCTAGATCGGGTATATAAGTTGAGAAAAGCCCTCTATGGTCTGAAGCAAGCTCTAAGAGCTTGGTATGCTAGGTTGAAAGCCTTTCTGCTCAAGTCTGGTTTTGTGATGGGTTCAGTAGACAAGACCTTGTTTTTGTTGAGTCGTGGCGGTAACACCCTTCTAGTTCAGATATATGTTGATGACATTATCTTTGGTGGTTCATCTCACGCTTTGGTGTCTAAGTCTGCTAAACAGATGAGCAGTGAATTCGAGATGAGTCTCATTGGTGAGCTTCAGTTCTTTCTCGGGCTTCAGATTAAGCAAAGCCCAGAAGGAACCTTCGTCCATCAAGCCAAGTACACGAAGGACATTCTGAGGAAGTTTGACATGGGAGATCTCAAGCCCGTGGCGACTCCCATGTCAACATAGACGGCTCTTGATGCTGATGAAGAAGGGGAGGTGGTGGACCAAAGAGAGTACCGAGGGATGATCGGCTCACTTCTGTACTTGACGGCGACCAGGCCAGACATTCAGTTCGCGGTCTGCCTCTGTGCGCGTTTTCAGGCCTCACCAAGGACTATCACATCGTCAAGCGGTGAAACGCATCTTCAGGTACCTGAAATACACTCCTGAGCTTAGACTTTGGTTCTCTTCAGCTTCGTTCCTCTCTCTTAGAGGGTATTCGGATGCTGACTTTGCGGGTTGTCGGCTGGAGCGCAAGTCTAACTTCCGGCACCTGCCAGTTTCTTGGTTCTTCTCTTGTCTCTTGGTCCTCACGCAAGCAATCTAGCGTAGCCACTTCCACCACGAAAGCTGAATACATTGCTGCTGGTAGTTGCTGCTCCCTAGCTGCTTTGGATGAAGTCCACCTTGAGCGATTTTGGTCTCAGTTTTATGAAGATCCCTCTCCTAGTAGACTCTACTTCTGCTATTTCTGTAGCTAAGAACCCCGTCCTACACTCCAGAACCAAACACATAGACGTGAGGTTTCACTTCTAGAGAGATCACTATGAGAAGGGAGATATAGACTTGATCCATGTAGAGACTGAGAACTAGTTGGCCGATATCTTCACCAAGCCCTTAGACCTGAGCATATTTGCTCACTTGCGTGGGGAGCTTGGTGTTTGTTACCCCTTTTAGGTTGGGGTAACTTTGGTATAGTTTAGGTTTTTCTTTGTTTTTTCTTTCTTTGCTTCTCTTTGCTTTTCTTGCATTTTGTCTCATACCATGCAGTGCATTGTAACATATGCATTTTCATTTTCACTAGCACTAGAGCTCTTCTGGTATGACAAGTTAGTACTTGCTTGTGCTAGATTGTACAGTTGCTTGCATGATCATGGTTGGCTAAGCTCCTTGAATCTGTCTAATATCTTTTGTGAGTTCAGTCACTTTTGTTTCTTCAAAATCAAAAACCATGATCACCACTTGACTTGGCTACCTAGCATGTGTAGGAATGTTGAATGCTATGCTATCTTTTCATGCTTGGATATGCTAGTCGTATGCCGGTGTTACACTGATGCCTAAGCATTTATGGCACCTTGTTCAAATCTAAAATCTGAATGAATGTGGTTTACAAGTGGTGTCCTATGAGCTAAATTGAAAAGATCCAGGAGGGTTCACTTGTCACACTGATCTAGTTTGAGATATCTTGCCTTTGCACTATGGCATGAACTTGTACTAGGCTGTGTATGACCAAAACCTTGTCTTAAGCTTCTGATGGTTTTCTGAACCTAGGCTTGACATTGGTTGGTAAGAAGTGGCAACGACAAGTGAATAACCCCTGGCACATGATCTGATTTGCTTGAAGTTCACAATTGCTAGATCTGAAATCTGCAAGTCTCTAAACTGCTTATGGCTTGTTGTAGATGCCTTGGTTGAGAGTAGCACACCTTGTATGTTTTGCTAGCATCCTTCTGTTCATGCCTATCTTGCTAGATGCTATTCATGTTGGTGATGCTCTCTTTTCAACAACTTTGAAAAACATGCTCCTGATCTGTATAAGATAGATTCAATTGAGCTTGTTTGCATGCTTCCTTGCCCTCACTTACTCTGTATGCTAGAACTTGTATTTACTAGCTTTTCATCCCTGCTGAGCTCTTCATGGTACACTTCATGCATTTCATGCCATGTTTTGAGGGGGAGTTGTCCATATCAGGGGGAGTTGAGTTCTATGAACCCTTGATGTGTCCATTGTCAACAAGGGGGAGAGATGTTGACTCTTGAGGAGAGAGAGATGTTGGACAAAGGGGGAGGACTCTGTAGAGATCTAGTTGAGGGGGAGTTTGAGTTTTTAGCATGCTCTTGCATCGGTGTGTTGAGCCTTTTGCCTCTTTCTGGAGGAGCCGATGTTTTGCCTTATCATGACTGTGTTGAGCCAGTTTGCCTCTTTCTTGAGCCAGTCTTCACTTGGTGATTTTCGTCCTTAAGCTTTGAGCTCCATTGTTAGGGAGGTTAGAGTAGGATTTAGCCTCCTAATCTTGAGGGAAGGTGAGGGTGGTTGCTTGGGACGAATTTCTGCTTGTATGCTGAATCTTTAGACCCATCTTGGGCACTTAATCGAATAAATTCGTGCAGCAACCTTGTGTTCTTCTCCTCCCCCTCTCTCTTTGGTTTTTGGGTTCAATCCTTGCTTTGTGGGTGTTTTTGTTGGGCAAGCTTGAATCCCTTTCTTTGCTGATGTTCTGGACTTGCAAGGACGTGGAGATCATGACTTAGTTCATCTCAATCCTGCTGGATTGCCACGAGCAAGCCTCTTTTGTGTTTTCCTCTTTCTTGCCCAAGGATGGCCATTTCACAAGATCTGAAATTCCCGCTGATTCTGCGGTTACCTTGAGTTGATCTTTTGGGAATAACTTTGAAATTGGGTCCAGATAACCTGTGCAAAATTTCGTGAAGGTTGGACAAAGTTTGATCAAGTTTGAGTTTGAAAACGTCTTTTCTGCGACCCTACCGGACAATCCGGTAGAGGCCACCGGATAGTCCGGCAGCGCCCACCGGACAGTCCGGCATGAGGCACTGTCAGGCCATGCCACCGGACAGTCTGGTTTCAGGCACCGGATAGTCCTGGCCCTACCGGACAGTCCGGTCCTGCCAGGGAGCTGCTGTGTTCTTCCCAGTTTGGTTTTTCCGCTGTGATTTTGCTACGGATTTTTAAATTCCCCCTTTAAGACCATTCTCTTTGCTTACTGTGAGTCAGTGATACGCACCTCGGTGCAGTGAGTGTCTTGTGGCGATTATTGCAGAATTCGTTGCTCCGCTGTCATTCTGGTTCGGATCTTGAGCTTTCTTGCATTGGTACGTATCCTCACAGTGGACAGCACCCTTGTGCTGCTAGGCACGTATCTGTTCAGTGGACGGTGCTTAGTTTCGGTTACCACTTGGGGGTTTGCGATTTTGTGATTTCAAGTGCTCCTATTCACCCCCCCTCTAGTCGCACGTCTCGGTTCTACACACCACACTCGCAGGAGATAGAACTTAGAGTAAAATATAACTGGAATTATATTGAAGATAATCTGAATCCAAAAGATACAAAGCTTTACCACAGACTCGAAGATAACTCTGGAGACTCCGAGGCAAAGCTTGATTCAACTCTAACCCCCAGGACTATCCTAACTACTGAGGGAATAGTGTAGCACTCTAGGATAGAACTTGAACTCAACTCCACAACTTACAAGTGAGCTCCAGGGGTCTATTTATAGTACAACCGAGTGAGGGGCGTATTTGTAGGCACACTAGGTCAGCGAGGGGGGTAGGCCGGTGGCCAGGGGGCCATGTCAGTGGTCGGAACGGCCACCCCTATGGCTAGGCGGCCATAGGATCCACCGACCTAGGTGATCCGACGCTTGATAATGCTCTCCCAAGTCAGTTGACAGTTGAAGCAGTTGACGCACGTGCAAAACAGGTCCAAAGGGTGGCCGAGCGGCCATGCATGTGGCTGGGCGACCATTGGATTTGCCAACTTTAGTGATCCAACATCTCCCATGCCTCCTGGATGGCGGTTGATAGTTAACTTGGTGTGTTTCTTCTTTGATCGTTCGATTTGGAGTGTGTTTCTGCCTTGGCCATTGGATGCAAGTTACACAGATTGCTGACTTCAGCAATCCATGGGGTGGATCGGTGATGTGGCAGCATTCTGATACTTTAACGTGTTGGAAACTTGGCCCACACTTGAATTTGTACACTTGACATGTTGTTCTTGCATGCAGGGTCGAAGAGGAGGCATTTGGGCTCTGGTCGGGTGGCCGGGCAGCCAAGTTGGCTGCTTGGCCCTACTGGTGAGTGGCCTGAGCGGCCACTGGAGGTGGCCGGGCAGCCGTGGACATGGCCGAGCGGCCATGCTCCAGTGCCCTTCGGCTGCCGGAGTCCATTTCCTTGCCATTTTACCTCACTTTCATGTGTATTTCATACCTGCAACCAAATATTTGTACAAAACTAGTGGAACACATTAGTAGAAAGGGTTAGTCCAATAAAGTCACATGTTTCGCTTCATTTGAAGGATAGTTGATGGTCGAAATCATGAAATAACGACCGTCAACATGCACCAGTGTTAACCTTCATAGATATCCACTAGAGCTTTGAAGTGTATGGTGATGCATCATAACAGGATCAAGGGTTGTGTTTCGGATGCAAGTCATAGCTCATGCATCCCAAGGAATACATGATGAGGACTACCCAACTCATGATCTGAATTAGCAGTTGTTGTTCTGGAGATTTTTTTTAGTTATGCCAATGCGGCTTTGTGTTCGGATGCTTTTGGCAATATGTATGGAGTTTGAAAGTATCAGTTTTTAGATTCTCTAATCAAACCAAAGGAGTTACCATGGAGTTAGAACCTACCTTGGAGCAAGAAGTCAGAAAAGGTTAGTCAAAGGGTAAAAATATCAATGGGACCAAGGAACAAATTACCATTGAAGGCATTATATGGCAGAGAATGCAGGACACAATTGTATTGAAGGACCAACATAGAGAGAAGCAGTTGTTGGGGCCAAGAATTATAAAAGATGCAGGAGACAAGTGCAAACCATCCGAGAGAATCTAAGGGTAGCTCAGTTAAGGCAGAAAAGCTATGCTGACGTTAGATGGAGAGATTTGTCCTTTGAGAAGGGCAACTATGTCTATTTGAAGTGTCACCTATCAGGGGTCTTCGCCGATTCAAGGTTAAAGGAAAGTTAGCTCAGACGCGATGGACCATTCAAGGTCTTTGAGAGAAGATGTGAAGTTGCTTATCAGATTGAGTTACCAGCCAGATTGTCAGATGTGCCTAATGTGTTTCACGTCTCTCTGCTTAAGAAGTGCCTCAGAGAACTAGAGGAACAGTTACCGCTTGATGAGCTCAGTGCGCAAGATGATCTACCCTATAGAGAACTTCCAACCCAAATACTTGAGACTACAGAAAGAGTTACCAGAAACAAGGTGATCAAACTGTACAAGGTTAAGTAGAGCCACCATTCAAACGATGAAGTCATCGAGGAGCTAGAAGAAGAGTTGGGGCACCTTACCCTTGTCCTCTCCTTGCTAGCCAACCCTGAATCTCAGAGATGAGATTCTTGTTAAGGGGGCTAGAATTGTAACACCCTGATTTTCACACTGTAATTTTTTGACAACTTAAATGCAATTTACTAAGGGTTTATGTGACTTAGCATGCATGAAATAGCATCTTATTTAATTTCTACAATTAATTAACTAAAATGAAACATAGGGAATAACTTGATTGATGCATTCATGCTGACATGCATTGTGTTTATTGAGTGTGAAAACATTTCTAAATGCAGTCTAGTTATCGTCAGGTTGTCTATGGGAATTTTTCCGGATTTATCTGGAAGCGTTTCCCTTTTTCCTAGAGCAAACTCCATTTATTGGAGGCTCTTCTGAATCTTTTCATGAGCTCTAAATATTTTATTTGAGTTCATTAGGTGCCAAACATTTCTAAGAATTTTTTTGGAATTTTTGGAGCCATCGAAGTATTTTTCAGAGCACAAATACTAATTTTAGATTTTTCTGGAATTATTTTAATACCCGAAATTGAATATTTCGAAAATAGCCCAAATCCAACCCGGCCCAAACCCGTGCATATATATATACTCATCTTGTTCCTCTTGTCGCCCTCTTTATAGATCCTGTCTCCATTTTTCAATCCCGAAACCCTATCTCCGTAGATCGAGGAGAGAAGATCAAAAGTTTCTCTAACTTCGGTGAACCTTCGGCGACCAATTTCTCCGCGACTAAGCCTCTCCGGCAAAATTCAAGGGCACCACAACATTCATTTCATCGAGCACTTGGTTGGGGTGGTCTCCGTTTCGCGAGGGCATCTCCGGTTTCTCCTAGATCTGCGTTTCTTCTCCAACTCCGGCGAGAACAAACACTAGTGAGCTTCCACCATTTTTCAGCTTGTCTCATTTCACGTGCCGCCCAATGGCTCCCACCTGCCCTGTCCCGTGCATGAGTGGAGATGGCGTGCATCCCAACGCCACGGCCCACCGTCTCTGGCCTCTCTGCTCGAGTGCCCGCCTGCACGCGCCCTACACCCCTGCGCCTGTTCCCGCATCCACACCGAAGCAGAGCCACGCGGCGCGCCCCTGACCTAGCCCCGCCTGGGCCCCACATGACCAGCCTCCTACATGCTCGCCGCCCGTGCCTAGGCCTCACCTCCCATACGGCGCCCGCTAGTGGAGGCCTGCCTCCCGCCCACGCGTAGAGCAGAGCGAGCGAGCCGCCCGCACCCCACTGCCTCCCTGGGTGACATGTCGGCGTCTTATTGGCTCGAGCCGAATGTTTCCTGTTCAGCGCTCTGCACCAGATCCAACCCTAGCCACACAAGATCCTCTACGATCTTCTGTGACCGCATCTCCGTGGCCCTCCGTGTGTCGTCAAAACTAACCGATTGGAGAGAGGCACGTCGCCGCTGCCACCATGTTTTTGCAGAAAAGCCCCTACGCTCTTCGAGATTTAACCCGCAGCACGACCATACAGTGCGAGACCCTATTTTTAACGTTTTAAACCTTGGTTTTCTAAAAGTACCTACAACTAAGCCCTTCAACCTTGTTTTAGGCGTATCTTCTCCGTTTTGAATCCATTTTGAGCGATTGTTGCGCTCATGAGTTCATAACAACGTGTAGAACAGTTTACCAAACCTTTTAGCTTCTGTTTTTAATGTATGATGTACTATTTTATCTTATTTGTATTTGTTTGTTTGCATGTGTGAACCGGTATGCATGTGTGGTGCTCCGATGAATGTATAGGCGCTGATCTTCCTCGTGCGATCTCAAGTGCAACATCAGGATCCACATCTAGAAGACTCCGAGTAGCATCTCTAGTGAAGAAGGCAAGAATAACATGAACAACACCTAATAACCTTTAATCATTGCATATGCATGTGTTAATCTTGTATGCCCATAAGGACACTACCTTAGCTACTTTTATCTGATATAATACCTTTTGGGATGCCTGTTGGTTAAGTTATGCTAGGTGTTGCGCTAACTTGTGTCCCTTTTGTTAATAATATGATTAATGGTTTTATGCAATCTATCTTGTTGAGCTGGCCCTCTGTGCTGTGTGCTTGAGTGGTCCTTGTGCGTTTATAATCTTTGTTTAGGGGGCATCAGCAATGTGCTATGTGTTGTTGCTATGTTTACTCTCCATAAGGACTTGTTCTTGAAGTTATCATCTGGGACTTCAGTACAACCATGTGGGACGGATACGTCCTTTGGCTACTTATTTAGATTTCTCTGTTTTGGAGCAACGCGACCATAAGAGGGGGCATGGTAGGTACTTGTGTTACTTGACCGCCGAGGGTGGTGTATCCTTTATGAGGTACTCACGCCTTGGGGAAGGGTGCACTCCCTAACCATGAATCCTGTAGTGTGTTGCTTCTCATTAGAGAGTCTTTGTAAAGGCTTGGTAGTGAAACCCTGCCGATTCACCAAAGGAGTGAATAAAAAAGGGGTTTGACCCCTCTAGCATATGGGAATCACAACCAGTGGGTAAAGTGTACAACCTCC
Source organism: Paspalum vaginatum (assembly GCA_030272315.1). Taxonomy (NCBI): domain Eukaryota; kingdom Viridiplantae; phylum Streptophyta; class Magnoliopsida; order Poales; family Poaceae; genus Paspalum; species Paspalum vaginatum. The sequence continues at coordinate 23,101,883 of CM059013.1, forward strand.
CGAGAGTGTTTAACCTGGTATATTAGCCATGCTCATGGTCAAGAGTGACCCAGACCTCTTTTTGATTAGTGGATCTTGGTTATAGTTTGGAAAGTTTCTCATACCAGTAATGTTGGTTAATGTTTTATGCAATATCTTTTGGGATAATGGTTTATATACTCACCTTAGTAAATAGATGTTAATAAAATTGACCAACTAAAAGCAAATGCAGTTGAGTCAGCCAACCTTAGAGCCTCATGGTTCTTGTTATACTTGTTGAGTACGAGTTGGTGTACTCACACTTGTTTCCTTTACTTTTATTCCTTGTTAGGGGGAGGGGGAATTCCAACCACTGCTCAGAATGATGAAGGCCTGAAGGAGTACAAATGAAGATTCATGGAGTTCTAGGCATACGACCCCCAGTTGGTTTCCCTGTGGATGGCTTGAAGTTATAGAATCGCTTTCGCTACTCTATGTTAAAGACTTGATATCTTAATATATATGTTGTTTAACGGTATGTAATAAAGCATGTTCTGTGATATCACTGTTTATTGTCTCTATTGTGTGAGATTAGATCCTAGCACACATATGGATTTGCTTAGGTTTTGTCTTTTGAAAACCAAGGTGTGACACAGGCACTGACGCAGTCTACGCAGGACATGCCCTGCCACGAGCACTGTGCAGGCCGCTTTTTTGACCCCGCTGTCCACCGCAATCAATGCGATGGTAGGTGGGTTCCTTCTAAAAGGAGATCCCTGGGGCTTACGTGCCATCCTAGGGGCATCCAGGGGTTTCCAACCCTAAGGTACTACTATCTCCTAATCCCGATCTTGGAAGCCCAGGGTCAGGTGCTTGCCCTAGCCATCGCTGGCATGGGCCCTATGGGCCATCTGCTGAGGTAGGCTGAAGGCCCACCAGGGCGCTCCTAGAGGTGATGAGGCCCTTGGTAGATGACTTGGGGGTATGGGTTCCCTGAGGCGCTAACACCATCCATACCAGTGGACACGAACTATTCGAATAGATTTTTCTCTGATCAGAGATTATACTAATTCCCACAAGTTGGACTCTGTTGACGGTCGTTATTTCACGGTTTTGACCGCCAATTACTCAGTCAATAAATGGGGTATAGATAAAGTTCTGTGCATTATTTGCCTAACACTAACGAATTCCACAAGTTTTGGTGGTTTCGGTGTATCACAGGGTGATGCTCAAATTCCATGCAAAAGTATACCATATGGAGCAGGAGAGAATTTGGATACAAAAGGGCTTGAGAATGAATTGCAAATAACACAATTATGAACTATCTCAAATTCCCTCAAGGACCAAACCATTGTAAAGAGCTCGTCATGATAATCGAAATGGAGTTTTGGTTCACTCAATTTGGAGTCGGGATGCAAAAGTTATGGCCGTCGCAACAATTGACAACACTTGAGGGATGGTCCATGGCCGCCTAGCCACCATACATGGCCGGCTGGCCATTGGTTGCTCGGCCATCACCTTGGCTTCCCAGCCACACCACATGGTCCCATGACACAAAGTTGCATGCAGGAGCTTGTCACATCCAAAACAATGAAGGAAGCGATGCAAAATATGGAAAAGAATACAAAGGAAGGCAACAATGCAAATGAGCATGACCGGCCTGACCACCACCCATGGTCGCTCGGCCATCCACTATGGTCGGCTGACCATCCAATATGGCTACCCGACCTCCATTTGCCATGGGCTGCCACCTAAAGGTCCAATACAACATTTTGGTCCAATAAGCATGGTCGCCTGACCATGTTCCATGGTCGGCCGTACCATCTCACGGAAGCCATCCTTCAACCATCATGCAAAGAAACACAAGCAGAGCCAAATGCAATCGTGGAATCAAGAATCCAATGTATCTAAGCATTGAAAGCCCATCATACAAAGATCGGAGACATCATCGATCCAAGGCAATCAACATGCATCCAAGCCAGAGCTAGCACATGGATGCCCGGCCATTGTGCATGGTCGGCCGGCCATCCTTTTGGCCCATTTTACATGTGCATCAATTGCCGTAACTACCAACCGATGTGGGGAGTGGATTTCAGCCGAAGGATGCACTAAGGTGGTTAATCCAATGGCTGCCCGGCCATGTGCAGTGGCCGCCCGACCATGTGGAGTGGCCGCCCAGCGAACCAACTTTGGTGTCCCACCGACCTTGCCACTCCTATAAATAGAGGGGCACTCCCCCACTCCAAAAATGTACCATTCACCCTGTGAAATCTCTCTCTTCCTCTCGAGGAGGCGCCCCACGGGAGGTGCCTCCACTCTAAAAGTAGTGTTTGGTTAGGAGTTAGAGGTAGGGCTCCGTCATTCCTGGTGCCATCTTCAGGAGTTCGGTATGATCCTTTTGTATCTTTACTTTCCTATAACACTTGAGCTATTTAATTTATTTATCTTCCTTTACTTTTGTGAGTGTCTGCAACATTATTGCTTTTGGTATTAATCATGCCTTAGCACAATAACTTTTGGACTATAGTTAGAGTTGCTCTGAGAGGTAATGAATCTTTAGTTTGTCATGCTTATAGATTCCTCGTATGCTCTTTAAAGCATTTGACTATACGGTTGTGTATGCTCCTATCTAGGATACCAGTAGGAGCAGTGCCTGCCAGCGTAGACGTGGTGTCTACCATTGCGGTCACCTTTGTTTCGCAAGTTCAGTTGTTAAACCCAACGCAGTTTTGGGTAGCCCAGTGTGCATGTAGACTAGGCGCACTTGGCTTTGGTAGGTCCTCCTGGTGACAGCAGGAGTGTACCCTGTGTAGTCCACCCCTGTCGTTCGGGTTGCTTGTAGCCGCACAGCTAGATAACTGGGACACCCGCCTTTCTCGTCTGGGTTATCAGCACTCCACAAGGATAACGGAAAGGATAAGGGCACACTGACACACTCCACAAGGATACATTGCTCAACGTGAAGCTAGGAGGGCAACGAGATGGATCTGGCTCCGGATGAGATCCTCCTTTACTAAGGTCAAACCAAAAGACAAAGCTAGCTCCAACTGTCACTCTACTAAGGTCGTGACATGACTGAGGTTATGGTTTAGTCTAGTCATCTTTACTGCAGCGGACATCGCGGCTATAGAACCACTGCCCAGCACCAGAGTGCTGATTACCTAACTGAGAAAGGCGGGTTCTAGGGAGCCCGACTATGCGTCTACATACATGTTGGAACACAACCTAGCACCAGCCCGAACGACGGGGGTGGAATACTGAGATGCCCTAATGCTGTCACCAAAAGGGGCTACCTAAAGCCTGTGCATGAAATATGTACGGTACGCAAGAGGCACCCAGAGCTGCATGGGGCTGGTTGCAAACCAAGGTGAACTTCCAGAGTAAACTCTAGTTATTCACTTCGTCCGCTTGGCTAGAAACAAGTGGAAGCATCACAGCTGCTATGACTTAACTAACAGCGTGAACAAGGAACCCGCAAGTAAATAGACTAGATTGACCATAACCTCATAGAGCAACGCTAACTACTGTCTAAATACATCCCTACACTACAATCATGCATAATCATAGAGGCAAGAATGTAAATGCTTGACAAAGTAAAGAAATAAATTAAATAAACTCAAAGTCTTACGGGAAAGGAAATATACAAGAGACTCATACCGAACTTCTGAAGATGACACCAGAACAGGCAGAGCCCGACTCTAACTCCTACTAAACATTGAACTAGAAGGGGTAGCGCCACCCAAAAGGGGGCACCTCCCCAAGGGGGAGAGTGGAGAGAGTGTACAAGTGCCAATGGCACCTGGAAGGTACAAGTTTGGAGTGGGGGAGTTACCCTCTATTTATAGGAGGCTGCAGGTCGGTGAAATGGCTAAGTCTGTAGGCTGGGCGGCCAACTAGGAGGCCGAGCGGCCTGGTCTTGTGGCCTTCCAGCCCTTCGATGCACCGACATTGCTTTGGATGGCTTGATCTTCCATATTTGAGGCGGTGGTGGTTGTTTCGGTTAGAGCACGTGCCGGAAGGCCTAAGTCATAGGCCGGGCGGCCAGGTTACTTGGCTGGGTGGCCCAAGGACTTAGCCTCTGGTTGCCACTTGGATGTTCCTCATTGGTTGGAGTGTGAGTCTTGTGGATCCATGCATCATGCATGCCTTTGGTCCTTTGATCGACGGTTGATTTGTGTCCAAGTTGTGCTTCTTTGCATGCATATGCCGTAGGAAGGCTGGGTGACCGAGAGGGAGTCTAGGTGGCATAAGTACTGGGCTGGGCAGCCTGAGTACTAGGCCGGGCGGCCAGCCCTTTAGCAATTAGTCATTTCTTGTGGTGCATATGGTGGCCTTCTGACCTTTATCTTCACTTGGGCTTGATCCCTTAGGTGTATATGGGTCCTTGGTGAGATACTTGGTTGATTCCCATGAAGATTAAGGCATTTGGAGGGGGTGCTTGGCCGGCCGGCCTCCCTTAGGCTGCCTGGCCTAAGTGGTGCCCTCCCGACCACCATCCTCGCAGCCGGAGTTGTCAACTTGCAATGGCCATAACTTTCACATCCTGACTCCAAATTGAGTGAAACAAAACTCCATTTCGATTATTTTGACAAGAGATTTGCAATGCTTTAGTTATTGAGGGCATTTGAGATACTTCATAATGATGTTATGTGTAATCCATTCTCAAGCCCTTTTGTGCCCACTCTATGTTCGCTCCAAATGATGTTCTTTTGCATGGAATTTGAGCATCTCCTTGTAAAACATCAAAAACTACCAAAACTTGTGGAATTCGTTAGTTCAAAGTAAATAATGCACAGAACTTTGGTTATACCCCATTTATTCATCGAGGAATTGGCGGTCGAAACTAGGAAATAACGACCGCCAACATGCCCCCAAGCTTGAACCTTTGCTCGTCCTTGAGCAATGCTAAGACTTTGGCTCGGCGGATCAGGAGTTGCATCAATGCCAATAACTATGCAAGTATTAAGTGCACAACCGAACACTCTGCCATTTATGAATTGAACAAACTGGCACAAGTGTATCCCAACCTTTTGGTCCGTACCTGTGGGGCTTCTTGACTTCTCACATTGTCTTTGGCGGTTGAGAGACGGAATAACCGTAGTAGAATATTACCCAACACAATCTCTTTTTGGGTTTCATACTCGGAGGTTTTGAAAATTTTACAATTAAAGCACCAAGTTCCTTAGATTGTACTCTCAAATCGCTCAAGTGGTTATGAAATTCCTCACCAGGCTAAAGCCATTCTTTTTCCCTACAAACTATATGCTTATCTAGAGCTCAAGGTGGGGATAAAAGAAGGCTTACCTATGTTGTGTATGTTTTTGAGTCAAAAGATGCACCTAGAAAAGTTAGTGATACCCCTCATTCCGATCAATAGAGAATGGATGGTGTCTTGTGGTTGAGAAGAAGAGTACATGGAAATGGGTCCAACATACTCAACATTGTGTTTGTGGGGGAATATGGTCTTCTGTAAGAACTCCTTACTAGATGGATCCCTTTGTTTGAAAAATTGAAACCTTTGAGCACATGGAGCTATCACTTTTTTTTTCATATCTTATTCTCACCTTTTTTTTTCATGTCTCTTTTTTTTTCATAGCTGCATGTCTCATTTTGCAAGGGAACTTAGGGATATTTTGTGGACTATGACTGGAGTATTTGTTTGGAAGACCATATTTGTGGATGGGTATGTGGATGGTGGATATGATTATGGTGGTGGAGTATCTAGCATGAGTGAATGCTTGAATTCAATGTGAATTTAAGCATAACCAGATATAGGAAGGCTAGCAAATGGAAGTGGATATGAAGGGGAAATTGATCAGGATTTGAGGTGTCACCACTTCATAAGGACTCAAGATTTGACAAAACTCAACACAACAATAAGTAGCATATGTAGAGGTTTGATCATGTAAGCACTTGGCTCTAGATAGGTATTTCAAACCACTAAGGAACTTGCTTCAGTTTTATTTTCAAAAAGAAAACTCTGAGAATTCACCTTACTAGGATCAAGACGGGTGCAATTCAAACTTTGGTTATATCACATTCTGACAACAACCTAGACTTGGTTTGAAAGTACTTGCTCCCACAAGGTTGAAATTAGAGAAAGGATCACAACTTATGCCAATAAGTTCAAATTTTGTTGAAGAATGTAAAGTTGTATACTTGCAAGGAATTAACAGAGCAACTATTCATCATTTCCTTTAAGCAAAGGGTATAAACAAAACTCTAGCATTATGGGTAGGAGTTAGTTTATTCATGGTTGTAAGCAAATCTTTTTGGTATTTTAAACTATGCAAATTTTTATGGTGTTTTTCTTTATTGGGATTAGAAAAGGAATAAATCAGGCATGTTTTTGGTGTCATGGCAGATAGGATAAAAGATATGATCGTGACATGCATGACATTCGGTGCTGGGGTACATACCTGGTGCGGCGTTCCCCCCAAGCTTAGTTCTTGCAACTGAATGTGAACTTAAAGCTTATGCTTGGCATATCTCCCCATGTGTCCATTGCATCTTGTGGGGTGCCTGACAAATCCTCCCCCAAGCATTTACTGTTGTACATTACTCTTTAGCTTGCTCACTAGGTGACGAAGATGCTACTCACTTTCTGTTATGCTCAGCTATGTTAGGTGAATTCCCTTCTCTACTCTTGTTTTGCCTCCTCATCTCTTTCAATCAAATGTTAGGGGCTCGTCATATCTCTGATGCTGCTACTTGGACCTTCTACATAGTGTCAGGAGTTTTGATTTGTAGGCAACTCAGTCCTGGTCTACTGCCTTTGGGTGAATGTCTTCTTGTAGTTGATATTAGGTTCCTCCAAGCTCCAACATCATATTTTCCTTCAGCTGACATTCTTTTCCCTAGTGACACTTGTGTGGTCGCGATGTTTCATCCTTCTATGAAATGGAAGAATACCGAGTTCTCTTCTCATGAAGAGTGTCAAGAACAGATTCATCTCGTGGTAGGTTGCGTTTCCACATTTCTTCTATTCCATGGTCAGCGGTGACGTCTCACTTGGCTCATGTAGTTGAAGTAAGGATTGATCTTGAATCCTATTCTGACGTTGAGTAGACTTCCAAGTGATGGCTATGGATCGCATAGACCACTTGTTTTCTTTCCCAAACAAATTGAGTGGGGAAGAACGGAGACTGATGTTGTTGGATTTGACTCCATTTCCATTTGAATCTGCCACCAACCTCTGGTTGATGGGTGTTCGCATCCGACAGGCAGAGTAGCTCAGGCCTGACGTCTAGTTGTCTTGTTGCTCAACTAGCCAAGCAGAAAGGAATTAAGGAATGCTCTCTATTCACGTTCCTCCATACTTGGGGTGATGTCTCTTCATATATCATTATGTGATCCAATGCTATTATTTGACTCCCGCAATGTAGTGAACCAATGTTCCACTAGCTACAAACTCATAGCATAGCGTCGTATATTCAATTTCATGAAAAATACCTTTGCATAACTTCTGACACCTGGTCTTGTGAGGACAGCCTCTCAGGATGAGAGATGTCTGCATGTTGTTTTCTGTGTCATGCCGCTGACATTCACTTCCCAAGTGATGCAGAGCATGGTCGAAGTCTCGCAGAGATCAACCATGATAGGTTGGACATCTGGTCCTTCCTCTTAGGGCGGATTTAGAGGATGAATGCCTCCTACAACATGTTAGTGGACAACATATACAATGGTTCTATGTGTAAAGAGTATTAACACTGGACCCGTTGTACACAATGTGCTAAAAAAAATTTGACGTTTCAAAAGCTCAGAAGCACAAAACCATGTTGTGTTGCCATGATCATTACCATCTTCAAAAATTACTCAAATCTATGGTCAAAACATGTGGGAAAAGATTATCTAGGACCTTGATTTTTGTCTCCATGGAAACTTGAGAAAATCGACTGGCACCCGATTCTATCGTTAGCGGCGATGGATATTTCACAACCAAAATCTACTCATAGCTCATTGATCAATGTTGTCAAATTGACCAAAGCAGGCCCTTAACCTAAACACCACGCTTAATTTAAGAGGCCTATGGGCACACATTGGATTCTGGCCCAAACTATGCCACAACAGCAGATTAAGGTGGCATGAAAAAAGCATTCAAGATTTACTCACATGGATAGAGCAAAACGAAGCATGGGGTTTTTAATTTTATCAATTTTATTGTTTTTTAAGGTAGAAAGAAAGGGTGACAACAACAAGTTGAATAACAAATTAACATTCTAACTCGCTGCTTCCCCGGCAACGGCGCCAGAAAGCTTGTTGGCATTTCTTAGCCTAACAGATTTTACTCCGCAAGTGTACGGAGACCGCTGTAGCTTTCACCCGGCAGTATTCCAAGGTATCGTATTTATCCACAGGGAAGCATTGAGATAGAGATATTAACTTATCAAACATCTTGTTATTTAACTCTTTCATTCTAAACGATAACAGAAAGGATAACGGCACACCGACACACTCCACAAGGATACATAGCTCAACTTGAAGCTAGGAGGGCAATGAGACAGATCTGGTTCCTGATGAGATCTTCCTTTACTAAGGTCAAGCCAAAAGACATAGCTAGCTCCAACTGTCACTCTACTAAGGTCGTGACACGACTGAGGTTATGGTTTAGTCTAGTCATCTTTACTGCATCGGACATTGCGGCTATAGAACCACTGCCAAGCACCAGAGTGCTGATTACCCAGCCGAGAAAGGCGGGTTCTAGGGAGCCCGACTATGCGTCTACATACATGTTGGAACACAACCTAGCACCAGCCCGAACGACGGGGGTGGAATACTGAGACGTCCTAATGCTGTCACCAAAAGGGGCTACCTAAAGCCTAGTGCGTGAAATATGTACGGTACGCAAGAGGCACCCAGAGCTGCATGGGGCTGGTTGCAAACCAAGGTGAACTTCCAGAGTAAACTCTAGTTATTCACTTCGTCCGCTTGGCTAGAAACAAGTGGAAGCATCACAGCTGCTATGACTTAACTAACAGCGTGAACAAGGAACCCGCAAGTAAATAGACTAGATTGACCATAACCTCATAGAGCAACGCTAACTACTGTCTAAATACATCCCTACACTACAATCATGCATAATCATAGAGGCAAGAATGTAAATGCTTGACAAAGTAAAGAAATAAATTAAATAAACTCAAAGTCTTACGGGAAAGGAAATATACAAGAGACTCATACCGAACTTCTGAAGATGACACCAGAACAGGCAGAGCCCGACTCTAACTCCTACTAAACATTGAACTAGAAGGGGTAGCGCCACCCAAAAGGGGGCACCTCCCCAAGGGGGAGAGTGGAGAGAGTGTACAAGTGCCAATGGCACCTGGAAGGTACAAGTTTGGAGTGGGGGAGTGACCCTCTATTTATAGGAGGCTGCAGGCGAGTGAAATGGCTAAGTCTAGTAGGCTAGGCGGCTAGGTGGCAGGCCGGGCAGGCCAACTAGGAGGCCAGGGCAGCCTGGTCTTGTGGCCTTCCAGCCCTTCGATGCACCGACCTTGCTTTGGACGGCTTGATCTTCCATCTTTGAGGTGGTGGCGGTTGTTTCGGTTAGAGCACGTGCCGGAAGGCCTAAGTCATAGGCTGGGCGGCCAGGTTACTTGGCCGGGCGGCCCAAGGACTTAGCCTCTGGTTGCCACTTGGATGTTCCTCATTTGTTGGAGAGTGAGTCTCGTGGATCCTTCCATCATGCATGCCTTTGGTCCTTTGATCGACGGTTGATTTGTGTCCAAGTTGTGCTTCTTTGCATGCATATGCCGTAGGAAGGCTGGGTGACCGAGAGGGTAGGCCTGGGCAGGATAAGTACTGGGCCAGGCAGCCTGACTACTAGGCCGGGCGGCAGCCCTTCAGCACTTAGTCATTTCTTGTTGTGTATATGGTGGCCTTCCGGACCTTTATCTTCACTTGGGCTTGATCCCTTAGGTGTATATGGGTCCTTGGTGAGTTACTTGGTTGATTCCCATGAAGATTGAGGCATTTGGATGGGGTGCTTGGCTGGCCAGCCTCCCTTAGGCTGCCCGGCCTAAGTGGTGGCCGCCCGGCCACTATCCTCGCAGCCTGTAGTTGTCAACTTGCAATGGCCATAACTTTCACATCCGGACTCCAAATTGAGTGAAACAAAACTCCATTTCAATTATTTCGACGGGAGCTTTGCAATGGTTTGGTTCTTGATGGGAATTTGAGATACTTCATAGTGATGTTATGTGTAATCCATTCTCAAGCCCTTTTGTGCCCACTCTGTGTTCGCTCCAAATGATGTTCTTTTGCATGGAATTTGAGCATCTCCCTGTAAAACATCAAAAACCACCAAAACTTGTGGAATTCGTTAGTTCAAAGTAAATAATGCACAGAACTTTGGTTATACCCCATTTATTCACCGAGGAATTGGCGGTCGAAACTAGGAAATAACGACCGGCAACATATGGTCTCCAAATAAATACTCCAGTCATATTTTAGAAATATCCCCTAAGTTTCCTTACAAGTGGGGACATAGAGGTATTGAAAAAAAAGAGAGAAAAAGAGAAACAAAAAGAGAAAAGAAAATGATAGCTCCATGCACTCAAAAGCTTCAAAGTTTCAAGAGGGGATTCATCAAATAAGGAGTTTTTAGACCATATCCACCCAAGAAAAATCCATTCTCCTTTGATCGGGATGAGAAGTATCACAAACTTCGCTAGGACCAATATTTGACTTAGCTAATATACATGACATAGGTACGCCAACTTTATCCCTACCTTGAGCGCCACATAAGCCGTTAGTTGATAGGGAAAAGTTTGGCCAATGGCCTGGAGTGGACTCCAAAAACCACTTGAATGATCGAGGGTACCATTTGAGGAACTTAATGCTTTCATTTCAAAAATTTTCAAAACCCTCCGAGCATGAAACTTGAAAGGAGATAGAGTTTGGTGACACTCCTCTAAGATTGTTCCATCTCTCAACCGCCAAAGACAAGGTAAGAAAAGCTAGAAGCCCCACAGGTATGGTTGGGGTACACTTATGCCAGTTTGTTCAATTATAAAGATAGAGTGTTGGATTGTGCACTTAATATTTGCAGGGCATTGACATTGATGCAACTCCTGATTCGCTGAGCTTTAGTCTTAGCTTTGCTCGAGGATGAGCAAAAGTTCCAGCTTGGGTGGTGTTGACGGTCGTTATTTCACGGTTTCGACCACCAATTACTCGGTGAATAAATGGGGTATAGATAAAGTTATGTGTATTATTTACCTAACACTAACGAATTCCACAAGTTTTGGTGGTTTTTCGTGTATCACAGGGAGATGCTCAAATTCCATGCAAAAGTATACCATATGGAGTAGGAGAGAATTTGAATACAAAAGGGCTTGAGAATGAATTGCAAATAACACCATTATGAATTATCTCAAATGCCCTCAAGGACTAAACCATTGTAAAGAGCTCGTCATGATAATCGAAATGGAGTTTTGGTTCACTCAATTTGGAGTCCGGATGTAAAATTATGGCCATCGCAAGAATTGACAACACTTAGAGGGATGGTCTATGGCCGCCCGGCCACCATACATGGCCGGCCGGCCACCTCCATGGCCGCCCGGCCATCACCTTGGCCGCCCAGCCATTACCTATGGTTGCCCGGCCATCACCTTGGCTTCCCGGCCACACCACATGGTCCCACGACACAAAGTTGCATGCAGAAGCTTGTCACATCAAAAACAATGAAGGAAATGATGCAAAACAAGGAAAAGGACACAAAGGAAGGCAACCATGCAAATGAACATGACCGGCCGACCATCAGCTATGGTCACTCGGCCATCCACTATGGTCAGCCGACTATCCAATATGGCCACCCAACCTCCATTTGCCATGGACTGCCACCTAAAGGTCCAATACAACATTTTGGCCCAAGAAGCATGGTCGCCCGACCATGTTCCATGGTTTCCTAACCATGTGACGGAAGCCATCCTTCGACCTACATGCAAAGAAACACAAGCTGAGCCAAATCCAACCGTGGAATCAAGAATCCAATGTATCTAAGCGTCGGAAGGCCATAATACAAAGATCGGAGACGTCATCGATCTAATGCAATCAACAAGCATCCAATCCAGAGCTGACACATGGCCACCCGACCATTGTGCATGGTCGGCCGGCCATCCTTTTTGCCCATTTTACATGTGCATCAACTGCCGTAACTACCAACCAACATGGGTAGTGGATTTTAGGCGAAGGATGCACTAAGGCGGTTAATCCAATGGCCGCCTGGCCATGGGTATGGCCACCCAGCCATGTGCAGTGGCTGCCCGACCATGTGGAGTCACCGCACAACCAACCAACTTTGGTGTCCCACCGACCTTGCCAGCTCCTATAAATAGAGGGGCACTCCCCCACTCCAAAAATGTACCATTCACCATGTGAAATCTCTCTCTTCCTCTCTAGGAGGCACCCCACGGGAGGTGCCTCCACTCTGAAAGTAGTGTTTGGTTAGGAGTTAGATGTAGGGCTTCCGTCGTTCTGGAGCCGTCTTCAGGAGTTCGGTATGATCCTTTTGTATCTTTACATTCCTGTAAGACTTGAGCTATTTAATATATTTATCTTCCTTTACTTTTGTGAGTGTTTGCTACATTATTGCTTTTGGTATTAATCATGCCTTAGCACAGTAACTTTTAGACTATAGTTAGAGTTGCTCTGAGAGGTAATGAATATTTAGTTTGTCATGTTTATAGATTCCTCGCATGCTCTTTATAGCATTTGACTATACGATTGTGTATGCTTCTATCTGGGATACTAGTAGGAGTAGTGCCTGCAAGCGTAGACGTGGTGTCTACAATTGTGGTCACCTTGGTTTTGCAAGTTTAGTTGTTAAACCCCACGCAGTTTTGGATAGCCCGGTGTGCATGTAGACTAGGCGCACTTGGCTTTGGTAGGTCCTCCTAGTGACAGCGGGAGTGTACCCTGTGTAGTCCACCCCCTTCGTTCGGGTTGCTTTTAGCTGCACAGCTAAGTAACTGCGACACCTGCCTTTCTCGTCTAGGTTATGAGCACTCTGGTGCCCGGAAGTGGTTAGCAGGCTCGGTGGCGAAGTAAGTATCCTCGACAACTAAATAAATCATTACCTCCATCAGAGCAACATGTTGGTCTAGCTTAGTCTATCTGGCTCACCATAGTATAGAAAGTCCTCATTAGGAATCTGAGCTCTCACCTCGTTGTCCTCCTAGCTTTACCTGCTTTCTTGCCAACAGTGTTTGGCTTGTATCCCATGGTGCTTGGTGTCAATCGTTCCTAGTTATTCGGTTTACATGAATGAGTAGTAACAACTGGATGAATGATAGTTTGATATCTCTATCTCAATGCTTCCATGTGGATAAATACGATACCTCAGAATACTCCTGGGTAAAAGGTTACAGCGGTCTCCATGTGCTTGTGGAGTAAAATCCGGTAGGCTAAGAGCAGCCAACAGACTCAAAGACAGCTTACGGCCAAATAAGCGTCCGAATTCCAAACCAAACCTTTGCCATTATTTCATTGTCTAGAAGTTCTTTAAGGATAAGGGCCACTGAGCCACACCCTGGTGTCCCTTGACACCGCCTAAGCACACAACCCATTCCTTTCACCCTTGTGTGCCAACACAACTACCACTATGCTACCCATTCTGTAGGACCGAGACGTGTGACTAGAGGGGGGGTGAATAGGAGCACTTGAAATCACAAAATCACAAACCCCCAAGTGAAACCAGATACTAAGCACTGTCCACTGAACAGATACGTGCTTAGCAGTGCAAGGGTGCCGTCCACTGTGAGGATACACACCAATGCAAGAAAGCTCAAGATCCGAACAAGAGTGACAGCGGAGCAACGGATTTTGCAATATCCGCCACAAGACACTCACCACACCTAGGTGTGTCTCACTGACTTACAGTAAGCAAAGAGAATGGTCTTAAGGGAGGAATGTGAAAATCCGCAGCAAAATCACAGCAGAAAAAACCAACCTGGTAAGAACACAGCAGCTCCCTGACAGGACCGGACTGTCCGGTGGCCAACACCGGATTGTCCGGGGGGACCGGACTATCCGGTACCTATTGCCGGACTGTTCGGTGGCACTGCCCGGACAACGCCTCACGCGCGGACTGTCCGGTGGGAGCTGCCGGACTATCCGGTGTAACCGGACTGTCCGGTGGCCTCCTGCCGGATGGTCCGGTAGGGTCGCAGAAAATATGATTTCAAATCATAACTTGATCAGACCTTGCTCAAACTTCACGAAATTTAGCTCAGGTTATCTAGACCCTATTTCAAAGTTATTCCCAATAGATCAACTCAAGGTAACCACGGAATCAGCGGGAATTTCAGATCTTGTGAAATAGCCATTCTTGGGCAAGAAAGGGGAAAACACAAAAGAGGCTTGCTCGTGGCAATCCAGCAGGATTGAGATGAACTAAGTCATGATCTCCACGTCCTAGCAAGTCCAGAACATTAGCAAGGAAAGGGATTCAAGCTTGCCCAACAAAAACACCCAAAAGGGCAAGGATTGAACCCAAAAACCAAAGAGAGAGGGGGAGGAGAAGAACACAAGGTTGCTGCACGAATTTGCTTCGATTAAGTGCCCAAAATGGGTCTAAAGATCCAGCATACAAGCAGAAATTCGTCCCAAGCAACCACCCTCACCTTCCCTCAAGATTAGGAGTCTAAATCCTACTCTAACCTCTCTAACAATGGAGCTCCAAGCTTAAGGACGAAAATCACCAAAGTGAAAACTAATCCTTGCAGCCAAGAGAGTCTCTAATGACCTGCCCTGGACCTATTTATACCCGAGTGCTATTTAGACAGTTTTGCACTTAGGTCCCTACAGCTAGACAAACCCTAAGGACTCAAAACTAAAGATTACAGGATATTTCGGGACGGACGACCACGATGAAGTCTTGATCTTCGTAAGTTCCACGCAATCCTCGGATGCTCTCCACATGGCCAATAGTCCAATCCGCGATCCGCCCTCGGTTTTGAAGTCAGAAACCGAAAAACTTTAGGAAGCCTCCGCCTAGGCCGGATTTGGCCCATCTTCTCTATCTGGGCGAGTGGTGGCCCAACTCACCAAGGCTTGGGTAGCTTGGGTGACGGTTTTGAGCCGAAGCCGCCAAAGCCTCCCTCGCACGCCTTCGCGCCACGCATTCGGGTTGGAGCACCGCGGTGGCGCCTGGCATCCCCTGTCCATCGGGGTAGCCTCGCAGTCCTTCGGAGGACTTACTCCTGCCGTCGTCGTGCCGCTCCTCCGTATATCGAACTCCCATGGCCGACAGACGTCGAGTGTGCCTCCAGTCCTTCGGAGGACTTCACTCTACCTCCAGTCCATCGGAGGGCCTCCTATCCATCGGAGGTCTTGTGCCCAAGTCCTTCTGGGTCTTGCTACTGTTGACAATCACTCATCACTCCAGAGGCAATGGAGCCGGTCCATTGGCTCTCAATCTCCCCCTTGATGAGTGCATTGTCAACACCTTCAAACTGTAACCTGAAATAGAACAAAGACAAAAGAAAAACGTAAAACCAAAAAGAAATAAGAAAAAGAAGAAGTTGCTCAAGATGCCCAAAGACCAAATACTGGCAGAAAAGGGCAAATTGAGACTACAACAAAAACAAAGCCAAAGATGGACCCCCTAAGACAAGGGAAACCGCTCAACGCAGTCGATCAAACTAAAGCATGACCCCTCAAGAAAGAGTCAAACTGGCTCAACATAGTCATGCTAAGGCAAAGCATCGACTCCTCCAGAAAGAGGCAAAAAGGCTCAACGCACCGATGCAAGAGCATGCTAAAAGCTCAACCTCCCCCTCAACTAGACCTCTACAGAGTCCTCCCCCATGGTCCAATCTCTCCCCCTTGTTGACAATGGACACATCAAGGGTCATAGAACTCAACTCCCCCTGAAGTGGACAACTCCCCCTCAAAATATGCCATGAAATGCTAGGAAGTGTACCATGAAGAGCTCAGCAGGGATGAAAAGCTAGTAAATACAAGTTCTAGCATACAGAGCAAGTGAGGGCAAGGTAGCATGCAAAACAAGCTCAATTGAATCTATCTTATATAGAGAAGGAGCATGTTTTTCAGAGTTGTTGAAAAAAGAGCATCACCAACATGAATAGCATCTAGCAAGATAGGCATGAACAGCAAGATGCTAGCAAAACATACAAGGTGTGCTACTCTCAACCAAGGCATCTACAACAGACCAAAAGCAATATAGAGACTTGCAGATTTCAGATTTAGCAATTTTGAACTTCAAGCAAATCAGATCATGTGCCAGGGGTTATTCACTTGTCGTTGCCACTTCTTACCAACCAATGCCAAGCCTAGGTTCAGAAAACCATCAGGAGCTTAAGACAAGGTTTTGGTCATACACAGCCTAGTCCAAGTTCAAGCCACTGTGCAAAGGCAAGCTATCTCAAACTAGATCAGCGTGACAAGTGAACCCTCCTGAATCTTTTCAATTTAACTCATAGGACAACACTTGTAAATCACATTAATTCAGATTTTAGATATGAACAAGGTGCCATAACTGCTTAGGCATCAGTGCAACCTAGGCATACAACTAGCATATCCAAGCATGAAAAGATAGCATAGGATTCAACATTCCTACACATGCTAGGTAGCCAAGTCAAGTGGTGATCATGGTTTTTGATTTGGAAGAAGCAAAAGTGACTAAGCTCACAAAAGATATTAGACAGATTCAAGGAGCCTAGCCAACCATGATCATGCAAGCAACTGTACAATCTAGCACAAGGAAGTACTAACTTGGCATACCAGAAGAGCTCTAGTGCTAGTGAAAGTGAAATGCATATGTTACAATGCAATGCATGGTATGGGACAAAATGCAAGAGAAGCAAAGAGAAACAAAGAAAGAAAAGAAAGAAAAAGCAAAGCAAAACCTAAACTATACCAAAGTTACCCCAACCTAAAAAGGATAACAAACACCAAGCTCCCCACGCAAGTGAGCAAATATGCTCTGGTCTAAGGGCTTGGTAAAGATATCGGCCAACTGGTTCTCAGTCTCTACATGGATCAAGTCTATATCTCCCTTCTCATAGTGATCTCTCAAGAAGTGAAACCTCACGTCTATGTGTTTGGTTCTGGAGTGCAGGACGGGGTTCTTAGCTACAGAAATAGCAGAAGTAGAGTCAACTAGGGGAGGGATCTTCCTAAAACTGAGACCAAAGTCGCTCAAGGTGGACTTCATCCAAAGCAGCTGGGAGCAGCAGCTAGCAGCAGCAATGTATTCAGCTTCTGTGGTGGAAGTGGCTACGCTAGATTGCTTGCGTGAGGACCAAGAAACAAGGGAAGAACCGAGAAACTGGCAGGTGCCGGAAGTAGACTTGCGCTCCAGCCGACAACCCGCAAAGTCAGCATCCGAATACCCTCTAAGAGAGAGCAACGAAGCTGAAGAGAACCAAAGTCCAAGCTTAGGAGTGTATTTCAGGTACCTGAAGATGCGCTTCACCGCTTGACGATGTGATAGCCTTGGTGAGGCCTGAAAACGTGCACAGAGGCAAACCGCGAACTGAATGTCCGGCCTGGTCGCTGTCAGGTACAGAAGTGAGCCGATCATCCCTCGATACTCTCTTTGGTCCACCACCTCCACTTCTTCATCCGCATCAAGAGCCGTCTGTGTTGACATGGGAGTCGCCATGGGCTTGAGATCTCCCTTGTCAAACTTCCTCAAAATGTCCTTCGTGTACTTGGCTTGATGGACGAAGGTTCCTTCTGGGCCTTGCTTAATCTGAAGCCCGAGAAAGAACTGAAGCTCACCCATGAGACTCATCTCGAATTCACTGCTCATCTGTTCAGCAAACTTAGACACCAAAGCGTGAGATGAACCACCAAAGATAATGTCATCAACATATATCTGAACTAGAAGGGTGTCACCGCCACGACTCAACAGAAACAAGGTCTTGTCTACTGAACCCATCACAAAACTAGACTTGAGCAGAAAGGCTTTCAACCTAGCATACCAAGCTCTTGGGGCTTGCTTCAGACCATACAAGGCTTTTCTCAACTTATACACCTGGTCTGGAAACTTGGCACTCTCAAAGCCAGGAGGTTGTCTCACATAAACCTCCTCCTCTATGTAACCATTTAGAAAGGCTGAGTTGACATCCATCTGCTGCAATTTGAAGCCTTTAGAGGCAGCAAAGGCAAGCAAAATCCTAATAGCCTCTAAACGAGCTACAGGAGCAAAGGTTTCCTCATAATCTATCCCCTCCTTCTGACAGAAACCCTAGGCTACCAATCTCGCTTTGTTCCTCACAACCATCCCATCCTCACCCTGTTTGTTCTTGAAAACCCACTTGGTTCCTATAGGGTGGCAGTTTGGTGGTGGTTCAACTAAATCCCAGACATGGTTTCTCTCAAAGTTTTCCAACTCCTCATGCATGGCGTTCACCCA
The DNA here is from genome assembly GCA_030272315.1 of Paspalum vaginatum. NCBI lineage: Eukaryota > Viridiplantae > Streptophyta > Magnoliopsida > Poales > Poaceae > Paspalum > Paspalum vaginatum. Next base: position 23,120,223 of record CM059013.1, read on the forward strand.
ACTAGGATCAGATAATGCATGTGACACATCCCGGGGTTCGAAAGAAGCAACAAATGCGGAGTGACAGAAAAAGGCCAGAGAGTTAACCGAAGAACGTGTGACACGCTGGTGTAGGTCTCCAATCATCCTGTCCGGAGGGTGATCCCGCTGGACCTGCTGAAGATGGAACAATATCAGAGGTCACCTCCCCTACGTCCTTAGCGGGGCCAACCTCTGCTCGAGCTTGTGGTCGGGGGAGTGAGGAGGAAGACGTAGGCAAGGGTCCTCCTTCATCTTCAGAGCTCGTAGCAGAGGGGGCAAGAGCTGCAGCCGGTGCAGTGGCTCCTGCATCACCAGCATCTACTTCGCCTTCCTCATCTTCAAAGATGGGAGCGCCTTCTTCATCATCACCTTGACCATTTTCCCCGAATGTGATGTACTCCTTGGTGCCCACGGGGTTGAGGCTGGAGAACCATCTGCGGTGCCCTGTCATGTGCCTAGAGCAACCGGAGTCCATGATCCATATGTCCTCTAGGCGTCGATCCTGCAATATCAAGGAAAGCGAGAGTGAGCAAATGATCTGGCACTGGGGTTAGTGTAATCGCTGAACCAGTGCCGAGCCATCTGCTCAAAAGTGGGGTAAACACAATCAAAGTAAGCATCACGTCTACCTGGGTACCCACGACCTCTAAAGTGTGAGCTCTCAAACCCTCTACCTCCAAAGCCTCGGTCAGAAATACCATAGCCGCGCTGAATACGACTAGGAGCTCGACCGGGAAAGCGTCTCTCTCCGCTAGGAACACGGGCCTGAAAACTGCCTCCTCTCTCAACAGCAAAGCGGTCTCTCAGCTCACCGCGACGGGGAAGATCCTGCCTACCACCCTGGTAGAACTGATCCTCGTTCCCCCAGGCTCTCTCCTGCCTCTCAACTCGCTTCCTCCGGAAGCAAAACTCCTCCAAGTGGCCATTCCGCTGGCAAAAGTCACAGTGGTAGACAAGCCTCTTGGGAGTGGGTTGAGGCTGAGCCTTAGGCTTAGGTGGAGTAGCCTTGGGTGGAACAGGCTGCTGGACTCTCTCCCTTGCTCACTGGAGGCATTGAGAATCTCAGTCACTACTCTGTCCAGCTTAGCCTTGTAAGGGCTTGGGTGTCCAGAACTGCTTCTTTGGGGCAGCCTTAAGAGGCTCATGGTAAACCCCATCAACAGTAGGGCTAGGCTTGAGGAGAGGCAGTCTTAAGCTTAATTGGGGAACTCCTTCTTCTCACCCGAAGTACTACTCTCTCCTAACCCAAGTCCACTCATATCACCCTCAGCTCTCTTGGTGCTCTCCAAGATCATCCTAAGTTGGGGCTCTCTAGCATACATCCAACTGAGCACCTCTCTCAAACGGTTGTTCTCATCAACCAAAGTCTGTTTCTCCTCTCTCAGATCCTTTAGAACTAAAGTCTGGTCAGCACAAGTAGGGCAGTGTAGAGAGGGAATAGAGAAAGCAGACTTCTCTAACTTCTTAATGGTGGCATCCCTATCCACCAACATCAACCTCAGAGTGAGACAGTTCTCACAAGTGTCAGGGGATGCTAAAAGCATCTCAAGGTCAGCTCTCAACTGCACAAGCTCACTCTCCAAAGTAGGACAGACCATGCACGCACCCAAAAGCGTGGGTCTAGCCCTAAGCTCCTCCAACTCCTTGAGCTGTCCCTCACACTTCACCTTCAGCTCAGCTATGTCAACAGCGAGGTGGGGACACATCTCACACTCAGTCACATCACTGAAAATAGGCTCATCCAGTTTAGACTGGAGCTTGCCTAACTCTACCTTCAGCCTATCCATCTCCTCTACCTGATGAGCATACTTGCTCTTCTGCTCACAGAGATATCTCATCAAAGTCTCACAGGTAGGACACTCAGTCTCACTAGGCTGGGCTGACACACTCTTCAGCCTCTCTATCTCAGCTAAAGCATCAGCCAACTTGGCTTTCTGCTTCTGCAGCTTCTTGGCTGCCTTCTCCAACAACCTATCCTAGGCTTTCAACTCACTGACTTTTTGACTCCAACATCTCAAGGATTTCAGCTTGCTCAGGAGTTACCTCTTCATCGGATGAGTCGTTGTCGTTGCCCTTGTCGTCCTTGTCCTCAAGCGCCATGGAGCAAAAGGATCTCCGGTGCATCTTGTGCTTGCGCTTGGACTTGGTGGAGACGAAGCAGAGTCCAGCTGGACCGCCTTGGTCCCTCCTCTTGTCCCGCTTGGTGACGATCTCCTCATTGCTTGAGCTCGATGAAGACGAAGAGGAGGAAGACGATCTGCCACACAGACCACCAAGCTCGGCGAAGAAGGCCTTGTCCCGCTTCCGGTTGTCCTTCTGGTAGCTCTTGAAAGCCTTCCGGAAGTTCTTGATCTTGCCGGAGCGGTGCTTGGTGCGGTCACACTTGCCGGAGTGGTACTTGTTGGAGTTGCGGGAGTGGTTCTTGCCCTTCTTGTAGTAGTCGTTCTGCTTGTTTGGGCATTCGGCAATGAAGTGGCCGACCTCTCCGCACTCGAAGCACTTGGGCCTCTCGCCCCTCTTCTTGCTCATCCGGTTGTCATAGGCGCGCTGATAGCGGCTAGACACCAGAGAAAGTTCATCATCCCCAAGTGACGCCAACTGCTCCTCTGTAACAGACATAAGAGCAGAAAATGAAAAGTTGTGAAGCTGGGGGTTAGAAATGGCCTCACTGGAGGGAGAAGCCAAGGCCAAGCTCTTGGAGCCAGTACAAGCGAGAGAATCTCTCAACTTGTAATCCACCTCTGTGGCCTTGAGCTTGCTGTAAAGAGTCTCCACTCCAATTGTGTCATAGTCCTCAGACTCGATGATCGAGTTAACCTTGATCTCCCATACCATCATGTCCAACGCATACAGCAACTTGACAGCCTGCTGATGGTCGGTGTATGGGATCCTCTCAGGGCTAGAGTTAACGCGCAACTTGTTGATGATCGATTGAAAACGACCAAACAAGTCATCGATGGACTCACCAGGCTTCTGAACGAAATTTTCATACTCGCGCCTATAAGTCTCAACGAGACGCCCCTTGATGGTAGCAGTGCCCTCATGGTGTGCACTCAGCAGGGACCAGATCTGACGGGCAGTCTCAAGGTGGCTCACTTTCTCATAATCAACTGGACCAAGTCCTGAGAAGAGAAAGTTAATAGCTTTGGCGTTCGCCTCATGCTGAGCCACAATCGCTGGGGTAGTGCACTGGGCAACTGGAAGCACAACAAAGTTCGCACTCTGAGTAGCATCCCATATGTCCTGGCCCTGGCTAAGCAAGAAAGCTCTCATCCTACCCTTCCAGTAGGAGTAGCCATCGGAACCAAGGACCGGAATCTTCCCAGAGTGAGTCATAGTCGCTACTGGTTTCTCACCGGTAAAGGTATGAAGAAACCTAACCGGCTCTGATACCAATTGTAGGACCGAGACGTGCGACTAGAGGGGGGTGAATAGGAGCACTTGAAATCACAAAATCACAAACCCCCAAGTGAAACCAGATACTAAGCACCGTCCACTGAACAGATACGTGCTTAGCAGCGCAAGGGTGCCGTCCACTGTGAGGATACGCACCAATGCAAGAAAGCTCAAGATCCGAACAAGAGTGACAGCGGAGCAACAGATTTTGCAATATCCGCCACAAGACACTCACCACACCTAGGTGTGTCTCACTGACTTACAGTAAGCAAAGAGAATGGTCTTAAGGGAGGAATGCGAAAATCTGCAGCAAAATCACAGCAGAAAAACCAACCTGGGAAGAACACAGCAGCTCCCTGACAGGACCGGACTGTCCGGTGGCCAACACCGGATTGTCCGGTGGGACCGGACTATCCGGTACCTGTTGCCGGACTGTCCGGTGGCACTGCCCAGACAACGCCTCATGCCGGACTATCCGGTGGGCGCTGCCGGACTATTCGGTGTAACCGGACTGTCCGGTGGCCTCTGCCGGATGGTCCGGTAGGGTCGCAGAAAATATGATTTCAAATCATAACTTGATCAGACCTTGCTCAAACTTCACGAAATTTAGCTCAGGTTATCTAGACCCTATTTCAAAGTTATTCCCAACATATCAACTCAAGGTAACCGCGGAATCAGCGGGAATTTCAGATCTTGTGAAATAGCCATTCTTGGGCAAGAAAGGGGAAAACACAAAAGAGGCTTGCTCGTGGCAATCCAGCAGGATTGAGATGAACTAAGTCATGATCTCCACGTCCTAGCAAGTCCAGAACATTAGCAAGGAAAGGGATTCAAGCTTGCCCAACAAAAACACCCAAAAGGGCAAGGATTGAACCCAAAAACCAAAGAGAGACGGGGAGGAGAAGAACACAAGGTTGCTGCACGAATTTGCTTCGATTAAGTGCTCAAAATGGGTCTAAAGATCCAGCATACAAGCAGAAATTCATCCCAAGAAACCACCCTCACCTTCCCTCAAGATTAGGAGTCTAAATCCTACTCTAACCTCTCTAACAATGGAGCTCCAAGCTTAAGGACGAAAATCACCAAGTGAAAACTAATCCTTGCAGCCAAGAGAGTCTTTAATGACTTGCCCTGGACCTATTTATACCTGTGTGTTATTTAGACAGTTTTGCACTTAGGTCCCTACAGCTAGACAAACCCTAAGGACTCAAAACGAAAGATTAGCAGGATATTTCGGGACGGACGACCACGATGAAGTCTTGATCTTCGTAAGTTCCACGCAATCCTCGGATGCTCTCCACATGGCCAGTAGTCCAATCCGCGATCCGCCCCCGGTTTTGAAGTCAGAAACCGGAAAATCTTTAGGAAGTCTCCGCCTGGGCCGGATTTGGCCCATCTTCTCTATCTTGGCGAGTGGTGGCCCAACTCACCAAGGCTTGGGTAGCTTGGGTGACGGTTTTGAGCCGAAGCCGCCAAAGCCTCCCTCGCATGCCTTCGTGCCACGCATTCGGGTTGGAGCACCGCGGTGGCGCCTGGCATCCCCTAGTCCATCGGGGTAGCCTCGCAGTCCTTCGGAGGACTTACTCCTGCCGTCGTCGTGCCGCTCCTCCGTATACCGAACTCCCATGGCCGACAGACGTCGAGTGTGCCTCCAGTCCTTCGGAGGACTTCACTCTACCTCCAGTCCATCGGAGGGCCTCCTGTCCATCGGAGGTCTTGTGCCCAAGTCCTTCTGGGTCTTGCTACTGTTGACAATCACTCATCACTCCAGAGGCAATGGAGCCGGTCCATTGGCTCTCACATTCTAGCTTGGGCCTAGCCAATGCCTCATACAGAGCGAGTGGTTATACTAAAGGATTTAGGCAAGATGAAAATCAATGCGGTCCTTACAATGTGCAAGTAGAACCAATCCTCCTTTCCAAGATCGACACCATGAGCATCCACCTACTCGGCGTTCTCCACGAAGTTCGAAACTAGGGTAACCGCGAGCTGCTAAGTTACCTGTTCATACCCTGCCCTTTTAAAATGGCTGATCCTGACCTGTGGGTCATTTGCAGTGGTTCTTCCCCATTTTATTTCAAAAACACACCCACTCAACCATTTTTCCCACCATCAAGTTCCACAACCATAATCCAACTCAACGTTAAGATTATGATAGATATAGTTAAATAAGCGATCCCACCTATGCGCGCTATATCTAGATGCATGTTTTATTGTGATTATCAGGCCAAGGGTTGTGTTTTCAAAACATAGGAAATTCATGCATCAAGTGGGGATTCCAGTGGGCCTGCCTATTTCTTTGTTGGTACGGACGGTGCATCGGCCGCGGGAGGCGGGGGTGCATCATGTGCTGAATGTGCTAGCGCACCGTCAGCTACTGAACACGTTGGTGTACCAACTGTAGGGTACGTTGGTGTGCCATCCACTGTGCGTGCTGGTATAGCATTTGCTATAGGCGTCGTTTGCTTTCTTCAAGCGCTGCGAAGGTCCTCGTGAGAGGAGTACCGATCAGGACCTCTAGTATAACCTACGCGCACAAATAAGAAACACACAACATATCGAGGTATAATATGAGCTCAACATGATTTTGGGTGTGAGGGTGTTTTGGAGCAAATATGGACTTTATGGTGGTTTGTTGGGGGCGCTTACCAACGATGTTGGTTCTGGAAAGTCATGAGATGCAGTGAATCGGGCAGCAAGCTGCTGGCCGCACTAGTGGGCACGGTAGCGGTCATTGCGGAAGTGCCATCGTATCGAGCTTGGTCGTCCATGGCAGAAACAGAACTGATGAGATGGTGGCCTCAAGACGGAAGTGTGGTGGAAAGCTTCCGTGGGAGGAAGTGATGAAAGAGTGGGACATGATTGGTAGGTACAATTTTGTAGATTGGGATCATCTAGAATGGGGATTGGAGAGACCTAGACAAGAGCTTTTTGAGTTTATGGAGAGTAGGATAGAAACGACATCAATCACCAGGCTCACGATAGTTGTGCGACCATTGTGAAGCACCGACTGGGCATAGAACGGTGTCATGTTGGCATGATGGCATTTTTCGGCCAGAGAGAAAGATTACAAAGGCCATATGGGTGGATAGAGCTTGAATTTAGATGAATTTAGGCGCAAGAATTATTTAAATCTGAGTTTTGATGGAGGAGATGTGAAGTATTTGGCGTAGAGGGTGTAGATTTATTCTCAGGAAATAGTTCAAGGAGCGGAAATGAACTTTTTCTGATGAACTGCTGCACTTGGCCCGCAGGGAAGCAACTTGGGCCGAGGCTGTGTTTGGCCTGTGCGGCCCACGAGCGGTGTGCGTGCGGCGCCGCCAACTGGGCTGGCCCACATGGTGGGAGGTTGGTTGCGACGGCGCGGCGGGTAAGCCATGGGCTACGGCCCACCTGACAGTGGCGGAGGGAGGGAATAGTGTCGAGGAGTGTGGACAGCAACAACATGAGGGAACAACGTCGTGCAGGCCCACACGACAGCGAGAGGAGGTGGGGTGATGGTGTCACGTAGGCGACGGCGAGCCGGCTGGCCGAACAGAGACGGTCTAAGGCTAGACCTATGGTGGTGGTGATGACAGTTCCTCGCCATGCAACTGGTTCTCTGGATGGAAGCAGCGGCGCGACGATGAGGTCAACGAGGTGAAGCAGGTGATAGGGTTGGGGTGTGGATTTGGTGGCCGGAGGAGGAGCTTGAGCGTGGTGGCTCTAATGGAGGTGGAGAGGAGATGCGGAGGTGCTGACGCGGTGGTGGGTGGTGGGGCAAAGCACTGGGAGCAGCCAATTGAAGAACGGCGGTTGGTGGTGGAGGAATTTGGCCTGCAGTGTGGTGGCAATGGCGTTCGCCGTGGCGAGAGTGCACTGTGAGCGTGAAAGGAGGAGGATGGTGTGTTTGTGGCTGACAGTGCCCAAGAGTGCTGGGGGTTAGTCGCGGCGTGCTCGTGTAAGGGTGAGGAACGGGGAGTGGTAGCAGGGAAGGCTTTTTATAGCCTAGTAGCGACGGGGTGGCCGTCGTGGAGGGTCATGGCGCTCGTAGAATAGGGCGATGGGAAAAGGGGAAGGTGTGGCGCGGTGTGGGGTGCGCACAGTGCGGCAGTGCATATGGTGGACGCGGGCTAGGGTGGGGCTAGTGTCGGTGTGGCAAGGCCTGCGTCATGGCGTGGCGTGATGCAGAAGTGGTGTGTGGTGTGTGGGGGAAGAAGACAGGGAGGAGGGAGCACTGACAATATGGGCCGAGATGGCAGAGAGAGAGAGGAGGTGTGGTGGCGGTTGGCGGGCCACGACGGTAGGAGCTGGGCTGGTTGTGGGCTAGACCGAAAGAGGGGGGAAAGGAGGAGGTGGGCTGGCTCAGAAAAGAGGGGGGGAAGTGGGCTGTTGGCGGCCCGAGAAAGGGGAGAGGGATTTTCCCTTTTTTCTTTCTAATTTTGGATTTGGAATTTGGATGTTTGAAAAAGTGAATTAGAGAGGATATTTTGTGGAAATCTGGTGGGGAGATATTTTTGCTTATCTAGAGATTTGTTGAGCTCATATTAATACATACGACAACAAGCAACGTTTTCGAAAACTGATTTTGAATTTGTGGGAGATTTAGAAGAAAATTTCCAGGGCTAAATTTTAGGGTGTTACACTAGACGCCCTAGAGTTGGCCAACCCTTGGGCCTCCTGTCCCCTCTTGCTTCCTCCGTTCGCCGAGATCAACTTCGCGGCGAAACTTACAAGGATGGACCCCTAACCCTAGCTTTGGAGCCCCGTTTGCTTCGAATTGTCATGCCTCTCCCCTTGGGAGGCTCTGTTTATATACCCCTGGGAGCTGTCCTATACATGGAAAGTCTAAGGTTGGTTTTAGGCTTGATCTTATCATCAATTGATCCCCTTCCATGTATAATCAACCCCCTAATGGGCCTTGATCACTTGGGCCTTCATGAACCTTCTACTGGGCTTCTCTTTATCGGCTCCTAGCTAGCTTTGATCCTTCTTCGAGTATCGCTCTCAAATATTGCATTTTATCCTCATTTTCCTATAATAATCATCAAAGCATAGAAACAACAAGCATACTCGAATATGGGGTTAATTGTTAGTAAAATATAACTTCATCGTATGATTTATCATAGAAAACACATAAAATCATGTCAATATAGAGCATAAATATCATTGTTATCTGGCATCAACAGTAACTCTGGATATCCCTAATACACACCCACACACGCCTTCCACTCACGCAGTCCATGCAAGGACTACGGTCTCGCCCACGCAAGGGTAGAGAATCGACGGGGCTGCTAGGGTCTTCTATGGGCCTTTTCACAGACACTCTCTGGCATCTCCACTAAGGTGAGCTTTTGGTGAAAACACCGAGGGCCGCAATCCCTCTCACAATCAAGGTGACAGCCATTCCACACTCTAGAGGGTCTCGCAAGACTACAAGCCGCACACTTACAACAACGACGTGCACGCAGGCACGGGAAAGACAATAGACCTAACAAAAAATGCTTTGCAAGCTCTAGTTATGTTGGGATGTGTCTATTAGCTCTTGTGATGGTTGGGCTCTAAAATATGTATGTATTAGCTCCTTGGATGGATCAAGACAATCGCCGCCACCCTCGCCCATAGAACACCCCATTGCTGAAGATGACACAATGGCCAACTTCATGGTTAACCTGGCTCCCTACCTCCCCCAAGGAGCTCAGGTTGAGCTCGGTTGGAACCGCTCTGCCTGCGCTCGGCTCGCCATGGGTGGTGAACCACCCAGTCGCAATGAAGAGTACGCGATCATCACCTTGAACCTACATGCACACCACGATCATGTGGAGGAAGTGATTGCTGCAGTCTCTGGAAGCGGACTTTGATGTAAGAGTTGTCTTTGCCTTTCGCTCTCCCCTGGGACTCGGGCTCTTTAGATTTGGGTCCATTATCAATAGGCAGGTTGTGATGAATGCCTCCCCCATCCCGTTTGGACAAGGGCAGTTGACGATGGACAGGCATGATGAAGGTCCTAACCTTAGGGTTTGCAATTACGAACGGATGTGTTGGCTTATGTTCCTTGCTTTTCCGCTCAATTACTAAGAAACAGATTACATTCATGATGCAGTGGCTCCTTTTGGCCATATGCTCACCTAGATTGATGGCCCCAACAAATCTAGGCTCCTAGTTCGTGCCCTGGTTCTATCAGCAAATAGAGTCCCTAGGATCTTAGTGGTTTCGCAAGGCACTATTTGGGGGAGGGGGGCGATGGCCGTTCCTGGACTGCTCCGGTCTTCATCCTTGGAGGCAACTGGGGTCATTTCCCTAAGAACTTTCCCCCAGATGAAGATCCTCTTCCTACGGATGGCAATCCCCATCCAGCTCATGGTCTTATTGTGCATGGCAATCCCAATGTACCGCTGCATTCGATTTATGAAGTCATTGGAGCAGCTGATGCAGCACAGGCAGGATTGGGGCCCCAATTCAATCACATGCAACATTAGGGTCATCAGCATCAGACACAGGAGGTCCAAGCTTTGGGAGATTAGCCACACATTAATGATCAGAACGATGAGTTGCACCAGCATCCCCAGGACCCTCAGGACTCCTTCTCTTTTGATCTCTTGGGCTCAACAGCTCATTTTCTGAGAGCTCAAGGACCTAATGTGTGGATGTCATAGGAAGACTTGTTAGCTGGCAGCTCCACGCAGTCCTCCAGTTCCTTTGATGAAGTTACCACAGTGCCTAGGCTGGAGAAGGTGGAATTGGGCCAGTTGGCTGTCATCCCTGAAGATGGCCGAGTCTTTCACTTTGCAACAACAACTTTGTCCTCTCAGGCCCTTCATCTGTTTGTTGGACTCAAAAGGAAATGGGCCACTGCTTTGGGAGAGCCCATCAGGGTTCAAGCTGGCTTATACAGGCAAATTCAGGATTCACTTCAGAACCTACACCAGCAAAATCAACAGCATCTGGCCATTGTGCCTTACTCTCTTCCACTGACTGTCCATCTCCTTCAGCTTTTGCTCTTGGTGCAGGCAAGTACATCTACAGACCCAGACCCACCACATGACAGCATTGTGTCCCAATCAGAATTTACAGTTCCATTTGATCCCCCGGGTATGTACAGTGAAGTTGCTGCTTTGATCCCACAGCCAAGGGTGTCCTTACCAAAGGTGGTCTCAGCAAACAAGAAAGCCACCCCACTTGTGGTTAGTTCAGTTAGAAGGAGCCCAAGGCTGAATAACACAGTTGACTATCAGCTTGTCAAGCTGTCTGATGTACCACGCAAGAAATGCAGAACAACCTATGAATAAGTCAACCTTGATGAGCCGCCTAGGAAGCACGCGAAGTTTCTTCCCCCACTGCTACCGCTAGAAGTTCTGTAGGAGTGGGGCACAAGCTGTGGAGTGGATCCTACGAATGTCTCTCTGGATGCCCTCGCTAAGACTGTTAGTGATGACAAAGCAACCCCTGATGCTTGACCTTTTGTGGTGCCCTGCGTGGTGCTTTCTGCTGAACTCTTTCTATGATGTTGCTCCTTTTAGTATGTGGTCATGGTACTATGCTAGCAGTCTTTCTCTTTGTTTGTGGGTGATGATGAACTTTGGCTACTGGTTCGATGTCAGTATGTTTGCTTTCGTTATTCTTGGTGGGCTTCTGTTGTCTTACTTTTTTCCACTACTTCCCTCCTCTTGTGGTTGTTGATTAGTGGCTGGCTCTGGTTCTGGCCTAGGGATAAGCTAGTCTTATTCTTCGATTGCTATGATAATCTTTCTAATTCATGCATACAAAAAGCTGGAACATACTTTCCTAGAATATAAGAGGGACCAATAGCCAACACAAATGGGATGCATTTAGAAGCAAAGTTAAGGAAAGCGCTTGCTCGGTCTTTTGCATTCAAGAAAGAAAATGAGAAAATTTCAACATTTGTTACATCAGGCAATTTGCTCCTAGGCATTTTGACTGCTTTGGTTTTATTCCTTCGATGGGTTCCTCTGGTGGAATTTTAATAGTCTGGAATGACTCAGTATTCAAAGGTCAGGTGGTTGATAAGAGGTCTTTTGAAATCAATGTGCAATTCACTTCGGCTCACAACCTCACCGCTTGGAAACTTTCTTTTGTGTATGGCCCTTGTGTGGAACCTGCTAGATCGGAGTTTCTCCATTGGTTCAATAACGTTGAGATAGGATCTGAGGAAGATTGACTGTTTGTGGGAGATTTCAATTTCTATCACTCTCTAGCCAACAGAAACAAAGATAGTGGCAATCTTTTTGATGTGTGCTTTCAATGATGCCATTGGTGAGAATGGCCTGATAGAATTACCACTTAAAAATAGAGGTTTTACCTAGAGTAACATGCAATAGGAGCCCCTCTTAGAGCAACTTGATTGGTTTTTCACCTCCATACACTGGACCCTAGCCTACCCTAATTCTATGGTTTTGGCCCTGGCTAAGCTAGTTTCTGACCATGCCCCTGTCAAGTCACCATCAGTACGCAAATGCCTAAGCCTAATGTGTTTCCATTTGAAAGTTTCTGGATTGATCATCCAGGCTTCTTTGAAACAGTTGCCAATTCTTGGGCCTCTGAGGTAAAAGGCCATCAAAGTTCGTCTTCGATCATTCTAGCAAAGTTCAAGCGACTAAGATATGCATTGAAGTAATGGAGAAAGGGGCTCTCTCACTTGAGTGCCCTCATTAAGTAGTGTGAGAAAGTATTGGTGTACCTAGATGCTTTAGAGGAATGTCCTCTTCTTACCTGCCTAGAGTAGGACTTGAGAAGGATCATTCAAAAGCAAAATTTGACGCTTTTAGGTTATCAAAATGCCTTTTGGAAGAAGCGGTACACGGTGAATAGAGTTAAATTTGGTGATAAATGTATTAAATTCTTTCATGCCAAGGCCACTATCTCTTTCAGATGGAATTGCATTACTCAATTAAGGAATAAAGATGGTTGCTTTGTCAGTAATCATGAAAGCAAAGCGGCCATTATTTGGGAAGAGTTTAGGGCTCAGATGGGGGTGTCTGAGGCACCTGTAATGTCATTCAACTTGAGGGAGCTCATTCATGAAATCCCAGGCTTGGAGGTCCTAATAGACCCTTTTTCTTCACAAGAGATTGATGGAGTGATCAAAACTCTGCCTCTAGATAAAGCTCCAAGCCCAGTGGTTTTAATGGTCGTTTCTTGAAAAAATGCCGGTTCATTATTAAAAGAGATTTTTATAGCCTATGTCAGGATTTCTATAATGAGAAGATTGATCTTGCCTGTCTTAATTGTTCCTTCATAACATTGGTGCCAAAGGTTGAAACACCTAAAACCACAAATGATTTCAGGCCCATCTCTCTCATCAATAGCTCCATAAAGATTATCACCAAAATTTTGGCAAATCATCTCTAGTCAGTAATCTCTCTAGTCAGTAATCTTGGATTTCATTCATTCATACCTAGTATATGTTTTTTTAGAGCCGAAGTATTCAAGATTGTCTGGCCTGGAGTTTTGAATACATCCACCAATGCCATCAGTCTAAAAGGGAAATCATCATCCTCAAGGTAGACTTTGCCAAAGATTTTGATACAGTGGAGCATTGCGGCATTATTCACATGCTTGAGTCACTTGGCTTCCCAAGGAAATGGGTAGTATGGATGAAGCTGATCCTTTCCTCAGGCTCTTCTTCTGTGCTTCTCAATGGAGTACCGGGCAAGCAATTCCTTTATCAGAGAGGTGTTCGGTAGGGTGATCCTATGTCTCCTCTACTATTTGTCATTTGCGGCTAAACTTCTTCAGTAAGTCATCAACAGTGCTGTTCTGTGGGGAATCTTGGCATTACCAATTCCAAATTGCATAGGCTCCATTCCAATTATGCAATATGCAGATGATACCCTCCTAGTTATGCAAGCATTTGCCCGACAGCTATTTTGTTTAAAAGCTCTCATTAATTCCTTTGCTTCATCAACTGGTCTGAAAGTCAACTATGCTAAATCATCCATTGTGCCAATTAATGTATCCCAAGAAAAAATGGCACTTTTTTCCAACACCTTTGATTGCCAAATAGGCTCCCTGCCTTTCACCGACCTGGGCTTACCTCTCAGCACCACCAAACCAAGGATATCTGATTTTATGCCGATCATGGATCGGGTTGAGTGTAAACTCTCAGCCTGTGCTGTCTACCTATCCTATTCGGGGAGATTGGAGATGATCAACTCAGTTATTAGCCGAACAATCATCTACGATTTGTCTACCTTCAAGCTGCAAGTAGGAGTCATCAAGTGTATTGACAGAGCTAGGAAGCAATGCCTATGGAGGGGCAATAGCTCCAAAACCAAAGGAGGCAACCTGGTGGCATGGCCGACGGTCCTAAAGCCAAAGAACAAAGGGGTCTTCGCATAATTGACTTGAATGTGTAAAACAGTGGTCTTCTATTCAAATAGCTACATAAATTCTACTCACGAAAGGATATACCTTGGGTGCACCTGATCTGGGATAGATATTATCAAGGGAAAGTCCCTAATGGTGATCAGTTGGCTCCTTTTGGTGGAAAGACCTGCAAAAGCTTTTCCCCCAATACAGAGAGCTTGCTGTCTGCAAGGTGGGGGATGGAGCCTCCACCCTCTTCTGGGAAGATCAATGGTTGACAGCCCCCCCTTTTTTCCATGTATCCAAGCCTTTTCTCCTTTGCTCTTGATCCTACGTGCACCATCAAAGAGATCAAGGATGCGCCAGACCTAGCAAGCATCTTTGCTCTCCCGCTCTCAGTGCAAGCTTTTGAGGAGTACCAGCAGCTTCATTTATTGCTAGATAGAACGCTCTTTGATGATTAGCAGTAGGATACTTGGTCACTCAAAATAGGGACTGTATCTTTCTTAGTCTCAGCTTTCTACAAGCTCAAACATGACAACTAGCAAGCAGCATTGATATTTCAGAAATTGTGTAAGAGCAAATGCACACAGAGAACCAAATTCTTTTTTTGGTAGATTTTGGTGGACATGCTTAACACTAGAAGTATGTTGTTTCGGAGGCACCTTCTGCAGCAACACGAAACATTCTGCCCCATATGCAACAGTCAAAGCTGAAGAAACTATTGACCATCTATTCTTTGAATGTAAGTTTGCTAAGCAGTGCTGGGCCAAGCTCCATATTAGTTGGGTTCATTCAGTAGAAGTCCAAGAGTGTATCCAATGCACTCTTCAGGCCTCCACTTTGCCTTACTTCCTTGAGATCAGTATCATAGCTATGTGGGAGCTTTGGAAACTCAAAAATAGGAAGGTGTTTGACAATGAAGCTCCCTCGGTTCGCCTTTGGATCTTGAGATCAAAGAAGAAGTTTTCTTGCAAAGTCTTAGAATCAAGGAATCCTCTAGACCTGTGGCTCTTTCATCGCTTCAATCATTGTAATTTTTAGTTTTTGTTGCTTTTGTGGGCCGTTCAATTGTAGCAGGATCCTAGAGCTTCTCATTTTTGGGTTTTGGTGGCTGTGAACTTGTTGTAAGTCTGTCTAACCCCTCACTAGTTTTGTTTAATAAAAACACCTTTTTACTGTGGAGACCTCCCCAAGAGTCTTTTTGGTTCAAAAAAATGTGCCTCAACACTCTAGCAAGCTCAGGAGTCACCAACCATATTGTGGAGGCTGGGCAAGGGGGCATTTATAGCCCAAGCCTCAAAACTAGCCGTTGGGTACTTTTTACACATTTCTGTGTGATCACCGGACCGTCCTATGGTACACCACCAGTCCGTCAGGTGCGTGCATCTGCCTAGCCGTTGGGTCAATCATTGGACAGGAAATTCGACCGTTAGAATCATCGAACCGTCCAGTGGTACACCACCGAATCATCCGGTTTGTATTGGTGCCTGGATCTTCAAGTTGATGTAGCCTCAGTCTACAACGTCTGGTGCGTTATGCACTTGGACGAAGTCGCTCCTTATTCCTCTGCCTAGAATGTCTGGTGGTGCGTGTAATTTGCAATGGGTCTTGAATCTTCAACTTTGGGCTTCTTCTTCATGCGGGACCACCATGTTGTGCACACGCTTTTGACTTTGGGGAAGTCTTGGTCTTCGCTTGTGATCTTTTAGACCTTATTTGGGGTGTTTATTCCCCAAGTTCTCTACTTGCACCATCGGACTTAATAAAAAATACTTGCACATACATTAGTCCCCAAATGGTACGTGTTGTCACCTCAACCACAAAAAATGACAATAGGGAACTAAGCACGAGGCTTAGTTCCCATTTTCCTTACATTTTCATCTATTGTATACTCCTGCAATCAAATATTCAAGCACAACTAGTGGAACTCTTTAGTAGCAAGGGTTAGAACAAATATTGATATGTTTTGCTTCGAAATGATAGATAATTGATGGTCGAAATGGTGAGATAACGACCGTTAACAATAGCTACGATAGAAGTCGAGTGAAGATGTTCACTCATGAGATGATAGGATACTATTATAGAACGATTTAGAAAAACTACTATTTGAAATGAAATGGCTTGATGTGATTGAAAGGAGATAGGGTGGAGATATGGGTATGTTTTGATGAGAAATGAAAAAAAAATGTTTTGTTGGACTCTGTCCAAGTCGCATAAGGCTTGTCTGCTGCCTGCTGATCGGCACACTTTTACTAAAATGCTTTTCCAGGACATGGGACCGATGAAGTATTACTTGTGCCATCCAAAGCATCGAGACTTGTTCCTACCATCTTGGCAGAGGTAGTAGTCCTAGAGGAGGTTGGGAACGAACTTGGGATGGGATGAGTGGAGATTGGGTGTATATGTGGGAATGTGATGGCTAATAAGCATGTACCTCTGGTATTTTGGAATATTCCTGTGAATTAAAATCGATTTGAAATGTTAATGCCCACCATATGTGAGAATACCTATGTCACACACGCGTAACGTAGTAACAGTTTTAAATGTGATATTTAATCATGCTTTTCAATTATACATGCTTGTACATGTATGTTTATTTTCCTGCAAGTTACTTTACTTTATGTTGTTACATAATGATGATGATGATATTAATGGAACACTTATTAACTTAAATACTTTAAAAAGAATGGCTAAGAATCAAATGCTAGTATGCAAGTATTGCATCAGCCGTAATCCTTAGGTCTGCTTATCGGGCCAAGTCCTATCTGAGTAGGAAGTTGTACTAGCTCTCTGCCGCTAGTTCATGGCGAACTTTGCTGGGACCTGCTCACAGCCCGGGGTCTAAAGCAGACCTTCACGTAGTGAGGCAACAACCGAATGAGACTCTATGACAGTTTGTCCAGCGGTTCTGTCAGGTACGACACACCATCCCTCGGATAACCCCAGCTTCGGTTATCATCGCCTTCCGTTAGGGAGTCCGAGATGAGAAGATGCTCGAGAAGCTTGCCACCCGCGAGATCCAGGATGTCGGCAACCTCCTCGCACTCGTCGATAAGTGTCTGCATGCGGCCGAAGGCCGGACATGGCATAACCCCTAGGCTATTCAGCCCGGGATGACTAATCAGAACCCTCGAGCTGAGGGTCAGGGGAAGGAAAAGAAGAAGAAGGCCCCTAACCAGGGGGCTATCTGTGTGGCGGGGGGCAGTAAGCCCGATCAGCCGCCCTACCATGACGACAAGAAGCAAAAGGGTCCTTCGAACGCCAGAAGGCCCGAGAAATGGTGTCCGCTTCACGACTCTAGCTCCGACGACATGGATTGCTGGATAGTGAAGAACATAGTGGATAGGAATCGAGAAAGACGGGAAAATCCACTGTAGGACTGAGACGTGCGACTAGAGGGGGGTGAATAGGAGCACTTTAAAACTCAAATTCACAAACCCCAAGACTGGTGCTTGAGAAAAGAACTAAACACCGTCCACTGAACAGATACGTGTCTAGTAGCGCAAGGTGCCATCCACTGAGAGAATACGAGCCAAGCAAGCGGAAGCACTCAACTCAATGATCAAAAAGACTGCAAGACAAGCAGAGCAGCAACTCACGCCGAAGTGTCTCGCCAGCCACTCAACGCACCAAGATGCGTCTCATTGATACACAACAAGCAAAGAGGATAGGCATACAACGAGAACCACCAAAGCGAGGTTGAGGCAAAAGCACCAAAGCAAATGAACACAAACCAACCAAAAGGAACCCGCCTAGTGATCACCAAGATGTCTTAGCAAATGAGGTGCTAAATGTTGACGGTCATTATTTCACCATTTCAACCGTCAATTCCTCGGTGAATAAATGGGGTATAGATAAAGTTCTATGCATTATTTACCTAACACTGACGAATTTCATGAGTTTTGGTGGTCTTCGTTATTTTGTAGGGGAACGCTCAGAATTCCATAAAAATACACATTGTATGGAGCAAGGAGAAATTGGACAAAAGGCCAGGGCTCAGGACCATGGTCGGCCGGCCCCACATGCAGGTCAGGTCAGCCTACTACATGGTCGGCGGCCAACTACTTGGCTGCCTGGCCCCACATGCAGGTCGGCCGACCAACTACACGGCCACCCGACCTTGCATCAGGCTGCCCGACCCTTCAACCTTAGCCCAAGCACTGCCACGTCACCTACATGAAAGGATACAATGGATTAGTGACATCATCAATCTGACACCGTTCAATCCTCAACGTCCAACACTAAGACGGTTAATCGAACAACTGGGCAGGAAACACAATGGTCAGCCGACCAACCTCCTCGGCCACCCGGCCAACAACCTTGGCCGCCCAGCACGTGCAAAACATATACAACAGTCACTGACCTTGGGAAATGCGTCTAGACCGTTGATGAAGTGAAGGCGGTGGATCCAAGGGCCGTCTGACCAAGTTGGGAGGCCACCCGGCCCCACATGCAGGTCGGCTGACCAACCACATGGCCGCCCGACCCTGCATGCAGGCCGCCTGGATTGGAGAGGAGTTGCTCGGCCCCACTTGTCATTTAAATGCAACATTCCTTCACTCCTAAGCAGCCATGCACTGCAAGCTTCCTTCACATGCAAGCAAGAAGGGATTATTCCCTAGGATCAAGGGGGCATCTCGACCTCTCCAAGGCACCCCTTCAACTATAAATAGAGAGGCACCCCCCTCATTCTCACTTGTACCATTCACCATTTTAACTCTCTTTCTCCCTCTCTAGGAGGCGCCCCATGGGAGGTGCTTCCACTCTGAAAATAGTGTTTAGTTAGGAGTTAGAGAAGGTCTGTTGTATCGGAGTCAATGGAAAGTATTCGGTAAGGTATTTCATTTGCTTATCTTGAGCACTACTTTCCTATTATTGACAAGTGCAAGTACTTTATCTTTCTACTTTATTCACTTATCTTCGTCTCTGTTAGTAACTCGAGTGGTGTAGTTGCATTTTCCTTTTGGTCCGCCATTTCGAGGCCTGAGTTGTGCTAAACTAGGATTGATTGATCGTTGTTATGCTTGCCGATGTTACAATCTAACCTATATGCTAGGCTCTGGTTAGTTCCTCTCCTTTGGCCAAGGATGAACTATTGTTGTTCATTTGTAGCGTGCCATCCTCTCCACACAGATTTGCTTGGTAGACCCACTCGGTGACAGCGTGTGGTGTGCCTGTGTAGTCTAGGCCCGTTCGTTCGGGAGGCCCGTAGGTGACAGCCAGGTTCTCTTTCGATGGTCAACTATCTACCCCCTGACCCCTCGAGGGCGCTGGAATTTCGCTCAACGTAAGTTCATTACTTTGTTGAGATCCTTTTGACCCTTAGCACGGATAGCTCTCGAATGCTAACAGTGATAGAAGACCATACCACAGTCCCAGTCTCGTTGTCCTCCTAGCTTTACCTGTTTTCTTGCCAACAATGCTTGGCTTGTATCTCATGGTGTTTAGTGTCAATCGTTCTTAGCTAACGGTTGACGTTACTGAGTAGTAACAGTTGGATGAACAATAGTTTGATATCTCTATCTCAATGCTTCCCTGTGGATAAATACGATACCTTGGAATACTCCCGGGTGAAAGGCTACAGCGATCTCCGTGCGCTTGTGGAGTAAAATCTGGTAGGCTAAGAGCCAACAACAAGCTTTTCTGGCACCATTGTCGGGGAAGTGCCGAGTTAGAATATTATTCTATTATTCGTCCTGTTGTTCCTGCTCTTTCTTTTTATTTGAAAATCCAAAAAAATAGAAAAATTAAAAACTATGTCTTCAATTTTGCTCTATCCGTTGAGTAAATCTTGATCATGTTTTTCATGCTGCCAAAAGTTTATAGTGCAACACAGTTTTTCATAAAAGCATAGCTTGGGCCATGTGTGTGCCCAGAGACTAATTTACAAATTAAGCGTGGTGCTTAGGTTGTATTAGCCTCTTTTTATAAACGATGTGTCGGATAAATGAGCTATGTGTAGACTTTGGTAGTGACGTTCCATGCTAGTTCATTCACCACGATTCTTGAGCTAGCTGGATCTCTCAAGTGTCATGGAGACACAAAATCCCTGGTGATGTTTCAAAAATGCACCTCGTTTTTTTACACCGGGGATTTGAGAAAAGTTGAGGAGATGGAAGTCATGGTTTAGCTACGTGGTTTGTGCTATGTTTTGACATGAAACTTTTTACTAGCACTGTGTGAACAATGGGTCCGGTGATCTCTTTACACATGTTGGACCCTTGTATATGTTGTACACTAACCTGTTGCAGGAGGCATTTACCCCCACACGAGAAGAAAGACCTTGTGCTCAACATTCTTGTGCTCAACCTCTTGCGATCTGTTTTACTCTTTTTGGGAAAGATGACAGCATTGTGACATAGATGACTGATGAAGTGGTGGTGGTCGACATAAGTATATGAGCAACACGGATAAGACCATCTTCACCACACAACAGCATCAAGGTGCCATGAAAATTCTATATCGTAGCATGCTATCACCTATGCTTGAATTTGCAGCAAGTAGGCCCCAGGTCTACTGCCCCCATAGGAAAGTTGCGTGCCTGATAGAGTTGTGGTGTAAATCCCAAAAGCGGCAGGAATAGACGCCTCTCATCGCGGGAGAGTTCCGTATGTAAGTGCAATCAACCTATTTGAGGGTTTTAGTGAATGTTGACATTACATTAAAAGTAACTATTGAGTTTACATGAGCATGATCATAGCGACAAATCAAGTGATAGTGCTACACACATCAATATCGAGCAAGTAAAAGTGGATTTCATGTTTACAATCAAGCAAACAAGTGCTAAGGTACTTTGCGAGCAAGAAAAGAGACCCCTCATTTATTTGAAGCAAAAGAAAAGCGGTTCAAGCTCTATGGTTGAAGATTAAATAGATTTGCTAATTTATCTCTTGAGTATAGGAGCCACCGTTCTATCAAGGGGGGTCCAACATGAAGTGCTACTAGAATCATAAAGCTCACAAAGTTCATTAATCTCCACACATACAAATGTCCTAGCCCTAAAGTCTCCATTCATCCGTGTTTTTGCCCCACCAGTTGCCCAACTGGTTCAACCGATCGGGAGGCTAGAACCGGTCTGCCGGTTCTGCTGTCCGACCGGTTGCCCGACTGGTTCAACCAATCGGGAGGCTGGAACCGGTCTGCCGGTTCTGCTGTCCGACCGGTTGCCCGACCGGTTCAACCGATCGGGAGGATGGAACCGGTCTGCCGGTTCTGCTGCCCGACCGGTTGCCCGACCGGTTCAACCGATCGGGAGGCTGGAATCGGTCTACCAGCTCTGCTGATCTACTGGTTCCACCGGTGCCCCATCGGTTCAACCGGTGGGTCACTGTTTTTGTACTGTAACGGTTCAAAACGGCTAGTTCGGGAAGGGGGAGTATATATACCCTTTCACTCCCCTCTTTCTCCCTCTCTTGGCACTCCATTGAGAGCCAATGGACTGGCTCCATTGCCTCTGGAGTGATGAGTGATTGTCAACAGTAGCAAGACCCAGAAGGACTTGGGCACAAGACCTGCGATGGACAGGAGGCCCTCCGATGGACTGGAGGTAGAGGAAAGTCCTCCGAAGGACTGGAGGCACACTCGGCGTCTATCTCCTATGGGTGTTCGGTATACGGAGGAGCGGCATGGCGACGGCAGGATTAAGTCCTCCGAAGGACTGCGAGGCTGCCTCGATGGACAGGGGATGCCAGGCGCCACCGCGGTGCTCCAACCCGAATGCGTGGCGCGAAGGCGTGCGAGGAAGGCTTTGGCGGCTTCGGCTCAAAACCGTCACCCAAGCTACCCAAGCCTTGGTGAGTTGGGCCACGACTCGCCAAGATAGAGAAGATGGGCCAAATCCGGCCCAGGCGGTGACTTCCTAAAGTTTCCCGGTTTCTGACTTCAAAACCTGGGGCGGATCGCAGATTGGACTACTGGCCACGTGGAGAGCATCCGAGGATTGCGTGGTACTTACGAAGATCAAGACTTCATCATGGTCGTCCGTCCCGAAATATCCTGTAATCTTTCAGTTGAGTCCTTAGGGTTTGTCTAGCTGTAGGGACCTAAGTGCAAAACTGTCTAAATAGCACTCGGGTATAAATAGGTCCAAGGCAAGTCATTAGAAGTGCTCTTGGCTGCTAGGATTAGTCTTTACTTGGTGATTTTCGTCCTTAAGCTTTGAGCTTCATTGTTAGGGAGGTTAGAGTAGGATTTAGTCTCCTAATCTTGAGGGAAGGTGAGGGTGGTTGCTTGGGACGAATTTATTCTTGTATGCTGAATCTTTAGACCCATCTTGGGCACTTAATGGAAGCAAATTCGTGTAGCAACCTTGTGTTCTTCTCCTCCCTCTCTCTCTTTGGTTTTTGGGTTCAATCCTTGCTTTTTGGGGTGTTTTTGTTGGGCAAGCTTGAATCCCTTTCTTTGCTGATGTTCTGGACTTGCTAGGACGTGGAGATCATGACTTAGTTCATCTCAATCCTGCTGGATTGCCACAAGCAAGCCTCTTTTGTGTTTTTCCCTTTCTTGCCCAAGGATGGCCATTTCACAAGATCTGAAATTCCCTCTAATTCTGCGGTTACCTTGAGTTGATCTTTTGGGAAGAGCTTTGAAATAGGGTCCAGATAACCTGTGCAAAATTTCGTGAAGTTTGGACAAGGTTTGATCAAGTTTGGATTTGAAAACGTCTTTTCTACGACCCTACCGGACCATCCGACAGAGGCCACCGGAAAGTCCAGTTCCAGCGGATAGTCCGGCAGCGCCCACCGGACAGTCCGGCGTGAGGCACAGTCCGGGCAGTGCCACCGGACAGTCCGGCATCAGGCACCGGATAGTCCGGTCCCACCGGACAATCCGGTGTTGGCCACCGGACAGTCCGGTCCTGCCAGGGAGCTGCTGTGTTCTTCCCAGTTTGGTTTTTCCGCTGTGATTCTGCTACGCATTTTTGCATTCCTCCTTTAAGACCATTCTCTTTGCTTACTGTGAGTCAGTGAGACGCACCTCGATGCGGTGAGTGTCTTGTGGCGGTTATTGCAAAATCTGTTGCTCCGCTGTCATTCTTGTTCGGATCTTGAGCTTTCTTGCATTGGTGTGTATCCTCACAGTGGACGGCACCCTTGCGCTGCTAGGCACGTATCTGTTCAGTGGACGGTGCTTAGTTTCGGTTACCACTTGGGTTTTTGTGATTTTGTGATTTCAAGTGCTCCTATTCACCCCCCCCCTCTAGTCGCACGTCTCGGTCCTACAATTGGTATCAGAGCCGGTTAGGTTTCTTCATACCTTTACCGGTGAGAAACCAGTAGCGACTATGACTCACTCTGGGAAGATTCCGGTCCTTGGTTCCGATGGCTACTCCTACTGGAAGGGTAGGATGAGAGCTTTCTTGCTTAGCCAGGGCCAGGACATATGAGATGCTACTCAGAGTGCGAACTTTGTGGTGCTTCCAATTGCCCAGCGCACCACCCCAGCGATTGTGGCTCAGCATGAGGCGAACGCCAAAGCTGTTAACTTTCTCTTCTCAGGACTTGGTCCAGTTGATTATGAGAAAGTGAGCCATCTTGAGACTGCCCATCAGATCTGGTCCCTGCTAAGTGCACACCATGAGGGCACTGCTACTATCAAGGGTCGTCTCGTTGAGACTTACATGCGCGAATATGAAAATTTCATTCAGAAGCCTGGTGAGTCCATCGATGACTTATTTGGTCGTTTTCAATCGATCATCAACAAGTTGTGTGTTAACTCCAGTCCTCAGAGGATTCCATACATCGACCATCAGCAGGCTGTCAAGTTGCTGTATGCGTTGGACAGGAAGGTATGGGACATCAAGGTTAACTCAATCATTGAGTCTGAGGCCTATGACACAATTGGAGTGGAGACTCTTTACAGCAAGCTCAAGGCCACAGAGCTTGGCCTTGGCTTCTCCCTCCAGTGAGGCCGTTTCTAACCCCCAGCTTCACAACTTTTCGTTTTCTGCTCTTATGTCTGTTACAGAGGAGCAGTTTGCGTCACTTGGGGATGATGAGCTTTGTCTGGTGTCTAGCCGCTTTCAGCGCGCCTATGACAACCGGATGAGCAAGAAGAGGGGCGAGAGGCCCAAGTGCTTCGAGTGCGGAGAGGTCGGCCACTTCATTGACGAATGCCCAAACAAGCAGAACGACTACTACAAGAAGGGCAAGAGCCACTCCCGCGACTCCCACAAGTACCACTCTGGCAAGCGTGACCACACCAAGCACCGATCCGGCAAGATCAAGAACTTCCGGAAGGCTTTCAAGAGCTACCAGAAGGACAACCAGAAGCGGGACAAGGCCTTCTTCGCTGAGCTTGGTGGTTTGTGTGGCGGATCGTCTTCCTCCTCCTCGTCTTCGTCAAGCTCAAGCGATGAGGAGATCGTCACCAAGCAGGACAAGAGGAGGGATCAAGGCGGTCCAGCTGGACTCTGCTTCGTCTCCACCAAGTCCAAGCGCAAGCACAAGATGCACCGGAGATCCTTTTGCTCCATATCGCTTGAGGACAAGGACGACAAGGGCAATGACAATGACTCCTACGATGAAGAGGTAACTCCTGAGTAAGCTGAAATTCTTGAGATGTTGGAGTCAAATAGTCGTGAGTTGAAAGCCCAGGATAGGTTGTTGGAGAAGGCAGCCAAGAAGCTGCAGAAGCAGAAAGCCAAGTTGGCTGATGCTTTAGCTGAGATAGAGAGGCTGAAGAGTGTGTCAGCCCAGCCTAGTGAGGCTGAGTGTCCTACCTGTGAGACTTTGATGAGAGATCTCTGTGAGCAGAAGAGCAAGTATGCTCATCAGGTAGAGGAGATGGATAGGCTGAAGGTAGAGTTAGACAAGCTCCAGTCTAAACTGGATGAGCCTATTTTGAGTGATGTGACTGAGTGTGAGATGTGCCCCCACCTAGCTGTTGACATAGCTGAGCTGAAAGTGAGGTGTGAGGGACAGCTCAAAGAGTTGGAGGAGCTTAGGGCTAGACCCACGCTTTTGGGTGCGTGCATGGTCTGTCCTACCTTGGAGAGTGAGCTTGTGCAGTTGAGAGGTGACCTTGAGATGCTTTTAGCATCCCCTGACACTTGTGAGAACTGTCTCACTCTGAGGTTGATGTTGGTGGATAGGGATGCCACCATTAAGAAGTTAGAGAAGTCCGCTTTCCCTATTCCCTCTCTAGACTGTCCTACTTGTGCTGACCAGACTTTAGTTCTGAAGGATCTGAGAGAGGAGAAACAGACTTTGGTTGACGAGAACAACCGGTTGAGAGAGGTGCTAAGTTGGATGTATGCTAGAGAGCCCCAACTTAGGATGATCTTGGAGAGCACCAAGAGAGCTGAGGGTGATATGAGTGGACTTGGGTTAGGAGAGTGTAGTACTTCGGGTGAGAAGAAGAGTTCCCCAATTAAGCTTAAGACTGCCTCTCCTCAGCCTAGCCCTACTGTCGATGGGGTTTACCATGAGCCTCTCAAGGCTGCCCCAAAGAAGCAGTTCTGGACACCCAAGCCCTCACAGGCTAAGCTGGACAGAGTAGTGACTGAGATTCTCAAGCCTCCAGTGAGCAAGGAGAGAGTCCAGTAGCCTGTTCGACCCAAGGCTCAGCCTTAAACCCACTCCCAAGAGGCCTGTCTACCACTGTGACTTTTGCCGGAGGAATGGCCACTTGGAGGAGTTTTGCTTCAGGAGGAAGCGAGTTGAGAGGCAGGAGAGAGCCTGGGGGAACCAGGATCAGTTCTACCAGGGTGGTAGGCAGCATCCTCCCCGTCGCGGTGAGATGAGAGACCGCTTTGCTGGTGAGAGAGGAGGCGGCTTTCAGGCCCGTGTTCCTAGTGGAGAGAGACGCTTTCCCGGTCGAGCTCCTAGTCATTTTCAGCGCGGCCATGGATCTTCTGACCGAGGCTTTGGAGGTAGAGGGTTTGAGAGCTCACGCTTTAGAGATCGTGGGTACCCTAGGTAGACGTGGTGCTTACTTTGACTGTGCTTACCCCACTTTTGAGCAGATGGCTCAGCACTAGGTTCAGCAGTTACACTAACCCCAGTGCCGGACCATTTGCTCACTCTCGCTTTCCTTGATTTTGCAGGATTGAGGCCTGGAGGACATATGGATCATGGACTCCGGCTACTCTAAGCACATGACAGGGCACCGTAGATGGTTCTCCAGCCTCAACCCCGTGAGCACCAAGGAGTACATCACACTCGGGGGTAATGGTCAAGGTAAAGTGTTGGGTGTTGGTTCTGTTGCTCTTTCTGGCAAGCTTTCCCTAAGAGAAGTTGCTTTGGTGAGGAATTTGGGGGTTCAATTTGGTTTCTGTCTCGCAACTTCTCAAGGAAGGGTTTGAGGTTCGTTTTAAGGAGGGTTCTTCTTGTGTGCTTGATGCTAAAGGAAAACCTTGTTTGTCGGATTTTGCCCTATGGGCAGGTTTTTAAGGTTGACCTTACATCTGTTTCTGGCCCTCCTCGGTGTTTGGTTGCTAATCCTTCTGCTGATATTTGGAAGTGGCATAGGAGGCTTAGCCATTTGAGTTTTGATCTGCTAGCCAGGTTGAGCTCGATGGATCTGATCCGAGGATTGCCCAATTTGAAAGCAGAAAAGGACTTAGTATGCCACCCCTAGTCGTCATGGCAAGATGGATGCCGCTTCTCATGCACCTCTCAATCAGGTGATGACTTCTTACTCGGGTGAGCTGCTACATATGGACACGGTTGGTCTTGCTCGGGTACAGTCGGTCAGTGGGAAGTGGTATGTGCTTGTAGTTGTGGACGATTTTTCTCGCTATTCGTGGGTGTTCTTCCTGGAATTCAAAGATGAAGCTTTTGGTTTTGTTCGGGATCTGGTCTTGAGGTTAAGGAATGAGAGTCATAAAGCCATGAGGGCTATCCGCAGCGACAATGGCGGAGAATTTCGTAACTCTCATTTCAAAACCTTTTGTTCGTGACCTTGGTCTTGATCACCAATTCTCATCTCCTTATACCCCACCGTAGAACGGTGTTGTGGAACGAAAGAACTGCACACTTGTAGAGATGGCGCAGATGATGCTTGATGAGCATAGGACTCCGCGACGCTTTTGGGCTGAGACTATGAACACGGCCTGTTACATCGCCAACCGCATTTTCCTACGGGCTTTCTTGGGAAAGACTTCGTACGAGCTACGGTTTGTTAGGCAGCCTAGCGTCAAGCACCAGCGTGCATTTGGCTGCAGATGCTTTGTGCTAAAAAAGGGGGTGCATTTGGATAAATTTGAATCTCGCTGCTTGGATGGTATTTTTCTTGGATACGCCTATAGATCTAGGGCATATAGAGTGTAGATCCTTGATACTAGACAAGTGGTTGAGACCTGTGAAGTTTCCTTTGATGAATCTATGCCTTGCACAACCCCTGCATTTGAGCTTTCAGGTGATGATGAAGAAGGCGCTCCCATCTTTGAAGATGAGGAAGGCTGTAGTAGATGCTGGTGATGCAGGAGCCACTGCACCGGCTGCAGCTCCTGCCCCCTCTGCTACGAGCTCTGAAGATGAAGGAGGACCCTTGCCTACGGCTTCCTCCTCACTCCCCCGACCACAAGCTCGAGCAGATGTTGGCCCCAGCTGAGGACGCAGGGGAGGTGACCTCCGAGATTGTTCCATCTCGGCTAGGTCTAGCGGGATCACCCTCCAGACAGGATGATTGGAGATCTACACCAGCATGTCACACGCTCTTCGGTTAACTCTCTAGCCTTTTTTCTGTCACTCCAGCATTTGTTGCTTCTTTCGAACCCCAGGATGTGTCACATGCATTGTCTGATCCTAGTTGGGTGAACGCCATGCATGAGGAGTTGGAGAACTTTGAGAGAAACCATGTCTGGGATTTAGTTGAACCTCCACCAAACTGCCACCCAATAGGAACCAAGTGGGTTTTCAAGAACAAACAGGGTGAGGATGGGATGGTTGTGAGGAACAAAGTGAGATTGGTCGCCCAGGGGTTCTGTCAGAAGGAGGGGATAGATTATGGGGAAACCTTTGCTCCTGTAGCTCGTTTAGAGGCTATTAGGATTTTGCTTGCCTTTGCTGCCTCTAAAGGCTTCAAATTGTAGTAGATGGATGTCAAGTCAGCCTTTCTAAATGGCTACATAGAGGAGGAGGTATATGTGAGACAACCTCCTGGCTTTGAGGGTGCCAAGTTTCCAGACTGGGTGTATAAGTTGAGAAAAGCCCTGTATGGTTTCAAAGCAAGCGCCTAAGAGCTTGGTATGCTAGGTTGAAAGCCTTTCTGCTCAAGTCTGGTTTTGTGATGGGTTCAGTTGACAAGACCTTGTTTCTGTTGAGTCGTGGCGGTGACACCCTTCTAGTTCAGATATATGTTGATGACATTATCTTTGGTGGCTCATCTCACGCTTTGGTGTCTAAGTTTGCTGAACAGATGAGCAGTGAATTCGAGATGAGTCTCATGGGTGAGCTTTAGTTCTTTCTCGGGCTTCAGATCAAGCAAGGCCCAGAAGGAACCTTCGTCCATCAAGCCAAGTACACGAAGGACATTCTAAGGAAGTTTGACAAGGGAGATCTCAGGCCCATGGCGACTCCCATGTCAACACAGACGGCTCTTGATGCTGATGAAGGAGGGGAGGTGGTGTACCAAAGAGAGTACCGAGGGATAATCGGCTCACTTCTGTACCTGACGGCGACTAGGTCGGACATTCAGTTCGCGGTCTGCCTCTGTGCGCGTTTTCAGGCCTCACCAAGGCTATCACATCGTCAAGCGGTGAAGCGCATCTTCAGGTACCTGAAATACACTCCTGAGCTTGGACTTTGGTTCTCTTTAGCTTCGTTGCTCTCTCTTAGAGGGTATTCGGATGCTAACTTTGCGGGTTGTCGGCTGGAGCGCAGGTCTACTTCTGGCACCTGCCAATTTCTTGGTTCTTCTCTTGTCTCTTGGTCCTCACGCAAGCAATCTAGCATAGCCACTTCCACCACAGAAGCTGAATAGATTGCTGCTGCTAGTTGCTGCTCCCAGCTGCTTTGGATGAAGTCCACCTTGAACGACTTTGGTCTCAGTTTTAGGAAGATCCCTCTCCTTGTAGACTCTACTTCTGCTATTTCTGTAGCTAAGAACCCTGTCCTGCACTCCAGAACCAAACACATAGACGTGAGGTTTCACTTCTTGAGAGATCACTATGAGAAGGGAGATATAGACTTGATCCATGTAGATACTAAGAACCAGTTGGCCGACATCTTCACCAAGCCCTTAGACCTGAGCATATTTGCTCGCTTGCGGGGGGAGCTTGGTGTTTGTTACCCCTTTTAGGTTGGGGTAACTTTGGTATAGTTTAGGTTTTTCTTTGTTTTTTCTTTCTTTGCTTCTCTTTGCTTTTCTTGCATTTTGTCTCATACCATGCAGTGCATTGTAACATATGCATTTTCACTTTCACTAGCACTAGAGCTCTTCTGGTATGACAAGTTAGTACTTGCTTGTGCTAGATTGTACAGTTGCTTGCATGATCATGGTTGGCTAAGCTCCTTGAATCTGTCTAATATCTTTTGTGAGCTCAGTCACTTTTGTTTCTTCAAAATCAAAAACCATGATCACCACTTGACTTGGCTACCTAGCATGTGTAGGAATGTTGAATGCTATGCTATCTTTTCATGCTTGGATATGCTAGTCGTATGCCGGTGTTACACTGATGCCTAAGCATTTATGGCACCTTGTTCAAATCTAAAATCTGAATGAATGTGGTTTACAAGTGGTGTCCTATGAGCTAAATTGAAATGATCCAGGAGGGTTCACTTGTCACACTGATCTAGTTTGAGATATCTTGCCTTGCACTATGGCATGAACTTGGACTAGGCCGTGTATGACCAAAACCTTGTCTTAAGCTTCTGATGGTTTTCTGAACCTAGGCTTGACATTGGTTGGTAAGAAGTGGCAACGACAAGTGAATAACCCCTGGCACATGATCTGATTTGCTTGAAGTTCACAATTGCTAAATCTGAAATCTGCAAGTCTCTAAACTGCTTATGGCTTGTTGTAGATGCCTTGGTTGAGAGTAGCACACCTTGTATGTTTTGCTAGCATCTTGCTATTCATGCCTATCTTGCTAGATGCTATTCATGTTGGTGATGCTCTCTTTTCAACAACTTTGAAAAACATGCTCCTGATCTGTATAAGATAGATTCAATTGAGCTTGTTTGCATGCTTCCTTGCCCTCACTTACTCTGTATGCTAGAACTTGTATTTACTAGCTTTTCATCCCTGCTGAGCTCTTCATGGTACACTTCATGCATTTCATGCCATGTTTTGAGGGGGAGTTGTCCATATCAGGGGGAGTTGAGTTCTATGAACCCTTGATGTGTCCATTGTCAACAAGGGGAAGAGATGTTGACTCTTGAGGAGTGAGAGATGTTGGACAAACGGGGAGGACTCTGTAGAGATCTAGTTGAGGGGGAGTTTGAGTTTTTAGCATGCTCTTGCATCGGTGTGTTGAGCCTTTTGCCTCTTTCTGGAGGAGCCGATGTTTTGCCTTAGCATGATTGTGTGGAGCCAGTTTGCCTCTTTCTTGAAGGGTCATGCTTTAGTTTGATCGACTGCGTTGAGCGGTTTCCCTTGTCTTAGGGGGTCGATCTTTGGCTTTGTTTTTGTTGTCTCAATTTGCCCTTTTCTGCCAGTATTTGGCCCTTGGGCATCTTGAGCAACTTCTTCTTTTTCTTATTTCTTTTTGGTTTTACGTTTTTCTTTTGTCTTTGTTCTATTTCAGGTTACAGGTTGAAGGTGTTGACAATGCACTCATCAAGGGGGAGATTGAGAGGCAATGGACCGGCTCCATTGCCTCTGGAGTGATGAGTGATTGTCAACAGTAGCAAGACCCAGAAGGACTTGGGCACAAGACCTCCGATGGACAGGAGGCCCTCCGATGGACTGGAGGTAGAGGAAAGTCCTCCGAAGGACTGGAGGCACACTAGGCGTCTATCTCCTATGGGAGTTCGGTATACGGAGGAGCGGCATGGCGACGGCAGGATTAAGTCCTCCAAAGGACTGCGAGGCTGCCTCGATGGACAGGGGATGCCGGGCGCCACCGCGGTGCTCCAACCCGAATGCGTGGCGCGAAGGCGTGCGAGGAAGGCTTTGGCGGCTTCGGCTCAAAACCGTCACCCAAGCTACCCAAGCCTTGGTGAGTTGGGCCACGACTCGCCAAGATAGAGAAGATGGGCCAAATCCGGCCCAGGCGGTGACTTCCTAAAGTTTCCCGGTTTCTGACTTCAAAACCTGGGGCGGATCGCAGATTGGACTACTGGCCACGTGGAGAGCATCCGAGGATTGCGTGGAACTTACGAAGATCAAGACTTCATCGTGGTCGTCCGTCCCGAAATATCCTGTAATCTTTCATTTGAGTCCTTAGGGTTTGTCTAGCTGTAGGGACCTAAGTGCAAAACTGTCTAAATAGCACTCGGGTATAAATAGGTCCAAGGCAAGTCATTAGAAGTGCTCTTGGCTGCTAGGATTAGTCTTTACTTGGTGATTTTCGTCCTTAATCTTTGAGCTTCATTGTTAGGGAGGTTAGAGTAGGATTTAGTCTCCTAATCTCGAGGGAAGGAGAGGGTGGTTGCTTGGGACGAATTTATGCTTGTATGCTGAATCTTTAGACCCATCTTGGGCACTTAATCGAAGTAAATTCGTGCAGCAACCTTGTGTTCTTCTCCTCCCCCTCTCTCTTTGGTTTTTGGGTTCAATCTCTGCTTTTTGGGGTGTTTTTGTTGCGCAAGCTTGAATCCCTTTCTTTGCTGATGTTCTGTACTTGCTAGGACGTGGAGATCATGACTTAGTTCATCTCAATCCTGCTGGATTGCCACGAGCAAGCCTCTTTTGTGTTTTCCCCTTTCTTGCCCAAGGATGGCCATTTCACAAGATCTAAAATTCCCTCTGATTCCGCAGTAACCTTGAGTTGATCTTTTGGGAAGAGCTTTGAAATAGGGTCCAGATAACCTGTGCAAAATTTCGTGAAGTTTGGACAAGGTTTGATCAAGTTTGGATTTGAAAACGTCTTTTCTGCGACCCTACCGGACCATCCGGCAGAGGCCACCAGACAGGTCGGTTCCTCCGGATAGTCCGGCAGTGCCCACCGGACAGTCCGGCGTGAGGCACTGTCCGAGCAGTGCCACCGGACAGTCCAGCATCAGGCACCGGATAGTCCGGTCCCACTGGACATTCTGGTGTTGGCCACCGGACAGTCCGGTCCTGCCAGGGAGCTGCTGTGTTCTTCCCAGTTTGGTTTTTCCACTGTGATTCTGCTACGGATTTTCGCATTCCTCCTTTAAGACCATTCTCTTTGCTTACTGTGAGTCAGGGAGACGCACCTCGGTGCGGTGAGTGTCTTGTGGCAGTTATTGCAAAATCCGTTGCTCCACTGTCATTCTTGGTCGGATCTTGAGCTTTCTTGCATTGGTGCGTATCCTCACAGTGGACGGCACCCTTGTGCTGCTAGGCACGTATCTGTTAGTGGACGGTGCTTAGTTTCGGTTACCACTTGGGGTTTGTGATTTTGTGATTTCAAGTGCTCCTATTCACCCCCCCTCTAGTCGCATGTCTCGGTCCTACATCCATCGAACCTGAGACAAAGCTTGCTTGCTCATTCACTCCATTCCCTCACTCTCCACTCTCTTGAGCTCAAATCCTCCATAGATCTTGAGTGAGAGTTTGTGAGATCTTGAGAGTGCATCGAAGACTCCATGTTCATCCTCCTCTCTCTCTCTTGTTCTTTGTGAGCTTTGGTGATTCTTGAAGCAAACTTGGTGGACTTGTTACTCTTGGAGCTTCGTACTCCTAGACGGCTAGGCGTCGCCTGTAGAAGCATCCGTCTCATGTGGATTACTCCGGGAAGTTTGTATTACCCCTAATAGTAAGTGCCTCTCCGCCGGTCTTTGTGATTGGGGAGAAGAGGACATCCTTTGTGGGTTCCTCGACAACGAGGACGTAGGGACGCCTTTGTGGTGTGCCCGAACCTCGGGATAAATCCTTGTCTCGTGTGCTTTCTTGTGGTGCTTGTATTCTTGGTGTTCATATTGTTCTTGAGTATACTCATCGTATTCTTGGCAAGTTTGGTGTGGATCTATCTTGTGTGTAGGTTCCAAGGCTAGCCCCTCTCAGATCTACAAGAACAACCTTCAAGGAACCTCTAGAAAGAATCAGTATCAAATTTACTTGCATAGATTTAGAGATCAATTCAAGATTCCTTTTTCCCACCAGCTGAACCGGTGAGCATCGGTTCAACCGGTCCGACTAGTTGAACCAGTCCGCACCGGTCCAACCGGTGGGTCACTGACTTCCGCTCTTTTAGTTTGTATAATTTTTCAGTTTAGCCTATTCACCCCCCCTCTAGGCTACTTTCAATTGGTATCAGAGCCTAATTCTCGTGATTTGCGCTTAACAGCGTGAGGAATGTCGACCGTAGCCGAATCGTCCCGCGCCAAAGGTGAGAAAGATGCCCCCATCTATGAGGATGATCTTGTCTCCATTGATCTCAGCTCCGACTCAGAAAAAGAAGAGGAGATTGAAGATGAGGCACAAAAGGAGATGAAGAAGATGGCCAAGGAGATGGTGAAGAAAGCTTTAAAGAAGATGACCAAGAAGCTCATGGCAAAGATGGAAAAGAAGATAGAAAAGAAGTCGGAGTCCACATCTTCACAAAAGAAATCAAGATCCTCCAACAACAAGAAGTTCACTGAAATTCCTTTTGATTACTCGAGTTTGTCCAATACCTCTTCCAATTTTACTTCCGTACCCATTCGCAAGGCACCTATTTTAGATAGGTTAAACTATGCCGATTGGGCTTCCGATATGAAGATGCATTTAATCTCTTTGCACCCAAGTCTTTGGGAGATTGTGAATGTAGGTGTACATGTTCCCAAAGAGGGTGAAGTGATCACTCCCGAGTGGATGAAAGATCTGCATCGCAATGCACAAGCAGCCCGTGTTCTTAACAACGGGTTGAGTGAAGAGGAACGTCGTAAGGTCAAAGGCATGGAGATTGCAAAGGAGATATGGGACAAGCTCCAATTGGCTCATGAAGGTGACCGCAAGGGCAAGCTTGGAAAATTTGAGCTAGTGGAAGGTGAATTGGAGAACTTTGTCATGCTTCAAAAGGAAACACTTCAAGAGTTGTTTGATCGATTCATGACACTCATCAACAAGATAAGAGCTCTTGGGTGTGAAGAATGGGATGATGAGAACAAGGTTGCTAGAAGATTCCTTAGAGCTTATCAAGTGAAGAATTTGACCCTTGCAACAATCATTAGAGAACGTGATGACTTTGAGGCCATGGATGCTCATACACTTCTTGGAAAGCTCCAACAACATGAGATGACGGATCAAGCGGCAATTGCGGCCGCCGGAAGAATCCCGAATGCAATTGTGCCAAATGAAGGTGAAAGCAAGGGAGTGGCTCTCCAAGCCACAAATGAAGTGGAAGCTAGCAAGGCAAGGAAGAAGAAGAAGGTTGAAGAATCTTCAAGTGATGATAGCTCGGAAGATGAGGATCAAAATATGGCTATGTTCATCAAGAATTTCAAGAGGATGATGAGAAGTGGAAGCAAGTACAAGAGAAGATACGGTGATAAGTACAAGAAGGACAAGCACAAGAAGAGAAGATGCTATGAGTGTGGAGAGTTTGGACACTACATAGCCGATTGTCCCAAGAAGAAGGAAGAGTACAAAGAAAAGAAGAAAGACAACTACAAGAAGAAGCATGGCTACGCTCATGTGGGTGAAGAATGGGATTCGGATGATGAGAGCTCAAGCTCCGATGAAGAAAGGATAGCAAGCATTGCCATTCACAAAGCATCACCGGCCCCACGACTCTTCACCAACCTCTCCGACGACAACGAGGATGACTACACCCTCACTTGCCTCATGGCAAAAGCGAGGAAGGTACAATCCGATGACTCATCCTCTAGTGATGATGATGAACCTAGCCATAAACAAAAAATGATAAAAGAATTTGGGTTAAATGGCTACAACATAATCAACAAACTAATGAAGAAACTAGAGAAGAGGAAAATGACTCTTGAGAAGCAAGAGGACTTGCTTATCCTTGAAAAGGAAAGAAACCTTGCTTTAGAGAAGTCGTTGGCCGAGGAAGAGGAGAAGATGGAAGAATTGACTAGGGAACTCTCCCTAGCCAAGTCTACCATAGAGGAGAACGATGAAAATCTTGCTAAGGCAAACTCCTCCGTGGACAACCTAAAGAGTGCAAATGTTGAACTTCAAGAAAGCATATCAAGCTTAAATGTCCGGTTCAAGGACCTTGAAGTACAATATAACGCGCTTTGGGAGACCACTTCTTCTACTCCACCGGCTATCCTTGACTCTAGTGTCTCCAATAGCAAATGATGTAACCGATGTTTTGATCATGATATGGATGCTTGTATGGCTAACCTTGATAAGGTAGGGAAGTTAGAAGAGCAAGTGAAGTTGCTCAAGTTCATGGTGACAAAAGAGATGCACACAAACCAAGAAGGTTACAAGAAGGAACTCACCAAGTGTCAACCTCCCATACCAAACCGAGGGAAGAATGGGATTAGCCTCAAGGATGTGGTGAACCCAAGAGAGATCATAAATGGGAAGGAATGCCCTAAGTGGACGAAGGGAACAACATTGTTTGATGTGATGAACAAGATCCACTCACCTTCCTCGAAATCCTCCACATCACAAGAGAAGGTAAAGAAGGGCAAGCAAGCGATTGAGGAAGTCAAGTCAACTAAGCAAGAAGAAGCTCAAGTTCCTATCTCTAGATCTTATGCTTGTGATTATATGTTGACTTGGGACCATCGTGGTAAAATGGTTGTCAAGTATGTGGGTGCCTACACAAAGAAAACATTGATCAAACGGAGTGAGTGGGTGCCCAAGTCTCTTGTAACTAACTCTCAAGGACCCAAATCTTTTTGGGTACCTAAATCTAGAGCATGATTTCTTTTGTAGGAATACTCCTCCGGTGGTTTAAGTTGGGTGCTTGATAGTGGATGCACAAATCATATGACCGGAGAGAGAAGTATGTTCAACTCCTTGCAACTAACACGTGATTCACAAGAGATTGTCTTTGGTGATAGTGGCAAGGGTGAAGTTTTGGGTCTCGGTAACATTTCTATCTCAAATGATCAATCCATTTCTAATGTTCTATTGGTTGATTCGTTAAGTTACAATTTGTTATCCGTATCGCAACTTTGTGAGATGGGTTACAATTGTCTCTTTACGGATGTGGGTGTGCAAATCCTTAGAAGGGAGGATTCCTCTATTGCTTTTACGGGTCGTTTAAAGGGCAAACTTTATCTTGTTGATTTTACAACAACTAAGGTAACGCCTGAGACTTGTTTAGTGGCAAAATCCGATATGGGTTGGCTTTGGCACCGCCGACTAGCCCATGTTGGCATGAGGAACTTGGCCAAACTTCTAAAGGGTGAGCACATCCTTGGACTAACAAATGTTGTTTTTGAGAAAGATAGGATTTGTGGAGCATGCCAAGCAGGAAAACAGGTTGGAGTACTACATCCCGCAGAGAACATCGTGTCAACTACAAGGCCATTGGAGTTGCTACACATGGACCTATTCGGACCCGTTGCTTACATTAGCATCGGCGGTAACAAATATGGTTTAGTCATTGTTGATGATTTTTCTCGCTTCACTTGGGTGTTCTTTTTGCATGATAAGGTTGAGGTACAAGAAACACTCAATAAATTCATGACAAGAGCTCAAAACGAGTTTGAAGTGAAGATCAAGAAGATAAGAAGTGACAACGGTAGAGAATTCAAGAACACCGGAGTTTAAGAGTTCCTAGATGAAAAAGGGATTAAGCATGAGTTCCCGGCTCCCTACTTTCCTCAACAAAATGGTGTTGTGGAGAGGAAGAACCGAACACTCATCGACATGGCAAGGACAATGCTTGATGAGTACAAGGTTTTGGATCAGTTTTGGGCCGAAGCCGTCAACACCGCGTGTCATGCAATCAACTGCCTATATCTTCACAAGATCATGAAGAAGACTTCCTATGAACTCCTAACCAGTAACAAGCCTAACGTGTCTTACTTCAGAGTCTTTGGGTGTAAGTGTTTCATACTTAACAAGAAACCCAAAAGCTCTAAGTTTGCACCTAAGGTTGATGAAGGTTTTCTATTGGGTTATTGCTCAAATGCTCATGCCTATCGTGTCTTTAACAAAACCACTGGTTGTGTTGAAGTAGCGAGAGACGTGACATTTGATGAATCTAACGGCTCTCAAAAGGAGCAAGTTGACTCACATGTGCTAGATAATGAAGAGCCTCCATGCGAAGCAATCAAGAAACTTACTTTAGGTGAAGTCAAACCTCAAGCAAACCAAGTCCAAGACAATGGTGAAAATGAAGACGAACCATCCTTATCAATAAGGGTGGACCCTCACAAGCAACATGGTGACCAAGATCAAGGAAGAGCTCTTGGTGACGATCAAGAGCAAAGCCAAGATTAAGATCACAGCAATGGAGGGCCACATGTTAATCAAGCAAATGATAAGGATGGACCAATTCAACGACAAGATCAAAGACCTCACCCAAGAGTGCACCAAACTATCCAACGGGACCATCCCGTTGACAATATCCTTGGGAGTATCCAAAGAGGGGTAACTACTCGTTCTCGATTAGCAACCTTTTGTGAATTTTACTCGTTTGTCTCCTCCTTGGAACCTCTTAAAGTAGAACAAGCACTTGAATATCCAGATTGGATGTTGGCAATGCAAGAGGAACTAAACAACTTCAAACGGAATGAAGTCTGGTCCTTAGTGGAGAGACCCAATCAAAACGTGATTGGAACCAAATGGGTATTCCGCAACAAGCAAGATGAGCATGGCATGGTGACAAGAAACAAGGCACGGTTGGTGGCTCAAGGTTTTACCCAAGTGTAAGGCTTGGATTTTGGAGAGACGTATGCGCCCGTGGCAAGGCTTGAATCAATTCGGATCCTTATAGCCTTTGCCACGCACCACAACTTCAAGCTGTACCAAATGGACGTCAAGAGTGCCTTGCTCAATGGGCCAATCCAAGAAGAAGTATATGTGGAGCAACTGCCGGGCTTTGAAGACCCCAAGTATCCTCACCACGTCTACAAGCTCCATAAGGCGCTCTATGGGCTCAAACAAGCTCCTAGAGCATGGTATGAATGCCTTAAGGATTTTCTCTTGAAAAATGGCTTTGAGATAGGGAAAGCCGATTCTACTCTCTTTACTCGTAAATTCAATGATGATTTATTCGTGTGCCAAATATATGTCGATGACATAATATTTGGTAGTACTAACAAAGCTTTTTGTGATGAGTTTAGTAAGATAATGACCAAAAGGTTCGAGATGTCCATGATGGGTGAGCTCAAATTCTTCCTAGGATTCCAAATCAAGCAACTCAAGGAAGGTACTTTTCTTTGTCAAACCAAGTACACACAAGATATGCTCAAGAAATTTGACATGGAAGATGCAAATCCCGCCAAAACACCCATGGCACCAAACGGACACCTCGACTTAAATAGTGAAGAAGGTAAAAGCATCGACCAAAAGCGCTATAGGTCTATGATAGGCTCTTTGCTTTACTTGTGTGCATCTAGGCCCGATATTATGCTTAGTGTGTGCATGTGTGCAAGGTTTTAAGCTAACCCGAAAGAGTGCCACTCAGTGGCCGTTAAAAGAATCTTGAGATACTTAGTTCACACACCAAACCTTGGCTTGTGGTATCCCAAGGGCTCCACTTTCGATCTTCTTGGTTACTCCGATTCGGACTATGTCGGTTGCAAGGTTGATCAAAAGAGTACAACGGGGACTTGCCAATTCCTTGGTCGGTCCTTGGTGTCTTGGAGCTCCAAAAAACAAAATAGTGTTGCACTATCCACCGCCGAAGCCGAGTATGTTGCAGCCGGCGCTTGTTGTGCTCAACTACTTTGGATGAGGCAAACCTTGAGAGACTTTGGTTGTGAGTTTAGCAAGATCCCTCTCTTGTGTGACAATGAGAGTGCGATTAAGCTAGCTAACAATCCGGTGCAACACGCACGCACCAAACACATAGACATCCGCCATCATTTCTTGAGAGACCACGAAGCCAAAGGAGATATCGCCATCTGTCATGTGAGTACCGAAAATCAACTAGCCGATATCTTCACCAAAGCCCTTGATGAGGAAAGGTTTTGTGCTTTAAGGAGTGAACTAAATATTTTTGGATTCTCATAACGTGGTTTGATTCCCTGCACACACATTTGATCGTTTCTATTCGTAGAATTCTAGTCAATCCATGCTAAATCAAATAAATAATATGTTGGCTCTTTTTGGATCGTTGGATCCTAACTTGTGGAAAGTGACTATGGTTATGCATTGATTGTTTGTGGCTAGTCACCTGTACCCAAGTTTCTCTCAACATTCTTTGTAAAAATATCTTTGAAAATCCCTTCAAAATTCCCCTCAAAAATGGATTTATTTCCAGTCTTTTTGTGTCTCACTGGTTGGCCCACCGGTCGGACACCTCCAACCGGTGTGCAGGCTCTGCTGGCCTACCGGTTGGACCACCGGTTCAACCGGTGGGGTGGCCTCCAACCGGTCAGCGGGCTCTTCTGATCTACCGGTTGGACCACCGGTTCAACCGGTGGGGAGGCCTCCAACCGGTCGGCAGGCTCTGCTGTCCAACCGGTTGGACCATCGGTTCAACCGGTGGGTGGCCTCCAACCGGTCGGGCACTTGTTTCACGTGTGAGGGAGTCCTTTTCTTCTTTGTATTCCTTCTCTCCCTCACATCTGCCCGCACCCGCTCGTGACTCCTCCACCCTGCCCTTAGCCAGCGCCCCCGCCCCTGCCCAGCCCCACCGCCCTCGCTCCCTCCTAGCACCGCCGCCCTCCCCGGCCCCGCGCCCCTGCGCGCCGCGCGCTGCGCGCTGCCCCCGGCCTCCGCACCCCACCCTAGAGGCGCCCGCACCCCTGCGCGCCGCACACTGCCCTGGCCCTGCCCCTCAGCGCGCCGTGCGCCGCCCCACCCTCCACCCGCGCCCCCACCGTGCCCTGCCCCACCCCGTGCCTCCTGCCCTCAAATCCGACCCCGTCGCCGCCCTGCCTCTCCTCCTTGTGATCCTGTGGTTTCACGTTGTGTTGAAGCTAGTTCTTTCCGTGGGAAACGCTCATCTTTTAAGGTATAATCCTCTCGATGCCCGATCTACTTTTCTACTCCATTCTAGATTGATTCCCTTGGTAGAAAGGTCACATTGTATCTCATTAGCATGGATCTACAAGGGTGTGAAGTTTGGACGATTGATTCTCAAGTTTCACACACTCTCGTCGTGCCATTGCCCGACCGGTGCCACCGGTTCCCCACCGGTGCCACCGCTGGGGCATTTTGCTCTCCGGTTTATCCTCCTCTTTTGCAAAATGTTTTTACTTAAACATATATCCTAAACCTAGTGCTATATCCTTTTATTAGGCTTTTGTTCACCATGCCTCGATATGGAGATGATGATTCCAGTGACGGTTCCAATGGCATTCAAGCAGATCTTCCACCCTCTCCTCCACGTCGCAATCCCCCACGCAGCAAAGACGTGGCTCAATCATCTCGTCAACCGCAAAAGAAAAAGGTGTCTGGTAAGAAGAAGAAGCAGGGTCCAGTATATGACAGTGAGCATGACCTTGAATCCCCTCCTTCTGATGCCGAAGTCCTTTCCAATCTTGTCTTGACTGATCCAGATTGCGCACCTCATGTAGTAAAGTTCGTTGGTCACCAACCGAAAGGCAAAGCCGACAGAATCAGGGAAGCCCGGTACACTAACCCGCTCCTTCGCACCAAGGCTCAGGTTTATCAATGATCACCGCTTTCACAATGCTTTGCACGTAGAGTTTTATTAGAATGTGAAGGCCAGAAACAACACGGTGATTGGGCAGCGGTATATTGATCAGGAAGCTTGTCGCAAGATGAATGATGCCCATCTTAATCAAGCACTTGATGCATTGGAACCTCATGGGTTGAGGCATATCTTGGAGTTCAAATGTGATTGGAATGTTGAGGCGATTGCACAATTCTACTCCACTCTTGGGATCACTGACCCCGATGAGGCAGCCGGTACTCCCGCTTCCATGAACTTTCTCATTCAAGGTGTTCCCTATCGTTGCAGCTATGAGAAGTTTGCTAAAATTCTTGGTTTTGATAAGAGGGATCTTGACCAAAACTCTCTTCATGACTTCACATTTCCCCCCAAGAATTATTTGAGCAGTATTCACTATGATCCAGTCAATCATCTTTGGGAGACCTCTAACATGAAGCCATTCTACCGCTACCTCAACTCACTTTTCCGGCAAACTCTTCTTCCCAAGAGCGGTAACGAGTTCAATGTGCTTTCATACAGTCAGAACCTTCTTGTGTACTTCAATCCCCAGCATCGATATACTTTCAGTTGCTTTGATCTTATTTGGAAAGAGATCCTCAATGTCTCTTGGGATTCGAAGAAGAGTTTGACCCATGCTCCTTACATCATGTGGATGATTGAGGTAGTCACCAAGTTCCGTTTCCAGCCAACTGTCAAGCATCTGCCTTACAGGCCCAAGCCTATTACAGATGCTCCTTCCGCCGCTCCTCAGGCTCGTCGTGCTCCATCACCTCAGTCTTCTTAAGGAGGAGTATGAATGCTATTTTCAAAATGTGCCGCTCCACTTGGAATGATGTCATTGAGATTCGGGAACAGCTTAAGAGGCACGCTGCTGGACAGCCTCTTGCACCTATGTCACCTCTCCATTCCTCCACAGATTCAGTTCTTCCAGAGACTCTTAACAACTTTCATCGTCAAGAGTTTGGTTATGGTTTGGACGACGATACTCCCAGCGGCACAGCTGATGAGGCCGAAGAAGAGCCATCTCAGACTCACTTTGATCAGCCCTAGAGCTCCTCTCAGGCACCTCATACCCATCCCTCGGGGTCCTACAGATATCCTTTTCAAGGTCACATGCCTACTCCACAAGATCCGAGTTGGAACGATTGGCCGGCATCACCACCTTCGTATCGTCGTGACGGATGGTAGTATCTCTTTCTTTTGGTGCTTGTTGCCAAAAGGGGGAGGTTGTGAGTGTTGCTTATGAGAGACGAGTGTTTCTCTCTAGTTATCCTATCTCTGTATCCTTGGTGGTTGTATTGATCTACGTATGGTGTGTGTGAGAACTTAATTTGAACTTGTAATAATTCTCTAGTTGGCACGTTTGCTACTTATTTTGTTATGAACTCTCTTGTGTAATCCTTATGGTTGTTGGTCATTGTTTATGGTGTACTGTGGTCTTATCCCTTTTCTTGAAGTGTGCATCATGTCATGTGCATCACGAATTTTCTTATGACACCTATTTGTGCACCCCTCGAGTAAAAAGACATGATGTGGCTTTCACTTTCCCTTTACGTGTGCATACATTGGCTTTTGAAGCCACAAGATGAAAAATATTCCATGCACAAATTTAGGGGGAGTCACATATGTATTCTTACTCAAAAGTCACATATGCATATAGACATACTTTGTGAGCAAGAAAAGAGACCCCTCATTTATTTGAAGCAAAAGAAAAGCGGTTGAAGCTCTATGGTTGAAGATTAAATAGATTTGCTAATTTATCTCTTGAGTATAGGAACCACCGTTCTATCAAGGGGGGTCCAACATGAAGTGCTACTAGAATCATAAAGCTCACAAAGTTCATTAATCTCCACACATACAAATGTCCTAGCCCTAAAGTCTCCATTAATCTCTATGAGCTTGCTTGCTCATTCACTCCATTCCCTCACTCTCCACTCTCTTGAGCTCAAATCCTCCATAGATCTTGAGTGAGAGTTTGTGAGATCTTGAGAGTGCATCGAAGACTCCGTGTTCATCCTCCTCTCTCTCTTGTTCTTTGTGAGCTTTGGTGATTCTTGAAGCAAACTTGGTGGACTTGTTACTCTTGGAGCTTCGTACTCCTAGACGGCTAGGCGTCGCCCGTAGAAGCATCCTGTCTCGTGTGGATTGCTCCGGGAAGTTTGTATTACCCCTCATAGTAAGTCCCTCTCCGCCGGTCTTTGTGATTGGGGAGAAGAGGGCATCCTTTGTGGGTTCCTCGACAACGAGGATGTAGGGACGCCTTTGTGGTGTGCCCGAACCTCGGGATAAATCCTTGTCTCGTGTGCTTTCTTGTGGTGCTTCTATTCTTGGTGTTCATATTGTTCTTAAGTATACTCATCTTGTTCTTGGCAAGTTTGGTGTGGATCTATCTTGTGTGTAGGTTCCAAGGCTAGCTCCTCTCAGATCTGCAAGAACAACCTTCAAGGAACCTCTAGAAAGAATCAGTATCAAATTTACTTGCATAGATTTAGAGATCAATTCAAGATTCCTTTTTCCCACCAGCTGAACCGGTGAGCATCGGTTCAACCGGTCTAACCAGTTGAACCGGTCCACACCGGTCCAACCGGTGGGTCACTGACTTCCGCTCTTTTAGTTTGTATAATTTTTCAATTTAGCCTATTCACCCCCCCTCTAGGCTACTTTCACCGTCTTAAGCACCACATAAGCAAACACAGAAAAATTGGCATTCACAAGCATAGTGAGAACGTCGGTGTCATGACGTGCAGTCGATAGCTGTGTGGCACATGGGCAGACAATGACTGGTGGCACATGTCATGACCTGACAAGTATCATGACCAGAAAGAAGAGCAGAAAGCATTACAGGGAGCAAGTTTGGAATCAGCATTCAGTGTAGGATCCAAGCTTGGGGGAGAAAATTATCTGGCATTTGACAAGCTTCTAGAGAAACAACCAAAATTTCCAAGCCAACAAAGCAGCACTTAAAGGATGTCTGCTATATTAACATTCCATTAACCAACCATGGAGCGAGAACCTGATGTACCTACTGTCTACCGAGATGGAATTTTTAGCATCGATACTTCCAGCATCAATGAAGGTAACCCCCTCTAACAGCTATTTTCAACATTCTCTTTTTAGAGGTTGTCTTAAAATGCCTGTTAGTAAAAGCACTTGGAACAAAACTTTCATCATGCTAGGATCTTCTAGTATTGCTATCATGGTAGTATCATGGTAGCACTTGAAACCAAACTTTCATCTTGCTAAGATCCTATGACCATAAGATCTTCCAACAGTGCTATCATAGGTTAGCTTTTCCTGATCAATTAAGCTAGTCCTCTACTCTGCCCAACCTAGGAAAAATCTTGTTAGGTAGACAATTGCACATGTCGAATCCTAACATGCAGGGAAAAGGTAGAAGGAGGTTTCCAGAGATCATAAAGGAGGAACGAAAATGCCATCACGCCATCCACTCTCGATCTTGAGTATCTCTTCGTGCCATGATTGGACAACGTCTTCCACTGGAATCAAAATGAAGGCCAAAAACAAGCGTAAAACCGAAAAGAAAGAAGAAAAGAAGAAAGTTGCTCAAAATGCCCAAAAACCAATGACATCATAAGCATGGCGCAACATGAGTCAATGCACCAATGAGCCTTATTGACATCATAAGTGTTGGCGTCTCTTAGCCTTAATAGGTTTTACACCGCAAGCGCACGGAGACCGCTGTAGCCTTTCACCCAAAGTATTCCAGTATCGTATTTGTCCACAGGGAAGCGGCAGGCAACAGAGTATAATTGGATAAACTCAAACCGAAAGATCCGTAAACTTAAATAAAAGTACCGACTAGTAACTAGACAGGGGTAAATCAAGTAAAGATAGTTGTATGGTGGAAAAGTAAAATAAACTACCTAAGATACACGTAGAAAGGTATAGTTGCCTGGGAGGACAACGAGTGAGATCAAGTTCCCAAACTCTATTCTATTCGGCTGCAAAGACAATGTCATGGTTAACTAAAGAAACTCAAGTAAACAGGTCAGGGTCTCACGTCAAGCGAAATTCCGGCGCCCTCGAGGGGTCAAGGGGTAGATAGTAGACCACCGAAAGAGAACCCGGCTATCACCTACAGGGCCTACCGAACAAATGGGCCTGGACTAC
Source organism: Paspalum vaginatum (assembly GCA_030272315.1). Lineage (NCBI taxonomy): Eukaryota > Viridiplantae > Streptophyta > Magnoliopsida > Poales > Poaceae > Paspalum > Paspalum vaginatum. Next base: position 23,164,870 of record CM059013.1, read on the forward strand.
ACAGGCACACCACACGCTGTCACCGAGTGGAGCTACCAAGCAAATCTGTGTGGGTAGGATGGCACGATATACTAGTGCTCAAACGCTTTCACCACGAAAGTGATTGAGCACTAAAGCTCGCCCTTAATTAGAGGGTGAGAGCTCACCAGAGCCTGGCAGTACAGGTTGGATTATAGCACCGGCAAGAATAAGAAGACTTGAATAACTACGGTAACCACAGTCTAAGCCTAGCAAGTATGCAAAGAAAGGTACACCACACTTGCAGGAGATAGAAATAAAGTCAAGTAAATAAATTATACTGGAGATAAAAAGAGTACAAAGATACAAGAACTTTACCACAAACTCAGAGGGATCTCAGAGAACTCTGAGGCAAAGCTCGACTCACTCTAACTCCCAGGACTATCCTAACTACTAAGATGTGGAAATGGGACTCCCTAAGGTAGAATGTAGCTCTCTGACTTTCTCCACACCTTACAAATGAGCTCTCGGGGTCTATTTATAGGCTTGAAAGTGAGGGGGGTATTTGTAGGTGCACTAGGTCGGTAAAGGGGGTAGGTCGGTGGCCGGGCGGCCAAAGTCAGTGGCTGGGGGGCCACCCTACATGGCCGGGCGGGCCACTTGATACACCGACTTCGACGATCCAACGCTTGATATTGCTCCCCTAGGTCGGTTGACAGTTGAAACAGTTGTTGCACAAGGAAAATGCGCCGAGGGGTGGCCGGGCGGCCAAGGAATGTGGCCGGGCGGCCACATGTTTTCCTCTGATTGGATGCATGTTGTTCCCCTCGGATCCTTGTCATCATCAATCCTTATGCTAACACATTTTGACCCTTGGATATATTGGATGCTCTCATGTATGGTTGGATCTTCACCACTTTGTGTTTGTTTGTATGTAGGATCGATGATGTGGCAACTTGGGCACTCTTAGGGATGTGGCACATGCTGAGGTGGCCTTGCATGGCCTGAGGGGTGGCCGGGCGGCCACACCCTATGGCCGGGCGGCCATGCCCTTGCACCATTATTGCTCATCTTTGATCCTTGCGGTATTTTCAACCATTTTGTGTGCATTTTGGTACCTGCATCCAAATATTCATGTACACCTTGTGGAACTCATTAGTAGCAAGGTTAGTCCATTATTATTCACTTGTTTTGCTTCATTTGGTGGATAATTGATGGTTGATATCGTGAGATAACGACCGTCAACACCCCCCCAAGCTTAAACTTTTGCTCGTCCTCGAGCAAAGCTAAGACTGAAAGCAGATCAGGAGTTGCTGCAATATCGAAGATGAAGGAAAAGTCTTATATGAAACTCAATACTCAAACTCTTGCCCAAAGTAGTGAAATAATCGAAGCTCACCATATGCAATACCTGTGGTGCATCTTTTTGCTTACCTTGCCTTGGGTGGTTGAGAGATAGAACAACTTTATTGCCCGAGTAATTCTAACTCGTTCTGTTTGGATGTCCTTCTCGGGTGTTTTCAAGATTTTCGAAACAAAAGAAGCTTCCCCAAGAATACTCTTAATCGCTCAGAAGTGTTTCCTCACCAAGGGCCATGAGTTGGCCAACATATTCCTACACTAAGGCCTTTGTGGAGCTTTAGGTGGGGGAGAATGTGGCACACTTAGAATGTTTATTTTGCTAAGCCAAAGATTGGACCAAAGAGTATACTCTATCATTTCTTCTAATTGAACACTGGAGTATGAGTGGTGGCATAGAATGTCTCCTTCTCTTGATTTTCATCCTTTGTAGCCTTTTGTGGATTGGGGGGGGGGGTTATGGAGCCTTTATTTGTTTTTGCCATGCTTGAACTTGCATGCTTTTCATTTTGTCGTGCATTTGCATGCATTTTTTTCTTTCTTTTTGCCATGCTTTTGCATGCATTTTTTTTGCTCCATACCCTTACTCCTTGAATTTTGAAGGCTTAAGGAATATGAGAAGTATTTGGAGACTTTGTGGTGGATGCAAGGTCCGGGATGGATCACTTGCATTATTGTACTTCAGCTATCAATAGAAGATGATATTTCTACTCCAAGAGACTCAAAATTTGACAAAGCTCAGAACATCTCTAAGCAGCTCTTTCTAGCAGTTTCAAATATTTGAAGCATTTTTGGCTCTGGTAGGAATTTTCAACCAAGGGGAGCTTTATTTTGTTATTTTCAAAGATAAAGATATGAGATATTCATCTTACTAGGAACATGAAAGAATCATCCCACTTAAGTCATATCATCATCTCCCAATAACTTAGGCTTGTTATCGCAAATGGCATCCACAAGGTAAAACTTTTGGTTCACTTCTTTTTACTCACAAACTAGGAACTAAGCTAAGCATAAGTTGTCATGCAAGAATCAAACCATTCTCTTGATAGAGCAACTATTCATCATTTCCATAATGAAGCTAGCATGTGAATTTAACAATTAAGCATGGGAGTTGACCTTTTTTTTTTCTCTTTTTTTTGACATAAAACTAAACCAAGTGAAAAAAAGAATTACTATTTCTCAAACTCTTCATTAGGGTGACGTGGTACGTACCTTTTCTTTGGTCAGATTCTCCCCCCCCCCAAGATTCAATGAAGCTCAGTCGAGATAAAACCTTTGGCAGTTGTAGGACTGGCGGTTTTCCTGAGAATGTGAGAGTTTGGGCATGTTTTATTGGGAAACTTTATTAAGCACCTAAGTGCTTGCTTAACACCTAAGTGAGAAGGATTTGGAGAGTGGAGGTAGAAAGAGGAGTGGTCGGCCAGCCATAGGAGGTGGCCGGCTGGGCAAAATTTTTTTTAATGCAAAAGATAAAGGGAAGCTGAGTGAAGGAAAACATTTATGCAAAATGAAAGTTAAAAAATGAAGAATTTAAATATGCAATGGATTGCCAAAATTTAAATGCGACGGGAAATAAATATGCAGTTCGGTGATAATGCCAATTTACCTGTTGGAAAGGGTTTTCCACACCCTACCTTTCGGGATATCAAGAGGATGTAGGTAGGTGGGATTTCTTTCGTAGTATTTTGCACGGCGTTCTTCTGTTGTTAAGACTTGCATACTGGCGTCGACCATCTTTCCAGGAGCTTTGTCTCCTATTTCCTAGGCCTTCGAACTATCCTTTTTGAATTTTGCCTCTCTCCGTTCAGATTCTTCTTTCTGCCGGATGGCAGCCTCCTAGTCTGATTTCAAATGTGTGACGAGACTGTCCATCTTTTGCTCAGAAATGTCTTCATGGGTATAGGTCTTTGGCATATATCTCTGTGGTTGACATCAGAATGTCTTCACTTGGTTGCACTTCTCCACTTTCGGCTTGAAGGTGAATGTCTCCTTCATGCCGTTGATGTTGAGGTGGACTTCTCCAGCCCCGACATCAATACTTGCGTCTGTAGTACTCAGGAATGGCCGCCCAAGGATGAGCGGCGTCTTTGCATCTATGTCCATATCCAACACCACGAAGTCCACCGGTATGAGGAAATTCCAGATTTTCACCGGGACATCCTCAGCGATCCCTGCGGGGTGTCGTATGGATTGATCTGCGAGCTACAGGCACATGGTTGTGGGAGCGAGTGCAGCGTGATTGAGTTTGTCAAAGACCACTTTGGGCATAACACTGATGCTTGCTCTGAGATCACATAAGGCTTGACTGAAGACTTGGTTCCCAACTGAACATGGAATGGTAGGACTTCCAGGGTCCTTTTTCTTTTGTGGGGCCTGGTTGAGTATAGCTGCGCTACACTCTTGCAGTCATGTGCACAATTTCCGTTGATGGTAAGGGCTTCTTGTTGTTGAGGATATCTTTCAAGTATTTCGCATATGTCGGTACTTGCATAGCATCTAGCAGAGGTATGTTGACATATAATTTCTTTATAACCTCAACAAACTTACGGTATTGTTCATCAGTGGCAGCCTTCTTGTTGCGAGGAGGAAAAGGCAGCACCGTAGTGTCATAGAACTCATGCGGAAGCGTCTCCGGTGCTGTTTTCTCCACTGTTCTAGGTCTACTCTCAGTGTCATCCTTCTCTTCAGGGTTCGGTAGTCTTCTTCTTCTGCTCTTTTCCTGCATTGTTAGGGGTACTACGAGGATGTGGGGGGTCCTGTGTGGATTTCCCACCCCTAGTGGTGACTGCGTTTATGTGCTCTTTAGGAGGAGGTTCAGGCTATCCCGGCAGTTTACCCGCATTAACATTAGGTAAAGAGGCAGTCAACTGAGCTATTTGAGTCTCAAGCATTTTGTTAAAACTCAGTTGGTTTTTCATAGCACTATTAAAAGTTTCCATTTGAATAGAAATTGTTTCAAAAAGCTTATCATTCGCATGGAGCTTTTTGCTAATGCTATCATTCACAGCTCTTTGGTCAAACTGATTAAATTTATCAAACTGCTGTGAACTACTGGAAGGGTTACCTTGTCTGGAGAAAGGGATGTGTGGCCTTGAATTCCAGCCTGGTTGAGGACGATTCCTGTTGTTGAAGTTAGGATTATTGCCGATAAAGTTTGCGTCCTCCAGTTGAGTTCCAGAGCGGCCGTTCCTTGAATGCCCCGTGCTCTCACAGACTACGCGAGAGTTGAGAGCCTGAACTGGTGCGGTCTCTAGAGTATCTCCTAACTTTTTCAATATAAGGTCCATCTTGGCAGCAAGCATGTCGGTGCTGTCGATGTGATGGACACCACGGGATCGGGTGCTAGACCTCTCTTCTTTCCATCCTTGATTAGTGGTCATCTTGTCAATGAGTTCCTTGGCAGCTCTCACACTCAATGATAAGAAGGATCCTCCTGCGGCTGCATCTAGGTGCTCTTGTGCAGCACGATTTAAGCCATGAAAGAAATTTTGGATGATGAGCCATTGTTCCATTCCATGGTGGGGACAAGCCGCGATATACACTTGTAGTCTTTCCCAAGCCTCTGCCACCGTTTCATCTATGAGCTATTGGAAGCTCGAGATCTTGTTCCTCAGTGCATTGGTCTTTCCCAGAGGGAAGTACTTGGCAAGGAATGCGTTGGAGCACGTGTCCCATGTATTGAATGTTGCACAGTTGAGGTAGAACCACTGCTTCACCTTTCCGACAAGTGAAAATGGAAAGAGGCGTAGTTTGACGGCATCAGCGGACGCGCCTTTTATTGTGAATGTGCTGCAGATTTCCAGAAATTGCTGCAGGTGACTGTTGGCATCCTCTGTTGCTAGCCCGCAAAAAGGGATAGCTTGAACCATATGGATGACTCCGAGTTTGAGCTCAAAGTTCTCTCCTACTTGCACTTTTGGTCCTGTTGGGACATTGTTGCTAGATGGGACGGAGAACTCACGGATGGACTTTTCAGCCATGATGTTGATAAACGGAGTGCGACTTGTTGATGCAGTTGATTCAAGTTCCGTCGGTACAGGTATCTGCCCGTGAACAGTCTTTGAACGGACTCTCCTAAGCCGAGACTCTGGATTATTGTGGAAGTTTACCGGTAGGTCGAAACCGGTCATACACCTCTCTGTTGCATCCACAACAAAAACAACAAAGCAAAGTAAGCCTGCTAAAAACTAGTGGTAAATTTATAAAGTGTACAGGGTTCGAAATGAGATTATCAATTATATCTCAGCCTATTGCTTCCTCGGCAATGGCGCCAGAAAAGCTTGTTGGCGTCTCATAGCCTTAACAAGTTTTACTTCACAAGCGCATGGAGACCGCTGTAGCCTTTCACCCAGAGTATTCCGAGTATCGTATTTGTCCACATGGAAGCGGCAGGCAAGAGAGTATAATTGGATAAACTCAAACCGAAAGATCCGTAAACTTAAATAAAAGTGCCGACTAGTAACTAGACAGGGTAAATCAAGTAAAGATAGGTGTATGGTGGAAAAGTAAAATAAACTACCTAAGATACACGTAGAAAGGTATAGTTGCCTGGGAGGACAACGAGTGAGATAAAGTTCCCAAACTCTATTCTATTCGGCTGCAATGACTATGTCATAGTTAACTAAAGAAACTCAAGTAAACAAGTCAGGGTCTCGCATCGAGCGAAATTCTGGCGCCCTCGAGGGGTCAGGGGGTAGATAGTAGACCACCGAAAGAGAACCTGGCTATCACCTACGGGCCTACCGAACGAACGGGCCTGGACTACACAGGCACACCACACGCTGTCACCGAGTGGGGCTACCAAGCAAATCTGTGTGGGTAGGATGGCATGCTATACTAGTGCTCAAACGCTTTCAGCCATGAAAGTGATTGAGCACTAAAACTCGCCCTTAATTAGAGGGTGAGAGCTAACCAGAGCCTGGCATACAGGTTGGATTATAGCACCGGCAAGAATAACAAGACTTGAATAACTAAGGTAACCACAGTCTAAGCCTAGCAAGTATGCAAAGAAATGGTACACCACACTTGCAGGAGATAGAAATAAAGTAAAGTAAATAAATTATACTAGAGATAAAAAAAGTACAAAGGTACAAGAACTTTACCACAAACTCAGATGGATCTTCGAGAACTCCGACGCAAAGCTTGACTCACTCTAACTCCCAGGACTATCCTAACTACTAAGATGTGGAAATGGGACTCTCTAAGGTAGAATGTACCTCTCTCACTTTCTCCACACCTTACAAATGAGCTCTCGGGGTCTATTTATAGCCTAGAAAGTGAGGGGGGTATTTGTAGGTGCACTAGGTTGGTAAAGGGGGTAGGTCGGTGGCCGAGCAGTCCAAAGTCGGTCGCCGAGGGCCCACCCTACATGGCCGGGCGGCCACTTGATACACCGACTTCAACGATCCAACGCTTGATATTGCTCCCCTAGGTCGGTTGACGGTTAAAACAGTTGTTGCACATGGAAAATAGGCCGAGGGGTGGCCGGGCGGCCAAGGAATGTGGCCGGGCGGCCACGTGTTTTCCTCCGATTGGATGCATGTTGTTCCCCTCGGATCCTTGACATCATCAATCCTTGTGCTAACACATTTTGACCCTTGGATATATTGGATGCTCTCATGTATGGTTGGATTTGCACGACTTTGTGTTGGTTTGTACGTAGGATCGATGATGTGGCAACTTGGGCACTCTTAGGGACGTGGCACATGCTGAGGTGGCCTTGCATGGCCTGACGGGTGGCCGGGCGGCCACACCCTATGGCCGGGCGGCCATGCCCTTGCACCATTATTGCTCATCTTTGATCCTTGCTGTATTTTCAACCATTTTGTGTGCATTTTGGTACCTGCATCCAAATATTCATATACATCTTGTGGAACTCATTAGTAGCAAGGTTAGTCCATTATTATTCACTTGTTTTGCTTCATTTGGTGGATAATTGACAGTTGACATCGTGAGATAACGACCGTCAACAATAAGCTTGGTGCAACATGGGTCCGCACGCCATTGAGCCACCTACGACAATTGAAAAACGGCGTGTCAAGAGACTTATACAGGGTCAACGCCAATGATACACTGACAGTAGAAAAATGGCGTGACCCCATCCCAAAAGGTGGTAAAGGGTTCACCCTTGCCAAAAGGATGCAGAGGAGGCAACTCCGACAAATAACCACCTCCATCATTCCAGTGAATCTGTTTGGGAATACACAGCTGACCACGACCAAAACTGTCTCACATGGGAAGAATGTGAGACTTAAGGTAAAACATGATGTTGGAGCGGGAGCGGGAGATCCAACAATAGACATCCACCCATGGGAGTAGTATCATCAGATCAGATTTGTCTACAAATCAAATCTCCCGAGACTATGTAAATGGTCCAAACAACAACATTGAAAAAAACACAGCTACTCAAACAGCCTCGGATTTTGAGTTTGCAAACCTTAAACTTGACCAAATCTTCTTGGATCTTCACAAAATTTTGCACAGGCTATCTTAGCATATTCCAAAGCTATTGCCAAAAGATCTACTCAGAAAGATCAAGGGATTAGCTGGAATCTCAGATCTCGTGAAGAGGGGAAGATTCGGGCAAGAAAGGGGCAAACTCAAGATTGACTTGCTCGTGGAAATCTAGCAGGATAGAGATGTTCTAAGACATATACTCCTGCCATTGCCGTGCCACTCCTCCGTGTACCGAACTCCCATGGACGACCGACGTCGAGCATGCCTCTAGTCCTTCAGAGGACTTACATCTACCTCCCGTCCATCGGAGGACTTCCATCTACCTCCCGTCCATCTACCTCCAGTTCTAAAGCATGACCCCTCAAGAAAGATGCAAACCGGTTCAACACAGTCATGCTTAGGCAAAGCATCGGCTCCACTAGAAAGAGGCAAAAGCCTCAATGCACCGAAGCAAGAGTGCTGATGGTCGTTATAGCACTACCTACGACCATCAACTTTCCAAGAACATGAAGGAAAATACATCAAAGTGTAGACTAACCCTTGCTACTAACATAGTTCCACGAGTTGTGTTGAATATTTGATTGCAGTTGCAAGATCAGCCGAAAACATGTCAAATATGGCTATGTTAGGAAGGTCACCGACCAAGGGGCTAGGCCGCCCGGCCTTCCCCAGGCTGCCCGGCCTGTGATTGTGCCCAAATGAGCCCATCTTCGACCTGCAAGCACACTAAAGACGTGTCAACACAATTCCAACGCCCAAGCTGAGAACCCAACATGTTAACAACTGGAACGCTTGCCACCTCATCGATCCAGCACTTGGATTCATGAAGTCAGCAATCCGTGGGACTTTAATCTTGCGGCTAAGGAAGAAACACAAGTGGGATCCAATGGCTTGGGAGAAAGCACACATTTTAACTGCCAACCCCCATACAACCGACTTGGGGAGTGAAGATAGACCACAAGATGAAGAAAGGCGGTGGATCCGATGGTTCTCCAGGCCACTCGGCCTGGGGTAGGGCCGTCCGGCCTCCTACTAGGCCACCCGGCCTGGTAACCGCCTCCATAACCGCCATACCTACCCTATAAGACCCCTCACTCCCTTAGTAGCTATAAATACCCCCGAGCTCTCACTTGTAAAGTGTGGAAGTTGAGTGGAACACAATATTGTCTAGTTAGTAGCACTAGGATAGTCCTGGGAGTCAGAGTTGAGTCTGAGTCTTTTCCTCAGGGATTCCAGAGTTAGCTTTGAGTCTGGTAAAGCTCTTGTATCTTCCTATCTTTGTACTCTTGCTACTTTAGTATAATATACATTATTGATCTATCTTTCAGCTATACTTTACTTTATTTCTTACACTTGCCTAGTGCGGTGTACCTTATTGCATACTAGACCAAGGCTTAGGTTTGAGTTGTTCTTGAGTTATCTGAATCTTGCTAGGCTTGCCGGTGCTATAGGCTTTCCTTAGGCTCTGATCTAAGGCTAAGTCAGTCCTAACGGTCTAATCAAGGACTGGACTTTAGTGATCAAGTTCCCACTTGATCACTAGTTTAGCGTGCCATCTTACCCACGTAGATCTAGTTGGTAGCCCCTCTTAGTGATAGCATTAGGGAGCCTCTGTAATCCGTCCCCATCATTCGGTAAGCCCGTAGGCGTTAGCCAGTTGTCGTTTGGTTGTCCAACTATCTACCCTCGTGCCTCCTCGGTGTAGTCTGGAATTTCGCTTGACGCAAGATCCTAGTTCGTGTTTGGTTAACTCAGTTCAACCACGAATACTCCTCTGCAGTAGTTAAGGAATATAGTTTGGATATCTTAATCTCACTCGTTGTCCTCCCAAGCAACTACCTAGTTGTTTACTACTTTGGTCCCTGTTTACTCTTCCCACCATGCACTATCTTGTTATATCTTACCCTCGTTGTAAGAAAAGCTGGTGTTTATCTAAGTTATAGTACTATTTGAAGTTCGAACATATCATTCCACCAATTTTCCCTTGCTTCCCTGTGGTTTTTTATGATACTCGGAATACTCTGAGTGAAAAAGCTACAATGAATCTCTGTGCGCTTGCGGAGTAAAATCTGTTACGCTAAGAGACATCAACAAGCTTTTTCTTGCCCCGTTGTTGGGGAAGTAATTGGCAATAGAAGTTTGATTTCTTCGAACCTAGGTACCTATAACTCGATAACATAACGCTATTTCTTAGCGGGCTCATTTGCCTCTGTCTACTTTATTGTTGGGTTGACAGAGAGGTGTATGACCGGTTTTGACCTACCAGCAAACTTTCACAACAATCTGGAGCTGCTGCTCAGAAGGAGAGTCAGTCAAAACACAATCCACAGGTAGAGGCCTGTGCCATTATCCTTTGAGTTTGGATCCACAAGCACAAAGCAACCGACACCAACAATGGCTGTGCGTGAGAAGGCCATCCGTGACTTTTCTGTTCCATCCAGTAACAAGCTAGTCCATTTTGCGGATTGGCATCGGACTCCAGTAATTCCTAGAGATATGCAGTACATTCACCATCAAGGGTGCAACCACCGATGCTGTTCGACTTTGCCTTTTTCCATTCTCACTGATCAGGAAGGCAAAACAGTGGTTCTATCTGGACCGCGCAAACTTGGCAACTTGGGAGGCATGCTCAAATGCTTTCCTTGCAAAGTACTTTCCCTTGGGGAAGACAAGCTCACTATGGAACTGAATCTCGAGCTTCCAACAGCTCACTGATGAGACGGTGGCGGAGGCATGGGAAAGACTTCAAGAGTACATCGCCGCCTACCCCCACCACTGTATGGAAGAGTGGCTGATCATCTAGAACTTCTTCCACGGTCTGCACCGGACCGCGCAAGAACACCTCGATGCAGCCGCTGGAGGATCCTTTCTGTCCTTGAGAGTTGCTGCCGCACGCACTCTCATAGAGACGATGGCAAGCAACCAAGGATGGAGACAGGAGAGGGCGAACAATAAGCCCCGTGGAGTCCACCATATTGACTAGCACCGACATGTTTGCTGCCAAGATGGACCTCTTGCTAAAGAAGCTGGAGGATGCTCATGAAGCTGTGCTAGTCTAGGCACTGGATTCTTGAATGACTTGCGAGCATTACGGGAATACCAGCCATACGGGGAACAGCTGCCCCGAAAATCGATCGGAAGACGTAAACTTCATCAACAACAATAGCTTCAACAACGGGCCTCGTCCTCAACCATGTTGAAACTCTCGACCACACTTACCATTCTCTAGTTAAGGTACGTCTTCTGGCAGTTCCCAGCAGTTTAATAAAAATCCTTTCGATCAAAAAGCTGTGAACGATAGCATAAGTAAGAAATTCCTTGCGAACGATATAATTCTAGAAAACCTGTCGCTTCAAATGGAAACTCTTAATAGGGCCATGATGAACCAGTTGAGTTTTAATAAAATATTAGAAACTTAGATAGCTCAGCTTGCTACAGCTTTGCCTAGTCCAACTTTGGGTAATCTCCTAGTTCAGCCCGAGCCACCCCCGAAGGAGCATATCAATGCTGTAACAACTAGGGGTGGAAGGTCTACACAAGACCTCCCACATCCTAGGAGTGCAGGGAAAGAACAGGAGAAGCCAGCCGAACCAAAGAAGGAAGATCAAGTGGCTGAACCACAACCGGTTAAGGAAGCACCAAGTCGGCTCCACATGAGTTCTGTGACACCACCGTGCTCCCTTTTCCTCAAAGGCAGAAAAAGACCTATGTCGACGACTAGTTTGGCAAGTTTAGGGAGGTAATAAAGAAATTACATGTCAACATCCCATTGCTAGATGCGATACAGGTGCCTGTTGATGGTCATAATCTCATGATATCAACCGTCAATTATCCACCAAATGAGGGAAAACAAGTGAATAATAATGGACTAACCTTGCGACTAATGAGTTCCACAAGATGTACATGAATATTTGGACGCAGGTACCGAAACGCACACAAAATGGTTGGAAATACAGCAAAAACCAAGGATGAGCAACATTGGTGCAATGGCATGGCCGCCCGGCCATAGGGTGTTGCCACCTAGCCACCCCTCAGGCCATGCAGAGCCACGTCACCGTGTGACATGGTCCACCAACTGCCTAGGTTGCCACATCATCGATCCTACGTACAAACAAACACAGAGTGGTGAAGATCCAACCATACATGAGAGCATCCAATGTATCCAAGGGTCACAATCCGTTGGGATGAGGATTGGTGATGTCAAGGATCCGAGGGAAATAACATGCAACAAATCGGGGGCAGACACGTGGCCGCCCGACCACGTGCCATGGCCGCCCGACCACTCCGTCGACGCATTTTTCACGTGCAACTAACCGCCTCAACTGCCAACCGACCTAGGGGAGCAATATCAAGCGTTGGATCTTTGAAGTCGGTGCATCAAGTGGCCTCCCGACAATGTAGGGTGGTCGCCTGGCCACTGACTTTGGCCGCCCGGCCACCGACCTACCTCCTTAACTGACCTAGCACACCTACAAATACCCCCTTCACTTTCTAGGCTATAAATAGACGCCGAGAGCTCATTTGTAGAGGTGTGGAGTTGAGTAGAGAGTTCTATCTTAGAGTGCCACATTCTGTCCTTAGTAGTTAGGATAGTCCTGGGAGTTAGAGTTGAGTCGAGCTTTGCCTCGGAGTCTCCGGAGTTATCTTTGAGTCTGCGGTAAAGCCTTGTATCTTTGGATTCAGATTATCTTCAATATAATTTCAGTTATATTTTACTCTAAGTTCTATCTCCTGCAAGTGTGGTGTACCTTTCTTTGCACACTTGATAGGCTTAGGTTGTGTTTTATTCAGTTATTCAATTCTTGTTATTCTTGCCGGTGCTATAACTCAACCCTAGACTTAGACGCTATGCTCTGGCTAGATCCTCTCCTCTGATCAAGGACGATCTATCATTGTTCAAGCTTCACTTGAACACATTTATAGCGTGCCATCCTCTCCACGCAGCTTTGTCTGGTAGCCCCACTCGGTGACAATGTGTGGTGTGCCTGTGTAGTCCAGGCCTGTCGTTCGGGAGGCCCGTAGGTGTTTGCTAGACTCTCCTTCGGGACCAACTATCTTCCCCTGGTACCCTCGAGACTCTAGAATTTTGCTCGACGCAAGACCCTGACTTGTTTATTTGAATATCTTATTTAGACACGGATAACCTTAGCAGCCGATTAGATTAGAGTTTGGTGACTTTGTCTCACTCGTTGTCCTCCCAGGCAACTATACCTTCCTACTGGAAAGCTTTGTAGACCTACCTCTCCACCAATACACCTATCTTTGTCACGTTTACCCCTGTTTAACTACTAGTTGGTATAACTTATCCAAGTATTACATTTTATTCGATTTGAGTATATTTAATTACACTCTCTCGCCTGCCGCTTCCCTGTGGAAATTTACGATACTCGGAATACTCTGAGTGAAAGGCTACAGCAGTCTCCGTGCTGCTTGCGGAGTAAAACCTGTTAAGGCTAAGAGACAGCCAACAGTGCCTATGTACACTAAGTACCTGAAGGACATCCTCAACAATAAAAAGCCACTGCCATCCACAGAAGTCGTGCACCTCACGGAAGAGTGTAGCGCTGCTATACTTAACCAGCCGCCCTAGAAGAAGAAGGATCCATGGAATCCAACCATATCATGCTCAATTGGGACCCAGCACTTTGATCAAGCTCTCTACGATCTAGGAGCAAGTGTGAGCGTCATGCCAAAGGTAGTCTTTGATAAACTCACACATGCTACACTTGTCCCTACTAATATGTGCCTGCAGCTAGCGGATCAGTCGATTCGCTACCCCGACAGGATCAGTTGAGGACATTCCGGTCAAAATCCGGAACTTTATTGTCCTAGTGGATTTCGTGGTGCTCGACATGGAGATTGATAGCAAAATGCTGCTCATCCTTGGGTGACCATTCTTAAGCACCGCCGAGGCCACTATTGACGTTGGAGATGGACAAGTCCACCTCAACATCAACGGTAGACGGGAGACGTTCGCCTTCAAGCCGAAGGTAGAACAGTGCCGACAGGTGAAAACGTTTAAACTCAAATGTCAGGCACCCCAGGAGATGCCCAGAGAGAAGATCGAGCTCTCACCAAGTCAGTCAAAAGTGGACTCTCTCATCCTAGCAATGGACAAGATCCTGCTAGATGGAGAAGCTCGAAAGCTCAAAGCCGATCGCAGAGCCGAGTCACAAAGACGTGCCTCAATGGCCAAGCCGCCGACAAAGAAAGCAGGAGGCAAGACTCCTGGCACAAAGGTCGCCGCTACAACAATGAACACACCCAGAGAGTGGTAGAAGAAAGAAGAAGAAGCGCCAAAAGCCAAGCCAGAAAAGACACAAGATAAAACTCAAAAACAAAAGGATGTGGCAACCAAGAAAGTATGGCGATCAAAAGTTGCAGCGCAGATGGCCGCTAAGTCTCCGTCAAGCACTGACTCCAAGTAAAAGGTATGCCTTGCCCTCTCTAGGAGGTAAACTAGCATTATCCTTTGCTACATATTTAATTCCTGCGCAATTATTTTTCGTTATACCACTGCATGTTTAAATTCAAAAGTCTTGCATTAGTTTAAATTTTCCTTTGCATAAGTTATTTATTTTCATCTCCTATATTTCAAAAAAAATGGGAGGCCGCTCGGCCCCACCTAGGGCCGGCCGACCCCCCTTGCTCCCTCTACGTGCTGCACCACACCGCTCGGCCCTTCCAAGGCCGCCTAGCCCCCTGGTGCCCTCTGTCCCCTCTAATTCCATGCATGCACAAAGTGCCAAAGGCACTAATCGCAAGGTGCCAAGGGCACTGGCTGCTCGATCTCATCTTTGCACCATTCGCATCCCATCTCCACCTGCACGCACCCACCAGCCTAAGGGGCATAAGCTCAGGCCGCCCGGCCTCTAGCCCAGGCCGCCCGGCCCCTGCTGCTGCATGCTTGCACTCCTGTGTGCCTATAAATATGCATGCATGCTCCCTTCAGCTCCTTGCACCGCTCAGTAGCGTGAGCTCTTTCTCCTTCTCCCCCTAATCACTCTTAGTCTAAGCACTTAGTTTAATTTTCAGCACTTAGAAAAATTCTGCCTAATAAAATAAGTGCTACATTCTCGTTCGTTGAATGGTTTGTGGAGGTTCTGCCCCACAAGGACGACTAACCTCTGGACGACTAACTTTTGGACTGCTAACTCCTAACGATAATATCTGTAACTACTCTATCCTTCGGGTATTCTCTTGTCTTGCATATTTGTTTTGCAGATGTCATCATCTTTCAGGAAGGCAAAGAGAGCCCTGAGCAACACAGGGAAGGGCCTGCACCTCAAGTTTCCATCCTCATCGGATGAGCATTCGTGCTCTCATTTGTGGAGTGGAAGTTCAAGGACACCTGTTGTGTCAGGCAGGATGTCCATCAGTGAAGCCCGAGGCCAGGAACAAGATGACGGAACATCATCACAAGCTCTACCGCAGCGCTGACTGTTGACGCTCCAAGACATCGCCATACAGAATGACACTGAGGCACAGAAGTTGCAATGTCTCACCACCAAGACCTTTGGACAGACAAGGTACTTTGATGCTTTCTTTCTCATCTCTGCAGGTATGCTGGACTCATTTATGCAAGCATTCAACTATGTGGGATGGTTGGACTTCGCAAACATCAAAGAAGAAGGATCCATCCTTCTCACTATGGAGTTCCTGATGACTCTTCGCATGGAAAAGCGCTCAGGTACAACCACCATCTGTTTCCTTCTGTTCAATACTGATTATTCTGTTACTCTGAGAAGGTTTAGCACTCTCCTAGGCTTCCATCCAAACTGCTCTTTAGCAGAGGAGCCTGCGGGGTATAGTGTGAAAACCTTTTGGACGGAAATCTACGGAGAGTACGTGAGGGGGAAGCATAATACCTTTATGCTTTGCTTATCTAAAAAAAGAAGGAAAAAAGTGTCAATAAAATCAACTCCCAACTTTGATGTATTACCTTCATATGGAAATGATGAATAGTTGCTCTATCATGTCTTGATTAGTTGTCTATACAAACTATGCTTAGCTTAATTTTGAGCTTGTGTGTCTAACATAAGAACCTGATCGTTTACCTTGTGGATGCCATTTTGCACAAAACTTGTCTGAGCTGTTGTGAAAAATGATATGACTAAGTAATAAGGCTAGCTCTACATTTTCTTAGTGAGATGAACATCTCAGGTTATTCTTTTTGAAAACTAAAAATAAAGTTACCCCGTTGGTTTTAAACACCTACCAGAGCCAAATACACTGAATATATCTAAGCCGCTTGTTTAAGCTACTTAATGTTGTTTTGAGCTTTGTCAAATTTTGAGTCTCATAGAATGGAATCATCTCTATCTTGTGAGTCATTGGAGCAAAATCCACCATCACATATGCATTCATCCACTCTGGGTGTGCATCCATTTTATCTCCAAGCAAATATCCTCACACTTACTCCTTCCAAATCAAAATGAGGTAGGATGTGGAGCCATCAAAAAGAGAAAAATAAAAGCATGCTAATCAAAGCATGGCAAAAGTATGAAAAAGAAAAGCATGCTAGTCAAGCTTGACAAAAAGAGAGAAAATACAAAAAGGCTCCACATTCATACCTAACATACAAAAGGAGGAAAAGGAAAGGGAATAAGGAGATCCATCCATCCAGCCACCAAATAAGCTCCAATGATGAACAAGATTAGTTGATGTAGTACATTTCTTTGGTCCAGTCTTTGGCTTTGCAAATTAAACAACCTAAGTAAGCTAAGTTCTTCCATACCCTGAGCTCCACATAAGCCTTAGTACAGGAAGTTCTTGGCTGTACTCTTGGCCTTAATGGTGAGGATACACTTGTAAGCAATCGAGAGTACCTCTGGGGGAAACTTATTTTATTTTGAAAATCTTTAAAAACACCTGAGATAAAAATCCAAAAAGAGATGTTTTGAGCTGAAGCCTACAACAAAGTTATTCTTTCTCTCAACCGCTCAAGACATGGTAAGTCAAAAAGATGCACCACAGGTACAGGAAAAAGTGATCATTGCATACACTATGGTTTGAGACCAAAGCATGAGTATTAGTTATGTTTAGTTTCTATTCTTGGACATTGATATTTGCAGCAACTCCTGATCCATAACCCATCTTGGCTTTACTCGAGGACGAGCAAAGGTCTAAGCTTGGGGGGTGTTGACGGTCATTAATGCACTACCTACGACCATCAACTATCCATGAACATGAAGGAAAATACATCAAAATGTAGACTAACCCTTGCTACTAACATAGTTCCATGGGTTGTATTGAATATTTGATTGCAGGTGCAAGATCAGCCAAAAACATGTCAAATATGGCTAAGTCAGGAAGATCACTGACCGAGGGGCCAGACCGGTTGGCCTCTCCCCAGGCCGCCCAGCCTGTGATTGTACCCAAATGAGCCCATCTTCGACCTGCATGCACACTAAAGACGTGTCAACACAATTCCAAGGCCTAAGTTGAGAACCCAATATGTTAAGTACCAGAAGGCTTGCCACCTCATCGATCCAGCACTTGGATTGGTGAAGTCAGCAATCTGTGGGACTTCAATCCTACGGCTAACGAAGAAACACAAGTGGGATAAAATGGCTCAGGAGAAAGCACACATTTTAACCGCCAACCGCCATGCAACCGACTTGGGGAGTGAAGATGGACCACAAGATGAAGAAAGGTAGTGGATCCGATGGTTCTCCAGGCCGCCCGGCCAGGGGTGGGGCCGCTCGGATTCCCACCAAGCTGCCTGGCCTAGTAACCGCCTCCACAACCGCCATACCGACCCTATAAGACCCCCTCACTCCCTTAGTAGCTATAAATACCCCCGAGCTCTCACTTGTAAAGTGTGGAAGTTGAGTGGAACACAATATTGTCTAGTTAGTAGCACTAGGATAGTCCTGGGAGTTAGAGTTGAGTCTAAGTCTTTGCCTCAGGGATTCCGGAGTTAGCTTCGAGTCTGGTAATGCTTGTATCTTCCTGTCTTTGTACTCTTGCTACTTCCGTATAATATACTTTATTGATCTATCTTTCAGCTATACTTTACTTTATTTCTTACACTTGCCTAGTGTGGTGTACCTTATTGCATACTAGACCAAGGCTTAGGTTTGTGTTGTTCTTGAGTTATCTGAATCTTGCTAGGCTTGCTGGTGCTATAGGCTTTCCTTAGGATCTGATTTAAGGCTAAGTCAGTACTAACCCTCTGATCAAGGACGGACTTTAGTGATCAAGTTCTCACTTGATCACTAGTTTAGGGTGCCATCTTACCCATGCTGATCTGGTTGGTAGCCCCTCTTGGTGACCGCGTTAGGGAGCCTCTGTAATCCAACCTTGTCGTTCGGTAAGCTCGTTAGCCAGTTGTCATTCGGTTGGCCAACTATCTACCCCCATGCCTCCTCGGTGTAGTCTGGAATTTCGCTCGACGCAAGATCCTAATTCGTGTTTGGTTAACTCAGTTCAACCGCTAATACTCCTCTACAGTACTTAAGGAACATAGTTTGGATATCTTAATCTCACTCGTTGTCCTCCCAGGCAACTACCTAGTTGTTTACCGCTTTGGTCCCTGTTTACTCTTCCCACCATACACTATCTCATTATATCTTACCCTCGTTGTAAGAAAAGCTGGTGTTTATCTCTAAGTTATAGTACTGTTTGAAGTTTGAACATATCATTCTACCTATTCGCCCTTGCTTCCTTGTGGATTTTTACGATACTCGGAATACTCTGAGTGAAAAAGCTACAGCGAATCTCCGTGCGCTTGCAGAGTAAAATCTGTTACACTAAGAGACGTCAACAAAGAGCATGCTAAAATCTCAAACTCCCTGAATGCACAGCTCCCCCTCAACTAGATCTCTCTAGAATTCTCCTCCTTAGTCCATGAACACTCCTATAGGTCAACATCTCTCCCCCTTGTTGACAATGGACATATCAAGGGTTCATAGAATCTGACTCTCCCTGAACTAGACAACTCCCCCTCAAAATATGCCATGAAATGCAGGAAGTATACCATGAAGAGCTCAGCAGGGATGAAAAGCTAGTAAATACAAGTTCTAGCATACAGAGCAAGTGAGGGCAAGGAAGCATGCAACAAGCTCAATTGAATCTATCTTATACAGATCAGGAGCATGTTTTTCAGGGTTGTTGAAAAGAAAGCATCACCAACGTGAATAGCATCTGGCAAGATAGGCATGAACAGCAAGATGCTAGCAAAACATACAAGGTGTGCTACTCTCAACCAAAGCATATACAACAAGCCATAAGCAATTTAGAGACTTGCAGATTTCAAATTTAGCAATTTGTAACTTCATGTAAATCAGATCATATGCTAGAGGTTATTCACTTGTCTTTGCCACTTCTTACCAACCAATGCCAAGCCTAGGTTCAGAAAACCATCAGAAGCTTAAGACAAGGTTTTGGTCATACACAGCCTAGTCCGAGTTCATGCCAAAGTGCAAAGGCAATGCTTTCTCAAACTAGAACAGTGTGACAAGCGAACCCACCTGGATCTTTTCAAATCAGCTCATAAGACACACAATGTGCACATATTTAATTCAGATTTCAGGTTTAGGCAAGGTGTCATAAATGCTTAGGCGTAATCTTAACAAAGGCATACGACTAGCATATCCAAGCATGAGAAAATAGCATAGCATTCAACATTCCTACACATGCTAGGTAGCCAAGTCAAGTGGTGATCATGTTTTTTGATTTTCAAGAAATAAAAGACTAAGCTCACAAAAGATATTAGACGGATTCAAGGAGTTTAGCCAACCATGATCAAGCAAGCAACTGTACAATCTAGCACAAGCAAGTACTAACTAGTCATTCCAGAAGAGCTCTAGTGCTAGTGAAAGTGAAAATGCATATGATACAATGCAAAGAAACCAAAGAAAAGCAAAGAAAAGGCAAAACAAAAACCTAAACTACAACAAAGTTACCCCAACTTAAAAGGGGTAACAAACACCAAGCTCCCCACGCAAGCGAGCAAACGCTCTAAGCTCTAAGGGCTTAGTGAAGATATCGGCCAACTGGTTCTCGGTCTCCACATGGATCAAATCTATATCTCCCTTCTCATAGTGATCTCTTAGAAAATGAAACCTCACGTCTATGTGTTTGGTTCTAGAGTGCAAGACAGGGTTCCTAGCTACAGAAATAGCATAAGTAGAGTCTACTAGGAGAGGGATCTTCCTAAAGATGAGGCCAAAGTCACTCTAGGTAGCTCTCATCCAAAGAAGCTGGGAGCAGCAACTAGCAGTAGCAATGTATTCGGCTTCTGTGGTAGAAGTGGCTACACTAGCTTGCTTGCATGAGGACCAAGAGACAAGAGAAGAACCAAGAAACTGGTAGATGCTGGAAGTCGACTTATGCTCCAACCGACAACCTGCAAAATCAGCATCCGAATACCCTCTGAGAGAGAGAGAGCGTCGAAGCTGAAGAGAACCAAAGACCAAGCTCAGGAGTGTATGTTAGATACCTGAAGATGCGCTTCACCGCTTGACGGTGTGATGTCCTCGGTGAGGCCTGAAAAAGCGCACAAAGACAAACCGCGAACTGGATGTCTGGTCTAGTCGCCGTCAAGTACAGAAGTGAGCCAATCATCCCTCGGTACTCTCTTTGGTCCACCACCTCCCCTTCTTCATCTGCATCAAGAGCCATTTGTGTTGACATGGGAGTCGCCATGGGCTCAGAGTCTCCCATATCAAACTTCCCCAAAATGTCCTTCGTGTACTTGGCTTAATGGATGAAGGTTCCTTCACGCCCTTGCTTGATTTGCAGTCCAAGGAAAAACTGCAACTCTCCCATCATGCTCATCTCAAACTCCATTGACATCTGCTCAGAAAACTTGGTAACAAGAGAGTGAGACGAGCCACCAAAGATGATATCATCCACGTATATCTGGACAATAAGAAGATCACTACCATGCTTGAGGAGAAACAAGGTCTTATCCACACTCCCCATTTTGAAACCCTAGTTTAGCAAAAAGGTTTTCAATCTCTCATACCAGACTCTAGGGGCTTGTTTCAAACCATACAAGGCTTTTTGCAATTTGTAAACATGGTTAGGATATTTAGCATTTTCAAATCCAATGGGTTGCTTGACATAAACTTCTTCTTAAATGAAACCATTTAGAAAAGCAGACTTCACATCCATTTGAAAAAGCTTGAAACCCATGGAAGCTGCAAAGGCTAAGAGAATACGTATAGCTTCCAGGTGTGCAACTAGAGCAAACGTTTCCTCATAGTCTATCCCCTCTTTTTGACAAAAACACTTAGCCACAAGTCCAGCCTTGTTCCGCACGACAATGCCATCCTCCCCTTGCTTATTTTTGAAAACCCACTTTGTACCAATAGGATTGCATTGTGGCAGTGGCTCTACCAAAACCCAAACCTCATTCCTCTCAAATTTTTCTAGCTCTTCATGCATGGCATTAACCCAATTACCATCAAAAGTGCGTGTCCAACATCCTTGGGCTCAAAGGAGGCAACAAATGCAGCATGAGCAAAGAAAGCGATAGAACCTATCTGGGACCTCAAGGTCCTCGCATGCAAATCACCAATGATCCCATGTGAAGGGTGATCCCGCTGGACCTGCCGAGATGGAACAATCTTGGAGGTCACCTCCCCTGCGTCCTCAGCGGGGCCAGCCTCTGCTCGAGCTTGCAGTCGGGGGAGCGAGGAGGAAGCCATCTGCAAGGATCCTCCTTCGTCTTCAGAGCTCATAGCAGAGGGGGCAGGAGCTGCAGCCAGTGCAGTGGCTCCTGCATCACCAGCATCTACCTGAACTTCCTCATCTTCAAAGATGGGAGTTCCTTCATCATCATCACCTGAAAGCTCAAATGTAGGGGTTGTACAAGGCATAGATTCATCAAAGGAAACTTCACAGGTCTCAACCACTTGTTTGGTATTGAGGATCGACACTCTATATGCCCTTGAGCTAGAGGCGTACCCAAGGAAAATACCATCCAAGCAGTGAGATTCAAACTTATCCAAATGCCCCTCTTTTTGAGCACAAAGCATCTGCAGCCAAATGCACGCAGGTGCTTGACACTGGGCTACCTACCAAACCGTAGCTCATACGAAGTCTTCCCTAAGAAAGCTTATAGGAAGATGCGGTTGGCAATGTAACAGGCTGTATTCATAGCCTCAGCCCAAAGGCGTCGTGGAGTCCTATGCTCATCAAGCATCGTCCGTGCCATCTCTACAAGTGTGTGGTTCTTTCGTTCCACGACACCGTTCTGAGGTGAGGTATAAGGAGATGAGAATTGGTGATCAAGACAGGTCACAACAGAAGGTTTCAAAATGAGAGTTACGAAATTCTCCGCCATTGTCGCTGCGGATAGCCCTCATGGCCTTATGACCCTCATTTCTTAACCTCAGGACTAGATACCGAATAAAACCGAAAGCCTCATCTTTGAATACCATGAAGAACACCCACGAAAAGTGAGAAAAGTCATCTACAATGGCAAGCACATACCACTTGATGAGGACATCACTCCTATGATTATGCAAGGCCCAATTACAAGAGCACGTGCAAGACAATTGAACCAAGAGGTGAGCTCATTCCTAAGTGTCCGTACAAATACTTGTGAGGATGGTATGCTACCTAATGCTATGATTGATTATATTGTACATAGGAACTTAGGAGAGGACCATAAAGGCCTTGGAGAGCAGTTTGGACTAGGAGGAGGGCAAGAAGAACGTCCAAGTCAAGATGAAGGCCCAATTCTCCTCGGAATCGACTTCCTCGGCCTCCAGGACCAATCATCACTAAAATCGTCACTCAAGCAACAAACCGACTCCGATTTTGACGATCCACATATGCTTGGAAAGCTAAGAAGATAAAATTTCCAATGCCACCAGTTTCAGGTCATTTAGAGTTCGGAATCATCAGGAATTCACATTGCAAGTTAGATATCAGTATCTGTCCAGGGGCTGTTTTCCCTCTTTTTGGGCTATTGGGTCATGTATTATCTAGGAGTCCATCATAGACGCGTCTAGGCCTTGTTGGTCGAACTAAACTCTATATAAATAGTAGCCACCACCCAAGTTAGAGTTTGGGTTTTGCTTAGATTAATATGTCATCGAACAGTTTCGCCGTCATCGGTTTGTGAAACCCCAACTTGTGCAACTCAATTGAGATTTGCGTTTTTCCTCGTTCTTGCTGGTGTTCTTCGGTTGCATTGCAAGAACGATAGCCTTCTTGGCAAGGTCGATTGCGTGAGTCACGTGGTCGATAACCATCGAAGCAGTGGTGTCGTGATTGCAAGGATTCGAACCTTTGGCTCGGAGCCGTCATCACCAATGTCGAGTCTCCACCCCTAAACCGACGTACTTCACGGAAGATCGGGCCTATCCTATATCAATTGGTATCAGTTTCAGGTTGCCCGTTAGGTAATTCCATTTATCCTTTAGATTAGTTTTGTTTTTATATACCTACAGTCCAGGAAAAGCCAAAAAAATTATATATTCCGCTGTCCCATTACCTATAGTGCCGCAATAGTCATTTTCAGTTTGCTTTGTTGAGTTTTCATCCTTTGTGGTTGAGTTTCATTGCTGGTTAGGGTTTGTTCTTTGTCATGGTGCTTGTGTTTCCATCCCCATCCTTGTCCACAGTTTGCCTTCGCCTTCTTTTGTCCTTCCATCCATCGCCGTGAAATCCATCCATCGCCGTGAAACCCTAATTTGAGGTGTCGTCAGTAAAAAGGCCGTAACTTTTCGCTCTGAACTCGGAATAGGGCAAAAATATACATTTCCGGAAACGGCACAAAATTTTGCACCTCATCGTCCCTCGCTTCGCCAAGTTAGCTGCTGTGAATTTTGCTAAAATCGGCCTGGAAAATAGGGTTCTCGGGCCCTTAAGTTTCTGCACGCTTGTGTTTCACGTGTTTTCTCTCACGGTTTTGGCTACACAGCACACATCTGGTTTTTGTTTGTTCTAAAATTTTTTATGGTACTCTCTGTTGTTACAACAGAAGTGTGAAAAACAAAAGTGAAAAAAAAATAGTGCAAAAAAAAGAAAAAAAACAACAAGAAAAAAAAAGAAAAGAAAAAAAACAGAGAAAAGAGTTGCAGGAAAGGCTTTTGTTGTTGGCGCTGTTTCCACCTCCACCTTCTACCTTGTTATTCCTGTGACACTTTGTGCTTCAATTTGGGGACTAGCTTTTGGCCAGCAACAAACACCTACTTTGGATCATTATTCAGCTTTGCTTAAACTGTTACACTATTGTATTTGCTTAGCCACATATTGAGCCATCCCAAGCTCCACTATATTTGTCTCTTGAGCAGTACAGGTCCGACCTTGCAATCATCCCATGTTCCAGGTGTTTTATTGCCACTTCGCCGCCATCGTTCCTTCTAGGTCGCCATCGTCCTTTGCGCTGCACGGTAAGAACATTTGCAAGCGCTTGGTACACGCTTGAGTGTGAGCGATTCCACCTACCTATTAGATAGGGATAGGATAATGTTGTGTCCTTGTCTCTATTTTTGTTTTCATTAACCATGGCAGAAGATGAATCCCCTCAAGACTTTAATGACTATGTTTCTAAGGATGAGCTTAAGAAGCTTATTGCTGCGCAAAACAAGCTTATTGGTGATTTCAGGGCCGAACTTACTCCAGTTGTGACCGAGCTTTGCACTACGGTCAACAGTTTGGCGTTTTGGCTTGACACGCTGGAGAACAAGGTTGCTGCCTCCAGTCAAGCTTCTTCTACTTCTGAAGCATCCAAGGCATCCTCTAATCATAAAGATGAAGATGAGATGAAGACGAAGATGATGTTTATACCGAGCAAGACTGGCGTGGTAAAGGTAACAAAGGTAATAAGGGCAAACGACCCCCGTGACGTGGCCCCAAAGGTAACAAATCTGATTATGATAACCAATTTGCTAGGGTTAAATTTAAAATTCCACCCTTTGATGGATCATATGATGCCGATGCTTATTTAGATTGGGAGATGACCGTTCACCAAAAATTTAATGCTCATAAGATTTCAGCTACTCAACGTGTTCCCTACACTACTAGTGAATTTACTGGTTATGCTATTCTATAGTGGAATGGTTTAGCTAAACTTGGTCAAGATCCTTCTACATGGTCCAAGTTAAAACATTCTACATGTAATCGTTTTATTTCTCCTTCTTATAAGCGTGATTTGAAGAAAAAATCGCAACGTTTTGATCAAGGCACTCATTCTGTTCATGAGTACTATAATGATTTGCATGTTGCTATGTTGCGTTGTGATATTGATGAGGAGGATGAAGATACTATGACTCGTTTTTATTCCGGTTTGCGCAAAGAAATACAAAATATTGTTGATTATAAAGATTACTCCACCACATGAGAGCCAATGGACCGGCTCCATTGCCTCTGGAGTGATGAGTGATTGTCAACAGTAGCAAGACCCAGAAGGACTTGGGCACAAGACCTCCGATGGACAGGAGGCCCTCCGATGGATTGGAGGTAGAGGGAAGTCCTCCGAAGGACTGGAGGCACACTCGGCGTCTGTCGGCCATTTGAGTTCGGTATACGGAGGAGCGGCACGACGACGGCAGGAGTAAGTCCTCTGAAGGACTGTGAGGCTACCCCGATGGACAGGGGATGCCGGGCACCACCGCAGTGCTCCAACCCGAATGCGTGGCGCTAAGGCGTGAGAGGGAGGCTTTGGCGGCTTCGGCACAAAACCGTCACCCAAGCTACCCAAGCCTTGGTGAGTTGGGCCACGACTCGCCAAGATAGAGAAGATGGGCCAAATCCGGCCCAAACGGAGACTTCCTAAAGTTTCCCGGTTTCTGACTTCAAAACCGAGGGCGGATCGCGGATTGGACTACTGGCCACGTGGAGAGCATCCGAGGATTGCGTGGAACTTACGAAGATCAAGATTCCATCGTGGTCGTCCAGTCCCGAAATATCCTGTAATCTTTCGTTTGAGTCCTTAGGGTTTGTCTAGCTGTAGGGACCTAAGTGCAAAACTGTCTAAATAGCACTCGGGTATAAATAGGTTGAGTGTAGGTCATTAGAAGGACTCTTGGCTGCTAGGATTAGTTTTCACTTGGTGATTTTCGTCCTTAAGCTTTGAGCTCCATTGTTAGAGAGGTTAGAGTAGGATTTAGCCTCCTAATCTTGAGGGAAGGTGAGGGTGGTTGCTTGGGACGAATTTTTGCTTGTATGCTGAATCTTTAGACCCATCTTGGGCACTTAATCGAAGCAAATTCGTGCAGCAACCTTGTGTTCTTCTCCTCCCCCTCTCACTTTGGTTTTTGGGTTCAATCCTTGCCTTTTTGGGTGTTTTTGTTGGGCAAGCTTGAATCCCTTTCCTTGCTGATGTTCTGGACTTGCTAGGACGTGGAGATCATGACTTAGTTCATCTCAATCCTGTTGGATTGCCACGAGCAAGCCTCTTTGATGTTTTCCCCTTTCTTGCCCAAGAATGGAGATTTCACAAGATCTGAAATTCCCGTTGATTCTTTGGTTACCTTGAGTTGATCTGTTGGGAATAACTTTGAAATAGGGTCCAGATAACCTGTGCCGAATTTCGTGAAGTTTGGACAAGGTTTGATCAAGTTTGGATTTGAAAACATCTTTTCTGCGACCCTACCGGACCATCCGGCAGAGGCCACCGGACAATCCGGTTCCACCGGATAGTCCGGCAGCGCCCACCGGACAGTCCGGCGAGAGGCACTGTCCAGGTCCGTGACACCGGACAGTCCGGCATCAGGCACCGGATAGTCCGGTCCCATCGGACAATCCGGTGTGGAACACCAGGACAGTCCGGTCCTGTCAGGGAGCTGCTGTGTTCTTCCCAGGTTGGTTTTTCCGCTGTGTTTTTGCTGCGGATTTTCGCATTCCTCCCTTAAGACCATTCTCTTTGCTTACTGAAAGTCAGTGAGACACACCTAGGTGTGGTGAGTGTCTTGTGGCGGATATTGCAAAATCCGTTGCTCCGCGGTTACTCTTGTTCAGATCTTGAGCTTTCTTGCATTGGTGCGTATCCTCACAGTGGACGGCACCCTTGCGCTGCTAGGCACGTATCTGTTCAGTGGACGGTGCTTAGTATCTGGTTTCATTTGGGGGTTTGTGATTTTGTGATTTCAAGTGTTCCTATTCACCCCCCCCCTCTAGTCGCACGTCTCGGTCCTACACCACAGAACAATTGTTCCATATTGCTATGTTGGCAGAACAAGAATTGTAGGGACGTGCACAACTTTCGCGCAACACCTTCAGTGTTTCTTCTTCCAGGTTGGCTTCAAGCAAGGGACGTGCCGCACCCACCGACACGAAATGCGCTTCACCACAACCTGAGGTGAGCAAATCTGCCTTTGTGCCTAACCCTAGCGAAGACCGATGTTTCCCCTTCTACGCCATCATCAAATATTGTGTGCCATCGATGGAAATGCATGGGACATGTTATGTGGGAGTGTCCGAGCAAAGCGAACCTACATTGCTACAAATACCGGTGGTTACATTAGCGCTATTGATGTTGAAGATGATTTGGTCTTGCAAGCTAACATTGCAGGTACGACTGAGGAGAATGCATATGCTTACGGCGAAGATGATGTAGAGGACTACATCCACAATGGCACATATGTTGTTTAGCGTGTTTTGAGTGCACAGGTGGAACATGAGGACAAGCTTCAGCAACATAATCTATTTCAGATTTATTTTATTATCAACAAGTGCCGTGTTTGTACTATCATTGATAGTGGGAGTTGCAATAATTTGGTGAGTGCTGATTTTGTCAAAAAATTTGGTCTTCCTACATGTGCTCACACTCACCCATATCATATTCAGTGGCTTAACAACAGCGGTAAGGCCAAGGTAACACATACTGCGCATGTCCATTTTTCTATTGGTACATACCATGACTACGCAGATTGTGATGTTGTTCCCATGCAAGCATGTTCCCATTTGTTGGGTAGACCTTGGGAATTTGATACTGATGCAACCCACCATGGTAGAACTAATACTTATACTTTCATGCATAAAGGCAAGAAAATTACGTTGCTTCCTCTGACCCCTACTGAAATTGTGAAATGTGATAGGGCCATAGCTGAAACTGCAGAACGTGATAAGCCTTTAGCTTCTGAAAATCAGCAAGCATCAAAATCTGTTGTGCCCTTTAAAACTGAACCATCCATACCATCTGCTAGTTCTTCCTGCTATTAAGTTAAAGGGTGGTGCTATGCTTGCTACAAAATCTGATCTTGCTGCTTGTGCTTTCGATGATGCTTCCGGCTATGCTTTATTGTGCAAGAGGGTCTTGTTTTCGATTGATGATATGCCTCCCTCATTTTCGCCTGCTGTTGCTAACCTTTTGCAGGAATTTAAGTATGTTTTCCCTGCGGAAATTCCACCGGGACTACCACCATTGCGAGGGATTGAGCATCAAATTGATTTGATTCCGGGTGCCACTTTGCCCAACCGTGCTGCATATAGGACCAATCCAGAGGAGACTAAGGAGATTCAGAGACAAGTCCAAGAGCTATTGGACTATGGGTACGTACGTGAGAGCCTTAGTCCTTGTGCTGTTCCTGTCATTTTGGTTCCTAAGAAAAATGGTACGTGGCGTATGTGTGTTGATTGTAGAGCCATTAATAATATAACTATTCGTTATCAGTCATCCTATTCCTCGCTTAGATGACATTCTTGATGAATTATGTGGCTCTGTCATGTATACCAAAATTGATTTGCGTAGTGGCTATCATCAAATTCGAATGAAAATAGCCGATGAATTTAAAACTGCTTTCAAAACAAAGTTTGGCTTGTATGAGTGGTTAGTCATGCCATTTGGGTTAACTAATGCACCTAGCACTTTCATGCGCTTGATGAATGAGGTTCCCCGCTCTTTTATTGGAAAATTTGTGGTGGTTTATTTCGATGATATTTTGATCTATAGCAAATTTTTGGAGGATCATCTCGATCACCTACGCGCTGTTTTTGTTGCGCTACGCGAGGCGCGCTTATTTGCTAACCTTGAGAAGTGCACCTTTTGCACCAATCGAGTTGGTTTTCTTGGCTATGTTGTTACTCCATAGGGAATTGAAGTGGATGAGACGAAGATTGATGCCATTAGGAGCTGGCCTATACCGACGACTATCACACAGGTGCGTAGTTTTCTTGGTCTTGCAGGTTTTTATCGGCGTTTTGTGAAAGATTTCAGCACCATCGCTGCTCCACTTAATGAGTTGACGAAGAAAGGTGTGACGTTCCATTGGAGTCCACCACAAGAAAAAGCCTTCAACACGTTGAAGATAAGTTGACACATGCACCCCTTTTACAACTTCGGGATTTTGGAAAAACTTTTGAGCTTGAATGTGATGCGAGCGGAATTGGGAATGGAGGCGTGCTTCTACAGGAAGGTAAACCTGTTGCGTACTTTAGTGAAAAATTGAACGGGCCATCTCTTAATTATTCGACTTATGATAAAGAGCTTATATGCTTTGGTGCGTGTTTTGGAGACTTGGCAGCATTACCTTTGGCCTAAATAATTTGTTATCCATTCTGATCATGAATCTTTGAAACATATTAGAAGTCAAGCTAAGCTAAATAAACGACATGCTAAATGGGTTGAATTTATAGAGTCGTTTCTATACATCATTAAGCACAAGAAAGGAAAAGAAAATGTCATCGCGGATGCTTTATCTCGTCGCTATACTATGTTGTCAGCAACTTGATCATCGCATCTTTGGTTTAGAGACCATAAAAGGATTATATGTTGCTGATTTTGACTTTAAAGAGGCTTTTGAAAATTGTAGAGAGGGACGAACATGGAATAAGTTTGTGCTGAATGATGGACTTCTTTTTCGGGCTAACAAGTTATGCGTCCCAGATAGCTCTGTTCGTCTTTTGTTTTTGCAGGAGGCGCATGGAGGAGGTTTGATGGGTCATTTTGTTGTGAAGAAAACGATGGATGTGCTGGCTGCTCATTTTTTTTGGCTCAAATTGAAGCGGGCACGTTGAACGGTTTGTGGTACGCTGCACTACATGCAATAAAGTTAAGTCTCGCCTTAATCCACATGGTCTTTATTTGCCTCTCCCGGTTGCAAGTGTTCCTTGGGCTGATATTTCTATGGACTATGTGTTGGGTTTGCCTCGGACTAAGAGGGGGAGAGATAGCATTTTTGTTGTTGTGGATCGCTTTTCGAAAATGCACATTTTATACCATGTCATAAAACGAACGATGCTTCTCATATTGCTAATTTGTTTTTCTATGAGATCGTTCGTTTACATGGATTGCCTAATACTATTGTTTCGGATCGAGATGCAAAACTTTTGAGTCACTTTTGGCGGAGCTTATGGAATAAATTGGGGACAAAACTTTTGTTTTCTACTACATGTCATCCCCAAACTGACGGTCAAACTGAAGTTTTTAATCGAACTTTGTCCACTATGCTTAGGGCTGTTTTGAAAACAAATTTGAAAATGTGGGAAGTGTGTTTGCCTCATATTGAATTTGCTTACAACAGATCCGTTCACTCTACCACAAAGTTTAGCCCTTTCCAGGTGGTTTATGGTTTTAATCCTCGTGCTCTTATTGATTTGATATCTTTGCCTTTGGAGGAACCTTTGCATTTGGATGCTTCACAACGTGCTGATTTGATTCGGAACTTACATGAAATAATTAAGAATAATATTGAAACCATGAATGCGAAGTACAAACATACTGGTAGTAAAGGTAGGAAACAAGTGCTTTTTGAACCAGGTGATTTGGTGTGGCTACACTTGCGCAAAGAACGTTTTCCTGATTTGAGAAAGTCCAAACTTATGCCTCGAGCAGCTGGTCCTTTTAAAGTTCTTGAAAAGATTAACGATAATGCATATAAGCTTGAGTTGCCTGCAGATTTTGGGGTTAGTTCCACATTTAATATTGCAGATTTGAAATCATATTTGGGAGAAGAGGATGAGATAGCGTCGAGGACGACTTCGCTTCAAGAGGGGGAGGATGATGAGGACATCACTCCTATGATTATGCAAGGCCCTATTACAAGAGCATGTGCAAGACAATTGAACCAACAGGTGAGCTCGTTCCTAAGTGTCCGTACATATACTTGTGAGGATGGTATACTACCTAATGCTATGGTTGATTATATTGTACTTAGGAACTTAGGAGAGGACCTTAAAGGCCTTGGAGAGCAGTTTGGACCAGGAGGAGGGCAAGAGGAACGTCCAAGTCAAGATGGAGGCCGAATTCTCCTCGGAATCGACTTCCTCGGCCTCCAGGACCAGTCATCACTAAAATCGTCGCTCAGGCCACAACGGACTCTGATTTTAATGATCCACATATGCTTGGAAAGCTAAGAAGATAACCTTTCAATTCCACCAGTTTCAGGTCATTTGGAGTTCAGAGTCATCAGGAATTCACATCGCAAGTTAGATATCAGAGTCTGTCCAGGGGCTGTTTTCCCTCTTTTTGGGTTGTTGGCCCATGTATCATCTAGGAGTCCATCATAGAAGCGTCTAGGCCTTGTCGATCGAACTAAACTCTATATAAATAGTAGCCACCACCCAAGTTAGAGTTTGAGTTTTGCTTAGATTAATCTATCATTGAACAGTTTCGCCGTCATTGGTTTGTGAAACCCCAACTTGTGCAACTCAATTGAGATTTGCGTTTTTCCTCATTCTTGCTGGTGTTCTTCGGTTGCATTAGCAGGAATGATAGCCTTCTTGGCAAGGTCGATTGCGTGCGTCACGTGGTCGATAACCATCAGAGCAATGGTGTCATGATTGCAAGGATTTGAACCTTTGCCTCGGGGCCTTCATCTCCAACGTCAAGTCTTCACCCCTAAACCGACGTACCTCACAGAAGATCGGGCCTATCCTATATCAGCACTTCCCACTGACTGACTGTACCTGAGCTGGACCAACCATGTCCATTTGCAGAAGCTCACCCTGGTAAGAGGTCATCAGCTGATTGATAGGTGCATGAGAAACAGCAACCATCTTGCCATGCCGATAGGGGTGGCATACTAAGTCCGTTTTTGCTTTCAAATTGGGCAATCCTCGGATCAGACCCATCGAGCTCAACCTGGCAAGCAGATCAAAACTCAAATGGCCTGGCCTCCGATGCCACTTCCAAATATCAGCAGAAGGGCCAGCTACCAAACTCTGAGGAGGGCCAAAAACAGAAGCAAGGTCAACCTAAAAAACCTGCCCATAGGGCAAAATCCGACAAATGAGGTTTTCCTTAGAATCAAGCCCACAGGAAGAACCCTCCTTAAAGCGAACCTCATACCCTTCCTTGAGAAGTTGCAAGACAGAAACCAAGTTGAACCTCAAATTCCTCACCAAAGCAACTTCTCTCAGGGAAAGCTTGCCAAAAAGCGCAACAGAACCAACGCCCAACACTTTACCTTGGCCATTATCCCCGAATGTGATGTACACCTTGGTGCTCATGGGGTTGAGGCTGGAGAACCATCTGCAGTGCCCTATCATGTGCCTAGAGCAGTCGGAGTCCATGATCCATATGTCCTCCAGGCCTCGATCCTGCAAAATCAAGGAAAGCGAGAGTGAGCAAATGGTCCAGCACTGGGGTTAGTGAAACTGCTGAACCAGTGCTGAGCCATCTGCTCAAAAGTGGGAAAAGCACAGTCAAAGTAAGCATCCCGACGATATGGGTACCCACGACCTCCAAAGCGTGAGCTCTCAAGCCCTCTACCAAAGCCTCGGTCACGAGGTCCATAGCCACGTTGAAAATGACTAGGAGCTCGGCCGGCAATGCGACTCTCACCACCAGGAGCACAGGCCTAAAAGCCACCTCCTCTCTCAACACGAGAAATGTGGGCTCTCATCTCACCGGGATAGGGAGGATCCTACCTACCACCCTGGTAGAACTGATCCTGGTTCCCCTAGGTTCTCTCTTGCTTCTCAGCCCGCTTCCTCCTTAAGCAAAACTCCTCCAAGTGACCCTTCTACTAGCAAATGTCACAGTGGTAGATAGGTCTCTTGGGCATAGGCTTGGGGTTGGGTCTTGGGCTTCTGGTGACGTGGTGATGCCTTGGGTGCTGCTGGCTGCTGGACTTGCTTCTTGCCTAAAGGATTAAGCACTTCTTCTACTATCTTGTCCAGCTTGGCTTATGATGGCTTGGGTGTCCAATATGACTTCCTTGGGGCAGCCTTAGGAGGACTCATGGTAAACCCCATCAACAGTAGAGTCAGGCTTCGGGAGAGGCAGTGTTAGGCTTAACCGGGGCACTCTTCTTTTTACCTGAGGTACTACACTCTCCCAACCCAAGTCAACTGGTGTCACCCTCACCACGCTTGTTCGCCTTTATGATCATCCTAAGCTGAGGTTCCCTAGCATACATCCAGCTTAGCACCTCCCTCAACCTATAGTTGTCCTCTTCAAGGATCAACTTCTCCTCTCTCAGATACTCCAGAATCAAAGTCTGGGCAGCACAAGTGGGACAGTCTAGAGAGGGAATCATAGGAGCAGACTTGTCAAGCCTCCTAATGGTGACATCTTTCTCCACCAACTGCAGCCTCAAAGTGAGACAGTTCTCACACGTATCAAGGGGGTGCTGAAAGGACCTCAAGGTCAGCTCTCACCTGGTCAAGCTCACTCCTCAAGGTAGGACAGACCATGCACTCACCCAAAAGCGTGGGTCTCGCCCTAAGCTCCTCCAACTCCTTGAGCTACCCCTCACACTTCACCTTTAGCTCAGCTATGTCAACAGCTAGGTGGAGGCAAGACTCACACTTAGGCACCTCACTCAAAGTAGGCTCATTCAGTTTAGACTGGAGCTTGCCAAACTCAACCTTCAGCCTATCCATATCCTCTATCTGATGAGCATACTTGCTCTTCTGCTCACAAAGGTTACTCATGAGGGACTCACAGGTAGGGCACTCAAACTCTCTAGGCTGGGCCTACACACTCTTCAGCCTCTCAGTCTCAGCCAAGGCATCAGCAAGCTTGGCTTTGTGCTTCCGCAGCTTCTTGGCTGCCTTCTCCAACAAATTATCCTAGGCTTTCAACTCACGACTGTTCCTCTCCAGCATATTAGCATATCAAGAATCTCTGCTTGCTTCAGGAGTTACCTCTTCATTGGAGGAGTCATTGTCGTTGCCCTTGTCGTCCTTGCCCTCAAGAGCCATGGAGCAAAACAATCTCTGATTCACCTTCTGCTTGCTCTTGGACTTAGTGGAGACGAAGCAGAGGCCAGCTGGACCGCTTTGTTCTCTCCTCTTGTCCCGCTTGGTGATAATCTCCTCATCGCTTGAGCTTGACGAGGACGAAAAGGAGGAGGACAATCCGCTGCAAAGACCACCAAGTTCGGTGAAGAAGGCCTTGTCCCACTTTCGGTCCTTCTGGTAGCTCTTGAAAGCTTTCCTAAAGTTCTTGATCTTGCCGCAGTGGTGCTTGGTGTGGTCGTGCTTGCCGGAGCAGTGCTTGGTGAAGTCACGGGAGTGGTTCTTGCGCTTCTTCTGGTAGTCGTTCTGCTTGTTAGGGCACTCGGAGATGAAGTGGTTGACTTCTCCTGCACTCAGAGCACTTGGGCTTCTCGCCCCTCTTCTTGCTCATCTGGTTGTCATAGGCACACTGACAGCGACTAGACACCAGACAAAGCTCATCGTCCCCAAGTGACGCCAACTGCTCCTCTATCACAGACATCAAAGCAAAGAACAAAAAACCGTGAAGTGGGGGGTTAGTAGCAACTTCCATGGAGCTGGAAGCCAAGGCCAGGCTCTTGGAGCCGGTACCATTGAGCATATCTGTCATCTGGTAATCAACCTCTGCGGGCCTTGAGCTTGCTGTAAAGCTCCTCAACTCCCAAGGTATCATATCCTGCCGACTCAAGAATGGAGTTCTTATTCTCCCACACATTCCTAGTCCAAGGAATATAGCAGCTTGACAGCCCGCTGATGGTCATTGTATGGGAGAGCAGCAGGGGCAGAGCTGACACGGAGCTTGTTGATGATCGACTAAAAATGACCAAACAAGGCATCAATAGACTCTCCCGGCTTCTGGACGAAGTTTTCATACTCGCGCCGGTAAGTCTCAACAAGCCGACCCTTAACTGTCACCGTCCCCTCATGGTGTGCACTGAGCAGGGACCAGATTGAGAGCCAATGGACCGGCTCCATTGCCTCTGGAGTGATGAGTGATTGTCAACAGTAGCAAGACCCAGATGGACTTGGGCACAAGACCTCAGATGGACAGGAGGCCCTCCGACGGACTGGAGGTAGAGGAAAGTCCTCCGAAGGACTAGAGGCATACTCAGCGTCTGTTGGCCATGGGAGTTCGGTACACAGAGAAGCGACACGGTGACGGCAGGAGTAAGTCCTCCGAAATACTACTGAGGCTGCCCCGATGGATAGGGGATGCCAGGGCGCCACCACGGTGCTCCAACTCGAAAGCGTGGCAGTGAAGATGTGCGAGGGAGGCTTTGGCAGCTTTGGCTCAAAACTGCCACCCAAGCTACCCAAGCCTTGGTGAGGTGGGCCACGACTCACCAAGATAGAGAAGATGGGCCAAATCCGGCACAGGCGGAGACTTCCTAAAGTTTCCCGGTTTCTGACTTCAAAACCGGGGGCGGATCGCGGATTGGACTACTGGCCACGTGGAGAGCATCCGAGGATTGCGTGGAACTTACGAAGATCAAGACTTCAACGTGGTCGTCCGTCCCGAAAATATCGTGTAATCTTTCATTTGAGTCCTTAGGGTTTGTCTAGTTGTAGGGACCTAAGTGCAAAACTGTCTAAACAGCACTCGGGTATAAATATGTCCAAGGCAGGTCATTAGAGGGTCTCTTGGCTGCCAGGATTAGTCTTTGCTTTGTGATTTTCGTCCTCAATCCTTGAGCTCCACTGTTAGGGAGGTTAGAGTAGGATTTAGCCTCCTAATCATGAGGGAAGGTGAGGGTGGTTGCTTGGGACGAATTTATGCTTGTATGCTGAATCTTTAGACCTATCTTGGGCACTTAATTGAAGCAAATTCGTGCAGCAACCTTGTGTTCTTCGCCTCCCCCTCTCTTTGGTTTTTGGGTTCAATCCTTGTCTTTTGGGTGTTTGCGTTGGGCAAGCTTGAATCCCTTTTCTTTGCTGATGTTTTGGCACTTGCTCGGACGTGGAGATCTTGACTTAGTTCATCTCAATCCTGCTGGATTGCCACGAGCAAGCCTCCTTTGTGTTTTCCCCTTTCTTGCCCAAAGATTGCCATCTCACGAGATCTAAAATTCTCGCTGATCCGTTGATCATTTTGCATTGATCTTTTGGGAAAAGCTTTGGAATAGGGTCCAGATAGCCTGTGCAAAACTTCATGACGATTGGACAAGATTTGGTCTAGTTTGGGTTGCAAGACCCCTTGTCTGCGACTCTACCAGATAGTCCAGCAGAGGCCACCAGACAGTCCGGATCCACCGGATAGTCTGGCAGTGCCCACCAAACAGTCCGGTGTAAGGCTCAGCCGGGCCGTGCCACCGGACAGTCCGTCAGCAAGAACCGGATAGTCTGGTGCTGGCCATCGGACAGTCCGGTCCTGCCAAGGAGCTGTTGTATTTTTCCCACTTTGGTTTTTCCGCTGTGTTTCTGCTCTGGATTTTTGCATTCCCCACTGTAAGACCATTCTCTTTGCTTGCTGTGAGTCAGTGAGACGCACCTTGGTGCAGTGAGTGTCGTGTGGAGGTTTTTGCAAAGTTTCGTTGCCTCGGTGTTATTCTTGGTTGGATCTTGAGTTTTCCTGCATTGGTGCATATCCTTTCAGTGGACGGCACCCTTGCACTGCTAGGCACGTATCTATTCAGTGGACGGTTCCTAGTTCTGTTTCTATTGAGGTTTGTAGAGCACCTTCTTGGGGGTTGTGATTTTGAGATTTCAAGTGCTCCTATTCACCCCCCTCTAGTTGCACTGTCTCAGTCCTACACAGATCTCACGGGCGGTATCAAGGTCGCTCACCCTCTCATAGTCCGCCGGACCAAGTCCAGAGAAGAGAGAGTTCACCACCTTGTAGTTCGCCTCGTGCTGAGCAACGAGCGCCGGTGTGGTATGCTCGGCAACGGGAGCACCGTGAAAGTTGTACTTTGTGTAGCATTCCATATGTCCTCGCTCTGGCTAAGCAAGAAAGCTCTCATCCTACCCTTCCAGTAGGGATAGCCATCCGAGCCGAGAACCGAAACATTCCTAGAGTGCGCCATAGTCGCTACTTGATTTCTCACCGGTAAAGGTGTGAAGAAACCTAACCTGGCTCTGATACCAATTGTAGGACCGAGACATGCGACTAGAGGGGCGGTGAATAGGAGCACTTTAAAACTCAAATTCACAAACCCCAAGACTGGTGTTGAGAAAAGAACTAGACACCATTCACTGAACAGATACATGTCTAGTAGCGCAAGGTGCCGTCCATTGAGAGGATACGCACCAAGCAAGCGAAAGCACTCAACTCAACGATCAAAAAGACTGCAAGCTAAGCGGAGCAACAACTCACGCCAAAGTGTCTCACCAGCCACTCAATGCACCTAGATGCATCTCACTGATACACAGCAAGCAAAGAGTATAGGCATACAACGAGAACCACCAAAGCGAGGTTGAGGCAAAAGCACGGAAGCAAACGAACACAAACCAACCAAAAGGAACCCGCTTAGTGATCACCAAGATCTCTTAGCAAATGAGGTGCTAATGACCTTAGGAAAGATCCTAGGCACCCCCAAAACTATCAGAAACAAGCCTTAGACCTTAGGAGCAACTAAAACTAGATTTGGGGGCAAAATCACTGCCACCAGCGAATTGTCCGACACCCTCCATCGGACAGTCCGATAGCCAGATTTCAGACAGGCTGGGTTCCAAAGAAAATTGCCAAAACCCAGTCAAACGGTCTCCAAAAATCATGAAATTTTAACCATAGGCTGAGGAAAACGTGGGGTACAACATACAAAAATTCAGCAAATTTGGACATAGTTAGGTCCACCGGACTATCCGGTGAAGTTGCACCGGACTGTCCAGTGTGCCGTAGAAAACAGCCTCGGATTTTGAGTTTGCAAACCTTAAACCTGACCAATTCTTCTCGGATCTTCATTAAATTTTGCACAAGCTATCCTAGCACTATTCCAAAGCTATTCGCAAAAGATCTACTCAAAAAGATCAAGGGATTAGCGGGAATCTCTGATCTTATGAAGAAGGAAAAATTCGGGCACGAAAGGGGAAAACTCAAGATTGACTTGCTCGTGGAAATACAGCAGGATAGAGATGTTCTAAGACATATTCTCCACGTCCTTGCAAGTCCAAAAGAGCCAAAAGAATAGGATTAACTCGTGGGCAAAGCAAATCACCAAAACTTTTTGAGTTTCATCCAAAATCCAACTAGAAAAGGCGGAGGGAGATGGCTGCACACATGAACACGAATTGGAGACTAATCTTGCCTTGATAAGAAGTGAAAATCAGTGCTTACGAGGTTCCTCGCGCCCCTTCAACCTCCCACTAATGCAAAGTACTAGCCTAGGGGACTCTTAAATCCTAAGCTAAGCACCCGATTTGAGCTTAAGCACTTGGCTAGTTGGAAACTAAGCCTAGGGTTTCTTGAGGTAGAAGAGTCATCTAAATGACCAGCCACTTAGGTATATATAGCCTAGGCCTAATAGACATAGTTTACACTAAGACCCCTATATTACAGAAACGCCCGTAGGGGCCAAACTGGAAAAGACTCAACTTTTTCGGGGACGGACGACCGCGACGGAGTCTTGATCTTCTTCGTCTGCAAGCTATCTCCCAGATGATGTCCATGTGGCCAGTAGTCCAAATCCGCCGAACGACCCCCGATTTTGATGTCAGAAACCGGGAAACTTTAGGGTTTCCATCCTAGGCCTGGAACGGCCCACTCCACTCTATCTCAGTGAGAATGAGCCCATTCGCCGAGTCTGGTAACTTGGTGGTAGGGTAGCGGATTTGAGCGAATCCACCAATGCCCTTGCCCATCTTCGCACCATGTACTCGGGTTGGAGCACCGTGGTAGCACCCAGCATCCCCAGTCCATCGGGGTCACCTCACAGTCCTTCGGAGGACTTACTCCTGCCATTGCCATGCCACTCCTCCATGTACCGAACTCCCATGGCCGGCCGACGTCGAGCATGCCTCTAGTCCTTCGAAGGAATTCCATGTACCTCCCATCCATCGGAGGGCCTCCTGTCCATTAGAGGTCTTATTTCCAAGTCCTTCTGGGTCTTTGGCTTCTATTGACAATCACTCATCACTCCAAAGGCAATGGAGCCAGTCCATTGGCTCTCATCCACAAGAATAGCAGGATAAGCGCAGGAAGCCCGTGCAGGGCGACCCCTAGAAGAACAAGGTGCCTACACCACCGCCGAACCTCGATGAAGATGATGAGGACAATGCCGTGTAGTTCCAAGCTGCTAAGCATACCATTACAGTCATACACAGCAACGTTGGCAGTGCGGCAACACCTCGCGCTGTCAAGGTCTTGAAAAGGCAGGTGTCCACAGTCATGGCACTCCCAGAGGTGCGGTGCCTGCTCAAATGGGCTGGCACGCCCATCTCCTTTAGCCCTGAAGGACCTTCCTCATAACAGGACGGGGGCAGGGAAGCTACCCCTCATAGTCTCCTCAACCATCGCCAACACTTGTCTCAAGCACGTTCTTGTCAATGGCGGGGCTGGCCTGAATGTCCTTTCATCTTGGGCATTTCACCAGCTCCAAAATCTTAGCGAGAAGGCTCAGTTCGGCCCTACCCTTTGGGGGCATCAAGCCTAGGGCTATCTTTCCCCATGGCGCATGCGCGTTGCCTGTTACCTTTGGAACCCCTGACAACTACAGGACTGAGCATGTCGAGTTTGTGGTGGCGAAGCTGTGGCTCCCCTACAATGCCATCCTCGGCCGTCCGTTCCTTTCCAACTTCATGGAAGTAGTTCACTATGGGTTCTTGTGCATGAAAATGCCAGGGCCCAAAGACATCATTACCATCCTCGACGACCGCCCTGCGGCTACCGCTGCGATCGAGAAGCTGCAAGCGGTCGTGGCCTAGGAGTACATTGAACCCTGAGATGTGGGACCTTCGACTGACAGGTCCAGGGTTCCCACCATTGCTCAGGAGCCACTTGATGGGGCAGTGGCCCCAAAATCAAACCCTGGGGTCCTAGCCCCGAAACCCTGGGGGATTCCTTAAACGGGGAAGCAATGCCAGCGAAGGTCATACAGATCGGCGCTGAGGCTTCCCAAACTGCCCGTATTGGCGGGGGTCTGGATCCCAAATAGGAACTCGTGCTCAACGCTTTTCACTGGGCCAATGTCGATGTATTTGGTTGGCAACCTTCCGACATGCCCGGGGTCCCCAGGGAGGTGATCGAGCACAAACTTGCAGTGCGGCCTAAAGCGAGGCTGATCCTACAGAAGATTCGCAAGCAATTAGCAGAAAGGCAAGAATTCATCTACCTTGAGATCGAAAAGCTCCTGCGCGCGGGCTTCATCCAGGGGGTTCAACATCCAGAATGGCTCGCAAACCCCATAGTTATCCCCAAGGCTGTCGGCAAGCTACGGATGTGCATCGACTACACCGACCTTAACATGGCTTGCCCCAAAGATCCATACGCTCTCCCTAGAATAGACCAAATTGTAGATTCAACTTTCGGATGTGAGCTTCTCTCATTCCTGGATGCGTATTCGGGGTTCCACCAAATTAGGATGGCCAGGGAAGATAAGGAGAAGACATCTTTTACTACTCCTTGTGGTCTGTATTGCTATGTAAATATGCCTTGGCAACCTTTGTGCGAGCAACTCATGTCACTCTTAAAGATTGTATAGGCAAAACTGTTGAGGTGTACGTCGATGATATAGTAGTCAAGTCCCGTCAGAGTGAATCATTCCTCCGGGAATTGGGCAACGTTTTTGAAAGCTTGCGTAGCAACAAGATGATGTTGAACCCCAAGAAGTGCATGTTTAGGGTTGCCACAGGAAAGCTTCTCGGTTTCCTAGCTTCGCACCGGGGAATCGAGGCGAATCCCAAAAAGATTTGGGCTATCAAAAAGATGCAACCCCCTACCCATATCAAGGAAGTGCAAAAGCTGACCGGTAGCATGGCTGCCCTCAGCCGATTCATCTCGAGATTGGGAGAGTGGGCTCTCCTGTTCTTCAAGCTTCTTAGGAAGGACAACCCATTCGAATGGATGGGGGAGGCTAAGATCTGAAGAGGTATCTTTCCTCTTCCTTTACATCAGTGGCCACCATTGGTGTGGTTAGCATGGTGCTCATTGCGGAACAAGATAGGTCCTCGCGGCCCCAGCAGGTCAGGTCGAGCGCTATGCTCGGCCACCAGCTCTGACCCAGCGGGGGCCGGAGAACGACCAATCAAGTGATAGACGCCGCGCGAGCGGAACCCAGCCCCGACAAGGAGATCCAGGGCTCCTCGGAGACGGACCTCCCTGGCATTGGGCTCAGGGAACTCGTCCCTGAACCACTGAAAGATTCAACACCCGGTTTACTTTGTAATCGAGGTACTCCAGGATGCCCCTACAAGATACTCAGAGGTTCAAAAACTGCTCTACGCCGTCCTCTTGGCATCAAGGAAATTGAGGCACTACTTCCAAAGCCACAAGATCTCTGTCGTAACATCATACCTACTCAGGACTGTGCTAAGAAATCGGCATGTGACTAGGCAGATTGCCAAGTGGGCAGTGGAGCTGGCGGAATTCAAGCTTGAATTCATTCCTCGTCACGCAATCAAGAGCCAAGTTCTGGCAGACTTCATCGCTGAGTGGACACCGAGGGCCGATGTCGCAATCCCGGAAGCCCCTGAACCCACCGCCCCCAACGAGCGATGTGTCCACTTCACCGAGAACCCTTGGGAGCTGTGTTTCGATGGCTCTTGTACCCGCAGGAGTTTGGGGGCCGGTGTGGTCCTCACATCCCCTAAAGGGGAGCTCCTGTGGTACATGTTCTACATCATGTTCAAGACTTCAAACAATGTCGCGGAATATGAGGCCTTGATCATGGGGCTATAGACTACCCTGAGTCTTGGGGTACAGCAGCTCCTAGGTTCAGGGGTGATTCGCAGCTTGTGATCAACCAAGTCAATGGTGTGTGCGCCTGTAACAAGGCTGACCTTGCCGCGTACCTTATGAAGGTCAAGAAAATAGAGCTCTCTTTCGATGTCATCGAGTTCAAGTACATCCCATGGGAATAAAACACCGTCGTGGATGAACTTTCAACCCTTGCCTCTGCAAGGGAACCCCCACCCACCTGCCAGGGTTTTCCACAACCGGGTGATCCGGCCTTCGGTGGAGCCCCCGCAGCAGGAGATAGTGGACAACCCCCAGCAGATGGCGGTGACTTCTCGGCTAGGGGATAATGATGCCCCCCAGCTGGGAGTTCAAGATGCCGAACATGCTAACTCTAGGAAAACCCTAGCTTCGGGGGCCAATAATTCAAACCCTAAGCAAACTCAAGCCCGGAGAGTGATCTCCTTCCTAAAGAGGAAGAAGCTCAGGTAACCCCTAAGGATTGGATCCAAGAAATCAGGGGTTTCCTGAAGGACAACATCCTTCCCATAGACGAGGCTTTTGTTGGGTGCATAATTCGTCAAGCAAAAAGATATGTGGTGGTAGAAGGGGACCTCTACTGTCGCTCATCAAATGGCGTTCTACTCAAGTGTGTCTCTAGGGAGGAAGGCCATGATATTCTTGTGGACATCCATGAGGGCGAGTGTGGGAGTCATTCAGCATCTCGCACGATGGTCGAGAAGGCCTTCCGGCATGGCTTCTACTGGCTGACAGCCCTCAAGGATGCGACTGAGTTGGTCAAAAAGTGCAAGGCATGTCAGTTTCATGCAAAGCAAATTCACACCCCATCTTAGCTCGTGCAGCTCATCCCCCTGTCATGGCCTTTTGTGGTCTGAGGGGTTGATATTCTTGGTCCATTCCCTAAGGCGGTTGGCGGCTATGAGTACCTCTATGTCACCATCGATAAGTTCACCAAATGGTCTGAGGCCATCGCTGCCCAGGTGGTCGACAAGCATACAGGAATCAAGTTCCTCTGAGGGATTGTTTCCCGGTATGGAGTTCCAAGCTGCGTTATCACCAACAACGGCACACAGTTCACCAGTGCCATCTTCCAAGCCTACTGCGCGGACATGGGCATTAAAATTTGCTATGCCTCCTCACATCACCCCAGAGCAATGGGCAGGCTGAGAGGGCAAATGCAGAAATCCTCAAAGGGCTCAAGACCCGTACATTCGAAAGCTTGGAAAAATACGGCAAAAAATGGGTTGACCACGTGGACTCAGTGCTTTGGACAAATAGGACAACACCAAGTCGAGCTACCGGCGAAAGCCCGTTCTTCCTGGTCTTCGGGGCTAAAGCTGTGCTCCCCCCCGAGGTCACCAATGGGAGCCCCTGGGTAAACGCTTTTGACGAAGTAATGCAAGACCAACTCCGACGTGCTGATATCGATCTCTTGGAAGAAAAGCGCCTAGTAGCCTCCCTCCGTGCAGCGAAATACCAGCAGGCTATACACCGTTATCAACAACGCCA
This sequence comes from Paspalum vaginatum, assembly GCA_030272315.1. Classification (NCBI taxonomy): domain Eukaryota; kingdom Viridiplantae; phylum Streptophyta; class Magnoliopsida; order Poales; family Poaceae; genus Paspalum; species Paspalum vaginatum. The sequence continues at coordinate 23,208,068 of CM059013.1, forward strand.
CATAAGGCCTCGGTCACTAGAAGTGGGGGACCTTGTGCTCAGACGCATCTTAACCTGGGTGGAGATGAACAAACTTCCCCCACCTAGGAGGGCCCCTACTGCGTGATCGAGGTCTCTCGAGGTAGCTGTGTGCGTCTGGCCACGGAGAGTGATGAAGAGCTCCCATTCCCATGGAATATCGAGCACCTACATAAGTTCTATCCTTAAGGCACCATGGCACAGCTTTTGGCTCTCCCATGCTGCCTAGGGGCCACCAACTATGTTCCTGCAGTGCTCGTGTAACTGTAGAAAAATGTAAATTATTTTTTTCAAATTTTAATGAATCAATAATCAAAACCTCGTTGTTTATTCTACTCTAATACCCTTGAGAGGCTTTGTTTGATGTACCTAAAAATTATTTGATCTAGACGCTTGGGGTAACAGTCCGGTTCTCTGGCAAGGGCTAAGGTCTGGGGCCAGCGTTAAGGGACCAAGGTGAGTTGACTCGGTGTTCTGGTACGAAGCGGTACCCCGGGCATGGTGTTGACATCTCTTAGCGTAACAGATTTTACTTCGCAAGTGCACGGAGATTCACTATAGCTTTTTCACCCAGAGTATTCCAGGTATCGTAAAAATCCACAGGGAAGGAAGGGCTAATAGGTGGAATGATATGTTCGAACTTCAAACAGTACTATAACTTAGATAAACACCAGCTATTCTTACATCGGGGGTAAGATAAACAAGATAGTGTATGGTGGGAAGAGTAAACAGGGACCAAAGCTGTAAACAACTAGGTAGTTGCCTGGGAGGACAATGAGTAAGATTAAGATATCCAAACTCTATTCCTCAACTACTGCATAGGAGTATTCGTGGTTGAACTGAGTTAAACAAACATGAACTAGGATCTTGCGTCTAGCGAAATTCTAGACTACACCGAGGAGGCATGGGGGTAGATAGTTGGCCAACCGAATGGCAACTGGCTAACGCCTACGGGCTTACCGAACGACGGGGTCGGATTACAGAGGCTCCCTAATGTTGTCACCAAGAGGGGCTACCAACCAGATCTGCGTGGGTAAGATGGCACACTAAACTAGTGATCAAGTGAGAACTTGATCACTAAAGTCCGTCCTTGATCAAAGGGTTAGGACTGACTTAGCCTTAGATTAGAGCCTAAGGAAAGCCTGTAGCACCGGTAAGTCTAGCAAGATTTAGATAACTCAAGAATGACACAAACCTAAGCCTTGGTCTAGTATGCAATAAGGTACACCACACTAGGCAAGTGTAAGAAATAAAGTAAAGTATAACTCAAAGGATAGAGCAACAAAGTATATTATACTGAAGTAGCAAGAGTACAAAGATAGAAACATACAAGAGCTTTACCAGACTCGAAGCTAACTCCGGAATCCCTGAGGCAAAGACTCAGACTCAACTCTAACTCCCAGGACTATCCTACTGCTACTAAACTAGACAATGGTGTGTTTCACTCAACTTCCACACTTTACAAATGAGAGCTCGGGGGTATTTATAGTCACCAAGTGAGTGAGGGTACTTATAGGGTTGGTATGGTAGTTAAGGGGATAGGTGGAAGGCCGAGCAGCCTGGTAGGGAGGTCGGGCAGCCCCACCTTAGGCCGGGCGGCCTGGATAACCATTGGATCCACTGCCATACTTCATCTTGTTTATCATCTTCACTCCCCAAGTCGATTGCATGGTGGTTAAGGCGGTTATCTTTGTGTTTTCTCCCGAACCATTGGATCTCACTTGTGTTTCTTCCTTAGCCACAGGATTGAAGTGTTGAGGATTGCTGACTTCACCAGTCCAAGTACTGGATCGATGATGTGGCAAGGCCTTCCGGTTGATTGCATGCGACTTTCATGGATTCCACCTTGCAGATGTGTTGACATGGCATGTGTGTGCATGCAGGTTGAAGTTGGTGCCAATTGGGCCCAGACACAGGCCGGGCGGCTAGGAGGTAGGGCTGGGCGGCCTCTGGTGGGGCTGGGCGGCCTAGGGACTTAGCCATGTGGCCAGTCACCTCCTAGTTTGGCTCAATTTTACCATGTTTTAGTATGTTTTGTCACCTGCATTCAAATATTTCAACACAACTCGTGGAAATATGTTAGTAGCAAAAGTTTGTCCATACTTTGATGCATTTCCCTTCATATTCATGGATAGTTGATGGTCGTAGATAGTGCAATAACGACTGTCAACACCCCCCCAAGCTTAGACTTTTGCTCGTCCTCGAGTAAAGCCAAGATGGGTTATGGATCAGGAGTTGCTGCAAATATCAGTGTTCGAGAATAGAAACTCTGCATAACCGACACTCATGCTCTGATCTCAAACCTTAGTATACTGCAATGATTACCTTTTCCATACCTGTGGTGCATCTTTTGACTCACCATGTCTTGGGTGGTTGACAGAAGGAACGACTCAGTTGCAGGCTCAGCTCAAAACACTTCTTTTGGGACTCCCATCTCAGGTATTTTTGCAAATTTTCAAAATAAAACAAGTTTCCCCAGAGGTACTCTTGATCGCTCATAAGTGTATCCTCACCTTTTAAGGCTAAGAGCACGTCCAAGAACTTCCTATACTAAAGCTTATGTGGGGCTCAGGGTGTGGAAGAACTTAGCTTACTTAGGTTGTTTATTTTGGAAAGCCAAAGATTGGACCAAAGAAATGTACTACATCAGCTAATCATGTTCATCGTTGGAGCTTATTTGGTGGTTGCGGATGGATCTCCTTGTTTCCTTTCCTTCTCCTTCTTTTGTATGCTAGGTATGAATGTGGAGCCTTTTTGTGTTTTTCTCTTTTTGCCATGCTTGACTAGCATGCTTTTCTTTTTTTTCTTTTTTTTATGGCTCCACATTCTACCTCATTTTGCTTTGTAAGGAGTAAGATCAATGGTATTGATTTGGAGATATATGGATGCATACCCTAGGGTAGGTAAATGCATATGTGGTGGTGGTATTTTGCTCCAACAATTCACAAGATAGTGATGATTCCATTCAATGAGACTCAAAATTTGACAAAGCTCAAAACAACACCAAGTAGCTTTAAACAAGCTAGGCTCAGATATTTCAGTGTATTTGGCTCTAGTGGGTGTTTCAAAACCAACGGGGGAACTTTATTTTCATTTTTCAAGAAAATAACCTAAGATGTTCATCTTACTAAGAAAATGTAGAGCTGGCCTAGTACTTAGTCATATCATTTCTCACAACAACTTAGACATGGTTTATGAAATGGCATCCACAAAGTAATAGGTCAGGCTTTCACTTTATACACACAAGCTCGAAATTAAGCTGAGCATAGTTTGTGCATAGAATACTAAACAAGAACATGATAGAGCAACTATTCATCATTTTCATATATGAAGGTAATATATCAAAGTTGGGAGTTTATTTTATTTGACACCCTTTTTTTAATAAAGGAACAAAATAAAGAGTTATTAATGCTACTCTCGGTCGGACGGGTGTTGCTAGCTGCTGCCGGTGAGAAGGGTACTACTGGACAGGTACTGCTGCTGACGGGTACTCTTGGACGGGTACTGCTGCTGATGGGTACTGCTGGACGGGTACTGCTGCTGCACACGAGAGGGCAAGGGCGAGGAATGGGGGCCTTACTCTGAGGTATGGGCACAAAGAAGCATGCTCATGTTGTACTACACCCCCCCAAGCTTCAATGAAGCTAGGAGTTTTGGTAGTAATAGTTGTGGAAGGTCCTGAGCATTGATGAAGCTGGCTTCCACCATTTCATTCAGGTTCTGAAGCATGGTGCTGTTCTCCTGGAGCTGTTGGCTCATCGCTCTGGTACGTCGGTGGATGTCGTCCACCTACTGGTATAGCCTTTGGCTGTACCGACCTATGTCCATCCCCTCCCTGGCGGCGTTGAGGCCGGCCATGTTGTCGTGTTGAACCGGGCTGATGCAGATGGACCTGCACTCCTGTCAAGGCCATGTGACGTACCTGCCCCATAGTACTCAGGAGCGTATGGCAGTTGGTGGTATGAACCACCTCCATCCATGCTGCTAGTTGTACCACTGGCTCTAGGTTGGGCATAGCGTTGGAGTCATGATAACTCCGAGTCTGTGCCCGACGGGGTTGTTGTATGGGGTGCCCACGAGTGGTCTACTTCTTCTTCTGCTGCTTCTGCTTCCTGTTGTGCCCTTCGGCGCTGTTCTGCTTGTCGTCGTTGGGCCCTAGTCATGACGCCGTTGATGCTTTGGCGTGGTGCCTCCACGTCGAGCTGCATGGTTAGTTTTCGAACTCTGTACATATCGAACTGCGGCGCAGGGAAGCGACAGCGCGAGATTATGCCCGAAACCATGTCATGACTAAGTTCTACCCATCCCTCTTCATAAAGTGTGCCTAGGATAAAGTGTTGTTCCCCAATAATGTGTGATGAGTCATTCGGAATGTATTTAATCTGGGCAGTTCTCTAGGAGGCCCAGGTTGGATGCAATCCGTGTGACAAAAGAGGTGATGTTTATGGGGGTATTGGACCTTGGCATATCCGCCCAATGACAGACTATGTCTAGGACTGGTGCATAGGGTTTCTTCTTGCACATGGCGTACAGGCACTTAAGGTCTTCATTGGGTGCGCGACGAACTTCACTACGTGGAAAGACCACAAGTGAGACCTAGCGAGCCAAAAGTCTCATATTAGGGTTGTGGATTTTGGTAGTGCTATGTTTCCCCTTAACATATTCTCCGCAAATTTCCTGTCCAAAAAGTTTTCATACTGTAGCCGTGGGCTCATCTCCTACTGAACAATTGGAGGCAAAGCCTAAGAGGTCGGTGAACCTCCTCGGACGAATAGCGAACTCAATATTGCACATACAGAAGGAAATGGTTATATCTGTTGAGCGTCTATCCAAGCGGAGAGTTGTTGGTGGCTCTTAGCCTACCGGATTTTACTCCACAAGCACACAGAGACAGCTGTAGCCTTTCAACTGGGAGTATTCCAAGGTATCGTATTTATCCACAGGGAAGCATTGAGATAGAGAAAGGCGGGTGTCGCAGTAACTCAGCTATGCGGCTACAAGCGACCTGAACGACGGGGGTGGACTACATAGGGTACACTCCCGTTGTCACCAAGAGGACCTACCAAAGACAGGTGCGCCTAGTCTACATGCACACCAACTACCCAAAACTATGTAAGGTCTAATCACTTGCGAAACCAAGGTGACCGCAATTATAGACACCACGTCTACGTTTGCAGGCATTACTTCTACTGAGGCTATCAGGTAGAAGTATACACAATCGTATAGTCAAATGCTATAAAGAGCATACGAGGAATCTATAAGCATGACAAACTAAATATTCATCACCTGCCAGAGCAACTCTAACTATAGTCTAAAATACATTACTATGCTAAGGCATGAATAATACCGAAAGCAAGAGTAAAGTAAATGCTCACATAAGTAAAGAAAGATAAATATATTAAATAGCTCAAGTCTTACAGGAAAGTAAAGATACAAGAAAACTCATACCGAACTCCTGAAGACGGCTCCGGAATGACGAAGCCCTACTACCTCTAACTCCTAACAAAACACTACTTTAGAGTGGAGGCACCACCTGTAGGGCGCCTCCAAGTGAGAGAGAGAGAGTTCACATGGTGAAAGGTACAAATGAAGTGAGGGAGGTGCCACTCTATTTATAGGTGGAGGAGGGGGGAATATTCCTAGTGCCTACGTGCAAGATTCCTCCTCTAACTGCTCTTTGGGTGCCACCTGTCCCCCCAACTGACTTGGATAGGTCGGTAACAGTGTTGTGCATGTGCAGGTGCAAAGAACCAGTCGAGAACCGGTCTCGAAGTCGGTGAACCGGCCGTTGGAGTGGATCTGAGTCAAAAACTGGTCAAAACAGGTGGTCAACCGCTCCAACCGGCCTCCAACGGTCAAAACCGACGTCGCCAGCCACTCCCAGGCCGCCACGTGGCTAGGCAGGCCGGCGGACCATGCCTCGCACGCAGGCACGCATGCGCACTGCCCCTTGGCTGCCATGTGTCGCCCTCCGGTGCCATCCCACCTACTGTCGGTACGGAGGGATCTGCTGGCCCTATATTTTTGTATTTTCAATATCTTTTACATATGAGCTCCAATTGATGCAAATAATATGTCCGTTGGAATCGTCTCGATGAGCTCTATGCAATGGTGTAGTCATTGAGAGCATTTGAGATACTTTTTAGTAGTGATATTTGCAATTCATTCTCAAGACCTTTTATGCACTGATTCTCTCTTGCTCGAAATGATATACTTTTGCATGGAATTTGAGCATCTCCCTGGGATACATCAAAAACCACCAAAACTTGTGGAATTCATCAGCGTTAGGTAAATAATGCATGGAACTTTATTTATACTCCATTTATTCACCGAGGAATTCACGGTCGAAATGGTGAAATAACGACCGTCAACAAGAGTCATCAGGAATTCTTGTGTGAGAAGGATGGATCCTTCTTTCGTGATGTTTGAGAACTCTAGCCATCCCACATTGTCAAATGCCTACGTGAATGACTCCAACATACCTATAGTGACGAGGAAGAAGGGGTCGAAGTACCTCTTCCGCCCAAAAGTCTTGGTGGTGAGGACCTACAACTTTTGTGCTTCCTCGTCGCTCTAGATGTTAATGTCCTGCAAGGTGAGAAGACGGCACGGTGGCTGTGATGACATTCCTTCATCCTGCTCTTGCTCCTAGCGGCTTCTGGCACCATTGATCGACATCCTATCGGACAGCGCTAGAGTCCTAGAACTCCTGCTCTATGAGTGACAGCGCGATCCTGATGAGGATGGGAACTTGAGGTGCAGTCCCTTCCCTGTGTTGCTCAGGGCTCTCTTGGCTTTCTTGACGAATGAAGACATCCTGCAAAAAATACTAAGAGACAAGAGAACATGCAAAGAACAGCAATTACAAATATTAGCATTAGTGGTTAGTCGTCCAGAAGTCAGTCGTCCAGAAAGTTAGTCATCCTTACGGGGCAGAGCCTCCACAAACCGTTCAGAAAGCGTGGGTGTAGCACTTATTTTATTGGGCAGAATTTTGACTTATTGCTAGAATTTAAACTAAGCACTTAACTAGTGCTAAGAGAGTGTTTAGAGGGAGAGATAGGGAGTGATCGCGTTGCCGATCGGTGCGAGGATTGAGCGCTGCGTGCATGCATATTTATAGGTGCGAGAGGGAGCATGCATGCATGAGAGATAGGCCGGGCGGCTCAGGGAGGGGCCGGGCGGCCTGACTAGAGCCAGGCGGCCAGCAGGGTAGGCTGGGCGGCCTAGGCCCTATGGCCCGTAGGTTGGTTGGTGTCGTGCGCAGATGAATGGACAGCAGCGGTGCGAGATCGAGGCCGGACGGCTTGGGCAAGTGGCCGGTTGGCCTCTAGTGTTTAGTGCATTTCGGTGTTTAGTGATTGGAGGGGGCACGAGATGCAAGGAGGCTGGGCAGCCAGGGCTGGTGCGCAGAGGGGGGTCGGCCGGCCCTAGGTGAGGCCGAGTGGCCTCCAAAAATTTTGTTTTTTTTAGATAAGAGATGAAAATAAATAACTTATGTAGAGGGAAAAAATTTAAACTAATGCGAAACTTTTAAATCTAAACATGCAGTGGTGTAACGAAAAATACTTGTGCGGAAATTAAATATGCAGCAAAGGATAATGCCAGTTTACCTCCTGGCGAGGGCAAGTCATACCTTTTGCTCGAAGTCAGCACTTGACGGAGACTTAGCGGTCGTCTGTGCTGCAACTTTGGCTCGCCATACCTTCTTGGTTGCCACAGCCTTTTGTTTCTGAGTTTTATTCTGGGTCTTTTCTGGCTTGGCTTTTGGTGATTCATCTTCTTTCTTCTGCCACTCTTTGGGTGTGTTCATTGTTGTGGCGGCGACCTTCATGACAGAAGTCTTGCCTCCTGCTTCCTTTGTCGGCGGCTTGGCCATTGAGGCACGTCTTTGTGACTCGGCTCTGTGATCAGCTTTGAGCTTTCGGGCGTCTCCATCCAATAGGATCTTTTCCATTGTTAGGATGAGAGAGTCCACTTTTGACTTACTTGGCGAAAGCTCAATCTTCTCTCTAGGAGTCTCCCGGGGTGCCTGACACTTAGGTTTAAATGTTTTTACCTGTCGGCACTATTCTACCTTCGGCTTGCAGGCGAACATCTCCCGTCTGCCATTGATGTTGAGGTGAACTTGCCCAGCTCCAAAATCAATAGTGGCCTCAGCGGTGCTTAAGAATGGTCGCCCAAGGATGAGCGGCGTTTTGCTATCAATCTCCATGTCGAGCACCACGAAATCCACCGGGACAATGAAGTTCTGGATTTTGACCGGAATGTCCTCAGCTATTCCATTGGGGTAGCGAATCGACTGATCCGCTAGCTACAGGCACATAGCAGTAGGGGCGAGTGTAGCATGCGTGAGTCTATCAAAGACTACCTTTGGCATGACGCTCACACTTGCTCCCAGATCGCAGAGAGCTTGATCAAAGTGCTGGGTCCCGATTGAGCGTGGGATGGTTGGATTCCCTGGATCCTTCTTCTTCTGGGGCGGCTGGTTGAGTATAGTAGCGCTACACTCTTTTGTGATGTGCACAACTTCTGTGGACGGCAGCGGCTTTTTGTTGTTGAGGATGTCCTTTAGGTACTTAGCGTACGTGGGTACCTGCATCGCATCTAGCAATGGGATATTGACATATAATTTCTTTATTACGTCCACAAACTTGCCGAACTGGTCGTCAACAGTGGTCTTTTTCTGCATTTGAGGAAAAGGGAGCACGGTGGTGTCGTAGAACTCGTGCAGAGCCGATTTTGGTGCTTCCTTAACCGGTTGTGGTTCAGCCACTTGATCTTCCTTTTTTGGTTCGGACTGGCTTCTCCTGTTCCCTCCCTACATTCCTAGGATGTGGGGGGTCTTGTGTAGACCTTCCACCCCTAGTTGTTACAGCATTGATATTTTCCTTCGGGGGTGCCTCAGGCTGACCCGGAAGCTTACCCGAAGTTGGACAAGGCAAAGCGGCAGCAAGCTGAGCTATCTGAGTTTCTAACATTTTATTAAACTCAGTTGGTTCTTCATGGCACTATTAAGAGTTTCCATTTGAAGCGACAGGTTTTCTAGAATTCTATCGTTCGCATGGAATTTCTTACTTATACTATTGTTCACAGCCTTTTGATCGAAAGGATTTTTATTGAACCGCTAAGAACTACCAGAAGACGTACCTTGACCAGAGAAAGGTAGCTGTGGCCGTGAGTTCCAACCTGGTTGAGGACGAGGCCCGTTGTTGAAGCTATTGTTGTTGATAAAGGTAACGTCCTCTGATCCATTTCCTGGGGCAGCTGTTCCCCGTGTGGCCGGTATTCCCGCAATGCTCGCAAGTCATTCAAGAATGCAGTGCCTGGACCGGCACAGCTTCAGGAGTATCCTCCATATTCTTTAGCAAGAGGTCCATCTTGGCAGCCAACATGTCGGTACTGTCAATATGGTGGACTCTGCGGCTCTTATTGTTCGCCCTCTCCTATCTCCATCCTTGGTTGCTTGCCATCTTCTCTATGAGAGTGTGTGAAGCAGCAACGCTTAAGGATAAAAAGGATCCTCCAGCGGCTGCATCGAGGTGTCCTTGCGCGGTCCGGTGTAGACCATGGAAGAAGTTCTGGATGATCAGCCACTCTTCCATACTGTGGTGGGGGCAGGCGGTGATGTATTCTTGAAGTCTTTCCTATGCCTCCGCCACCGTCTCATCAGCGAGCTGTTGAAAGCTTGAGATTCGGTTCCTCAGTGAGCTTGACTTCCCCAAGGGAAAGTACTTTGCAAGGAAAGCATTTGAGCATGCCTCCCAAGTTGCCAAGTTGTTGCGATTCAGATAGAACCACTGTTTTGCCTTCCCAGATCAGTGAGAACGGAAAAAGGCTCAGTCGAACAGCATCGGCGGTTGCACCCTTGATAGTGAATGTACTGCATATCTCCAGGAATTGCTGGAGATGGCTGTTTGCATCCTCCGACACCAATCCGCAGAATGGACTAGCTTTCACCATATGAATGACACCTGGCTTGAGCTCGAAACCTTCTCCAACAGCAACCTCAGGCCCAGTGGGGATGTTGTTGCTAGGATGGAATGGAAAAGTCACGGATGGTCTTTTCAGGCACAGCCATTGTTGGTGTCAGTTGCTTTGTGCTTGTGGATCCAAACTCCAGTGTTAATGGCACAGGCATCTGCCCGTGGATTGTTTTTTGATGAACTCTTTTTCTAAGCAGCAACTTTGGATTGTTGTAAAAGTTTCCCGATATGTCGAAACCGGTCATACATCTCTCTGTCAACCCAACAATAAAGTAGACAGAGGCAAATGAGCCCGCTAAGAAATAGCGGTATGTTATCAAGTTATAAGTACCTAGGTTCAAACAAATCAAACTTCTATTGCCAATTGCTTCCCCGGCAGCGGCGCCAGAAAAAGCTTGTTGACGTCTCTTAGCGTAACAGATTTTACTCCGCAAGCGCACGGAGATCCGCTGTAGCTTTTTCACCCAAAGTATTCCAGCTATCGTAAAAGTCCACAGGGAAGCAAGGGCTAATAGGTGGAATGATATGTTTGAACTTCAAGTAGGACTATAACTTAGATAAACACCAGCTTTTCTTACATCGGGGGTAAGATAAACAAGATAGTGTGTGCTGGGAAGAGTAAACAGGGACCAAAGTTGTAAACAACTAGGTAGTTGCCTGGGAAGACAACGAGTGAGATTAAGATATCCAAACTCTATTCCTTAACTACTGCATAGTAGTATTCGCGGTTGAACTGAGTTAAACAAACACGAACTAGGATCTTGCGTCGAACGAAATTCCAGACTATACCGAGGAGGCTCCCTAATGCTGTCACCAAGAGGGGCTACCAACCAAATCTGCGTGGGTAAGATGGCATGCTAAACTAGTGATCAAGTGATAACTTGATCACTAAAGTCCGTCCTTGATCAGAGGGTTAGGACTGACTTAGCCTTAGATCAGAGCCTAAGGAAAGCCTATAGCACTGGCAAGTCTAGCAAGATTTAGATAACTCAAGAATGACACAAACCTAAGCCTTGGTCTACTATGTAATAAGGTACACCACACTAGACAAGTGTAAGAAATAAAGTAAAGTATAACTCAAAGGATAGAGCAACAAAGTATATTATACTGAAGTAGCAAGAGTACAAAGACAGAAAGATACAAGAGCTTTACCAGACTCGAAGCTAACTTCAGAATCCCTAAGGCAAAGACTCAGACTCAACTCTATCTCCCAGGACTATCCTAGTGCTACTAAACTAGACAATGGTGTGTTTCACTCAACTTCCACACTTTACAAATGAGAGCTCGGGGGTATTTATAGTCACCAAGTGAGTGGGGGTACTTATAGGGTCGGTATGGCGGTTAAGGGGCCTAGTGGCAGGCTGGGCGGCCCCACCTCAGGCTGGGCGGCCTGGCGCACCATTGGATCCACCGCCATACTTCATCTTGTGATCCATCTTCACACCCCAAGTCGGTTGCATGGTGGTTAAGGTGGTTATCTTTGTGTTTTCTCCCGAACCATTGGATCTCACTTGTGTTTCGTCCTTAGCTATAGGATTGAAATGTTGAGGATTGCTGACTTCACCAGTCCAAGTGCTGGATCAATGATGTGGCAAGGCCTTCCGGTTGATTGCATGTGACTTTCGTGGATTCCACCTTGGAGATGTGTCGACATGGCATGTGTGTGCATGCAGGTCGAAGTTGGTGCCAATTGGGCCTAGACACAGTCCGGGCGGCCTCTGGTGGGGCCGAGCGGCCTAGGGGACTTAGCCATGGGGCCAGTCACCTCCTAGGTTTGGCTCCATTTTACCATGTTTTAGTATGTTTTGTCACCTGCATTCAAATATTTCAACACAACTCGTGGAGATATGTTAGTAGCAAAAGTATGGTAGTAGATAGTGCAATAACGACCGTCAACACATGGCTAAATTGTAGTTTCCATGATGGGTCGCTGTGACTCGGCCTGGTCCGCCTTCACTAGTTCATTGCTTCTCAGCCTCGGCCACTCCTTAATCCTGAACCCCCTGCCCTTGGTCGTTCGAGCCAAGCTCGGAACATGCTCGGGTGAGCCAAATAAGAACACTAAGGTACAGGAAAAAGTACCTCGAAGGGAGAATTATTGTTCCTTTGGGAAATGTTTGTGCAGGTTGAAGATCGCCTAAGCCCTGGGCTATCCCTCGGGGGCCTTAGGAAGGAGGTCGGAGGTGGTGCGACAAACCCCTGAGTTCAACCTCGGGGCTGGTTTGACCCCGGGACGAGTCCCTAGGTTGGCGTACTTCTTAGGGCCGACTAAAGGACGTCGGCAGGCCCAGAGATGGGTGAAACCCCGGGCGGTTCCCCTAGGACGCTAAGAAAAGACTACTACCATTTGAATATCAGCACAAGAGTGATTCCAGTCAATATAGTACATGATACAAGACATACAGAGATTTGGATCAAAGGGAGCCCTAGGGACCCATCCCGGGGCCAAAGACCCACGAAGCCCTATGCCCCGCCAACCGTGGCGAGGAGAGGTTCTGCAATAACCTTGTGTGGTGCCTGATCACTTGGGGAGATGTGGAGCAGGAGCCTTTCCACCTCCCCGCCAACGTCATCAGCACTACACAGCACCAAGAGGCTCACGCCAGCCCCTAGAATGCTGCACCGCGGCACCTGGGCGAGGACCCACGTTTGGGGCTTTTCGCCAATGCCGGCGGCTGTGCTCCAAGGACCGCTAGGCATCCTCTTTTGGGGACTCAGGATGGCATCACTAGCATCCTACGAGTCCGCCAAGCGGCTCGCTATTGCTCCGCACCGAGCACAAGGAGGTCGCGGACCTAGGCTCGCCCCCTCCTTTGTGCCCAGAGGCTACAATGGCGGCAGGCTTCGACCCCGATAGTGCCTAGAAGTGTGGGTGCTACCGCCCAATACTGACTCATCGACAACGTCATCCCCGCGCGCACATGCCACTGCCCTAGTACCAGCAGTGCCCCAACAGTCACTGCCCCCATAGCAGTCCCTATCCCACCATCACCTACGGCCATGGGAGGCTGTTAGGCAAGAGACACGGCTGCTGCAGGAACCGGGGCTGATGCTACAACACCAGGGTAGCGGGTGCCCATGGCCTTCGGGCGTCGGTGGCTCCACAGAACCACTGCCTGGTCTTCCACCCTAGCTGGTCCGGTGCTCTTGCACCGGCTAGGGTGGCGCCTGGGGTGGGTGCAGCATGCTGCCTAATGGGCGCAGTGACTAGGACAACTACCGCTCAGAGAAGGCCTAGTTTGGAGTGGCACCTTAAGAGCCGCTCCTAACCAGACACCGATACACATTAAGAAATGCTCATAACTACAAGACTCGAGCTGAGCAAGCTAAGCAAGACCAAGATACCCTAAGGTTTGCCTTGCCCACCCAGATGGCGGGGCTTGGTAGGGAACACACCATGCCCCCATGATGGGGAGAAGCTACTTCCACTAGAGAGGCCTAGGTGGAGAAGGAAAGCCCTATGGCTTGAAGAGATCTATCGAGCTATGCCTAAGTTGTTACAACATGTCAGGATAGGATGCGAGAAGAAGTAGGAGGAACCTCCTATTTATAGCCTCAACTCAGCCCCTGGGGGTCACGGGATCTCTGTAGCCTCCCTGAGTTGGCCAAACAGATGCTACAAAGCCAACTGTGCTCGGCCTCTTAGCAGGGCAGAGACTTAAAGGCGTGCCTTGGAGGCCGCGGTTTCCCTACGCCTTGAGGTGTGTACTCCTGGTCAAAAGCTGCCCTCGGGTAGGCTGACACGACATCTCGAAGCCAAGACACGCAAAGGCACCCGACGCTCCAGCTGGGGCGCGTGCTGACGAGATAAGTCAGGGACTATGTTTCGCCAGGCAATAAAAAAACAAACAAGCACCAAATAGCCCTTTGGTCAAAAGGCAGCTTCGTCCGGAGCCTCTGCCCGACCCAATCCGAAAAGACATATCGCAGCAAAGAGGCGCTGTATCGCAACTCTCACAGTGCAGTGACAAAGACAGCACCTCCACTACTGTGGCAGGGGGCCGGACCTTCTGCGTCGATAGAAATCGTGCACGACTAAGTATCAAAACAGTGAGTATAAGGCATTCAAAATATAGTGCAAGCGTAAAGGCGATGGTGTACCGCCAAGTGATATCCAAAAAAGCAACCAGTGTAGCACACAAAGGAAACAAGTTAAAAGAACAAACTAGTCCTCATTAGAGAACCCCTTGGAGTGAGCAGGCACGCGTGTGGCCAGGCAGGTCTCGACGATCTCTTCCGCTATGGGCTTGCAGTCAGCCATCGCCTCCTCCACCTAGCTGTCGTCGGTCCCTTCCTCAGCAAGATAGCGTACGTCGAGGTCCGGCGCCCTACTCTTCAGCAGTATGAGCATGTCGAGAGCGCACTCAAGGCCCACTTCACGACCTTCTGCCTCCACCACCTATTCAAGGAAAGCATTCGTGCTGACCAAGGCATGTGCAAGATCAGCAAGGGCAGGCTGCAACCCCCAAGAGAGTCGCAGGATGCCACTCGCGGCACCGGAGGGAGCGGGATGCCCATGTCATGGATCATCTGGCGCATCTCGTCAAATGCCCACCACCCGCCGTGGCACGCATGGGAGCACATTAGAAGGTGGTCGTCGTGAATGGATTGCGCGTTCGCGAGAGCAGCTTCGACTTGCCCCACCCTTGCTGCTACTTGGGCAAGCAAGTCATGCTCCTCTATTGCTTTCAACGTAGCCTCCTCCTGGACTGTGACGGTGACCTCGCGGGCAGACACCTCCTCCTGCAACTGCTCCAGCACGGCCTTGGCGGTGACGTACTCCCTCTGCTTCCCCTCGAGAGCCTCTACCAGCTCGCGGGTCTCGCGGTAGCGCTTGACGTGTTGGTGTTCGCGCTCATCTTGCTGCTCCCTTTTAAGACGCAGAGACTCTTCAGGCGCGGAGAGTGCCTCGGCATCCATCACCACATTGGACTCCTTGGCCTTGACCTGCACAAGGCTCGCCTTGAGTTCTACCTAGGTCTGTGTTTAGCGCATGGCGGCGCAGCTCCAGGTCCTCCTCCTCCTTCCTCACAGAGGCAGCAGCTCCTGCATAGGCGCCATCCCTCTCGGCGACCTCCTGCCGGGCCTGTTCCCGAGTGGCGTCGCGGTCCGCAACCACCTTCTGGGCCTGCTCTCAGGCAGCGTCGCGCCCCCAAAGGGCCGCTGTGGCCAAGAACTCTACCTCCTGAGTGGTCGCGCGGGCTGCGGCCAACTCCTCCATCAACTTGGCCCACCGGCCAACCAGGCTGTCCTCCAAGAGCCAAAGCCCTTGGTGCATCCATGAGAACTCCCGTAGGTGCGGGATCACCAGTGAATAGCTGGTAGCCCCTAGGCATGGGCTAGTCCTCAGTCATCTGACTCAGACACCTTTGCCCTCATGGCCTCGGTGGCCGCGTCCCAAGCAGAAGTCCCGGGGCTAGGGCCACCATCGGCGGACATGGAGGCCAGCCCAACGCTGGCAACAGCAGCAGCAACAGTCCGGGGCCCGTCGGAGACCCCCTCCTCCGCCAAGCCTGAAAGGGGCCTTTCCTCTGGGGCCTGGCTCGCAGTAGCCTGGCCTAGGGCTCCCGCAACCTCTCCCTCAGTGCTGCGAGAGCCCTGGGAGATGGACTCCATGGGAGAATCTAGGATGGCCACCATGTCCGGGGCTGCCCCAGGGTTTACCACCCTGGGCGACCCTGGAGCCTCCTGCTCCTGCTCATCATCGGGGTTAACCCCGAGGGGCGAAATCTCCACCCTTCCCTTAGGGTCAGGGTCTACGTCATGGGGCGTGGCTCCGAAAGCCGTAGGCTCTGCCGCCCCCATGCCCCCAGTGTGATCGGAAACCTTCTGCTAAAGCCCCTGGCGAAGGCGGAAGGGGGGCAGGGCTACCGCCCTAGCCTCGGCACTGCTAGAGCCACCCTTGACCTCTAAGGAAGATGGTCTCCTCCTAGAACAAGAAATCTAGCAACTGAGAAACAGCACCGAATGCAACAAAGAACGGAATCGCTAAAATAAAGAGTATGACCTGATTCGCCTGGTCGTCTGCTTCGTCGACTCGCGGGTGAAACGGTTCCCTTCGGCGGGGTTCGCGGCGATGCCCCTAGAGGACTCCTCCTCAGCCATGTGCCCACACTTCCACCCCAGCTGCGTCTGCCTGGCAGGGGCCAGCACAGTGGTAGGGCGGATGAGCTTCCAGCCCCCGGCGAAGCACCACTCTTGCTGGAGCAGAAGGGGAGCGGCCCTAGCCTCACCGACCGCGCAGGTCTGGCACCCTCTGACGCGGCGAATAGAATAAACCCCATCGGGTGCACTAAGCCCTGCGGGGTCATGTCCGGCATCGGCGTGCCGAGAATGGTGGCACCTGATAGCCCCTAGACCGGCGCCACGTCCGGGGCCAGATCCATGTGCCTCAACCCCGCATTGGAGGTGTAGGTCTTGACAATTGCAGAGACTGCGGCCCTATCTAGGGCCGCCTCTGTCAGGTCGAATGGCACCTTGGTGTAGAGCCAAATTGGCCCCATGTGCTCTTGCAGCGGCACAATCCGGTGCACGGTAGAGTGCGCCAGCAGTGCCGTCGTATGAAGACCCATGAGACGTAGGACCTCAATCTGCTTGAGCACCGAATTCCAGGCCTCATTGATGTCTGGGGTCGACTCCCACTCATCCGTGGACTCGACCTTCCGTGGAATCCTCAGGTGCCGTTTCTCCTCGGTCCTGAGGTAGAACCAGGTATCCTGCCAGTTGTCCCACTAACCGATGAAATCCACATGAATGTACTCCGTACGCGAGTTCCGCCGCGTCTGGAACCGACAGTAGCCGAAGACGCCTTGCAAGCCGCCCGATGTCCGCAGCATGAAGAACTGGCACCAGAGCGCCACACAGGGCCGCACCCCCATGAATGCTTCGCACAGATAGGCAAATGTCGCTATCATCAGCACGGAGTTTGGGGTAAGGTCCCCTAGCCGGATCTTGTATGAGTCCAAGACCTCCTAGGCGAACCGGCTGAGAGGGAAGTTCACCCCTGCCTTCACGTGCGCCAAGAAGATGATGTATTCCCCCTCATCTTGAAGGGGGACCTATGGTAGCATCGATCCCACCTTAACCCTGTTGTTGCCTACGCCTGCCGACTTCCCAAGTGCCTCAACGATCTCGCTCAGGGCATGCTTCGGGGTGAGAAGCGACGGTTCGAGCATGGTCTTAATCGATCCGGCCATCGCAAACGCTGGGTGGTTAGCGAGCAGCGGTGCCAGGAAGAAGATGAACAGAGGGCAAGAGCAGTGCACTGGAAGATTGAAAGGCATAAAAGGCAAAGAAAGGGCTGGTGCTCGCGATTTTATATGCGGCCTCCTCGCTGCTTGGGCCCACGTGCAGTTCGCTGTGCGAAACCCTATTGAAAACCGCTACCAAGATTCTTACCGCGTGCCCTTAATGGTAGTGTGCGGGAGGCCAAGGGCCACCTGCGTCCACCTTAGGGGCGTGGCGGTTCGTTCCCCCAAGCCGAGACTTGACTTTGGCCGCTTGAGAAGTAGTATGGGCCCACAGCGCAGTATAACTGCACGGTGGACCCGGGAGCCTTTGTTGGCGCCACAGGGGACCCATACCCTAGAGACACATACGCAGCGCCCTGTCAAGTAGAAGAAGTCCTCCCTGAGTAAGATAGTCATAGCACGTGGCCAAGCGCTCCGAGGAACGCCAGCAGGAGCAGCGACACATGGCAAGCCCCGGAGGCCTTGGCGGACCACCCTGGCAAGCCCCTGCGGGACTCTTCTAGGGAAAGAAACCTTCACCTAGCGCATTAAATGCGGTAGGAGCACTCAGTTAGAGTGTACGCCTGCACATCTTCCGCGGCGTGCAGGTCATATCACCATACATATCACCGTACCGTCAAATGGAGCAGGGCTGGGTGACTGCTGCACACCCTCCGTCTGACCCAAAGACGAAGAAAGGAACAGCACTCCCCACGCTTCCATACAGTGGGGGTCGGATGTGCCACTCGACTAGCTGTACCGAGGCTATGCTGCCCATTGTAGCACTGTGCTACCAACTCTGTACTAGCCACTCACGCCCTTGGACTATAAAAGGGAGTAGTGGAACACCTAGAGGAGACACTCTCAGACACACCCGGAGACCCCAGAGACTCCAAGCACTTCACGGTCACTCATACACTCCTAGATCTCCCATTCCACTCTACTCTTGAGCTTACCTATCACGACTGGGGACCTAGGCTCCCAGATCCGATTGTAACTTTAGTTCTTCATTCATATAAGGAGAAACCCAAAGAGGACGTAGGGAGTTACACCTGCAGGTGGCCCGAACCTCTCTAAACCATCTTCTCCAGCTCCTCATAGCCTATCTGGTTCAGCGGTAGTGTCCACGTCCCTACGCAACACTACACTTGATCGGTATCTATACAGTACCTTGGTGTCATCCTTAATTACAGTCGTAGACCCACAACTAGGTGTTACATGCCTACGCGTACTCATAAAAGGGTGCAATCTGGCCCTCCTTACAGGGCAATCAGCCTAGGTCGTAGACCGACAATAGGTGTTACATGTCTGCGCTTACTCATAATAGGGTGCAATCTGGCCCTCCTTACGGGGCAATTAGCTTAGGTCATGGTCTGACCTACAGCTGGTGTTACATGCCTTCGCTCATTCAGTAAAGGGTACCTTTAAACCCTTCGTACGGGGTAGTCAGTCTGGCCCACCGACACTCTATGCCTTTGCTATACTTGGAATTCAGACTAGGAGTTCACTTTACACTATGCCATTGACTCGGGGCAAGGCTGTTGTCTGCCGACTCAGGGGCTGGGCAGTTGTCCACCTTGCCGACTCGCTACTTTGTCGATTCGTGGCAGGGCTGTGGTCCGCCTCGCCGACTCGCTACTTTGTTGACTAGAGGGCTAGGCTGTTGTCCGCCTTGTCGACTCACTACTTCATCAGCTCGGGGGCTGCGCTACCGTGCGCCTCGCCTGACTCACTGCTTCGTCCGCTCAGGGGCTGTGCCGCCGCACGCCTCGCCGACTCACTACTTCGTCGACTCAGGGGGCTGGGCTACTGTCCGCCTCGCTGACTTGCTACTTCATTGACTCAGGGGGCTGGGCTGCTGTCCGCCTCGCTGACTCCTTCATCAGCTCAGGAGGGCTGCGCTGTTGTCTGGCTCGCCGACTCCTTCGTCAGCTCGGGGGCTGCGCCGCTGCACGCCTCGCTGACTCGCTACTTCATTGACTCGGGAGGCTAGACTGCTATCCGCCTCGTCGACCCCTTCGTCGGCTCAGGGGCTGTGCCGCCGCACGCCTCGCTGACTCACAACTTCGTCGATTCGGGAGGCTAGGCTGCTGTCTGCCTTGCTGACTCGCTACTTCGTCGACTCGGGATGCTACGCCACTGTACTCACTGACTCGGGAGGCTACGCCACCGTACTCGTTGACTCAGGAGGCTACGTCACCGTCCCCGCTTCACCAAGATCACTCAGAGGAATAAGTTACTTGACCCTCAACATGATTATGTTAATCAGCTTGAGGCTCAGGGGCTGCATGGAGGATATCATCAGAATTTTTTTGAAGACTACAAAGCAAGATACTTAGAAGACTACAAGGCAAGACATTCAGAAGGCTGAATTTGGATCTTCAAGCTAATTGTTGCTCAAGTCAACTTGAGGCTCGAAGGCTTGTGGGGGATAGATATTCCCTAGGTCCTCATGAAGCATATTCTCTACATAGGCCGTTGGAGGGCCCAATTCAGGAGTCGACCAACTGACTTGCCGCACAAGACAAAGACTCTCTATCTTTTGTAATATAAACCATCTAGGAGATATAGAAGGAAACTGACTTGTAACCCAAGCCATGCCGGACTATATAAGGCGGGCAAGGGACCCCTCCCAAAGACATCTCTCCCTCCGGATCTCATCATCGCACACCAAAGCCCTAGTTAACTGCGCCCTCAATGTAATCTCGAGATGTCAGAGCAATACAATCTGCCACAAACAGGACGTAGGGTATTATGCATCTCGTGGCCCGAACCTATATAAATCTGGTTTCCAATCGCGTTTCACGCGAACCATGGAGCTACGGTCGATCTAGACACCATTAAAAGCATCCTGTGGTATATCCCATGGTGCATTGCCGGTACTAAACACTGACAGTTGCCATCGCCATTTGGAATTTGCATATCTCTAACTATCTCTTTTGTTTTCAAAAAGAAACTTTAGCAGCATAATTTACGACATTACAAAGGATTGCTATCGACGCAAACATGTACAAAAGAAACAGAAACACTGTAGCTTACTATTGAAAGCCTTCAATAAAAAACCAAATTAAAGTAGGCATCTCTATTGATCTGAATCACAAAACATAAATAGAAAAATGAGCAAAGAAATGAACATTTTGATACTAGTTGTGGGTTGCCTCTAGCGATGATGGTGGAGAAGGTGGTGTGAAGGAGGGTGTCCATGATGGATATGAAAAAAAAGTCATAGGGAAGGTGAGTATAGAACTATAGAAGACTACAAGTGAGAAGTGCTTAATTTCTTGATAACGTAAGCACAGCCGTCAGGCTGTCTCTAACAGACTACCTAAAAGGACTGCTTATATAGTACAAAACGATACTGTAGTGTTACGGTAGTTAGTGTGAAAATAGTGTGGGAATAGTGATGGACAAGGTGGATAGACAGTCTGCTGGAGATGGTCTCAGGGTAGATGTATACAAGGTGCGTTATAGCACCACACGGATGCATGGACATGTGCGGACTAGCACCCAAACATACGATGTGACGGGGGCTAAGTTTTAGCCCCCGGATCCAAACACCCCCTAAACATAGCGTATCATTTATTCTAGCCCTCTTATCTCTATCTCAATCCTTATTTTCCAATATCCAAACAATATGAAAATGTTTGTGGACCAAAATCTAAGACCCTCTCTAGCGGGATGCCCGAATGTATCTATCTATCATTATTCCAACTATCTTCCGCTCTGTTTACCGTAGCGGTATAGTGTCATCTTATACTATATATGCAACTTATATATACACACACACATGATTTCTATTGTGCGCACAGGCCATGCATGGTGCGCACATGTAGCTATTGCAACCTCGGTCGTACATGTCGTTACAGCTGTCACAACAGCACAATAGCTGTTGCGACTCGGCGCACCGTGTTGCGACTCCGCGAACAATGATAATTGCAACAGCACAATTGTTGTTGTGACTCTGCGCGCGGCGGCAGTCGCGCTGTTGCGACTCCGCCGTGCTACGGTAGTCATAACATCTACTGTTCTATTGCGACTCCACGCATTGCGGCCACGCATTGCGGCAGTCGCAACAGCACTATAGCTATTATGACTCCACGCGCTGCGGCTGTCACAATTACGAATCCGCCGCCGCCAGCTCAACGGGGAAGAACGAGAAGACCTCGCCGGCGCCGCCGTCTTCTTTTTAGGGTCGGGGTTAGGATTCAGGTTTGGGGTTGGGGGTTCGCCGGTGGGTCATCTTCTTCACCTCCGGCCTTAGAGGGGAAGGTCGGGGGCGGGCGGCCGGCCAGGCGGAGGTGGCGGTCGGTCCGGCGGTTGAGACCACCGGCGATGGCGCCGCCGGTCAGGCGGGGAAGGATGGCGGGGGAGATGGCGTCCGCGGCCGGGCGAGTGGACGGTAGCTGTGAGCACCTCCATGTCGGGGGAAGAAGAAAGCATGTGCGCATCCACCATTAGATATGCGCATTTTAGTATATATATACATATACATATATATATAAAGAGTTTTATCTATACTCGCTTGTAGCTACACTCACCTTTAATAAATCAACGTAGGTATGTCCGCATACTTTTTTTATCGGTTTAAGTATGTTTACATACTTATTTTAATATACCTCAAATAGTGACATATAAATAAGTATGTCCACATACTTCATGTATACTCGCATACCTCATACGCGTATCACCAAAGATGGTCCAATATGATTACATACTCCATCTGCATACCTTCCGTTTGGTTAGAGACGCCCCCAATCATTAGATACGTAGGCGAGTGTAGCTACATGCGCATGTAGAAAAGAATTTTCCTGTGTGCGCACGACTAAAATGCGCATAGGCACATCCTCCGCCGGCCCAGAGCCACTCGCAGCCGCCGCCCTCCGCTAACCTAGGGGCCGGGTCGCCCCCGTGCTGACCTCGCCCAACCGCTGTCCTCCCCAGAACGACCGGCGGTGCCATCGCCACCGGTCTCAGCCGCCCGCCACCACCGCTTGGCCACCCGGCCGCCCCCGGCCTTCCCCTCTAAGGCTGGAGGTGGAGAAGAAGACCCGCCGGCGAACCCCCAACCCTAACCCTGAACCATAACTCTGAACCCGAAGAGAAGATGGCGGCATCGGCGATGTCTCCTTCTTCTGCCCCGGCGAGCTGGAGGCAGAGGATGAGGCGCGGAGGAAGAAGTCGTGCAGTTGCGCCCGTTGCAGTGTGCGGAGTCGCAACTACACAGTAGCAGTGGTGACTGCTGCGGAGCGCGGGAGACGACAGCCGCAACTGCTACTGTGCAGTTGCGACCAGCTGCCGTGCGCGGATCGCAACTGCTATAGTATAGTTACGACAGCTCCATCGCGCGGCGTCACAACTGCTACAGTAGGAGTTGCGACAGCTAAAACAGAGGCAACAAAAGCTGTATGTGCGTACCTTGTATGGCCCGTGCGCATATGCGCACAATAGAAATCCTATATATATATAAATATATTATGATAATACCTTAGGTATACTCGCATACATCATGTATATATATATATGGTCTAGTATGATTGCATATTCCGTGTATATACCTTCCATTTAGTCAGAGACGCCACGAATCATGAGATACGCAGGCGAGTGTAGCTATATGCCCACGCAGAAAGGAATTTTCATATGTCTCCAGCCTAAGGCTAGTTCCAGTGCCTCCTCCATTCCCCTCCTCTATCTTCTACTCCATCACTATTTTAATTATCTCTCTTTTTATCTGCAGTACAGTAACAGTGCAGCATTTAATTTTGCAGAACCACGGTAGAGAACCAGCTAGGTTGAGCCTAACCAGCCCACGGCCTGACAAGACAGAACAACAGCCAAATGTCCGCGACAAGCCGAGCCCATAAACCTCCTGCGACAAAAAGACATATACACCCCCATCGCTGCCGGGCCTGATCGGCTCGTGTATTGGCCGTACACAGTGATGTGCAAGAGTGCAAGACTAATAGCTGCAAACAGTAGTTGCAGCAGTAGCCGCTGCCCGCGTGCGCAAGCTAGACCCAAGTATCATGGGCATTACGGTAATTTGTTCTTAAATCTTCCAAACCGTCAGGCTTCAGCTCCCTTCCAGTCTTCCAGACCCTTCTCTCTCGCACCGCTTTGCGGCGGAAATCAAAGCCCCCCCTTCTTCTCTCTCGCACCGCTTTCCGGCGAAAATCAAGCCGCGCTCCTCGCTTTGATCCCTACGACCTAAGGATGGTGACCGCGCGCTTCCTCGCGCGCGCCTCCAGGCAATGCATCGGCGCAGTGGCTGCGCCAGCAGCCGTAGGGCGGCACCGAGGTGCCGCCGTCTTCGTAGCGCGGGCGGCGGGGGCGGCCGTGGAGCAGTTCACCGGTTCCTTCTCGTCGGCCAGGGTGAGGTTTCTGGAAAATCTTTTAGTGTCCTTGTTTGCTGAGTCAAGGGAATAGTTAGTATATTGGCTATTGCTGTGTCGAGAGTTCTGGGGTTTAAGGCATTAACAGAGGCTGATGGCATTCGTGCCTTCCTTCGAGAGAGATTTAGGCCCCGTTTGGATGCAACCAACTATACACGAAATTTTGGAAAATTAGCTAGTTTGGATCAAACAGGCGTGGCTAATAAATTAGCTAATAGGTGTGAAATCTATTAGCACCCATTAGCTAGGTAGTTGTAGCTAATGCTAGCTAATCTTTAGTAGCTAGTTTTTAGTTGATCCAAACGGGGCCTTAGAATTAGATTTTGTGTGAGCGGAGCTTCGATTTGCACTTTTCGTGTGTTACTTAGATTTAGATGATTAGTGTGCTATTGGAACTTGGATCTTGTGAGCAGTTGTGGAAAATTCTTCCGTTTTAGTACTCTTTTGCTATAGCTTGTACTCGCCATAACACTTTAATTCGTTCAAAAGAAGTGGATTGTTACACGGAAGTGTTGAGTGATGCATTATTATTTGTGGGGCTATGCGTGATGTGCTAATTGAGAATGTGTTGGACTGTTGGTTAGTAATTGTTTTTTGTTCCTCCCATTTTGTAGTTCAGGGTTTTCAGAGTACAAACTCCAATTTACATTAATAAACAATGCTATTAATATTTATCTTAATAAATCTTATGAATTTTGGAATTGTTTAGTATCAGTCGAATTTGTTCTGTTAAAACATGGGGGTGAAGAAAGCTATGGATGAAGTGGGGTTTTATGAGTTAAATGGAATATTTTGGTACCAGCTTAGGACTTGTTCAGTTTGGAGGGATTGAAGGGGATTAAATCCCTTGCAAGTCAAAATCTCCCCAATCCCTCCCAACCCCTCGCTGAGAGGATTAAACAAACAAGCCCTTGGGGTTTAGGCAGTTAGCAATGTAATTTTTAGTTTCTTCACAGCCTTTGATGACTTTCACATGTTAATTTTGATGACATTCTGGTTCTAGAATAATAAGGTTTTGTCCTCTGTGTTGCGTGTCTATGCAAATGTTTTATTAACAACAAGTCTTTCATGCAAGAGAATTAAATGATGCCTAGAGTTGATTTAGTGTATCTCCTATCTGTGACACAGAAAATAAGTAACCATGTGTCGATCAGAAGTTTTAAAGAAAATGGTCACATAGCATTTTTCTTTTTAAGTTTTGGCTTCTATAAAAAGTAATTTAACATTATTCATTTATGTTATTTTATTTCTATTACATCCATCCAAGTCAAAGAAACAAACTTTAGATGGAATGATGAATACTCCAAATAGAATTTTAGACTTGAAAGTACATAGTCCGCACGGAGAGGTGGAGAGGAGAAGGCGCTGCGCCGTCACCTGCAGGAGTCGCGCATCGAGCTGGCGGCGGCGGTGGGGTCACAGATCGAGCCGCAGGTGGGGGTGGGGTGAGTAGTGAGTAGTTGGAACTGTCTATGCAGCTTCTTACTTGAATGCATCCATTTCCACTGTTGAGATCAGGAAGTAATCTTGGCTGACAGGAAGTTTTGTTTGTTTGTTTTCTCTGGTTATTCTTGGAAAGACTGATGGTGCATGTGTTCTTAACAGCAATCTTCTAGGAAACCAGTATCGTCTATTGGTACTGGACTTCTGGTATTAACCCAATGTGTTTGATTGTAACAACTACTGTTTTAAGACCATTCTTGATATTATGTTAAGTTCAGTGACTACTATTTGCTGGGGACTGTTTAGGGAATACAGAGATAAGAAAGTAGTGCTTCTGTGTTCTTGCTATGTGGCAAATGATCTTTTTCTTTATCTTCCAATTCCTTCTTTTCTCAAAGATGTTTACTCGCTTTCTTTACTACCAGGTTCCGCACATGTTGAATCATCATTTGAGATCCTCAACCAGCATTTTTCAAAGGTTT
The DNA here is from genome assembly GCA_030272315.1 of Paspalum vaginatum. NCBI lineage: Eukaryota > Viridiplantae > Streptophyta > Magnoliopsida > Poales > Poaceae > Paspalum > Paspalum vaginatum. The sequence goes on from CM059013.1 coordinate 23,233,615, forward strand.
GGTTTCTCATCTGTTTCGCCCCAACAAAGTGATAGGAAGGTTAATGAACTGAAAGATCAGGAAAGCATATCATGTGGATCAAGTGAAGACTGTTCATCTGCAAGTGAGGATGCAGCAGAACCAGGTTTTTCAATACTAAAGTCCCAATCTTGTATTAGGAGGTAGGGCGCTAAATGGGCTGAATTTTCCTTTTCAGGTATTGATTGCCTTGATCTGTCCAAAGATGACTTGGTGAAGCTAGTTCGAGAGAAGGATGGATTGTTGAAGTCCAAAGATGATGAAATCAAAGACATGAAGGATAAGGTTTTGCGCAGCTATGCAGAAATGGAAAATATCATTGCTCAGACAAAACGTGAATCTGAGAGCTCCAAAAAATATGCAGTACAGGTCTGTTGTCATTATCGTTCCAATTATGAAAACATATGCTGAGAGGTTGTTGACAAGCGTTTCCACAAAATGTTGTTAATTAGCTCTTACCTGTGGCATTGTCATGATTGCACATGCAGAACTTCTCTAAGAGACTGCTAGATGTTGCTGACAATTTGGCTAGAGCATCATCTGTTGTCAAAGAAAGCTTCTCGAAAATTAGTACCTCTGAAGATTCTACTGGAGCTGTCTCACTACTGAAAACCCTGCTGGAGGGTGTGGACATGACTGACAAGCAACTAGCAGAGGTACTTTATTTGTTATGACCTTCCTATATCTGAGAAAAAAGTTCTTTGCTTTAAGGAATATTTCTTTCGGCCCTTTTCCCTTCACTTGGATTTTGTGCTACAATGTTCCCTAATGTTGCAATCCACCTTCAAATCTAAACAGGTTTTCAAGAAGTTTGGAGTTGAAAAGTTTGACCCACTAAATGAGAAATTTGATCCTACCAGGCATTGTGCGGGTTTTATAATTTCTGATCCTTCAAAACCACCAGGAACTGTTGCATCTGTTGTAAAGGTATGCCTGCACCCAGCATAAATAGACCTTCTGTCAGCTTCTTCTAGGAAATCCAAGCAATGTTAGATTGGAGTTATTGGACCTTAGTCCTAACTGTGGTTTTTATTTCAGCTGTTGTATTGTTGATTCGTTCGTTAGAAGTTTCTTTTGATTCACACATGGTTCTTGTGCTGTTTGTACTAGTAGCTTGGCAGTTTGTTCTGTGCTTCTGTTCCAATAGCTGTCCCTAGTTTTAGTTTTGTTGAAACTGGATGGCAGTAGATTTTGCTCCAGTGAGTGATTATATTCACTAATAGGACTTCTCCTGCTGCGTAGGCTATAGTGGTGAGAGATGGTTGGCTGAGGCTGAAGTGCCCGGCGGTGATGAGGCGTCGTGCGACGCCGTGCTGTTCGCACAGCGTGAGAGAGCGAGAGGGTTTAGGGTTGGGCAGCTGATCAACCTTTGTGTTGATCTTTGCCTAGAAGTCACCGAAGGCCAGCTTGTGACTGCTTCAACCTTGGCGCTGTCCATGGCGACTCCTGCCTCTGAGATGACATGACCAAGATAATCAATTATAGGAGTGCCGAAACTGCATCTGGACCTCTTGACAAATAACTTGTTGGTGCGTAACAGTTCGAGGACGGTCCTGACGTGTTGGAGATGCGACGACCATGATGGACTATAAATCAGGATGTCGTCAAAAAAGACCAACACACATCGACGCAGCAGGGGCTGTAGGACTGAATTCATCAATCCTTGGAACATGGCCGGCGCATTTGTGAGGTCAAAGGGCATTGCTAAGAACTCATAATGTCCGTGGTGCGTTCTGAATGTTGTTTTCTCGGAGTCGTCCGAATGCATCCGCACTTGATGATAGCCTGAGCGGAGATCCAATTTAGTGAAGAAGTGGGCACCATGAAGTTTATCTAGCAGCTCGTCGACCACTGGTATGGGGTATTTGTCCTTGATGGTTTGATCATTAAGGGCCCTATAATCAATGCTAAAGCGCCACAAATTGTTGGGCTTTTTCACGAGGACCAGAGCTGAGAATGTTGAGGTACTGGGTCGTATGATCCCGCGTCGAGCTCATCCTTCTACAGCTGTGGATAGTGGTAAGGGCAAACGGCCGCCGACGCGGTTCTAGGCTTCAAATGTATGCGGTGGTCGCAGGAGCGCGCCAGGGGAACTGTCCGTGGCTCTGCAAACACGTGTTCGAAGGATTGGAGGAGGCGATCCATCATCGGTGCCGGATTAGTGCTGACGGCGCGAAGCGCGAACAGCCGACGCTGCAATGTTGGTGTGAGACGACCCAAGGCCTTTCCATTGGAGGCGGTGGTTGCGGCACCAGAAGGCCATGCAAAGGTCGTCCAAGTCCCATAAGATCGGTTCGAGAGTCCGGAGGAACGCCACCCCAAGGATGACGTCGAATGTGTCCAGTGGGATTGCATAGGTGTCAATATGGAAGACCTCATTGACAATTGTGACCGCGGTTGGGTCCGTCCTTGGCAGAATACAAAGTCGCCATTTCCCACCTTGACATGGCGGCCCGGGGTCGGCTCCAGGGTGAGTCCTATCTTGCGTGCGGTCGCGTAGTTCACGAAGTTGTGCGTAGAGCCTGTGTCTAGGAATGCCACCAGCTCCTGGCCGTTGATGTACACCTTGAGTTGCATTGTGTCCTCGGTGCAAATGCCGGTGAGCGCATGAAGGGAGAAGACCGGTTCGCGGTCATCCTGATCGTCCTCAGTAGTGGCCGGTGGATCTTCTTCGTCGAAATTTGTCACCTTCAGGTAGAACAGCCGTTGGCACCGGTGGCCATGCACATATGGCTCATCACAATTGTAGCACAGCCCTTGCCGTCTCCGTTTTGCCATCTCCAGAGGGGGTGAGACGCTTGAATGGCCGCGGGGAAGGTGTCTGCGCTGTCCCCGCGGGCGTGGTAGTGGCTGGATCTGGCGCGGCCAGTACCGGAACTGGTACCGATGGACGCGACGGTCTGGTAGATCGGCCGGAGGGGTGCTGCTGCTGAAACACGTTGACCGACTGCGAGCGGCGCTCGTATGCCCTTGTGAGGCGGAACGCTTGTTGCAGGTCCTGTGGTTGGAGGAGCTTGACGTCGATGTGTATACGGTCGGGCAGCCCAGCCGTGAATATCTGCACCTGCTGCACTGGGGCCATGGGGTCGGCATGGCACAATAGGGTGCTAAACCTCTCCTGGTAGTCCTTGATGGTGGTGCGAAAGTGTAGCCGGGCCAGCTCACCCAGCGGGCCAGCTCACCCAGCGGGTTGTTGCGGAGCAGCGGACCGAAGCAATCATTGCATAGATCCTTGAACGTGGCCCATGACATGGTGGGGTTGGTGCGCTCCACCATGGTGAACCAGGGTTGCGCAACTCCTGTCAAGTGGTAGAAGGCGAGCCACACCTTGTCGCCTTCCAGTGTGCGTTGGCCCTTGAAGAACTGCTCGCAGCGGTTCAACCACCCGAGGGGATCCTCCTTGCCACCAAATGTCGGAAATTCCAGCTTGTGGTAGCGAGGGACGAGGCCATCTGTCTGGTGCCCGGTCATTGAGACAGGGAGCGATGACTGCGCTGGTTGTATGAGGGGCGGAAGTGATGGGGTCGGCGAGGTTGAGGGCGGCAATGAGATTTGGTGGAGTGGCAGCGGCTTGGAGGTTTGTGGTGCGGTGGATGGCGGTGGCATGGAGGAAGCAGATGGTGATATCGAAGATGGTCCTGGCAGCGCTGGAATTCCACCATAGCCAGGTAGGCCATAGGGAAAATTCGGCGGGTTGGGGGGGGGGGACGTGGATGGGGGTTTGGTGTGGCTGTCAATCTCATCGACGCGCACGATGAGGTTTGCCATCTGAGCGGCCATGTCGGAGCCTTGGTGAGGTGATCAATCTTCTGCTCGAGGACTACGTTGTTGGCGGCGGCGGAGGCGGAGGTGGCGTCGCTGGAGTTGTCGTCATCGCCTGGCATCCTTGATACCATGCGTAGGCTATAGTGGTGAGCGATGGTTGGCCGGGGCTGAAGTGCCTGGCGGCGATGAGGCGATGTGCTGTCGCACGGCATGAGAGAGCGAGAGGGTTTAGGGTTGGGCAGCCGATCAACCTTGTGTTGGTCTTGTCTGACCTTCTTTTCCTTCCAATCCAAAGTATATAACCTAGTACAGGCTACTTTCTCGAGGCTTCATTAACAGCCCACAATTATCAGCCCATCAAGGCCTTATCTAATCTATCTGGCTAATCTACTCCTGCTGGGCTTCCTGGCCGGCTGCCTGGTCCTGGCTGGCTGCCTGGTCCTGGTCGGCCTTCCAGCAGCGGCTATAGGTCTTACCGACCATAACATTCACACAAGCGTTTTTTATTGCCATGTATATTACAAAACAATAAGGTAGTGTTTGGTTCGCACGATGGGATGAGGAGATCCCACTTTTTGAGGTGTTCGGTTTAGGGGCAGGTGGGAGGGTCATTCCTTGTGGGTAATATTCCCATGAGTACGGGGTGGTCTCATCCCTCAAAACGTGGGATGAAGTTGGATGAGGTTGGAGTGGGACAAAGTAGGTCTTTCTTTGTATGGCAGGTGGGGTCCAATACAATGGTACCCATCCTATCCCTCCAACGAAACAAGAAACAAGGATGACCACATGGATCAAACCAAACATCTAGCTGATCCCTCCAACCAAACAAGAAACAAGGATGGCCCCATCCCTCAAACCAAGGATCTAGGTGGATCTTCCCATCTTAGAAATCTGGGAACAATCCCATCTCACATTGTCCACAGACCAAGCGCCAGAGGGATCGTCCCATCTTAGAAATCTGGAAACAATCCCATCTCACATTGTCCACAGACCAAGCGCCAGAGGGATTGCTTGATTGGATGCTCAAACATTTAGTATTTTGTTGCTGCTATCTGAATCTCTGTCGACGACATATTTCTACTTCAGCAGAGGCAAACAAGTCTGAGGTTAACCAGTGGCATTCTAGCAATGCTGACTTTCAGAAGATGGTTCAGTAATTGCATGCTTCTTACATTGCACAGAATTTAAGGGTTTACGATTTTGGCTAGATCTTGCAAATTGAAATACAACCGAAAGTATAATGGCCAAACCTGTCTTGCTGTACTGCTGTGCAACCAGCAGTATTATTTTTCTAACTAATGCTTTTTTTTGGCGTACCATTCCCACTGGTGGCATTTAATAAAACATTTGGTTTCAGGTGGGCTACATGTTACACGATCGTGTTCTCCGCCCTGCAGAAGTCGGTGTCACGGAGGGAGGAACACCTGAAGCTGAACCTGAAGAGGCAGAAGAGGCTGAGCAGAAGACAGCGGGGACTAATACAGTGCCGTAGTTTAAATCCAGTCAAGAAGGGATCGAATGTCCTTTTCTTAATCTCATTTTTGTTTAGAGTTTATAAACATGATGCAACTGCGTTTTTATTTCTCTATATATTTCCTCTATATCCCCTTATGCTTTATTCTCTGTGAGTTCTACCACCAACTGCCATCTCCTTTTACCTATACACTACATTAATATCTTATTACTAATAAATCGTACTAAAACACTGAAAAATATTATGAGGAAATATTGGAAAACTATTTTACATCATCATATTAGAAAAATTACATGTTAATATAATAAAAGATACAAAACAATTTTTATAAAAAAAGCTCCTAGGTCTAACAAGGCACCGCTCCCTCTCCATCTCCAAAACTCCTGCACCCACAGTGTCTCTCTCCATCTCTCTCCCTTCCTTCGCCGCACACATCTACCGCCGCCTGCCTCGCTGGATTCGGGTCAGGGAGTAAGAAGGAGCCCCGCAACCGTCTCCCCTACCTCCTTAGCACCTGGACATGGCTGAGAGTTGTCGATATAAAACTTTTTATGAATGACAACTATTAATTTCAAAAGCTTTACATCGTGTTGATATAATCCTTTATTCTCCAAGCCTCAACTTACAATAGCACATGCCATAGCTGGGGTCTTCCGCCTCATGCCCCTGCTCAAGCCACTCTGTCGGATAAATCTGGATATCTCGGTACACACCCATGCCGCAGTTGGGGTTTTCCGCGGGCCTCTCACGGATGCTCACCACTGTTTCCACTAGGTGACCTCTTAGGCCAAAATCCTGAGGGCCTCCCTCCCTCTTACAAGAAAGGTGGTGTCCACTCCGCAACTCAGAGAGTCTCTCAAGACTTACATGCCCCCTTTTACATAAGAGTTTCGCAAAACTCGCTACAACACTTGGTCGCAACCAAGAGCTATGCGCTAAGCAAGGTCTAAGCAAGATGCTCACGAGCACTAGCTATGCCGAAGTATGATCTTTATACTCTCTTTGATGATGGGATCACAAATATGTGTCTTAAAACTAGAATTAAGTCTAGAGTCACCAACCATAGAATGGATGCTGGGCAAGAGGGTATAAATAGCCCAAATCTTAAAACTAGCCATTGGGAGACAGCTGCTCTACACAGATTGCACCCACCGGACCGTCTGGTGTGTACACTGGACTAGCCGTTGGAGTCGACTGCTAGACCTTCAAATTCGACCATTGTAAGCACCGGACCGTCTGATGCGTGGTAACGCCCATGGTCTTCATGTTGATGAGTCTTGTTTCCAGAACGTCTGGTGTGTTTAGCACGTGGATGAGGTCCCTCCTTTCTTCTGCCTAGAACGTCCGGTGGTATGACTACCAGACCGTCTTGTGTGAACACCGGACCGTCCAGTGTGTGTAGACCGTACCAAGTCTTGAGTCTTTGACTAGGGGCTCCTTGTACACACAGGATCGTTTGGTGTGTGCATTTCTTCCTAACTCGGGGCTTTTCTTGTTCTATTTTGCTTCCTACTATGAGAAACATGACCCTTAGAGGTAATGGTTTTGGTGATTAATGACAACTCAATTAAATTACTAATGAGTTCATGACATGAAGGGTTCATATTCATTATCGTGCTCATTGGTTGACCAAAAAAGACCCCTCAACTCGAATTTCATAAAGAACAACTTTGGATTGGAAGGACTAGCGAGAAGATCAAGGATTGATAGCTTTAAGTGCTGCAAAGTCGAAAGAAGGGCGCTTAGGGTTTGCTTTGCTAGTTTTAGATAGGCCATACTATCAAGGGGGATCGAGGTGAGTATCTTGAAAGGCTTTCTCTCAATGTTATACTCAATTTTGAGTGCATCTTAGTCCTAAAGCTCAAACTATTAAAATGTGCTAAAACACACTCACCTTTCTCAAATAAACCAAAGAAACTCCAGTGGAAAATTTCCGTATCGTTTTGAATTAAAACAGCGAAAAACCCAAGTTTTGTAGGCACCGGGCCGTCCGGTGTGCAGGCACCGGACCGTCCGGTGCGTTATATGCGTTGTAGCCTATCTCATCTGTGTCCATTCACTTAGTGCGCACTGGACCGTCCGGTGGATCGGACTGTCCAGTGCTCCACCAGATGTTTTGGGCAGTGGGAGTTCTCCAGCGTCCCCGTGTATGTTGTACGCACCAGACCGTCTGGTGCATCACCGGACGTTCTGGATAGGGAGGATGATCTTGAGCGTGTCCGAGGCGTTTGTGCGCACCGGACCGTCTAGTGCTCACAATGACCTTGGCAGGATTTTCAGGGGTTTGAAATTTGTACGCACTGGACTATCCGATGGCTACACCACCAGACCGTCCGGTGGTCGCGCAGAAACGCGTTTTCAACAATAACGGCTAGTTTTTGAGCTAGCCTCTATATAAAGGAAACCCCTTCCTCTATTTACCACCTTTGCGACCAGGCATTACTCACACACACATAAAAGTCACAAAAGCACCATACTTCACACCATTCTTCAGCTTCGGGGGCAAGAGACTTGAGAGAGAGATAACTCCTTGAGTGAGAGTTGAATCAAGTGAAGACCAAGGCTTGTTACTCTTGCGAGTGAGAGTTGAATCAAGTGAAGACCAAGGCTTGTTACTCTTGGTGATCACGATCACCTAGATGGCTTGCGAGTCGCGCCTTCCGCGAGCTTTCGGGAGATTGTGGAAGAAGCGGGAGAAGGCCCTTGCGAGGGCATTGTGAGCGGTTTGGAGCCCATTGTTCTGAAATGGAGAAGGGCATCTCAAAGAGAGCGCTTGATCTTTGCAAAGGTCAAGAGGTTGCTTGGTTCTTGAGAGAACCACTTTGCCAACCCTTTCCTTGCGAGGTTTAGGGCCAGGGTCTTTGTGAAGACTCTGCGAGAGCAAAGCCTTGCGAGGGGCGCCAAACGAGGACTAGGGGAGTCGCGACTCCTCGATACCTCGGGAAAAAGATCACTGTGCCATCTCTTCTCTTGACATTCCGTATTTACTTTCATGCAATTTATATTCTGCAATTTACAATCTTAGAATTGCATGTTGGGCTCTAGGTTGCAAACATTCTGTTGCCGTGTAGTATCTCTAGACACACTTTGTTAGGCACTTGGGTGAATTGGGACTTGTTCGGTAGGATTTAATTTCAAGTTTCGAAATTAGAAGTCCAATTCACTACCCCTCTTGGACATCTTGATCCTTTCACCTACTTTGAGGTATTTGTTCCCCAAGTCTTCTACTTGCACCATGAGACTTAAACAAAGACATTTGCATGCAAATTAGTCCCAATGGTACATGTTGTCACTTCAACCACCAAAATCACATTAGGGAACTAAGCACGAGGCTTATGACCCATTTTCCTTACATCCAGCTACCAAGTCTTTTGTTCTATATCTCCTATTCCCGTTTCAAATCCGGGTTTCTTAATTTATTGTAGTGAATTGGGATTTCTAAGTAGCTTAGAGGGGGTTCTCCATGCTTACACCCAAATAGCTCTGTATACTGATCTAAAGATTGTTTGGCATCCCCAAAGCAGAGTAATTCATTTTTGTGGAAATTATTTTTGAGCCTCAAAACTTGCTTGAATGGAATGAGTAGTAGCTTCATGTTACGGTTTCTCAAGATAATTTTGCAAAAAGAAAAAAATGTGTCATCTATGTGTGCTAGGATAGATAAGCCTCCATCAATTAAATGAGACACTACCCCACATGAAAGGATCAACATGTCCAAGATAAAGGTGCAATTTGACTCCTACTTCTGAAACTTGAAATTAAAACCTATCGTCAATTTGCACTGCACCCAAGTGCTTAGGCAGAGGGTGACTATAGTCATACTCGGTAAAAATGCATTGCAACCTAGAGCCTAACATATACTAGCATGCAATTAATAGGAAGTCAATTTTTCCCTAAGGTATTGAGTCGTGACTCCCCTAGTCCTCGTTGGAGCACCCGCACAAGGGTTTGCTCTCCATTGACGCGCAAGGATCAAGTGCTCTCTAGTAGATGTCCTTCGCTCTAAAGTGGACTCCAAACCGTATAGAGAAACTTGCCAAGAAGGACGACTCACATGCCTTCTTGGTGATCATGAGCTTAGGTTTCCACTTGATTAAATACGCGCAGCAGAATCAATCCACTTAGCTCAAGACCCTAAACAAATCTTTGCATGGATGATCAATTGTGCCATGCATAAATGACCCTTGGAATGTATGGGTGTTTTTCTGGTTGCCAAAGGTGCCAAATAGTAGTTGGATGGAGCTTATATAGTTTGCCCAAAGGATAGAACCATTGGCTAAAACGCAGGCATGCCTTGGAATGTATGAGTGTTCTTCTAGTTGCCAAAGGTGCCAAATATAGTAGCTGGATGGACCTTAGGCTCTCTCCAACAATACTCCTCATTCCAATTCCTTAAATCTCACTCATCTCCGCACGTCATATCAGCTACAATGCCAAACAGTACAAAACAATGTCAAACAGTGTCGCTACAGTGTTTCGGGAACCTTTTGAGACATCCCACTGAAGAAAGCCTTGTATTGGTTGCCCAAAGGATAGAACCATGGGCTAAAACGCAGGCATGAAAAGCACTGAGCAGAAGTCCGACATGTGACGCATAATCTGGTTAGCTCATTGGGTTTGAACTTGGTCAAAAATAGCGGCTACTATAAAAGCCTGTCCATTGTCTGTCTGAAGTGCACATCAGATAATAGCTGCAACTGCCTTGGACTGGACATGCAAAAAATGATATCCGGAGACCTATGGTCTGATGTTGGTATATATGGCTTCGGACAGTTGGTTAGTGTAACTGAATGGAACTTGTGGAAAAATGCTCTCTAGAATTTTTAACTTGTGACAGTCCGATATTGGTACTTGATATATAGCTTCGGACGGTCCGATCAGTTCAATTGTTCACAACTTTGACTTGACTCTTTAGGTGCAGTTAATTCAACTCCTCGAGGACCGGACAGCATGTAGTGCAACTGTGAAAGCCCCCAACTTCTTCATTGCGAGCAATTCATTTTGGTGTGCACTGCTGCGAGAGGAGAGGGGCCTTTAGCACCTGTTGATAAATCCTTAGCATTGAAAGCCATACCGACACTACCGAATCGACACTAAAAACCTAGAGCATCAACTAGCGTTTGTTGCGAAACAAAGACAACAACCGGTATTAAGGGTTACCTAGCCAGAACAGCTACGACGCTCAGGTGGGCCCCCGTGTATAGCACCGGTTGTAGTAACCACCCGGTACTAAAGTCCTAGCACCGCACGTACTCCCTTGCTCTTTTTTTTTGCACCGGGTTATATCACCCACTGGTCCTAAATATATGGTGTCCACGTGCGCGCACATGCTTTTGGTACTTGTGTTATCCTCACCCGGTACTAAAGTGATTGCTTCTACGTGTCCGCTTGCACTCTTTTAGTACCGTGTTATCATAACCGCTACTAAAGTGATGTCTCCTATGTGTCCGCTTTCTCTCTTTTAGTAGCGATGTTGTATCCTTGCCCGGTACAAAAGGGATAACAGTCACGTTTAGTTAATTATTTTATATATGTTGTTATAATCGCAGTGCATATTGCATAATAATAGCATTATTGCATAATAATAGCACTGTACATATTACATAATAAGCTGTATACGTACATGATATAAAATATATTGTTTCCATGCTCACTCCAACATATCTAATATTTTTCTGGTCGGCAGAAAACTCTCTGCTTTCACTCACGATGGAGTCATTAATAAATCCCATCAATTGTTCTTGGATTGCTTTGATTCCGTTGGACAGGCGAGCCTTATCTCTCAGCTCCAATACCTATACTTATGAACATACTAAAACAAAGTTTGTAAACATTAGTGATGAGAAAGTATTTACTGATTATGTACTTGTTAACGTACATGGATGTCTCGTTCAATTGACCTAGAGCCTACAAACATTCACATGGCCTCACACACATAGTAACCACAATGATTGTTGCGTTGTGGTTGTTTATAACACTAGGAGAAGAAAAAAGTTATTAGAGATAAGTCCACGTGCATAAACTGTTAAACGATGTAGTCAAGTGAAACATACCAGAAAGGTTGCATCTAATATTAGCTTTCATGGTAGTTTCGAGGACAGGGATTGCGCTGGGACGAAGGACTTTTCCCATACTCTGCGCATGAAAAGATTGATGATTGATCAGATGGAAGAAATTTAATGGTGATTGAGGTAAAAGTGGAATAACCTAAGTTACTTGCGAAGCATTCTTATGATTTCTGGGTACTCTTTTGATGACTTTCTCAAGGAATCCATTATAGTGATGGTTCCCTGCTTGACTCAATTAGTATCCAATGGAACCTGCACATACAAGAAACATTAAATTATTAAGTGCAACACTGTTTTAGAAAAAGAAAGGGGCATGTGACAGTAAGCACTCACTTAAAGCGATAAGGTAAAAGAAAGTGAGACTTGGAATGTTGCTGCTTGAGCATTCCTGCAAGGCCTTATAAATTTCATCAAAATCTCAATCTATACGGTCCTTGTTCACTATCTCAGGGTCGATAAAGCCCAAACTTGTAACATTATTCTTCCGGCACTTTTGCATCTACATTCCGCATACATCAATGAGACAACATCGATAATATATATAGTAAGGATACACAGATCAACAGGAGTCATATGGAGGGGCTGTAAAAAAAACTTACACAGCCCACACGATGAGTAGCGTTATGTCCATATCGTCTGGCCGGTAAACATCAAATACATCCTTGAAGTCCAACCAAATCTTGTGATCATTGTGGCAGTAGTAGTTCGCCTTTAACACGGGCAGGAAAAGCAGCAAGACCTTCAGATGCGACCTTCATGTACCACTCATGGAATCGACGCATTTGAGTCATTAGGGCTTTCAACTCATGGGGGCTAACTAGAGGTTTTCAAAATTCATGTCCATTGCAACACAAATGTATTATTCTTTTTGAGTGATACTGTTTCGTCCTTGAACTTCTCCATTGTAATGCCTGCTTCCTTTAAAAATGCCGGGTCTATATATCCATCGTCTTGTGATGGCATCGTATACTCTCATTTTTGCTGCTCTCCGAGCTATGGCACTTCTCTTTTCTTTGCCACTGCCCTACCCAATTGACGCTCATAGTAGATAACATAGGCTTCTAAGGAGGCTCCATGAACCTCTTAAAGTGCTTCTTGGCCTTTGTATCTATTTCTTTCCACTTTGGAGGCGGTTTTACCACCAACTGCGCCTTCACATCGGCGTCCATGATCGCCACTAGTTTCCTCCACAGTATGATCATGAGGAAGCTTTCTTTTGGTTTTGAAGCTCATCTTTTTACTTGATTTGGAGCTTTTGCGTGCCCCAGGGCTCCTATGTGTTGAAGGTTTGGCGGTGCTCTTGGGTGGGAAGGGCTCGGGGTTGGAGGGTAGATTGTTGGGGGACTCTATTTGTGAGCCACCCCCAGGTGTTGTTGATTCAACAGTAGTCGTTCCTCCATCGCCTTTTTCTGCCATTTAATGTAGGCCTTCTGCCATAGAATCATTCTGTGGATAGACTCTTTAAGTGTCCTTTGCCTGTCGCCTCCTTTGTGTTCGAGCTCCAAGTCCTCATAACTAGGGACTACTTGCTCCACTAAGACAGTGGAAGAGTAGTGGTATTTTTGTCCTAGGTTCACCGGTAAAGCCACACCATGCGCTATGGGTGTGGTTATGTTCATCATGGGTATATGTAGCTCACACGGGCAACATTGCTTGAAGTCATCGACCGGGTAACGTTCTTGATTCTCCACCGGTGGTTGAGCCTCCACCAGTCATTGAGCCTCCACCGATTCGTACATCCTTTACCGGTCATTGAGCCTCCATCGCTGGTTGTTGATCATCTAGTAGTTGTTGAGCCTCCTCTTGGTTATCATTTTGATCAGGGAGCTATGTAGAGGTGATACTACACTTTTTGTAGGAGCAGGGACAAACATTAGTGTCACCATGAGGCACCATCTATGGTGTAGGCACAAGGTTAATACCATGTGCTGCCAATTCTTGGTGAAAATTTGGTAAGTCCGCTTTGAGGCTGTCTACGTTTGCCTCTATGCTATGGATCTTCGCATATGCCTCGCTCAAGGTTCTCCGCCGTCTATATGATCCCCGGTCCTCTAGAAACCCAACCTTCCACGACACATTGCCAAGCCCTTTTGTTCTACCAGGGTGCTCTCTATTCTCTAGGGTCCATGCCAGCTCATCATTTTCTCTTTCACGGATGAATTCTCCCTTGGAGGACTTATCGATGACCTCGATAAGCCTTCTGTTGGCCGCTTAATTTGTCATTGAGACTAGGGTCCCATCACTTGACAAACGTCCCCCATATCCATAATACCACCATTTGGAGCGTAGGGGCCAATTGGCTATAGGTAGGTTGACCTCTCATTGTTCGATCTCTACTTCCACCTTCTCCTATTTCGGAATAGATTTTCTATAACCACCGAGACCCATTTTATGATTGTACCTTCTTTTCCTTGAATTAACTGTATTTTGTTCAGAACATGAGTTAGCCGCCTCAGATTCCTTATACTGTACAAACAATTCCCAATCCCTTCTTAACTTTGGATATTTTCCAAAGTCTAGTACTTGGCCATGTTTCACATAGTTGCCCCACAGTTTTGTCTTGAAGGTTTGGAAGAGAACTGCCATCTTCTTTAGGGCCCATTGCTTCACTATCTCTTCACTTTCTTGACGTAACGTGAACTTGGATGACAATTCTCTCCATAGTAATTCTTTCTGAGCTTTGGGGACCATTTGAGGGATCATAGATTCTTCATCAACTTCAGATTGAATAGGAGCATCTTCATGAGCTTATCTTTTGTCTGCTGCTTTCTAAACCGGGATGCTTATGGGGACATTCTCCTTGACTAGAATGCCTTAGTAGTTCGCAAATTTGGTGGCGGCCTTATTGGGCTCTAGAGGTTGTCCATCGTCTCCGACATGTGTTATATTATATCTCTCCTCAAAGTTTTCCATTTTTGTGGGGCCTCGAGGCTTCTTATTTTTCTTTTGTGGGTAGGTGGTGGGATATCAAGAAGAAAGGATAGTGTTACTCAAAATCCTTATGCACATCATCGATGGAGAGGTGGATGGCTATTAGGAGTATGTATAATGTCTATACCTAGCTACTGCCCAATGGATTTTCATTGGAGTGATCGGCATTATCCTCTAGATTGATAGGTATGTTTAAGTAAGAATCAATGTCATCGTGTTGCGTACTTAACTCTTCTGTCCTTCTCTAATCATTTCTTCCATAAACTCTTCCTCTCACTCGTCACGCATCTTAGCTAATATGTTTACAAATAAAGGTTATTAATTGAGTCATTTTTCTCTAATAGCTATATGCAAATTTACACATTTTCAGAGTCTAATTGATGCAAGCTTCATAGAACCATGGAATAAGTACGTAACATATAATCACTACAAACACGAATTTGCCCAGAACGTAAACTATAATTAATTAGCTCCAAATGTAAACATATAAGTCATTAGCTAACATAGTAACATCGAAAGGAGAGAATACTCATTGATAGAGGACAAGGGGAAGGTGTCAGGGTCATCATGATGGAGATGGGGTCGGAGAAGAGCCACAATATCCAGGGCCCTTGAGTCGTTGGCAGAGTCGATGACGGTAGCAGGGAGAGGGGCGGCGTCGTCGAGGCGGCAGCGTAAGGAACGAGCAGCAATGGGGAGATGATGATGAAAGCTTCACGACAGGGATGAGGCACAATGCCGGTGACAGAGACTATGACAGGGATGAACAGGGAGGTTTCCAGAGCAGTGGACGGCGTCCAGGAACTGTGAACTGTGAATTTGTGAAAGGATGACGAAGGCCATATATACGGTTAGCCCTTTAGTGCCAGGTCTTGTAAAAGTCTGGTACTAAAATGTATTTAGTGCTGGGCATACAATAGCCCAGTACTAAAGATGTCCATAGTATCTCGAAAAAAATGGCGCAAAGGCATCTATTAGTACCGAGCCTAGAACGTCATCGATACTATTTTTTTTTTGTGCCAAGTTTTTCGGCCCGTTTGGTCCTAGGTCTATGTGCCACTCGGTGCTAATACAATTGATTTTGGTAACTCCCTCCCTTGGCAGTATGCCTTCTTAATTTACACAAACATTGTCCTAAGTCCGTTTTAAGTTTAAACTAATATTAAAATACATAATAAAATCCTGCCATTACATTACATATGTTCTTGAACGTTAATACAATTTTATTTTACAATAATCCCTTCATTATGATCACGAAGCATGTAAGTAGCCTCTTGATTTTTTATCAGGATGCTTGTGCCAACCTCCACTTTGAAAGGTGGTGCATCATCTAACCGATTTTAATCCTCTTCGTCTGAAAAGTCCTCCACTCCCATTATTTTCCATTTAACTGGAAGAACAATGTGTCTCTTCGACTCTTTGTATGATGGAAAATTTTTGCTAGTTCTCTTTTTCTTGGGTTTAGTAGACATGTTCTTCACATAGAAAACTTGAGTGACATCCACAGCGAGGATGAATGGTTCATCCCTGTATGCAGTGTTATTGAGGTCCACGGTTGACATGCCATAATCTGGGTCTATCATTACACATCCTGCACTTAGTTTCACCCATTGGCACCGAAATAAGGGGACCTTTAGAAACGGTCCATAGTCAAGTTCCCAGATCTCATCTATATAATCATAATATTTGTCCTTTTTCCCAGTTGTATCTATGGCTTCTATGGAAACCCCGCTATTTTGGTTGGTGTTCTTCTGGTATTGGAGTCTCATGTAAAACATATTTCCAGTTATCTCATATCCTTTGAATGTTTGGATTAATGAAGATGGTCCCCTAGCCAACCAAGCAAGTTGGTCATCAATCTCCTCGTTACCCAAGAGATGTTGTCTTAACCACATGCCGAAACTTTCTATGTAACAACGTGTAATCCAGGCCTCAGACTTCCCCAGGTATTCAGAGTGTAGAATCTTCTAGTGTTCCTCCATGTATGGTTCCACCAAGGATGATTGTTGCAAGACTGTGAAGTGTGCTCTATCAAATAAAACATGATCACTGTGACATATTACTTTCTTTCCTAGGGTTCCCTTACCTACAAGTCTCCCCTCATAGCAGGACAAAGGAACTCCAATTGGCTTAAGCTCATCAACGTAGTCAGCACACGACTCAATAACCTCCTCTATCCCGTATCCCTTAGCGATGCATCCTTCAAGTCTAGAACGATTGTGGACATACTTCTTAAGGACTGACATGTACCTCTCAAAAGGGAACATATTGTGTAGGAAAATGGGTCCAAGAATACCAATCTCTTTGACAATGTAAACCAAGAGATGTGTCATAATATCAAAAAATCATGGAGGAAAGATTAGCTCTAGGCTAACCAGACATTGGACAACATCATTCTGTAGACTGGTTAGGTTATCTGGATCAATTACCTTTTGGGATATAGCATTTAGGAATACATACATCTTTGTGATTGTTTTTCTAACATTTTCAAGTAGAATTCCTCTCAGCGCGACCGGAAGCAGTTGTGTCATCAACATGTGGCAGTCATGAGACTTTAAATGGCCAAATTTCTTGTCCTTACATTTAATTATCCTCCACACATTAAACGAGTATCCAGACGGTACCTTGATATTGTCCAAGCATTCAAACATGCTCTCCTTCTCATTCTTGCTGAGAGTGTTGCTGGTAGGACCTAAGTAATGATGTCCTTGCTCTCCTTTCAAAGCCGCCATGTCCTCTCGTGCTTCCAATGTATATTTGTTCTTCCCATACATCCCGAGGAAGCTTAGCAGGTTGACACAAAGATTCTTTGTGAGGTACATCAAGTTAATTGCATGGTGGACATCTAGTACTTCCCAATAAGGCAGGTCCCAAAATATTGATTTTTTTCTTCCACATGGGTGCCTTCCCATTTTCATTCGGAACAGGTACACTACCAGGTCCCTTTCCAAAGATAACTCTTAGACTCTTGACCATTTTGAATACAAGCTTTCCACAACGGTGAATTGGCTTACCACGTTTTCTGCCTGGCTATCAAAATGTTTGCCTTTTCTCCTTACGGGGTGTTTGCCACCAAGAAACCAACGATGGCCTCCCACGTACACAACCTTCCTACAATGCTTCAAATACATGTTGTCAGTCTCATATAAGCAATGTAACATGCCCTGAATCCCTTGTTTGATTGTCCAGACAGGTTAGCTAGTGCAGGCCAGTCATTAATAGTTACGAACAGCAACGCCCGTCGGTCAAACGCCTCTTGTTTGTGTGCACCCCACATACGAACACCTTCAGTCCACAACAATAGAAGTTCTTCAACCAATGGTTGTAGGTAGACATCAATGTCATTACTAGGTTGCTTTGGACCTTGGATAAGTGATGGCATCATAATGAACTTCCGCTTCACGCACAACCATGGAGGATGGTTGTAGATACATAGAGTCACGTGCCAGGTGCCAATTTGTGAAAACCCCAATTTCCGGACTAC
This sequence comes from Paspalum vaginatum, assembly GCA_030272315.1. Taxonomy (NCBI): domain Eukaryota; kingdom Viridiplantae; phylum Streptophyta; class Magnoliopsida; order Poales; family Poaceae; genus Paspalum; species Paspalum vaginatum. Next base: position 23,251,355 of record CM059013.1, read on the forward strand.
CGTGGCACCGGTACTCTTAAACAACCAATATCAATACCAATGAGACAAAACCCCAATTCTTACTTTGACCATTGCACCAAGTGACATAGGTATTGGGTAAAAATCTACCTAGTTCTAATTTGACAAATTCATATTTTCTAAATAATTCATCACAGCGGCATTCACTAGTTCATCCACATTCAAAACATAAGTAGATTCATAGATAATTAGATAGATAGATAGATACATATATATATATATATGTAATATACATATATTACATATATATATATTACATATATATATATATATTATAGATACATATATTACATATATATATATATTATATTACATATATATATATTACATATAACTAGATAATTAGATACTAAGTTCTACGACTGAGGTCAGTAGGACCTGCAAAGAGCGTGGAAACACTGTACCACTCCACTTTACACATTCACTGCTGACCTCAGTGTAACAATACTAAGATCTTAATACTAAATAGATGCTAAGCTCTCTTAATGCTCGTCCTCGGATGAGGCGAAGCAACGCCTCCATCTAGTCAATGTCGTCGCTGCTATCATCATCATGGTCATGGGGCAAAAGATACGCCTCCCAGTAGTCATCGTTCCACTGCAACGCCTCCCAATCGATGTTGTTGCCGCCGCTGTCCTCAAAGGCTGCGTTTGAAGCACCGCGGCACGAAGCAATGCACTGTGGGCATTGCATGACCCTTGGGGCTGCTTCCATTGAGGAGGTCACCAGGGCTGAAGCAATGGCATCACGGTGCCCCATCATAGCGACCTAGCGACCGCGAGGCTCTAGTGGTGCATGTGGAAGATGGCACGGTGATTTGAGGAGGAGCTCGACGCCGCGAGACTGCCAGCGGGGAACCCTAGCTGTGGCCACCGCAGTGGAGGAGGTCCTCGGCGCTGCTGCCATTGAGGAGGTCCCCAGGGCTAAAGCAGACACCACACGCCGGGCCGTGGCGGCGTGGTGGCGATGTGGGCTGAGGAGGAGCTCGGCGCCGTGAGAGGCCTCTCTAAGCACGCCGAGCCTATATTGCCGCCGATCCTCACGAAGGCGGTGATCCATGACCTTCGCAGCAGCGAGGCACTCCTTTATGGTTTTATCGGCTAAGCATTTCTCTAGGACTGCCATGGCGAGGGCATCCATTGTGGATGGGGGAAGAGAGTTGTTAGGAGGGGGAGATGGCAGAAGTGGCTCGCCGAAGAGTCGTTACTAATAGGCGTGGGCGCTGAACCTCATTAGTATCGGACGTTCTCAAGATTTGGTGCTAATAGAAACTGAACTTTGAAAATACGTAGAAATTGGAAACTTTAAATACGTACTACATAGATTTCATCTTAAATAGGAGTATTTAACATTGCTTGCCACTTAAATATGTTACATATAACTAAACTATTTTACATACAACTAAACTATTTTACATATAACTAAAATATTCTAATTAGGATGACGAGGCGATTAGGCAAGCTACAGCCTCCGCCTTTGGCTGCCGGCCGCCGGTGGTGCGACAGCGATGAGGCAAGCTAGGCTGCCAGTGGTGGGACAGTGCCTCCGCCGCCGTGTCCACCATCGCCGCCATTGGTGTCACGCACCCTAATCGCAGCAGTCATCGCCGTTGTAGCCGCCACCATTGCCACAGCCGTCATCCGCAATGTCGAGGCCGTCGCCGTCGTAGTCGCCACCAGTCATCGTCGTCCTCCTCATCCTCCTCCTCATCATCATCGTCGTCATCGCTTCAGTGGCGGCGGTGGCAGCTGGTTCACCTCCTCTTCATTCTCCTCCTTAGAGTCATAGTCGGTGGTGTACTTGCCATCAGTTGACCAGTGACCCATGGCGACAATGGGGCTGGAGAAAGGTCGATCGCACGCGCTCTCATCTTTTTTCTTGCTCGCTCACTGCTCTTCTCTCTAAATCTTGTTCTTGGTAGAGTAGTACTTCTACTTAACTTGGGGCCAAGGGTGTGGTAACATATATTTATATGGAAAATTTACACCTTAGCGACGATGGGCATTCCCATGATCAAATCATCACCAATGGGATGCGGTATGGATGAAGGCTTTCGAGCAAAGCAGAGAATCTGGCGGGAAGACGGACAAGTGCGCGCGAGCTTCCACATGGGACAATAAAATTGGGTCGCCTCGATTCTCAGTGCTAATTAATGTACATTAGTACTGTAACGCCCCGCAAATCGCCTCCTAAAATTTTCTCTAAATCCTCCCTAATTCAAAATCAATTTTTGAAAACTTGTTTATCGCTGAGTGTATGTCTATGAGCCCCACAAAAATCTCCATCCAGTTACCAAATATTCTAGATTTAATTTCTTCAAATTCATTCACAAAATTCTCTTCCAAAATCCCCTCAAACTCCCTCCAAAAAAAGTTCCCTGCCCAAATCCCAAAATCAGAAATTATCAAATCCCTCCCTCTCCTTTGGACCGCAACCCAACTCCCCTCCCTTTTCTCTCCCTCCACCTTGGCCCAATTCCCCTCCCCTTCTCCTTTCCCCATGGGCCGCGGCTCCAGCGGCCCAAATCCTCCTTCCTTCTCTCACCGAAGACCGGGCCCCACCCATCGGATACTCACCCATCACCCCCCCCTCCTTTCTCATCTGCTGGCACCTCCCACGCCGGCGACATGACGCGACCCTACTACCCTAGCCCTAGCTCCATCCTCACGAGCGTCGCGCGCCGTGACACGGCATCGTGCCCCAACTTGTGCCATCGCCGATTGAGGCCTTACCACCCTCGCCTTGCCCCATCACCTCCCCGCCTCGATGTCCCTTGTCGCAACACGCGACGCAGTGCAACACCGCGCCGACCGCGCCGCTCATCCACCCTACCTCGTCGTCTATAAATAGACGATGAGCTCACCGCCCACCGACACCACCCCGCCTCTGCATCCCTCCTCTCTCACTGACGCACCGAGGAAACTCCCCGATGGGGAAGCCCCGGTGATGCCACACTCACCTTGCCACACCGCGGTCACACCGCCACCATGCCCAAATTCGCCCACCTCACTGCATCCGTCTCCGATTCCGGGCAAGGCCGAAAGCCAATCTCGGCCTAGGTCAGCATAGAGCCAACAGTTCACCCAATAAAAAGTCCAGTTCCACTCCCTAAACTATTCCAAAAGTCTATATCTACCCCCTGCCACAAAATAACTCATTTATTTCCCTTTTCAACTCCGATTCCGATAATTTTAGTCTCTAAATTCACCTAAAATCACGTTCTATTCACCCACATCAATTCTCACCCTTTTCCCCACCCCATTTTACCAGAAACCCCTACTCCACCATGTGGCCACCACCCCTTCGGCATTACCGCCCCCGCCTTGTTATGCCTTACAAGCTATCATGGCGTCTCCGCAACAACCGCTACCGCACCCGCCAGCATGCCCAAGATCATACGGACCTTCTTGCCCTTCTGGCTCTGGCACCAGCCCCACCAATAAGAACTCTAAATACATCACTATCACCTTAATCCGGCAATTCTTCATCCTGAAATCCAAACTCCAGCTCCGAATCTGTTGGACTCATGATATACCCTGGTTTGTGTGTTATTTGTTGTTTGTGCGCGTAGGTTACACCGGACAAGCCATTCAATCTACCGTTCAAGAACAGCTACACATCAACCGGAGCCTGCATTCAACCAGAGCCACCACCGTCGATTCTACCACCTCAACAGAGTGATCGGCAAGTCCACTAGAATCCCCACTTAGATGCATAAATTTCATAGTTTTTATCACCACGACCCATTGCCTTATGACACGAATAAAACCTGCATATTTTGCTTGCTAAGGAAACATGGTAGGATAGCCCCCCTGAGCTTATTTTAGAAGTAGCGCACATAGGTGGGACCGCTCACTATATAATTATGATTATTCACGTTGATCATGGTGGGATGAAGGGATGGGTGTGTGTGTGTAATTTTGGGAAAAATCAGGGAGAAACCCTGGCAGAGTGACCACTTGTGTTCTATTGTGCCATAACCATACAGGGCGAGAGTGCCGTACAACGGCCTCCCAAGGACCAGTCTTCATGGAGAAGGCTGGTGCTGTGAGTTACTCACTGGAGTCGAGTAAGAAAAAGAATGGAGAGTCTTTGCCTGTTCATAAGGACCGAGTCAGTGTTTCATCTTGCCTAACTTTCCAAGCGCTGACCACATGATGTTGTGTGGGCAACACCTAGTCCTATACCGCATATGAAACCTCCCATTCTAGGGACCGGCTGAGGTTCTAGGATGCTATGGAATTGCTGAGGATGGGGAAAGTGTTGCGGGGGTGCCGTGGGGCATCAGTGCAATGGGGCTGCCTCAGAGTCCATATGGCTAGTCACCTAGAGGGAACGTGTAGGGAAAGGACTTTGTGCGGTGCCAATTCTTTTAATGGGGAGTTTCGGTGCCAATTCATGTGGGTACAGTGTGCACCTCTGATTAGAGTATAAATCTATCTGGAATAGTAAGTGACCCTTGTCTGGGCAAGTTATGGCTTGGTTTCATGACTAGTGTTTCAAAAACCAAAAATGTGTTTTAAAAACCATGATGGGCCAGGGCCCAATGGTAGTGTGGAAAAGTTGATGGCATTTGGCCATGAGCCATGGTGGGCCGACAAGCCCATTAGCACCTTTTTTGGAAAAAATATATATTTCTGTAAGAACTACTTGAACCCTACATACAAACTGTTTTACTGCAAAAGCACCGCAAACTCCAGATATTTCCTACATGAATTGGTAGGCAACCCCAACTCCAGATGGAAGAAGGTGGGCTTGCAGAGAACAAAAGTACTCACCCTTGTTTTGTTGTTGGTTTCAGAGAAGAAGTAGAGGAGATAATCATAATCGTGATTGAGTGAGGGTAACGGCCTGCTTCCCAACCGTGTCCTGTGGAAGATCTGCCCCCGTTTTAGTTTTTCGTAGCATTTGTTTTGGGCTGCGTGTTGCAGGCCCTCTTCTATTGTTCAACCCATTAGGGCCGTTTTGTAATCATCTGATGTAAGAATGATTACAAACTCCTGGAATGGTAATAAAGCACATTTTGGTCCCCTGAGGAAGTGGGGCATTTCAGATGGTATCAGAGCCATAAGTTGGCCATAGGATGTAACCCTGGGCTGGAAAAATGTTTTGAGTCAAAAGAAAAACCTCTCTCTTCTCTTCCCTAAAACCTTTGCAAAAGAGTTTGCCCTTTTCCTCTCGTCCATCAGATCTCCCCCCAAAGCCACAAGCCGAAGAGTGCAACTCACCCTAGAAATCAGCGCAACCAAAGCTTTGGACACGGGAACGCCCGAAAAGGAGCTGCATGCACCATAAGGAATACCCCTACATGGCATGAAATGCCTGCAAGACTAGTACGTGTACCAAAATCACTCCAAAAGAGTCGCCTCGAAGCAACCAGTGCTTCTGAAAGAGTGATATATATGCTATTGGAACCTGGACCCTGCGAAAGGTCAAAGAAACAAGGATGTGACCTCCGTCTGCCTCGCCTTAAAATGGCTAAACATTGCATTATAGTCGCTAAGTGACCACTCAGGTTGGGACGTGCATAAACAGTTCATCACAAGATCGCCACCTGACACCGTGTTTGCTGCTGAGAAAGGTACGACCCATTTCAGCAGAAGCCTAGGGCTCGCCAACCAACTGCTTAAAAAGGACACCCTGGGCACTTGAAGTCCCCATAAGCTAAGTAGCAATGGCCAAACAAACCCCAGAGCTTGATGGTGCTCCCCATCCTTTTAAAAAGAGCAAAGGGTTGGGATCTCACCATAGAGATCCCCGTTCTGGAAGGCAACCCTTTTTGCCAGCCAGAGGACAAAAGCAAGCCAAAGCTCTCCCCAGTCTCTTCACCAGAGCTGGCAGGATCCCGCGCCCAAAAGAGGATTCCAACACCCACCCTAGAGTGCATGGAAGAGCTACCCAGAGCATCGCCCCCAAGACCGGCCTCACCCAGCAAGCAGGAAGGAGTTGAGGATCCAGTTGTCTCAACTTAGCCGCCGCCAGTCATCGTCATCATCATTGACTCAGACTGACTCAGAGTAAAGCCTCCGAGCTCAGTGGGCAGAAGCCTCATGGCTCGAAACCCGTTGTGTACAGTTTCCCTCTCATGTTTAGTTAGTGGAGTTTCTACTCCATTTTGTCTAGCACCCTTGTAAGAGTGTCCCGTGTAGTTCGTGAGTGTGTAGACGTGGCCGTACCTTTGGTGGCATGTAGTCATGGTGTCTTGTAGTGTTGTGTCAATAGTCTCTGCGTTAGGTTAGCCCTACGCGTCTCGCTCCAATGGAAGGACCCAAGCGTATCAACACCTGTGAAGGAGAAGAAGGTTTCCCCAAACTGCTAAGAGAAACCCTAGGATGGTTCAGGCTCCCTGGTATACCAGAATACCATGGGAAGGCCTACGTCGAGGGAAGTGAGTACAGGGGGGTTGTAGGAGTATGCCTCCAGATCGATCGTGCTCCTGATGGATGGTGGACCACCGCTGTGGGAAAAAGGTTTGAGGACGCCTGCCACATTGCTGCCCGTGACACACTAAGAGCCATGTGTACCACTTACAAAGCACAGAGCTACAAATCCCCCATGAAGTTCTTTCCCCAAGCAGACAAGAACTCCTTGTGGATGCAGAGGATCTCAGTTTTGCCAGAAATGAAGCGAGCAGCAAACCCTACATTGGCATACCTAGCCTTATACCTCCATGCCCTGGACAATGAATATGACAAGCTCAGCTACCTGTACGAGCAGTTGGAGTCCCACAACCGAGCAACAGAAAGCCTCCTGGCTAGCTGTAAGCAAGAGCTGGTGTGACTCTGGAACGCTTGCCAGCAAGAGGCAAGCAGCTTTGACCCTGGCTGCCCCAAATGTCTGTGGGAAGTACAAGCCTTGGCAGAAGGAAGTGTGTCAACCCCTCCAAGCACCTCAAGCTCAAGAGTTCCTATGCCCCATGCTCTGATTTCAGTAGAACCTGAGGAAAGAGCCAATCGTCCCTCCAGCACAGAGGAAAGGACCAACATGGACGCGTTCCTGATGCTCTTATCACCGAGAGAAGGACCTAGTTCTCAGTCACCAAACACAGCCTCCAGCAGGGAACAGTCAATCCAGCTCGAGTAATCACGTTAGTGTCTATTTGTTGTGGTTTGTCTGTTGCTCTTGTCAGCGAAAACAAACATTTCTTGTTGTTTGTGTATTTTGCTAATCAAGAACACATCACCGATAGACCTAACTCCCACCCGTGCTCTTCCTTCTTGCCCAAAAGCCATCAGCCAGAAAAAGGAGGAAAAGGGGCAAGCCTTCTGAAAGAAGCAACCTTTGCCATAGAATTGAGGAAACAAAAAGGAAGAGAAAAAGTTAGCAATCAACAGTGCTCTGTTAAAGGAAATACAGGATAATGCAGAGTTAAGCAAATACAGAAAAAGAACAGTAGCCTGGGAGAAAGAAAAGACCAAAATAAAAACACCCCATACCCCTGTCACTAGTGCAAACAACACGTGCACAGTCCCCGCCACCCCGTCCTTTCATCGCCCCGGCTTTCTTGCCACACCCGCCGCACCTACAGCACTCAGGCCCCACCACCCACTTGGTCACACCGCCACGTGCGCTTGCACCACTTGTTGCCTTTGGCAGTGCGCCCTCGCCCCACTATCGGTCGATATCCGGCCCCTACCTCGCCACTCCCGCACGTCGCGTCGTGCCCCCGCTCCATTGTCAATGGATGCTTGACCCCACCACCACCTGCCTGCATGTTCCCTCTCTCCCCCTCCACCGCTCCTGTCACCTCAAGTGCACATCACACCTCTCCCCGGCCGCTACTCACATGCCCATAAAACCCCCACCCCAAGCTCAGCTCCTCACCCACCTCGCAGAGCAAAACCACCACCACCCCTTTCCGCTCGCCACACCTAGCAACAAACCCCACTAATGACCTACGACTCCTGGATAGGACATTCCCTTCTAGGCTTCTTCACCGTTGCCTTCATCACCATACCCATGGGCTTCCTTCTCCTCTAGGGAATCCATTGCCTGCTTCCTTGGGATGAAACCTAGAATCGCCCTAACCCCTCCGCCAACACCCACACCAGGGAATGAACCTAGCCATTTGCATACTCCTTCTCATACAGTGCGTGTTCCTCACCAAAATCCTAAAAGTCCTTATCCAAATCGCGACCCCCTTCAGAAACACGTCCGCTTGCAAGATCCGCTTCCGCCTGAGTTCCCCCTCACCACACACCAGATTCACTGAAGGTACGAACCCAGAACCTGGAGTCTGCGTCCCGCTTAACTACATACTCTTTGCTGAGATCTTTGTCCTATGCCTCCTAATCCTCCTCCAGCAATGGACCCTTCCCTGGCAGAAAGGAACCAAGAAGAAGCCTCCTACTAGCAAGGTTGTGCAAAGTCAAAGAAATAAAGAAAGAGCTAGTAGCAGGAAACAAGATTGAAGAAGAGGTGCTTGGAATAAAAAGATTCATAACAAGAGGAAGGCTATCCCAATTAGCCAGCCTATCACCAGCCCGCCCACCATCTGCTGATGCAACAATAGCTGTTGGAAAACATCGCAGCTCCTCGCTTCCAAACGAGTGCCTAACCTACTCAAGTAGGGGTATCAGTCCTATTTAAGCAGGGTAGTCTCCCTTCTGTTAGCGCTAGTGTTGGGTAATATGGACCATAAGGTTGACGGATGCATCCGTTTCGGACAGGTTTCCCAGATTATACCACCATCTAGAGATCAGGAAAGTGCCTTGCTGAATTTCTATTACTCTCTAAAAAATCTTGCCTAAAGCTGCCAAGCAAGATAAGGCAATCCAGGGATCTACCTATGGGAAGTCTCCCTGGACAACCTTCCAAGTTCATGAAGTGGAGGAGATCGAAAGATGTTTTGTATGTGGACGGCTTGTGCAACTGCTCCCTCGCAGAAGGAAAGAGAAATGAAACAGAGGCAAGCAATCCAAAGTGTGTGTCAAAGTTCAACCTGCCATTCTGTGTGAAAGGCGAGTTTGCGTGTAAAGAGCGAGTTATAATCTGAAAGTCGTTTAGATGAAGTAAAGCTATCCCTGTAACCCCTCTAAACCTAATCTCGGGGACGAGATTCTTTTAAGTGGGGTAGTTCTATAATGCCCTGAAAATCACCTCCTAAAAATTTCCTCTAAATCCTCCCTAATTCAAAATCAATTTTTGAAAACTTGTTTGTCGCTGAGTGTATGTCCAAGAGACCCAAAAAAATCTCCATCCAGTTACCAAATATTCTAGATTTAATCTCTTCAAATTCTTTCACAAAATTCTCCACAAAATTCTCTTCCAAGATCCCCTCAAACTCCCTCCAAAAAAAATTCCCTACCCAAATCCCAAAATCAGAAATTATCAAATCCCTCCCTCTCCTTTGGGCCGCAACCCAACTCCCCTCCCTTTGCTTTCCCTCCACCTCAGCCCAATTCTCCTCCCCCTCTCCTTTCCCCTTGGGCCACGCCTCCACCAGCCCAACTCCTCCCTCCCTCTCTCATCGACGACCGGGCCCCACCGTTAGCCACTCACCTGTCACCTCCCCTCCTTTCCCCTCCGCTGGCACCTCCCACGCCGCCAACACGATGTGACCCCACTACCCCCGCCCTGGCCCATCCCCATGAATGTCGCGCGCCATGACACGACGTTGTGCTCCACGACACCTGCGTCGGCCCCAGCTTGTCCCATCGCCGCGTGAGGCCCTGCCACCGTCGCCTTGCCCTTTCACCTCCCTGACTCAATGTGCCTTGTTACCACACGCGATGTTGTGCGACGCCGCACCGGCCGCACTGCCTGCCCACCCCACCTCATCGCCTATAAATAGATAACGAGCTCGCCGCCCATCGACGCCACCCCGCCTCCACATCCCTCCTCTCTCACCGACGCACCGAGTAAACTCCCCGACGGGGAAGCCCTGGTGACGCCGCGCTCACCTTGCCACACCGCGGTCACACCACCACCGTGCCCAAATTCGCTCACCATGCCGCCTTTCTCTCCGATTCTGGCGAGCAATAGCTCCCAACCACCTCCCTCCACGACCCCGGCATCCCGGCACCCCATCTCCCTCTCCCAGAACCCCGCCACCGTGCAAACCTCTCCTCGCCACCGGTGCGAACTCACGCCACGCCGTGGAGACACCACCTCTGACCACCGATTTGCACCCCTAACCCTTGCACTAGCTTTGCCCCGATGGCCTCGTTGTTGCAAGTTGGGCCCCACTGCTAGAACCGGCCCCGGCAACAAGAACTGTCAGCTCAGACCGGTTTTCCGCGAACCACAGTTAGTCGCCGTCGCCATGACCCCACCCCCTGTTGCCACCAAGCGGGCCCCGTACCAACAGCATGAGCTACAGCGTTAGTGCCTATGTGGGATGGCCTGCTGGGGTGGGCCGCGCCAGGTCATGTCCAGCGTGGGCCTACCAGACCCCGCGCGCGCCTCGCGCCGCGTGGGCCACAAGGCCAAGCCGTACCGAAAGCCAATCCCGGCCCAGGTCCCATTTCCAGCAAGCCTAGAGCCAACAGTTTGCCCAATAAAAAGTCTGGTTACACTCCCTGAACTATTCCAAAAATCTATATCTACTCCGTGCCACTAAATAACTCATATCTTTTCCGTTTCAACTCCGATTCCGGTAATTTTAGTCTCTAAATTCATCTAAAATAATGCTCTATTCACCCACATCAATTCTAACCATTTTCCCTCACCCATTTTACCGAAAACCCCTACTCCACCATGCGACCGCCACCCCTTTGGCGTTACCGCCTCCACCGGCCTTACCTGCTATCATGGCGTCTCCGCAACAACCGCTACCGACGCCCGCTAGCATGCCCAAGATCTTAAGGGCCTTCTTGCCCTTCTGGCGCCAGCACAAGCCCCACCAATAAGAAGTCTAAATACATCACTATCACCTCAATCCAACAATTCTTCCTCCTAAAATCCAAACTCCAGCTCCGAATCTGTTGGTGCATGTACCTTGGTTTGTGTGTTATTCGTTGTTTGTGCATGTAGGTTACACTGGAGAGGCCATTCGATCTGCCGCTGAAGAACCGCTACGCATCAATCGGAGCATGCGTTAAACTAGAGATGCCGCCGCCGATTCTACCACCTCAACAAAGTGATCGGCAAGTCCACTGGAATCCCCACTTGATGCATAAAGTTCCCAGTATTTATCACTACGACCCATTGCCTTATGATACGAATAAAACCTGCATATTTTGCTTGCTAAGGAAACATGGTAGGATAGCCCCCCTAAGCCTATTTTAGAAGTAGTGCGCATAGGTAGGACCAGCTCACTATATAATTATGATTAATCATGTTGATCATGATGGGATGAAGGGATGGGTGTGTGTGTGATTTTGGGAAAACTCGAGGAGAAACCCTGGCAAAGTGACCACTTGTGGTCCATTGTGCCATAACCATATAGGGCGAGAGTGCCGTACTACGGCCTCCCAAGGACCAATCTTCGTGGAGAAGGCTGGTGTTGTGAGTAACTCGCGGAGTCGAGTAAGAAAAAGAAATGGAGAGTCTTTGCCCTATTCATAAGGACTGAGTCAGTATTTCATCTTGCCTAACTTTCCAAGCGTGACCACGTGATGTTGTGTGGGCAACACCTAGTCCGATACCGCATATGAAACCGCCCATTCTAGGGATCGGCTGCGGTGCTGGGATGCTATGGATTGTGTGTTGCAGGCCCTCTTTTGTTGTTCAGCCCATTAGGGCGGTTTTGTAATCATCTGATGTAAGAATGTGATTACCAAACTCCTAGGATGGTAATAAAGCACATTCTAGTCCCCTGAGGAAGTGGGGTGTTTCAAGTACCAGGTGTGTAGTACACCTAGTGCAAAAGGAGTTTTAGTACCGAGTGTGTGCTGACCATGTTTGACTCTAAACATTAGCACGTTCTCTGGATCAACTGTGTAGCCCTATTTTTGTCCACAAATTAATTTCACTCAAAACTAAAGTTGAATCAAACAAGAAAAATTAATTTAACCACTCCCCCACATTCCCACGTTTTGAAAACTGAAGCGACGTCCCCACGCACGCTGTTTTACTCCACAGTAGAACTAAAAACTCTGAAAAAATCCTTCCTTTGCCAATGGTGAGTAGCTCTTTGTTGACGATACTTGAGTATGTCAAACCTTATACTGCAAGCGACAGTATCAGTATAGCTTTTCCCCAGGATGAGTATCATGGGTTTGTCAATCTATGGAAAACTACTAATAGAGAATGAACTAACTCAAGCTTAAGGTAAATAGAGGGTTCAGGTGATATCTTATCTACATCTAATCTAGATAGAGTTCGATGACAGTAATTAGAACACGACTAGAGCAACTGATCAAATGGGCATCAACTAGAGTCTAATCTAGTTCTAATTGGATCAAAGACAAGCATGATAGGCACATCAAAGAGATTAGAGAAACGAGATATCTAGTAGCTCAAGGCAGATATAAGCACGATCAAGCATATACTTCATAGCATGATTAAACCAAGATCAACAACCCAACCGCCTAGATCAAGCTTAACCTTTTTCCCGTCCACGTGTCACTTAGAATGGGTTAATCGACGAGAAGCTCTCAACAGGCATACATGATTAGAGAACCAACTTCTAATCACTTCACATAGTATAATAACACAATCCACATAGCAAGAACCTCTAATCACCATGATTACAAAACTAGCTACGCAACTATATCACTAGTAAGCAGGATCGAAGATCAAAGCCGCTAGAAGAACATAACCTTCAAGAACATGATCAATCAAACATGCATCTAATTAGACCAAGAACATGCTGATTATACCAAGGATATGATAATTAGACAAGATCAATGCTTCATCAATAAATTGTATCAAAGCTTACAATCATGATCATACCTCACACGAATGATACAATTAGACCTGTGGAACTAGGTAATTAGAGCACTGTGCAAGGCCTCTAATTACCTCCAAGAATTAGAAAAGCTCTAATCCCTAGCCTAGAACTCAACCCTTAGGTCTCCTCTAGTTGATGTCCCTCCCTTCTACATGTTTTATGCCTTGATAATGAATTGGATGGTCGACCTCGGAGCCTATCCTCGCTATTTATACCTTGGGAAAGGTGCTGTAAAAAGGAAACCGTGAGCCAATGTAAAAAGACCCAGGTTAGCCGACTTATGAGGGGTAGGGTCAGCTGACCCCTTGCCTTTTTGGCTCCTTTCATGCCCATCTTTTTCAATGTCGGTTGTTGCTTGAGTAGATCGATAAATAGCCACTACATGTGGGCCTTAGAGCTCTGGAATCATTTGTATAAGTCGGTTTGTGCCAAATCTTTCATGTTTGAGCATGTCTTGATGATTTCCCAAGATCGTTTGGCAAAACCCTTCTACATCTTTCCTTATAATGTTGAATCCAAGCAAATCCCCGAAGATCTCCTCTAGAAGCCTCCGGGGTGACTCGGCTGGCCAAGAGGGGTAGGGTCGGCCGACCCATGCTGTTTTGGGGCCTTCTAGGCTTCATCTTTCTCTAGGCTCTTCCTCTCTCAATATGAATCATAAATGGAGTCTCAAATATGGTCTTGAAATCTGCAAATTTTGAGTATAACACAAGACCAAAACAATATTGCAAGATATCCATTTATCGGAGGTATTTGTTAGTAAACAATGATATTGACGCTCATATTCAATAATAAACCATGTAAAATGATGCATTTATTTTGTCAATATAGAGCGCCAACACTCTTCTTCCTCTTTCGATCCCCCTGCTTCTCCCCCGTATGCGCCTCTTGTCTTCAACCCACCACCCTTTCTTCCTAGCTGGTGGACCGAGAGACTCTAGGATTTTACCTAGAGTGACTCCGATGAAGACACTGCAGTTAGCCACGGCGGTTGGTGAGGAGGAAGTGGAGATGGACCTCACCTTCCTCCAAGACGAGGAGCCGATCCAGACGAGTGACGATGACCTCTTCACCTAGGTCAGTATCGACAATGAGACCGTGGAGGAGGAGGAAGAGGAGGAGCTAATCATCTCCTCTAATGATGATGATGAGGAGGAGGAGGAGGAGGGTGAGGATGAGGACAATGACAACGACGACGACGACAATGGCGGTGACGATGACGAGGAGCCTCTAGCGAAGCACAGGCGTGTGTAAGCAGAGCCTCCCTCCTTTTATTTTGTAAGAGCAGGCGAACAAACCTACTTTTTTATGTAAATAATCGTAGAAACTTTTTAAATGCAAGAACCTCTAGTGTTTAGGCCATGTTTGGATTGAATGAAAATTTCCCTATTTCTGCGTTTTTCTGTGAAATTAAACTGTTACATGTGAAATTCCTGTAGTTCAAAACAGGCCCTTTAGTTCTTATCTTCTATACTGTGTAATTCTTTTTGGATCCGACGATTTGCATTCCCACGATCAAATATGGTCATCATCAATGGAACGGCTTCTGGCGCAGATTAGTGAATTGGCGGGAAGACGAACGGGCACGTGAGCTTCCATTGGAAGCTCTGGCATCAATTTAGTACTGGGTCGATCAAAGAGACGGTGCTAATGTTTGCACATTAGTATCGGGTTGTTGTCCCACCCAGTGCAAAGAGTATTAGTACCGGGTGATGTAACGACCCTCTTCTAATGCACAAACACAAGCGCCGTCTCTTTGAGCAACCCGATACTAAAGTGCTCCCAGGGATCTCGACCATGGCACCTGGGGCTCCCCAGCGTTACACCCAGTGTTGATGCATGAACAAAGCATGAACACATTAGATCATTAATCACCAAAATTATTACCTTAGGGGTGATGTTTGTCACACCCCTGACTTAATTGTATTCCTTAACTCTCGTAATAAAAACTCTTATATAGAGTTCCTTGTAAAACTTTTACCTAACTATTGAGGTTGGTCCATCCTTTGATCTTGTCATCCTCATAGTCCAAGGAGTAGATTGTTTTCTATGCTCTTAAAATATACGTGGTCTGTTTAGAAACATAATATATTTGTAGTTTTTAGACAATACCATGGTATTAAAAAATACTGTAGTATTTACTTCTAAAAAATATTTAGTAAATCTTTAGAAAACACTATTTTGAAAACCATGGTTTTGCCAAAATCTTTCTGTTTTGCAATGTTACAGCGATGGAGCGTCTGCCTCTCCTGTGCGCGCCCCATCCTCACGCAGCCTCAGCCTGCGCCCCTATCGCCTGTCTCCGGCGCCGAGCGGCCCCCATGGCGCCGCCTCCCGCGCCGCCGCCGGCCACGCCTAGCCTCCGGCGCCACCCGCACGGCCGCGACCCCGTCGGCCGCCTCCCGCGCCGCCAAGGGTCGCTCCACCATCGCCTCGCCTCCCGCGACGCCGGCGGCCGCGAACCACCCCCACGCGGCCGCGCCCTAGTCGCCCGCCTCTCGTGTCGCCGAGGGCTGCGCCACCGGCGGCCACGCCCCACCTCCCGCGCCGCCGTCACCTCGCCTCCCGCGTCGTCGGCGGCCCCCACTCCCGGCCCCGCCTCCCTTCGCCTGTCCCTCTCTAGTTCTCCATGCCGCAGCCTGCCTCGCGTCCGCGGCGCCTTCTCCCGCAGCTACGCCCGCGCTGGAGGCCCTCCTCCCATGGCCGCGCCGCCGGATGCGCCTCCCGCGGCTGCCGGCGTGGAGCACGCGTGGGGGACGGTCGCCAGCGATGGCGGGGGCAGGCGCAGGGGAGAGGGGTTGAGCGGGAGACAGGGCAGGCTGCGTTTCTATCGTTTGGAGCCAAACGGGTCACAGTTTTGGTAAAAACGGAAGTATTTTGGTCACGACCAACGAGTACTGCAGTATCTTGAAACCATGGTTTTAAAAAACTATGTTTCTAAACAGAGCCATAGTGTTATTATCTCCCAAGAGTACATCCTTTACTTCTGCCCATTGGTAATATTCAATTTATTCTTAGTAGAAAAATGTTCATGTATTGCAACGGGAATAATTATCAATGTGTAGCATTAATGTTAATTTGGAGACTCGTTTCCATGTGTCCTACCATGATAGATTATTGATATCATTATCCGGCTTCGATAGAATTTTGGGATCATTTTAGTTGGATTAGAAATATTATATTTTTAACTTTTCATCGGTATATATAGTCAAAAACAGAGTGTGTATGCAATCTGGACACCCATTTTCTTGTCGTGATCTTATTCTGTAGATTCCCTCCCACTTTGAAAGAATTTTGGGATGATTTCAATTGTATTTGAAAGATTATTTTATATATATACATATAGATCGTTAAAAACATATTCCATATGGAACATGGGCGTCCATTTCCATGTGTTGTGTTGCTGCAGTCCAAACCGAACTCGCAGATAAATTTAAATCCAATTCGGATTCGGATTAAATTTGTTTGATCAATTTAAAGGAGGATGGACATAATCTTTTGGCGGAATAAAACTTCTTTCTTTTTTCGAACGTGCAAAACCGCGTCTTGTTATTGTTATTGTTGTTGTTGTTGTTGTTGTTGATAGACGAGAAGATTAGCTAAGTGATTCCTGGCTTGAGCGAGATGTTTTCGCTTCGCCTCAGTGGTAGTCCAACTCAATGACATTTGATTGGAGATCAGCCTTCTTTTGTTTATAAACTCCATTGTTATGACGAGCATAGAGCTCCTAATTTGTGGTTCCATCGCTGAACTGATTTATTACCTCTCACTGGTTTATTCCAAATCTCTACAACCTTGTCATATAAATTCTCTCGGGTAAACCAAGTTTAAATCTGAATGGTTTACATATCCGATAAAAGGTTAGCGTTCTAGTATCTAATTGCAGAGGTGTATGATCCGAAACGCCTGTCTAAAGCTTAGACAGAAACGAGTGAGAATTTAACTTGGGCTAAGAACCCCACCCAACTTGTCATATATTGGCCTAAGTAGAGTTTGCCCAAGTAGACTACCTACCACTTTGCCCTCGTCACTCATCTTCAGACATGCTCGAGCTGCTGCCAGAGTTGATCGAATTTGACTGAAAACCATTGCTGTTTGAACAGGAAAACAAGATAACTGAAATTCAGCATTTTTTAGGATTTCTGCGGGGTTCTGAAAATAACTTACCGATGGAAACTAAAGCCCTGGTTGCTGCTAACATCAAACTTCCCACATGAACATATTGCTAAGTTCAAGTACACACTAACACAGCGTTCCCGACTATACTCCTTGCAGGAGTGAAGTGATAACCAATAGCCCAATTATGAACTACATCATGGGCATTTGGGCAATCATGGATGATGCATCGATCTAGACTGGAATAGACAAGAGAGGATGGGCTGATACAAGTTACATGCCTGATTATGATACACAAAATCTGACTCAGGCAGACGGGTCAGGTGGAAGATGAAGCTGATGCTCTGATCCACGTCTCTCGGTGGCCACGGGCTAAAATGCTTTCCGCTTGAACCGGCTTTCTGGACGCGTGTTGTTATCTTCTATATCGCGTGGATCATCTGTGCTCATATCGGCATCGGTGTCATCATCAGGGTCTTCCAACTCAAGGTTCAAGTTGAGCTCGCTGCTGGTGCCCTTTTTGCTAGTGTTTGGTGCTTCCCCAGCAGCCTGAAATAGGATGATGCACATATAAGTCTTGTGTCTGTCTAAGAGATCCAAACACTATGAAAAGACGACAACCTCTCCAGATGAAATCAATTGAAGACAGACTTTTAGCTGAACAAACATTCAAATAGAACCCCTAAATACTCGTATTAGGATTGTTCAGACATATGGAGCAAAGACCAAAGTGTTTGGCGTGAAATCACATATAACCAAAGAATAAACAACACTACGGAGACCAGTGGAGCATACCAATTGCAAATCAAAGGCACAATCTATTTAGGACATCTTTTTTTACTTCCTTTTCAGTCCCCTATTTGATGCCCAAGTTTCAGGAGATTCCGAATCTCTACAAGTAGCCTTACTCCGAAATAAGGCTTGCAGTTGCCTTTTTCTAATCATTAATCAATACTGCAACCAGAAGCAGTTAATATCCATTTAAATCTCTTCTTAGTGCACACATTTTGCAGGAATCCGCAAAAAGGTGGATACAAGTCACTGGACTGACTTATTTCTATGTTCGATCAACCCTGATACTGATTCGATCTGGGACCAACCCAGTGGTCGACATTACTATCAACTGATTAAAGACTAAAGTATAAATCACTATAAAACTATGCAGGAGAAAGAACACATGCACAGTCAAAGATGGTGAGACTAATATAATCATAAACCGGTGAACCACCACAACGGACCTATTGGGCTAAATTTCTGTGCAGACATTTCCAATCCCACAATTCGTATAGGAAAAAAGTCTATATAATCCCTTGGAGTACAAAGGGTAGGACACATAAGACGCCAACTGGAAAATCAGTTTTCTAGCACCCTAAACTTTGGAAAACCAGATAAAACACTGCCCGGGTGTTCATGGGTGGTGTTGCCTACGTGGCGTGCCAGCATGGCCGTGGGGGCGCACATGCCATATTTTTTTCTTATCCTTTCCTTTCTTCTCTTCTCTTCTTCTTTCAAGACACATTGTCGTCGCCTGCCCTCGGTCGCCGGACACACGCTGTCCCTACCTGTCACCGCCGCCCAACCATTGTCACCGTGGCCAACCGCCTTCATATCTAGCAGCCCACCGTGACCTCCCGTCCTCATTCGCCGTCCGCATCGACATCCTCGCCCGCCCTCTACCCACCACTACCACCCACCCACCGTCTTTGTGGCCGCCCGCCCTTCCCTGCCCGTCATGGCTAGCCACCCCATCATCCTCGCCAGTCCTCTGCTTGCCCTCGGTCACCACGCGACCTCTGCCTGCCAGACAAATACCTACAAATACCTACTTCAAGTGTCGAACCCCCGAAGGGGCCTTCCCCATATAGCCATCGATCGCAGGACAATATCCCCTGTGGGGTTGATAAAGTCCGTGGGCCGCTTCCACCAGGCGTAGGTGCGTGCGCCACAACCAGTGCCATCTTGTCTGATGCTCTTGAGTCCAAAGACATATTTGAATAGCCTTGCCATCCCGGGGAATGTATCAATTCCTCGATCTTGATCGAGATTGGTTATGGGTGCCTTTATCCCTAGGGGATGATTCCGGATAGGTTCTTATGGCACTTCCTAAGCCTGCAATCGAGATGGCAAGATAAGCATCAGCCATCGGCCCTCAGTCCCCTGCCCGTCCTTTGCCCACAACCACCACTCGCCCACCGTCACTATGGCCGCCCGCCTAGTCATCCATGTCCACCCTCTGCCTGCCACCGCCGCCCACCCTTTGTCGCCGCCACGCGCTGTTATCGTCCCAGCAGGAATGGAGGGAGAGAAGAGAGAGGCGGAAAGATAGGGTAAGAAAAGAAAAGAAAAAAAATATGACATGTGGGCCCACAGCCACGCTATGTAGGCAAAAACCACCCAGGGGTGTTTTGTCCGATTTCCCAAAGTTTAGGGTTTAAAAAACCGGTTTTACAGTTGGGGTCTGATGTGTACTACACTTTGAACTCCAGCGGATTTTATAGACTTTTTTTCCATTCGTGTACCAGCGAATTGCAAGGCCTCTGTTCGTAGCACGCAATACAAATGAACTCGTCCTTAAACCCTATCCCCTTAACCCAACCCAACTTTAACTCAAAATTGCCGAAATCTAGTTGGCTCCGAGCAGGCGAGCAATAGGTACAATCCCCACCCTCACTTCATGGATTATTAATCCTCAAATCCATCCCAAAGAATCCACATTATCCATCAATCCTACGTTTGTGCGCACAATCGAATCCCGAATCCAACCAACAACATCCATGTTCTCGAATCTTTGCACCGAACCGAACCCACCAGAGCACAAAAATCAACCATACAGCCCAAATGAACTCAAATCTTTAAAACCATGAGGCCTCACCGGGACGTAGCGCCGTCTGGATGCCCCCGCGGCAGTGGGTTCCACGCTGCTATCGGCCCCTCCCCCTCCTCCTGAGCCGCCGTTCACCGGTGTCCACCTAAACAGCACCACCTTGTTTTCACCCCGAGAGGCCCCTCCCCCGGATCCTGCGGCGCCGGCGCCGGCGCCGGCGAAGGGAACCCACGCCTTGCGCCACTTCCGGACGGGCCCGCTGAAGGAGGCGGCGCTGCTGCTGACAGGCCCGTACCGCGTCGAGGAGCGGCTCAGGCGGGGGGCCACCGTGTCCATCTGCCGCTCGTGTGTGGCGGGCGGCGGCGTGCCCCGGCGAGGCGGACCGATTACTGGGTGGCGAGGAGAGTGGAGGTGGCTTACTGGCGAGCCGTCGAGACTCGAGATAGGGGAACAACGCAAAGCGAATAGTATAAAGTTTTCCAGAAAATACAGAATACAACTGGGTGACATTGACAGGTGGGCCATCAGACTAGTGTTACTAGTGCATCTAAATGTACACTGCGCCAACAGTGATTTTCATTCTGTGTACAGTGCATATACTGTATTTTTCACATCCATTTCTACTTTTTGGTGACACTAGTCTCATAATATATATATATTCAATCCTAAGACTATCGTAACAATACACCCTCCTCTAAATGAATATACAGAGGCCCCTCCAAAAGACACTAACCCCTAAATCACTTTATTCCGCAATGGTGTCTGCTATACTTCATTCTCTATATCCCATATTTTCTAATATGTTATTATTTCTTCAATTAACAATCTGCATTGTCTCACTTACAAACGAGGCCCACCGCCCCTTTTCACCTTTCACCTTGGTCGCAGTAGAGAGCCGTCGTCGCTCCCGGGATGCCTTGCACAATCCCTGTCTTTAAGATTTCAGGTGACGATGAGATAGGTGAACGTATTTTTGAGGATAACAAGCTCTCAAAAGGGGGACCGAGGACTACTGCGCATGCTGCAAATCTTCTTGTTGGAGGCCTTGAACCTAATACTTCCTCTACGATCGTGCCTTCACCACCACAAGCAACAGCAGTGTCAGAGGTAGTTGGAGAGGTGTCTTTTAGGCCTCAAGTGTTGAAGTTGGTACGGCAAGGCCACCCACCCCATCTCGTCGTGGGAGATCTTCACGAGCGGACCTTGTGAGGGACTCAAGTGTACCGAGTTCGGTCTTTCGTCCTAACTATGATGAGCGCTTGTCAACACCGAAGACTTGCTAAAGGACGAGCGAGCACCTCCTAAGCGTGACCTGGAGGAAAGTCCACCTAAGCGTGACCTGGTAGTGGTGCCCGAGTGCTACCGTGGCGTGACAAAATCCCTACCGAACAGACTAGCAGGTGGCTTGGGTTGCGGCCCAAGTTAGGCTCGGCCCATAAGAGTGACCTTGGGTGTGGGACAATGTTGTGAGCCGTAAAATCACTCAATACTAGAGGCCCATCAAGCGTTTACCGGTTCAAGCATCAAAACTGGGCCCAACTATCGTTTCCTGATTCGAGCGTCAAAACCAAGGGCCAAAATCGTCTCCTGGTGCTATCGACAAAACCATGGACAGGTTACCGGTATTCTAGAAACCGAAGTTACCTTCCGAGGGATGAGCTACTAGACACGCGGAGGACATCAAGCGAAGGCGGAGAAATCAAAGACGTCGAGGACTCCATCATGGCCGTTCATCCGACTTATTGCGGTCTTTTCTACCCTCTACAGGTGTTTTAGTGTAAGAGTCTGTAATATAGGGGGTCAAGTGCAAAACTGCCTTAGGGCAATATAGATGTAGTATAAAGAAGAGGTTGGCTGCCCTAAGCCACCTCTCTTGGCTGGTTAGACTTGTTTAGAGCTAGGGTTAGAGCTCCATTTTCATCACCAAGCAAAGAGCAACAAGTTTAGTGAGGTTTGAGAGACCAAGTCTCCACTTTTAAAGGGTAAGAAGTGGGTGGCTGCTTGGGTGATCGAATCCCCATCTTGTAACCAGAATTTGAGACCCCTTTGGGCCATTAATTGATGGAATTCGTGCAGCTCCTTGTGTGTTCTTGCTTCCCCTCTCATGATTGTCTTTTGATCTTGGTTCCTTGGTCTTTTGGTGTATTTGTGCTTGGCCAAGCCCGAGATCTTTCTCTTGCCTGGTGTTTTGGACTGCTAGGGTGTGGGGAGACTATGGTTTTGGTGTGCCAAACCCTTGTTCCACGAGCAGCCCCGCGATTTTCGTTCTTGGTGTGGACTTCACTTTGGGGATGAGTCAAATCCATGGATGAAATCATGGGGCTTTGCCTTGATCTATTGGGAATAGCTCCTTCATGGCCTAGATGAAGTCCTTGTGAAATTTGGTGAAGTTTGGAGTCCATTTGGTCAAGATTTGGATCGATTCTTGAGGATTCGCTGGCTGTTTTCTCGTCTCGGGCTGCCCTGTTTCATACCACCGGACCGTTTGGTGGTGAGACACCGGACTGTCCGATGCCTAGGGATTTTGTCTAGTCAGAGTCTACGAGGCTCGGCCTCAAAGGGCCTTTTTGCAGAGCACCGGACCGCCGGTGGTGCTTGTGCAGAGGGATCAACCCTCTGCCCAGAACGTCTGGCGGCTTGCCA
Source organism: Paspalum vaginatum (assembly GCA_030272315.1). Taxonomy (NCBI): domain Eukaryota; kingdom Viridiplantae; phylum Streptophyta; class Magnoliopsida; order Poales; family Poaceae; genus Paspalum; species Paspalum vaginatum. The sequence continues at coordinate 23,273,791 of CM059013.1, forward strand.
GATCATCCTGTGCCATAGTCCGATGGGTCACCGTCGGACCGTTCCGGTACCTTAGCGTTGGACAGTCCGGTGGCTTCTGCCGGCCGCTGTTTTAGACTCATTTTGCATCGGTTTTATCAGCGTTTGAGCGAGGGCCTTCGTGTGCTTCTGCATGGTTTTCCTCTGAGTGTCCTAGGGTTGCTAGCTTGTCATAGCTACGCGACTTTGCATATCGGAGAAGAGAGGGTTTTGGTATTGCAAGTTTTTAGGTGTCGACCTATTCACCCCCCCCTCTAGGTCGTTTTTCGGTCCTCATTGGTATCAGAGCCAAGTTAGGGTCTTCTATACCTTAACCGGTTCTAGATCCACAGAGAGGCAACCATGGATTTGTTTGTTGGCAAGATCCTAGGGTTCGATGGCTCAGATTTCACTTTCTGGAAGCAGCGGATGTCTGCGTTCCTTCAAAGCCAACATTCATCCATCTAGGATATTTTTCAGGATGCTGGCTACCAAGTGGTAGAGAACTGTGTTACCCAATAATAGCAATGGGAACACAAAGCAAACAATAAGGCAAGGAACTTTCTACTTATTGCCTTGTGCTGCCCTAAGTTTGATAGGGTTGTGCACTTGAAGAAGGCACATGAGATCTAGACTACGCTCAGTAACTTCTATGAGGGGACTAGTTAGGTCAAGGCCAGGTTGTTTGAGGTGCACAAGAGAGAGTACTGAGAACTTCTCCCAGCAACCTGGTGAGGGCATTGATGAAATGTTAAGTCGTTTTCAATCGATTGTGAACAAGATCCATGCAAATGCAAAAAATGGGGTGTTGCCTTACGATGAACATGAGCAAGATTGCAAGCTTCTCTATGCTCTGGATCGGAGTATTTGGAAATTGAAGAAAGAGTACATAGTCAAGTCAGCTAGCTATGAGACCCTCTCCATAGACGAGCTTTATAGCAAGTTGAAGGCTTTGGAGGTTGACTCTTAGGTGTATGCCAAGATGAGTGGAACGACTCACAAGAGCCTAGCTCTTATGTCTGGCCCCAGCTGTGGTGGTGCTGCTAACCCTAACCTTTTTGTTGGCTATGCTTTGTCTCTGATTTCAGCTACATAGGAGGAGCTTGAAGGACTAGATGGTGAGAAGCTGTGCCTACTGTCCAACAAGTTTCAATGCCTCTACTCCAACAGGATGAGCCGTAGAAGAGGTGACAAGCTCCAGTGCTACAAGTGTGGGAAGATGGATCACTTCATTGCTGATTTCCCCCAGAGGAGAGCTCAGGAGAAGTACTCCGCTGGCAAGCACAAGGGCGAGTACGTTTCCTGACAAGAATAAGGGAAAGTACAAGGGCGACAAGAAGAAGCGGCCGTTCTTCAACAAGAAGGAGTTCATCAAGCAGTACCAGAAGCACGCCCAGGAGCATGACCGTGCTTTCCTCGCTAGCCTCAGTGTACTGTGATGACATCTCAAGCGACTCTGGCTCCGACAGCGACGACGATGATGAGAAAAAGATCATCGGGCACGCTGGACTCTGCTTCTTCGGGGATGAGTTCAGGCTACTGCACCATGGTGCTTACAGGAGATCAAGCTAGCTCCACCAACTCATACGTCTACAACAAGTCCAACATCGAGCCTTAGGTGAGCGATGATGAAGATGATGCCATGTACAGTGCTTTGAAGAACCATGTGTTGGCGTTTCTTAGCCTATTGATATAAATGAGCACGTGCATGGAAACAAGTTGTAGCCTTTCACTCAAGAGTATTCTAGGGTATCGAAATCCACAAGGAATGAGGTGTAACTCAACATAAAATAGATAGAACCAAACTGTAAAACCAGTAATTGTGGAGATAAATAACAGAGCAGAGCAGGATCACTACTTCAGATAAAACAACTTAACTTTACCAAAACAAACTAGTACTTTGCTTAATAGGTTTACTTAGACATTGAGGCTGCAAAACCACTTTCGGGCACCAGAGTGCTGATAACCCAGACGAGAAAGGCAGGTGCTACAGAACTCAGCTATGCGTTGATGACTACTTATGAGAGTCATATACCCCCACGTACCCTATGATGACTGGTTGGACCATCCTGACAGGTGGGCCGAGAGGTTTAACCCCTGGTTCAAGAAACTGGCTAGCGTGATTTGCAATGTAAACCACTCGGATCCCCCTAGATAATGTTCGTTAGGATCTGTCCCTGAAAATCCGGCATGTAATCTTGCGAGTCGGTTGCTGGCGGGTCTTCAGGGACGTGTTTTGTAACCCTAGCTCCTCGGCCTATATAAGGGGAGCTAAGGGGTACGGTATAGATGACCTCATCTATCTGTCGCTCAAGCATCCAGCAATACAGCTCACCCCATACAGGACGTAGGGTATTACGCGATTTAGCGGCCCGAACATGTCTAAGTCGTCGTGTTCCTGTGTGTTGTACACCATTCATGATCTTCTTGCCACCCCAACCGATCTAAAACCACTGCAGGATCTACCCTGTAGTGGGCTACTGGGACCAAACTCCCACAGCTGGTGCACCAGGTAAGGGTTGGTGAGCAAGATCTGAGGATCGCGATGGGAATCAACTTCCACGCATCAATCAAATCCCAACCGGGGGAGATCTTCTCCTTCGGTGCTTTCACCTCTGTTGTTGACAAGTACGGCAACACGTACCACGTTGGCGGCTAGTCGGCTCCTATGGCGCCATGAGCCTCAGCTCTGCCAACCTTCTTCACCAACAAACTTAGGGCCGATCCGATCTGTTTTGGATCCTCCGCCGACCTGGCAGATCCGATCTCCGCATCAGCCATCGCCAAAGCAGATCACTTCTGCGGCGAAGGGACCAGTGGTCCAAGGCGCCACCCGGCCCTCTCTTCAGCACCACACGAGATGAGTCATGCCTAGCACTCAGACCCCTCGAGTGCCGCCCAAGGCGGTCTCCCCCGACCACTCGGCACGCTCTGGCCCGAGTCCCAACGGCCCCAGCTCGACACACGCCGGGTCCTGATGCAACCGCAGCACGGGACCGCACTGACCTCGCCTAACGCCGCGCTGGCTCCGTCTTCCTCCAAGTGGACTCAAGTGACGCGGCGAAGGAGGTCAGGGCAAGCACCCGAAGCCCAGCGGCAACATGAGTCTGATAACCCCGAGGCCCTGACCCACGGAGTGGCACCATACGGGCTGCACAACGCGGCCACTGTCTACTTCGATGTCGTATGAGCGGCCTTGCCCTGGCAGGGTTCCCCACCACTCATCGACGACGAAATCTACTGGCTCAGAGGACATGCTGATGCCCTTGACAGGCCTCCAGCTGGAGCTCGTTGTCAACTCTACCCCAGCCAGCCGAACCACTCGCTAGCGTGGTTCCTGGCCGAGAGCTCCTCTACTGCCGGCTCCCCAGTCTGCCGAGGCCGCGGTGCCCTCAGCTCACAATCCCTCGCAAGATGTCTTCATGGCAAACATCCACGAGCAGGAGCAGCCGGCTGCCACCGGATTCACCCTCCTTCTAGGGAGAGACCCCGACAGCTGTCAAGTCCCGCCGCCAACGCAACATCGGCAGGCAGCGGGAAAGGGATCGGCAAGCCCAACTGGCGGAGCTGCGCGACCCGATTTCCGCAGATGAGGTTTCCCGGACTGGCGAAACATCTGGCACAGCGCGGCGAGCTCATTCGCCACAACCAGGACCGCGACCAGCGGCGTAAGCAAAAGGAAGCCGCTGATGCAGAAGCAGCCACCGTCCTCCAAGGAGCATAAGGAGGAAGATGCCTAGGTTTGGCCGCGGGCGCAGTCAGATTCCTCCAAGAAGACTTCGACGAGGCAGCCTCCTCCCTTGCCTTCTCCAGCAAGGAACTCTGTATCGCTGCAATGGGAGCACTCGCTGGTAGATCTCCCCCCTCAGCCACCAAGGAGAAGCTAACGCCACTAGCCTTCAAAGGGCTGAAGCTTAGGGAGGAGGACAGGGATGAGCTGAATCCTCCTGAGCCACCGTAGGCCGGCGTCCTTGACTTGCGCGAAACTATTGAAAAATGCAAGGATCTGCGCCATCAACTCAACTCCAGGCGACAGCAGGCTTGGGAGAAGGAGTATGGGGCGATCTTACCCACCCTGATCAACTAGGGGGGCCCAACGGCGGCGACGAGCGATGGCGAGCCGACAGCCCATGTCCAAACAGGGCACTAGTCGATCACTGCCGCTACGACCCCAATTTCGATGACCCGCCATTCAGTGAGTACGACGGGATCAAAGCTTTCTCTGCCAAGATCAGGGAGGTGTCGTGGCCCTCCACATTCAAACTAGTCAACATTGACAAGTACCATCCCAAGGAGAACCTGGAGGAGTGGGCTCAGCTCTACCGCCTAGGGGTCAAAGCCGCCTATGGTGACTCGGACGTAGCGTTGGCCTACGTCCCCATCATGCTGGGGCCTCAAGACCTGCACTTGCTCCAGAATCTTCTGGTTAGCTCCATCTCCAACTGGCACCAGTTCTGCAAAAAGTTCATCGCTCACTTTCACGACACCTATCACCAGTCGGCAACTGTGAGGGCCCTTGCCTACATACGTCAGGGGTGTCATGAGACGCTAAAAGAGTACATCCGGTGATTCTCCGAGCTTCGGAACCAGGTGGCAGATGTACCCGACCAGACCATCATCAACGCCTTCAAGGAAGGTCTGCAGGATGAGAGGCTCCTAGAGAAGCTCGCTAGAAAGCCTCCCAGCGATGGTGAGCCCCTCTTCAACATCGCCAATAAGTACGCTGACGCCCGGGAGGAGATCCATGACATCCTCTCGCACAACAAGGGAGGTCACGACCCAAGGAGAGACAATGACGACCGCTGTGATCGCCGCCGGGACAACGAAGACCGCCGCGACCAACACTGGGACAGTAATGACCGGTGCGACGGGCATCGTGACGGCGATAGGCGTCCTTGGAAACGCGGCCCCAGCAACACCGTCAACGAAGCAGGCTTCTTTGCAAGCAGCCCTGACAAAGGATGGAGGACATCCTCGACAAACCTTGCCCAGTCCACCCTGGGGTGGGGCACACGTACTAGAACTGCCGGGACCTCCAGTTCCTTCTACAGTGGGGAAGCCTGCCTCCCAAAAAGGGAGATGGTCTAGGTGACAAGGATGATGGCAGGTAGCCGCCTAATAAAGACTAGGAGGATCGGGATCTGGATGCTGGAAACGAATTCCCCCTCTTCAACAATGAGGTGGCCGTCATCTACGGAGGCCACGGCTTGAAGGAAAACAAGCACAAACAGAAGCTGATTAACAGGCAGGTGTTGACTGCATAGTCGTCCACTCCAACCTTCTACCCGTAGTCAGAGTAGACCATCAGCTTTAGTAGGAGTGACCACTGGTGCGACTTCGATGATCCAGGTCGTTACCCCCTCATTGTTGGCCCAATTGTGTGCACGTCCCTCTTGCACAAGGTGCTGATCAACGGAGGAAGCAGTTTCAACATCCTCTTCGAGAAGACACTCCTCGCGCTGGGGCTTAGTGTGCAAGACCTGGAGGAGTGGGACACACTGTTCTATGGCATAGTGCTCAGGTGGGGCACTCAACCACTCGGGCACATCACCCTGCCCATCACCTTTGGCGACAGGAGCAACTGGAGGAACGAGTACATCCGGTTCGAGGTGGCTCGCATTGACTCCTCCTACAACGCCATTCTCAGAAGACCGGCCCTCGCCAAGTTCATGGCGATCCCACACTACTCTTATCTGGTGCTCAAGATGCCGAGACCCAATGGCGTCCTCTTTGTTAGGGGCGATTTCAAGATCTCCCACGAGTGCAACCAGGTGGCACTCGCGGCGTCAAAAGACCTTGAGCAGGAGGCCACTCGAGAAGAAGTAAAGGCCCTGGCTGCAAAAATACAGCCAACCATCCCGGCCGCCGACGCTACCCGGAATGCCATGCAATTGGCGGTCCCCACGAAGCATATCAGTCTGGGCCTCAGCGACCCAAAGAAGACGGTCACCATGGGCCAGCCTCAACCCTAAATAGGAAGATGCGCTCATCAAGCTCCTCCGCCAGAACTAGGATATGTTCGCTTGGCAACCATCAGATATGCCTAGCGTCCCCAGGGAGTTGGTCGAGCACAAATTGAAGATCAACCCGAATGCCAAACCTGTCAAGCAGAAGCTGCACCGTTTCTCCAACGAGAAGAAGGAGGCGATTAGGGCAGAGGTGGCCCAGCTGACAGTAGCTAGCTTCATTAGAGAGGTCTTCCACCCAGAGTGGGTAGCAAATCCGGTCCTTGTAATGAAAAAGAATAAATAATGGATGATGTGTGTTGATTGTACCAAGCTCAAGAAGCACTGCCCGAAGGACCCCTTCGGGCTGCCTAGAATAGATCAGGTTGTAGACTCCACAGTAGGCTGTGCCCTGCTCTCTTTTCTTGATTGTTACTCAGGCTACCACCAGATCTCTTTGGCCCCAGAGGACTAAGAGAAGACATCCTTCATCACTCCTTACGGAGCCTACTGCTACAAGACCATGTCCTTCGGACTGAAGAATGCCGAGGCTACCTACCAGCGAAGCATCCAAGCCTGCCTCTGCAAACAGTGGGACAAGAATGTTGAAGCATACGTTGATGACGTGGTGATCAAGACCAAGGATCCGGATGACTTCATCAAGGACATAGAGGAAACCTTTAACAGCCTTAGGGTCTACCGATGGAAGTTGAATCCCGAGAAATGCGTTTTCGGCATACCATCCGGTAAGGTCCTGGGTTTCATCGTCAGCAACCGGGGAATTGAGGCCAACCTAGGAAAGATATCGGCGATCACAAGCATGCAGCCGCCGACATCCTAGAAGTAGGTCCAAAGGCTCACCGAGTGCATGGCTGCCCTCAGCCGATTCATCTCGTGCCTCAGCGACCAGGCGCTTCCCTTCTTCAAGCTCCTCAAGAAGCTTGACTCCTTCAAGTAGACAGAAGACGTGCAGAAGGCACTAGACGAGCTCAAGGCATTCCTCTCTTGACCACCAGTGTTGACTGCCCCAATTCGAGCGCAAGGCGACACGCCCGCAGAGGACCTCTACCTCTATTTGGCCTGCACCATGCACGTGGTGAGTATCGCACTCGTCACTGAGAGGGTGGACCTAGCTCACATCTACAAGATCCAGCACCCGGTGTACTTCATCAGCAAAGTCCTCAGTCCAGCCAAAATACAGTACCCTCAAGTCCAGAAGCTCTTATATGCGGTTCTGATCACATGCCGCAAGCTGCGACACTATTTTGAGGAACGCCGAGTGGTGGTTGTCACCGCCATCCCCATTGGAGACATTATGCGCAACAAGGAGGCAGCCGGTAGAATAGCCAAGTGGGCATGCGAACTGGGCGCCTACGACATCGACTTCAAGCCCAGAACTGCGATCAAATCCCAGGCACTGGCAAACTTCATTGCAGAGTACACGGAGCAACAAGTCCCCGTAAATCCAAAAAGGCCAGAGCACTAGGTCATGTACTTCGATGGGTCCTTGAACCTAGAAGGAGCCGGGGCTGGAGTTCTCTTCATATCACCCAAGGGAGAACAGCTTAAATATGTCCTCCAGCTCAAATTCAAGGTCTCCAACAATGCTGCGGAGTATGAGGTGCTGATTCACGGCCTACGAATAGCCGAGTCACTAGCCATCAATAGGCTGCTCTTCTATGGCGACTCCTTGGTGGTAATCAACCAAGTCAACAAGGATTGGAGCTGCTCGTCAGAGAAGATGTCCGCCTACTGCGCTAAGGTCAGGAAGCTTGAAGGAAAATTCTGGGGGATAGAGTTCCACCACGTGCTCAGAGACGACAATGTAGCAGTTGATGTCCTCTCAAAGCTGGGCTCCAAGCATGCAGAAGTACCACCCGGCATATTCGTCTAGGTACTTGACAAGCTGACGGTAGAAGAAGAAGAAAGAGAAGCTTATAATGACAAACTGGCTGAGGAGCAGGTGCATGTCATTGAGCCTAACTAGAGGGCGGAGATCATCGAGTGCATCAAGTCCGGCACCCTCCTAGAGGCGAAATCTGCAAGAGATAGGGTGCACCGAAGAAGCAAGAGCTACACGCTGATCGGCGATCAACTCTACCACTGGGCCACGGCATCAGGCGTACTCTTGAAGTGCATCCCACACGGAGAAGGCATCAGCCTCCTCCATGAGATACATTCGGGGTCATGCGCCAATCACGCGGCATCCAAAACACTTGTGGGCAAAGCATTCAGGGCAAGATTCTACTGGCCAACCTCGAAGCAAGACGCAGAAACAATTGTCAGGACCTATGAAGGCTGCCAGTTCTTCACATGACAACAGCACCTCCCGGCATTTGAGCTGTAGAACATCCCAGTCTCATGGCCTTTCGCATGCTGGGGTTGGATATGATTGGCCAGTTCAAAAAGGCTCCTAGGGGATACGACCACGTTCTAGTGGCGATTGACAAGTTCACAAAGTGGATAGAGTACAAACCCATCAACAAGCTGACAGCTACCAAGGCCATCGAGTTCATCGAAGAGATCATGCATAGGTTCGGCTTCCCATCAGAAATCATTACGGATCTGGGTACGAACTTCTCTACAGATGCCTTCTTCGAATTCTGCAAAAAGCAAGGGACCCTAGTACGCTACGCGTCTATGCATCATCCACGAGCTAATGGTCAAGTAGAGCGTGCCAATGGGATGATCCTCCATGGTCTCAAGCCAGCCATCTTCGATAAGCTCGAGCCATATGAAGGAAGGTGGCTCAAGCACTTGCCATACGTAATCTGGGGGCTACGGATCTAGCCTTCCAAGGCCATTAACAACAACACCCCATTCTTCATGGTTTACGGATCGAAAGCTGTCCTCCCACAGATCTGATTCACGGGGCTCCCAGAGTGGCATTCAGGAACATACCGGCAGCAGAGTAGTCGAGAGCCGAGGACGTCAACCTCATCGAGGGCGAGCGCCTGCATGTCGCCCTCCAATCTGTCAAGTATCAGCAAGCGCTGAAGCGTTACTATGACAAACACGTCAAGCCAGGTTCCTACAACGTTGGTGACCTCGTCCTCAAGTGCAAAACTTCTACCGCAGGACAGTCAAAGATGAGTTCCCCATGGGAAGGGCCATACCTCATCAAGGAGGTCCTAGGCCGAGCCACGTTCAAGCTCAGCGAGCCAGAAGGCAGAGAACTTCCAAACACTTGGAACTCAGAGCACCTGCGGCGCTTCTACTTGTAGGCCGGGTGGTCTCAGGCACTTGGCCAGTATTCATCCAGTGAGTCAATCATTGAGCACTCTATCGCGAGTCCCAGCACTCAGCATGTATGGGTCGAGCACCCTTAACTCTCATTTTCCAGCGACAGCCAAGCCGAGCATGGCCTGAGCGGCCTATGAATGAAAAGCTAGCTTCATTCTGATTTGATCATCTATCATGTAATATAGTTACATTTATGAGAAAACCCAGCGACATCCAAGCGGGGCCTCTTACAATAACTCGCTAACAAGGGCGACAGCCAAGCTGCACTAGTTGAGTACTATGCCTTACCAGAACCCAGCGAGAGCCAAACCGCGAAAAAGGCACCTTTCTGAGCTCTTACTAGCGACAACCAAGCTGCCAAAAGAGCAATCGCTAAGTGCAATACCCTAAAAACGAACCAGCAACAACCAAGTTGCGTAAAGGGTCCTAACATTCAAACTCTAGCATCCAACGACAACCAAGCTGTGAAAAGAGTAAAAAGCAAATGGCTATATTCCTACGTCCGGCGATAGCTAATCCGCGAAAGGAAACTACAAAAGCAAACAGGCGCTCTCATCGGCGATAACAAAGCCGCCTAAAGAGTGAGTCTGTACAGCATTGCTTCACTTTGTCTCTAGCAACATCTAAGCCACGCGTACATCATGTTCTCCCAACATACATAGGAGTACAGTTAAGTGCCCCATGTGCAATTACATACCCGTAGAGATTAACTTCCATCTACTCTGTTGGGGGCTCCTATTGGTCTTCTTCGACGCAGAAGAATTGGAAGGACTTGGCAGCGGCCAACCCAATGGTAGCCTGCTGGTAGCTGGTGAACGCCTCTTGCATGGTCCCAGCCTTGGGACCAGATGCAACAGTAGAGAGATCCACATCAGGATAGTGGGTCTTGATGGTAGTCGCCATGTCGGTGACGGTCTCCTGAATGGCCTCCTTGAAGAACGTCTCAGCAGAGCTAAGAGCCCTAGGCAGCCTTTCAATAATGGGTCAGTCCCCGTCATCCGGCGCCAACATATCGACAAGCGCCCTGACACTAGTCTCCAGGGTCTCATAGCACCTCTCCAGCTAGCTATGACGGGTGGCCTGCCTCCCAAGCTCAGCCAAGTCTGCCGCATGTTGCTCTAAGAGCTCTATGACCTAGGCTTCAAGCTTCTCCGCATCATCACGTGCCCGGTCCCAAGTGGCGGTGAGTTCTTCGATGCTCTTTAGATGCCGGGACCTCTCTTCAAGACTTTGAGCCTGGTTGCCTTTAAGTAAAGATCAGGCAGCAGTGAGCAACTTATATGACATGTCAAGATCTTCGGCAATTACCTCATAAGAAGACTTCAACTGGGTTACTTCACCCTTCAGCCTCAGAGTCTCGACTTCTGCTAGGTTCTTCTCCCGTTTGAGGACTTCAATCTCATGCCTTTGGTCCTTGACAATATGTGAAGCCTGCTTTGCCAGATCCAATTTCTCTGAACACAGGGTTATTAGGTGACACCTGGTCAGAATGCTCAAAACAGGGCACAACACTCAAAATGAAAGGTGTCTCTTACCTGAAGCTCTCTGCTTTGCAGTAGCCAATCGCATCTTCAGCTCAGTGTTCTCAGTGTATATGCGGAATACTTCACGAAAGCAGTCCTACACCACCAACAAAGAGTTAGGCTCCTGCCTAATTGCGTGAGAAGTAGGTCACCTTTGGGGAAAATGACATATAAAGCATTACCGACATATCCTTGATCATCACGGGAGCTAGGTCCTCGGACTCCTGTGCTACCAGCTCCCTCGAGTCACCTCTGGCTACATTGTCAACAGGGGGCTCTATCAGGTGAGCCTCCACAGAACCACCGGTAGTGACTGAGTCCTCACGGTGCTCAGCCTCTTTGGGAGCTTGCTCCGGAGGGTCCACCCCATGGGAAGAACCGGCAACGTCAGGCACCTCCCCATGACTCGCTGGCTGCTTGGACCCTTGTCCCAGACCGGTCGCAAGCGAGTCTGGGGCTGGCACATCTCTGGGTGGAGACGGAGCCACCTCCCGTTCTGGAGCCTTATTTGGCCTCCCCGCTTCTTGGTCAGGAAGTGGCACAGAGGTATCCCATCCCATCCCCTGGGAAGCCATTTCGGCAGCAAAAACAACATGAGAAGTGGGGAGTCTGACCCACTCTGTAAATCCAAGTCAATGAGACAGGAATGCAACTATGACGACAGCTGAACCCTGTTCCTCGCAATTCTAACTAGCGGCTTCACACGGCCGCCAAAAGGCTCAGGCTTCTTCCCAGCTGCATCAGGCTTCTCAGTTGCCCGTCGCTTCTTGGTATGAAGAGCCTCATCGTCAGAAGGTTCGTTCTCCTCTCTAACTGTATCCACTATGCGCAAAGGTCTGCCAGTTGTGGAGGAGCTACACTTGCAGATGGCTTGGCAAGTTGCCCGGTGCTCTGTCTCTGAGGGCGGGGCTTCTTCATACCTCACGGGCTCCTTGCTAGCCTGGTCTTCGTCTACAACTTCGGCATAGAAATTAGAAGGCATATCACCAGCTACGACGCCATCAAGATTTGGATAGAGGTACTCAGAGTCATCATTCCTCTTTGCACTGATTGGGGCCTCCCCTGGATATGGAGGCTCAGAAAAGAATTTGAAGCAGGTGCCCTATAGTAACAGACAACAAAGGGACACATTGTTCAGACTCATTACAGGAAATACGTGATCATCAAAATCAGAGGAAGTTCAGCGCTGCATACCTAATCTGGGGTGTTATAAACTAAATATGAAAAAGGGGCACCATGGTTAGTGATCCTTCCAGTGAAGAAGGTCTTAATTCGGGCCTTGATCTCTGCCCGGGTGATTTCTTTGTTGACCTCACTAGTGGGATCATCCAAGCCAGAGTAGAAGCACGCTGGGTGGACTCTGTCTTTCAGTGGCCGATTGCTGTGATGCACGAAATCTATTGCCACAGGCATGGCCGTGAGGCCCCTATTCTTCAAATTGGCGATCTTCTCCAATAGCGCCATGATGTCCTCCATCTGATCCTCCGGCACCCCCTCCTGCCAACTATCTCCACTCGGGGGGATGCATCTGGAGTAGTCAGGAACTGAGTTCTTTGAATTATCCATGAGGAACCACTTGTCAGTCAAGTTCTTATTGGATGACAACAGGGGCAAATCTAGGTAGTGTGGTTTCATGCTATCGCGCAATTGGAATCCGACCCCTCCAATGTACAGGGCTTTGTCATCTTTACTGTGGTGCTTGCAAAAAAATAGAAACCGCCAGAGATTGAAATGCAGCGGAATCCCTAAGAAAGCCTCGCACAGATGGACAAAAATTGACAACTGGATAGAAATACCAGGTGAATACAGGAGTGAGATGGGGCAAAACCTCAGGGTACAGGCGCCCAATCTGGGTTCTCCACATACTAGTGGATTTCTCTAGGAGAAGTCCTAGCTTTTGGAGTTCCTCCAGATGGAAGTCTTCAACTGACGTCACCGTCGAGGCAAGCTTCGGGTCCAAGGGCTTGCCCGCCATGGACGAGCTCAATCCGTCCTGCCCAGCGAGGACGATGGATCACGAGTTTCTCTTTGGGGCCATCTCCCCGACGCTGTGCTTGATGACCTTCGACTTCAGGCGCATTTAGTGGTCTAAAGAAGTGGGGGAGATTTTAGTGGCGGAAATGGGCGGAGGCGGAAGTTCAAACACTAGCAATTTGGGGGAAGAAGACGAGCGCGATGCGAACTTCAACCGGCGCTGTTCTCTTTAACAGGCCACACCATCACTTCTAACAGAGCAGCCACTTGGACAACGGGCAGACGCAACAACGGCTAACGGCGTGACGTCTCACGCCAGTTTACGGGCGAGGACTCGGTCGCAAACATGGCACTCGGCTCTTCTAACCAAGTGACCGGTACCACCCTGACCCCGAAATCAAGTTTTCTACACCACTTAGCTCAATCCTTAAAGCAATTTGGGATAGTCAGAGCACTCGCATCCTGGGGGCTCGATCCCCCTACATGCCCTGAAAGGGCAGCATACAAAGTGGTTGTGCTATGCGCACTTAGGTGACGTCACAAATGGGAGCGATCACAGGGAAGACTAAATAGAGATCATTCACACTCAGCGATTCAATCCAATAAGACGAAACAAGTTGAAATTGAGAAAGGGCAACAAAAGACAGATCTAGAAGGTGTTTTCCATTAATACATTACGGGATAATAACATAAAGATACATGAAGCCCTATTCTGCTATGACCTACATCTACTGCTACTGGGCGGCGCGGCGGGACTCTACTGGGTGGCACCCGGAGCCATGATGAGGTGGTGCTTGATGACGCCCTCGTCGCCCCCAGCATAGCCTCCATCACCGTTGTCATCGCCGCCGCCATTGCCGCCGGCTTCAGCAGCATCGCCGCCATCACCGGCACCAACGCCATCATCATCGTCCTCCTCCTCCTCCTCCTCGTCGTCCTCTTCATTGTCTTCCTCCTCGTCATCATTAGGCCTACCAAGCCTAGGGTGGTTCAGGCCGCGGTTGATGGCCCTCTCTTCAGTGTTGTAGCCCTCGGAGTCGGGCTCCTCCAGATCCTCCGGCAGGACCTCCTCCTCGGATTCCGATGAGTCGTCACTACTACTGGAGATGGGAGAGGGTTCTTCATCACTGAAGCTTCTGAAGAAGATCTCCTCCTCCAAATCTTCAAAGTCGTCACACTTCTGGCCCTTGCCTATGGCCATGGTGCTCTCAGAAGCAAGGTGATGCTACAAGAAGTAAACTACTGGATGCCGGAGGAGACAAACACGATTGGCAATGGAAGTGGAGAGAGTAGAGGAATCTATTCCCCCGATTATATAGTGGTGGGCGCGCTGCTTTGTCTTGCATACGGCACAGATCCCTACAGGTGTGATGCTTCGTATCTCGATCGGAGGAAGTGTCAGTTAATGCCTAAGGTAACGGTTCAGAAAAGCGAATCAGGTGGATATTCTGTTCACACGGCCTCGCCAAGACTGGGGGGCACGACGCTTTGTATTCTTGGCAAGTTTTCAGACATAGAGTTCAAGCACTCGGAGTTGAGCACTCAGAGTTTAGTACTCAGAGTGGAATCACTCGGGGTTGAAGCACTCGGAGTGGAAGAACCCAGACTTCAAGCATTGCAGGGGACCTCAAACCACTCTAAACAAGCTCCAAGAGGGATTATCACCCCCTTGAATCTTGGGGGCTACAGGAGTGTTAAGGAGAAGCTTTCCCATAAATTTTTTACAGTGATTTCTAGAAGGAACTATTGCAAGTTTTAGATCAATTGCTGTTCATCACTTCGGTGTATGAATTCGGCTTTCATAACTCGGTGGTCGTTCACATCATATCGAGTCGGTTGACGGAGGCATCAAGAGCATCGTATGAACAAGTATTGGTTAAAGGAAGCATATCAAAGCAAAGCAACTTCAGCTTTATTCATGGATCGAAGGGAGTTTGAGGTACATCAAATTATTTATATAAGAAGGAGCAACAAGGAAGACTTTGGGTGCAACACCTAAAATCGGTAGCAGAGGAGGTCGACGCTCATTCCCTGGCTCACATTTATACACTTGAGATGGGGTAGTATGCATGCAGGCTGTCATCTACATTGTTTCCTGAGATCATCGGCATATCTGCTGGAAAGAGTCTAGACAATCTCAGGAGATGCAGATAAGAACAACCAACTCAAACTCCCGAGCGAGGGAGGTCTCCATCTTCTCGGCTCGCTTGAGTTTGAGTGCGATAACCTAGCAGCAAGGAACCCCTAACCGTCGGGGAAACGGCACCGCATTCTGGTGATGACGCAGTCAGATCTATGATCAATTGCCTCTAAGGTGCATTGAGGCAAACGATCACGGATCTAGGCTTCACCAACACCAGTAGATGTGAGAGACCTCCTTAGAAGCCTCTCATAACCAGATTGAGAGTCAGGTAAAACTTGATGGTGGTGGGGATTTAGAAGAATCTCACAACCAGAAGGAGTTTTGGGATTACAGAAGACAATGGCTACCCTGAGAAAGGCTTTGGCTATGGTGGAACCCATGGAGATGTTCATCCTATCTGATGGAGAGCAAGAGGTTCTAGGGTTGTCTATTTAAAGAAGGCCAAGGCGAAGAAGCAGCTGGCAAATATTTGCAATAGTGTCGCCTGTCGAAGCTTTTGGCGCGAATATGACTGTTGCCTTCCAAGACCTGATGAAAGATGATCATCAGAGCAGTGTGGGGGCCAGAATTGGGTGTGAGTATCCGATGACTTGATTTGGAGTCATGAGCGCATAGTGCGCGCGTGAGGCCAAACGCGGGCCAATGATTGGAGGCAGAAAGGGAGAACCACTCGGCAGTGGTATGGCAAAAGCGTTTGAGTGCTTGGCTAAGGCGTGTTCGGTTACGGACACCCATTAGGAAGATGCAGTCTAAAGTTTCAAGTTGATTGCTACTCAAGTCAACTAGAAACTTAGGGGCTACTCCATATGGAGTCCATCTTGCGATGGCCTCCATGCTTCAGATAGTGGGGTAGACTTCAGGGTAGCCTTCAAGACGATCCCTGTGAGATCGCCATGAAGCTTAGGGGCTTGTGGGAGTCATATACCCCTAGGTACCCTATGACAACTGCTTGGACCATCCTGACAGGTGGGCTGAGAGGTTTAACCCCCGGTCCTAGAAACCAGCTAGCGTCATCTACAAGTAAACCACTTAGATCCCCCTAGATAATGTTTGTTAGGATCTGTCCCTGAAAATCTGGCATGTAATCTTGCGAGTTGGTTACCGGCGGCTGTTCAAGGACATGTTGTGTAACCCTAGCTCCTTGGCCTATATAAGGGGAGCTAGGGGGTACGGTATAGATCATCTCATCTATCTATTGCTCAAGCATCCGGCAATACAGCTCACCCCATACAGGACGTAGGGTATTACGCAATTTAGTGGCTCGAACCTGTCTAAGTCAGTCGTGTTCCTGCGTGTTGTACACCATTCACGATCTTCTTGCCTCCCAATCGATCTAAAACCTCTGCAGGATCTACCCTGTGGTGGGATGCTGGGACCAAACTCCCACACTACATATCCAAACAATGGGGTTGGGCTACACAGGACACACACCCGCTATCACTAGGTGTGACTACCAACCAAAACTGCAGTGGGACAAGACACCCTCCAAGGAAACTCTAGTCTAGACACCATGTCTACACGAACGAGTTTACTACTGCACTGGTTCGAAGCCAGAGAGCAAGCACAACTGTATAGCTAAACTAAACAGAGCACACTTGGCACCCATAAACCACTAAGCAGAGGAACTAAGAATCTAAATAAAGTAAGTATGAAATATATAAAGAAGAGAACAAGGAACTTTACTCAATCCTGGAAAAGAATATCCTTCCTCTGAAATAAAAAAAATTCTAGAAATAGAATACCGAAGGCAACTCTAGCTCCTTCACTCACTACTCTCTCTTGGGACGTATGTGGCTCTCTCTACAATGCCAAGGGTGGCCCTACTACAATACTCTACACCTAAATACACAACCATACTTCTATTCTAATCTCCCACACCTTACAAGTAACCTCCAGGAGGGGGGTATTTATAGCTTGGAAGCGGAGGGGGTACTTCTAGGTGCACTTGGTTGGTTGTGGGTGTAGGTCGGTGGTTGGTTGTGGCTGTAGGTTGGTGGTTGGTTGTGGGTGTAGGTCGGTGGTTGGTCAGTGGCCGGGCAGCCAAGGCGGTGGCCGGCTGACCCTAGGGGGTGGTCGAGCGGCAATCCGATGAATCGACTTGCTTGATCCTTTGGTTGAGATGCATTCCTCGCGTCGATTGACAGTTGAAGCAGTTTGTGCACGTGCAAAATGCCTCCGAAGGGTGGCCGGGTGTCAGGGTTTGGTATCGGTAGTGCACCACGAGACGGGTCACGTGGAGCTTTTGTGGTTCGGTGAGATTGACGTAGCTCGATGGTTCACCGGAAAAGCGACAGAGACACGAAGATTTAGACAGGTTCGGGCCGTGAGATGCGTAAAACCCTATGTCCTGTTTGTGGCTGATTGTATTGCGTCGAGTTCTCGAGGTTACAATGATGGCTAGGGCTGGATTGCGATGGGTTGAGGTGTGTTTCGATGTTCTACGTAGGGGTCCCTCATCCGCCTTATATAGTCTGACGGAGT
The DNA here is from genome assembly GCA_030272315.1 of Paspalum vaginatum. Lineage (NCBI taxonomy): Eukaryota > Viridiplantae > Streptophyta > Magnoliopsida > Poales > Poaceae > Paspalum > Paspalum vaginatum. The sequence goes on from CM059013.1 coordinate 23,291,097, forward strand.
CTTGGGTTACAAGTTGAGTTCCATCTATATCTCCTAGTTGGTTTAGATTACATGAGATCAAACAGAATCTAAGTTTCCATCGTATCTTCTTTGATCTCCTCAAATCTCAGAACCGAGAATCCGAGCTAAGCTTCCTTGTTTGCTCGCCAAATCACGTCGCTGCTGCCTTGAACTCCAAGCCATAACGACTGTATTTGGGCCTGAATTAAGTGCTCGGCCCATGAAATCAGCCGCTCGCCTGGCTCAGGCCCACTGTTGGCCCATGTCCTAGATCCACGCCATGAGGAGCTAGGGGATATTTATGCCCCACAAGCCCCCGAGGCTCGAGTCCATTCAGAGGTCAATTGACTCGAGACGCCCAAAACCAACTGTAGCTTTGAGTGAAATGTCTTGCCGAATCAACTTTCATATCCCTCCAATGGTTGCCCTGACTTGGTACACCCGTTGGGTGTAGCCCCTGAGCTTTAAGCTGACTTGAGCAACAATCAGCTTAAAGGTCCAAAAAGAAATAACTGGCTTCGACAACTCCATCTTTAGATCATCCATCTTCTCAAATAATTTGTTGCATCGACTAGGTGCACCCAATGGGTATAGCCCCCGAGCTTCAAGTTGACTTGAGTAACAATCAGCTTGAAGGTCCAAATAATCTGAAATTTTGAAAGTACGTATTTCCTCCCGAGTCAATCACTGCATCGTTTCAATGGTTGCACCGACAAGGTGCACCCATTGGGTGTAGCGCCCGAGCTTCAAGTTGACTTGAGTAATAATCAGCTTAAAGGTCCAAAGAGCTCTCCCGACTCATCATCGCCCGACTGAAGTCTTCAAGCCTTTGTCCCAATCAGAAAAAACTTACAGAAAAAATTCCCCACCCATTGGGTGTAAACCGGGAAACTGCCGATAATACTGAAGAGCCATTCCTTTCTTTATAGCATACGCTTTCCCTCGAAAGCCCAACCGCTCACAGATCCAACTCTCTTGAACCGTATCGCATGTGGATCACCGACACGTGTCCATCCGAATGCCAAACGCCATCATTATACGCAGATTTGCAAAAATCGAAGTGGCGCTTCGCCCGCTATATAACTGAAGCTAGAGCCCATCCATCAATCACACTTCATTGCCTATCGCACGCATAAGATTCCACTGCCAAACCCTCTTTCTTGCAAACACCATGGCTAGCTCTTCGCGAGAACCGCCCCGAGTTCTCTGACTCGGAGGACGAGATCTTCGCCGGTGGTCTCGGCGAACAAGACCCTCCCAGCGATGCCGACCCCTTTAGCAACAGCGATGACAGCGGTGACTGCCAAGGGAAAGGCGCCGCCGAAATAGGCGAGCGAGGACTCCGACGCCGACTCTGACCAATAAAACTGGAAGGAGAAGGCAATGCTCTGGGGTCTCAACCACCCCGGCCTCGGCGGCCCCGATGATGAGGACGACGAGGAGGAGTAGGAGGATGAAGACACTGAAGGCGAAGACGACGACGACGACTGATGATGACGACGATGATGGCGACGACGGCGGCGACGATGGCGATGGCAGCCATAGCGACGACGATGCTGCTCTGCGCCCCAAGAAGCGCCGCCGTGTCGGTTATTAGACTAGGATTAGTCTAACTAGCAATGTAGTACCGTAGGAAGATCCCATGTATCCTTAGGTTTATCTTTGTAATGAATCCCATCCATTTTAATGAATGCTTTATGCTTCACTTGTTCATGAGTTCACTGTCGTATAATTATGTTCATTCCTTCTATAAACAACCTCTGTCAGATTGCTTAAAGACAGTTTAATCACTGAAAACCAGATCACCGAATGAAGACCTTGAGCCTCTGAGTCAAATGAATCATCTGAAATATAACTGCCACCAAATATTGACAAATCAAAAATAACCGAGTCAACTTATCTGACTGACCGATGTCCGACTGAATTCCAGATAACCTAGGAAAAAAAATCCATGCCGACTGAAGTCATGCCGACTGAACCACTTAAGAAATCTGCTATCCCATCAGAATCACGAAGAAGATGTTGACGCCGTAAGTTTCCTTAAAGAAAAACAGAACTCCCCGAACTTAACGCCGTTGAGTATTAAAGAAGACAAATTCCCTAACGGTTCCTTCCACTCGAATCCTCATCCTCAACAACTGCATTTACTTCAGCCACCAGCGCCAGCAGATTCGAAATCCCTATCCCAAAACTTCCAACCTAGCACCAGAATCCTTCGCGCCCATGGCTCCGAAGAAGAAGACGATCAGCAAACGTGGAAACACTAGCGAAGGGCTTCCACACGACGAAAATCGGCCAATTCCGTCGCCATTTCTGGCCTTCCGTATGTCATCTGTCTCTGAATCTCACCTCAATCATCTTGTGAAAATGGGGGTTCTTTCTCCCAAGGAACTGGGTGGGTGGAGAGATTGTGAGGGTGAAAAAGTCCCCACAGAGGATACCCACGAGTCCTTGGTCTTTGCCCCTTTCTTTGCCGTGGGTTAGGATTACCCCTCTGCTCCTTTGCACAAGGATTGCTGAATTTCTATTCCATTGATTTGTCTCATCTGAACCCAAACTCCATCCTCCAAATTTCAATCTTCATTCATTTGTGTGAGGCTTTCCTCGGGATTGCTCCCCATTTCGGTCTTTGAAAATATCTTTACCATTGCAAACCCGGCACCCGAGACAAAGTTTTGCAAGTAGTCGGAGGAGCTAGCCTAGAACTACGTAGGAGGCGCAAATCAGTATATTAGGACATCCCTCTCAAGGACAGCAACTAGAGGATGGCACTCTGAGTGGTTCTACAGGACGCCAACCGAACTCCAAGCTCAGCAGTTGGGAAGAGGCACCAACTTCAGAGGAAATGGCGGAGGTGGAAATTCTGCTCAATGACATCTTAGATTTGAAGGACAATAGCTTAACTGCTCATGCCATAGTTATAGACTTTATCTTTTGAGGCATTCAACCGATGAAGGACCGAGTATACCCAGCTTATCTGTATGTCGAAGCCAACGATCCCACTCGAGAGGTCAACCAACCCATTATTGCAGAAGAAATCAAGGCCCGAGTTGGCCTGATGCTGAGAGGTGATGTTCACAATGAAGGATGACCACAACCTTACTCTGCATGGCATCCTACGCCAACTGTAAGTATTATAGCTCACTGACCGACTCACTGATGTATCCTGATAATGTATTCATCATTGAACAGATTTGCTTATTTTATCTTTACAGAGCAATATTGCCAAGTTCCTATCTGATCCTCCTCAGCACAATGCAGACAAGATGCTGAAGCGGGTATCCCAGTTGAATGCTAAGGAGATGGAAGCTGTAGTTGCAGCGACACAAGGGAAAGACAACAATGAAGCTACAACATACATCGTCATCCCGCGTCCAGCCGACAATGCCAATGCCGATAAAGATGCCAGGGCTCATGAGAAACAAGCCCCCAAGCATGCAATAGGCTCAATGGAAGGTGATGACACCCTGAGGGTGTCAAGACAGTACCCGAGCCAAGACGTCGACAGAGCAAACCGATGTTCCCCAGAGAAAGAGGACTACCAGGGAACAGATCATTAGTCAGAAGACCTCTCCTGCCAAGCCTGATCCAGTATCCCTGTCCAAGAGACCGAGCAAGAAATCCAAAGTGCAGGAGATGACTGACAACAGTGAAGGCTCATCTCTTGGCAGCATTGACTGGAGTTTTCTTATCGACGAGGAGGAGGAAGAAGTAGAAATCCCACTGCAACGTCGCGAAAGGAGGTCTAAACGAGCGCAAGAACTTGAAGTCACAGCCTTTCCTTGACTCACCAAGAAATGCCAGTGGTGGAGGAATTGGACTTATCAGACGTTGACCCAGAGTTAGCGCAATTCGTAAAGTCATTTCCTCTCCCAAGTGATAGCAATTTCACACCACCACGGTACGACCGAATACTATAACCATCATCTTTTTATTTCTGTTTGCCAACACCTTGATTGAATCAAATTGCTATGCAGGCCTTCCACAAAACAAAGCGCAGTGCCTCCCGGACTCAATGCTGACCCAAAGGAAGCCCCCGAGCCTGAGTCAAATGAGGCTAGAGCCCCCGAGCTCAGGACCGAAGCAACTGAAGCCCCCAAGCTTGGGTCTGGTGCAGCTGAAGCCCCCGAGCTTGAAGTTTCAGAGCATGTGACTGAAGCCCCTGAACTTGAGGTCCCAGAGCAACCGACTGAAGCGGATCTGAAGAATATAGAAGATTACCAAGATGATACTGGCGAGAGTCCCTTGTTCAATTGGCAAGACGCGCTCAGTAACCCTGAAGGAAGAGGCACTTCAGGCAGCCAAGAGCATGCCATGGATGATCATGGCCTACAACATCAGAATGAGGCCAGCTGCTGGCAATGAGACAACCAATGCCGAAAATATTCCAGATATGTCTGTGCCAGCGCCAAGCCCCCGAGACGAAGGTCCCAAGTCAACAGATGACACTATCATGGCTGAAGAGGCAACTTCACTCAACCTGGTGACCCCAGATCTACAACTTGCTGTAGGCCCGACTGAACCGAGGCCGTTTGCGGCTTTTGAGGTAAGTCGCTATTCTGATCGCGATGATCTTTTAAGTCAACACCAATATCACTAATGCACCGAATCCTTTTCTACAGAACTGGCTCGATCAGGCAGCACGATGGCGTGAATAGCTTGCTCCAGTGCTTAGGAGTGATGTAGTCGCGCTGCGCCAATAGCTGGCCGAGTCAGAAGCCACCCGTGCTGCTGAGATCGCTGGTGAGTGCCTACTTTCTTAGTCGCCCATATCACCTAGCATTCCGACATATCTTGATGTACTCATGCCTTGACATGCAGCTGCGGCTAAAAAGATTGCTGATCTAGAAACCACCTTAGCTCAGCACGATGCCTCGCACCGTAACATTGTCCTCGAGCATGACGAAGCTCGAGATAGTACTCAGAATCTACAGCGCAAACTTGAATTGGAACGAAAACAGCATGAGGTAACCGTCAAGAAACCCAGATAGCATATTCTTTACTTACGGAGGCCTATAAGTTGAATCGGTCCACAGGATGAGGCATTGTGGCTGAAAAGAGAAATCCAAGAGCTTTGAGAATCATGAGATGGGTTTGAGAAGTCCTTCCAAAACACATCCAGTGCCTTGACAGTACTTCAGACAAGCCACCAGCTAACTCGGACAGAACTCTAACAGAAAACATCTGAGCTGATTGAAGCTGACAAGATCTGGGTTGAGATTCAAAGCAAAAATAGAGACTTGGACAAGGTGCCAAAGTCTACAAGGCAAGCTCTCAAAGAGTCGCGGTAGCTGTCAGAGAGACAACACCATGATCTGGAACTTTCAATGCGAAACTATGAAGTTGTCAAGAAGAACTGTGACAAACTAAAGATGGCTTATGAAAAGAACAAGGAGCTGATGAAGTCCGCAACAACTACAATGAATACCATGCTGAACATATGTGCTCCAGAAGTTGGCTCATCAAGACCAATATGAGACCGGGTGGCAACCTTGGTTGAAGACACCAAGAAACATTTTCAAGGGCGACTGAAATCAATTCTCCAACATGTGCTGCTGATGATGAAGATAACTCGGCCATAGTTAGACTTAGCCGAGCTGATAGCCAAACTTGGAGCTGAACCCGAGTGATGCCACCATTGACCAATACGCCTCGGAGATTCAGTGCATAGTAGGGAAACTGATTTCAGAATTCGAACTGTAAATTTGAACTATTTGCTTGCTATGACTATGTACCTCAATTGTACCTGCTATGAATGTTAGTCTACAAGAAAACAGTATTAGAGTTCTTAAATGATATGAAATCTTTACTGACTACTTATCCTCACGTACGATGTTATGAGAGAAAATGGGCCTTTGAGTCGGCCTTAACACAGAGTTTTAGACGCGGACTTTCTCGAAATCGAAAACGCGCAAACGAGTGCCGGACTTAAACATTCAAACTGAAGACTCATAGAATATGCGAGATGTAGGGCCAGATCGCACCCATCTGTTATGAGTACATGCGGGCATGTAGGACTGACTGTAGGTCCGCGACCTAAGCCAATTGCCCAGTAGCAAGGGTTGGATTGCACCCTTTTTATGAGATCGCGAAGGCATGTAACACTGGCTGTCGGTCTACGACCTAGGCTGATTGCCCCGTAAGGAGGGTCAGATTGTAACCTTTTTATGAAAACGTGAAGGCATGTAACACCAGCTATTGGTCATACGACCTAGGCTGATTGCCCCGTAAGGAGGGTCAGATTGCACCCTATTCTGAGTGAGCGTAGGCATGTAACACCAGCTGTCGGTCATACGACCTAGGCTGATTGCCCCGTAATTAGGGTCGGACTGCACCCTAGCCTGAGTAGGAGTAGACATGTAACACCAACCATGAGTCAGGTCAGGACCCATGATTGATTGCCTGGTTATCTGAGGATGAGGACATGATCACCTAAAGATCGTTAAGCACTCATGCCATGAAGAGAAGTGGTATGCACAGAAATCATGCCTTTATTCATTATCCTGAGTACGTCCGACTGAACATCACTGAGGACGAGTCCACTTGAAATCAGTACTAAGCACGAGTACAGACTAGAGTACATGACTGCCGAGATCGCATGATGCCTAAGAGTAGAACTTGCACAAATGCTCGATGTTCCACGAGTTCCTGACCGGAGTGCCATCCATCTCAGACAAGCGATAGGATCCTGGCCGAGTGACCTCTGTGATGATGTAAGGCCCCTCCCAAGGGGGGGACAGCTTGCGGCGCCCAACCCCCTTGCCAACCGCGGTGCCCCATGTGCCAAATCAGTAGGTAAGACCACCTTCGAGCCATACATCATGAAGAAGGGTGTGTTCCCATTGAGAGCTTTACTCGACTGCATTCTGAGGCTCCAGACGATGTACTGAGAGTTCTCTAATCCACTTGCCTGCCAGTCTTTCATCCTTATCGAAAGACTCTCTTCTTCAGGGCATCCAGAATCATCCCATTAGCGCGCTCGACTTGGCCATTAGCACGAGGGTGTGACACCGAGACGTACTTGATGAGTATAGACTTCTCGCTGCAAAAGTCGAAGAATTCTGAGCCCGTGAAGTTGGTGCCCAAGTCTGTGATGATGCTGTTCGGAATCCCAAAGCAGAATATAATCTCGCAAATGAAATCCACTGCTTTTGCTGAAGTCAGAGATGCGATAGGCTTGACCTCGATCCACTTGGTGAACTTATCAATAGCTACCAAGACATGAGTGTAACCACCTTGAGCACTCTTGAGCAGACCGATCATATCGAGCCCCCAGCATGCAAAGGACCACGAGACAGGAATGTTCTACAACTGTTGAGCCTGGCAAGTGATGTTGATTCTTGAAGAACTGACATGCCTCGCACCGCTTGACAATCTCCATAGCATCTTGCTTGGCTGTTGGCCAGTAGAATCCTGGCCCTGAATGCCTTCCCAACCAACATCCTGGAAGCAGCGTGGTTACTGCACTGCCCAGCATGGATCTCCATCAGCAGGCTTCTGCCCCGAGACACATCGATGCATTTTAAGAGAGCTCCGGCTGCGCCGCGCTTAAATAGATCGTTGCCGATTAATGTATTGCTGGCCTCACGTTGGATGAGTCGCTCAGCTTCTGCTTTGTCGTCAGGCTCGTCACCATCCCTGATGTACTTGATGATAGGGATCCCCCCAGTCAGCCGAAGCATCCTCTAAGCTCAGAACGTGCTGCTCTAGGGGCTCTAAGTTGCGATCAATGGACGGACGAGACAACTCCTGGACGAACACACATGGGGGAATTTTGGCTCGAGACAAACCAAGCTTGGATAGTAAGTCAGCGTCTGTATTACCATTGCGATCCACACGATGAAATTCTAGCCCTTCGAACTTGTCTTCCAGCTTCCGTACTTCAGCACAGTATTTGTCCATGACTTCTGTGGTACAGTCCCAGTCCTTGTTGACTTGACTAATTGTCACTAGAGAGTCCCCATACACCATGAGGCACCTGATACCGAGTGAAATAGCGATGCGCAGGCCATGTAGCATAGCTTCATACTCTGCCGCATTGTTGGAAACTGTGAAGAGGATCTGCAGCACGTACTTGAGTTTCTTGCCTTTCGGGGAGGTTAGGACGACACCTGCCCTAGCTCCGTCTATCTTCAGTGACCCATTGAAATACATCTTCCAGAATTCCAGAGGCCCTGGGTTATCAGGTACCTAGTTCACTGTCCACTCAGCTATGAAGTCAGCTAAAGCCTGGGTCTTGATAGCGGTGCGTGGGCGGATTTCGATGTCATGTGCTCCCAGCTCACACGCCCCCTTAGCGATTCTTCCCGTAGCCTCTCTGTTTCAAAAGATCTCACCGATGGGGAACGAAGTGACCACCACCACCTTGTGCTCTTTGAAGTAATGGCAGAGCTTGCGAGATGTGATGAGGACCGTGTACAGCAACTTCTGGACCTGAGGGTACCTGATCTTAGACGGACTGAGTACTTCACTGATGAAGTAGACCGGGTGTTGAGTCAGCTGAACATGCCCTTCCTCCACCCTTTCGACCATTAGGGCTAAGTTGACCACATGAGTTGTGCAAGAGAGGTACAACAATAGATCTTCGGCAGGGGAGTCTGCCGTGGCTCGGTTTGGTGATTTTCAATACTGGGGGAGTCGTCAAGAATTTCTTGAGGGCCTCGAGTGCTTCCTGAGCTTCTGGTTTCCATTGAAATCTATCCACCTTCTTCAGGAGTTTATAGAATGGCATGCCACGTTCGCCCAGCCGTGAGATGAATCGACTTAGCGCTGCCATGCACCCTGTGAGCTTCTGGACCTTCTTCTGAGACATAGGAGGCTGCATCCGAAGAATTGCATCGATCTTCTCTGGATTAGCCTCGATCCCCCTTTAGCTGATGACGAATCTGAGTAATTGCCCAGCTAGAACCTCGAATACGCACTTGGTCGGGTTAAGCTTCCAGCAGAACCTCCTCAGACCGTTGAAGACCTGCTGGATGTCATTGATGAAGTCTTCTGGATCCTTTGTCTTGATCACCACGTCATCGATGTAATCCTCAACACACTTACCCTAGTGCTTAGCCAAGCATGTCTGGATTGCGCGCTGGTACGTCACCCCGATGTTTTTCAACCCGAAAGGCATGGATGTGTAGCAGAATGCCCCGAACAGTGTGATGAAGGCTGTCTTCTCTTGATCCTCCAAGGCCAGGCTGATCTGATGGTAGCCCGAGTAACAGTCGAGGAAGCACAGGAGAGAGCATCTAGCTGTAGAGTCGACTACTTGATCTATTCTAGGTAACCCGAAGGGATCCTTCGGGCAATCTTTATTGAGATCGGTATAATCAACGCACATCCACCAGTCTACTGTATTCTTTTTCAAAACAAGTACAGGGTTCGCAAGCCACTTGGGATGCATGACTTCTCTAATAAACCCGGCAGCTTGGAGCTGGGTTAACTCCGCACGGATCGCCTCTGTCTTGTCTGGAGTAAAGCGGCACAGCCTCTGCTTGATTGGCTTTGTGTTGGGAAACACCTAGAGTTTGTGCTCGACCAATTCTCTTGGGACTCCGGGCATATCAGCGGACTTCTAGGCAAACATGTCCTAGTTGTCCCTCAAGAACCGGACGAGCACGCTTTCCTATTTGGGAGGTAGGATTGCGCTGATGGTCACCGTCTTCGAGGCATCAGGGAGCTCGAGGCTCACTTTCTTGGTCGCCACGGTCGCCTTGGATGGCCAGTGGTAGGGAGTGAGTCTTGAGTCGGGATCTCCTGATCTTCCTTTGGGATCTTGTTCTTGTCATCAACGAGCCAGCGCTGAGCCGCCGCGGTTGTCATGGTGAAGGCCGTATGGAAAGCCTCATGAGCGCTAAGAGCAGAGGCCTTGAAGTCCTGCCCACATTGAGAGAACTCCACGTGGGGCTGGCATCTTCAGGACTAGGTACTAGTAGTGGGGGACAGCCATGAACTTGGCTAACCCGGGCCGCCCAATGATGGCGTTGTAGGTGGAGTCGAAAGTGGCCACCTCGAAGCGCAGGGTCTCAGTGCAGAAGTTCTCCTCCATTTCGAAGGTGACGGGTAGGCTGATATGCCCCAGCGGGTACTTCCCCTTGCCAGGCATGATCCCGAAGAAGGGACTATCTGACTCTTCCTAGATCGTCGATGGAGAGCCTGAGAGATAGCAGGGTCTTGGGGAACATGACGTTGATGCTGCTCCTGCCATCGATTAGAGTCCTCATGAGTCAGGCTCTCATGGACCACTAGGCTTACCAGCAAGGGGTACTTGCCTGGGTGATCATTCTTGAGCCACTAGTCCTACCCGACTGAAGGAGATCGTCACATCTGACCAGTTGTATGGCTCCAGAGGTTCCTTGGTGGCCGCCATGACTTAGGCGGTCGTCGAGCGTCTAGCTGCCGCTTGCTCTCCAAGGAGCCATGCCCCCTGATGATGACGTTGGCGTGCTGGTTGACATTGGGGAAGCTGGCACTGTTGGCCCCTGTTCTGCTGAGGTGGAGGTCCCTGATCACACGGGAGTGGCGGTGGAGGGGGCAGAGCCACGAAAGGCCTGCCGTGAGCGATCGAAGCCTTGAAATCAATGTAGTCGCGTAGGGTGTTGTGCATCTCATTATGGTAAGGACACGGCGTGTCGAGGAGCTAGTTGAGTGACCTCTGCCCCCCTTGCTGCGGCGAAATATGTGGGCGCAGTGGACAATGGCCCCACAGTCTGGACTTCCTCCCGAGGTCTTTTCTCCCAACGGTGATCTTGCCGCAAGGACTCTTCGCGCTTCCCCCGATCTTCTCGTTGTGCATCGACAAAGTCCCAAGGTTTCTCGTCCGCAGTGATGTATCGGTCGGTGTTGCGAAAGAGCTGCTCGGACATGACTGGAGACTTCCTGCAGTAAGGCCTTCATGAAGGCTTTGTCCCTGGAGCCGCGGAAGAAGTCATCGATCACCGCCGCATCAGCAATGTTGGGAATTTGATTCCGCATCGACTGAAAATGCTTGAGGTATGAGCGAAGACCCTCGCCGTCCCTATGCTTGATGGATTTGAGGTCCCAAGGCTTGTGCCGGCTTGTCCGACAGCGACCGGAAGTTGGCGATGAAACGCTGACAGAAGTCATCCCAGTTGTCGATGCAGTTGCGCTTGAGGTGGCGCAGCCACTGTAGCGCATCCTGTCCCAGGACGATCGAGATGTAGGAAGTCATGACGTCTTCGCTAGCTCTAGCCATGCTAGCTGCAGTCGAGTACACAACCAGCCAGCCGGTGGGGTCAAGCTTCGCCTCGTACTTGTCGACGTTGGAGACCTTGAAGTTCTGCGGCCACGCTACTCCACGAAGCCGAGTGGTGAAAGCGGAGATTCCGACCACGACACGGTGGGCTGGTTTGTACTGATCTCCATCTTGAGGTGCTGCGTCAAGGCGTTGCGGGGATCGAGGGTGATTTCCCCCCAATTGGTCGTGGACTGACCGTCGGGCCGTCAGGACTATTGACAAACGCTCCGATCCGAGTTAGCTCTGCCCCGATCTTCTTGGTGAGGCACCGCGAAGTCATGATCGTAGTCGTTACAGACGTCGGATTTCCTCTGCATGCCGTTCTGCGTGCGATCGCTCGATGTTGTTGCACGCATCCCGCCTCCCGTTGATGGCCTGACAGCATCGGGGACTGCTGGAGGGTTGACGGGAAGGATATGGTGAGCTGCTTGAGCGAAGATTCATCGGTATGCTTCCCCCTCCGGAGTCTGAGGTAGAGTGTCCGCCAGCCGTGCCAAGACTCCCCCCGCTTGACTCGAGGTGCCCATGGCCGCGGCGAAGTCAGGCAGCAGGTTGCGCCTTGGTGGTGGAGGTACTCCAAGGTTGAGCGTGGTTCTCTGCATCGTACGCCCTTCCCCCGTGATCTCGGTGGTACTGCTAGGCCTGCATGTGCCGACGATCTCACCGCCAACTATTTCTCTGACGGCGGAACTCAGCTTGTTCAGGCGACTCGCCTGACTCGGACGCTTCATCTTGCGAGATGGGTAGGGTTGGGTCTTGATTCCCTGCGTTGTGGTGACGGCGGACGTTGCAGCGCCAGTTGTGACAGTCGCCGCTGGTCACGCTGCTGAGGTGTCTCGCAGATGTGACGAAGTCAATTGACTGAGTTACCGCGGCTGTTGCGGAAGCCGCGGGGAAGCTTGGAGGAAGCCCGATCTTGCGTGCGATCTATGGCTTTGTTGCTTCGGCTACTAGTCGGGAGCAGAATTGAGGTCTTTCCGGCGAGATGGGGTCGCCGGCGCGGGAGTTGAGGATGTGCGGCGAGCCTTCGGTTGCCATGATTTCTTCTCCCGACTAATCTGAGTCCATATCCAAGTTGGGGAAGTAGTGAGTGCAGTGCATCGAGTCGGCGAAGATGTGGTCACTAATCGGGGTGAAGGAGTGGGAGCAGATCTGCGCCCGACTGACACCTCGACCGCCTGTCGAGGTCTCGACCTAGATTGAATCGGGGAGTGGTTTGGCGCCTTGCCTCGAGGTGGGACAAATCGAGGCCGAGTGACCCTGGTAGGCTGATGTGTCGACACTCGAGGACGAGCTGGCCCGACGCTGGTGACGGTTGGTCGTTGGCCAGCCACCCGCTGGACAGATCCAGGAGCTGGTGGAGCGAGAGGAAGCTTCGGAGTTGGCGACGGAGCCTTGCAACTACGCGCCTCCTCCGTTGCACCGATGAGGCGGTGCAGATCGCCAGATTGATCGGTGATGAATGAGATGGATCCGAAGCAAATCATCTTGGCCGGAGTGAACTTGCTGACGTTGTCGATGAGGTTGGCCATGGAGCTAGCTTGATGTCGATGTCGCCGACCCCTACCTGGTGCGCCAACTATCGGGGTTTTGTACCGGCAGTGCACCATGGGACAGGTCACGTGGAGCTTTAGTGGTTCGGTGAGATCGACGTAGCTCGATGGTTTGCCGGAAAAGCGACAGAGACACTGAAGATTTAGACAGGTTCGGGTCGCGAGATGCGTAAAACCCTACATCCTGTTTGTGGCTGATTGTATTACGCCGAGTGCTCGAGGTTACTATGAGGACTAGTGCTGGATTGTGATGGGTTGAGGTGTGTTTTGATGTTCTACGTAGGGGTCCCTCATCCGCCTTATATAGTAAGACGGAGTCTTGGGTTACAAGTTGAGTTCCATCTATATCTCCTAGTCATTCTAGATTACATGAGATCAAACAGAATCTAAGTTTCCATCATATCTTCTTCGATCTCCTCAAATCTCGGAACCAGAATCCGAGCTAAGCTTCCTTGTTTGGTCATCGGATCACGTCACTGCTGCCTTGAACTCCAAGCCATAATGACCGTATTTGGGCCTGAATTAAGCGCTCGGCCCATGAAATTAGCCGCTCGCCTAACTCAGGCCCACTGTTGGCCCATGTCCTGGATCCACGCCATGAGGGAGCTAGGGGATATTTATTCCCCACACCGGGTGGCCAAGGAAAGTGGCCGGGCTGCCGCGTGTTTTCCACTGGTTGGATGCACGGCTCTTCCCTCGGATTGTTGACATCATCGATCTTCGTTTTGGTGCTCTTTCAAACTTTGGATGCATTGGATGCTCTTTTGTATGGTTGGATCTTTCATTGTCTTGTGTTTCATTGCGTGTAGGATCGAAGACATGGCAATTAGACTTTGAAGGGTGGTTGGGCGACCATGACACATGGCTGGGCGACAAGGCTGTCAGTGCTAAATGGCCGGGCGGCCACTGTTGTGCTTGAAAAGTGGCCAGGCGGCCACTGATTCTTTGAGAAGGTGGCCAGGCGGCCACCTTATTTTCACCATTAATGCTCATCTTCGGTCCTTGTTATGTTTACAACCATTTTGTGTGCATTTTGGTACCTGCATCTAAATATTCATGTACATCTTGTGGAACTAGTTAGTGATACATGAAAACTTGATAAATTATACTCTCAAACACGAAATGTTGGTGGTCGAAATGGGTTTTATTGACCGCCAACACGCCCCCCACACACACACTTAAGCCTTTGCTCGTCCTCGAAGCAAAGAAAAGAATTAAGCGCAAGTGGAAAGGGCTTGACATCAATAATCACCATAGCCAGCACAATGTTATTCCCGACTATTTCATCCGGCCTAGAATTTCAATGGTGTTTACACTCAGTTTTGGAACGTTGAAACAAAGAACAAGAATATATCAAAGTTAACTTTAGGTTCCCACACCACATGAGTAAAGAGGTTTTTAGGATTTTCAAAGGTAGGGCATACCAACTCTTTTGATCTCAAGACCAACTCTCGGTCACTCAAAGGACGAAGTGTCCTTGCCAGAATCTTGTATTCCTCACATCCTATGCTACCAAGCCTTTTTGTGGAGCTAAGGTAGTTGGGAGAAGGATGCTTTACCATCATGTTGTATCGTCGAATCAAAGCAAGTGTCAAGAAAGAATTCACAATCAAGTGAGATTTGGCCAAGTGCAAGTGGAACAAGGGTATTTGTCTCATGTAGGTGCTTTGTTTGAATCCCATGTTTGAGTAGAGGGCATAGAGTTCTTCTTCCTTTTTTTCCTTCTTCTCTTTTTTCTGAACCTCCATGACTCCCATTCTTTCAAACGAAAATTGAATGGGATCATTGACATTTCATTTCACACCTTTTTGGGAGACTTTATTTCATGGAAAGTGCATGTGAAGGCCAAAGTTCTCAACTGATTTGAACTTTTTAATGGCACAAGATTTGATAAGACTCAAAACAATCAAGGAAGCACGAATGTATAAGGTTTCTTTTCATATGTGGCACTGGTGGGGCAAAGGATAGGCACTTGAGATCATCCAAGATGGGGCCCTCTTTTTATTTTTCAAATAAAACTCATAACTCGTGTGGGAGGTTCCTTTAGTTTTCTCCAATTATCTCATCTCGCATGAATCAGCAAACTAAACCCAAGTGGTTCCCTAGGCAAGATTAATCTAGTATGAGGAATAAAATGGTGCAAGCACAAGTTAAATGTGACATTATGATCATGTAGAGCATGATTTAGCAAAGTTTCATGTGTAAAGCTTGGAATTTGAGGAGCCTGGCCATACCATGGCCGCCCGGCCTTGGTCATGGGCTGGTTGAGCCACTCCCATCTAGAACCCGCATTTTGGAGGTCAGGTTTATACGTGTATGGTCGGGCGGCCACTCCATTTTGAGATTTGCCCTGTGTGCTGCTTCATTTCTGCAGTATGAGCCTTGGGGAGATGTGACAATGCAGTGTAACATCATTTTGCAAAAATCACATGGTCAGGCGGCCATAGTATGTGGGTGGGCGGCCATGCTGTCTCACCCATTTCTTCTGAATTTCTCTGAGAAGTGCTGTGACATCCAGCACAAAGTGTTTTCTCGTGTGGATTCTGTAGGATTAGTGATAGGAGGTCGAATAGCCTTGGCCATTCCACCTAAAACTTTATTTGAAAGGGAAACTATCCTACCTTTATAGAATGAATTAAAATTGAAGGTGCTTATTACAAAGGGAAATTAAACAAAACAATTTTAGCCCTAGAAAAAAAACTAAGACTAAAGCGCCTAAGTTAACTAGAAGCACCGGGCGTCTATGGTGTGGGTGGATCATAGAGATCGGGACGCCCGATTGCCTCCGCAAGGCGGCGGACTTTGGTGGACAACCCTTTCCTAAGTACATCAAATTTGTCATCTATTTCCATCCGCCAAAGCTCGCCTTCAGCGCAGCGCTCTTCTAAGTTCTAGAGTTTTGCCTTGAGCATTGCGTTCTCCTTCCTAAGGAAGGCCACCGTGTCTTCTACTTCACCGGATGAGTCTTCGAAACATCCCAGTGGTCCTCTAATTGGAGGAGGGACAGCCACCCTCTTCACCATCCTCCGTGGTGGAGTCGAGTCAATAGACTCATCTATGGAGGCGTCCGGCTTAGGGATCCTAGGCACAAACACCTTACCATGACCAGTGGGGGTTTTAACCCCACGGATGGTGTGGGTAGATGCACTAGGGATCATTGGGTCCTTGGACGAGCCAGCAGCCTCCTCCTGGAAGAGGCTCTTCACACACCTCATGGGCACGATCACCCACAAGGTGGGACGTGGGGATGGACGTGCCACCTTCTTGGTGATCACCCTCATGGGGGACAGACCGCAAGGGGGCCTATCCACACTGAGGGAACACCGAGGAGAGGTCGGGCGGCCATCTCGGGAGGCCGGCCGACCATGGGGTGTGTCCGAGCGGCCACCCTCCATGGTCGGGCGGCCATGTGGTGTGCCCGGGCGACCCTAGGGACGGAGCCCCATCGGCCAAGGTGTGTTGGCGGTGATCTTCTCAGGGCTCAAGGACTGTAGGGTTCGTGGTGATCCCTTGGAGGTTGGTGAGTAGGTTGCGGTGGTGCCCGAGGTGATGGATATGGTGGCTTTGCCCTTGCTAGTAGAAGAAGGGTGTGCCATGGTTGATGTGGGAATGAGAGGAGTGTAGATGGGAAAGGAAGAAGAAGACCCCCTCCTTAATCATCAAAAATCTCGATCTCATCCACTCAACAGAACCACAAAAGAAGGGAAAAGCGCTCCAAAACTCAAAACCTGATTTTTGAGTGGCCGAGCGGCCATGGGATGTGGTCAGGCGACCACACCCTGGGTCAGGTGACCTGACCCGAGGGTTGGGTGGCCAAACCTTGTGCCGGGCGATCACACCACGGGGCCGGGCAACCATGCCCAATGGCCGGCCGACCGCGCCAACTTGGCTGGGCATGCCAAAAGTTGGGGTTGCCCCTTTTTGGTGTGCTTAAGGCCCAATTTCGTAGGTGGAACGTTGGTTTTGTTGAGATTTTTAGCAAAAGGTGAGATTAGATGGAATTTTAAGGGAGAAAAGCAATAGTGTACATGGCTTCTTTTAAGGTCTGAGCTCGACCATGGATGTGTGATCAAACTACCTCGTGCAGCTCGAAGACATCCATTTCTTCGAGCAAAGGCATTTTGGGGTCTAGAAAGATTTTAAGGCATTGCCCACTCGCCTTGAAAACCTTTCTGTCATCGTCCTGGAGGGTGATGGTGTCATGATTCGGCAGCTTCGAGGATTGTGAAGGGTCCTTTCCACTTACTTCTAAGCTTCCCATGACCAATTAAACGAAGGCAAGAATTAAAGAGTAGTACCTTGACTCCTAGTTTTGAATGTTTTGATCTTGATCTGCGTATCGTGCCATCTTTTGGTGTGCTCCTTGTATAGCTTGGCACTATGGTATGCCTTTTCCCTCCATTCCTCCAGCTCAGCCAGTGGAATTTGCCATCTTAAGCCTGCCGACTGGAGATCCATGTTCCACCTCTTCACCGCCTAGTGAGATTTAAATTCGAGTTCCATTAGAAGATGACAAGGCTTGCCGTACACCATTTGATATGGTGTCATGCCAATGGGAGTCTTGTATGCTGTGCAATATGCCCAGAGAGCATCGAGTAGCTTGGATACCAATTCTTTTCCCATAGCTTCGACCGTCTTTTGCAATATGTTCTTGATTTGTTTGTTTGACATCTCAGCTTGGCCATTTGTCTGTGGATGGTAAGGGGTGGCGACACGGTGGTCCACACCGAGTTCAGCGAGACACTTCCTGAAGCGCTTGTCAATGAAGTGTGCACCCCCATCACTAATGATGACCCTTGACACTCCAAAACAAGGAAAGATGGTTTCCTAGAACGTCTTAATGGAGTATCTTGAGTCCGCTGCAGGACACGGTATTGCCTCTGCCCATTTTGACACATAATCCACTGAGACAAGAATGTGCTCCTTGTCTCCATTCTTGGGAAAAGGTTCCATGAAATCTATGCCCCACACATCGAATATGTCAACTTGGATATTGCTTGTGAGAGGCATAGCATCTCTTGGATTTATATTC
Source organism: Paspalum vaginatum (assembly GCA_030272315.1). NCBI lineage: Eukaryota > Viridiplantae > Streptophyta > Magnoliopsida > Poales > Poaceae > Paspalum > Paspalum vaginatum. The sequence continues at coordinate 23,308,930 of CM059013.1, forward strand.
CCTTGGCGCTGGCACCTTGGACACCGTCGCACAAACTCTTTTATGTCTTCATACATAGTGGGCCAGTAAAACACACTCTGCCAAATCTTTGCATGAGTCCGATAAGCCCCATAGTGGCCTCCATAGGAGGACACATGACATCTATCAAGGACTTGTGGTGCTTCACAAGCTGGAATGTAGCGACATAGGAGTCCGTCTGCGCAGAGTTTTTATAGGTAGGGGTCATTCCAGAGATAGAATCGACTGACGTGGGCCAATTTCTTCTTATCTGCTCCTTCGGGGACGTAGCCAGCAACTATGTAATTCACCATATTGGCATACCATGGTTGGGCTGTCGTCACTTTCAGGAGCTAATCATCTCTCATATAGTCATCAATCGGCAAGGGCAAAGTTTCTTCGAATTTCATCCTTGAGAGATGATCTGCAACTGAATTCTCTACTCCCTTTTTATCTCTTATCTCAATATCAAATTCCTGGAGTAGCAGCACCCACCGGATTTGCATCTTTCTTGGTTAGAAGGTACTTGAGAGCTACATGATTTGTATAGATGATGACTTTTGATCCTACCAAGTATGATCTGAACTTATCAATTGCAAATACCATTGCTAATAGCTCTTTTTGGTGGTTGAGTAATTCAGTTGTGGGCCAGTGAGCATTTTGCTTGCATAATAAATGACATGATGCTTTTTATCCTTGCTTTGACCCAGTACTGTTCCAACTGCAAAGTCCCTAGCATCACACATGATTTCAAATGGTAGGTTCCAGTCGGGTGGTTGAATAATTGGGTCAGAGACCTGTGCTTTCTTGAGCATGTGAAATGCTTTGAGACTTTCCTCATCGAACACAAAGGGTACATCCTTAGCTAACAAGTTGGTCAGAGGCCAGGATATATCGGAGAATTTTTTGATAAATCTCCTGTAGAACCCTACATGGTCTAAGAAGCTTCGGATGGCCTTTATGTTGGTGGGCAGAGGTAGTTGTTCAATGACCTCGATCTTTGCCCTATCTACTTCTATACCTCTTTCAGAGATTCTTTGTCCCAGTACGATTTCTTCTCTGACCATGAAATGGCACTTCTCCCAGTTTAGGACAAGATCAACTTCTTTGCACCTTTGGAGAACTTTTTCAAAATTCTCCAATCATCCATCAAAGCTTTTTCCATAGACTGAGAAAACGTCCATAAATAGTTCCATGATATCTTCAATGAATTCAGAGAATATTGCCATCACGCACTGATGGAATGATGCCGGAGCATTGCATAGCCCAAATGGCATTCGTCTGTATGCGAAAGTTCTGTATGGGCATGTGAAGGTTGTCTTACTCTGGTCCTCCAGGTGAATCGAAATCTGGTGGTATCCAGAGTACCGTTGAGGTAGCAGAAGAAGGAGTGTTTTGCCAGTCTTTCTAACATTTCATCAATGAAGGGAAGGAAAGTGATCCTTTCTGGTGGTGGTGTTAAGTTTTCTGTAATCGATGCACATCCGCCAACTGGTGACAGTTCTTTGTGGGATTAGCTCATTGTTCTGATTTTTGACGATTGTCATCCCTCATTTCTTTTGCACAACTTGTACTGGACTGACCCACTCGCTATCGCTCACGGGGTAGATGATGCCCACATGAAGTTGTTTTAATACTTCCTTCTTGACTACCTCTCTCATCGCGTTATTGAGTCGATGCTGAGGTTCCCTTGTTGGTCTGTGATCCACCTCCATAGGGATGCGATGAGTGCATAGGTTGGGACTGATTCCTTTCAGATCTTGCAGAGAGTATCCAAGCATAGATCTATACTTCTCTAGAACTAAAAGTAGTCGTTGGCTCTTGTCGCTGATGATTACCGGTGTGTCCTCATTCTCATGGAGGAAGGCGTACTTCAGACCAGGCGGTAGTTGCTTTAGTTCTATCTTTGAAGCTTTCGGGCTGTAAGGATTCACCTAGTTCTTCGAACTTCCATGGCTCCTCTACCGTACTAAAGTCGCTAAAAGCCTCTTCCTCTAGGCTATCTTGACCCATTTCCTCAAGTGAAAGGCTCATCACTTCTTCTATAGGGTCAATCTCTGGTTTGCCTTAGTTTTAGCATTGAGTGATCTATCGATGTTGACATTGATTTCCTCATTGCCAAGCTAAAGCTACAGTCTCCCTCTGTGTACATCTGAGCTGGTGAGGGCGGCGATTGGGATCCCAACCACAATCAATTGTGGTGACCCCTCGGGGATGTCAAAGACGTGGAAGTCTAAGAACACCTGAGTATCCCATAAGGTTGTTGGAATTACCCGCAGAATACCTTCGTATTTCAAATAGCTGCCATTTGTCCATTGCAGACGCATGGCAAATCTTGATAGCAATTGTGTTGGGTAGTAGTTGTCCATTACATGCTTAGGAATTATGTTGACTCCTACCCTTGGGTCATATATAATATATTGCGGTTGAAGCCTTGATACTTGGCCAAGGATGATGCTGGGTTCTGGATAAAATTTGATTGCTCTTGTGTCCAGACGTCTCTCCTCTAACCAATCCTAATTGATAGCTGCTAAAAGCCAGAGCAGGTCGTCTTTCATTCATTCTATTTGATCTAGTAATATGTGTGCTGGTTGTGAGGTCCTGATGAAGCATCAGTTTTCTTTGGGCAACCGAGAGGCGTCGCCAAAGTCTATGAATAGTTCATCCTCAAAAGCGATGGAGGAACCGTCAAGGTCAGACTGACCCTCTCGGTTTGCCTTGACAATGGTTCTGGGATCTCCTCGATTCAAGGCTTGATGGTGGAGATGGGTGAGATGGTGTTTGTCTCTCTTCGTATTTAGGTGTCTTGGGTGGCCTATGTGGAGGTGGTCCTTCTAGTGTTCCAAAGTCAGAAGCCTTCTTGAGGATTTTGTCGAGAATTTTTGTTCCCTTAGAGGCTTTTAGGTGTGAGAACGACCCTCCTGAGGCTAGGTTGAGACAGTGATCGTCTCCTAGTGTAAGGCCTTGGACGAAGTGCTGTAACAACATTGCCTCTAGAATAGCCAAATCTGGCCCTAAGGAGACCAGATGGTTGAAGCGTGCCCAAGCTGCCCCCAAAGATTCTCTTTCTCATTGTCAAAATGAGAGAACTTCGCAATGGAGATCGACAACCTTATATTGCAGAAAGAAACGGAGAGAAAAACTAGTCTTTAGGTCCTCCCAACTCCCTTCTACTTTACCAACTGCCTGCTTGCACTAGATTTTTGCCTCCACCCGTTAGCGAAAATGGGAAAAGCAACCATCAAAGTGTTTCGCTATACATTCCCGAGACGACCAAACATCTACATAACTACTTGAATTCCAGAGCTGTGCATATGGACATTCTGATTCCTGTCCCCCGAAATGGTTGGTCCCAAACCATGGCTATCAAACCGGGACATAGCTAATAGCCTTCTGTGGTAACAGGTGCGGATGATGGTGGAGGCTCCAAATAATCGCCCTTTGGAGCGACGAGTTGAAAGATAGGCGTGGAATCCATGTGGTAGATGATATGTGGTATTTAGTGGGGATATATGTGGTGGTTGTGTAAGGTATGAGTATGAACGGCCTAGGTTCTAGTTTAACTAGCTACCATTTCCTGGCAACGGTGCCAGAAAAGCTTAGTTGGCATTTCTTAGCCTACTGATATAAATCCGCAAGTGCACGGAAACACGTTGTAGCCTTTCACCCAAGAGTATTCCAAGGTATTGAAATCCACGAGGAACGAGGAGTAACTCAACGTAAAACAGATAGAACCGAACAGTAAAACCATCAATTGTAGAGATAAATAACAGAGTAGAGTAGGATCACTACTTTAGATAAAAAAACTTAACTTTACTAAATAAACTAGTACTTTGCTTAACAGGTTTACTTAGACACTAAGGCTGCAGAACCACTTTTGGGCACCAGAGTACTGATAACCCAAATGAGAAAGGCGGGTGGTACAGAACTCAGCTATACGTCGATGACTACTTATCTGAACGACGGGGTTGGGCTACACAGGACACACACCCTTTGTCACTAGGTGGGACTAGCAACCAAAACTGCGTGGGACAAGAGACCCTCCAAGGCAAACTCTAGTCTAGACACCACGTCTACATGAGCGAGTTTACTACTGCACTGGTTCGAAGCCAGAGAGCAAGCACAACTGTATAGCTAAACTAAACAGAGCACACCTTGGCACCCATAAACCACTAAGCAGAGGACTGAGAATGTAAATAAAGTAAGTATGAAATATATAAAGAATAGAACAATGAACTTTACTCAATCCGGGAAAAGAAAATCCTTCCTTTGAAATAAAGAATTCTAGAAATAGAATACCAAAGGCAACTCTAGCTCCTTCACTCTTCACTCACTACTCTCTCTTGGGATGTATGTGGCTCTCTCTACAATGCCAAGGGTGGCCCTACTACAATACTCTACACCTAAATACACAACCACACTTCTATTCTAATCTCCCACACCTTACAAGTAACCTCAAGGGGGGTATTTATAGCTTGGAGGCCGAGGGGGGGTACTTGTACATGCACTAGGTCAGTTGTGGGTGTAGGCCGATGGCCAAGCGGCCAAGACGGTGGCCGGCCGACCCTAGGGGGTGGTCAAGCGGCCATCCGATGAACCGACTTGCTTGATCCTTCAATTGAGATGCCTTCCTCATGTCCGTTGACAGTTGAAGCAGTTGGTGCACGTGCAAAATGCCTCTGAAGGGTGGCTAGGCGGCCACGTGTTTTCCACTGGTTGGTTGCATGGCACTTCCCTTGGATTGTTGACATCATCGATCTTTGTTTTGGTGCTCTTTCGAACCTTGGATGCATTGGATGCTCTTTTGTATGGTTGGATCTTTCATTGTCTTGTGTTTCTTTGCATGTAGGATCGAAGACGTGGCAATTGGACTTCGAAGGGTGGTCGGACGGCCATGACACATGGCCGGGCCTTCGAAGGGTGGTCGGACGGCCATGACACATGGCCGGGCGGCCATGCTGTCAGTGCTGAATGGCCAGGAGGCCACTGTTGTGCCTGAAAAGTGGCCGGGGTGCCGCTCATTCTCCGGGAAGGTGATTGGGCGGCCACCTCATTTTCACCATTGATGCTTGTGTTCGGTCCTTGTTATGTTTACAACCATTTTGTGTTCATTTTCGTACCTGCATCCAAATATTTATATACAACTTTTGGAACTAGTTAGTGATACATGAAAACTTGATAAATTATACTCTCAAACATGAAATGTTGGTGGTCGAAATGTGTTTTATCGACCGCCAACACTAGTATCCCTTGCTTAGAGTGGCTGCTAAGGACCTTAGGCTTGTAAATGCTAATGCTGCTACTTTAGAGGCTGAGCTAGAGACTGTCAAGTCTAAACATGCATGCGCTTTGGATGATCTTGCTGTGGCTAAGCAAGCTTGTGCTGTTGCTGATGAGATAGAATGTACTGATTGTTAGGTCTTGGCTGTTAAATTGACTGAGTTACGCTCCAAGCATGATTTGCTTTTCTCTACTACTGCAGCGTTAGAGGAGTTGAAAGCTAGGCCGACTTTACTTGGTGCTTGTGCTATTTGTCCCACCCTTAAGAAGGAGTTAGAAGAGACTAGGGCTGCTTTGAGGAAGTTTGAAATGACTGCTAGCTTTATTAGTGTTGATTGTCCTAAGTGTGATAGCCTTAGAGGTAGACTTGATGATTTGGCCATTGAGAAAGTCTAGCTAGAAGATGAGAATACCTATCTTAGGACCATTCTCAGTTGGATTTCGGCTAAGGAGCCATAGTTTGGCATGATTGTTTCCTCTTTCAAGTTGAGTGACAAGTTGGGGGTTGGCTACCACTACACCCAAGCTGATTTTGATCAGTTGTATGGGAAGATAGGTGACTTGAGTGGGATTTCTATTAGTGAGAAGTTCCCTGTTACCCATCACAAGCCCTATTTCGAGCATGGAAATCCTAAGGATGGGGTGTGGGTACAGAAGCCAAGGGATCCACCTAAGAAACAAGTGTGGACTCCCAAACCAAACTTTGTTAGGAACCCACATCACACTCTTCCTATAAGGAATTTAGTTGACTCACCTCCTAAGAGCTCTAAGCAAGGGGCTAAGAGGAATGCTCCTCCTAAGTCCACTCCTCAGCTTAAGACCAAGAGTGAACCTAAGGGTGCTCTACCCAAGACATACGTGTGTGACTACTGCCATAAGGAGGGTCACTTGGTGGAGTTTTGCTACCGCAAGATAAGAGCTGAGCGTAGAGAGGTTGAGTTGAGGAATGAGGACATGTGCTACCAGGGTGGTAGGCTTGATGTGGCACCTTGGCATAGTGATAGGAGAGACCGCTGGCCATGTTATGTAGGTGGAGGTAGAGGACACCATTTTCCTCGCGGTGCTCCAGGTGGTGGATGCTTTGCCGGCAGGGTACCGGGTCATGAGCAGTACAACTTTGGTCCTTCTCACCAAGGATTTGAGAGCTACGATGGACCATGCTTTGCTAGACATGGTGACCAGCAGTCTCAGTTTGTGCAGGACAAGGGTTTTGGGATGTTTGATTGGGATATTGCGAACCCTTCTTTTGAGCAGATGGGTCGACACTGGTTTGCTTCTTTTTAGACTAACCCCAATGTCAGACCATATGCTTACCCCATGAACAGCTATTGATGTGGGACGGAGGCCTGGAGGACATATGGCTCATGGATTCTGGTTGTTTGCGCCACATGACCGGCAATCACAGATGGTTCTCCAGTCTCACCCCAGTGAGCTTTAGTGATCACTCATTTTTGGGGATAAAGGTATAGGTAAGGTGAAAGGTGTTCGCGTTGTTCCTGTTTCTGAGAATTTTGTTCTGAGGGATGTTGCTTTGGTTGCTAACCTTGGTTAAAACTATCTCTCTGTTTCACAACTTCTCGATGAAGACTATGAGGTTCATTTCAAGAAAGGTTGTTCGCGAGTTTTGGATGCTCGAGAAGATCTTGTTTGCCTATTTTACATTTTGGGAAGTTTTTTTGTGTTGATTTCTCGAGCTTCCCTAGTCCTTCTCGCTGTTTTGTGGCTAGTCCCTCTGATTTGTGGAAGTGGCACAGGAGGCTAGGCCATTTGACCTTTGATTTGCTTGCAAAGCTTAGCTCACTTGACCTGATCCGAGGATTGCCCATATTGAAGAGTGAGCGTGACCTTGTTTGCCATCCTTGTCGTCACGAAAGATGGTTGCTGCTTCCCACACACCTATGAATCAGGTGATGACGACTCACCCTAGAGAGCTTCTTCATATGGACACAGTTGGTCCTGCTCGGGTGAGGTCTGTTGGTGGGAAGTGGTACGTTCTTGTGATCATGGACGATTTTTCTCACCGGTCTTGGGTGCATTTCATGGAATCAAAGGATGAGGCTTTTGAGTTTGTTCATGACTTGGTTTTGAGGTTGAGAAACGAATCCAATCATGCCATGAGAGCTATACGCAGTGACAATGGCTCGGAATTTCAGAATGTTTGTTTCAAAGCTTTTTGCCATAGCCAAGGTCTTGAACACCAATTTTTGTCCCCATATGTCCCCCAGCCGAACGGTGTGGTAGAATGCAAGAATCGGACCCTTGTCAAGATGGCTAGGACGATGCTCGATGAGCATAGGACTCCTAGGAAATTCTGGGCCGAGGCGATTAACACCGCATGCTACGTTTCCAACCGCTTTTTTCTCTGAGCGCTTCTTCATATGACATCGTATGAGTTGGGGGCGGCAACAAAAAGTGAGCCACCTACGTGTGTTCGGTTGTAGGTGTTTTGTGCTCAAGCAGGGGAACTTGGACAAATTCGAACCTAGCAGTTCTGATGGAGTTTTTCTTGGCTATGCCACACATTCGCGCGCATACTGCATTTGGTTCTTGGACTCCTACAGGATTGTTGAGACTTGTGAAGTTACCTTTGATGAAACCATGCCTTGCACAACCACTGTCTTTGAGCTTGTATGTAAGAGCCAATGGACTGGCTCCATTGCCTCTAAAGTGATGAGTGATTGTCAACAGAAGTCAAGACCCAAAAGAACTTGGGCACAAGCCCTCCAATGGATTGGAGGCCGTCCGATGAACTGGAGGTAGATGGAGAAGAAAAGTCCTCCGAAGGACAGGAGGCATGCTCGGCGTCAGTCGGCCATGGCAGTTCGGTACACGGTGGAGCAGCACGGTGGCGGCAAGTGTAAGACCTCCGAAGGACTGCGAGGCAACCCCGATGGATAGGGGATGGCGGGTGCCACCCGCGGTGCTCCAACCCGAGTGCATGGCGCGAAGACGTGTGAGGGCGTTGGCAGATTCGCTCAAATCCACCACCCTACCAGCAAGTTACCAAGACTCGGCGAATGGGCTCAATTCTCACTGAGATAGAGTGGAGTCGGCTGTTCTAGGCCCAAGAAGGAAACCCTAATGTTTCTCAGTTTCTAACTTCAAAACCGGGGGTCGATCGACGGATTTGGACTACTGGCCACGTGGACGTCATCCGGAAGATAGTGTGCAACCGAAGAAGATCAAGACTCCATCGCGGTCGTCCGTCCCCAAGAAAGTTGGGTCTTTTCTAGTTTAGCCCCTACGGGCGTTTCTATAGTATAGGGGTCTTAGTGTAAACTGAGTCAGTTAGGCCTGGGCTATATATACCTAAGTGGCTGGTCATTTAGGTGACTCTTCCACCTCTAGAAATCGTAGGCTTAGCTTTCCAACCAGCCAAGTGTTTCGAGTGAAAACCGGGTGCTAATCTAGGATTTGGAGTTCCCTAGAGCTAATACTTTGCATTAGTGGGAGGATGAAGGGTGGTAGGCTATGAGGAACCTTGTAAGAACTGACTTCCACTTCTAATACAAGGAAGATTTGTCCCCAATTCGTGTTCATGTGTGCAGCCATCTCCTTCCCTCTTTTCTAGTTTGGATTTTGGATGAAACTCATAGGCTTTTGGTGATTTGCTTTGCTCACGAGTTAATCATGTTCTTTTGGCTCTTTTGGGCTTGCTAGGACATGGAGATTTTGACTTAGTTCATCTCAATCTGACAGGATTGCCATGAGCAAGTTGTTCTTGAGTTTTCCCTTTTTTTTGCCCAAAGATTGCCTTCTCATGAGATCTAAAATTCCTACAAATCCCTTGGTCATTTTGAGTTGATCTTTTGGGAATAGCTTTGGAATAGGGTCCAGATAGCCTGTGCAAAATCTTGTGAAGATTGGACAAGATTTGGTCAGATTTAGGGTTTGAAAACTCATTTTCTGCGACTATACCGGACTATCCGATACAGCCACCAGACCCTCCGGTTCCACCGGATTAGTCCGACAGCTTGTACCGGACAGTTCGATGTCGGCTCTGCCTGGGGCTTTCCACCGGACAGTCCGGCAGCCTACACCGGACTATCCAGTGTCACCGGACATTCCGGCCCCATGCACCAGACAGTCCGGTGAGACCAGGGCTGCTGCCCCATTTCCGCTATCTCGTTATTCCGCTGTGTTTTTGCATTGGATTTGCTTTTCCCACTATTTGACCATACTCTTTGCTTGCGGTGTTCTAGTAAGTCGCATTTCGGTACGGTGAGTGTCGAGTGGTGAACTTGCAAGTTTCGGTGTTTGGGGTGACTTGCGATCTTTGTGATCGTTGAGTTGTTTCCTCTCTCGTGCCTAGTGCGTATTCTTTCAGTGGACAGCACCTTGCACTTGCTAGACATGTATCTATTCAGTGGATAGTGTCTAGCGTCGGTTCTTGTGAGTTTTTCATCGCACCAGTTTGGGGGTCGTGATTTTGAGCTTTCAAGTGCTCTTATTCCCCCTCCCTCTAGTCACACTTCTCGGTCCTACAGCAGATGATGCTGAGTTAGGTACTACCATCTTTGAGGAAGATGAGGAATAAGATGGAGGTGTTTCTAGTGATACTGCGCCTGGTGTGGCTCCAAAACCTACTGATTTGCTTTCAGAGGATGAGGAGGGAGCTCTAGTACCTTCTCCTTTGACTACTTGGGAGCTACCTCCACAAGATCCACCAGTACATGCAGCAAGGCCCATTGAGGATGCAGGGGAGGTGACCTCTGAGCCACAGCCATCTCGAAGGGCCCAACGGGATCACCCTTCGATGAACATCATTGGTGGCCTAAATGAGCGAGTGACAAGATCTAGGTCCACTTCTCTTGCTGTGTTTGCACACTCTGCATTTGTTGCTTCTTTCGAGCTTCATGATGTTGGACACAGTATGTCTGATCCGAATTGGGTCAATGTCATGCATGAGGAGCTAGAAAATTTTGAGAGGAACCAAGTTTGGGTTTTAGTCGAGCCTCTACCACACTGCAATCCTATAGGTACCAAGTGAGTGTTTAAGAACAAGGAAGGAGAGGATGGAGTAGTGGTGAGAAACAAGGCTAGGCTAGTTGCTCAAGGTTATTGCTAGAAAGAGGGGATAGATTATGAAGAGACTTTTGCCCTGTAGCCAGATTAGAAGCCATTCACATTCTTTTAGCTTTGGCAGCTTTGAAATGGTTCAAGTTGTACCAAATGGATGTGAAGAGTGCATTCTTGAATGGGTATATAGGAAGAGGTCTATGTGAGGCAGCCCCCAGGTTTTGAGCATCCCAAATATCCTAACCCAGTGTTCAAGTTGCAGAAGGCTTTGTGTGGCCTGAAGCAAGCTCCCCGAGCTTGGTATGAGAGACTTAGGAAAGTCCTAGTGGCCCAGGGTTTTGAGATGGGGAGTGTGGACAAGACTCTATTTTTCCAAAAGCATGGCAATGACCTTTTGATCATTCAGATATATGTGGATGATATCATCTTTGGTGGCTCTTCTCATGCACTTGTGGGCAAGTTTACATAGCAGATGAGGAAGCAGTTTGAGATGAGCATGATGGGGGAACTTCAGTTCTTCCTAGGGCTCCAGATCAGGCAGACTCCACAGGGTACCTTCATCCACCAGAGCAAGTACACGAGGGATTTACTCTGGAAGTTTGAGATGGCGGATGCTTCGCCTCAGATGACTCTGATGAGTACATCCACCAGGCTGGACAAAGATGAAGATGATGAGCAGGTTGATTAGAAGGTGTAATGAGGGATGATCGGGTCGCTGATGTACCTGACTGCCATGAGGCTGGATATATAGTTTGATGTACGTCTGTGCGCTCGCTTTCAGGCGTCTCCAAGGGCATCACACCGCATCGCTGTAAAGCGAATCTTGAGGTATGTCAAGTTCACCTCGGACTATGGTTTGTGATACTCCGCGGATTTGTCGCTTTCCCTCCTCGGCTATTCTGATGCCAACTTTGTGGGGTGCCTGGTTGGATCGCAAGTCGACTTCTGGTACCTGCCAGTTCTTGGGTACCTCTTTAGTCTCCTGGTCCTCTCGTAAACAATCTAGTGTAGCTCAATCCACTTGTGAGGCTGAATATGTAGCTGCTGCTAGTTATTGCTCCCAGATCATATGGATGCTTGCTACCCTGAAAGATTATGGCCTAACCTATGGGAGGATACCACTCTTGTGTGACATTTCTAGTGCCATTAGTGTTGCTAAGGATCCAGTGCTCCATTCTAGAACTAAACGCATAGATGTGAGATATCACTTTCTGAGAGATAGCTATGAGAAAGGCCTCATTGATGTAGTGCATGTCACGAGTGAGAACCAAGTGGCTGACATCCTAACTAAATCCCTAGACCTAGATGACTTCACCCATTTGCGAGGGGAGTTAGGGGTTTGCTTGGAGGAAGTTTGGTCAGCTTTTAGGTTTTGTTTAGAGTTTCTTTTGCTTTGGTTTTCTTTTGCTTCCTTATGCATTTTGTATCATACTCATGCATTGTACCATGTACATTTGTTGTATACACTTGAACTTGAGCTCGATTGGAATGACTTGCTAGTTTTTGCTTGTGCTGTGATGTACAATAATATGCTTGATCATGGTTGGCTAGAGCTCATTTGGATCTATTGTATACTATGTGAGAGCCTAGTCACTTTTGTTTTCATGAAAATCATAAACTTGATCACCACTTGACTTGGCAACCTAGCATGTGTAGGAAGTTGAATGCTTGTGCTATCTTTCCATGCTTGGTTGTTCTAGTTGCTTACCTTTGTTAGTTGATGCCTAAGCTTTCAAGATACCTTGCCTAATCTGAATTGTGAATTAATCTCTATATGGTATCTATTTGAGCATGAAATGAAAAGATTCAGGTGGATTTGCTTTGTCTCACTGACCTAGTTTGAGATTGCTCACTTTTGCACTTGGGTGAGAATTCGGACCTTGCTATGAATGACTAAAACTGTGTCTTAAGCTTTTGATGGTCTTTCTAGGCCTAGGCTTGGCATTGGTAGGTAAGAAGTGACATGACAAGCAAATAACCCCTGGCACTTGTTTAGAACTTGCTTGAAATGAAAAATGCTAAATCTAAGCTTGCAAGTTTCTGAATTTCTTATGGCTTATTGCATATGCTCAGGTTAGGATTAGCACACCTTGTATGCATTGCTAGCATTTTGCTGTTCATGCCTATCTTACTATATGCTATTCATGTTGGTGATACTTTCTTTTGAACTAAAACTGAAAATCATGCTTTGCTCTTGACCTGAGTAGATAGGTTCTCTTGAGCTTGTTGCATTCCCCATTGCCCTCACATGCTCTGTATGCTAGAACTTATATCTGCTAGCTTTCCATCCCTTTTGAGCTCTTTATTACACCTAGTTGCATTTGCACAACATTTTTCTCATGGGACTTGATGTGTGCATTGTCAACAAGGGGAAGAGTGGAGTCACCAACCAAGGGGGAGAGGTTACCTCTTGGAGAGTTGGGAGAGTGCATCATTCCAAGGGGAGAGCCCGCATTGTGAGATGGGCTGAAATGTAGGGGGAATTGGAGTTTTAGCATGCTCTTTTCGCCAGCTGTGTCGAGGCTTCGCCTCTTTCTAGAGGAGCTGGTCCTTTGCTTCTGGCATGACTGTGTTGAGCCCTGCCTCTTTCTTGTGGGGTCATGCTTTGTTGATCGGCTATGTTGAGCAGTTACCCTTGTCTTAGGGGTCCGATCTTTTGGCTGCTTATGTTCACTTCTAGTGCTCCCGTTTCTGCCTTTCTTTGGCTTTTGGGCACTTGAGTGGATTTTCTTTATTTTTCTTTCTTCTATTGTTCTTTGTTACATTTTTCTTTCTTTGTCTATGATTTTAGGTGGTTGGTGAGGGTGTTGACAAGGCACTCATCAAGGGGGAGATTGAGGGATTCAAGTGTACCAAGTCAGGTCTTTCTTCCTGGCTATAATGAGCGCTTGTCAACACCGAAGACTTGTTGAAGGACGAGTGAGCACCTCCTAAGCGTGACCTGGAGGAATGTCCATCTAAGCGTGACATGGTGGCGGCGCCTGAGTGCTACCATGGCGTGACAAAATCACTGCTGAGCAGACTGGCAGGTCACTTGGGTTGTGGCCCAAGTTAGGCTTGGCCCATAAGAGTAACCTTGGGTGCGGGATGGTGTCGTGATCTGTAAAATCACTCAAGACTGGAGGCCCATCAAGCGTTTACCGGTTCGAGCATCAAAATTGGGCCCAACTATCGTTTCCTGGTTCAAGGGTCAAAACCAGGGGCCAAAACCATTTCCTGGTGCCATCGACAAAACCATGGACAGGTTACCGGTATTCTAGAAACCGGAGTTACCCCCCGAGGGATGAGCTGCTGGACACGTGGAGGACATCAAGCGAAGGCGGAGAAATCGAAGATGTTGACGACTCCATCATGGCTATTCATCCGACTTATTGCGGTCTTTTCTAGCCTCTACAGGCATTTTAGTGTAAGAGTTTGTAATATAGGGGGTCAACTGCCTTAGGGCGATAGAGATGCTGTATAAATAAGAGGTTGGTTGCCCTAAGCCACCTTTCTTGGCTGGTTAGACTTGTTTAGAGCTCCATTTTCATCACCAAGCAAAGAGCAACAGGTTTAGTGAGGTTTGAGAGATCAAGTCTCCACTTTTAGAGGGTAAGAAGTGGGTGGCTACTTGAGTGATCGAATCCCCATCTTTTAACCTGAATTTGAGACCCCTTTGGGCCATTAATCGATGGAATTCGTGCAGCTCCTTGGGTGTTCTTTCTTCCCCCTCTCTTCATTGGCTTTTGATCTTGGTTTCTTGGTCTATTGGTGTGTTTGTGCTTGACCAAGCCCGAGATCTTTCTCTTGCCGGTGTTTTAGACTCCTTGGATGTAGGGAGATTGTGGTTTTGGTGTGCCAAATCTCAGTTCCACGAGTAGCCCCGTGATTTTTGTTCTTGCCTTGTGGACTTTATTTTGGGGATGAGTCAAATGCATGGAGGAAATCTTGGGGATTTGCCTTGATCTATTGGGAATAGCTCCTCCATGGCCTAGACGAAGTCCTTGCGAAATTTGGTGAAGTTGGGAGTCCGTTTGGTCAAGATTTGGATCGATTCTTGAGGATTTGCGGGCTATTTTCTCATCTCAGGCGGCCTTGTTTCGTACCACCGGACCGTTCGGTGGTGAGGCACTAGACCGTCTGGTGCCTAGGGTTTTTGCCTTGGCGGAGTCTACAAGGCTCGGCCTTAAAGGGCCTTTTTGCGAGCACTAGACTATCCGGTGGTGCTCGAGCAGAGGGACCAACCCTCGGCCCAGAACAACCAGTGGCTTGCCAGATCGTTCGGTGCCTAGCCACCGGACCATCTGGTGGGCACCGTCGGACCATCCGGTGCCTCAGCATCGGAGCGTCTGGTGGTTTCTACCTAGCTGTTCTTGACTCGTTTTGCGTCGTTTTTTATTAGCGTTTGAGTGAGTGTTTCATTTGTTTCCACGTGGTTTTCCTTTGAGTGTCCTAGGGTTGGTAGCTTGTCATAGCTACGCGACTTTGCACATCGGAGAAGAGAGGGTTTTGGGGTTGCAAGTTTTTAGGTGTCAAACTATTCACCCCCCTCTAGGTCGCTTTTTGTTCCTCACCTTGAAGTCCTAAATAGGTTCCATTGCCGTCTTTGCTCATTCTGCATTTGTTGCCTCTTTTGAGCCCACATATGTTGGACATGCTTTTTCTGACGAAAATTGGATCAATTCCAAGCATGAGGAGTTAGAAAACTGTGAAAAAATGAGGTTTGGGTTTTCGTTGAGCCACGCTGCAATGCAACCGTATTGGTACAGAATGAGTTTTCAAAAATAAACAATGGAGAATGGCATTGTTGTGCGGAACAAGGCTAGACATGTGGCTCGGGGTTTTTGCCAAAAAGAGGGAATTGACTATGAGGAGACGTTTGCTCGAGTTGCACACTTGCAAGCTAATCGTATTCTTCTAGCTTTTGCAGGTTCAAAGGGTTTTAAACTTTTCCAAATGGATGTAAAGTCATCTTTTCTAAATGGGTTCATTAAGGAGCAAGTTTATGTAAAACAACCTCCTATCTTTGAAAATCTAAAATTCCCAAATCATGTTTACAAATTGCAGAAAGCGCTTTATGGTTCGAAGCAAGTCCCTCGAGTCTGGTATGATAGATTGCAAACTTTTTTGCTAAACCATTGTTTCAAAATGGGGTGTGTGGATAAACTTTGTTTCTCCTCATGCATGGTAACGATCTTTTAGTTGTTTAGATTTACATGGATGATATCATCATTGGTGACTCTTCTCACTCTCTTATTTCCAAGTTCTCCGAGCAGATGTCAAAGGAGTTTGAGATCAGTGTGATGGGTGAGTTGCAGTCCTTTCTCGGGCTTTAGATCAAGCATACTCAGGACTTGCTGAAGAAGTACAACTTTTTGGTGACTTGAAGCTGATGTTGACCCCGATGAGTTCATCTACGGCTTTGGACAATGATGAGATGAGTGTTGCTGTGAACGAGAAGGGCTACATAGGGATGATCAGGTCACTGCTTGAAGCGCCCTAGCACTTAAGCGGGACTAAAATGTGCTTTATTACCATTCCCAGGGTTATGGTAACCACATCGTACATTCAGAGTAATACAGATCCGCCCTAACGGGACAAACCAAATAGGGCGCAGCCCAAAAAACACAGCAACGGAACTTAAAAGTAAGGCTGAAGCTTCCCCACAACACAGTTGGGGATATATCGTGGCCCTACACGTCCACGGTCATGATGACTTCTTCTTCTTCTTCTCTATAAACCAACAACAAAGCAAGTGTGAGTACATATGCACTCCGTGAGCCCACCTTCCTCCATGAGAAATTGGGGTTATCACTACATGCAAGGGATATCTAGAGCTCAGGATAATTTGCCAGAAGACATTTTCATATGCAAGGTTCATCAGTTCTCGATTTTAAATTGAGAAAACAGTTTTTCCCATAAAAGGGTTGCCACTGGACTTGTCGGTCCACCATGGCTCATGGCACGTAGGCCAACACATTTTTCCACACCGCTGCTAGGCCTTGCCCACCGTAGCCCACGACATCCACTCCCGGACCAAAATCACATTTTTCCCATCCATTCCCACATTTTGTACAACATCTAGCTGTCGAAACCAAGCCATAACCCGTCCATATAGTGGACACTGACTATTCAGATAGATTTATAACTCTGGCCAGAGGTGCACACTTTACCGACAAGTTTGGTCTAGGACACCCATCGTCATCAGGCCCTTTTCCGCTCAAGGTCTTCCCCCGCAAGTATTCCCCAAACATCGGCCATGAGAGACTTAGGACCACCTACCGCCCAGTTTCGATAAACACGTGACGTCACCTAGTGCCAGCAGACACGCAATCGTTCCCCATTCCCAGTCTCCCATGCATCCCAGCACACCAGCTTCCACCCAGTTATTCCTTGCGGGCTCCAGCCAAGTGTTGCCACACACAACATAGAGTAGTTGCACTAGAAAGGGTTAGGCAAGATGAAACTTCAACTCGGTCCTTCAGGGTGGAGCTCCCACATTGCTCATGCCTGAGCAACACCAACCCAATCCTCTCCATGAGGACTGGACTCTGAAGCAACCGTGATAACGGCACCCCGGTGTTTCTACCCTGTTGTGGCTTGCCGACCAAAGTCGTATGCTAGGGTCTTAGCCCATGTTTTCCAAAAACACTCAACCCACATCCATCACCTTTTATCCTTTATCACAACAAGATTAATATAGATAATTGAGTGAGTGATCCACCTATGCGCGCTACTTCTAAGATTGGTTTGGGTGGCTATTGCACCAGGTTTCCTTAGCAAGCAAAACATGCAAGTTTTATTGTTCATACAGGGCAATGGGTTGTGTGTATAAAACTGGGGAATTTATGCATCAAGTGAGGATTCTAGTGGACTTGGTTGAGGTAGTTGATATGGCTGTTGTTGCATGCGTCGAACTCTTGCTCTGGTCTCCGAGTCGAACATCTCGGGGACAAGACCTGAATGGCTCTCTGAGAAGCCTACGTGCACAAACAAGGAAAAACACACAAGTCAAGGTACATTATGAGCTCAATAGGAGTTGGATTTAGTTTAGTTTGACGGACCTCGATTTTAGAAGGATTTAGATGAAGGAATCATCGAAGTCTGAAATGAGAGGAGCAAGATACAGAGTTTTCCTGGATAAGGGCATTCTGTAAATTGCATCCAAATGGAAAGGAATCTCATGGGCCAAATGGCGCATAGGGCCCATTTCCACCATGCCATCCACGTTATGCCCATGTGACCGAAATTCGGCGACACGAGAAAAACGGGAAAACGTCTTGAGTGCCATCCACACCGTGCTGACGTAGTCCAAATACGGCATCATGGGGAAAGCATGATAGCATCTTGATCGGTCGCAAGTGGTAGAACTTCTTGGTGGAGTTGGTGGTAAACCATTTCCAAAGGTCATACCAATGGGCTACGCATAGTAACATTAGGTCAGTGTTAGCCTAAACGCTAAACGGTAAACAGTCAGTCTCCTACTGTTTAGCCATTATTCGGTGCTAAATGGCCGTTTAAACATGTTTAAACAATATAAATGGCCAATTAAACGGAAATGGTGAGCCACTGTTTAACGTTTATACGGTGTTTGAATGGGCTAAATGACCGTTTAGGTGAACAGTGCGGTAGGTGGATAGATGAATAGTCATAGAAAAATCATGAGAAGAGTATGATTAGGTAGAGTTTGATTTATGGAGAATTTAGGCGCAAGAATCGCCTAAATCAGAGTTGAAACAGGGAAGATACAGAGTATATTGTGCAGAGGGCTAGATTTGGACTTTTTGGATAGTTCGGGGAGTAGATTCAGACTTTTTGGTGGCGAACTGTTGATCTGGCCTAGGCTGAAAAGAACTTGGGCCGCGGGAGGGATTTCAGCCCATGGGGCCTTTTTCTTCTTTTTCTTTTCTCTTTTTCTCCACTTATTTTAGCACATTGGCCTGTGGGCTGGCAACTTGGCCAGTGGGTTGGCCCACACATCGAGTTAAGTGGAGGAGGGGGATTCCAGTGCATGGGGGCCGAGTGGCTTCGGTCGGCTCTCGCAGCTGTCACCGGAACAGTTCCGGGACACGCTGGAGCATGGCGGAACGGGGCTTCTCGGTCTCCGTTCACCGATTCGGAAGCACCGACGTGGAGAGGAGAGTGGCACGAATCCATCCGGGAGGTTCTTGGTGGGGATTGAGCCACTGAGGAGGGCCCGCCATAGGCAGCCATTGGAGACAGCTCGGGAGCTCTATGGTGGCCTCCGTGCAGGTGAGGGGAGGAGAAATTGGAGCTTGGGATGGGTGGAGGGAGGGGTGGAGATGCTCCCAGTGTGAGCAATCGAGCCAGGGTGGCCGAGGCATGGAGGACACCGCGGCGACCTTGCTCACAGGCAAGAACAGAGCTAGGAGGGGAAAGATGACATCCGCAGCGGACGGCGCTCGGTCCGTGCTCGAGCTGAGTGGTCTGAGGTGGCAAGGTGGAAGCATAGCGCAGTGCTGAGCCAGGTGTCCAGGGCAGTACCGAGGCAAGCGGTGGGAGTGGTGAGTGCACGCCGCGGCGGATGGCGTCCGAGTTGAACTGAGGGTTGTCCAAGGTGGGGAGCAGGACTGTGGCATCAGCGAGGTGGAGGACGTCGAGGTGGAGGAGAAGCCTATGGCAAACAGCGCTCGGTTCATGTCCAAGCTGGGTGTGGTCCGAGGCGGTGAGCATGGTGGTGGAAAAGGGATGTAGATGAAAGTTCACAGCACCGGCAAGGCATGCAACAGATGCGAGCGGCATAGATGGTCGAAGGAGTAGAAGGAAAGGGAAGGGGTGGAGGCTCCTTTATAGGCCAAGGGGTCGAAGGGAAACAGCGGTGGCACCGGTGTCGTGTTCCTAGTGGTGGAAGTGCGGTGGCGTAGCGCGCGCTGGCGAGATGCGGCGTGCACAAGCACAACGTGGCATAGCAGGCAGAGGAAGAAGAAGGAATGGGGAAGGGAAGAGGATGGATGGTTCCTGCCAAGCCATGGAAAGAGGGGATGGGAAGGTGGGCTGCTGAAGCACCCAAATTCCATAGTAGGACTAAAATGTGCTTTATTACCATCTCAGGGTTTGGTAATCGCATTCTTACATCAGCGTGATATAGATCTGCCCTAACAGGTCAGATAGCAAAGGGGCGCAGCCCTGAAACTAAGCAACGGAGAACAAATGTGGGCCCAAAGCTTCCAAACATCACGGTTGGGAAGCATATCATAACCCTTACTCATCCGAATATATGGTAACAGCATCATCTTCACTGAAAAACATCAACAAAGCAAGGGCGAGTACATACGTAGTCAGTAGCCCACCTTCCTCTATACGGAGTGGGGGTATAGCTACATCTACATGTAGGATATATCTGGAGCTCAGGGAGAGTTTTGCATACATTTTGTATGCAGGGTTTGAGCTAGATACCAAGTTTTATTCTTTCTGAAAATAGGGTTTTTCTCAAAAAGGGTTGCCACTGGACTTGCCAGTCCACTTGGCTCAAGGCGTACCAGCCAACACATTTTCCACACTGCTATTGGGTTTTACCCCCATAGCACCAACATCCACCAAAAAAACATTTTGATCCAAACCAACCCAATCAATTTAATTTATGAAAATCTGGTAATTAAACAACCAAGTCGTAACCCATTCATTTCGGTGGACTCAGACCATTCGAATAGATATTACTCTGATCAGAGGTTGTACTAATTCCCACAAGTTGCACTCAGGGACAGCTTATGGCCAAATAAGCGCCTGAATTCCAAACCAAGCCTTTGCCATCACCTCATCGTCTAGCATTGCTTTAAGGATCCAGGCCAACATGTCACTGTTGACGTCTCTTATTGTAACAGATTTTACTCCGCAAGCGCACAGGAGATTCGCTGTAGCTTTTTCACTCAGAATATTCCGAGTATCATAAAAATCCACAAGGGAAGCAAGGGCTAATAGGTGGAATGATATGTTGGAACTTCAAACAGTACTATAACTTAGATAAACACCAGCTATTCTTACAACGGGGGTAAGATATAACCAGATAGTGTATGGTGGGAAGAGTAAACAGGGACCACAGTAGTAAACAACTAGGTAGATGCCTGGGAGGACAACGAATGAGATTAAGATATCCAAACTATATTCCTTAACTACTGCATAGGAGTTTCGCGGTTGAATTGAGTTAAACAAACACGAACCAGGATCTTGCGTCGTGCGAAATTCTAGACTACACCGAGGAGGCACGGGGGTAGATAGTTGGCCAACCGAACGGCAACTGGCTAATGCCTACGGGCTTACCGAACGACGGGGTCAGATTACAGAGGCTCCCTAATGCTATCACCAAGAGGGGGCTACCAACCAGATCTGCGTGGGTAAGATGGCATGCTAAACTAATGATCAAGTGAGAACTTTAGCACTAAAGTCCATCCTTGATCAGAGGCTTAGGACTGACTTAGCCTTAGATCAGAGCCTAAGGAAAGCCTATAGCACCGGCAAGTCTAGCAAGATTCAGATAACTCAAGAACAACACAAACCTAAGCCTTGGTCTAGTATGCAATAAGGTACACCACACTAGGCAAGTGTAAGAAATAAAGTAAAGTATAGCTAAAAGATAGATCAATAAAGTATATTATACTGAAGTAGCAAGAGTACAAAGATAGAAAGATACAAGAGCTTTACCAGACTCGAAGCTAACTCCGGAATCCCTGGGGCAAAGACTCAGACTCAACTCTAACTCTCAAGACTATCCTAGTGCTACTAATAGGACAATGGTGTGTTCCACTCAACTTCCACACTTTACAAGTGAGAGCTCGGGGGTATTTATAGCTACTAAGGGAGTGAGGGGTGTTATAGGGTTAGTATGGCGGTTGTGGAGGTGGTTACCAGGCCGGGCGGCCTGGTGGGAGGTCGGGTGGCCCCACCCTAGGCCGGGCAGCCTAGAGAACCATCGGATCCACCGCCTTTCTTCATCTTGTGGTCCATCTTCACTCCCCAAGTCGGTTGTGTGGCGGTTGGCGGTTAAAATGTGTGCTTTCTCCCAAGCCATTGGATCCCACTTGTGTTTCTTCCTTAGCCGCAGGATTGAAGTCCCACGGATTGCTGACTTCACCAATCCAAGTGCTGGATCGATGAGGTGGCAAGCCTTCCGGTACTTAGCTTGTTGGGTTCTCGCCTTGGCCCTTGGAATTGTGTTGACACGTCTTTAGTGTGCATGCAGGTCGAAGATGGGCTCATTTGGGCACATCCACAGGCTAGGCGGCCTGGGGAGAGGCTGGGCGGCCTGACTGGTCAGTGACCTTCCTGACTTAGCCATATTTGACATGTTTTCGGCTGATCTTGCACCTGCATAGCCATATTTGACATGTTTTCGGCTGATCTTGCACCTGCAATCAAATATTCAACATAACTAGTGGAACTATGTTGGTAGCAAGGGTTAGTCTACACTTTGATGTATTTTCCTTCATGTTCATGGATAGTTGATGGTCGTAGGTAGTGCAATAACGACCGCCAACACCCCCCAAGCTTAGACCTTTGCTCGTCCTCGAGTAAAGCCAAGATGGGTTATGGATCAGGAGTTGTTGCAAATATCAATGCCAAGAATAGAAGCTAAACATAACTAATACTCATGCTTTAGTCTCAAACCGTAGTGTATGCAATGATCGCTTTTTCCCATACCTGTGGTGCATCTTTTTGACTTACCATGTCTTGAGCGGTTGAGAGAAAGAATGACTTTGTTGTAGGCTTTGAGCTCAAAACATCTCTTTTTGGATTTCTATCTCAGGTGTTTTTGAAGATTTTTAAAATAAAATAAGTTTTCCCAGAGGTACTCTCGATCGCTCACAAGTGTATCCTCGCCATTAAGGCCAAGAGCACGGCCAAGAACTTTCTGTACTAAGGCTTATGTGGAGCTCAGGGTATGGAAGAACTTAGCTTACTTAGGTTGTTTATTTTGCAAAGCCAAAGATTGGACCAAAGAAATGTACTACATCAACTAATCTTGTTCATCATTGGAGCTTATTTGGTGGCTGGCTGGATGGAGCTCTTTATTTCCTTTCCTTTTCCTCCTTTTGTATGTTAGGTATGAATGTGGAGCCTTTTTGTATTTTCTCTCTTTTTGCCATGCTTGACTAGCATACTTTTCTTTTTCATACTTTTGCCATGCTTTGATTAGCATGCTTTTATTTTTCTCTTTTTGATGGCTCCACATCCTACCTCGTTTTGATTTGGAAGGAGTAAGGGAGAGGACATTTGCTTAGAGATAAAATAGGATGCACACCAGAGTGGATGAACGCATATGTGATGGTGGATTTTGCTCCAATGACTCAAAGGGTAGAGATGATTCCATTCTATGAGACTCAAAATTTGACAAAGCTCAAAACAACATTAAGTAGCTTAAACAAGCGGCTCAGATATATTCAGTGTATTTGGCTCTGGTAGGTGTTTAAAACCAATGGGAGAACTTTTATTTTTAGTTTTCAAAAAGAATAACCTGAGATGTTCATTTCACTAAGAAAATGTAGAGCTGACCTTATTACATAGTCATATCATTTCTCACAACAACTCAGACAAGTTTTGTGCAAAATGGTATCCACAAGGTAAAAGATCAGGTTCTCATGTTATACACACAAGCTCGAAATTAAGCTAAGCATAGTTTTCATAGACAACTAAGCAAGACATGATAGAGCAACTAATCATCATTTCCATATGAAGGTAATATATCAAAGTTGGGAGTTCATTTTATTGACACATATTTTTTCTTTTCTTTTCTTTTTTTTTAAGATAAGCAAAGCATAAAGGAACAAATAATTAAACATTATTATTGCTGACTTACTCTCAGGTAGGACGGGTGTTGCTGACGGACTGCTGCTGGAAGGACCGGTACTACTGCTACTGCCGTTGGGGGCTGATGCTGCAAAACAAGGACGGGAATCGGGGGGCCTTACTCTGTGATGGGACGTGAGGAAGCATGCTCATGTTGGTCTACCATCCCCCCCAAGCTTCGATGAAGCTAGGAGTTTTGGTAGTAATAGCGGTGGAAGTCCTGAGCATTGATGAAGCCGGCTTCCACCATTTCATTCAGGTTCTGGAGGTTCTCCGGAAGCCGTTGCTCCATTGTTTCGGTGCGTTGGTAGATGTCGTCCACCTGTTGGTACAGCCTCTAGTTATACTGGCCCATGTTCATCCCATCCATTGCGGAGTTGATGCCGGCCATGTTGTCGGTGTGGAATCGGGTTGATGCAGAGGGACCTTGGTTTCTACTGATGTGGTGCGACACACTCTCATCCCCATGGTACTGGGTACCATGGGATGGCTGGTATGAACTATTGTCACCACTGCTAGTAGGGTACCATCAGCTCGGGCTGGGCGTACTGATGGAGCCGTGATAGCTCTGAGCCAGCACGTGCAGATGGTGTGGCATTATGGTGTGCCTAGGATGAGCCTATTCCTGCTTCCTCTTGTTCTTCTCTTATGCATTCTTCCGCTCGGCGTCGTTGGCCTCTAGTCATGATGCCTCCAATGCTATGGTGTGGTGCTTCCGTGTTTAGCTGCATGGTTAGGCTACTAACTTTGTATAGGTCATACTGCGACGCTGGAAGCGGCAGTTAGAAATTATGCCCAAACCCAGTCATGACTAGATTCTCGCTCTCATCCTGTTTCATGAAGTGTGCCTAGATTAAGTGCTGCTCCCCAATCATGTGTGACGTGTCATTAGGAATGTACTCAATCTAGGTGTTCTCTAGGGTGCCCAGGTTGGATGCAATCCTGGTGACTAGTGATGTGATGTTAATGGGGTTGTTGGTCCTCAACATTTCCGTCCAATGACGGACTATGTCGATGATTGGGGCGTAGCGCTTCTTTCTACACATGGCATAGAGGCACTTAAGATCTTCGTTTGGTGCACAACGTACTTCACTACATGGGAAAACGACGAGCGAGACCCAGCGAGCTAGAAGTCTCAGAGTAGGGTTGTGGATTTTTGTGGTACTATGCTTCCCCCTCACGTACTCTCCGCAGATATCCATCCAAAAAGTTTTCATGCTATACCCCGCAGGCTCCTCAGCTAAAGAGTAGTTTGGATGGAAGCCTAGGAGAGTACTAAACCTCCTCGGGGTAACAAAATAATCAGTATTGAACAAACGGAAATTGATGGTGGTTGTACCTGAGCGCTTTTCCATGCGAAGAGTCATCAGGAACTCCAAAGTGAGAAGGACGGATCCTTCTTTTGTGATGTTTGCAAAGTCCAAAGGTCCCACATAGTCGAATGCCTGCGTGAGCGAGTCCAGCATACCTATAGAGACGAGAAAGAAAGCATCGAAGTACCTTGTCCATCCAAAGGTCTTGGTGGTGAGACATTGCAACTTCTGTGCCTCAGTGTCGTTCTGTATGGCGATGTCTTGGAGCATCAACAGTCGGCGCTGCGGTAGAGCGTGTGATGATGTTCCGTCGTCTTGTTCCTAGCCTCAAGCTTCACTGATGGACATCGTATCGGACACAGCACGTGTCCTTGAACTTCCACTCCGCGAATGAGAGCGCGAATGTTCATCCGATGAGGATGGAAAGTTGAGGTGCAGGCCCTTCCCTGTGTTGCTCAGGGCTCTCTTTGCCTTCCTAAAAAATGACGACATCTACAAAACAAATATGCAAGACAAAAGAATACCCGAAGGATAGAGTAGTTACAGATATTATCGTTAGGCATTAGCAGTCCAAAAGTTAGTCGTCCAGAGGTTAGTCGTCCTTGTGGGGCAGAACCTCCACAAACCGTTCAACGAACGAGAGTGTAGCACTTATTTTATTGGGCAGAATTTTTGTAAGTGCTGAAAATTAAACTAAGTGCTTAGACTAAGAGTGATTAGGGGGAGAAGGAGAAAGAGCTCACACTGCTTAGCGGTGCAAGGAGCTGAAGGGAGCATGCATGCATGAGTAGCAAGGGGCCGGGCGGCCTAAGCAGGGGGCCGAGCGGCTAGTGCTAGGAGCCGGAGCGGCCTAGGGGCATTGGCCGGTTGGTGCTTTGCAGACGGATGGGAAGCGAACGGTACAAAGACGAGGCCAGGCGGCCAGTGCCCTTGGCACCTTGCGATTAGTGCATTTGGCACTTGTGCATGCATGCACACCTGGGGCCGCCCGACCACAATTTTTTTTTTTTTGAAATATAAAGGATGAAAACAAACTTATGCATAAATCAAACATGCTGTGGTATAAAGGAAACTTAGAAACTTCAAATGCATAAAGGAAATTTAAACGCGCGGGAATAAAATATGCAGTGGAGATAATGCCAGTTTACCTCCTGGCGAGGGCAAGTCATACCTTTTACGTGGAGTCAGTGCTTGACGGAGACTTAGCGGCCGTCTGTGCTGCAACTTTTGCTCGCCATACCTTCTTGGTGGCCACAGCCTTTTGTTTCTGAGTTTTATTCTGGGTCCTTTTTGGCTTGGCTTTTGGCGCTTCTTCTTTCTTCCGCCACTCTTTGGGTGTGTTCATTGTTGTGGCAGTGACCTTTGTGACAGGAGTCTTGGCTCCTGCTTCCTTTGTTGGCAGCTTGGCCATTGAGGCACGTCTTTGTGACTTGGCTCTGCGATTGGCTTTGACCTTTTGAGCTTCTCTATCGAGTAGGATCTTCTCCATTGCTAGGATGAGAGAGTCCACTTTTGACTGACTTGGCGAGAGCTCGATCTTCTCAATGGGCGTCTCTCAGGGTGCCTGAAATTTGAGTTTAATTACATGTCGGCACTATTCTACCTTCGGCTTGAAGGCGAACGTCTCCCGTCTGCCGTTGATGTTGAGGTGGATTGTCCAGCTCCAATGTCAATAGTGGTCTTAGCGGTGCTTAAGAACGGTCGCCCAAGAATGAGCGGCGTTTTGCTATCAATCTCCATGTCGAGCACCACGAAATCCACCGGCACAATAAAGTTCCGGATTTTGACCGGAATGTCCTCAGTGATCCTGTAAGGGTAGCAAATTGCCTGATCCACTAGCTGCAGGCACATAGCAGTAGGGACAAGTGTAGCATGCGTGAGTTTATCAAATACTACCTTTGGCATGATGCTCACACTTACTCCAAGATCGCAGAGAGCTTGATCAAAGTGCTAGGTCCCGATTGAGCATGAGATGGTTGGATTCCCTAGATCCTTCTTCTTTTGTGGCGGCTAGTTGAGTATAGCAGCGCTACACTCTTCCGTGAGGTGCATGACTTCTGTGGATGGCAGTGGCTTTTTATTGTTGAGGATGTCCTTCAGGTACTTAGCGTACGTAGGCACCTGCATCACATCTAGCAATGAGATATTGACATATAATTTCTTTATTACCTCCACAAACTTGCCAAACTAGTCGTCGACAGAGGTCTTTTCATGCCTTTGCGGAAAAGGGACGGTGGTGTTGTAGAACTCGTGTGGTGCCGACTTTGGTGCTTCCTTAACTGGTTGTGATTCAGCCACTTGATCTTTCTTCTCTGGTTCGGCTTGCTTCTCTTGTTCCTTCCCTGCATTCCTAGGATGCGCGGGGTTTTGTGTAGACCTTCCACCCCTAGTTGTTATAGTATTGATATGCTCCTTCGGGGATGGCTCGGGCTGACCCGAGAGCTTACCCGAAGTTGGACTAGGCAAAGCGGCAGCAAGCTGAGCTATCTGAGTTTCTAACATTTTATTAAAACTCAGCTAGTTCTTCATGGCGCTATTAAGAGTTTCCATTTGAAGCGACAGGTTTTCTAGAATTCTATCATTCGCAAGAAATTTCTTACTTATGCTATCATTCACAGCTTTTTGATCGAAAGGATTTTTATTAAACTGCTGGGAACTGCCAGAAGACATACCTTGACCAGAGAATGGTAAGTGTGGTCGCGAGTTCCAACCTGGTTGAGGATGAGGCCCATTGTTGAAGCTATTGTTGTTGATGAAGTTTACATCTTCTGATCCATTTTCGAGGCAGTTGTTCCCCATATGGTCGGTATTCCCGCAATGCTCGCAAGTCATTCGAGAATCCAGTGCCTGGACCGGCACAGCTTCAGGAGCATCCTCCACCTTCTTTAGCAAGAGGTCCATCTTGGCAGCCAACATGTCGGTGCTGTCAATATGGTGGACTCCGCGGGGCTTATTGTTTGCCCTCTCTTGTCTCCATCCTTGGTTGCTTGCCATCTTCTCTATGAGATTGCGTGCGGCAGCAACACTCAAGGACAAAAAGGATCCTCCAGCGGCTGCATCGAGGTGTTATTACGCGGTCCAGTGCAGACCGTGGAAGAAGTTCTGGATGATCAGCCACTCTTCCGTACCGTGGTGGGGGTAGGAGGCAATGTACTGTTGAAGTCTTTCCCATGCCTCCGCCACCGTCTCATCAGTGAGCTGTTGGAAGCTCAAGATTTGGTTCCTCAGTGAGCTTGTCTTCCCCAAGGGGAAGTACTTTGCAAGGAAAGCATTTGAGCATTCCTCCCAAGTTGCCAAGTTTGCGCGGTTCAGATAGAACCACTGTTTTGCCTTCCTGATCAGTGAGAACGGAAAAAGGTGAAGTCAAACAGCATCGGCGGTTGCACCCTTGATGGTGAATGTACTGCATATCTCCAGGAATTGCTGGAGTTGGCTGTTTGCATCCTCCGATGCCAATCCACAGATAGGACTAGCTTGGACCATATGAATGACACCTGGCTTGAGCTCGAATCCTTCTCCAACTTGAACATCAGGCCCAGTGGGGATGTTGTTCCTGGATGGAACGGAAAAGTCACGGATGGCCTTCTCACGCACAGCCATTGTTGGTGTCGGTTGCTTTGTGCTTGTGGATCCAAACTCAAAGGATAATGGCACAGGCCTCTACCCGTGGATCGTGTTTTGACTGACTCTCCTTCTGAGCAGCAGCTCCAGATTGTTGTGAAAGTTTGCTGGTAGGTCAAAACCGGTCATACACCTCTCTGTCAACCCAACAATAAAGTAGACAGAGGCAAATGATCCCGCTAAGAAATAGCTGTATGTTATCAAGTTATAAGTACCTAGGTTCGAACAAATCAAACTTCTATTGCCAATTGCTTCCCTGGCAATGGCGCCAGAAAAGCTTGTTGACGTCACTTAGCGTAACAGATTTTACTCTGCAAGCACACGGAGATTCGCTGTAGCTTTTTCACTCAGAGTATTTCGAGTATCGTAAAAATCCATAGGGAAGAAAGGGCTAATAGGTGGAATGATATGTTGGAACTTCAAACAGTACTATAACTTAAATAAACACCAGCTATTCTTACAACGGGGTTAAGATATAACAAGATAGTGTATGGTGGGAAGAGTAAACAGGGACCAAAGCAGAAAAAAACTAGGTAGTTGCCTGGGAGGACAACGAGTGAGATTAAGATATCCAAACTATATTCCTTAAATACTGCATAGGAGTATTCGCGGTTGAACTGAGTTAAACAAACACGAACTAGGATCTTGCAGTTGAGCGAAATTCCAAACTACACCGAGGAGGCGTGGGGGTAGATAGTTGGCCAACCGAACGGCAACTGGCTAACACCTACGGGCTTTCCGAATGATGGGGTCAGATTAGAGAGGCTCCCTAATGCTGTCACCAAGAGGGGCTACCAACCAGATCTGCGTGGGTAAGATGGCACGCTAAACTAGTGATCAAGTGAGAACTTGATCACTAAAGTCCGTCCCTGATCAAAGGGTTAGGATTGACTTAGCCTTAGATCAGAGCCTAAGGAAAGCCTATAGCACCGGCAAGTCTAGCAAGATTCAGATAACTCAAGAACAACACAAACCTTAGCCTTGGTCTAGTATGCAATAAGGTACACCATACTAGGCAAGTGTAAGAAATAAAGTAAAGTATAGCTGAAAGATAGATCAATAAAGTATATTATACTGAAGTAGCAAGAGTACACAGATAGAAAGATACAAGAGCTTTACCAGACTCGAAGCTAACTCTGGAATCCCTGAGGCAAAGACTCAGAATCAACTCTAACTCCTAGGACTATCCTAGTGCTACTAACTAGACAATGGTGTGTTCAACTCAACTTCCACACTTTACAAGTGAGAGCTCGGGGGTATTTATAGCTACTAAGGGAGTGAGGGGTCTTATAGGGTCGGTATGGCAGTTGTGGAGGTAGTCACCAGGCCGAGCGGCCTGGTGGGAGGTCGGGCGACCCCACCCTAGGCCCAGCAGCCTGGTGGGAGGCCAGGCGGCCTAGAGAACCGTTGGATCCACCGCCTTTCTTCATCTTGTGGTCCATCTTCACTCCCCAAGTCAGTTGTATGGCGGTTGGCGGTTAAAATGTGTGCTTTCTCCCGAGCCATTGGATCCCACTTGTGTTTCTTCCTTAGCCGCAGGATTGAAGTCCCATGGATTGCTGAGTTCACCAATCCAAGTGCTGGATCGATGAGGTGGCAAGCCTTCCGGTACTTAGCATGTTGGGTTCGCACCTTGGGCCTTGGAATTGTGTTGACACGTCTTTAGTGTGCATGCAAGTGGAAGATTGGCTCATTTGGGCACATCCATAGGCCGGGCGGCCTGGGGGGAGGCCGAGCGGCCTAGCCCCTTGGTCAGTGACCTTCCTGACTTAGCCATATTTGACATGTTTTTGGCTGATTTTGCACCTGCAATCAAATATTTAACACAACTCATGGAACTATGTTAGTAGCAAGGGTTAGTCTACACTTTGATGTATTTTCCTTCATGTTCATGGATAGTTGATGGTCGTAGGTAATGCAATAACGACCGTAAACAGTCACTCCAGTACCCTGTGTTACACCCGTGACACAGAACCCCTTCCCTTCACACTTGTGCGCCAACATAGCTACCACTAGACTATCCATTCCGGCTCTGGCCTAGCCAATGCCTCATACAGAGTGAATGGTTGTACTAATAGAGTTAGGCAATATGAAAATTAATGTGGTCCTTACAGGGCACTAGGTAGAACCATCCCACCTTTCCATTGCTTGACGGTGTGAGCATCCACATACCCGGTCTTCTCCACGAAGTCCGCGACCTGGGGTAACCGCGAGTTGCTAAGTTACTTGTTTGAACCCTACCCTTTAAATGGTTGTTTCGGCTAGAAGCCTATTCCGACAAGGTCGGTTGCCGAGGTTCTTCCCCATTTTATTCCAAAACCACACCACATCCACTTTCCTTTACCCATCAAGTTCCACAACCATAATCTAACTCCACGTTAGGATTGTGATAGATATAATTAATTGAGCGATCCCACCTATGCGCACTAGATCTAGATAGGCTTAGGTGGCTATATCTTATTGGGCTACCTTAGCAAGCAAAACATGTAAGTTTCATTGCGATTGTCAGGCCAAGGATTGTGTTTGCAAAACATAGGAAATTTATGCATCAAGTGGAGATTCCAGTGGGCTTGCCTACTATTTTGTTGATACAGAAGATGCATTGGTCGCTAGTAATGAGGGTGCATCATCTGCCGAAAATGCTGGCGTACCATCATCTACCGAGCACGTTGGTATACCAACTGCTGGGCACGATGGTGTGCCATCCACTAGTGCATGCTAGTACAACATCTGCTGTAAGCGCCGGTTACTCCCTTCAAGCATCGCGAACGTTCTCGCGAGGAGCGTACCGATCAGAATCTCCGGTATAACCTACGCACATAAACAAGGAAGAACACACACATCGAGGTATAACATAAGCTCAACGCGATGAAAGGATGTCTGGGACGGGTAGAGATTATTTTGTGATTTGTTGGTGGCACTTACCAATGGTGTTGGTTCTGGGAAGTCATGAGGTGTGGCAGATTGGGCTGCAAGCTACCGGTTGTTGACGGCCATAATCTCATGATTCCAACCATCAATTATCCACCAAATGAAGCAAAACATATGAACAAAGTGGACTAACCCTTGCTACTAATGAGTTCCACAAGTTGTGTATGAATATTTGGTTGCAGGTATAAAAATACACGTGAAATGGATGAAAATATGCCAAAGATCAAAGATGGGCAACACTGGTAAAAATGCCATGGCCGCCTGGCGATGTGCCATGGCCGCTCGGCCATCTCCAAGGCAAGCTAGTGGCCGCTCGGCCATCCAGCAGGCCCAAGGGTGGCCGCTCGACCACCTCACCAGGGCAACATGGTCGCCCAGCCATGTGTCATGGCCGCTCGTCCACCCACTTGCCACGTCTTCGATCCTACATGCAAAAACACAATGATAAGCAAATCCAACCATAAAACCAAGCATCAAATGCATCCAAGGGCCGAAAGACCATCAACACATGGATCGATGACATCAGCAATCCTAGGGAAGTGCCATGCAACGAATCCGAGAGGAACACGTGGCCGCCCGGTCACATTCCTTGGCTACCCGGCCACCCTTTGAACATATTCAACATGTGCAACAATCGATTCAACCGCCAATCGATGTGCGGAAGCAAGATCAGCCACGGGATTGTGATACTCCATATCTTAACTATGCTTTGAGAGCATTTAGTCATGTCATCATGTGCATAATTTTAAAAAAAATTTGGGAGTTCAACATTTAATATTCTCAAATCGAATTTTAGTTCAGATTCTTTCAAATTTTGGTTTTGTCCAAGGTCAAAAGTGCAAAGTGGTAGTTAAAATATGCCCTTTCATTTTTGTATTTGGACCTAAGTGAAATTCTGCTTTTATATGGGGTCAAAATTGCAAAAGTGTTTGGGAAAAAAAAGAAAGAAGAAAGAAAAAAAAGGGGCAGCGGGCCGCGTGCCACATGCCCGCCCAGCAGGGCGGTCGGGCTGCGCTGGCCGCGCCCACGCGCGCCACCTGGGCGGCCCGCTGCCACGCAGGCTGACAGGCGGGCCCCACACAGCCTCCTTCCTCCTCCAGCCGGGGAGCGAGGGGAGTGACCTCTCACTCGCCGTGCCGCCTCCTCGCCTTAGCCGACCGCCGCCGAAGCTCCGCTCCACCGCCCTCATCCCTGCCCTCGTCTCACCGCCACCGCTGCGCCGTCGCATAGCCCCCACCGTCGTGCGCCCTCTTCCGCCGCCGCCGCTCACTGTCGTCCGCCATTTCCACCGCACCTTCGCGCCGCCGGAGGGTGAGGTCTCGCGTTCCCCGTCACTATCTTCCTCCTCCACCTATCCTCGCCGAGGATTAGGCCGGCCCGAGCTCGGTTCGAGCTCGGTGCCCCCCTATGGCACCAGCGACCATGGCCGCCGTGTGTCCGCGTTCCCCCACGCGCACAGGCCCCTCCGGGCTCCCAGCCACACGCACGAGGTCCGGGGCGGCCTTGCGCGCCTCGCACGGGCGTCCTCCGACGCCGGTCCGGCCTAGCACCACCGCGCGGTGTGGCCGCCAGCGCCGTCGTGGACCTCGTGCACGCGGTGTGTCGCGCGTGCCCGCGCCCGCGCCCGCGCGTGCCCGCGCCCGCGCCCGCGCGTGCCCGCGCCCGCGCGTGCCCGCGCCCGCGCGCTGGCTTGGGCCGCGCCACCGAGCGAAGCTCGAGTGGACCGAGCCGGGTGGGCCAGAGAGAAGGAAATGGGGGAGCATGCCGCTTGTTGGGCCGGTGGGCCAAGAAGAGAGAAAAAGGGAGTGGGCCGGCCTGGCTTCTTTATTTTTTTTTCCAACAATTTTTATTTCCTTCCTTTTGAATTGGTTAAATTAAATTTTAAATTTTTAAAAGAGTTGTTTAGTATTGTTTTATATTAATTAGCTCAATAATTCCTTTTGGTAATTATAAATTGTTTTTCAAAATTAATAATTATTTATAAATATTAAATAATATCTTGTTTTATTTGGAAAATGTTTATTAATTCCTAGTAATTAATTTTGAGCTTTTAAATTACGGTAAAAATATTGTTTAATTATTTAAAAAGTTGGGGAAAGTAAATAAAACTTGAAGAGGAGGCTTGGATTCATATTCCGGGCCTCACCTCTTCTTTTAGAAAACTCGTTGATTACTTCTTTTACAGGTTGATCATCCTTGTACTTTCAAACTCCTGCATGTCATTCATACTAGGCACGTTGGTTCTGTTCTTATCTTTCCAGTTGAAGAGTCTTCCGAAGGCATTCCGATGTGACACCCCGAAGCTGAGCCTCCTGGACCGTCAGGTGTCTACTACCCTAATCCCCGAAGCGATTTCAAGACTCTGAGACCTTTTCTAAGGCAAGCCCCGGTGCATTACTTATTTTCTTTAAGTCCTTTAAATAAGAATGGGTTATGCTTGTGCATTAGAGTCAGGAGTTGGTTGAAACTCTAGAGCATGATTACCCAATGTCCTGCATGAAGATCCTATACGCAATAAATGGCTTAGGTGGCATAAGCCTAGAACGGAAATTCTTTTATTAAAGTTAATTGGGTAAGAATGAGAAGGATGTTAATAATTTGACAGGCATGCGGCGGGATCAGTTTCGCTTTCGTATATTGCATATTGTGATTATTGCCATGGACCCTGATCCTGCCTGTGTCGCATAAGGCCATCCGATGTGTGGCCTGGTTGGGCCGAACGCGCCTCATTCACTTGCTGTCCTTAGCGGGCTCCGGTAAACCTCTCGTCCTGTTGTACCTAAGCGCGGAACTAGACGAGACCAACTGGAAGGAGGAGGTTGGGCGGGTGTCGAAGGACTGACACCCGGGTTCGGCGAGGATGGTTCCGGCTAGGTGGCATTGGATGTTGGGTTGTCGTATGTGGGGTCATTGTACACACATATGACGAGTGTCTGAGTATCCCTATCGAGAGGTGGAAAATCGATTCGAATCGTCTGTGGCTTGCCGATTGCAAGCTGCCTGATCGCGACCAACATCGTAGTAACAAAATTTATCCTGTTGATAAAGAATGGTTTGGCAAAGTGTTTGCTCTTGTTTGTTAGTAGAATAAGTATAACTTAGTCTGGTTAGGCAATAACAAAAAAGAAAACCAATTCTAAGAGCTAAGGATTCACTGTTAGGCCTGCCGCAGTGTGAGTTGACCTAACCACCCTGGCTATAGGCTAGAAAGTCGGGTTTAGACCCAGTGGTCGGGTAAGTCTTGCTGAGTAACTAGTACTCAGGCTTCTTTGCTTATGTTTTTCTCAGGTGCTGAACACTTGCTGCAAGTTGGAGCTTTCTTCTATCGCTCCCCAGGTCTTCCTTTTGGGGTGAGCGGCATCATTGGGCAGGATGCAAGCTTCCCTCCTTGCAGTCATTTTGAATAAAAGATTGTACTAATCAATCGTTTGGTTGTAATAGTTTATTTCTTTTAAGCTATGTATGAGATGTAAGATATTGTAATCTGTGGACTCCGTCGAGAGTCGACACATGAGCTCGATCCAGATGGGAAGGCCAAGTCAGGATACCTATATCCTGAAGGACTACCGAGGTTAGTCCGGATCTGGTGTTTAAGCACTAAATCCGGGTTAATCTGGGCGGTTCTGCCACAGGGATCACCAAAGTCGGTGAATCCAATGGCCACCCAGCCATGTGGACCACCCATCAATGGCCGCTTGGCCACCGACTTGGCCACACGGCCACTAACCTACCCCGCAAACCGACTTTGGCCACCTGCAAATACCCCCTCACTCATTGGACTATAAATAGACCGTGGGTGCTCATTTGGAAAGGTGTGGAGTTGAGTTCAAGTTTTATATTAGAGTTCTACATTCTTCCTTTAGTAGTTATGATAGTCCTGGGAGTTAAAGTTGAGTCGAGTTTTGCCTCAGTCTCCGGAGTTATCTTCGAGTCTGTGGTAAAGCTTTATATCTTTTGGATTCAGATTATCTTCAATATAATTTCAGTTATATTTTACTCTAAGTTCTATCTCCTGCGAGTGTGGTGTACCTTTCTTTGCACACTTGTTGGGCTTAGATTGTGTCTATTTTGGTTATTCAAATCTCGCTATTCTTGCCGGTGCTATAACTCAACCTAGACTTAGACGCTAGGCTCTGGCTAGACCCCCTCCTTTGATCAAGGAAGGTCTATCGTTGTTCAAGCTTCACTTGAACATATTTATGGTGTGCCATCCTCTCCACACAGATTTGCTTGGTAGCCCCACTCGGTGATAGCGTGTGGTGTGCGTGTGCATCCCAGGCCCGTCGTTCGGGAGGCCCGTAGGTGTTACCTAGACTCTCTTTCAGGACCAACTATCTACCCCCTGGTACCCTTGAGACTCTAGAATTTCGCTCGACGTAGGACCCTGACTTGTTTATTTGAGTTCCCTTAGTTAGTCACGGATAACCTTCACAACCGAATAGAAATAGGGTTTGGTGACTTTATCTCACTCAGTCCTCCCAGGCAACTATACCTTTCTACGGATATCTTTGATAGACTTACCCTGCCACCATACACCTGTTATCATCATGTTTACCCCTACTTAGCTACTAGTTGGTACAATTTATCCAAGTCTACAATTTATTCGACTTGAGTATATTCAATTACACTCTCTAGCATGCCGCTTCCCTATGGAAATTTATGATACTCGGAAAACTCTGGGTGAAAGGCTACAGCTATTTCCACGCGCTTGTGGATTAAAATCTGTTTATGCTAAGAGACGCCAACAAGCTTTTCTGGCGCCGTTGCCGGGGAAGCAATAGACAGAGAGATAATTGATATCTCACTTCGAACCCTGTACACTTGATAAATTTACCGCTAGTTTTTAGCAGGCTCACTTTGCTCGGTTGTTTTGTTGTGGTTGTAACAGAGAGGTATATGACCGTTTCGACCTAATGAAAAACTACCACAATAATCCAGAGTCACTGCTCAGGAGAGTCCGTCACAAGATGATCCAAGGGGAGTGATAGGTACTGAGGGATCTAGAACGAAGCACTTCAAGCACTACTCCAAGCAACACACTTATGACCGAAAAGACCATTCGTGAGTTCTCCATCCCCTTGAGCAACAATATCCCTATGGGACCTGAGGTTCAAGTGGGAGAGAACTTTGAGCTCTAGCTAGGAGTAATCCACATGGTTCAAGCCATCCCATTCTGTGGACAGGCTATGGAGGATGCTAGCAGTCACTTGCAGCAGTTTCTGGAAATCTGCAGCACGTTCACCAGTGAAAGGGGCATCAGCCGACGCCGTCAAACTTTGTCTCTTTTCATTTTCTCTTGTTGGGAACGCAAAACAGTGGTTCTACCTCAACCGTGCAACACTCGTAACTTGGAACGCATGTTCCAATGCCTTTCTCACAAAGTACTTCCCGCTGGGGAAGATATCGAGCTTCCAACAGCTCATTGATGAAACAGCGGTGGAGGCTTAGGAAAGACTTCAAGAGTACATCGCAGCCTGCCCCCACCATGGAATGCAAGAGTGGCTGATTATCCATAGTTTCTTCCATGGACTTCACCGCTCAGCACAAGAACATCTGGATGCAGCTACTGGAGGATCCTTCCTGTCCTTGAGTATCACTGCGGCCAAGGAGCTAATTGAAAAGATGGCCACTATCAGGGATGAAGAGAAGAGAGGTCAAGTACCAGATCCCGTGGCGTCCATTAGATCGAGAGCATTGACATGCTTGCCGCAAAGATGGACCTCTTGTTGAAAAAGCTTGACGCCCCACCAGAAACTGCACAAGTCCATGCCCTTGATGCTCGTATGACTTGTTGTGAGAAACATGACCCTAAAAGGTAGAGGTTATGGTGATTAATGACAACTTAATCATTTTACTAATGAGTTCATGACATGAAGTGTTTACATTATATATGGTGCTCATTGGTTGAACAAAAGAGGCTCCTAATTTCAATTCTTATGAAGGATGGCTTTGTAATGGATAATCTAGCGTGAAGATCTAGTTTCAATAGCTCTAAGTGCCGCAAAGTTGAACGAAGGACACGTAGGGATTTTATTTTTCTAGTTTATAGACAGCCGTACTATCAAGAGGGGGTCGAGGTGAGTAGCTTGAAAAACCCCTTTCAATTAGTTCTACTAAATCTTGTGTGCATCTTAGTCCTAAAGCTCATCCACTTAACATGTGCTCTAACTCACTCGCCTGTTTTGAATCAAACCAAAGAAACTCCCTCAAACTCTTCTCCCTTTTGAAACAGTTCAAAACAGCGTTTTAGTGTGCTTGCTCGCTACGTCGAGCACAGATCTACATGTGTCCTATAAGGACCGAGTTGAGTTATATCTCACTCGCTCTGTATGAGGCATTGGTTAGGCCTGAGACGGAATGGATAATCTAGTAGCTACCGTGTTGGCACACAAGGGGCTAGGGAAGGGGTTAGGTGTCATGGGAGTACCGCGGGCTACTGGGGTGACTCAGTTGATCGAATCCCTAAAGCACTGCTAGACCATGAAGTAGGCAAAGGATTGGTTTGGAATTCGGGCATTTACGACGGTAAATTATCGTTGAGTCCAACTTGCGGGTCATAGTACAATATCTGATTAGAGTATGAATCTATTTCAATAGTTAGTGTCTGCTGCTATGGATGGGTTACAGTGTGGTTTCACAATTATGTTTTTACAAAAGCGTGCAGTGGTTGGAACTCAAAGGATTTTTGGTACGACAGTGGATGCCGGGTGCTCCTAGGGTACAACCTAGTAGCACTGTGAAAAATTGTTGGCTGGAATGGCATGTGCCACGATGGTAAACCTCTTTGGTAAAAACTCTATTTTAGAAAGAATAAAACTTGACAACTATCTCGAACCTTACATACAAATTATTTTCTGCAAATACTCCTGAGCTCCAGATACAACTTGCACGTAGTGTTAGTCTTCCCCCAAGTCCTTCTGAAGGAAAGTGGGTGTTGACGGTCATTATTTTATGATTTCAACCATCAACTATCCTTGCAATGAAGCAAAGCATGCGAATTTATTGGACTAACCTTTACTACTAACGAGTACCATGAGTCTAGTACAAATATTTGAGTGCATGTATAAAATATCCATGAAAATGAGGTAAAACGGCAAGAAAATGGACTACAGCAGCCAACGGGCACTAGGGCATGGCCGGACAGCCATGGCCTTGGCCGCCTAGCCAACTCCAGTGGCCGCCCAGCCACCTAGCAGCAGTCCAGGTGCA
The DNA here is from genome assembly GCA_030272315.1 of Paspalum vaginatum. NCBI lineage: Eukaryota > Viridiplantae > Streptophyta > Magnoliopsida > Poales > Poaceae > Paspalum > Paspalum vaginatum. The sequence continues at coordinate 23,347,080 of CM059013.1, forward strand.
CCAACATGGCCGCCCGACCATGTGACCAAGCCCAAACGTCTCCACTCCGACCCTGCATGCAAGAACAATGCGATGTATGAACTCAAGTGTGGACCAAATTTCCAACACGACAAGCATATGAAAGCCACCATGTCATCAATCCATCACATGAATTGATAAAATCAGCAATCCAAGTGACTTCATCCAATGGCCAAGGAAGAAACATACTCCAAATCCAATGATCCACGGAGAAACACACCGGAATAACTGTCAACCGCCATCTAGATGGCATGCAGGACATTTGATCACCAAAGTTAGTAAATCCTATGGTCGCCTAGCCATGGTGATGGCCACCCGGCCACCCTTTGGACCCGTTTTGCACGTGTATCAACTAATTTAACCTCCAACCGACTCGGGGTAGCAATCTCAGCTAAGGATGTGCCAAAGGCGGTGGATCCTATGGCTGCCCAGCCATAGAGGTGGCCGTCCGACTACCGACCTATGTCACCTACAAATACTCTTTTACTTAGTTGGATTATAAATAGACCCCGGAGCATATTTGTAAATGTTCGGAGAAGTTGAGAGAGCATCGAGATTCAGAGTCAGCTTTTCCTCAGTTCTCGCCGCGCCACCTCCTCACCTCGGCCCCCCGCACCGCCCGGCGAGATCCGTCTGCGCAGCCGGAGGCTGCCCTACCCGGCTGTGCCTAGATCCGCCGCGCCGGCGACAGGACCAGGCGGCGTCGGGCGTCCGGCCGGCCAGGCTGCCAGGCACAGCTCGTGGCCTCGCCCCTGATGCGCGCCCCCGCTGGTTGTCCCGCCCCGACACACGATGCCGCCGGCCTCCACGCCCCGGAGCACGCCGCTGCCGGCCTCCCGCCCCGGGCCTCGCGTCCCCGACCTTGTCCACCGACGCCTCTGCCCGGGCCACAGCGCATCCCCACGGCGGCCTCCGGCCGCAGTCCCGGCCGCCGCCTACCTCCGCCTCCCCCCTCCCGATCCACAGCGCGGACGCTACTCCGTCTCCCATCGCATGGATCTCAGGACTCGTTGTTGGCTCTCTGCGCAGATGTCGGCGGCGGAGGCAAAGGCGGCGGTGGTGCTGGAGTCCGTGCTGCGCAAGCTCAAGAGGGAGGAGCAGTGGGCCGCAGACAAGAAGAAGAAGGCGCTCGCCGATAGGAAGAAGGTGCTCGAGAGCTTTGGTGCTTGTCTGTTCGTGCTTGAGCTTTGGGGGCCGGTTGTCTGCGTTTATTTATTTCACCTTTGTTTCACACTATATATTTTGCTTCTTCATTCATCTGCTACCTTCAGATTTCCCTTTTGCAATGCAACTTCCCTGCTCCATTCTACAGCATATATAGCACGTACCATTATTAGACCCTTGCTAGTTATGCCTATCAGTTCTGAATGAATGACAAACTATTGTGCTTTGTACGTGTATAGGGCTAATGGGCTGTCAGCATTATTACAGCAGGATATGTATAGGGGCAAGAGAGCTGCTTCACTCAGGGCCAAGGTCCGGGTTGCCAAGAACGGCTGTTAAGATCCTTGTCAAGAAAAAGGTTCAGAAGCATAGACTGGTTGAACTGGTGAAATAAATAGAGACTCTGTCTGTGCTATATACTGTGAGTGATAGATTTTTCCGTTTCACAATCACACCCTTTCCTTCTATTTGTCTGTCACAGATTAGGCGGGAAATATGTACGATGAAGTTGATACAGCATCCCAATGTTCGCCTCTATGAGGTGAAGCCTAATAAACTTTAAACATACAGATACTTCTTTTTTGTTGGCATCATCACGTTTCCTGCATTATAATGCATGCACAACCAGGTCTGAAGTTTATAATCATTTGGATTATTTTTTTGTTCCTTTTTCTTTTGGTCAAAAACAGGTGATGGGAAGCAAAACAAGGATTTACATTGTTCTGGAGTTCGTTATGGGTGGAGACCTCCATGATATTGTTGTAAGTGCTACTGTTCCATTGCTTCCTCATATCTGACCAGATATGTTCTTTTCTCTGCTTTTCTAGCCTAGTAAAGCTTACATGTACAATCATTGACATCTCCCTGCCTTTTATTATAAACTATGACGGTTTAGTTATTCATTGTCCAAATTCACAATCAGGCCACGGGTGGAAGGTTGAAGGAGGATGAAGCACGCACATACTTTCAGCAGTTGATAAATGTTGTAGATTATTGCAATAGTAGGGGCGTATACCACATAGACCTGAAAGTGCAGGCAGTGTTCATCCTTGATTCTGTTCTTGATCTAGCAAAATAGTATGGAGTTAACACGTCAGTGTTTCTTGCTGTATGCCAGCTAGAGAATTTGTTGCTTGATGCTGCTGGAAACCTCAAAATTTCAGATTTCGGGCTAAGTGCTATATTTACACCAGTCTAGAAATACTCCAATGCTAACAGAATGCATGGAGGCAAAATGCTGCTAAGTTTAGTTTGACATATCATTCAGCTTACAAATACTTTCATGCTTGACCAAACCATTCACTATAATGCAATCACTATTCCATGCTTTCACTGTAATACCTAATACTTTCATGCTTGACCAAACCATTCACTATAATGCAATCACTATTCCATGCTTTCACTGTAATACCTAATACTTTCATGCTTGACCAAACATTCTTGACCATATCCATAATTATTCCTTAATTTCAAAGACTGGAGACTGATTATAATGCAATCACTATTTCATGCTTGACCAAACCATTTACTGTACTTTATTTAGTTTGACATATCATTCAGCTTACATAATACTTTTATTTTCAGTAAGGGCTGGGCTGTAACAGCTTACATAATTCTTCATTTGTTATGTTCTTTTTGCTTGTTAAGCTAGTGATGGTTGATGAGGATGCAAACCAGTCTTACTCTTGTCAGGATGCAATTATATGAAGATGTACAAAGTTTCTATGATTTTTCTGAAATTTTATGTGCTATTATTTTTCTAGGCGACTTATTTATTTTTTAGTTAAAAATCATTAATTTTCGGCAGCTAATATGGGCCGCCAAAAATTAGTGGATTATTTTCGGCGGCAAAAGTGGGCCGCCGAAAATTAAACTATTCGAGGCTAATTTTTGGCGGCTGCTTAAAACCGCCGAAAATAAGCTAATTTTCGGTGTTTTTTCGCTGAAAATTAGCTTATTTTCGTCGTTTCATTTTCAGCGCCCGAAACCGGCGGGAAAGTTCTTATTTTCAGCGGTTTTTGGCCGCCGAAAGTGAGCTGGATTCATTTAGTTTTGGCTTAGGCTGTGGTTACTTGGTTATTTAAGGCTTCTTATTCATGGCGGTGCATAATCCAACATGTATGCTAGGCTGTATGCTAGGCTCTGGTTAGGTTCTCTCCTCTGATTAAGGACGATATATTGTTATTTATAGCTAGTGTGCTTTTCTATCCACGCAGATTTGCTTAGTAGCCCCACTTGGTGACAGCGTGTGGTGTGCTTGTGTATTCCAGGCCCATCGTTTGGGAGACCCGTAGGCGTTAGCTAGGTTCTCTTTCGGTGGCCAACTATCTATCCCCCAGCTCGATGGCTGCTAGAATTTCGCTCCACGTGAGACCCTGACTCGTTTACTTGAATTCCCTTAGTTAGCAACAATATAGTCTTTGTAGCTGAATAGAATAGAGTTTGGGAACTTTATCTCTGTTGCGCAGAAAACCAGTGGTGCGAGGCCTCCGGGGTGAAGACACACTATGAGCCAGAGATCGCGCTGCTGCACTCGTCTCCCTGTCGTGCAGCTCCGATCGGCTCTGAGCAGAGTCAATGTGGTTGGCTGTGGTGGTGCGGGCATGCCACTTGGCTTCACCTTGTAGCCAGAAAGGTTGGATGGATGTGACAGTTGGCTCTGTTTCTCTCCGTAAAGTGTACACAATAGATATAAATGTTAAATTTCTGTCGGATTGCTCGGATCGGCAACCATAAGAGATCATGTACTCCGGTCGGCATGCGTGTAGATGCTCGACAGTTGATGAAATGTTAGTGAAGCATTTGTGATAGCCAAAGCCATATCCGTAAGTAAAGTAAACGTAAAACCTATCTAAAAGCATGGTATAAAAGATCCGCATAGCCAGATTGGCTTCTAACCAGGACCTCCAAAGAAGTCCATCCAGATAAACACATACAAATTACGACATGTATAGACAGGGTGCTCGCGGCGCACTGGTCTATCAGCATGTCGCGTGCGTACACTGCGGCAGCATGTCGTGGATTGTAACAAGTGATTAAGTAGCATAAAACGAGGTATATAGCGCAAAACGAGGTATATAACGATCGATCTATTACATGACGCATAGGTACATGGACAGATCGATAAGCATGCAAGGATAAAGATGAGTCTCGCGTCAAGCCTTGCTTGACACGAGATCCATCGAGATAAACAATGGATCTCATGCTGAGCTAAGCTCGACACGAGGTTCATTGGGATCACTAGCAAACTGTGCCATAAAAATGCTTCAGTACACAGTTCGCCGTATGGCTCATGCCATAATGTCCTAGCGGATCTAAGAACCATTAGAGCAGCATCACGATTACCTTTGAAAAACCCTAATTGCTCAGAGGTGGTGATGCGCCGAGAGAGATTAGAGACACGAGTTGCTGGGAACGTAGATCGTCAATTTTATTATTTGGGTATGGGTACATATTTATAGTCCCGAGACTTGGACGCCAAGTCCGACTCTAGCTAAAAAAACCCTACTTTACTTGGACTAACCTTAAATTTACCAAAAATAGAAGATACATGGCCCACAGGCCTTAGAATTGCCTCTTCTCTGGATGATCATATGTGGCTCATCAGTCGATATCTTAGCCCGTGGATCGGCCCATTTGGCTGATCTAGCCCAAATAGCAATCGGCTAGATTTTGAGAATAACACATGCCCTTGAGTTTTGGCAATAATAATTATTCCAAAACTCAAGAAAATGTGAAGACGGGGAGCCACACAGTTCCGTAATTCCAATCACGTCCTTCTGCATGTTTTTCTCGAAAACCAGTTCCTGGCACCTCTTCATCTACCCTATCAAATAGTATTTAATCATCGCCTCGACTGTGGCTGTATTCTCCACCTTCCTCCTTACCTCCATCTGCAAGAAAACCCCAATTTCTTCAAGAAACCATCGCCGATGGAATCCTTTGTAGGAAGCAGTGCCACTCCTCCGCCGAAATCGCCCTCTCTGCCATTGCCACCTCCTTTTTCGGAGGTGCCACCAGGCCTTGCCCCTCTTGTGGCTCCAAAGCTGGAGATGGTGCTGCTGACCTGAGGTAGCCAATGCGGAGGAGGAGGAGCCCCTCACTGACGTCGACAAGTCTTAGCTGACCATTTGGGGCCAGACATCCCAGACCCCCTACCGGGGGTAAACCTTGGGGTGGCTGAGGACCCTAAAGATGCAATGGCGTCTCCGCCGTGGAATGCACTTCCACCATCGCCACCACCAGAGCTTCCTTCCGACCACGAAGACAATGGCGATTGGGATTTCGAAGCCTCGGACTCTGACACCTCGAGTGATGCTACCAGCGGCCGCTTCGACACCATCCTCGACTACTCCTCTTCTTCAAGCGTTCGTCATGCCCTGGTTCTAGACGTGCTGGCGAAGAAGCGGAAGGAGCCTCCTTCCCCGTTATCTCAAATGGTGTTGTGCCCTCGCCATCAGTGAAGGAGCAGCAGTAGGATAATCATCCCTAGTGGGATGCCTTATTAGTCATTAAGGCTCCAATAGCTGTGGTGCTGGCTTCCAAGGGGATTAGCCCCTTGTTTACCTTTTGCTAAATGCTTTATCTTGTAAAAACATCCAGCAATGAATGAAATACCAATCATATTTCAATCTCCTTCTTTATGCTGGTCATGAGCTGATCTAATACCATGGCATCAGATCTGTCCTATATTTTCCATCGTTGCTACCCTGTTTGTAGACCGGCCAACAGCCTTGTTATCACCAAAATTTGGCCGATTGGTGTTTGGGCCGAGTTGGCTAAACAGAGCGGATCTGCGGGTCGAGAAGATCGGCTTATGGGCTGAGTTTGGTTGCCAAAGAAAGAGGCGATTCTGAGAGGCCTGTGGGCCATGCATCTTTTATTTCTTGTTTTAGTCAAATTAGAAGTTAGCCTAGTTAAAGTTAGGGTTTTGCTAGTTAGAATCGGACTTGACGTCCAAGTCTCCGGACTATAAATATGTACCCATACCTACGTAATAAAATCGACGACATTACGCTTCCTACAGCTCGTGTCTCCAACTTCTCTTGGCGCATCGCCACTCCTAACAACTAGGGTTTTTCAAGGTAATCGTCATGCTGCTCTAATGGTTCTTAGATCTGTTAGGGTACTACGGTGTGAGCCACATGGTGAACCGTGTACTGAAGCGATTTTGATGGCACGGCTCACTAGTTATCCCGATGAATCTCGTGTCAAGCCTAGCTTGTCATGGGATCCTTTAGTTACCTCGGTGAATCTTGCGATGAGCTTCGCTTGGCGCGAGATCCATCTTTACCTTTGCATGTTCATCGATTTGTTTATGCACCTACGCTTCATGCAGTAGATTAATCTTCATGTAGCTCGTTCTACGGTACCTAATCGCTTGTTACAATCCACGACATGCCGCTGCAGCGTGTGCACGCGACCTGCCGATAGATCAACGTAGTTCGAGCACCCTAGCTATACATGTCATAATTTGTATATGTCTAGTTAGATGGACTTCTTTGGAGATCCTGGTTAAAAGCCGATTTGATTATGCAGACCTATTATATCATGTTTTTAGTTAGGGCTTTTTTATATTGGAACGTGGTTTTGGCTTTTCACTCTGATTATTCATGCCCAATGGAACACCCGATGCTTTCGCATCGGCCGGCTAGAGTACAGGACATCTTGTGTTTCTCCGATCCTAGCGATCCGGTAAGAATTTAACGTTTAGATCTATTGCGTACGCTTTACAGGGAGAACAGAAGCCAATTCCCATGACCAACTCACCTTCCTGGCTGCAAGGTTAAGCCAGGTGGCACACCCGCACCACCACACACAACCAAGATCGGCTCCCCCACTGTGAGTCGATCGGAGCCGCACGACAGGGAGACGAGTGCAGCAGTACCACGATCCCTAGCTCCCATGTGCTCTGCGTCCAAACCACACCGTCTGCCGGTATTTGAGCGCAACAAGCCTTAAGTTCGGGCCCACTTGTCTGAAATTTCGGCCGATGTCCCATCGGCTCGTCTTTGGAGAATCGACATCGAAGCTGAACTTTGAACTTGTCACCGTTTACCGCACGTATCGCCTTAGCTCACCCTACTAGTTACTCCTTTTGCATAGCTTCTCCTTTAGACTCTAAGCATGGTGGATATGATGAGCTCAGCAATGGCAGAATAACTGCCCCAAAAGATTTTCGGCCTGAAGGTATTCACTGCGGCCCTTATCCTTTTTGTGGGAAAAGATATTTCTCGCATTATTCACGCTCTTATTTTTCTTCTTGTGAATGCGTAATCGAACAATTTTTTGATTCCTAAGTCCTCAACCTCAAAATCTTTCAGCTTAGATCCTCAATCTTTTAAACCTCCAATAGATTTGATCTCTACTGAAACCAAACGGATCCCTTTTCTAGTTCGAAATCCAGATCCAGAACGCTGGACTGACCAACTTAGGGCTTGGCCGATCCCCATGGAAGAATGAATGAATTAGTACAGATGGGTAGCCAAGTATCACGAGTCCTCTATCTGGCAGAATATAGGGATAGCCGATCCACTTTTGTTGACTGTGTCTCCCATAAAGAAGCACGAGAACCTTCTGAGTGCAGTTAGTTACTTCTGGTCTGATTCGCTGAACTGCTTCTTGTTTTGTCAAGGTCCCATGACTCCCACCTTGATGGATGTAACTATGATCTTGGGCTTAGATATTAGCTTGCCTTGTCCTTCTCCTTTCTCTCTGGAAGAATTTAGGCACAAAATAGTCGACAAGGCCACCACAAAAAATTGGAGTCAGTACATCGATTACCACAATAAATGCTCGGGGGTGGTTGGCCATAAAGAGCATACAACTTTTCTGAATCTTTGGTTAGACCACTTTCTCTTCTGTGGCCCCTCTCTTACTCCAACTTAAAAATTATTTGAATCTAGCCGATGCTCTTGCCAATAGCCAATTGTTCGCTTTAGGAAAATTGTTCCTTGGCATTCTGTATCGACATCTTTCTCTGAACACCACCAGGTTGCTAAACAATGAACGTATAAAATCGGGTGGTCCTTGGTGGTTCCTACAGCTCTGGTGCCAATTGTACTTTTCAGCAGCATGTCTCGGATTTTGCTGACCTGCAGGAAGCATCCTTCCCAGACCCCTCAGGCAAACTCATCCGATGTACTCCTTTTGGTCAAGCCTTATATCGTCTTCCAGGTAGTAAACCTAATGAAGTAGAGATGGCTAGATGGTTCAAATTGTTTTACCATGAGAATACTGCAGCCACCTTCAATGCCTATTCTAAATCAGAGAACATTGAAAACCCTCCCTCTTTTAGATTAGACAATTTTGTCGATGATGAGGAAACTCGGCAGAAATATGCTACCATGATTTGTCCTTGCCTGCTTCCTATGAGCATGAGTACTAGTAACAAGTTACCAAACATGGCTACGAATGCTACCAACCTAGTCATAGTTGCTTGCTAGTTTGGTCTAAATCAGACCTCTCCTTATTTTGTCATACAAGAAAGTTCTCGGTTCGAGCCGATCTTACCGAACGGCTCCTGACTTTCCATGCATATGCCCTCTTTACTAAGTTCTCCCTACCAATTCCGTGCGATATGGAGTTCACATATATAGCAGAACGTTTTAATACCTGGTGGGATAGCTAGAAGATACATCTGTTTCGTGGACCAAGCATCGAGCTCCGCTGTATCGACTTCTCCTACAAGCCTTTGCCAGAAGATTAATTTGTCTTTGCTGTAGTTGCATTGATTCTCAACGCATCCTTCGTCACCTTAGCATCTTTTCTTGATGTAGTGTGAAGAAAGACCCGTGCCAGTCAATGATTCAGGAGAAGTGTTTCGCTATTCGCCTATGGCTCCCACTCCTTTGTACCAAAATTTAGCACCACCCCTTGACAAGGTGTTGCTTTCTAGTGGTCATTCAAAGCACAAGCGTGATGACGTGAAACCATCACCGGCCAAAAGACCCCGCTACGAGAAAACCAGAAATTCGAAAGTTCGTTCTCGCACGCCTTCGGTTTTTGACCATACCGAATTATCTGTAAGTGTTCCGGCAATAATTGTCTTTTCCTTTTGCTAGTAGAGGTATCTGAACACATATGCCTTTTTTGCTATAGTCAGGAGAGTCGACCAATAGGAGCAATGCTTCATCACTTCGACGAAAGCAAACACCGGAACCATCTATGGTCAACCTCTCTTCTAATGGTAGTGATGCTTCTCACCAAAGAGCTGATTCTGCACCCCATGTTCACCATCATGCTGATGAAGGGTCTTCCCTTAATACTGAGCTAAGCCCATCGCTCTTTCCACATCGATTAGATCTTTTCAAAAAGAACTCGCCATTCTTTTGCAGTCTCTCAACTTGTCAGTGCTGCTGAATTTTGATCCTTCCACGTTGAATCTTGACTTGGAACAAGAGCAAGAGAGACCTTCATCACCACCAAAGTCTGTATCAGCCGATGTAACCGCTCGACTTCAAGAGATGGCGAAGCTACTAGGAGACCTGGTTGTGCAATTGGTCAAAGACAGTGAAGTTCGTTGTGCAACATTGGAACCAATAGCGGATCAACTACCTGCTGACCTGAGGCAGGGTGCTTCGCCCAGTGGCGTATATTGGTTTCTTTAGTGGGGAAGTAGAAATAGCCGCGGCGCGTATTATGTCTCGCGAAGCTCAAGTTCCCCTAATGAAAGAGGTTGCTGACAAATGCACAGTCTTAAATCAGCAGAAGGCTGCACTAGATGATGACATAGCTTCTTCAGATCTATCTTTGAAGCTCAAAGATCAACAGAAATCGAGGAAAGAAGTTGCCGATGAAATTCAACGACTTCAACAAAGACTTTCAACCATCGATGATAACGTCAAAACTATCTCGTCTGAACTAAAAAGGATCATGCCAACAAACAGAGGCTGAAAGAAGATTTGTCGTCAGGTCTTGCCAAGCTTCGACGGTCAACTGCTCGTGTAATACCTGACACAAATGAGTCTGATAGAGCGATCGTTTCTTCTGTTGACTCAATCCGTCTGAATGCCATTACAGCCATCCATATCTTCAGTAGTTAGTTGAGAACACTTCAAGACTAATCATGTTTGGTCTATATGTTGAACCTGACCCTCCTGCATGATGGTAGTAATTGTTGACGGTCGTTATTGCACTACCTACGACCATCAACTATCTATGAACATGAAGCAAAATACATCAAAGTGTAGACTAACCCATGCTACTAACATAGTTCCACAAGTTGTGTTGAATATTTGATTGCAGGTGCAAGACCAGCCGAAAACATGTCAAATATGGCTAAGTCAGGAAGCTCACTGACCAAGGGGCCAGGCCGCCCGGCGTGTGATTGTGCCCAAATGAGCCCATCTTCGACCTGCATGCACAATAAAGATGTGTCAACACAATTCCAAGGCCCAAGCCGAGAACCCAACATGTTTAGTACCAGAAGGCTTGCCACCTCATCGATCCAGCACTTGGATTGGTGAACTCAGCAATCCATGGGACTTCAATCCTACGGTTAAGGATTAAACACAAGTGGGATCCAATGGCTTGGGAGAAAGCACACATTTTAACCGCCAACCGCCATACAACCGACTTCGGGAGTGAAGATGGACCACAAGATGAAGAAAGGCAGGTGGATCCAACAGGTTCTCTAGGCCGCCCGGCCTGGGGTGGGGCCGCTCGGCCTCTTACCAGGCCGCTCGGCCTGGTAACTGCCTCCACAACCACCATACAGACCCTATAAGACCCCTCACTCCCTTAGTAGCTATAAATACCCCCTAGCTCTCACTTGTAAAGGGTGGAAGTTGAGTGGAACACACCATTGTCTATTTAGTAGCACTATGATAGTCCTAGGAATTAGAGTTGAGTCTGAGTCTTTGCCTCAGGGACTACTTGAGTTAGCTTCGAGTCTGGTAAAGCACTTGTATCTTTCTATCTTTGTACTCTTGCTACTTCAGTATAATATACTTTATTGATTTATCTTTCAGCTATACTTTACTTTATTTCTTACACTTGCCTAGTGTGGTGTACCTTATTGCATACTAGACCAAGGCTTATGTTTGTGTTGTTCTTGAGTTATCTGAATCTTGCTAGACTTACCGGTGCTATAGACTTTACTTTGGCTTTGATCTAAGGCTAAGTCAATTCTAACCCTCTGATCAAGGATGGACTTTAGTGATCAAGTTCTCACTTGATCACTAGTTTTCTGTGCCATCTTACCCATGCAGATCTGGTCGGTAGCCCCTCTTGGGGACAACATTCGGGAGCCTCTGTAATCCGACCCCGTCGTTCGGTAAGCCTGTAGGTATTAGCCAGTAGTCATTCGGTTGGCCAACTATCTACCCTCGTGCCTACTCGGTATAGTCTGGAATTTCGCTCAACGTAAGATCCTAGTTTGTGTTTGGTTAACTCAGTTCAACCGCGAATACTCCTCTGCAGTAGTTAAGGAATAGAGTTTGGATATCTTAATCTCACTCGTTGTCCTCCCAGGCAACTACCTAGTTGTTTACTGCTTTGGTCACTGTTTACTCTTCCCACCATACACTACCTTGTTATATCTTATACCCGTTGTAAGAATAGTTGGTGTTTATCTATGTTATAGTACTGTTTGAAGTTTGAACATATCATTCCACCTATTAGCCCTTGCTTTCCTGTGGATTTTTACGATACTCGGAATACTCTGAGTGAAAAAGCTACAGCGAATCTCCGTGCGCTTACGGACTCAAATTTGTTATGCTAAGAGACATCAACAAGCTTTTTCTGGCGCCGTTGCCAGCGAAGCAATTGGCAATAGAAGTTTGATTTGTTCAAACCTAGGTACTTATAACTTGATAACATACCGCTATTTCTTAGCGGGATCATTTGCCTCTGTCTACTTTATTGTTGGGTGACAGAGAGGTGTATGACCGGTTTCGACCTATCGGCAAACTTTCACAACAATCCAGAGTCGCTGCTCAGAATGTGAGCCCGTCAAAAGACAATCCACGGGCAGAGGCCTATGACATTATTATTTGAGTTTGGATCCACAAGCACAAAGCAACCGACACCAACAATGGCTGTGTCTGAGAAGACCATCCGTGACTTTTCCGTGCCATCCAGCAACAACATCCCCACTGGGTCTGATGTGCAAGTTGGAGAAGGATTCGAGCTCAAGCCTGGTATCATTCATATGGTCCAATCTAGTCCATTCTGCGGATTGGCGTCGGAGGATGCAAATAGGCATCTTCAGCAATTCCTAGAGATATGCACTACATTTACCATCAAAGGTGCAACCGCCGATGCTGTTCGACTTCGCCTTTTCCTGTTCTCACTGATCGGAAAGGCAAAACAGTGGTTCTATCTAAACCGTGCAAACTTGGCAACTTGGGAGGCATGCTCAAATGCTTTCCTTGCAAAGTACTTCCCCTTGGGGAAGACAAGCTCACTGAGGAACCGAATCTCGAGCTTCCAACAGCTCACTGATGAGACGGTGGCGGAGGCATGGGAAAAACTTCAAGAGTACATCGCCGCCTGCCCCCACCACGGTATGGAAGAGTGGCTGATCATCCGAAACTTCTTCCACGGTCTGCACCGGATCGCGCAATAACACCTCGATGTAGCCGCTAGAGGATCCTGTCTCTCGTTGAGTGTTGCTGCCGCACGCACTCTCATAGAGAAGATGGCAAGCAACCAAGGATGGAGACATGAGAGGGCGAACAATAAGCCCCGCGGAGTCCACCATATTGACAGCACTGGCATTTTGGCTGCCAAGATGGACCTCTTGCTAAAGAAGCTAGAGGATGCTCCTGAAGCTGTGCCGGTCCAGGCACTGGATTCTCGAATGACTTGCGAGCATTACGGAAATGCTGGCCATACGGGGAACAGCTGCCCCGGAAATGGATCGGAAGACGTAAACTTCATCAACAACAATAGCTTCAACAACGGGCCTCATCCTCAACCAGGTTGGAATACGCGACCACACTTACCATTCTCTAGTCAAGGTACGTCTTCTGTCAGTTCCTAGCAGTTTAATAAAAATCTTTTCGATCAACAAGCTATGAACGATATCATAAGTTAGAAATTCCTTGCGAATGATAGAATTCTAGAAAACCTATCGCTTCAAATGGAAACTCTTAATAGCGCCACGAAGAACCAGCTGAGTTTTAATAAAATGTTAGAAACTCAGATAGCTCACCTTGCTGCCGCTTTGCCTAGTCTAACTTCGGGTAAGCTCCCAGGTCATCCTGAGCCACCCCCGAAGGATCATATCAATGCTGTAACAACTAGGGGTGGAAGGTCTACACAAGACCCCCCACATCCTAGGAATGCTGAGAGGGAACAGGAGAAGCCAGCCGAACCAGAGAAGGAAGATCAAGTGGCTGAACCACAACCGGTTAAGAAAGCACCAAAGTCGGCTCCACACGAGTTCTACGACACCACCGTGCTCCCTTTCCCTTAGAGGCAGAAAAAGACCTCCGCCGATGTCCAGTTTGGCAAGTTTGTGGAGGTAATAAAGAAATAATATGTCAATATCCCATTGATAGATGCGATGCAGGTATCTACGTATGCGAAGTACCTGAAGGACATCCTCAACAACAAAAAGCCACTGCCGTCCACTGAAGTCATGCACCTCATGGAAGGGTGTAGCGCTGCTATACTCAACCAGCCGCCCCAGAAGAAGGATCCAGGGAACCCTACCATCTCATGCTCAATCAGGACCTAGCACTTTGATCAAGCTCTCTGCGATCTAGGAGCAAGTGTGAGCGTCATTCCAAAGGTAGTCTTTGATAAACTCACGCATGCTACACTTGTCCCTACTGCTATGTGCTTGCAGCTAGCGGATCAGTCGATTCGCTACCCCGATGGGATCGCTGAGGACATTCCGGTGAAAATCCAGAACATTATTGTCACGGTGGATTTCGTGGTGCTCGACATGGAGATTGATAGCAAAACGCTGCTCATCCTTGGGCGACCGTTCTTAAGCACCGCTGAGGCCACTATTGACGTTGGAGCTGGACAAGTCCACCTTGTTGACGGCACTTAAGTATGGCAAACCTTATACTGCAAGCGACAGTATCGTGTGTAGCTTTTCCCTAGGATGAGTATCATGGGTTTTGTCAATCCAGGAAATTAACTAATTGAGAGCCAATTAACAAGGGTTTAAGGAAAAACAAATATATTATAAGCTACCTAATCTATCTCTAATCTATGTCTAATCTACCTCTAATTTACGTCAGAGTTAGATGATAAGCAATTAGAACATCCGAATAGGAGGAACTAAATAGAGTCTAATCAAGCTCTAATTGGATCCAAAACAAGCATGATAGGAACAACCAAAAGATTAGAGCATTCGAGATAACTAGCAGCTCAAGGCAGATATAAGCATGATCAAGCCTGCTCCTCATAGCACAATTAAACCAAGGTCATTAACCAAACCCCCTCAATCGAGCTTAACCTTTCCCTCCAACCACTTGTCATATAAGTCAGGGTAATCAACGAGAAGCTCTCATAAGGCATACACTTACGCATAGTCTAATAACATAATAAACATAACTAGACTTCTAATTACCATGATCACAAGAACTAGCTACGCAACCATATCATTAGTAAGCAAGATCAAAGACCAAGATCGCTAGAAGAACACACCCTTAAGAACATGATCTAATTAACATGCATCTAGACCTAAAGTTAATTGGAGCTAGAACAAGCATAATTAGAACAAGAACATGATAATTAGACAAGATCAATGCTTCATTAATAAATTGTAACATACTTACAACCATGGCCATAGATCTTGATGATACAATTAGACCTCTGGAGCTAGGTAATTAGAGGGCCATGCAAGGCCTCTAATCACCTCTAGGAACTAGAAGAACCTCTAATCCCTAGCCTAGAACTCAACCCTCAACTCTCCTCTGGTGCATGTCCCTCTTCTCTACATCTTCTCGCCGTGATAATGAATTGGATGCCCGACCTCGGGGCCCAAGCTCGCTATTTATACCCTGGGGAAGGTGCTGTAAAAAGGAAATCGCGAACCGACGTAAAAAGACCCTGGGTCGGCCGACTTAGAGGGGTAGGGTCGGCCGTCCCCTTGCCTTTTTAGCTCCTCTCGTGCTCATCTTTTCCGACGTCGATTGTTGCTTGACTGGATGAATAAATGGCCACTGCATGTGGGCCCTAGGTCTCTGGAATCTGCGGTATAAGTCGGTTTGTGCCAAATCTTCCATGTTGGAGCACATCTTCATGATTTTCGGAGATCCTTTGGCAAAACGCTTCCACATATTTCCTTATAATGTTGAATCAAAGCATATCCCCGAAGATCTCCTCCAAAAGCTTCAAGAAGGGGGTGGCTTGGCCAACCTAGGGGGGCTAGGGTCGGCCGACCCAAGCTATTTTGAGGGCTTTTGGGCTTCATCTTTCTCCGAGCTCTTCTTCTCTCGAGGTGGATCAATTGTGAATATGCAAAAATAGGCCTTAAAACCTGCAAAAATCAAATATAGTGCAATTCCAAAACAATATTGCAAAATCCACAATTATCGGTGATAAATGTTAGTGAAAGACATAGTTGATGCTCATATTTAATGAAAAACCATGTAAAATGATGTAATTATTTTGTCAATATAGAGCGTTAACAACACCCCCACTCTTAAACCTTGTTTGTCCTCAAGTAAGTCAAGAATCAGCGTTGCCCTACATTAACTTTTTCAAACCTTAATCTTAATCAATCAAACTAACATGCTCTCTCAAAATTTTAGTGTGAACCAGCAAATCATGAAATAAAAGATATTCAACTAAGCTCAGCCCACAACAAAAAGAATTAGCAAGAGTTCAAATTTATCAATGACATATCTCCTCATTTTATGTTTTTGAAAAAGATAATCATACATTTAGAGATAAATTCTTGCAAAGCCAAAAGAACACACTTAACTCTTCAGTCTCTCAATATCTAAATGCTATTCAATAAATATATAATAGAAGGTGGAAGCTTATCTGGAACTTGGTATGAATCCTAATCAAAATTTATTCTTAAAATATTGTCAAACCAAGAAAGAAATCTGCTGGTTTTACTGAGACTTGTCAAAAAGGTCATGGAATAAAATAATGTTGAGAGGAAAAGGATAGAACACACACAATTAGAAGAGTGGACATGTGCAAGTGTCAATGGATGATCTCAAGGCACAAATGAAGTCCTTGCTATCGGATTGCACATGGTTGGAAAATTTCTGAAGTATTTATAAACAGGATATCCCTCACTATTACTTAAAACAACAAGAGATTATTGAGGAGCTTTCTCTTTTTCTCTCTCTTTTTTCTCTCTTTTTTTATTTATATGGCGACCACATGGTCTTTTTCCTTTTTCCTTTTTCTTTTTTTTGCTTTTGCCTCCTCAAAAATCTCTCTCTATATAAAAAATCACATAATGTATACACATTTTTTTAACATGGCAGCTCTCCATCCTCACTTTTGAATAATACTCACCCTCGCCGTTGAATATATATCTCTAAAACAATTAACTTAGAGGATAAAGCTGTCTAATAAAATAATTTTTTAACCTTTTTATACTCCAGAAATAAAAAAATAGATTGTGGTCAAGGAGGATACACAAGAAGATAATCTTGGTTTAAGGATGGATATCCAGCGAAGTTTGTAATCTCTCCAATGTAGAGAGACAATGCATGGATAGAAAGGCTACCAAAGAATAGATACGCAAAGGAATGACCAACTTCTAAGTCTCATACTACCATAGATCACAGTCTTGATTCAACTCATTTGAACAACAAATCTGATAAATCTAAGGTTTAAAAATATATGGCTACGGTAGGAATGACTATTGCAAGATAATCTCATAAAGTTGATCATGTCATTTATAAGCAATAAAAATAAACAAGGAGATGATTATGATAAAGATTAAACCTTGCAAAAATTAAATCATATGGGTCTTTATGAACAATCATAATCAATCACAAATTTGCTGGCTAGTTCAATTAAACATGTATTATGAGAGCCTACTAATTTGACTAATCAAAATCAATGCATGATAAAGATAAAGCGGCAACTTTCATCATTTTCTTTAAAGCATTGTTATCATTAATTAATTAAGCATAGATCATGGTTATAGCATTAATCACACTATAAATCTAAACTAACACACTAAAAACAAGAGAAAAACAAAGGGAACACCAAATTGATAGATATAGCTAATAATTGCAGAATTCAAAATGAAAAAAACAAGATGTTAGAAAAATGTTACCGAATATTCCTTCAATTTCCTTGTCATTAAATAATTTCCTGCAAAACAATTCAAGTGCACGTACTACTCTCGAGGTAACGGTCGAGAGTAGAATCAATTTACCCTAATCCAAAAATATTCCCAATGACTTTTAACTTGTGGCCTAGTTTATCTTAATAAAAGAAAAACAAAAACCTAATAGGTGTATACAAGTGTAAGTGTGTAATTATGCAAGAGATAAGCATATAAACAAAGACAATGATCAAATCAAATTCTAAACACCATGTTTACAACATGATTGCTAAGTCTCCCCATAGCCATAAAGATTAATAAACCAAAGTTAAAACACCATGTTTTCTCAAGGTTATTAACTTATAATAGCACAAGAAATACAAAGCACACTGCAAAGCTTACAAACTAATCAAATGAAATTATGGATAACTAGCAAGGTTAATTAACTTCATCATCATGATCAACAGTTTAATCTAAGTACCATGCTTACACAAAATTGCTAAGGAAAAACGCTGATCAAGCATTTAACATAAACATGAAAGCACATATCATGAAGTTAATTAATCAACCAAGTCAATTAAAATGCAAATATACAATCTAATCTAAATGTAACAGGGTGGTTTATGCAAAATGCAAGGCGGAAAACATAATTTAAGGTGATGTGATGGTGATTATCTAAAACAAAAGTTAGACTAAGTTAACTAGCCACAAGCTAAAGATTCAAAGGGTGGTGTCATGCTTCCTATTTCTCTATTAAAAGACTCAAACTCTTAACACTAAAAAGACACAACGGGTTGCCTCCCGAAAAGCGCTTTATTTAAAGTTATAGATCTAGACTTATCACTTACCTCCGTTAAAGTGAAGTCATGGTCCATGGAGTAAGAATCCAAAGTATCCATGCAGCTTGATAACTTGATTGTGCAGCTTCATCGTGTCTTGATCATAGCATCAGCTGTGTGCACAATCCTCTACTTGTGTGTTCATGTGCCAATGTCTTTGAAGCTCCTTGCAATTGAACTTGATCATGTAAATCCCATGGAATCATTGCCCAAGTTTTTTTCATTGTTGTTGTCATCATCTTCCTCAAGTAGACATCACCATTGTTGCTGCCGCCTTCTTCCTCATGGTATATCTTATTAGTTTCAAATAGAACATACCTCAAACAATAGATCCATTGGATAGCCTCTGAAATTATCTTTCCAACGAGCACTTATGCGTTAAAATCCGACTCCGTATGAAGGAGTTATGCCCTTTTTAGTCAGGCACGGCGTTTTGTCCAGACATCAATTCAGCTCGCGCAGCCTTCCATGATTTGCACATTGCTCCTTGTAGGAATATCCAAATTGAGTGATTCTTGTTGCGTTGGAAAGAGAACTTCATGGCCTTTCCAAATATAAAAAATTATTCTGTCTTTTCCTTCTGAGGTCAAGCTCCATATTGGTGATATCTTCAGCTTCCTATTTTCAGCTCTCCGATGTTGACAATCTTCAACATTTTGGACTTGGGTCTTTGTGGAAATTGTCTGAGTTGATCTTTGTTGATTTTGAAGCTTCAATTCTTTCCTTATCTTGATTCAATCCACTCACTCTTCAATTTGAAACTCAATCAAACTTTTGCAAATTCTGATGATTGTCTTCAAATCCTTCCATCAATCATCATGAATTTGTCTTGTACTCTTTCACCACATTGATCTCATTGTTTCAAATGAAGTGTGAATTTCTCTGCATGGTTAGCTCATAGTGCACACAATATAATATAATAGTATCATGGCATCGATTAGAGATAAATGTAGAGTCACATAGTTGATTGGGGTTTAAACAAACATTTGATTCAAGAATTAAAGACAACTATAATTCAAATTGAAATACTTAGCAAAGCACTAAGACATATATAATTCATAGATAAACTTGATTCATAAAATCAAACATGGGATAAACAAGATGATGGTTTCCTAATGATTTTCGCCAAATTAGAGAGATGATTTTGAAATAAATAAAATAAAAGTGGGTTTAGATAAAATTCTAAAAAGGGATTTTTTTAGAGAGACCAAATGTTTTGAAATTTTAAATTTTCAAAGATAATATTGTGCACATATAATTAGTCTTGAGAAACATGCACATGTTCATATTTAAAATTTTAAAAGCAATTTGCACAAAAAAAATTAAACCTGGACCGAACCACTCAAAGGTGGATTTGGTGGTCAGTCCCCTCTACTTTTACACAAACCATGGCTCTCAAATTTTTTATATAAACACAAAGTTAACATGCTAATATGTACTAGGTGAATAAAAGTTTAACAAAAAGCTAAAACAAAACAAAAAAAGGGATAGGATCACAATCAACCAAACAACATCTTAATGATCAATATGAAACAACTCTAATCGAATTCAAACAATCTTTAATTACATTTATGATTCAAACGAGAATTACCTTAATCCTGAAGAAGTGAAGTTCAAATCTCATCATTGACTCCATGGTGGCTTCATCTTCTTACTTGGAATACCATGATTTCAAGCACCATCAAGTCTCGGAGAGGAATGCTTCTTGTATTTCTCGAAATTCAGCCTTCCTTGTTCTGCACCTTTAGCATTTCGACCATAACTTCCTCATCTAAAATCCAAATAATGCAAATTTGGACTCTATCTTGTAGATCTTGAAGATATATACAACTTTGGTATTTAGACTTTCTTCATTTGACGTCATTAAGGTCTTCGAATCGGTCACACAAGGTGTTGCTGTCCTGAATTCCAAGGGTATCTCGAGATTAGGTTGGAGCTTGGATTGGTCTTGAGATAAACCTTTCGTATCTTCATGTTCCTTGTACTCAAGCAATCCTTAGCTTTCGAAACCTTCTCGGCTAATCATCTTTGCCTCCATTATCTGTAGCTTAGAACAAACAAGCTTCAAAGAACATTACTCTTAAAAACTTAATTGACACAACAGACATACCTTTAACATCATAGTTACTCCTTCGTGATAGCTGTAGAAAAACTCAATAACGGATCGTAGGCCACTAAAAGCGTTAGCACCTACTATTAAAGAGCTAGGTTGGAAAAGATATATATTTCTTTATTGGATTGAGGTCTATTTTTCCTGTAATGTTAGTCAAAGAAATATATATATATACAAGAGAGATATATTTACATAATGATTAAACTAATAAAAGAGCTAAATTTATTCTAATCAAAACTAATAGTATCTAATTATAAAAATATATGCAAGAAAATAAAGTAAATAAAATAAAATAAAACAAAATAAACTAAAAGGCAAAAATTAAAAATAAAAGGCTAAATTATGAAAAGACAAAATAATATATACATAAACTCAAGTTAATTAAGACTTGACTAATTAGTTCTTCGGCAGCGGCGCCAGAAAAGCTTGTTGACGGCACTTAAGCACGGCAAACCTTATACTGCAAGCAACAGTATCGTGTGTAGTTTTTCCCCAGAATGAGTATCATGGATTTTGTCAATCCAGGAAATTAACTAATTGAGAGCTAATTAATAAGAGTCTAAGGTAAAACAAAGATATTAGAAGCTATCTAATCTATCTCTAATCTACGTCTAATCTATCTCTAATCTATGTCTAATCTACCTCTAATTTACGTCAGAGTTAGATGATAAGCAACTAGAACATAATTAGAACTTCCAAATAGGAGGAACTAAACAGAGTCTAATCAAGCTCTAATTGGATCCAAAACAAGCATGATAGGAACAACCAAAAGATTAGAGCATTTGAGATAACTAGCAGCTCAAGGCAGATATAAGCATGATCAAGCTTGCTCCTCATAGCATAATTAAACCAAGGTCATTAACCAAACCCCCTCAATCGAGCTTAACCTTTCCCTCCAACCATTTGTCATATAAGTCAGGGTAATCGACAAGAAGCTCTCATAAGGCATACACTTACGCATAGTCTAATAACATAATAAACATAACTAGACTTCTAATTACCATGATCACAAGAACTAGCTACGCAACCATATCATTAGTAAGCAAGATCAAAGACCAAGATTGCTAGAAGAACATACCCTTAAGAACATGATCTAATTAACATGCATCTAGACCTAAAGTTAATTAGAGCTAGAACAAGCATAATTAGAACAAGAAGATGATAATTAGACAAGATCAATGCTTCATTAATAAATTGTAACATACTTACAACCATGGCCATAGATCTTGATGATACAATTAGACCTCTGGAGCTAGGTAATTAGAGAGCCATGCAAGGCCTCTAATCACCTCTAGGAACTAGAAGAACCTCTAATCCCTAGCCTAGAACTCGACCCTCAACTCTTCTCTGGTGGATATCCCTCTTCTCTACATCTTCTCGCCTTGATAATGAATCGGATGCCTGACCTCGGGGCCCAGCCTCCCTATTTATACCCTGCGGAAGGTGCTGTAAAAAGGAAATCGCGAACTGACGTAAAAAGACCCTGGGTCGGACGACTTAGGGGGGTAGGGTCGGCCGTCCCCTTGCCTTTTTGGCTCCTCTCGTGCTCATCTTTTCCGACGTCGGTTGTTGCTTGATTTGATGAATAAATGGAAACTGCATGTGGGCCCTAGGTCTCTGGAATCTTCGGTATAAGTCGGTTTGTGCCAAATCTTCCATGTTTGAGCATATCTTTAGGATTTCCTGAGATCCTTTGGCAAAACGCTTCCACATCTTTCCTTATAATGTTGAATCAAAGCATATCCCCAAAGATCTCCTCCAGAAGCTTTAAGAAGGTGGTGGCTCGGCCAACCTAGGGGGGCTAGGGTCAGCCGACCCAAGCTATTTTGAGGGCTTTTGGGCTTCATCTTTCTCCGGGCTCTTCTTCTCTCGAGGTGGATCAATTGTGAATATGCAAAAATAGGCCTTAAAACCTGCACAAATCAAGTATAGTGCAATTCCAAAACAATATTGCAAAATCCACAATTATCGGTGATAAATGTTAGTGAAAGACATAGTTGATGCTCATATTTAATGAAAAACCCTGTAAAATGATGCAATTATTTCGTCAATGTAGAGCGTCAACACACCTCAACATTAACGGCAGATGGGAGACGTTCGCCTTCAAGCCGAAGGTAGAATAGTGCCGACAAGTAAAGACATTTAAACTCAAAGGTCAGGCACCCCGGGAGGTGCCCAGAGAGAAGATCGAGCTCTCGCCAAGTCAGTTGAAAGTGGACGATCTCATCCTAGCAATAGTGAAGATCCTGCTAGATGGAGAAGCACGAAAGCTCAAAGCCGATCGCAGAGCCGAGTCACAAAGATGTGCCTCAATGGCCAACCGCCGACAAAGGAAGCAGGAGGCAAGACTCCTGGCACGAAGGTCGCTGCCACAACAACGAACACACCCAAGGAGTGGTGGAAGAAAGAAGAAGAAGCACCAAAAGCCAAGCCAGAAAAGACACAAGATAAAACTAAAAAAACAAAAGGCTGTGGCAACCAAGAAAGTATGGCGAGCAAAAGTTATAGCACAGACGGCCGCTAAGTCCCCGTCAAGCACTGACTCTAAGTAAAAGGTATGACTTGCCCTCGCCAGAAGGTAAACTGGCATTATCCTTCGCTACATATTTAATTCCCGCGTAGTTATTTTTCGTTATACAATTGCATGTTTAAATTTAAAAGTCTTGCATTAGTTTAAATTTTCCTTTGCACAAGTTATTTATTTTCATATCCTATATTTCAAAAAAAAGGGAGGCCGCCTGGCCCACCTAGGGTCGGCTGACCCCCCTTGCTCCCTCTGCGCGCTGCACCACGCCGCTCGGCCCCTGCCAAGGCCACCAGGCCCCCTGGTGCCCTCTGTCCCCTCTAATTCCATGCATGCATGAAGTGCCAAAGGCACTAATCGCAAGATGCCAAGGGCACTGGCCGCCCGGCTATTGGCGGCTCTTAGCCTACCGGATTTTACTCTGCAAGCGCACGGAGACCGCTGTAGCCTTTCACCCGGGAGTATTCCAAGGTATCGTATTTATCCACAGGGAAGCATTGAGATAGAGATATCAAACTATCATTCATCCAGCTGTTGCTACTCATTCTTGTCAACCGATTGCTAAGAACGATTGACACCAAGCACCATAAGATACAAGCCAAGCACCGTTGGCCAGAAAACAGCTAAAGCTAGGAGGACAACGAGACAGGGACTGAGGTATGGTCTTCTATCTCTGCTAGCATACAAGAGCTATCCGTGCTAAGGGTTAAAAGGATCTCAACAAAGTTACGAACATTCGTCGAGCGAAATTCCAGCACCCTCGAGGGGTCAGGTGATAGATAGTTGACACCCGAAAGAGGACCAGACTATCACCTACGGGCCTCCCGAACGAACGGACCTGGACTACACAAGCACACCACATGCTGTCACCGAGTGGGGCTACCAAGCAAATCTGCGTGGAGAGGATGTCACGCTACAAATGTGAACAACAATAGTTCATCCTTGGCCAAACGAGAGAAACTAACCAGAGCCTAGCGTATAGGTTGGATTGTAACACCGGCAAGCATAACAATGATCAATCAATTCTAGTTTAGCACAACTCAGGCCTCGAAATGGTGGACCAAAAGGAAAATGCAACTACACCACTCGAGTTACTAACAAAGACGAAGTTAAAGTGCATAAAGTAGAAAGAAAAAGTACTTGCACTTGTTAATAATAGGAAAGTAGTGCTCAAGATAAGCAAATGAAATACATTACCGAATACTTTCGATTAACTCCGATGCAGCAGACCTTCTCTAACTCCTAACTAAACACTATTTTCAGAGTGGAAGCACCTCTCGTGGGGCGCCTCCTAGAGAGAGGGAAAGAGAGTTCACATGGTGAATGGTACAAGTGAGAATGAGGGGGGTGCCTCTCTATTTATAGTGGAAGGGGTGCCTTAGAGAGGTGGAGATGCCCCCTTGATCCTAGGGAACATTCCCTTCTTGCTTGCATGTGAAGGAAGCTTGCATGCATGGCTGCTTAGGAGTGAAGGAATGTTGCATGCAAATGACAAGTAGGGCCGGGCGGCCTGCATGCAGGGTCGGGTGGCCATGTAGTTGGTCGGCCGACCTGCATGTGGGGCCGGGCGGCCTCCCAACTTGGTCGGATGGCCCTTGGATCCACCGCCTTCACTTCATCAACGGTCTAGATGCACTTCCCAAGGTCAGTGACTGTTGTACATGTTTTGCACGTGCCGGGCGGCCGAGGAGGTTGGTCGGCCGACCATTGTGTTTCCTGCCCCGCTGTCCGATTAACCGTCTTAGTGTTAGACGTTGAGGATTGAACGGTGTCAGATTGATGATGTCACTAATCCATTGTATCCTTGCATGTAGGTGACGTGGCAGTGCTTGGGCTAAGGTTGAAGGGCCAGGCTGCCTGCATGCAGGGTCGGGCGGCCATGTAGTTGGTCGGCCGACCTACATGTGGGGCCGGGTGGCCAAGTAGTTGGCCAGCCGACCTGCATGTGGGGCCAGCCAACCATGGCCCTGAGCCCTGGCCTTTTGTCCAGTTTCTCCTTGCTCCATATGATGTATATTTTGGTGGAATTCTGAGCGTTCCCCTGCAAAATATCGAAAACCACCAAAACTCGTGGACTTCGTCAGTGTTAGGTAAATAATGCACATAACTTTATCTATACCCCATTTATTAACCGACAATTGGTGGTTGAAACCTTGCAATAACGACCATCGACACACGCCCAAGCTTGAACTTTTGCTCGTCCTCAAGCAAAGCTAAGACTTTGGCTTGGCGGATCAGGAGTTGCATCAATGTCAGTGTCCTGCAAGTATTAAGTGTACAAACTAACACTCTACCTTTATGTCTGGACGAACTGGCATAAGTGTACTCCAACCTTTTTATCTGTACCTGTGGGGCTTATGGCTTTTCTTACCTTGTCCTCGGCGGTTGAGAGATGGAACAATCTTAGTAGAGTATCACCGAATTCTATCTCCTTTCTGGTTTCTTGCTCAGAGGGTTTTGAATTTTTTTTTTGAAATGAAAGCACTAAGTTGCTCAAATGGTACCCTCGATCTCTCAAGTGGTTGTATATTCCTCACCAGGCCAGAAGGCCAAACTTTTCCCTATCAACTAAAAGGCTTATGTGGAGCTCAAGGTAGGGATAAAGTTAGCTTACCTATTCTATGTATTTTGTTAAGCCAAAGAGTGATCCTAGCGAAGTTTGTGAAACTTTCATCCCGATCAAAGGAGCATGGACTTATTTTGCGAGTGGATATGGTCTATGAGTGAGAACTCCTTATTTGATGAATCTCCTCTTGAAACGTTGAAGCATTTTAGTGCATGGAGCTATCATTTTCTTTTTCTCTCTCTCCTTTTTTTCTTTCTTTTCTTTTGTCACTTTTCTCTTTTCTCTCTCTCTCTCTCTCTCTCTCTCTTTCTCTCTCTCTCTTTTCGATAGCTCCATGTCTCCTCTTGTAAGGGAACTTTGGAAATATTTTTGGAATACGACTGGAGTATTTATTTGAAGACCATATTTGTGGATGGGTAGGTGGATGGTGGATATGGTGGAGAAATGTCTGGTGTAAGTGGATGCTTAGATCTAGTGTAGATTTAAGCATAATCAGACAAAGAAAGGCTAGCAAAATGGAGGTGGACGTGAGGGATTTGATCGGGAGTTGAAGCGTCACTACTTCATAAGAACTCAAAATTTAACAAAACTCAACATAACAATAGGTAGCATAAGTAGAGGTTTAACATGTAAAGCATTTGGCTCTGGATAGGTATTTCAAACCACTGAGGAACTTCTCATTTTAAATTTCAAAAAGAAAACTCCGAGAATTCACCTTACTAGGATCAAGATGGGTTAAACTCAAACTTTGATTATATCACATCTCACAACAACTTAGACTTGGTTTGAAAGCACTTGCTCCCACAAGGTAAAAGACTAAAGGTAGGATTACGACGAATGCCAATAAGTTGAAATTTTTAGGAGAGTGTCAAGTTGTAAACAAAATACTTACAACAAATTAACAGAGCAACTAGCATTATGGCTAGGAGTTAGTTTATTCATGGTAAAAGAAAATCTTTTTGGTTGTTTTTGAATTATGCAAATTTTTATAACTTTTCTTTTATTCGGGATAACAAGAAGTAAATATTCTTGGTTTCATGGCAATTTTCAGGATTTAAGATATCAATTAAATACAGAGCATTCGGGGTACTCACCTGGTGAACTTCCCCCAAGCTTAGTTCTTGCAAGTGATTGCAAAGAAACTGAGCTTCAACATTACCTGGCATTGCCTCCCGCAAGCTTGCTTGTTCCCCAGGTGACGACGATGTGGCTTGTGTTGCTCGCCTATGTTAGGCGAATTACCTTCTCTCTCTACTCTTGTTTTGCCTCGTCTAAAATGACTGTTTGAGTAGCTGTGTGTGTGTGTTTTTTTTGTTTTTTTCAATGCTGCTGTTTGGACCATTTGCAAAGTCACAGGAGCTTTGATTTGTAGACAAATCTGATCTGATGATAATACTCCCATGGGTGGATGTCTCTTGTTGGATCTCCCGCTCCAACATCATGTTTTGCCTTAAGTCTGACATTCTTCCCAAGTGAGACAGTTTTGGAAACGGCAAAGTCATAGGAGCTTTGATTTGTAGACAAATCTGATCTGATGATACTACTCCCATGGGTGGATGTCTCTTATTGGATCTCCTACTCCAACATCATGTTTTGCCTTAAGTCTGACATTCTTCCCAAGTGAGACAGTTTTGGTCACGGCTAGTTGTTTTATTCCCAAACAGATTCAGTGGAATGATGGAGGTGGTTGTTTGTTGGAGTTGCCTCCTCTGCATCCTTCTGGCGAGGGTGAACCCTTTACCACCTTCTGGGATGGGGTCGTGGCATTTTTCTGCTGTCAGTGTATCATTGGCCCCGACCCTATATAAGTCTCTTGACACGCCGTTTTTTCTATTGTCGTAGGTGGCTCATTGGCGTGCAGACCCATGTTGCACCATGCTTATGATGTCAATAAGGCTCATTGGTGCATTGACTCATGTTGCGCCATGCTTATGATGTCATAGGTGGCTTACTGGCGCATTGATTCATGAGTAGAGTAGATCAACCTGACTTCTGGTAAAGTGCTTTGTCTTGTTGTATGTCCGGCCAGGGGAAGGGAATTAAGGAATGCTCACTCGTAGCGTTCCTCCATTACTTGGGTGATGGAACTACATTATGTCAATTGCCACCTCATACTGTAGAGACATATGGTTTTGGAGACGAACTCTCGGGATGAGAGATGTCTGCTTCCCAAGTGTTGCAAAGCATGGTCAATGTCTTGCAGCGATCAACCACTGTTGTAGGTTGAATATCAAGGTCATTCCTCTCAGGGGTTGGGTTGGAGGATGTATGATATTACTTGGTATATCCTCCCCCAAGCTTGATTCTTGTGTTGTCATGAAACAAACCTTCTGTCGAAGTTTTCATGTTCCGCTTTGTCCTTCATTTTGATTCCAGTTGTCCAATCATGGCGCAAAGAGATAGTCAAGATCGAGAGTGGATGGCGTGATGGCATTTTCGCTCCTCCTTTATGATCTCCTAAAACCTCCTTCTACCTTTCCCTGCATGTTAGGGTTCGACATGCGCATTTGTCTAACTAACAAGATTTTGCCTAGGTTGGGCAGGGTAGACGGCTAGCATAACTGATCAGGAAAAGCTAACCTATGATAGCACTATTGGAAGCTCTTATGGCCGTAGGATCTTAGCATGATGAAAGTTTGGTTTCAAGTGCTACCATGATAGCACTACTAGAAGATCCTAGCACGATGAAAGTTTTGTTCGAAGTCCTATCACTAACAGGCATTCAATTTAAAACAACCTCTACAAAGAGAATGTTGAAAATAGCTGTTAGAGGGGGTTACCTTCATTGATGCTGGAAGTATCGATGCTAAAAATTCCATCTCAGTAGACAGTAGGTACATCGGGTTCTTGCTCCATGGTTGGCCAATGGAATGTTAATGTAGCGGACAACCTTTAAGCGTTGATGCGTTGGCTTGGAAATTTTGGTTGTTTCTCTAGAAGCTTGTCAAATGCCAGACAATTTTCTCCCCCAATCTTGGTTTCTGCACTAGATACTGATTCCAAACTTGCTCCCTATCATGCTTTTCTTGGGCTTGATACTTGTCAATCATGACACGTGCCACCAGTCGTTATCTGCCTATGTGCCACACAGCCACCAACTGCACATCATGACATCGACGTTCTCACCATGCTTGTGGTCATTGATTTGTGTTTGCCTTTGTGGTGCTTAAGATGGAGCTCTACCTGGAATCAGAGGTGTCGATGCCTACCGAATTTGGGATCTACACCACAACGCCACAGGTACGCAATTCTTCCATGGGGCAGTAGACCAGTGGTCTACTAGCTGTGCAAATTCAAGCATGGATGAGAGCATAATGTGATACGTGATCCATACCACGATGCTATCATTTCCTAGGAAGGGCAAGAGGTTGAGCACGAGAATGTCGGCCACCTGCAACAGGGTATCTATTCTCGCGTGGGGAATGAATGCCTCATGCAACAGGTTAGTGTACAACATATACAAGGGTCCAATATGTGTAAATAGTATTAACCACTGGGCCCGTTGTTCACATAGTGCTAGCAAAATATTTTCAATCAAAACACAGCACAACCCATGTTGCTAAACCATGACTTCCATCTCACCAACTTTACTCAAATCCACGGTCTAAAAAAACGGGGTGCATTTTTGAAACATCACCGGGATTTTTGTGTCTCCATGACACTTGAGAGATCCAGCTAGCTCAAGAATCATGGTATATGAACTAGCATAGAACATCACTACCAAATTCTACACATAGCTCATTTATCTGACACATCAATTATAAAAAAGAGGCTAATACAACCTAAGCACCATGCTTAATTTGAAAATTAGCCTCTGGGCACACACATGGCCCAAGCTATGTTTTTATGAAAAACCATGTTGCGCTGTAAACTTTAGGCAGCATGAAAAACATGATCAAGATTTACTCAACGGATAGAGCAAAATTGAAGAGTGGTTTCCAATTTTTCAATATTTTTTTGATTTTCAAATAAAAAGAAAGAGCATGAACAACGGGATGAATAACATGATAATATTCTAACTCGGCGCTTCCCCGCCAATGGCGCTAGAAAAGCTTGTTGGCGGCTCTTAGCCTACCAGATTTTACTCCGCAAACGCACGGAGACCGCTGTAGCCTTTCATCCGGGAGTATTCCAAGGTATCGTATTTATCCACAGGGAAGCATTGAGATAGAGATATCAAACTATGATTCATCCAGCTGTTGCTACTCATTCTTGTCAACTGATAGCTAAGAACGATTCACACCAAGCACCATGAGATACAAGCCAAGCACCGTTGGCAAGAAAACAAGGTAAAGCTAGGAGGACAACGAGACAAGGACTGCGGTATGGTCTTCTATCTCTGCCAGCATACAAAAGCTATCCGTGCTAAGGATCAAAAGGATCTCAACAGAGTTATGAACTTGCGTCGAGCGAAATTCCAGCACACTCGAGGGGTCAGGTGGTAGATAGTTGACACCCAAAAGAGGACCCAACTATCACCTACGGGCCTCTCGAACGAACGGGCCTGGACTACACAAGCACACCACACGCTGTCACCGAGTGGGGCTACCAAGCAAATCTGCATGGAGAGGATGGCACGCTACAAACGTATCCAAGTGAAGCTTGAACAACAATAGTTCATCCTTGGCCAAAGGAGAGGACTAACCAGAGCCTAGTATATAGGTTGGATTGTAACATCGGCAAGCATAACAACAATCAATCAATTCTAGTTTAGTACAACTCAGGCCTCGAAATGGTGGACCAAAAGGAAAATGCAACTACACCACTCGAGTTACTAACAGAGACAAAGATAAAGTCCATAAAGTAGAAAGATTGACTCTGATACAGCAGACCTTTTCTAACTCCTAACTAAACACTATTTTTAGAGTGGAAGTACCTCTGGTGGGGCGCCTCCTAGAGAGGGAGAAAGAGAGTTCATATGGTGAATGGTACAAGTGAGAATGAGGGGGGTGCCTCTCTATTTATAGTGGATGGGGTGCCTTGGAGAGGTGGAGATGCCCCCTTGATCCTAGGGAATATTCCCTTCTTGCTTGCACAGATGCTTAGGAGGGAAGGAGTGTTGCATGCAAATGACAAGTAGGGCTGGGCGGCCTGCCTGCAGGGTCAGGCGGCCATGTAGTTGGTCGGCCGACCTGCATGTGGGGCCGAGCGGCCTCCCAACTTGGTCGGACGGCCCTTGGATCCACCGCCTTCACTTCATCAACGGTCTAGATGCACTTCCCAAGGTCAATGACTGTTGTACATGTTTTGCATGTGCCGAGCGGCCGAGGAGGTTGGTCGGCCGACCATTGTGTTTCCTGCCCCGCTGTCCGATTAACCTTCTTAGTGTTAGACGTAGAGGATTGAACGGTGTCAGATTGATGACGTCACTAATCCATTGTATCCTTGCATGTAGGTGACGTGGCAGTGCTTGGGCTAAGGTTGAAGGACCAGGCTGCCTGCATGCAGGGTCGGGCGGCCATGTAGTTGGCCGGCCGACCTACATGTGGGGCCGGGCGGCCAAGTAGTTGTCTGGCCGGCCTGCATGTGGGGCCGGCCGACCATGGCCCTGAGCCCTGGCCTTTTGTCCAATTTCTCCTTGCTCCATATGATGTATATTTTTGTGGAATTCTGAGCGTTCCCCTGCAAAATATCGAAAACCACCAAAACTCGTGGACTTCGTAAGTGTTAGCTAAATAATGCACAGAACTTTATCTATACCCCATTTATTAACCGACAGTTGGTGGTTGAAACCTTGCAATAACGACCACCAACACCGGCCTCCCACCGACGCCGTTCGACCTCGTCTTTGCACCGTTCACGTCCTATCTCCACCTGCACACACCCACCAGCCTAAGGGGCTTAGGCTTAGGTCACCCGGCCTCTAGCTCAGGCTGCCCGGCCCCTGCTGCTACATGCTTGCATTCCCGCATGCCTATAAATATGCATGCATGCTCCCTTCAGCTCCTTGCACCGCTCAGCAACGTGAGCTCTTGCTCCTTCTCCCCCTAATCACTCACTCTTAGTCTAAGCACTTAGTTTAATTTTCAGCACTTAGAAAAAATCTGCCCAATAAAATAAGTGCTACACTCTCATTCGTTGAACGGTTTGTGGAGGTTCTGCCGCACAAGGACGACTAACCTCTGGACAACTGACTTTTGGACTGCTAACGCCTAACGATAATATCTATAACAGCTCTATCCTTTGGGTATTCTCTTGTCTACCATATTTGTTTTGCAGATGTCATCATTTTTCAGGAAGGCAAAGAGAGCCCTGAGCAACACAGGGAAGGGCCTGCACCACAAGTTTCCATCCTCGTCGAATGAGCATTCACACTCTCATTCGCGGAGTGGAAGTTCAAGGACACCTGCTGTGTTTGACAGGATGTCCATCAGTGAAGCTCAAGGCCAAGAACAAGACGACGGAACATCATCATAAGCTCTATTGCAGCGCCGACTGTTGACGCTCCAAGACATCGCCATACAAAATGACACTTAGGCACAGAAGTTGCAATGTCTCACCACCAAGACCTTTGGATGGACAAGGTACTTTGATGCTTACTTTCTCGTCTCTATAGGTATGCTGGACTCGTTTACACAGGCATTCGACTATGTGGGATGGTTGGACTTCGCAAACATCAAAGAAGAAGGATCCATCCTTCTCACTATGGAGTTCGTGATGACTCTTCACATGGAAAAGCGCTCAAGTACAACCACCAACCATTTCCTTCTATTCAATACTGATTATTCTGTTACCCCGAGGAGGTTTAGCACTCTCCTAGGCTTCCATCCAAACTGCTCTTTAGCAGAGGAGCCTGCGGGATATAGCGTGAAAACCTTTTGGACGGAAATCTGCAGAGAGTACGCAGAATCATCTCTATCCTGTGAGTCATTGGAGCAAAATCCACCATCACATATGCATTCATCCAATCTGGGTGTGCATCCATTTTATCTCCAAGCAAATATCCTCACCCTTACTCCTTCCAAATCAAAACAAGGTAGGATGTGGAGCCATCAAAAAGAGAAAAATAAAAGCATGCTAATCAAAGCATGGCAAAAGTATGAAAAAGAAAAGCATGCTAGTCAAGCATGGCAAAAAGAGAGAAAATACAAAAAGGCTCCACATTCATACCTAACATACAAAAGGAGGAAAAGGAAAGGAAATAAGGAGATCCATCCATCCAGCCACCAAATAAGCTCCAATGATGAACAAGATTAGTTGATGTAGTACATTTCTTTGGTCCAATCTTTGGCTTTGCAAAATAAACAACCTAAGTAAGCTAAGTTCTTCCATACCCTGAGCTCCACATAAGCCTTAGTACAGGAAGTTCTTGGCCGTACTCTTTGCCTTAATGGTGAGGATACACTTGTGAGCAATCGAGAGTACCTCTGGGGAAACTTATTTTATTTTGAAAATTTTGAAAAACACCTGAGATAGAAATCCAAAAAGAGATGTTTTGAGCTGAAGCCTACAACAAAGTCATTCTTTCTCTCAACCGCTCAAGACATGGTAAGTCAAAAAGATGCACCACAGGTATAGGAAAAAGTGATCATTGCATACACTATGGTTTGAGACCAAAGCATGAGTATTAGTTATGTTTTGCTTCTATTCTTGGACGTTGATATTTGCAGCAACTCCTGATCCATAACCCATCTTGGCTTTACTCGAGGACGAGCAAAGGTCTAAGCTGGGAGGTGTTGACGGTCATTATTGCACTACATACGACCATCAACTATCCATGAACATGAAGGAAAATACATCAAAGTGTAGACTAACCCTTGCTACTAACATAGTTCCACAAGTTGTGTTGAATATTTGATTGCAGGTGCAAGATCAGCTGAAAACATGTCTAATATGGCTAAGTCAGGAAGGTCACTGACCAAGGGGCCAGGCCGTCCGGCCTCCCCCTAGGCCGCCCGGCCTGTGATTGTGCCCAAATGAGCCCATCTTCGACCTGCATGCACACTAAAGACGTGTCAACACAATTCCAAGGCCCAAGCCGAGAACCCAGCATTTGGATTGGTGAAGTCAGCAATCTGTGGGACTTCAATCCTGCAGCTAAGGAAGAAACACAAGTGGGATCCAATGACTCGGGAGAAAGCACACATTTTAACTGCCAACCGCCATACAACCGACTTGGGGAGTGAAGATGGACCACAAGATGAAGAAAGGCGGTGGATCCAATGGTTCTCCAGGCCGGTCGGCCTAGGGTGGGGCCGCCCGGCCTCTCACCAGGCCACCCAGCCTGGTAACCGCCTCCACAACCGCCATACCGACCCTATAAGACCCTCACTCCCTTAGTAGCTATAAATACCCCCCAAGGTCTCACTTGTAAAGGGTGGAAGTTGAGTGGAACACACCATTGTCTAGTTAGTAGCACTAGGATATTTCTAGGAGTTAGAGTTGAGTCTGAGTCTTTGCCTCAGGGATTCCGGAGTTAGCTTTGAGTCTGGTAAAGCACTTGTATCTTCCTATCTTTGTACTCTTGCTACTCCAGTATAATATACTTTATTGATCTATCTTTTAGCTATACTTTACTTTATTTCTTACACTTGCCTAGTGTGGTGTACCTTATTGCATACTAGACCAAGGCTTAGGTTTGTGTTGTTCTTGAGTTATCTGAATCTTGCTAGACTTGCCGGTGCTATAGACTTTCCTTAGGCTTTGATCTAAGGCTAAGTCAGTCCTAACCCTCTGATCAAGGACGGAATTTAGTGATCAAGAACTTGATCACTAGTTTAGGGTGCCATCTTACCCACGCAGATCTGGTTGAATTCCCCTCTTGGTGACAACATTAGGGAGCCTCTGTAATCCGACCTCGTCGTTCGGTAAGCCCGTAGGCGTTAGCTAGTTGTCGTTCGGTTGGCCAACTATCTACCCCCGTGCCTCCTCAGTGTAGTCTGGAATATCGCTCAACGCAAGATCCTAGTTTGTGTTTGGTTAACTCAGTTCAACCGCGAATACTCCTCTGCAGTAGTTAAGGAATAGAGTTTGGATATCTTAATCTCACTCATTGTCCTCCCAGGGAACTACCTAGTTGTTTACTGCTTTGGTCCCTGGTTACTCTTCCCACCATACACTATCTTGTTATATCTTACCCCCGTTGTAAGAATAGCTGGTGTTTATATAAGTTATAGTATTATTTGAAGTTCGAACATATCATTCCACCTATTAGCCCTTGCTTCCCTATTGATTTTTATGATACTCAGAATACTTTGAGTGAAAAAGCTACAGCGAATCTCCGTGCGCTTGCGGAGTAAAATCTGTTACGCTAAGAGACTGTCAACAGTAATATGTATCCACAGTCGGTATTGCTGCCTTGGCTTTTAACTTCCTAAAAAACTTTTTGTATGGGGTACCTAAAGCCGATGGCAATGCATCGGCTTTTCTGTATATTTGGGGCCTTGTATGGCACTGCATCGGGCCCTAGGAGTAGCGTACTAATGCCCCACAATATACCATATGGATCTTCTTCCCCCAAACCGAGCTTCTTAAATAATTTGAAGAGATCGGTTTCACCGACTCTATTTGTAAAAATTTATCTTTCAAACAATGGCCTAATGAATATTATCGGCCAATACTGCTTTTATTCCTAAACAAAGATGTCACAAAATATTTTTTGGGGCCGATCGCTTGGATCGGCCACACAATTCAAACCGTTGTTACATTTAAATATCGGCCGATCGCCTTAATCGGCCCTAACGGAGTTTATCTCTAAACATTGACGCCGGCTACTAGGAACCAGTATGAATCTGTCTTTTGAACCCTCGACATAGTCCCAGTCTAGCTGATCTCTTCCAGTGAGGCAGTTTGCTCTTTCTGCCCCCAGAATGAGGATTCTGCAATGGTAACATCATTGGAATCATCCGATGGAACAATTTCAATTTCATCACTGTCCCATTGTACGAGGCATTGGTGCATAGTCCACGGTACACAGCAGTTGGCGTGGATCCAATCTCGGCCGAGTAAGGTCCCTTAGTATGCACGATAAAGAATGACATATTGATTGTCTTGTGCCCAATAGTAAATTCGACATTGAAGATGCCTTTGGCTCCTATTGGATCCCCCTTGAAATTGTTGAGGACAACATTTGTTTTGATGAGATCATCCTTGCCCTTGTCAAACTTTTTAAACACTGTATACGGAATTAGATTGACTGTTGCGCCTGTATTGACCATCATCTTGTTCATTAGCTTTCGATTGATATATCCCTTCAGGTACAATGGCTTCAGATGCCGATATTTTTTGTCAACTGGTGATGTAGGTTAGGCTCGATCTTCCATGAGGGTACGTCGGTTTAGGGGGTGGAGAACTCGACGTTCGTGATGAAGGCTCCGAGCCAAAGGTTCGAATCCTTGCAATCACTACACCACTGCTCTAATGGTTATCGACCACGTGACGCACGCAATCGACCTCGCCAAGAAGGTTATCATTCCTACAATGCAACCGAGAGAACACCAGCAAGAACAAGGAGAAACGTAATCAAGAATTAACTTGTGCTCACAAAGTTTCACCATAATGCTTTGTACGATAATGTTGATAATATATATATTCATTCAAATATAATGGTAGAAAGATCAAGTTGCTTAGTATGAATCCTGCTCAAATTTTAGAAATTGAACTTGTGAGGGAACAAACTAAAAAGATGGATGCTATTAAAAATGATTTGTGTAATTCTAATGATGACATGCCTTCAGATAAATCTGAGTTGTGTGATTATATTGCTAATTCTTGTGATAAAAAAGAGTTGTGTGATGTTGCTCCTATTACTTCTATCCCACAACTTGCTGATAAGCTTGATATTGTTGATCCTGAACCAATCACTTGTGCTGAAAATAGACCTTTTCTCCCTATTACTAGCGTGTCAAATGAGCTGAAATTGTTATATTATTTAAACTCTTTGGGTTATATAGAATTTGATGTTCTTTGTAAACTAAATAATCTAAAGAAAAAACTTTCATTCAATTCTGATTTAACATGGATGCCTAGAAACACGTATCATTTTATTGGCAAATATAATTGTACAGGAGATTATATGGTGCACCGTGTTTATATCTCATTAAATTTGGATTCTCTTCTTGTTGGTGACTGCGATCAATTAGAGGGCTGCACTAATGCTAATCATATTACCTTGAGTTTCCCTTGTTCTTTGTTTGTTGTGTCATAACAGGGTAAATTTCAAGAATGGGAGCAAGCTTGGATGATGTCAAGCATGACAACTACTTCCGCAAGCATCAACGACTTTGACTCAGGGACGAATCAAAACCAAGAAGGGGGGAATGATGAGAACATGTACAACGTGCATATGATCAAGGCCCAAGAGAAGATGGAGTTTGAAGCCCAATCCAAATTGAGGTTCAATTTATTCGCGAGGCCGATTCGGACTGCAGGAGCATGCCTCAGTAAAACGGATGCCTAGTCCACATACGGACTCCGTTTTAGGTGTTTCACATATCGATGGAAAGCTAACAGCATAAGCTTTCCAACCCATCTAGTCCCATGCCCAAATAAGCTCAGAGTAGATGCGAATCATCGAAACAACATGATGACCAGAATCTGGCAGGGTGCTGCGACACCAGGTTTTTGGGCCCGCTGGCCTTGTACACCCAAGGGTCGCTCGACCACCCCCTTGGCCACCCCCTATACCTCTCTCTTGTATATATTCTATAGCCATTATTAGATTAGATGGGTTTTGCTTAGATTATTCTGCCGTGAACAGTTTCGCCGTCATCGGTTTGTGAAACCCCAACTTGTGCACAAGATTATTCTTGTTTGCATTTATTCCTCGTTCTTGCTTGTGTTCTCTCGGTTGCATTGAAGGAACGATAGCCTTCTTGGAGAGGTCGATTGTGCGCGTCACACGATCGATAACCATCGGAGCAGTGGTGTAGTGATTGCAATGATTCGATCTTTTGCTCGGAGCCTTCTTCACCAATGTCAAGATCTCCACCCCTGAACTGACTTATCCATACCTCTCAGAAGATCATGACCCCTATTCCCCATCAAAAACTGAGAGAACACTAGCAAGAACAAGGAGAAACACAATCAAGAATTAACTTGTGCTCACAAAGTTGGGGTTTCACAAACCGATGACGGCGAAACCGTTCACGATAGAATAATCTAAGAAAAACCCAAACCCTAACTTGTGCGGCGACTACTATTTATATAGAGTTTATGGCGACCAATAAAGCCTAGATGCGTCCATGATGGACTCCAAGACGATACATGAGCCAACAGCCCAAAAAGAGCGAAACAGCCCCTGGATAGATTCTGTCCTCTGACTTGCAATGTGAATTCTCGATGACTGCCAACTCCAAATGACCTGAAACCAGTGGCATTGGAAATGTTATCTTCTTAGCTTTCCAGGAATATGTAGATTGTCTAAATCGGAGTCCGTTTGTGGTTTGGATGACTATTATAATGACTCGTCCTGGAGGCCAAGGAAGTTGACTTTGAGTAGAATTGGGCCTCCATCTTGACTTGGACGTCCTCCTTGCCCTTCTCCGGATTTGAGCGGATCTCCAAGGCCTTCATGGTTCTCTTCTAAGTTCCTAAGTATGTTATAATCAACAATAACATTAGGTAGCATACCGTCTTCACAAGTATATGTACATGTACTTAGGAAAGACCTCACCTATTGGTTCAATTGTCATGCACGTGCTGTTGTAATAGGTCCTTGCATAATCATAGAAGTGATGTCCTCATCAGCCGGCTTCTCAAATATAATGGTAGCCAGCCCAAGACTGAGTTGGGCTACTGATTCTTGGACTATAGAAGGATTGCGGAATTCATCGGGTAGAAGGAATACCATGTTGATGTTAGCCGATCCATCAACTATTTCCTCATCCAGCTGGTCGTCCTCTGCATCCTCCTGCATCGGGTCCTCTAGTCACTCTTGCTCTTCTTGCTTTTACCTCCAGACTACTGGGTGTCTTGGTAGTACTGGTGGGATCCGCTTACATGACGGTATCGCGACAGGTCCTGAGTTCACTTGCTTCAAGATCCAAAGATATTCTGCTTCGGCTCTTTCTAAACTGCATATGCGTTGCACTCTACGCTTCTATGAATGAGAGAGACCTTCAGGGCACCACCTGGGTTGGTGACATTTGTGGCAGAACCGCCAATTTAATCTGAGCTAAGCATGCCTACCGCCGCTGTCTCACAGCACCCTTAGATCGAACTAAATCCGGTAGTCCGTCGAGAGTCCTTCGGCTCTCGATAACACCAAACCCAGAGGAACCGACATCATACACATCCTACCCTTGATGGAGCCACAACAGTTATATCATCACAAGCAATTGAATATAGCATAAGTAGAATTAGTTTACAAACCAGTTTGAAATAAAATACAAGTTCCAACATAGTGCCATTGCGAGGCAAGTTCAAAAGTATCTCGCAGCGGAATTTAAAAGTTCAAAATTCATAACAACATTAAAAGACTTGCATCAAATGAAACAACATCGTGCCCACCGATGTTGCTCCTGTGCCACACATAGTGACTCTCAGCCTTGATGGAGGCATGCACCTCCACCGACGCAAGTGCAAACAAAGAACTCCATACCTGCGCTCAAAATGTGGGGGCAAACCCTGAGTACTAATTACTCAGTAGGATTTAATGGAATGGCTTAGGGTTGACGAAAAGCTTGCATACTAATAAGTCGATCCTTAGCCATAAATTTTAAACAGTGACATATTAACATAAAGTAACAAGATTTAACACTTGCATGTATCATCATGATCATAAATTGCAGAAATGTAACATACAAGTACAAGCA
This sequence comes from Paspalum vaginatum, assembly GCA_030272315.1. Lineage (NCBI taxonomy): Eukaryota > Viridiplantae > Streptophyta > Magnoliopsida > Poales > Poaceae > Paspalum > Paspalum vaginatum. The sequence continues at coordinate 23,386,262 of CM059013.1, forward strand.
CGTGGAATTTGAAAACATGAATATTAAATACAACATATTCAAATAGTTACTGCGTTGCCCGACAGTGACATTCGCAATTCTCACACCTAGTGCGCATCACCGATTCAAATCCATTTTTAATTCTCGGGAATAACTATCATGTCAGGGGTATATGCTTTTTAAACGTAGCGTTCCCACTTATATCCCCCACCTTAACCTATCTCATCCCAAGATTCAAAGCGCACCCACCTAACCCCTGGGTAGTGCCCCCATGGCGAGCCTGCCGATATCTCGGTCTCCCCGCCATGAGTACAAAGCTCCCCCAGGCCTTCTGCCTCCATCTAGTGGATGGATGGCACCTCAAAAACTTCAGACGAGCCCAGAAAAGACTTTCACCTGGTCCCACGACCCTAATAAGCATTCTAGCAATGTTATGCCGATCAGCAGACGAATAGTGAACTGAGCGTTATGCAACTTGGACGGAGCCAAATAGTACAACAACGCACACCACAAAATAAAATTATTGTCCTCTCAGGTCTCCATTTAAATCATGAGCACAATAAGACTTTCCCAATAGTAAAAGTTCTGTAATTTTGAAATCACCTATGCGACGAGTGACTCCATTCATGCGTGTCTACTCGCACCTAGCAATTCTAGGCAACTCGTTCTACGATCTCCAGGTATAGATGCTAGGGCCAGGGTGGCTAGGGAATTTAATGCACTTATTTTCAATCAACTCCTAATGCGGATGCGTAATCATCAAGCAATCAACATTATATTAGCTGGGAGAATCGTGGTTCTGCCTACCTTCTTCTCTAGGATCAGTAGCCTCAGGGGCGAAATCAACAGCCTGCTGCGGGTCCTCATACGGTGGGTTCACTTGCTCCTGATCCTCGTCGGGCTCCTCCACCAACGGCTCCTCCTGCGTCGGCTCTTCGGTCGCGGGGTCTATAGGTATGATATATAGTGCAAGTGAGTACAAACGAATGCGTATGCATACATATGGTGAAGGTGAAATGCACATGACAGTATGCAGCAAGTAATCGAGGTGAAATATGCGTCAGTATGCATTCATACAAAACATCCCCTATTCATAATATGCAATATGTTTATTTACTGTATTAAATCACTCTCAATGAGTTCAAGTTGTTTGACAGTCCCAAATAAGCCAAGATAATTATGATATGGAGATGAATAATATACAATGTTGTCAGCCAAATTTCAGTAACAAAAGACTTATAATTTAATTATAGAAATTCTAGCAAGCTATTAATCATTTAACATCCCAAATTTATTATAAATCATAGCAAATGTTTCTTAATATGAATTTTAGGAGAAAGCATAACGTGTTATGAGAATCATGTATAAAATCCAGCAAGCAAAATAACTAAAGTTTGATAGGACATCTATTTTCCATATATTTATTTTAGCCTATTTCACATGTAGCTCAAAACAGTAACAATAAAATCCACAAAAATACTTTATGGCGCCTAGACTTAACTATTAAGCACCCTGATTTTTCTCAGAATTTATTTTGCAACATATGGGTACTTTTTCCTATTATTAACTTAATCATGCAATCAATTATCTATTTCAAATCACCTCCAAAACAGGACATACCGAGCCTCCCACATTTACAGTAGGCTCCACATATGTCAAATAGTATTTACAATTTATGGTAGAATATTTGGAGCACTTTTCATATAGCAAGTATTTTCTACTCCTTTTTAGCTCAAAAATCAAGTACAAGGGTAGATCTGACATTTTGACACTAGTGCTATGGCTACCAAAATTTCCATAGTGCCTAAACGTGTCAAAAAAGCCATTGTCCAAGTATTATAATTTTTGGAATCCATTTAAGCTACTTTTGGTATTTATTTTGCTTTAACATGCATGTAGATCTAACAAGGAGTCCATAGCCACTAAGTTTACATGTAGTCCAATATCCACATCATAATCACTCTGTAGATCTACTAACAAGGAGTCCATAGCCACTAAGTTTACATTTTTACCATTTTTGTTTGATTTTGTATGGATTTTCAAAGTTTGAAATCAACAAAAGCATTTTTACCCCTAGATCTATAGAGATCCGGGATCCTTTCGTAATTATGCCTAGACTTTGGGGTCTAGAGCATAAGTTTTACTAGACTCAATACATAGTACGCGAGAGAATAACACAAAATGAAAAGGAGGCAGGGCCTCTCCGCAAAACCCACGGCGTTCTTCCACCTCTCGATAGAGAGGGGAGCAAGGCGGTGGCTGCGCGACGCTCCGGCCGCGCGGAGCCCCCATGTCTCACCAGGGACACTCTCCCCTATACCTGTGGGGGCGAATGAGGCTCGAGGTGGCCCGGCTGACGGTGAGCAGGGAGCGTCGAGGTCCAGCAGCGCAATGCGGTGCGGCGAAGCGATTTCGGCCGTCGAAACCGGATGGGAATGGGGGAGCGGGGAGCGACGAACGGCGTCGCGGCGTTGAGGAGGCACGGGAGCAAGCCAGAGGCGGTGGCGCGAGCTCAGCTCGAGCTGCTCCAATGGCGTCGGTGCGCAGGAGCAAACATAGAGACTGGCGGGGCGATAGCCAGCGGGTGAGAGAGGGAGAGTGGAGGGAGGAGGCGCCTCGACTTAAAGACCGAGGCGATCGGGGTCGGGGTGGCCACCGCCCGCTGGCGCCTGTACTGCGGTGGCCGCCTGGCTGGCCAGCCGCTAGCGCTGTGCGCATCCGGTCGGGGCGAGTCCTCGTGTCACTAGAACAAAAGGAAAAAAGAAAATGGAAAATATTGACCCCAGTTTGACTGCTGAGACATTTGTTGGAATTTTGAGTTTTTGAATGGCCTAGAGGCCGATTTAGATGAAACTCAAAATATAAGAAGTGTCCTAAACTTGGTGATCTACTACTTTGTTATAAATTTTGATGCCATGTTTTATTTAAATTTGAGGAGAAATGTGAATTCAAAAATTCTGAACCCCGTTTGACCAACAGCACCTATCCGTTTAGAAATTCTAAAAGTCCATTTTAGGTCCATTTGCACAAAAGGAGTTTTATACCAATGTTGCATGATCATGACTTTTGTTTCAAAAAATGTGAATTTACCAAGCAGGTCTATTTTTGACAGATTTCACCTAATGACAGAAAATGGTCCAAAACAGTATGCAAACCTTTATGGATGTCAAAGCACAAAATAACAAAGTTGTTCAGCATGAAATTGTATATAAGTTTGGTATATAATATTTCATCTAATTCACCATAGATGCAAAGTTATAACCCCAAATGCAGTAGCATAATGCTGAAAACTGAGTTCAAAATACATTATTTCAATCAAGTTTGCTCATGAGGTTCAAATGCATGCCATTATATGATGAGATGTTGTATGTATGATGAAATTAAGCAAATGATGCCAATGAAATGCACTTGAGATGTCAGGGGCATCACAACCCACCCCCTTAAATAAATCTTGTCCCGAGATTTTGATGTGATGTGGGTGGTTAAGTTAAATAAGAAGAGAGTGCATTGTGTATGAATTTAAGTTTAAATCTGAAATTTAAAACTGCTGTGATGTACTGATTTGAAGTGGATGGATGAAAATCAGGATATGTAGTGCGTAAATATTCCTCTTGTTCCCAAGTTGCTTCTTCTTCGGAGTGATTACTCCATTGTACTTTATAAAAGTTGATTGTTCTTCGGCATGTTGATCTTTGCTTTTGGTCAAGGATTTTTATGGGGTGTTCTTCATATGTGAGGTCTGGTTCAATCTAATTTGAGACGTATCGACAACTTTCTCCAACACTCTCAAGCACTTCTTAAGTTGCGAGACATGAAACACGTCATGAACCACAGCAAAGTGTGGTGGCAACTCCAACCAGTATGCAACCAGCCCACATTGGTCGGTGATCATGAAAGGACAAATGTACCACGGTGCTAACTTCCCCTTCACTCCAAACCGATGCACACCTTTCATCGGTGACACCCACAGGTAGACATGATCACCCTTCTCGAAGACTAGTGGTCTCCTCCATCTATCAGAGTAACTTTTCTGTCGGGACTATGACCTTATTAGATTGTTGTGTATGAATTTTACTTGCTCTTCGGCTTTTGGTACCAAGTCAGGACCGAATGTGACCTGTTCACCCAGTTCAGACCAATTGAGTGGTGTTCTGCACCGCCTACCATATAGAGCCTCGAAAGGAGTTATTTCTAAGCTCTTCTGGTAGCTATTGTTATAAGCAAACTCTGCTAAGGGTAGGCACTCATCCCATTTTGAAGATTAGGTTAGTGCACAAGCTCTCAACATGTCTTCTAGGATCTGATTCACCCTTTCTACTTCACCACTTGTTTGAGGGTGATATGCTAAACTACGAATTAAAGTGGTCCCAAGAGCAGTTTGCAAATGCTCCCAGAAGTGGGACACAAACAATGAGCCCCTATCGGAAGTGATAGTCTACGGTATCCCATGTAAGGAGACAACCCGGGAAATGTATAGTTCAGCATATGTGGCTGCGGTGTAATGGGTCTTGATGGGTGAGAAGTGTGCTAATTTGGTTAATCGATCGATAATCACCCATATGGAATCATAGCCCTTCTGGGTACGAGGCAGACCCACAAAGAAATCCTTGTGCACATCCTTCCATTTCCATGATGGAACTTCTAATGGTTGGAGCATACCAGCAGGCTTTAGGTGATCTGCTTTTACCCTTTGACACATGTCACACTCAGACACGTATTTGACGATCTCTCGTTTCATACGAGTCCACCAAAATCTTTGTTTCAGATCTTGGTACATTTTATTGCTGCCCAGGTGCATAGTGAACATTGAAGTGTGTACCTCATCAAGTATTTTCTTCCTTAACTCTAGGTCTTTAGGTACCATTAAACGATTTTTGAACCACAAGACACCTTGGTCATCAAGTGTGAAACATGCTTTCTTCTCCTCATCTATGTCCTCACGGATATGTGCCATGCCCATATCTTGCTTTTGTGCTGCAATGATTTGTTCTTTGATTGTGGGTTCAATGATGAGATTATAAAGTTTAGCCTACTATCCTATAGGCATTTCGATTTCATTCATCTCACAACAGTTCACTCTTGCTGTAGGTCGGACTTCAATCACATTGCAATGAGCCTTATGACTTAATGCATCAGCTACCACATTTGCTTTGCCAGGGTGGCAGTGAATCTCTAAATCATAATCTTTTATCAACACTAGCCATCGTCTCTGTATCATGTTAATTTCAGGCTGTGTGAAAATGTATTTGAGACTCTTGTGGTCAGTGTTGATGTGACAAGTATTGCCTAGCAGATAGTGTCTCCATATATTTAGTGCGTGTACAACTGCTGCTAGCTCAAGATCATGTGTTGGGTAGTTTGCTTCATGCTTTCTCAGTTGGCGGGAGGCGTAAGCAATCACTCTCCCTTCTTGCATTAGGACACAGCCAAGCCCATTGCCAGAGGCATCACAGTATACATCGAATGGTTTAGTGATGTCCAGTTGTGCTAACACTGGTGCAGAGGTTAACAATTTCTTCAGTGTTTAAAAGGTTTCCTCACATTTCAGACTCCAAGCAAATTTTGTATTTTTTTCTTAGTTAACAATGTCATTAGCTTTGCAATCTTGGAAAAGCCCTTGATGAAGTGGCGGTAGTAGCCCACTAAACCAAGAAAACTCTGGATCTCAGTCACTGTTTCGGGATGCTTCCAATTCAGAACATCTTCTACTTTGCTAGGGTCCACAACTACTCCCTTCTCATACAGAATGTGACCTTAGAAACCCACTTCTTTCAGCCAAAATGCACATTTGCTGAACTTAGCATAGAGCTTGTGTTCTCTAAGCCGAGTGAGTACAATCCTTAAGTGCTCTTCGTTTTCTTTCTCATTTTTGGAATAAAGTAGTATGTCATCAATGAAGGCCAGCACAAACTTGTCAAGTTCGTTCATGAACACCGAGTTCATCATATACATGAAGAAAGCCGGTGCATTGGTTAACCCAAAGGACATGACCAAATACTCATATAAACCATATCTGGTAGAGAATGATGTCTTTGGTATATCTTCTACTCTAATTTTTATTTGATAGTAGCCAGATCTTAAATCAATTTTTGAAAAGACCTTAGCTCCAGCTAGCTAATCAAACAAAATGTCAATGTGTGGCAATGTGTATTTGTTTTTGATGGTCACTGTATTCAGCGGCCGATAATTGACACATAGCCTTTTACCACCATGGTCCTTCTTCTCAACAAAGAGAGCTGTACAACCCTGTGGAGCTAGGTCGAATGAACCCTTTGTCTAACTGTTCTTGCAGTTGTATTTTCAACTCTTTCAATTCATCAGGTGGCATCCTGTACAGCCTCCTAGATACAGGTGCTATGCCTAGAACAAGCTCAATTGCAAACTCCACATCCCTATCTGGTGGAAGTCTAGGAAGTTCCTCCGGAAACACATCCAGGAATTCACACACTATTGGTATCTTCTTAATCTCTTGCAATTCAGTTGAATTCACTGTGGGTGACATGTGTTTCTCATTTGGCATATGCACTCATAAAATCTTACCACTAACACTAGACCTTAACTGCACTGTCCTGCTGCCAATATCTAGGACCGCATTGTTCTCTGTCATCCAATTCATACCTAAGATGATATCAATCCTTTGGTGTGGCAGCACCACAAGGTTGATAATAAATTCATCCTCTCCTATGTTCAAATGTAATCTCATTACTATCAGATTTGTATCGATGGGGTTCCCTGGTGCAGTGATATGATATCTCTCTTTTATGCAGGAAGTTTTTATCCCATGTCTAGATGCATATAACTGACTAATAAAGGTGTGAGTGGCTCCCGAATCAAATAACACGACGGTCAGCTGACCGATGACCATGAACGTACCAGCAAGTATCGGCTCTCCGGCGGGGATCTACTCCATGTGGATGTAATGCACATGACCCGTCTTAGGTGCGGGTCCCTTCTACTTGCCCTACTGATTGCCACCCATAGGAGTAGGACCTTGGATCCTACGAGGTGCCCTGCAGTCCCTGCTGAAGTGCCCAGTCTTGTCACAGTTGTAGCAAAGAGCACCGGGTAGAACGGTGGGAGCACGAGAAGCTAGCAGCTGTGCTGGTGCTCGGTAGGTGGGGTACAGCTGCTGCTGTGGTGCCCTGTGAATCCATCCTAGCTGATTGGGCTCGATCACAAAGCGGAGCTACTGGTAGTACTGCTGTTGTGGGGGCCTGTAAGCTGTCTTCTGCCTCTGAGAAGAACTGGCCGCTGCAGGCGCTTCTGGTCCTCATTGGCAAAACGGAGATGATTCTCCATGTCAAGAGTCGTGTCCACCAAGTCAGTGAAGCTCTCATAACGGTGCCCCAAGTGTGTATGGAGGGTGGGGTCAAAGCCGTCCAAGAGCCTGGCTGCCTAGCGAGGATCAGTAGTGACATCCTCCGGTGAGTACTGAGACAAGTGGATAAAAGACTGCACATACTGCATCACAATCTTGTTGCCCTACTTGAGGTCCTGGAACTCCCGCTGCTTTTGCTCCATCAAGCTCACCGGGATGTAGTGAGCCTGAAAAGCCTGACGAAACTCCTCTTAGGTGGGCTCATGCCCCTGCGGCCGCATAGCGAGGAAGGTGGCATGCCACGTACCCGCTGGCCCCCATAGCAGCTAAGTAGCAAACCGAGCCTTCTCCTGCTCAGTCAGCCCTGGAAGGAGTGTGAACTTGGACTGGATGGTGCACAGGCAGTCAGTCAGCAGCAAGTGGCTCAGGACACATCGTGAAGACGAGAGGCCGCAACCCCTCAAAGTCCTGGTAGGACATGCCGCGGGGCTGATGCTCCCGTGGCTGCTGCTGGCCATGAGCCTGATGCTCCTCCGCTAGCATGTGGATCAGCTCAACCTGCTACACAACCAGGGTGGCCAGCTCCGGCGGAGGTGGAGCATCATGCGGTGACTGCCCCGATGACTGACCATGGCGAGTGTTTACCATCTACAAAAATGAGGCCAATCGTGTTTAGTCCAATCACTTTAGTGCAATCGATGCGGTGATAAAATATCATAGCATCAAAGATACATTACGAATACATGAAAGCATGTAAGTAAATGGAATCACTTAATTGCACATAAAGTGTTAGCCCTCATCTTGTAGTGCTTGACACTCACATAAAATCGCTAAAAGTGTGCAGTTTTAAATCGTGCAGGACATCGCTTCAGAATTTTGACGATTTGAATGTGAAAATGATCGATCTAGGTAAAAGTCAAAATACAAAAGCTGCTCAAAATTTAGTTTCCTGCATCTTTCTTATAGATCATTTTGATTGATCAGATTGGGACAATGAAGAAAAGTTTGATTTACCAACTGTTCTCAGGTTTTCAGCCCAAATCGGGGACACGATCAGTCTAAAAACTGAACTGTTCACATTCCGTGCATTTTCACACCATGACACCCTAGAAAAGTTTTTCCTTATCTTGTGCTCTATAACTTTGTTATATAAAGTTTTGATCAATCATTTCTGAATCTTGGTCAAATTTCATCATTTAGCGATACGTGTCAGTTCTGTCCAGATTTCTGAATCTGAATGTTTTCAAGCTATAACTCACAAATGGAGCACTTTTAGAAGAAACTTTATATATATAAGTTGTTCTACACTTCACATTATACAGGTTTGGTATATAACTCCCAGATCAAATACTTCTCTAACTGAGTGAAAAAGGTATTTCCCTCCAGGTGCTGCCTCAGTCCAGAATCTCAAGTTCAAAGAAACTTGATCATAGCTTTGAAACAAGGCACAACCAGAAGAAACTTCAATTGACAAAGTTGTGAACCCAGAGATGCTCTACAGCATTGGTATACAAAGTTTACTCAAATCCTTCTAGATTTCATGTTATACTCAGTTTTGGCTGCAGCTGTACAGAATTTCAGGCTGCAAATTGGGCCCAAATTTGAAGTGCAGTTCCAACTCACTTCTCATGTCATTCATTCAGATTGTACCTGAATATGGGATACACTCCATATGCATATTAGAAAGTTCCAAATACAACTAAGAGTCTTCCTATTACATCAACCCACCGTTAGTCTTAACTAGATTAAGCGGCGTACGTGAATGAGCTCCCTCGGTCTCACCAATGTTTAGTACAACCCGTGAATAAAGCACGGAGCGGAAACTTACGAAACATCGCTCTCAAACACGCTACATGTACAAAAGATTATCGTCTACCCACTCTAGTCCTCTAATCATCATAGTCGGGGTCACGCGGTGGTGCATCCTCCAGCTGTGTGGTCACATTGAGCACAACGGGATCGTCCTGCCCAAGTGGTGGGTGTAGCTGCTCCATCTCATCTAGTCGAGCTTGCAGCTGACCAATGAGCTCCTCCCTCTGCTGTAGTATATTCTACAGGTGCGCCGCGTGTGCAATGTGGCCCGCTTGGTCCACCTGTGCGCCTCCACGAGCTGCTCCCGCAGCTGCACGCTCTCCTCGCGACGATGGGCCTCACGGTCTTCCATGTCGCAGTACACCAAAAACAACCTCTGACCAAGAGACATGGCTGCCCCTATGTCCCTGGTCCCGTCTTGCTCCAGCAGGTCTGTCATCCGCTGCTCCCAATCGTCATCCTGAGCATTGGTGGACAAATAACGTAGCACTATGTTCTCTGCGGTAACAAGGTTGCTCAAGTCAACAATGACCTTCAAAGCCACCCTGTCGAGAGCCTCCTCCATGTCCTCTGCTACAACGGTGTACTCGTCCCCATCCGTGTAGGGACCTTGTGGAAGCAAAAGCCTGGCCTCACACTTGCCTACCTCATACCCCATCTGTATAGAATATCATGGGCAAGACTCATGGCGCATCTGTCGCAACGCCAGGCATAAGATCGTCATGAGCCGGTTAGTGTCTCATATGATGCCACCCATTCTCCTGAACCGTGGGCAAGTGAACCGGCTCCGGGATAGATGGCTGCTCCAGACCGTCCACATTCGGGTTGTTCTCGGCCATCTGTTTTAATAAGAGACTTTTAATCAGTGTGTTGTATTAATATCATATAATCATCGTGAGTGAATTTGTGAGACGTGCATCAAACGTATTTAAAGCTTATATCTTAATTTATTGACTTTAATGATACCTGAGAATGAATAAGAAATTAGAAAAGTATGATGCATGATTCGTCCCATTCGATCTCACATCACACATCCTATGTATTATATATATAACTAGCGATATTTTGGTGACATGTATACATGACTCTCTCTAACGGAACTAGTCATTCTTAGTTTCGCACATAGTTAGTGTACCTGCAGAAAAATGCATGCTCACAGCATTACCACTCTACTCTTAAAAGTGGCATCCACACTATGCGTGGACAATGCTATCTGCAGGGTCCTCTGCTAAATCGGGCTAGTACCCACACAAGCAAACAGAAAAATGGTCAAAACACCCCAAATAGTGACCACCCATCTTAAATTTCTATCCTACCAGCATGAATGCAGGGTTCACAGCAGTTCGCAAATCCCAAAAATGTTCCTCTAGGACTGGGGATAGTTATGGCCGAAAAGTTGCTTCCCAAAGCGCAGAATATGCATATGAGTTCTATCTAGGTCAGAATGTTAGCGATGTCACCTGGTAATACACTAACATCCTTAATATGGGCATATCGGATACTCTAATTTTTCAATTACTTGAAAAGGATTTTCGAAAATAGGTTTAGTAAATCAAAACTGGATGATATGACTGTTGTCTGTGTATGATCGGTTCTGATACTAGCTGTGGCAGAACTGCTAATTTAATCTGAGTTAAGCATGCCTGCCACCGTTGGCTCGTAGCGCACTTAGATCGAACTAAATCCAGTAATCCATCGAGAGTCCTTCGACTCTCGATAACACCAAACCCAAAGGAACCGACATCATACACATCCGACCCTCGATGGAGCCACAACAGTTATATCATCACAGGCTGTTGAATATAGCATAAGTAGAACTAGTTTACAAACCTTCGAAATAAAATACAAGTTCCAACATAGTGCCATCACGAGGCAAGTTGAAAAGTATCTCGCAGCGAAATTTAAAAGTTCGAAATTCATAACAACATTAAAAGACTTGCATCAAATGAAACAACATCGTGCCCACCGATGTTGCTCCTATGCCACAAATAGTGACTCTCAGCCTTGATGGAGGCATGCACCTCCACCGACGCAAGTGCAAACAAAGAACTCCAAACCTGCACTCAAAATGTGAGGGCAAACCCTGAGTATTAATTACTCAGTAGGACTTAATGGAATGGCTTACGGTTGACGAAAAGATTGCTTACTAATAAGTGGATCCTTAGCCATAAATTTTAAACAGTAACATATTAACATAAAGTAACAAGATTTAACAGTTGCATATATCATCATGATAATAAATTGCAGAAATGTAACATACAAGTGCAAGCACGTGAAATTTGAAAACATGAATATTAAATACAACATATTCATATAGTTACTGCGTTGCCCGACAGTGACAGTTCGCATTCTCACACCTAGTGTGCATCAGCGATTAGAATCAATTTTTAATTCCTGGAAATAACTATCATGCCAGTGGTATATGCTTCTTAACCGTAGCATTCCCACATATATCCCCCATCTTAACCTATCTCATCCCAAGATTCAAAGTGCCCCCACCTAACCCCTTGGGTTATGCCCCCATGGCGAGCCTGCTAATATCTTGGTCTCCCCACCATGAGTACAAAGCTCCCCCAGGCCTTCTGCCTCCATCTAGTGGATGGGCGGCACCACGAAAACTTCGGACGAGCCCAGGAAAGACTTTCACCGGTCCCACCACCCGGATAAGCATTCTAGCAATATTATGCCGATCAGTAGATGAACAGCGATGGGCCTTATGCGACTCAGGCTGAGCCGAATAGTACAACAATGCATACCACAAAATAAAATTATTTTCCACCCGGTCTCCATTTAAATCCTGAACATATTAATACTTTCCCAATAGTAAAAGTTCTGTAATTTTGAAATCACCTATGCGATGACTGACTCCATTCACGCATGTCTACTCGCACCTAGCAATTCTAGGCAACTCATCCTACGAACTCTAGGTATATGTGCTAGGGCCACGGCGGCTAGAATCTAATGCACTTGTTTTCAATCAACTCCTAATGCGGATGCGTAATCATCAAGCAATCAACATTATATTAGCTGGGAGAATCATGGTCCTGCCTACCTTCTTCGCTGGGGTTAGTAGCCTTAGGGGCTAAGTCAACGGCCTGCTGTGGGTCCTCTTGCGGTGGGTTCACTTGCTCCTGATCCTCGTCGGGCTCCTCCACCAAAGGCTGGTCCTGCGTCGGTTCTTCATTCGTGGGGTCTATATGTATGATATATAGTGCAAGTGAGTGCAAACGAATGCATATGCATACATATGGTGAAGGTGAAATGCACATGACAGTATGCAGCAAGTAATCAAGATGAAATATGCGTCATTATGCATTCATACAAAACATCCTCTATTCATAATATGCAATATGTTTATTTACTGTATTAAATCACTCTAATTGAGTTCGAGTTGTTTGACAGTCCCAAATAAGCCAAGATAACTATGATATGGAGATGAATAATATACAATGTTGTGAACCAAATTTCAGTAACAAAAGACTTATAATTTAATTATAGAAATTCTAGCAAGCTATTAATCATTTAACATCCCAGATTTATTATAAATCATAGCAAATGTTTCTTACCATGAATTTTAGCAGAAAGCATAACAAGTTATGAGAATCATGTATAAAATCCAGCGAGCAAAATAACTAAGGTTTGATAGGACATCTATTTTCCATATATTTATTTTAGCCTATTTCACATGTAGCTCAAAACAGTAACAATAAAATCCACAAAAATAATTTTTGGGTCCTAGACTTAACTATGAAGCACCCTGATTTTTCTCAGAATTTATTTTGCCTCATATGGGTACTTTTTCCTATTATTAACTTTATCATGCAAGCAATTATCTATTTCAAATCACCTCAAAAACAATGACATGCAGAGCCTCCCACATTTAAAGTAGGCTCCACATATGTCAAAGAGCATTTACAATTTATGGTAGAATATGTGGAGCACTTTTCATATAGCAAGTATTTTTTTTACTCCTTTTTAGCTCAAAATCAAGTACAAGGGTAGATCTGACATTTTGACACTTGTGCCATGGCTACCAAAATTTCCACAATGCCTAAATATGTCAACTAAGCCATTGTGCATGTTTTATAATTTTTGGAGTCCATTACGCTACTTATGGAATTTATTTTGCTCAAACATGCTTGTAACAAATCAGGGGCAAAATGGTCATTTCCCACATCCACATCATAATCACTCTATAGATCTACTAACGAGGAGTCCATAGCCACTAAGTTTACATTTTTATGATTTTTGTGTGATTTTATATGGATTTTTAAAGTTTGAAATCGACAAAAGCATTTTTACCCCTAGATCTATACAGATTCGGGATCCTTTCGTAATTATGCCTAGACTTCAGGGGCTAGAGCATAAGTTTTACTAGACTCAGTACATAGTACATGAGAAAACAACACAAAATGAAAAGAAGGCAGGGGCCTCTCCGCAAAACCCGCGGCCTTCTTCCACCTCTGGACAGAGAGGGGAGCAGGCGGCGGCGCTCCGGCCGGCCGCATCCCCCATGGCTCGCCGGCGGTGGTCAAGGAAAGGGAGGAGGGGCTAGGGAAGCTCTCCCCTGTACCTGTGGTGGCAAAGGATGCTCGAGACGGCCCGGCGATGGTGAACAGGGAGCGTCGAGGTCCGGCGGCGCAATGCGGTAGGGCGAAGCGATTTCAGCCGCCGAAACTAGGTGGGAAAGGGGGAGCGGGGAGCGGCGAATGCCGGCGCGGAGTTGAAGAGGAGCGGGAGCTGCCAGAGGCGGCGGCGCGAGCTCGGCCCGAGCTGCTCCAAAGGCGGAGTGCGCAGGAGCACACAGAGAGAGGCGGGGGGGGTGGCAAGCAGGTGAGAGAGTGAGAGTGGAGGGAGAAGGCGCCTCCACTTAAAGACCGAGTCAATCGGGGTCGGGGTGGCCACCGCCCACGGCACCGGTACGCCAAAGGCCGCGTGGCGGCCGGCCGGTGGCACATCGATGTCCGGTCGAGGTGGGCCCCACGCGTCAGTGGAACAAAAGGAAAAAAGAAAAAGGAAAATGTTGACGCCTGTTTGACTGCTGAGATATTTGTTTGAATTTTGAGTTTTTGAATGACCTAGAGGCCGATTTAGATGAAACACAAAATACAAGAAGTGTCCTAAACTTGGTGATATACTACTTTGTTAAAAACTTTGACGCCATGTTTTATTTAAATTTGAGGAGAAATTTGAATTCTAAAATTCTGACCCCAGTTTGACCAATAGCACCAATCAGTTTAGAAATTCTAAAAGTCCATTTTAAAACCATTTGCACAAAAGGAGTTTTATACCAATGTTGTTTAGAATTTCATGATCTACAACTTTCCTATATAAAGTTTTGTACAATCATGACTTTTGTTTTACAAAAATTTGAATTTACCAAGCAGGTCTATTTTTGACAGATTTCACCTAATAGCAGAAAATGGCTCAAAACAGTATGCAAACCTTTATGGATGTCGAAGAACAAAATAACAAAGTTGTTTAGCATGAAATTTTATATAAGTTTGGTATATAATGTTTCATCTAATTCACCACAGATGCAAAGTTATAACCCCAAATGCAGTAGCATAATGCTGAAAACTGAGTTCAAAATACATTATTTCCATCAAGTTTGCTCGTGAGGTTCAAATGCATGCCATTATATGATGAGATGTTGTATGTATGATGAAATTGAGCAAGTGATGCCAATGAAATGCACTTGAGATGCCAGGGGAATCACAACATTCCTCATGCTTCTTGCTCGACTTAGGCTTGGAATGTGGCTGACGAAACGGGTGCGTATCTTCATCTTGTAGGCTTCCCTTGGTCAGGCTTCCCTGCTTCAGAACGCGTGGATTATTCCGGCGAGAACTACAGATGATGCCATGGTGCCGATCATCGGTATCCTAGCCGTTGGAACACAGACGAGGCTCCCACTGATCGCTGAGGAATCGAGCATTGTGGGCAATCATCGATGGTCGGCAAACGCTCCATACCATGACTCCAGCATTAGTGGAAGAATGGGCAATACCAGTGCTCGCTGAACTTGGAGTCCCTGCGGTGGTCACGTCCTCCATCATAACACTGCCTTATGTGTTGGCGTTCCTCGTCTTGATGGTGTTCATGGCGATGGCCTTCTTCTTGTTCGCTGCTGCACCCCTGATAGCGATGGCCGTCGCGTGGGTCATCTTGCGACTAGTGGCGACGCTCTGGCCGACGATCACGAGCACGATCTTTCTCCTAATCACATGCCCGGTATTGCTGGCATCTCTCATGGTAACCAGCATAGATGCCAATTAAGACACCTGAATCAGGGCGGGACCGTCGATTTCTAGCAATGTTCTTGGCAGACAAATGTTCTTCTGGTCGAAATTCTAGCAGCCGATCATCGTTTGGATTGGCCTTGGCCTTGCCATTGTCTTGAGAGCCAGGAGGTGACATTCACCATGTTGATGGTCAAGGAAAACGGGCTAGGTCAGTTCTTGCTAATGACCCTACCACCTTCAACAGAGCCACGAACCCGGCGTAGGAACTCATAGGATTTAGCTGTCGATGCAGCTTTGATCTGATCGCCAGAGGAGGCAGCCATCTTGGTCAGGCCATAGGTGTAGGATATCATGTTAACCATGTTGATGTTGGGGAAAGGGGTACTATCCACCTTCAATGATCTCCTTGCATAGGTCAATCTTCCTTGCTGAATAGTGGTTTGGATTTGTTGATGCAGGACCATGCAATTATTGGTGTTGTGCGAATCAAGGGTATTGTGGAATTTACAGTACTTAAGTCCCTTGAGTTCCTTAGCTGGTATGATCTTGTCGCTAGGTGTCAACTCTAAGTATTTCTCTTTGAGCAACAAGTCGAAGATTTGTTCTGTCTTAGCTACATCAATGTCGTAAACGGCGGGAGCTTTAGTGCGTTTGAGCCATTAGCAAGGCAGTGGCTGCTTTGGCTTGATCCATTTTACCATCGCGACCTCGGCTTCTTCATTGGCTGATTCTTCATCTTGCAGGTACGTGATAGCCCTTCGTGGCCTCTCTTGGCTCTGCTTTGAATGCGCACGCTCGTATACAGAAACTTTTGAAACTAATTGGCTGATGGAGTTGAAATCCGTCGGCATATATGCGAGTTTGGTAGCTCGATGCAAGCCACCGTATGCTATCTCAGCCAAGTTCTTCTCTGATCATTGCAGCGAATAGCACTTGTTTCTGGCTTCCCTGAAGTGCTAGATATACTGGTTCACAGGCTCACCAGGGCACTAACGAATCGACATGAGATCTGTGAAAGACGATTCTTTTGCTCCTAAGAAGAAATGTGCGTGGAACATCTCTTCCAGCTACTTCCATGTCATAACAGTCCCAGGTGCCAATGACGTATACCATCTAAAAGCTGGGCCCGTTGGAGACAGTGAGAAGAGCTGAATCTTCATGTGTTCTGCTGTTGCTGCGATACCTAGTTGAGCCGTGTGTCAGGTGATACCACAGTAGGGATGTAATTGGATAATATACAGATAGTATTTTTCATTCATAGTAAGCAAATAGGACATATATTTTTCTATCCAAGTTTATATTATTGTTTTTGGTGTTAAGCTTGTTAATATCCATAAAAAATGGATCCAAAATCTATTTTTTATTTTCTGAAATGAGTTTGGACATAATCATATTCGGATACGATCGGATACGGATACTTTTTAATCTTTTTCTATATTGGAAGAAAATAAGACATAAATTTTTTTCATCCAATTTTATTTTTTTATTTTTTTATAATGAAATTGTTACAATGCATAAAAAATGAGCACAACATTCATTCTATATCTATTTTTTAAAAATCAAATTTTTTGGACGATTCGGACAATTCGAATACCCTTTTACACCCCTACTCCATAGTGCTCGTATCATCGTTGCCACTAGACTTGGAAAATTCAGGTACTTTGAACTTGGGTGGAGGTGGCAACTGATCATAGGCCTCAGGGTAAGGCTTCGAGTAAATGATGGCACCTCGCATCGGCGTTACGCCGTACCGATTCCTAAGAATCTCGTCCATATTGGCTTGAGCAGCCGATCCATTAGTAGCAAAAAAGTTGGCTTGGTTGTTGAACACCGGCCCAAATCCAAATCACACTTGCCATTCAGAAACCTCTTGATCATGAGTCTTATCCTTGCCGTCGCCCGTGTGGCTTGTAGGGTGAGCCTGTTTGGGTGGCCGGCGAGGAGGTTCTTCACCCTCCCGTAGCAACCTATATCTGAGTTGACACATGTAGCCATCTGGTATGAATGCTGACGGTACATCATAGCACACATGTTGGTCGTTGAGATTGTTGGGTGCATACAAGACAAACTCGGCCTTGGTCCCCTCTGGAGGATTGATAGGAGGCATATAAGGCGGTCGGCTGTAGAACCTAGTTTCGGCAAAAGAAGTGCCGATCTGCATTCTGACTTCCTGCGTGTACTTGCCAGCAAGGACTTCCTTGACCACATGTGCCACTATGTTCTCCATGGAATTCAGTAGTACTTCCACCTGACGCAGCACAGCCTGCCCCACTGTTGGCGATCGATAAAACCCATTTTGACCACCAACATTTCATGTTTGAAAGCAAAATTTATCAAGTTTTCATGTATTACTAACTGGTTCCACAAGTTGTGTACAAAAGATGATGCAGGAGTTTGTCATGACCAAAATATCAAAGGAATGACCAAAATAGAGGCAAAGTGGCAAGGAAGAGGCAGCCATGCAAAATTGCATGGCCGACCGGACATGTGCATGGTCGCCCGGTCACCTACCATGGTCACCCGGCCAACAGAGCCATAGGGCCAGAATTCCATGGCCGCTCAGGCCATCTACTATGGCCGCCCGGCCATAACAGGTGGCCACCCAGCCAAACCCAGCAGCCTAGGGGCCTAGGCAGTCTTGCAGCCCAAAAGTGATGGCCGCCCGATCATGCCACGGAGCCATTTTGACACATCATTCAACCTGCATGCAAAGTAACACAAATGAAGTCAAATCCAACCGTGCAACCAAGAATCCAATGAATCCAAGAGTCGGAAGGCCATGACACAAGGATCACAATCCGAGAGATCAACATTGCAGCCAATATGGGAGAAACACGTGGCTGCTCGGCCATTAACTTGGCCGCCCGGCCACACGTTTTAACCATTTTGCACGTGCACTGACTCAAGTAACTACACCGACCTTGGGAAAGCAAAATCAACCAACGGATCAAGCAAGACAGTAAATCGGATGGCCGCCTAGCTACCCCCTTGGCCGCCTGGCCACCTACATGGCCGCCCAGCCTTCCACGTGGCCGCCCGACCACCAACTTACCTCAACTACAGACCTAGCACACCTACAAGTACCCCCCCTCAACCTCCAAGCTATAAGTACCCCTGGAGAGGTCACTTGTAGAGTGTGGTGGATCAATAGAAGAATAGTGTGGTTGTGTAATTGTGTGTAGTGTATAGTGGTGAAGCCACCCTTGGCATTGTAAAGAGAGCCACCTACGTCTCAAGAGAGTAATGAGGTGTAGAGTGAAGGAGTTGAGATTCTCTTTGGCATTCTATTTCCAAGCTCTTAATCTCAGAGGAATTATTGCTCTATTTCCCAGATTGAGTAAAGTTCTTTGCTCTCTGATTTATTTATTTCATACTTACTTTATTTTAGTACTCAATCTTTGCTTAGTAGCATACGGGTGCTCGATCCACTCTGTTTAGTTTAGCTATATAGTTGTGCTTGCTTCTCTGGCCTCGAACTAGTTTAGTAGTAAACTCGGCCGTGTAAACGTGGTGTCTAGACTAGAGTTTACCCTAGAAGGTGTCTTGTCCCACGCAGCTTTGGTTGGTAGTCCCACCTAGTGATAGCGGGTGTGTGTCCTGTGTAGTCCAACCCCGTCGTTCGGATAAGTTGTCATCGACGCATAGTTGAGTCCTATAGTGCACGCCTTTCTCGTCTGGGTTATCAGCACTCTGGTGCCCGGAAGTGGTTCTCCAGCTTCAATGTCCAAGTAAACCTATTAAGCAGAGTACTAGTTTGTTTAGTAAAGTTAAGTTGTTATATCTAAAGTAGTGATCTTGCTCTGCTCTATTATTTATCTTTACAATTGGTGGTTTTACTGTTCAGTTATGTTTGTTCTGTGTTGAGTTACTCCTCGTTCCTCGTGGATTTCGATACCCTAGAATACTCTTGGGTGAAAGGCTACAACGTGTTTCCGTGCGTTTGCGGAATTATTTCAGTAGGCTAAGAAACGCCAACAAGCTTTTCTGGCGTCGTTGCTAGGGAACGGTAGCTAATTCCACTAGAACCTAGGCCATCCATACTCACACCATACACAACCACCACATATATCCCCACCAAAAACCACATACCACCATATGGACTCCACGCCTATCTATGAACTCGCCGCTCCAAATGGCGATTATTTGGGGCTTCCATCATCATCCACACCAATCACCACAGGGGGCTATCATCTAAGCCCCGGCTTGATAGCCATGGTTCGGGATCAATCATTTGTAGGGTTGGAATCAGAGTGTCCCTACTCACACCTCCCGAAGTTCGAGCAGTTATGCAGCTATTTGGTTATCTCTGGAATGTCTAGTCAAACACTTTGATGGTTGCTTTTCCCATTTTCACTAATGGGGGAGGTGAAAATCTAGTGCAAGCAGACAGTTGGTAAGGTAGAAGGGAGTTGGGAGACATTAAAAGCTAGCTTCTATCTTTGTTTCTTTCCGTCCGAACAAGGTTGTCGATCTACATTGTGAAGTTCTCTCTTTTCGACAAAGAGATCGAGAATCTTTAGGGGTAGCTTGGGCTCGCTTCACACGACTGGTCTCATCAGGACCAGATTTGGCTATTCTAGAGTTAATGTTGATGCAGCACTTCATCCGAGGTCTCTCACCTGGTGCTGACCTCTGCCTTGACATGGCATCTGGAGGATCGTTCTCGCATCTAACGGCTATCGAGGAAAGGAAAATTCTCGACAGAATTCTCGAGAAGGCTTCTGACCTTGGTACTTTAGAAGAACAGCCTCCACTTCCACAAAAGCCACCTCAGCCCAACACCAACAAAGAACAAGACCAATCCGATTATCCAACTCCACCATCGCTCCCTCGAATTGAGGAAATCCCAGAACCATCGTCACGGCAAACTGAGGGGGTCAGTTTAGCCTTGACGGTTCCTCCATCGGCACCTCCGTTCTCTTTCAAGGATGAAATATTCATGGACTTTGGTGACGTCTCTCGGTTCCCTAAAGAAGACCGACGCTTCACCAGGACCTCCAAACTAGCATATGTCCCACCAGATCAGAAAGAACATATGAAGGAGGACCTGCTCTAGCTCTCTGCAGCTATTAATCGGGAATGGCTAGAGGAACGACGTCTGGACACTTAAACAATCAAACTTTATCCAGACCCCAGCATCATCCCTGACCAAGTATCAAGGCTTCAGCCGCATGATATTATATACAACCCAAGGGTAGGAGTCAATATAATGCCTACGCACATCATGGACTACTACTACCCAACACAACCACTATCAAGATCCACTATGCATCTCCAATGGGCAAATAACGGATATTTGAGGTGCGAAGGTGTTCTGCGGGTAATTCCAACAACCTTGTGGGATACTCAAGTGTTCTTGGACTTTCAGGTCATTAACATCCCCAAGGGATCCACACCTTTGATTGTGGTTGGGATCCCAATTGTTGCCCTCACCAGCTCAGATGTATACAAAGGGAGACTGCAGCTTCAGCTTAGCAACGAGGAAATCAATGTCAACATCGATAGATCACTCAATGCTAAAACCGAGGCAAAGCCAAAGATTGACCCTTTAGAAGAAGTGATGAGCCTTTCACTTGAGGAAATAGGTCAGGATAGCCTAAAGGAAGAGGCTTTTAGCGACTTTAGTGCGGTAGATGAGCCATGTGAGTTTGAAGAACTGGGTGAATCACTATGGCCCGAAGCTCCAAAAATAGAACTAAAGCAACTACCGCCTGGCCTGAAGTATGCCTTCCTCCACGGGAATAACGACACATCGGTGATCATCAGCGACAAGCTGATGGAGAGTGAAAGCCGACAATTAATTTTAGTTCTGGAGAAGTACAGAATAGTGCTTGGATATTCACTCCAGGACTTGAAAGGAATTAGTCCCAACATGTGCACTGATCGCATCCCTATGGAGGTTGATCACAAACCAACAAGGGAACCCCAACGCTGCCTTAACAACGCGAAGAGAGGTAGTCAAGAACAAAGTACGGAAACTACTACACATGGGAATTATCTACCCCGTGAGTGATCGCGAATGAGTTAGCCCAGTTCAAGTTGTACCAAAGAAGGGAGGGATGACAGTTGTCAAAAATCAGAACAACGAACTAATTCCGCAGAGAACTATCACCGGTTGGAGGATGTGCATCGATTACCAAAAACTCAACACCGCCAAAAGGAAAGATCACTTTCCTCTTCCTTTCTTTGAAGAGATGTTAGAAAGACTGGCAAAACATTCCTTCTTCTGCTACCTTGATGGCTACTCTAGCTACCACCAGATTCCTATTCACCCAGAGGACCAAAGTAAGACCACTTTCACATGCCCATACGAAACTTTCGCATATAGGAGAATGTCGTTCGGGCTGTGCAATGCTCCAGCATCATTCCAGCAGTGCATGAATGATGGCAATCTTCTCTGAATTCATTGAGAACATCATGGAAGTATTTATGGATGATTTCTATTTATGGCAAGAGTTTTGATGGATGTTTGGAGAATCTTGAAAAAGTTCTTCAACCGTTCAAAGAAGTTGATCTTGTCTTAAACTGGGAGAAGTGTCACTTCATCGTTAGAGAAGGAATCATATTGGGACATAGAATCTCTAAAAGAGGCATAGACGTAGATCGTGCAAAGATCGAGGCCATTGGACAACTACCTCCACCCACCAACATCAAGGCTATCTGAAGCTTCTTATGCCATGCAAGGTTCTACAGGAGATTTATCAAAAATTTCTCCTAGATAGCCCAGCCTCTGACCAATTTGCTAGCAAAGGACGTACCCTTCGTGTTTGGTGAGGACTGCCTCGAAGCTTTTCACATGCTCAAGAAAGCACTAGTCTCAGCCCCAATTATTCAACCACCTGACTGGAACTTACCGTTTGAAATCATGTGTGATGCTAGCGATTACGCAGTTGGAGCAGTACTGGGTCAGAGCAAAGATAAAAAGCATCATGCCATATCATATGCAATCAAGACTCTCACTGGCTCACAGCTGAATTACTCAACCACCAAGAAAGAATTACTAGCAAGGGTGTTTGCAATCGACAAATTCAGATCATACTTGGCAGGATCGAAGGTCATAATCTACACAGATCATGCAGCTCTCAAATACCTCCTCACTAAGAAAGATGCAAAGCCACGACTGATCCGGTGGGTGCCACTACTCCAAGAATTTGACATTGAGATAAGAGATAAAAATGGAGTGAAGAATTCAGTTGCAGATCATCTCTAACGAATGAAATTTGAAGAAACATCACCATTGACAATCGATGACTACATGACAGATGATCAGCTCTTAAAGGTGACAACAGCCCAACATGGTATGCTAATCTGGTGAACTACGTAGTTGCCGGCTACGTCCCTGAAGGAGCAGACAAGAGGAAATTGGCCCACAACAGCCGATTCTATCTTTGGAATGCGCAGACGGACTCCTACGTCATTGTATTCCAGCTTGTGAAGCACCGCAAGTCCTCGATAGATGTCATGCATCCTCTTACGGAGGTCACTATGGGGCTTATTGGACTCATGCAAAAATCTGGCAGAGTGGGTTCTATTGGCCCACTAAGTATGAGGACACAAAAGAGTTCATACGACGGTGTCCAAGGTGCCAGTGCCAAGGGAACATAAATCCAAGAGATCTATGCCACTCACGAGCAATTTGCAACTTGACATATTCGATGTGTGGGGCATAGATTTCATGGGACCTTTTCCAAAGAATGGAGACAAGGAGTACATTCTCGTCGCAGTAGACTATGTATCAAAAAGGGTAGAGGCAATGCTGTGTCCTGCAGCGGACTCAAGACACTCCATCAAGATGTTTTGGGAGACCATCTTCCCTTGCTTTGGAGTGCCACAGGTCATCATCGGTGATGGAGGCGCACACTTCATTGACAAATGCTTCAAGAAGTGTCTCACTAACCTCGGTGTGGACCATCGTGTCGCCACCCCTTACCATTCACAGACAAGTGGCCAGGCTGAGACATCTAACAAACAAATCAAGAATATACTGCAGAAAATTATTAAGGATATGGGAAAAGAATGGGTATCCAAGCTACCCAATGCTCTTTGGGCACTACCGTACAGTGTACAAGACTCCCATTGGCATGACACCATACCAGATGGTGTACGGCAAGACTTGTCATCTTCCAGTGGAACTTGAATTCAAATCTCACTGGGCGGTGAAGAGGTGGAACATGGATCTCCTAGTTGGTAGCTGTGAGAAGGCAAATTCAACTGGTTGAGCTAGAGGAATGGAGGGAGAAGGCATAGCCACAGTGCCAAGCTATACAAGGAGCGCACAAAAAGATGGAACGATAAGCGACTCAAGACCAAGACATTCAGACTGGGAGATAAGGTACTACTCTTTAATTCCCGCATTCGTTTATTCAGTCATGGGAAGCTTAGAAGTAAGTGGGAAGGACCATTCACGGTCCTTGAAGCCACCGATCATGGCACCGTCACCCTCCAGGACGATGACGGAAGAATTTTTAAGGCGAATGGACAATGCCTTAAGGTTTTTCTAGAGCCCGAAATGCCTCAGCTTGAAGAAAAAGACGTCTTCGAGCTACATGAGGTAGTATGATCACACGTCTATGGTAGAGCTCAGACCTTAAAAGAAGCCATGCACACTACCACTCTTCTCCCTTTAAATTATATCCAAATCTCACCATTTGCTGAAAATCTCAACAAAACTAACGTCCCACCTACGAAAAATGGGTCCACAGCTCATCTACAAGTGCAACCCCAATGTGTGGCTCATCCAGCCCACGTTGGCGTGGCTAGTCGGCCATGGGCTTGGCCGCCCGGCCAAGGGCACAGCCGCTCAGCCAATGCCACGGCCGCCCGGCCATCCCTTGAAGACGCCCGGCCGCCAAAACTCAAAATTTGAAGTTTGGAACGTCGACCCAACATCTTCAGGGCTGTTGAGTGGATGAGAATGAGTGTTTTAGACATTATAAGGAAGGGAAAGCCATCTTCTTCCCCATCTACACTTCCACCTTCATCATAAACCCTGAAACCAGCCATGTCACCCCTCTCTCCTCCTACCAATGGCAAGGCCATCATCTCCATCACTTCTGACACCACCGCCACCTATGCTCTAGCATCTGAAGGTTCCCTATGGCCCTTGCAGTCCTTACCTAGGGAGGAAAGCCCTGAGAGACTCATCCGGAGGTCACTCTCGCCGACGGGGCTCAGTCCCCATGGCCGCCCATCCATTCCTAATGGCCGCCTAGCCATGGAGGACGGCCGCCCGGCCATGCGTGATGGTCACCCGGCTTCCCCTCACTGTTCCCACAGTGTGGAAAGGTCGGCACATGGTCTCTCTCCAATGAGGGCGTTCGCGAAGAAGGTTGCTCGCCCATCTCCTCTCCCCGATGGCTGGAGTTCTTGCCCCAGTGAAGTCCGTGAAGAGCCTCTTCAAAGAGGAGGGCTCTTGGCCATCCAGCGGATTGAACATTCCTGGTGCATCCACCCACACCCCCCACGGTGTGAAAACCGCGATAGGTTATGGGAAGGTGCTCATACCTAGGGCCCTTGTATTGGATGCCTCCATAGATGATTCCATCGACTCCACACCACCAAGGAGGACGGTGAACCGGCTGTCCAAACCACCTCCAATTAGAGAACCATCGGGACGTTTTGAAGATTCTTCTAATGAAGAGAAGGAAACTGTGGCTACCCTGAAGGAGGAGATCGCAGCACTCAAAGCAAAACTCTAGAACTTAGAAGAGCGTTGCACTGAAGGCAAGCTTTGGTGGATGGAAATAGATGACAAAATTGATGTCCTTAGGAAAGGACTGCCCACCAAAGTTCACCGCCTTGCGGATGCATGTGGGCATCCCGAGCTCTACCATAGATGCCCAATGTGTCCTAGTTATCTCAGGCGCTTTAGGTTTAGATTAATTCTTAGGATTAATGTTTTGCTTTGTTCCATTTAATTCCATGTACCAAGCGCCTACAGTGGATAGTTTCCCTTCCAATAATAAGTTTGGATAGAATGGGCAAAGTCATTCATCCTCCTGTCACTAACCCTGCAGAATACACAAGCAAAACATGATGTACAGGGCACCACCATGCTACTAAGAAAATTTCAGGGGATTTAGCGAAAATTCATGGCCACCCAGCCAACCTTATGGCCGCTCGGTCACTAGCCACGTGACCCTGTCACATTTCCCTGAGGCTCTCTCAATAGAAACAAATTGGTGTGCGGGTCGAATGCACCAAAGGAGTGGCCGCCCAGCCATGGAGGATGGCCGCCCGGCCATGGGTTTGGGCTGGTTGGCCCATTTTCATCCCAAACCCGCACTTGGAGGTCAGGTACACCTGTTTATATTTTGTACACCTCCAAATTTTTGCGCTTTACACATGAACTTGATCGGATGATGCTCAACATGTTCATAATGTCACATTTAACTTGTGCTTGCACCATTTTACTTCCTATGCTAAAGTAATCTTTCCTTTGGATACTATCATGATTAGGGAACCACTTGATTTTAGTTTGTTGATTCTTGTGATATGAGATGTTTGGGGAAAACTAAAGGAACCCCCACACGAGTAAGAGTTTTATTTGCAAAATAAAAAGAGGCCTCCATCTTGAATGATCTCAAATTCCTATCCTTTGTCCCATTGGTGCTACAAATATAAAAAGAAAACCTGCATTCTCTTGCTTCCTTGATTGTTTTGAGTCCTATCAAGTCTCATGGCCGTTAAAAGAGTTCAATTCAATTGAGAAGTTTGGCCTCCACATGCACGTTCCATAAAACAAAGTCTCTCAAAAAGGTGTGCAAAGAAATATCAATGATCCCATTCAAGTTTCGTTTGAAAGAAAGAGAGGCATGGAGATTCAAAAAAAGAGTATGTATGAGAAAAGAAGAAAAGGAAGAAGAACTCCATGCCCTCTACTCAAACATGGGACTCAAGCAAAGCACCTACAAGAGACAAATTCCTACACTACACTTGCACTTGGCCAAATCTCACTTGATTGTGGATTCTTCCGTGACACTTGATTTGATTCAACAATAGAAACATGATGGGAAAGCCTCATTCTCCCAACCACCTTAGCTCCACCAAAAAGCCATGGTAATATAGGAGGTGAGGAATGCAAGATTCTGGCTTGGACACCTTGTCCTTTAAGTGGTTGAGAGTTGGTCTCGAGATCAAAAGAGTTGGCATGCCCTGTTTTTGAAAATTCTAAAAACCTCTTTACTCATGTGATGTGGGAACCTAAAGTTGGCTCTGATATTCTTATTCTATGTTTCAACATTCCAAAACTAAAGTGTAGACACTTTTTGAAATCCAGGGCAAGGTGAAATAGTTGGAACTGATCTTGTGCTTGCTATAGTGGATGTTGATGTTATGCCTCTCCCACTTAGGCCTAACTCTACTCTTTGCTCGAGGACGAGCAAAGGCTTAAGTGTGGGGGGTGTTGGCGGTCGATAAAACCCATTTCGACCACCAACATTTCATGTTTAAAAGAAAAAATTATCAAGTTTTCATGTATTACTAACTAGTTCCACGAGTTGTGTACAAAAGTTGATGCAGGAGTTTGTCACGTCTAAAATATCAAAGGAATGACCAAAATAGAGGCAAAGTGGCAAGGGAGAGGCAGCCATGCAAAATTGCGTGGCCGACCGGCCATGTGCATGGCCACCCAGCCACCTACCATGGCCGTCCGGCCACCAGAGGCACAGGGCCAGAATTCCATGGCCGCCCAGCCATCTACCATGGCCGCCCGGCCATAACATGTGGCCACCTGGCCAAACCCAGCAGCCCAAGCAGCCCAGGCAGTCTTGCAGCCCAAAAGTGATGGCCGCCCAACCACCCCCTTAGCCGCCCGGCCATGCCACGGAGCCATTTCGACAAGTCCTTCAACCTGCATGCAAAGTAGCACAAATGAAGTCAAATCCAACCGTGCAACCAAGAATCCAATGAATCCAAGAGTCGGAAGGCCATGACACAAGGATCACAATCCAAGAGATCAACATTGCAGCCAATATGGGAGAAACATGTGGCCGCCCAGCCATTAACTTGGCCGCCTGGCCACGTGTTTTAACCATTTTGCACGTGCATCGACTCAAGTAACTGCCACTGACCTTGGGGAAGCAAAATCAACCGATGGATCAAGCGAGGCGTAGAATCGGATGACCGCACGGCCACCCCCTTGGCTGCTCGGCCACCTACATGGCCACCCAACCTTCCACGTGGCCGCTCGGCCACCGACTTACCTCAAATACCGACCTAGCACACCTACAAGTACCCTCCTCAGCCTCCAAGCTATAAATACACACCGGTAGGTCACTTGTAGAGTGTGGTGGATCAATAGAAGAGTAGTTTGGTTGTGTAGTTGTGTGTAGCGTATAGTGGTGAAGCCACCCTTGGCATTGTAAAGAGAGCCACCTACGTCTCAAGATAGAGTAGTGAGGTGTAGAGTGAAGGAGTTGGGATTATCTTTGGCATTATATTTCTGAGCTCTTAATCTCAAAGGAATTATTGCTCTATTTCCAGGATTGAGGAAAGTTCTTTGCTCTCTATTTATTTATTTCATACTTGCTTTATTTACATACTTAGTCTCTGCTTAGTAGCTTACGGGTGCCTGGTCCACTCTATTTAGTTTAGCTATACAGTTGTGCTTGCTTCTCTAGCCTCAAACCAGTTTAGTAGTAAACTCGGCCGTGTAGACGTGGTGTCTAGACTAGAGTTTACCCTGGAAGGTGTCTTGTCCCACAGTAGCTTTGGTTGGTAGTCCCACCTGGTAACAGCGGGTGTGTGTCCTGTGTAGTCCAACCCCATCGTTCGGATAAGTTGTCACCGACGCATAGCTGACTCCTGTAGTGCCCGCCTTTCTCGTCTTGGTTATCAGCACTCTAGGTGCCCGAAAGTGGTTCTACAGCCTCAGTGTCCAAGTAAACCTGTTAAGCAGCTTTCTAGTTTGTTTAGTAAAGTTAAGTTGTTATATCTAAAGTAGTGATCCTGCTCTGCTCTGTTATTTATCTTTACAATTGATGGTTTTACTATTCGATTCTGTCTGTTCTACGTTGAGTTACTCCTCGTTCCTCGTGGATTTCGATACTCTAGAATACTCTTGGGTGAAAGGCTACAATGTGTTTCCGTGCGATTGTGAAATTATTTCAGTAGGATAAGAAACGCCAACACCCACCATGGTGTTCGTCTCTCCCATGGAGCTTTGTTGTGCTCTTCTGATGGTGTTGAAACATCCATGCCATCGAGCAGACTTTCCAGGTGTCCATTGCACTTAATGCCATCTGTCTGTGTCCAAGTGAAGTGGTCAAGAAGCTCTTCTGATAGCTCATTAAGTATACGGTCGTAGACCTTCTTATGATCAGGTGGAAGTTGATCGAGCCTTGGCGGGGCGTCCTTGTCTTTCGGCCACATGGTAGGGTCGTGGTGGGCCAAAATCTTCATTGGGCCCTTGTTGGATGTTTCCCCTATCATAGCTTGATGGAAAAGTTGACGAAGGTGAAATCCCACTAGGCGTGCCAAAGAGTGTGTTGCTGCAGAAAACTAGTGGTGCGGGACCTCCAAGGCGAAGACACACTAGGAGCCGGGGATCGCGCTGCTGCTGCACTCGTCTCCCTATTGTGTGGCTCTGATCGGCTCTGAGCAGAGCTGATGTGGTTGGCTGTGGTGGTGCGGGCGTGCCACATGGCTTGACCTTGCAGCTAGGAAGGTTGGATGGATGCATCAGTTGGCTCTGGTTCTCCCTGTAAAGTGTACACAACAGATTTAAATGTTAAATTCCTGTCGGATTGCTCGAATCAGCAACCATGAGAGATTGTGTACTCCGGTCTGCATGCATGTAGTTGCTCCACAGTCGATGAAATGTTAGTGAAGCATTCGTGATAGCCAAAGACATATCTGTAAGTAAAGTAAACATAAAACCTATCTAAAAGCAAGATATAAAAGACCTGCATAGCCAGATCGGCTTCTAACTAGGACCTCCAAGGAAGTCTATCCAGATAAATAGATAAAAATTACGACATGTATAGATAGGGTGCTCGCGATGCGCTAATCTATCGGCATGTCATGTGCACATGCTGCAGTGGCATGTCGTGGATTGTAACAAGCGATTAGGTAGCGCAAAACGAGCCACATGAAGACCAATCTATAACGTGAGGCATAGGTACATGGACAGATCGATAAGCATGCAAGGATAAAGATGAGCTTGATGCGAGATCCGTCGAGATAAACAATGGATCACGTGCCGAGCTAAACTCGCCATGAGGTTCATTGGGATAACTAGCAAACTGTGCCACAAAAAATGCTTCAGTACACGGTTCACCATATGGCTCACGCCCTAATGCCCTAACGGATCTAAGAAGCATTAGAGCAGCATGACGATTACCTTGAAAAACCCTAATTGCTCAGGGGTAGCGATGCGCTGAGAGAGATTGGAGACACGAGTTGCTGAGAACGTATGTCGTCAATTTTATTACGTGGGTATGGGTACATATTAATAGTCCAAAGACTTGGACGCCAAGTCCGACTCTAGCTAAAAAACCCTACTTTACTTGGACTAAACTTAGATTTACCAAAAAAATAAAAGATACATGGCCCACAGGCCTTAGAATCGTCTCTTGTCTGGACAATCGTCTGTGGCTCATCAGTCGATATCTTAGCCTGTGGATCGACCCATTTAGCTGATCCAACCCAAATAGCAATCGGCTAGATTTTGGCGATAACAACCTCACTAGTTGTCCTCCTAGGCAACTGTACCTTTCTACAGATATCTTTGGTAGTTTAGTTTACTTCCCACCATACACCTATCCTTTGTTGGCTTACCCCTATATAACTACTAGTTGGTACATTTATTTAAGTCTATGGTTCATTTGACTTGAGTTTATCCAATTACACTCTCTTGCCTACCGCTTCCCTGTGGAAATTTACGATACTCAGAATACTCTGGGTAAAAGGTTATAGCGGTCTCCGTGTGCTTGCGGAGTAAAATTTGTTTAGGCTAAGAGACACCAACAAGCTTTTCTAGCACCGTTGCCGGGGAAGCAATAAGCAGAGAGATAATTGATATCTCATGTCAAACCCTGTATACTTAATAAATTTACTGCTAGTTTTTAGTAGGCTCACTTTGCTCTGTTGTCTTGTTGTGATTGCAACACAGAGGTGTATGATTGGTTTTGACTTGCTGGAAAATTATCATAATAATCCAAAGTCACTGTTCAGGAGAGACCGCCCAAAGACTATCCACGGACAGAGACTAGTGCCAAGGGAACTTGAATCAACTACATCAACGAGTCGTACTCTGTTTACCACCGTCATGGATGAAAAGACCATACGTGAGTTCTCTGTCCCGTCAAGCAACAACGTTCCTATGGGTCCTAAAGTTCAGACAAGGGAGAACTTTGAGCTCAAACCCAGAGTCATCCACATGGTTCAAGCTATCCTATTTTGCAGACTAGCAATGGAGGATGCCAACAGTCACCAATAGCAATTCTAGGAAATCTGCAGTACGTTCACCATGAAAGGTGCATCCTGTGATGCCGTCAAACTGCGCCTCTGTTGGCGGTCAGTTATTTCCCTATTTGGACCACCAATTCCTCGGTGAATAAATGGGTATAGATAAAGTTCCATGCATTATTTACCAAATACTAATGAATTCCACAAGTTTTGGTGGTTTTCAATGTATCACAGGGAGATGCTCAAATTCCATACAAGACAACATCATCTGGAGCACGAGAGAATTCACACAAAAAAGGCTCGAGAATGGATTACAAATAACATCAATATGAAGTATCTCAAATGCCCTCATGGACCAAACCATTGCAAATAGCTCGTCAAGATAATCAAAATGGAGTTTTGGTTCACCTAATTTGGAGTTTGGACGTAAAAGTTATGGTCGTTGCAAGTTTAAAGGCGCACAACCACCAAAATGTATGGCCGGCCGGACATCTCCATGGCAGGCCCGACCACCACACATGGCCGCTTGGCCATCATTTTGGCCACCCAGCCACCACTCATGGCTGCTCAGGCCATCACATTGGCTACCCAGCCATAATACATGGTCTCCCGACACAAATTTGCATGCAGGAGCAACGTCACGTTCAAAATGATGAAGGAAATGAGCACAACAAAGCAAAGTGCCAAGGGAGAGGTAGCCGGCCAAAAGTGTGTGGCCGGCTGGCCATCACCCATCGGCGCTCAGCCATCCTCCATGGTCGACCGACCGTCTCACTTGGTCGCCCGTCCATCACCAGTGGTGGGCTGGCCCCTGGAGCCCTATGGCACAAAAAGGGTGGCCACCCGGCCATCACCCATGGTCGCCCGGCCATACAACATGGCCTGCCGCCCATCCACTATGGCCGTTCAGCCAAGTCCAATAGCCAGGAGTCCCAGGGAGTCTTTCAACCCAAAATTTGTGGTTGCCCGGCAATGCCACAGTGGCAAACCGACACATCCTTCGACCTGCAATGCAAAGAAACACAAAATGAGCCAAATCCAACCGTGCATCCTAGAATCCAATGAAATGAAGGGTCAGAATGCCAGTCACACAAGGATTGCAATCCAAGGGAGACAACATGTGGCCAATCCAGGAGAAACACGTGGCCGCCTGGCCATAAACTTGGCCGGCCGGCCATGACTTTTACCTATTTTGCACGTGCACCGACTTTGGCAATCGTCACCAACCTTGGGGAAGCATTCTCAGCTATTGGATCAACAAAGGCAGCGGATCGAATGGCCGCCCAGCCATGGGCATGGCTGCTCGGCCATCCGACATGGCCGCCTGGCTGTCCACATGGCAGCCCAGCTAACCGACTTACCTTCCCCACCGACCTTACCACTCCTATAAGTAGAGGGGCACTCCCCCACTCCAAAAATGTACCTCTTCGGTGCTTTTCTAGTACCATTCACCATGTAACTCTCTCTCCCTCTCTCTGAAATCAGTGTTTAGCTAGGAGTTAGAGGTCTGCTGTATCGGAGTCGGTCAGAAGTATTCGGTAATGTCCAACTTCTTATTCTTTACATTACCTTCCGATGTATGACTTAATTATGAGCATTAAAGTTCTTATTTCGTTTATTATCTTCAGTCTCTGTTAGTAACTTGATTGGTGTAGTTGCATTTTCCTTATGGTCCACCATATCGAGGCCTGAGTTGTGTTAAACTAGATTCGATTAATCATTGTTATGCTTGCTGGTGCTACAATTTAACCCTAGACTTAGACGCTAGGCTCTGGTTAGTTCCTCTCCTCTAGCTAAGGATGAACTATTGTTATTCAAGCTTCGCTTGAACACATTTGTAGCGTGCCATCCTCTCCACGTAGATTTGCTTGGTAGCCCCACTCGGTGACAGCGTGTGGTGTGCCTGTGTATCACAGGCCATTGTTCGGGAGGCCCGTAGGTGTTAGCTAGATTCTCTTTGGTGGCCAACTATCTACTCCCAGGCTCCTCGAGTGCGCTAGAATTTTGCTCGACGCAAGTTCATAACTTTGTTGAGATCCTTTCGACCCTTAGCACAGTTAGCTCTTGTATGCTGGCAGAGATAGAAGACCGGACTGCAAGTCCCTATCTCATTGTCCTCCTACCTTTACCTGTTTCCTTGCCAACGGTGCTTGGTATAGGACCGAGATGTGCAACTAGAGGGGGGGTGAATAGGAGCACTTGAAATCACAAAATCACAAACCCCCAAGTGGAAACCGAAACTAAGCACCGTCCACTGAACAGATACGTGCCTAGCAGCGCAAGGGTGCCATCCACTATGAGGATACGCACCAATGCAAGAAAGCTCAAGATCCGAACAAGAATGACAACGAAGCAACGGATTTTGCAATAACCGCCACAAGACACTCACCGCACCGAGGTGCGTCTCACTGACTCACAGTAAGCAAAGAGAATGGTCTTAAGGGAGCAATGCGAAAATTTGTAGCAAAATCACAGCAGAAAAACCAAACTGGGAAGAACATAGCAGCTCCATGGCAGGACTGGACTGTCCGGTGGGACCGGACTATCCAGTGCCTGACGCCGGACTGTCCGGTGGCACGGCCTGGACAGTGCCTCACACCGGACTGTCCGGTGGGCACTGCCGGACTATCCGGTGGAACCGGACTGTCCGGTGGCCTCTGCCCGATGGTCCGATAGGGTCGCAGAAAAGATGTTTTCAAATCCAAACTTAATCAAACCTTGTCCAAACTTCACAAAATTTTGCACAGGTAATCTAGGACCCTATTTCAAATCTATTCCCAAAAGATCAACTCAAGGTAACCGCGGAATCAGTGGGAATTTCAGATCTTGTGAAAATGGCCATCCTTGGGCAAGAAAGGGGAAAACACAAAAGAGGCTTGCTCATGGCAATCCATCAGGATTGAGATGAACTAAGTCATAATCTCCACGTCCTCGCAATTCCAAAATATCAGCAAAGAAAGGGATTCAAGCTTGCCCAACAAAAACACCCAAAAAGCAAGGATTGAACCCAAAAACCAAAGAGAGAAGGGGAGGAGAAGAACACAAGGTTGCTGCACGAATTTGCTTCGATTAAGTGCCCATTATGGGTCTAAAGATTCAGCATACAAGCAGAAATTCGTCCCAAGCAACCACCCTTAAGTTCCCTCAAGATTGGGAGGCAAAATCCTACTCTAACTGCCCTAACAAAGGAGTTCAAAGCTTAAGGACGAAAATCACCAAGTGAAGACTAATCCTAGCAGCCAAGAGACCTCTAATGACCTGGCTTGGACCTATTTATACCCGAGTGCTATTTAGACAGTTTTGCACTTAGGTCCCTATAGCTAGACAAACCCTAAGGACTCAAACGAAAGATTACAGGATATTTCGGGACGGACGACCATGATGAAGTCTTGATCTTCGTAAGTTCCACGCAATCCTCGGATGCTCTCCACGTGGCCAGTAGTCCAATCCGCGATCCGCCCCCGGTTTTGAAGTCAGAAACCGGGAAACTTTAGGAAGTCTCCGCTCGGGCCGGATTTGGCCCATCTTCTCTACCTTGGCGAGTCGTGGCCCAACTCACCAAGGCTTGGGTAGCTTGGGTGACGGTTTTGAGCCGAAGCCGCCAAAGCCTCCCTCGCACACCTTCGCGCCACGCATTCGGGTTGGAGTACCGCGGTGGCGCCCAGCATCCCCTGTCCATCGGGGCAGCCTCGCAGTCCTTCGGAGGACTTACTCCTGCCGTCGCCATGCCGCTCCTCCGTATACCGAACTCCCATAGGCGACAGACGCCGAGTGTGCCTCCAGTCCTTCGGAGGACTTCCCTCTACCTCCAGTCCATCGGAGGGCCTCCTGTCCATCAGAGGTCTTGTGCCCAAGTCCTTCTGGGTCTTGCTACTGTTGACAATCACTCATCACTCCAGAGGCAATGGAGCCGGTCCATTGGCTCTCACTTGGCTTGTATCCTATGGTGCTTGGTGTCAAATGTTTCTAGCTATCGATTGACGTGAAAGAGTAGTAACAGTTGGGTGAATGATAGTTTGATGTCTCTATCTCAACGCTTTCTTATGGATAAATACGATACCTTGGAATACTCCCGGGTGAAAGGCGACAGCAGTCTCCGTGCGCTTGCAGAGTAAAATCTGATAGGCTAAGAGCCGCCAACAAGCTTTTCTTGCACCGTTGCCGTTGATAGCGCCGAGTTAGAATATTATCCTGTTACTCATCCTTTTGTTATTACTCATTCTTTTTTTCGAAAAATCCAAAAAAATAGAAAAATAGAAAACCATCTCTTTAATTTTGGTCTATCCGTTGAGTAAATCTTGATCATGTTTTTCATGCTACATAAAGTTTATAGTGCAACACAGCTATTCATAAAAACATAGCTTGGGCCATGTGTGTGCCCAGAGACTAATTTACAAATTAAGTGTGGTGCTTAGGTTGTTTTAGCCTCTTTTTATCAAACGATATGTCGGATGAATGAGCTATGTGTAGACTTTGGTAATGATGTTCCACTCCTAGTTCATAAACCGTGATTCTTGAACTAGCCGGATCGCTCAAGTTCAATAGAGACACAAAATCTTGACGATGTTTCAAAATTCGACCATTTTTTCAAGACCGGATTTGAGTAAAAAT
Organism: Paspalum vaginatum; assembly: GCA_030272315.1. Taxonomy (NCBI): domain Eukaryota; kingdom Viridiplantae; phylum Streptophyta; class Magnoliopsida; order Poales; family Poaceae; genus Paspalum; species Paspalum vaginatum. Next base: position 23,421,635 of record CM059013.1, read on the forward strand.
TGGGGGATGGAATTCATGGTTTGGCAACATGGTTTGTGCTATGTTTTTACATGAAATATTTTACTAGCACTTTGTCAACAATGGGCCCTGGTGATTAATGCTCTTTATACATATTTTGGACCCTTGTATATGTTGTACACTAACCTGTTGCAGGAAGCATTCAATTCCCACACGAGAAGAAAGGACTTGTGGCCGACACTCTCGTGCTCAACCTGTTGTGGGCCATCTAGCCCCTTTTTGGAAAATGAAAGCATCGTGATATGTATAGCAAAGTAAATGGTGGTGATCAATGGGGAAATATTGAATAACTTCCGCACCACAAGAACACACCATGAAAGGGGTGACATGACAAGGCATATCACATTATGCTATCATCCATGCTTAAATTTGCAAGCTAGTAGGGCACTAGTCTACTACCCCATGGGAAAGTCGCGTGCCCGATGGAGTTGTGGTGTAGATCCCAAAAACGGCCGGCATAGACGTCTCTCATTGCGGGGGAGCTCCATCCTAAGCACCACAAAGGCAAACACAAATCAAATACTACAAGCATGGTGAGAACATCGATGTCATGATGTGCAGTCAATGGCTGTGTGGCACAAATGCAGACAACGACTGGTGGCACATGTCATGGACGACAAGTATCAAGCCCAAGAAAAACATGATAGGGAATAAGTTTGGAATCAGCATTCAATGCAAAAACCAAGCTTGGGGGAGCAAATTGTCTGGCATTTGACAAGCTTTATACAGAAACAACCACAATTCCACACCCACGAAGCAGCGCTCATGTCTGCTACTCTAACATTCCAGTTGACCAACCATGGAAAGAGAAGGAGGAAAAGGTTCTTCATGAATCACATTGTGATGCCCCCGGAATCTCGAAAGTTTTAACACGTGATTAGATTAGCGGTAGTCAAGGATTTGGCTTAATAATGTTTAGAGAAGAGCAACAACTAGACTAGTAAATCACGAAGTCAAAATTTTCTAATAAAATATGCAAAACCCCTGAGTTTACTTGTGACCATAGTTCAAAATATAATGTGTTTGGAACCAAACTCTCTATAACAAACTTGTAGAAAATTTTATGTAGATCAACTTTGTTATTGAGTGTGGTAACATGCACAAAGGTTTAGGTGGAGTTTTGAGTCGATTAATGAAAAAGACAGAAATCTGCCTAAATTTGATCGGTAAGGAAAATTCAAATTTCAAAGGAACAAAAGTCCCTATCATGCAAAACATCATATAAGAAAGTTGTTGATAATTAAAAACCACACAACATTGGTATAATACTCTTTCTCTGAAAATGAGCATAAAATAGACTTTAGGAATTTCTAAGTTTGTACTAAACCTTGGTCAAACTGGAGACAGCAGGTTAAATTCAAATTTAATCATATTTCAACTTAGAATCTGATATTTCTCCTTTTGACAAAGTTGTAAATCTGGAAGAGTAGAACAACTTTTGTATTTTGAGTTTTGTCAAATTCGGCCCCTAGGATGCTCAAAAACAACAATTTCTAAAACATGTCTCAGGAGTCAAACAGCTTTTTTTCATTTTCCCGAATTTATTTTCCTCTGAGTCGCTGACGAGCGGGCCTGTGATGCCCTAGGCATCTCAAATGCATTACACTAAAATCATTAGCATAATGACATCTTTTCCAAGGCCTTTTATCTTGAAAAGCATGCATAAACTAGGTCAATTGAGCAACTAAACCTAGTTTTCAGAAAAAGCTGTGTTTGAATTGTGGATATAACTTTAAGGCCTTTGTGTTTTTCATAAAACCTTACATATCAAACTTGTAGGTAATCCCATAAGGAATGACTTTGGTATTTTGTTCTTTGGCATGCATGAATGTTGAAATCTAGTTTTGGGTCATTTTATGTGAAAATGTGACTTTTGCCAAATTCAGCCCTGTTTGGTAAATTCAAAATTTTGTGAAACAAAATTCAAAATCTTGCCATGTCATGAATACCAAAGTTGTAGATCATGAGATTCTATGCAACTTTGGTATAGTTCACCTTTCATGAAAATGCACCAAAAATGGACTTTTATAATTTTCAAGTTGGGGGTTTTAATTGGTCAAACAGGAGTCAGCAAGTTATCTTCAAATTTAAATCATTTTAAATTTGGAATCTGGTATAGGTCCTTTTGACAAAGTTGTAGATTTCAAAAAGTACAACATTTCATTCAATTGGGACTTTTTCAAATTCGGCTTCTAAATTGGTCAAATTTGCAAAATTCAGAAACCTAATCAGCTGGTCAAAGGGGGTTTATCTTTTTCGATTCTCTTTTATTTTCTCGTCTGTATGACAGGCGGGACCCACCTGTCAGCCCCGCCCGCGCCAGCGCACGGACCCGCTCCCTCGCTCGATGCACCGAGTCTATGCACCGTACTCACAAATCCTGGGATTGGCCCCACCTGTCAGTTCCACCGGTCCATAGACCGGGTTCACCCACGCACCTCCCTCCTCTCTCGCCGCCCGCGCGCGCCCACGCGGCGCTGCGCGCTGCGCGCCGTGGCCACGCGCCGGCCACCCCGGCCGCCGCGGCCACGCGCCCCTGCCGCGCGCGGACAGCGCGCGCAAGGCGCGCCTCCAAGGCGAAGGCGAGGGCCGGCCTCTTTCCCCGACCCCATTCGCGTGCCTAGGCTCCCTCCGCTCGGCCTCTCCGCTTCTCCCCGCCCGCGCCAGTTCGCGCCGCCATTGACGGCGAGCTCCGAGCTCGAGCTCGCGCCGCCCCCTCCGTCGCTCCCCGTGTCTCCCCACCTACCCCGCGACCTTCGCCTCGCTCCCGCGCACCTCGCGCCCTTGACCTCGTCGCCGTTCCCCGCCCGGACGCCGAGGTTCGACCTCGCCTCGACGTCGCGTCGCGCCGGTTCACCCTCGGTTCATCTCCGTCGCCCGCCTCGTCCACGCCGTCTCCGCCGTCACCGCCTCCCCAAGGTAGAAGCCCCGCACAGGGAACACCTTCCCCAACTCATGTCGCGGCCGCGGCGAGCCCCGGCTCGCCGGCGCGCGCGCGCCCTCCCGCGCGGCCGCGGCCGACGCGAGGAAGAAGAAGGGGGCCGGGCAAATTTTAGATCCGGCCCCTGCTTTTTCCATTATTTGCGAATCAGTCCACCGCACTGTGCACTGAGTCTTGTAAATTTTGCACGGGAACCCTCGGAAGCTATGAATAATTACAGATAGGCCCTGGATCTGTTTAATTTTCGATTAAAATGCTTTTAAAAAGGCTGAAACTTTGAAAAATCATAATAAAGTGTATAAAAATCCAAAAATAGCAAACTTTGTTGCATTTTGTTCCTAATAAATAGATCTACAGAATGGGTATGATGGTTGAGTAGGAAAAGACAGTTTTGCCCCTGTTTTTGTGCAAGCATGAAAAACCTCGATAAATAGAAAATATGGCTAAAATGAACTCCAAAAATTGTGAAATTTGGGCAGAGACCTTTTTATTCTATGTAGGCTCTATGAAAATTTTGGTAGCTCAAATGTCCACTGCTAATTACCATTTTGCCCCTATATGTGTTTTTAGCATGGAAATAAATGAAGAAATGTTGTTTATATAAAAATTAGGTTCTAAATGGTTATACCTAGTTTTTGTGCTCCTTATAGCATAAAAGAGTTCTAGATGATAGTAGACATCGATCTTTTCGCATAAATCGATGCAACTCAGTCACACACCACGTTATTTTATGTGACAAGCTAAGCTGTCGTAGATGATGGCTTGTACGATTTCTTAGTGCGAAACAACTTTCGCCTCAATATGCGTAACTCTTTTCCATACATCATGATTCACCGCATCGCATCTACATTTGCATCGTGAAGAAGCATTACAGTAATACATACTCCTTTTGCATCCTGATATGCATATAGATTCCGCGAACGAAGAACCACCGCCGAACCAAATCGTCGCGGAGGAAACCGAAGAGGAGTTGCACCAGGAACCAGAGGGCCAGCAGCAGGAACCAGACTACGCTCCGAAGGAATCTACTGACCCTAGTGAAGAAGGTAGGCAGGACCATACTCTACCCAGCAAATAAATTATACTTGATGATTACGCATATGCATTAGGAGTTGCTTGTAACCAATTGCATTAGACTTCCTGGCCACCCTGGCCTTAGCACCTATACATAGAGTTCGTAGGACGAGTATGCCTAGAAATTGCTAGGTACGGGTAAACACGAGTGTGTGTACTCATCACGTAGGTGTTTTCAAAGTTACAAAAAGCTTACAGTCATATCACTTTTTACTGTTGCTCATGAAGTTAAATAGAGACCGGGCGGAGATTTATTTCAGTATTTCCTTTATCATGATGTCGCACCCGGACTCCGCCCGAGTCGTTTAAGGCCCGTCCGCTGTTCGTCTGCTGATCGGCATAACATTGCTAAAGTGCTTATCCGGGGAATGGGACCGGAAAAGTCTTTCCTGAGCTCGTCCGAAGCACAGAGACACGTTCCTACCCGCTGGTTGAGAGGAAGGTGGCCCGGGGGAGCTTGGTACTCATGACGGGGAGACCGAGATGTCGGCAGGCTCGTCATGAGGGCACAACCCGGGGGCTAGGCGGGAGTGAATCGAACTTGGGACGAGGCAGATTAAGATTGGGGCTATATGTGGGAACGCGATGGCTAGTAAGCATATACCCCTGGCATGATAGTTATTCCCGGGAATTAAAATCGATTCGAATCGCTGATGTCCACCAGGTGTGGGAATGCTGATAGTGCACACGGGCAACGTAGTAATTACTTAAACTCTCAGTGCTTAATACTCATGGTTTTTGGAATACTACATGTTTGAGCTGAGTTGTTATCTTGCAAAGACTTACTACTATGTTGGCAATCATAGAGACAATGAAACTTGTTATTTATGTTAATTAAGTTGCTGTTAAAAACTAAAAGCTAAGGATCTACTTGTTAGTAAGCTGCTTCGCGTCAGCCGTAAGCCAAATCCATTAAGACCTACTGAGTAATTAGTACTCAGGGTTTGCCCCACATTTTGAGCGCAGGTATGGAATTCATGGTGTGCACCTGTGTTGGAGGCGGGGCATGCCCTCATGTAGGATGAAGTGACTAGTGGCACGAGGACAATATCGGTGGGCTCGATGTTGTACCTCTAATGCAAAACTTTTGGTGATAACATGGTGACCTAAACTTATATTTTCCGCTGCGAGAAACTTTCAAACTTGCTACCGTATAATATTATGTTGGACTGGTATTTTATGTAAAAACTGGTTTGTAAATAAATCTACTTTTATGCTATTTAACTGCCTGTGATGATGTTTCTGTTGTGGCTCCATCGTGAGTCGGATGTGTATGATGTCGGTTCCTCTGGGAAAAGGTAATATCGGGAGTCGAATGACTCTCGACGGACGACCGGGTTTAGTTCGGTCTAATCGCACTGCAAGCCAGAGGTGGCAGGTGTGCTTAGCCCGGATTAAATCGGCGGTTCCGCCACAGCTGGTATCAGAGCCGATCATACACAGACAACAGACATATCATCCAGTTTTGATTTGCAAACCTATTTTCGAAAACCCTTTTCGAAGTATTTGAAAAGTGAGAGTATCGATATGCCCCTACTAAGGATGTTAGTGAAATACCAGGTGACATCGCTAACATTCTGACCTAGATAGAACTCATGTGCATATTCGGCGCTTTGGAAAGCAACATTTCGGCCATAGCCATCCCCAGTACTGGCGGAGCGCTATTGGGATTTGCGGACTGTTGCGAACCCTGCATTCATGCTGATAGGGCAGAACTCTTTAAGGGGGGTGGTCACGCTATTGGAGTGTTTCGTGACCACTTTTCCTTCAACCAAAATTATAGCTAGATCTTGTTGGCCACCGTTTCTCTCCCCAGCAATTCCCCAGTACTGGAGGAAGACTGGGTGTGTTGGGAGAAATGGCGCCACTACGTCGTCCACCAGACGTAGCTTAAAGAAATTCGTGGGTGCCACTTCTAGAGTTAGAGTGGTAATGATTGGTCATGGTAATGATGATGATATGAGCATGCATTTTTCTGCAGGTACACTAACCACGTGCGAAATTAAGAACGAATAGAGAACGACTAGTTGCATTAGAGAGTGCCGTGCATATATGTCACCGGATACTCGCTAGATATATAAATTATGCTTAAGGTGTGTGGTGTGAGATCGAATAGGACGAGTCTTGCATCATGTTTATTCTTATTTGTTCATACTTGGGGGGTTTATCGCTAAAAGATAAATAAGTAAAATGAAAGCCCAATGATGTTTTCCGCACCCATCACCCACTTAACCGTTAAACTTATATGCAACCTATGCTTATCACTGATTAAAATCTCTTTTAAAAACAGATGGCCAGGACCAAGCAAACCGCTCGTAAGGCCACCAGTGCGAGGGGACTTCGCATACAGGAGGGAAGGGCTGCTCCCCTCCCACCAGTGACCCACACCCCTCCTCAGCTTGAGAATGGGATGGTTCACACCCGTTGCCGTGAGGAGAACGGCCTTGCGCAGATCCTTTGTCAGGCTCTGCGTGAGATGAGGCGCAGGCCGTGCCCTTTCTTCTCGGTGCAGACAGTGCACGCGGAGGGACACTGCATGGCCAGTGTCGTCCTTCCTTCGAGCCACACCGCGGTCCGGCAGACGCTCACCGTCTACGGGGCCAATGAGGAGGACGCTTACGACAAGGTCACCCTAGCAGCCATCACCTCACTCAGTTCTTCGGGTGCAACAGGGATGTCAGTGCTGCGCTACCTCCCCACCGACGGTTACGACGACGAGTGGCTCCGTCGTCACAACATGCTGGAGGAGCGGATTGACACCAGGCCCTATGCTGCGACCATGCAGTTTGCTCACAGTGTACACGGGATGTATCTCCGTGCCGAGGATCGTGTCGCCCACTACCGTGACCAGCACATGTATGCACAGGACCGTATTGAGGAGCTGGAGGCAGAGTTGGCTGAGGCACAGCAGCGCCTAGCGCAGTACGAGCCGAATCCTTCAGTTGCCCCTGTGGTGGAGGATGAGGGCAGCATGGTGTCTGACGCGCGTAACGGGCGTTAGAGAGTTTGGCAATGGCATTGTGTGATGAAGCCTTTTATAAATGGTGCACGTTGTGAGCGATGTTTTGTACCATATCGCTCCGTGCAGTTTGCCATGACTGTACTAAACAATGGTGAGGTCGAGAGAACTCACTTATGTACGTCATGTAACCCGATGTAGAACCTTAAGTTAGTGTTCCGAGGTGATGGATGAGATGGCCCATGTGTGTACTAAATAAACCTTTAGTTTATTAAGACTCTATAAGTATGGTTGCAGTAACTGTTGAGTACGCATGGATGATGCGAATGATGCGATGTCGTTAAGCTTGGCCTTGAGAGATAAAGTCTAACTGCTTTGTTACAAGTTTACCTGTGCTCACAAATTGCCTATAGTCCTATAATCTTGCTGTCACCGTATTTCTGCACATGGGCTATTGGGCTGAACCCATATGATTCCATTTTGCAAATGGTGAACACTCGCACGGGGCAGTCATCAGGGCAGTCAGCGCAAGGCGCTCCACCCCCGCCGGAGCTGGCCACTTTGGTGGTCCAACAAGCTGAGCTGATTCGGCTATTAGCAGAAGACCGTCAAGCCCGTGGGCAACAACAGCCGCGGGAGTACAGGCCACGTGGCATTACTTACCAGGATTTCGAGGGGCTGCGACCCCCGGTTTTCACCAACTGCCCAGAGCCACTGGCGGCAGACGACTGGCTTCGCACTGTCCAGTCCAAGTTTACCCTTCTGCCAGGGATCAATGAGCGAGAGAAGGCTCGATTTGCTGCTCAGCTTCTTCATGGGCCTGCGGGAGCGTGGTACGCCACTTTCCTCGCCATGCAGGAAGAGGGCCATGAGCCCACATGGGAGGAGTTCCGACAAGCTTTCCGGGCTCACTACATCCCGGCAAGTTTGATGGAGCAAAAGCGTCGCGAGTTCCGAGACCTCAAGCAGGGCAACCGGACCGTGATGCAATATGTGCAGATCTTTATCCACCTCTCACAGTATGCTCCGAGAGATGTTGCTACTGAGCCGGAACGGGCCGAGAGACTCCTCGAGGGCCTTGACCCTACCCTCCGGACTCACTTGGCATGGCGTTACCAGAGCTTCACTGAACTAGTAGACACTGCTCTCGACATGGAGAATCATCTCCGTGCTGCTAATGAGGATCAGAAGCGCAAAAGGATAGCCAACACCTCAGCGACTGGCCCTTCACAGAAGCAGAAGACCGCATACAAACCTCAACAGCAAAATTTTCAGCAGTCTCGCTATGTGGTCCGACCCAACCAACTAAGGTGGATTCATCGGGCAGCACCGCCACAACAGTACCCCATCTATCGAGCACCCGCACAGTTGCCAGCTCCCCGTGCTCCCATCGTCCCAGGGCCGGGTGCTCCATGCTTCAATTGTGGCAAAATAGGTCACTTCAGTCGTGACTGTAGGGCACCCCGTAAGATACAGGGTCCTACCCCAGCTGGTGGAAGTCAACAGAGCAAGCCGAAGGGACCCATGCCCAAGATGGGTCGCGTGCACTATGTGCACATGGATCAGATTTCCGCCGGAGAACCGGTGCTTGCTGGTACGTTCATAATCAACGGTCAACCGACCGTCGTGTTATTTGATTCTGGGGCCACACATACTTTTATCAGTAAAACATATGCATTGAGGCATGGGATAAAAATGTACAAGTTGAAAGAAAATTATCAAATTACAGCACCGGGATCACCTATTGAAACCAGTTTGGGGGTTAGACAGCTTAAGCTGAGCATTGGCACAGAAAATTTTATCATCAACCTCGTGGTACTACCACACCAGGGGATTGATATTATTTTAGGTATGAATTGGATGAAAGAACACGATGCAGTCCTGGATGTTAGCAGCAGGACAATACAATTAAAGTCAGGCGTAAGTGGTAAGGCTATACAGATACACATGCCAAACCAAAAACACATGACCCCCACGGTCAATGCGACTGAACTACAAGAGGTTAAAAAGATACCAGTAGTGTGTGAATTCCCGGATGTGTTTCCAGAAGAACTTCCGGGACTACCACCAAAACGGGATGTAGAATTTGTCATTGAGCTCGTTCCAGGTACGGCACCTGTGTCAAAAAGACCATACAGGATGCCACCTGATGATTTGAAGGAATTGAAAGTACAGCTACAAGAACAATTAGACAAAGGGTTCATTAGGCCTAGTTCATCACCGTGGGGTTGTCCAGCTCTCTTTGTTGAGAAAAAGGATCATGGTGGGAAAAGATTGTGCGTTGACTATCGGCCACTGAATGCAGTGACCGTCAAAAACAAATACCCACTGCCACACATCGACATTCTATTTGATCAGTTAGCCGGGGCTAAGGTCTTTTCTAAAATTGACTTAAGGTCTGGCTACTATCAGATGAAGATTAGAGAAGAGGACGTACCCAAGACAGCATTCTCTACCAGATATGGTTTATATGAGTATTTGGTCATGTCATTTGGGTTAACCAACGCACCGGCTTTCTTCATGTATATGATGAACTCGGTGTTCATGAATGAACTCGATAAGTTCGTGGTGGTATTCATAGATGACATACTAATCTACTCCAAAAATGAAAAAGAACATGAAGAACATTTGAGGGTCGTGCTTACTCGGCTCAGAGAGCATAAGCTTTATGCCAAGTTTAGCAAGTGTGCTTTCTGGCTAAAAGAAGTAAGTTTCTTGGGTCACGTACTATCTGAAAAGGGAGTCGCAGTTGACCCTAACAAAGTAGAAGATGTGCTAAATTGGAAACAACCAGAGACCGTGACTGAAATCCGGAGTTTTCTTGGTTTAGCGGGCTACTACCGCCGCTTTATCAAAGATTTCTCCAAAATTGCAAAACCTATGACCTCTTTAACCAAGAAAAATGCCAAATTCATTTGGAATCCGAAATGTGAAGAAGCTTTCCAAACCTTGAAGAAATTGTTAACTTCAGCACCAGTGCTAGCTCAACCAGATATTACCAAGCCTTTTGAGGTGTACTGTGATGCTTCCGGTAATGGACTTGGTTGTGTCTTGATGCAAGAAGGAAGAGTAATTGCTTATGCCTCCCGCCAACTGAGGAAACATGAAGCCAACTATCCAACACATGACCTTGAGTTGGCTGCAGTCGTTCATGCACTAAAAATTTGGAGACACTATCTGTTAGGCAACACATGTCACATCTACACTGACCATAAGAGTCTCAAATATATTTTCACCCAACCCGAAATCAATATGAGGCAGAGGCGATGGTTAGAGTTGATAAAAGATTATGATCTGGAGATACACTACCACCCAGGCAAGGCCAATGTGGTAGCAGATGCACTAAGCCGAAAAGCTCATTGCAATGTGATAGAGGTCCGACCTACAGCAAGAGTAATCTGCTGTGAAATGAGTGACATTGAAACACCTCCAGGACAGCCTGCAGAACTCTATAGTATCATTATTGAGCCCACAATCAAGGCACAAGTCATAGAAGCTCAGAAGCAAGATAAGGGTATGGCACATATCCGTGAAGGTATTAGTGAAGAGAAGAAGGCGTGTTTCACACTTGATGACCAAGGCGTCCTGTGGTTCAAGAATCGTCTAGTGGTACCCAAGGACATGGAGTTGAGGAAGAGAATACTAGACGAAGCACACTCCTCAATACTCACGATACATCCGGGCAGCAATAAGATGTACCAAGACTTGAAGCAAAAGTTTTGGTGGACCCGCATGAAACGAGAGATCGCCAAGTATGTATCTGAGTGCGACGTGTGTAAGAAAGTAAAAGCTGATCATTTAAAGTCCGCTGGAATGCTTCAACCACTAGATGTCCCAGCGTGGAAATGGGAGGATATACACATGGATTTCATTGTGGGCTTACCTCGTACCCAAAAAGGATATGATTCCATATGGGTAATTATCAATAGGTTCACGAAATCTGCTCATTTCATTCCAGTCAAGACCACCTATCGAGCAAAGCAGTACGCTGAGTTGTACCTTTCCAAGATCCTATCCTTACACGGGGTCCCGCGAACTATCACCTCAGATAGGGGTTCTCTGTTCGTTTCCCGCTTCTGGGAGCAACTGCAGACTGCCTTAGACACCACTCTTGTACGCAGTTCCGCTTACCATCCTCAAACCAGTGGTCAAGTAGAAAGGGTGAATCAAATTCTAGAAGATATGTTAAGGGCTTATGCACTTACATATTCCACCAAGTGGGAGGAATGCCTTCCCCTGGCGGAGTTCGCTTATAACAATAGCTATCAAAAGAGCTTGGAAATGGCTCCTTTCGAGGCTCTTTATGGTAGGAGATGCAGAACACCACTAAACTGGTCTGAACCAGGAGAGCGTGTTACCTTTGGCCCTGATTTAGTGGTAGAAGCCGAAGAACAAGTAAAACTCATACACCACCATCTCAAAACAGCACAATCCAGACAGAAAAGTTACTCGGATAAAAGGAGGAGGCCATTAGTCTTTGATGAGGGGGATCATGTGTATCTCAAAGTATCTCCGATGAAAGGGGTACAACGGTTTGGGGTGAAAGGAAAGTTAGCACCAAGGTACGTTGGTCCATTCAAGATCATTGAAAAGTGCGGAGCCGTCGCTTATCGGTTAGAGCTACCACCACATCTGGCTGCAGTTCATGATGTGTTTCACGTCTCCCAACTAAAGAAGTGCTTAAGAGTGCCGGAGGAAGTGGTAGATACCTCTCAAATTCAGATTGAACCAGATCTTACATACGAAGAACGTCCCATAAAAATCCTCGATCAAAAGCAAAGATCAACCCATCGGAAAACAATCAACTTTTACAAAGTTCAATGGAGTAATCATTCCGAAGGAGAAGCCACATGGGAGCAGGAAGAATACCTACACACTAAGTACCCTGGTTTTCTGCCATCCACCTCAAATCGGTACGTTGCAACAGCTTAGCTTCTGGGTCTAAACTCAATAAGTACACCCAACACTAACTACAACCAGTTTAACCACCCAAGACACTTCCAAAAATCTCGGGACGAGATTTCTTTAAGGGGGGTGGGTTGTGATGCCCTAGGCATCTCAAATGCATTACACTAAAATCATTAGCATAATGACATCTTTTCCAAGGCCTTTTATCTTGAAAAGCATGCATAAACTAGGTCAATTGAGCAACTAAACCTAGTTTTCAGAAAAAGCTGTGTTTGAATTGTGGATATAACTTTAAGGCCTTTGTGTTTTTCATAAAACCTTACATATCAAACTTGTAGGTAATCCCATAAGGAATGACTTTGGTATTTTGTGCTTTGGCATGCATGAATGTTGAAATCTAGTTTTGGGTCATTTTATGTGAAAATGTGACTTTTGCCAAATTCAGCCCTGTTTGGTAAATTCAAAATTTTGTGAAACAAAATTCAAAATCTTGCCATGTCATGAATACCAAAGTTGTAGATCATGAGATTCTATGCAACTTTGGTATAGTTCACCTTTCATGAAAATGCACCAAAAATGGACTTTTATAATTTTCAAGTTGGGGGTTTTAATTGGTCAAACAGGAGTCAGCAAGTTATCTTCAAATTTAAATCATTTTAAATTTGGAATCTGGTATAGGTCCTTTTGACAAAGTTGTAGATTTCAAAAAGTACAACATTTCATTCAATTGGGACTTTTTCAAATTCGGCTTCTAAATTGGTCAAATTTGCAAAATTCAGAAACCTAATCAGCTGGTCAAAGGGGGTTTATCTTTTTCGATTCTCTTTTATTTTCTCGTCTGTATGACAGGCGGGACCCACCTGTCAGCCCCGCCCGCGCCAGCGCACGGACCCGCTCCCTCGCTCGATGCACCGAGTCTATGCACCGTACTCACAAATCCTGGGATTGGCCCCACCTGTCAGTTCCACCGGTCCATAGACCGGGTTCACCCACGCACCTCCCTCCTCTCTCGCCGCCCGCGCGCGCCCACGCGGCGCTGCGCGCTGCGCGCCGTGGCCACGCGCCGGCCACCCCGGCCGCCGCGGCCACGCGCCCCTGCCGCGCGCGGACAGCGCGCGCAAGGCGCGCCTCCAAGGCGAAGGCGAGGGCCGGCCTCTTTCCCCGACCCCATTCGCGTGCCTAGGCTCCCTCCGCTCGGCCTCTCCGCTTCTCCCCGCCCGCGCCAGTTCGCGCCGCCATTGACGGCGAGCTCCGAGCTCGAGCTCGCGCCGCCCCCTCCGTCGCTCCCCGTGTCTCCCCACCTACCCCGCGACCTTCGCCTCGCTCCCGCGCACCTCGCGCCCTTGACCTCGTCGCCGTTCCCCGCCCGGACGCCGAGGTTCGACCTCGCCTCGACGTCGCGTCGCGCCGGTTCACCCTCGGTTCATCTCCGTCGCCCGCCTCGTCCACGCCGTCTCCGCCGTCACCGCCTCCCCAAGGTAGAAGCCCCGCACAGGGAACACCTTCCCCAACTCATGTCGCGGCCGCGGCGAGCCCCGGCTCGCCGGCGCGCGCGCGCCCTCCCGCGCGGCCGCGGCCGACGCGAGGAAGAAGAAGGGGGCCGGGCAAATTTTAGATCCGGCCCCTGCTTTTTCCATTATTTGCGAATCAGTCCACCGCACTGTGCACTGAGTCTTGTAAATTTTGCACGGGAACCCTCGGAAGCTATGAATAATTACAGATAGGCCCTGGATCTGTTTAATTTTCGATTAAAATGCTTTTAAAAAGGCTGAAACTTTGAAAAATCATAATAAAGTGTATAAAAATCCAAAAATAGCAAACTTTGTTGCATTTTGTTCCTAATAAATAGATCTACAGAATGGGTATGATGGTTGAGTAGGAAAAGACAGTTTTGCCCCTGTTTTTGTGCAAGCATGAAAAACCTCGATAAATAGAAAATATGGCTAAAATGAACTCCAAAAATTGTGAAATTTGGGCAGAGACCTTTTTATTCTATGTAGGCTCTATGAAAATTTTGGTAGCTCAAATGTCCACTGCTAATTACCATTTTGCCCCTATATGTGTTTTTAGCATGGAAATAAATGAAGAAATGTTGTTTATATAAAAATTAGGTTCTAAATGGTTATACCTAGTTTTTGTGCTCCTTATAGCATAAAAGAGTTCTTGATGATAGTAGACATCGATCTTTTCGCATAAATCGATGCAACTCAGTCACACACCACGTTATTTTATGTGACAAGCTAAGCTGTCGTAGATGATGGCTTGTACGATTTCTTAGTGCGAAACAACTTTCGCCTCAATATGCGTAACTCTTTTCCATACATCATGATTCACCGCATCGCATCTACATTTGCATCGTGAAGAAGCATTACAGTAATACATACTCCTTTTGCATCCTGATATGCATATAGATTCCGCGAACGAAGAACCACCACCGAACCAAATCGTCGCGGAGGAACCCGAAGAGGAGTTGCACCAGGAACCAGAGGGCCAGCAGCAGGAACCAGACTACGCTCCAGAGGAATCTACTGACCCTAGTGAAGAAGGTAGGCAGGACCATACTCTACCCAGCAAATAAATTATACTTGATGATTACGCATATGCATTAGGAGTTGCTTGTAACCAATTGCATTAGACTTCCTGGCCACCCTGGCCTTAGCACCTATACATAGAGTTCGTAGGACGAGTATGCCTAGAAATTGCTAGGTACGGGTAAACACGAGTGTGTGTACTCGTCACGTAGGTGTTTTCAAAGTTACAAAAAGCTTACAGTCATATCACTTTTTACTGTTGCTCATGAAGTTAAATAGAGACCGGGCGGAGATTTATTTCAGTATTTCCTTTATCATGATGTCGCACCCGGACTCCGCCCGAGTCGTTTAAGGCCCGTCCGCTGTTCGTCTGCTGATCGGCATAACATTGCTAAAGTGCTTATCCGGGGAATGGGACCGGAAAAGTCTTTCCTGAGCTCGTCCGAAGCACAGAGACACGTTCCTACCCGCTGGTTGAGAGGAAGGTGGCCCGGGGGAGCTTGGTACTCATGACGGGGAGACCGAGATGTCGGCAGGCTCGTCATGAGGGCACAACCCGGGGGCTAGGCGGGAGTGAATCGAACTTGGGACGAGGCAGATTAAGATTGGGGCTATATGTGGGAACGCGATGGCTAGTAACCATATACCCCTGGCATGATAGTTATTCCCGGGAATTAAAATCGATTCGAATCGCTGATGTCCACCAGGTGTGGGAATGCTGATAGTGCACACGGGCAACGTAGTAATTACTTAAACTCTCAGTGCTTAATACTCATGGTTTTTGGAATACTACATGTTTGAGCTGAGTTGTTATCTTGCAAAGACTTACTACTATGTTGGCAATCATAGAGACAATGAAACTTGTTATTTATGTTAATTAAGTTGCTGTTAAAAACTAAAAGCTAAGGATCTACTTGTTAGTAAGCTGCTTCGCGTCAGCCGTAAGCCAAATCCATTAAGACCTACTGAGTAATTAGTACTCAGGGTTTGCCCCACATTTTGAGCGCAGGTATGGAATTCATGGTGTGCACCTGTGTTGGAGGCGGGGCATGCCCTCATGTAGGATGAAGTGACTAGTGGCACGAGGACAATATCGGTGGGCTCGATGTTGTACCTCTAATGCAAAACTTTTGGTGATAACATGGTGACCTAAACTTATATTTTCCGCTGCGAGAAACTTTCAAACTTGCTACCGTATAATATTATGTTGGACTGGTATTTTATGTAAAAACTGGTTTGTAAATAAATCTACTTTTATGCTATTTAACTGCCTGTGATGATGTTTCTGTTGTGGCTCCATCGTGAGTCGGATGTGTATGATGTCGGTTCCTCTGGGAAAAGGTAATATCGGGAGTCGAATGACTCTCGACGGACGACCGGGTTTAGTTCGGTCTAATCGCACTGCAAGCCAGAGGTGGCAGGTGTGCTTAGCCCGGATTAAATCGGCGGTTCCGCCACAGGGCCCCACCTATCGGGCTGCCCGCGCCAGCGGATTCCACTGCCTTCCTCACCCCATGCACCCGGTCCGTAGACCCCTCACCCTCCTCCTCACCCCGACCCCACCTGTCGGTCTCGCCCGGTCCATGGACCGCGTCCATCCGCGCGACGCCTTCTTCCTTCTCCCCTCCCCTGCGCCCAGGCGGCGGGCGAAGGACTCCAGCGCGCCACGCCATGGCTGCCCTGCTCGCCACGCCGCGGCCACGCGCCGCTCGCTCCGCGCCCTGCTCCTGCCTCCATCCCACCGGCTTCCTTGAGGTCGAAGCCACCTCCCACTCGCCCCTCCGCTCTCCTCTCCCTCCCTCTTGCTCTCTGCTCTCGCGCACCGACCGCCGGGCCGCCATTACCGGCCGACGCCACGAGCTCGCGCCTGCCTCCTCCGGTGCTCCTCCAGCCCTACCGACGTGCGCTCCACCACCGCTTCCTTCCCCTCGTTCGGTTCCGCGCGTTCTTGACTTCCCCACCTACCTCCTTCCCCCTGTTCCACGGGCGCCACCGCACGCCGCCCTGATGCGCCGCGCCTCACCGTGGACGTCCCACCTCGGGCTATCCCCGCGCCTCCACGACCCCACCAACAGAACTGCCACCACCCCGCGCACCTCAAGCGCTCTCCAATTCCTCGAATCCGCCTCCCCTCCGGCTGGAATCGCCCCGCGCCGCCCCAAGCGCCGTGCGCCACCGCCGTCCAGTTCACCGGCGTTCCTCGGCCACCGTCGCGACCTCGCGCGACACCGTCTTGGGGGAAAGAAGCCCCGTCGCCAGGAACACCTTCCCGGACCCGCTCGGCTCCAAGTCGGCGCCCCCACGCGACGCGCCATACGCGGAAAGCCGGCCGCCGCGCGCCCCTGCCCTGTCGGGAGGAAGAAGATGGTGACTTTACAAAAATCCCCCTGTCATATTTCATTTTTATGCGCCCTGTTTGATTACTGTGCACTGAGTCTTAGACAAATTCCACGCAGGACCCTGGAAACTACGGATATTTCCGATCTAGTCCCCACCAGTGGGCTTTTTCATTTTAAATTCTTTTTCTTGGTTTAAACTTTGGAAATTCGTAATAAATCAAATAAAAATCAGAAAAATACAAACTTTGTTGCAATATACTCCTATTAAGTAGATCTACAGAATGGATATAATGGTTGAGTAGGAAAAGACTGTTTTGCCCCTGATTGCTTGCATGTTATGATTTCTTAAATAATTAGCAAAACTAAAGTTAAACACCTTCAAAAATTACTAAACTTGGACAGTAGCTTTTATATGATGATTAAGATCTATGGTGATTTTTGGAAACCCTAGCACGCAATGCTTAATTCCTGTTTTACCCCTATGTATGTATTTAGTGTATTATTAGAATATGAAAATATATATACTACATAAAACTCATCCTGAAAAATTCACAAAAATTATATTGTACCCATATGACTCAATGTAGCCCAACAATAAAGTTTTATGGGTTTGCTTGCTGATTGCTATGTATTTTGAAAATGGCAAATGTTAGGGTCATTTAAACAAAAATAGGAAAGTGCTATTTAACATGTCTCCCCTATGATTCGCAACTTGATAAGCTTATATATATAACCTGCATGAGTAAATTCTTGCTCTAGGTCTATAATAGTACTAATGCCACTAGCGCTAAAAGTAATTCTTGCTTAAGTAGTGAAATCAAACATCTTTCGATATTGTTCCTGTCCCTGTCCTTGAAATGTTTGCTCAAATGAGTGCTTGATCTTCATGTATCTCATGCACTGCATCATGCATATCATTCATATAGTGACGCCTATTACAGATACGTGATCGGGAAGCAAGAGCGTGAAGCTACTTCGAGCAACGGTGTCCAAAAGACCAACTAAGGCCCAAATACCACCTGGAGGCCCCTGAAGTGGTATTTGGAAGGAGGAGCTGTCCAAGTGATCAAGGGGTTGCCTGGGGCAGAGCCTCACAACCCGGCAAACTAACTCTAGTTTAGTTTGTTCAAGTTATCAACAACAAAGGTAGGCCCCTTAGGCATATACACCTACCTAGGGAATCTCACCACCCTTTATTTGATTGTGCATTTACGTTCAAGAGTTGTTTGAAACCCCATCTGCATAAATACCTGATATCCTAATTAGAATGGATAGGCCGAAGTCTATGCTTAGCCATGCTTAGACGGTAGAAGTCGAGTGAAGATATTCACTCGCGAGATGATAGGACTCAAAATGTTTGACAAAAAGTGAATACGAGAGAAATATGATATGATATGATGTGATGAAAAGATGAGACCGGGCGGAGATATGGGCATTTTACGATGAAAAATGATGAGAATGGTTTGGTGGACTCCGCCCGAGTCGTTTAAGGCCCGTCCGCTATTCGCCTGCTGATCGGCATAACATTGCTGAAGTGCTTATCCGGGATATGGGACCGGAAAAGTCTTTCCTGAGCTCGTCCGAAGCACAGAGACACGTTCCTACCCGCTGGTTGAGAGGAAGGTGGCCCGGGGGAGCTTGGTACTCATGGCGGGGAGACCGAGATGTCGGCAGGCTCGTCATGGGGGCACAACCCGGGGGCTAGGCGGGAGTGAATCGAACTTGGGACGAGGCAGGTTAAGATCGGGGCTATATGTGGGAACGCGATGGCTAGTAAGCATATACCCCTGGCATGATAGTTATTCCCGAGAATTAAAAATCGATTCGAATCGCTGATGCTCACCAGGTGTGAGAATGCCAGTATCGCACACGGGCAACGTAGCAATAACTTTAATATCTTGTTCATTTAATCATGCTTTTTATATTACATGTTTGTACTTGTATGTTACCTTTCCGCAAGCTCCTTTATGATGACATATGTGTTGGGATGATGATATATATGAGTTATGGATGATGATAATAATTATAATGAATCAAATGAGGCTTATACTTTAAAAATAAATGCCACTTGAAAGTAAGGACTCACTTCTAGTAAGCTTGCGCGGGTTAGAGTCCAGTCCACAAAAAGCTTTGCATACTCTCAAATGTGTCGGGTTCAAACCGCCCACGGGTAAGTCCTACGAGTACCTCACGTACTCACCCCTACGTTGTTGATGTTTTTCTTTTCAGGAGCTTCATGATCGAGAATGACAATGGTGGGCTCAATGTCATGGCTCGATGTTTTATTTTTCCGCTGCAAGAGTATATCAATATTACGTTACGGTTTCCGCTGCGAGGTTATTTTGGAACTCTATTTCAGTATGATTGTATCCCATTTTGAGTAAATATTATTAAACAAATCAATCTATGTTTGTATGAAATGATGGGTTGTTGTAATTATTGTGGCTCTTTCGAGGGCTTAACGTGTGTGATGTCGGTATCCCTGGGTGATGGTTGCATCGAGTGCCCTTTTGGGTAACTCGACGGATGACCGGGTTTAGTTCGGCCTAACCACACTACAAGCCAGAGGTGGCAGGTGTGCTTAGTTCGAATTAAATCGGCGGTTCCGCCACACACATCCTCCGCAATGCCCAACCCCGATGGACCTCTCAGGAGGTACGTCCTCAGTTGAGATGGAGATTTTAGCATCAATTTATGCTTCAACAGCATCGATGAAGGTAAACCTCTCTAACAACTATTTTCAGCATTCTCTTTTAGAGCCTGCTTTAAATTGTAAGCCAGTTAGTAATAACACTTGAAGCCAATCTTTTACCACATCTAAGATTCTAAGGTCGTAGGATCAACTGGTAGTGCTATCTTAAGCTAGCTAAAATACTGCAGTCAGCCAGCCCCTCTACTCTACCAACCTCGGAAAAATCTTGAAAGATGAAGTAAAATGCAACTAGGTAGACAATGTGCATGTCAGAAGAAAGGTAGAAATAAAGGGGTTTTCTAGAGATCATGAAGAAGGATGAAAAGGCCATCATGGACCCATTTCCTAACATCCTGGGTGTCCCTCTATAATGTGATTGGGCAAGGCCTCCCACTAGAAACAAATGAAAATCAAAGCGGAACTTCGTCATACACAGATGAAGATGTGCTCTCAATCATAGAAGGTTCGTTTCATCACACCATAGAATCAAGTTTGGGGGAGGATATGCCAAGAAGCACCCATCCTCTAACCCAACCCCTGAGAGGAAGGACCTCGATATTCAACCAACAATGGTCGATCGCTGCAAGAGATTGAAAACACTCTGCACTAAGTTGAAGACAATGAATACCCATCAGATGCGACAGGGGACTCAACTCCAACATATGTCTTTCAACCAAAGATTTGTGCTGCATTGAGAGGATGGATATTAGAGTTAACCCCCATGCAACATCAGAGATAGGATGGAACAAAAGAAGAAAGAGGTTGACATCACATTGTCGTCACCCAGGGAGCAAGCAAGCTTTGGGAAGCCAGTGCTAGATAATATCGAAGCTCAGTTTCTTGGCAATCACTTGCAAGAACTAAGCTTAGGGGAAGATCACCCGATGAGTACCCCGAATGCTCGACATTTCACTTTCATATCTTAAATCCTGAAAATTGCCATGGCACCAAAAATATTTCATTCCTGTTACCCCGAATAAAATAAAATTCTACAAAAATTTGCATAAGTTGAAAATACCAAAAAGATTTGCTTTTATCATGAATAAGCTCACTCCTATCTATAATGCTAGAACTTTGTTTATACCCTTGCTTAAAGGAAATGATGAATAGTTGCTCTGTTAATTCCTTGTAAGTATTTCATATACAACTTGACATTCTCCTGAAATTTGAACTTATTAGCATTTGTCGTAATCCTACCTTTAATCTTTAACCTTTTGGGAACAAGTTCTTTCAAACCAAGTCTAAGTTGTTGTGAGATGCGATATAATCAAAGTTTGAGTTTAACCAATCTTGATCCTAGTAAGGTGAATTCTCGGAGTTTTCTTTTTGAAAATTAAAATGAGAAAGTTCCTCAGTGGTTTGAATACCTATCTAGAGCCAAATGCTTAAATGATGAAACATCTACATATGGTACCTATTGTTGTGTTGAGTTTTGTCAAATTTTGAGTTCTAATGAGGTAGTGGCATTTCAAGTCCCGATCAAAATTCCCCACATCCACCTTCATTTGCTAGCTGTTCTTTGTCTGGTCATGCTTGAATCTATACACCAGACACTTCACCATACCGAAACCATATCCATCATCCACATACCCATCCACAAATATGGTCTCCAAATAAATACTTCAGTCATATTCCAGAAATATCCCCAAAGTTCTCATACAAGGAGACATGGAGCTATCGAAAAAAAGAAAGAGAGAGAGAGAGAGAGAAAACGAAAAAAAGAAAAAGGAAAAGAAAAGAAAATGATACCTCCATGCGCTCAAATGCTTCAAAATTTCAAGAGGGGATCCATCAAATAAGGAGTTTTCATTCATAGAACATATTCATCCACAAGACAAATCCATTCTCCTTTGATCGGGATGAGAGGTATCACAAACTTCACTAGGACCAATCTTTAACTTGACAAAATACATAGCATAGGTAAGCTAACTTTATCCCTACCTTGAGCACCACATAAGCCTTTAGTTGATAGGGAAAAGTTTGGCCTTAAGCCTGGTGAGGAATACAAAACCACTTGAGTGAACGAGGGTACCATTTGAGGAACTTAGTGCTTTCATTTCAAAATTTTCAAAACCCTCCGAGCATAAAACCTAAAAGGAGAAAGAGTTTGGTGACACTCTACTGAGGTTGTTCCATCTCTCAACCGCCAAAGACACGGTAAGAAAAGCCAAAAGCCCCACAGGTACGGATACAAAGGTTGGGGGTACACTTATGCTAGTTTGTTCAATCATAAAGGTAGAATGTTGGGTTGTACACTTAACACTTATAGGTCATTGGCATTGTTGCAACTCCTGATCCACCAAGCCTAAGTCTTAGCTTTGCTCAAGAACGAGCAAAAGTTCAAGCTTGGGGGCACATTAGCGGTCGTTATTTCCCTATTTTGACCGCAAATTCCTCGGTGAATAAATAGGCTATAGATAAAGTTCCATGCATCATTTACCTAACACTAATGAATTCCACAAGTTTTGGTGGTTTTCGATGTATCACAGGGAGATGCTCAAATTCCATACAAGACAACATCATTTGGAGCACGAGAGAATTCACACAAAAAGAATGAATTACAAATAACTTCAATATTAAGTATCTCAAATGCCCTTATGGACCAAACCATTGCAAAGATCTCGTTGAAATAATCAAAATGGAGTTTTGGTTCACCTAATTCAGAGTCCGGACGCAAAAGTTATGGCCGTTGCAAGTTTTAAGGCGCACAACCACCAAAATGTATGGCCGAGCGGCCATGGAGATGGCCGGCTAGCCACGAGACATGGCCGCCCGGCCATCATCTTGGCCACCCGGCCACCACCACATGGTCTCCGGACACAAATTTGCACACAGAAGCATCGTCACATTCAAAATGATGAAGGAAATGAGCAAAACAAAGGAAAGTGCCAAGGGAGAGGCAGCCGGCCAAAAGTGTGTGGCCGGCCGACCATCATCCATGGCCTCCCGACCATCTCACTTGGTCGCTCGGCCATCACCAAAGGTGGGTTGGCCCCTCGAGCCCTGTGGCACAAAAAAGGGTGGTTGCCCGGCAAAGTCCAACAGCCAGGAGTCCTAGGGAGTTTTTTAGCCCAAAATTGGTGGCCGCCTGGCCATACCCTATGGCCGCCCGGCCATTCCACGATGGCAATCTGATATGCCCTTCGATCTGCATGCAAAGAAACACAAAATGAGACAAATCCAACCGTGCATCCAAGAATCCAATGAAATAAAGGATCGGAAGGCCATCACACAAGGATTGCAATCCAAAGGAGATAGCATGCGGCCAATTCGGGAGAAACATGTGGCCACTCGGACATAAACTTGGCCGGCCGGTCATGAATTTTACCCGTTTTGCACGTGCACTGACTTTGGCAATCATCACCAACCTTGGGGAAGCATTTTCAACTATTGGATCAACAAAGGCGTTGGGTCAGATGGCCACCTAGCCATGGGCATGGCCGCCCGGCCACTGACATTGCCGCCTAGCCATCCACGTGGTCACTCGGCCAACCGACTTAGCTTCCCCACCAACCTTCCCACTCCTATAAGTAGAGGGGCACTTCCCCACTCCAAAAATGTACCTCTTCGGTGCTTTTCTAGTACCATTCACCATGTAACTCTCTCTCCCTCTCTAGGAGGCGCCCCGTGGGTGGTGCCTCCACTCTAAAATCAGTGTTTAGCTAGGAGTTAGAGGAGGTCTGCTATATCAGAGTCGGTTGGAAGTATTTGGTAATGTCCAACTGCTTATTCTTTGCATTACCTTCCGATGTATGACTTAATTATGAGCATTAAAGGTCTTATTTCATTTATTATCTTTGTCTCCATTAGTAACTTGATTGGTGTAGTTGCATTTTCCTTTTGGTCCACCATATCTGTGGCAGAACTGCCCAGATTAACCCGGATTTAGTGCTTAATCACCAGATCCGGACTAACCTCGGTAGTCCTTCAGGATGTAGGTATCCTGACTTGGCCTTCCCATCCGGATCGAGCTTGATTTTTGGGGCGACTCTCGAAGGAGTCCACAAGTTACAACATACACAGCCACATTTATTACATAGAGTTGAAATATTACACACAGGGTTCGGTATTTATTACATCCAGGCTGGTAAGTTTTTCAGCCCTTTTACCAAAAGTTAACATAGATCACAAGTTTTTCTCCAAAAGACATCTTATACCGCTCAAGGCGTAGGAAAGCTTGCTTCAGAAGAAGGGAGGAGTAAGGTAAGGATCCCATTCGAACCAAGTATACTCTGCTCCTGTAAAAAGAATAGGCAAGAAGCCTGAGTACTAATTACTCAGCAAGACTTACCCGACCGCTGGGTCGAAACCCGACTCTCTAGACTAAAGCCGGGGTGGTTAGGTCAACTCACACTGCGGCAGGCCTAATAGTGAATCCTTAGCTCTTAGAATTGGTTTACTTTTTAGTTATTACCTGACCAGACTAAGTTATACTTATTCTACTAACAAACAAGAGCAAACACTTTGCCAAACCATTCTTTATCAACAGGATCAATTTTCTTACTACGATGTTGGTCGCGATCAGGCAGCTTACAACCGGCAAGCCACAGACGATTCGAATCGATTTTTCCACCTCTCGAGAAGGATACTCAGACACCCATCATATGTGTGTACACTGACCCCACATACGACAACCCAACATCCAATGCCACCTAGCCGGAACCATCCTCACCGAACCCGGGAGTCAGTCCTTCGACACCCGCCCAACCTCCTCCTTCCAGTTGGTCTCGTCTAGTTCCGCGCTTAGGTACAACTGGACGAGAGGTTTACCGGAGCCCGTTAAGGACAGCAAGTGAATGAGGCGCGTTCGGCCCAACTAGGCCAACATCGGACGGCCTTATGTGACACAGGCAGGATCAGGGTCCATAGCAATAATCATAACATGCAAAGTACGAAAGCGAAACTGATCCCGCCTCATGCCTGTCAAATTATTAACATCCTTCTCATTCTTAACCAATTAGCTTTAGTAAAAGATTTCCATTTGTAGGACCGAGACGTGCGACTAGAAGGGGGGGTGAATAGGAGCACTTGAAATCACAAAATCACTAACCCCCAAATGAAACCAGATACTAAGCACCGTCCACTGAATAGATACGTGCCTAGCAGCACAAGGGTGCCGTCCACTGTGAGGATACGCACCAATGCAAGAAAGCTCAAGATCTGAACAAGAGTGACAACGGAGCAACGGATTTTGCAATATCCGCCACAAGACACTCACCACACCTAGGTGTGTCTCACTGACTCACAGTAAGCAAAGAGAATGGTCTTAAGGGAGGAATGCGAAAATCCGCAGCAAAATCACAGCGGAAAAACCAACCTGGGAAGAACACAGCAGCTCCCGGACTGTCCGGTGGCCAACACCGGATTGTCCGATGGGACCGGACTATCCGGTGCCTGACGCCGGACTGTCCGGTGGCACGGCCTGGACAGTGCCACTCACCGGACTGTCCAGTGGGCACTGCCGGACTATCCGGTGGAACCGGACTATCCGGTGGCCTCTGCCGGATGGTCCGGTAGGGTCGCAGAAAAGATGTTTTCAAATCCAAACTTGATCAAACCTTGTCCAAACTTCACGAAATTCAGCACAGGTTATCTGGACCCTATTTCAAAGTTATTCCCAACAGATCAACTCAAGGTAACCGCGGAATCAGCGGGAATTTCAGATCTTGTGAAATAGCCATCCTTGGGCAACAAAGGGGAAAACACAAAAGAGGCTTGCTCGTGGCAATCCAACAGGATTGAGATGAACTAGGTCATGATCTCCACGTCCTAGCAAGTCCAGAACATCAGCAAGGAAAGGGATTCAAGGTTGCCCAACAAAAACACCCAAAAAGGCAAGGATTGAACCCAAAAACCAAAGTGAGAGGGGGAGGAGAAGAACACAAGGTTGCTGCACGAATTTGCTTCGATTAAGTGCCCAAGATGGGTCTAAAGATTCAGCATACAAGCAGAAATTCGTCCCAAGCAACCACCCTCACCTTCCCTCAAGATTAGGAGGCTAAATCCTACTCTAACCTCTCTAACAATGGAGCTCAAAGCTTAAGGACGAAAATCACCAAGTGAAAACTAATCCTAGCAGCCAAGAGGCCTTCTAATGACCTACACTCAACCTATTTATACCCGAGTGCTATTTAGACAGTTTTGCACTTAGGTCCCTACAGCTAGACAAACCCTAAGGACTCAAATGAAAGATTACAGGATATTTCGGGACGGACGACCACGATGGAATCTTGATCTTCGTAAGTTCCACGCAATCCTCGGATGCTCTCCACGTGGCCAGTAGTCCAATCCGCGATCCGCCCCCGGTTTTGAAGTCAGAAACCGGGAAACTTTAGGAAGTCTCCGCCTGGGCCGGATTTGGCCCATCTTCTCTATCTTGGCGAGTCGTGGCCCAACTCACCAAGGCTTGGGTAGCTTGGGTGACGGTTTTGATACGAAGCCGCCAAAGCCTCCCCCGCACGCCTTCGCGCCACGCATTCGGGTTGGAGCACCGCGGTGGCGCCCGGCATCCCCTGTCCATCGGGGTAGCCTCACAGTCCTTCGGAGGACCTACTCCTGCCGTCGTCGTGCCGCTCCTCCGTATACCGAACTCCCATGGCCGACAAACGCCGAGTGTGCCTCCAGTCCTTCGGAGGACTTCCCTCTACCTCCAGTCCATCGGAGGGCCTCCTGTCCATCGGAGGTCTTGTGCCCAAGTCCTTCTGGGTCTTGCTACTGTTGACAATCACTCATCACTCCAGAGGCAATGGAGCCGGTCCATTGGCTCTCAATCTCCCCCTTGATGAGTGCATTGTCAACACCTTCAACCTGTAACCTGAAATAGAACAAAGACAAAAGAAAAGCGTAAAACCGAAAAGAAAGAAGAAAAAGAAGAAGTTGCTCAAGATGCCCAAAGACCAAATACTGGTAGAAAAGGGCAAATTGAGACTACAACAAAAACAAAGCCAAAGATCGACCCCCTAAGACAAGGGAAACCGCTCAACGCAGTCGATCAAACTAAAGCATGACCCCTCAAGAAAGAGGCAAACTGGCTCAACACAGTCATGCTAAGGCAAAAGCATCGGCTCCTCCAGAAAGAGGCAAAAACGCTCAACGCACCGATGCAAGAGCATGCTAAAAACTCAATCTCCCCCTCAACTAGACCTCTACAGAGTCCTCCCCCATGGTACAATCTCTCCCCCTTGTTGGCAATGGACACATCAAGGGTCATAGAACTCAACTCCCCCTGAAGTGGACAACTCCCCCTCAAAATATGCCATGAAATGCAGGAAGTGTACCATGAAGAGCTCAGTAGGGATGAAAAGCTATGAAATACAAGTTCTAGCATACAGAGCAAGTGAGGGCAAGGTAGCATGCAAAACAAGCTCAATTGAATCTATCTTATACAGATCAGGAGCATGTCTTTCAGAGTTGTTGAAAAAAGAGCATCACCAACATGAATAGCATCTAGCAAGGTAGGCATGAACAGCAAGATGCTAGCAAAAACATACAAGGTGTGCTACTCTCAACCAAGGCATCTACAACAGGCCATAAGCAAATTAGAGACTTGCAGATATCAAATTTAGCAATTTTGAACTTCAAGCAAATCAGATTATGTGCCAGGGGTTATTCACTTGTCGTTGCCACTTCTTACCAACCAATGTCAAGCCTAGGTTCAGAAAACCATCAGGAGCTTAAGACAAGGTTTTGGTCATACACAGCCTAGTCCAAGTTCAAGCCAAGGTGCAAAGGCAAGCTATCTCAAACTAGATCAGTGTGACAAGTGAAACCTCCTGAATCTTTTCAATTTAATTCATAGGACAGCACTTGTAAATCACATTAATTCAGATTTTAGATATGAACAAGGTGCCATAAATTCTTAGGCATCAGTGCAACCCAGGCATACAACTAGCATATCCAAGCATGAAAAGATAGCATAGCATTCAACATTCCTACACATGCTAGGTAGCCAAGTCAAGTGGTGATCATGGTTTTTGATTTGGAAAAAGCAAAAGTGACTAAGCTCACAAAAGATATTAGACAGATTCAAGGAGCTTAGCCAACCATGATCATGCAAGCAACTGTACAATCTAGCACAAGCAAGTACTAACTTGGCATACCAAAAGAGCTCTAGTGCTAGTGAAAGTGAAATGCATATGTTACAATGCAATGCATGGTATGGGACAAAATGCAAGAGAAGCAAAGAGAAACAAAGAAAGAAAAGAAGGAAAACACAAAGCAAAACCTAAACTATACCAAAGTTACCCCAACCTAAAAGGGATAACAAACACCAAGCTCCCCACGCAAGTGAGCAAAACTGCTCAGGTCTAAGGGCTTGGTAAAGATATCTGCCAACTGGTTCTCAGTTTCTACATGGATCAAGTCTATATCTCCCTTCTCATAGTGATCTCTCAAGAAGTGAAACCTCACGTCTATGTGTTTGGTTCTGGAGTGCAGGACGGGGTTCTTAGCTACAGAAATAGCAGAAGTAGAGTCAACTAGGAGAGGGATCTTCCTGAAACTGAGACCAAAGTCGCTCAAGGTGGACTTCATCCAAAGCAGCTGGGAGCAGCAGCTAGCAGCAGCAATGTATTCAGCTTCTGTGGTGGAAGTGGCTACGCTAGATTGCTTGCGTGAGGACCAAGAATCAAGGGAAGAACCGAGAAACTGGCAGGTGCCGGAAGTAGACTTTCGCTCCAGCCGACAACCCGCAAAGTCAGCATCCGAATACCCTCTAAGAGAGAGCAACGAAGCTGAAGCGAACCAAAGTCCAAGCTCATGAGTGTATTTCAGGTACCTGAAGATGCGCTTCACCCCTTGACGATGTGATAGCCTTGGTGAGGCCTGAAAACGTGCACAGAGGCAAACCGCGAACTGAATGTCCGGCCTGGTCGCCGTCAGGTACAGAAGTGAGCCGATCATCCCTCGATACTCTCTTTGGTCCACCACCTCCCCTTCTTCATCTGCATCAAGAGCCGTCTGTGTTGACATGGGAGTTGCCATGGGCTTGAGATCTCCCTTGTCAAACTTCCTCAAAATGTCCTTTGTGTACTTGGCTTGATGGACGAAGGTTCCTTCTGGGCCTTGCTTAATCTGAAGCCCGAGAAAGAACTGAAGCTCACCCATGAGACTCATCTCGAATTCACTGCTCATCTGTTCAGCAAACTTAGACACCAAAGCGTGAGATGAACCACCAAAGATAATGTCATCAACATATATCTGAACTAGAAGGGTGTCACCGCCACGACTCAGCAAAAACAAAGTCTTGTCTACTGAACCCATCACAAAACCAGACTTGAGCAGAAAGGCTTTCAACCTAGCATACCAAGCTCTTGGGGCTTGCTTCAGACCATACAAGGCTTTTCTCAACTTATACACCCGGTCTGGAAACTTGGCACTCTCAAAGCCAGGAGGTTGTCTCACATAAACCTCCTCCTCTATGTAACCATTTAGAAAGGCTGACTTGACATCCATCTGCTGCAATTTGAAGCCTTTAGAGGCAGCAAAGGCAAGCAAAATCCTAATAGCCTCTAAACGAGCTACAGGAGCAAAGGTTTCCTCATAATCTATCCCCTCCTTCTGACAGAAACCCTAGGCTACCAATCTCGCTTTGTTCCTCACAACCATCCCATCCTCACCCTATTTGTTCTTGAAAACCCACTTGGTTCCAATAGGGTGGCAGTTTGGTGGAGGTTCAACTAAATCCCAGACATGGTTTCTCTCAAAGTTTTCCAACTCCTCATGCATGGCGTTCACCCAACTAGGATCAGATAATACATGTGACACATCCCGGGGTTCGAAAGAAGCAACAAATGCGGAGTGACAGAAAAAGGCCAGAGAGTTAACCGAAGAACGTGTGACACGCTGGTGTAGGTCTCCAATCATCCTGTCTGGAGGGTGATCCCGCTGGACCTGCCGAGATGGAACAATCTCAGAGGTCACCTCCCCTACGTCCTCAGCGGGGCCAACCTCTGCTCGAGCTTATGGTCGGGGGAGTGAGGAGGAAGACGTAGGCAAGGGTCCTCCTTCATCTTCAGAGCTCGTAGCAGAGGGGGCAGGAGCTGCAGCCGGTGCAGTGGCTCCTGCATCACCAGCATCTACTTCGCCTTCCTCATCTTCAAAGATGGGAGCGCCTTCTTCATCATCACCTGAAAGCTCAAATGCGGGGGTTGTGCAAGGCATAGATTCATCAAAGGAAACTTCACAGGTCTCAACCACTTGTCTAGTATCAAGGATCCACACTCTATATGCCCTAGAGCTAGAGGCGTACCCAAGAAAAATACCATCCAAGCAGCGAGATTCAAATTTGTCCAAATGCCCCCCCTTTTTGAGCACAAAGCATCTACAGCCAAATGCACGTAGGTGCTTGACGCAAGGCTGCCTGCCAAACCGTAGCTCATACGAAGTCTGTCCCAAGAAAGCCCATAGAAAGATACGGTTGGCAATGTAACAGGCCGTATTCATAGCCTCAGCCCAAAAGCGTCGCGGAGTCCTATGCTCATCAAGCATCGTCCACGCCATCTCTACAAGTGTGCGGTTCTTTCGTTCCACAACACCGTTCTGCGGTGGGGTATAAGGAGATGAGAATTGGTGATCAAGACCAAGGTCACGACAAAAGGTTTCCAAACGAGAGTTACGAAATTCTCCGCCATTGTCGCTGCGGATAGCCCTCATGGCTTTATGACTCTCATTCCTTAACCTCAAGACCAGATCCCGAACAAAACCAAAAGCTTCATCTTTGAATTCCATGAAGAACACCCACGAATAGCGAGAAAAGTCATCGACAACTACAAGCACATACCACTTCCCACTGACCGACTGTACTCGAGCAGGACCAACCGTGTCCATATGTAGCAGCTCACCCGAGTAAGAGGTCATCACCTAATTGACAGGTGCATGAGAAGCGGCAACCATCTTGCCATGACGACAGGGGTGGCATACTAAGTCCTTTTCTGCTTTCAAATTAGGCAATCCTCGGATCAGATCCATTGAGCTCAACCTGACTAGCAGATCAAAACTCAAATGGCCAAGCCTCCTATGCCACTTCCAAATATCAGCAGAAGGACTAGCAACCAAACACCGAGGAGGTCCAGAAACAGATGCAAGGTCAACCTTAAAAACCTGCCCATAGGGCAAAATCCGACAAACAAGGTTTTCCTTAGCATCAAGCACACAAGAGGAACCCTCCTTAAAATGAACCTCAAACCCTTCCTTGAGAAGTTGCGAGACGGAGACCAAATTGAACCCCAAATTCCTCACCAAAGATACTTCTCTCAGGGAAAGCTTGCTAGAAAGTGCAACAGAACCAACACCCAACACTTTACCTTGACCATTATCCCCGAATGTGATGTACTCCTTGGTGCTCACAGGGTTGAGGCTGGAGAACCATCTGCGGTGCCCTGTCATGTGCCTAGAGCAACCAGAGTCCATGATCCATATGTCCACCAGGCCTCGATCCTGCAAAATCAAGGAAAGCGAGAGTGAGCAAATGGTCCGGCACTGGGGTTAGTGTAAACGCTGAACCAGTGCCGAGCCATCTGCTCAAAAGTGGGGTAAACACAATCAAAGTAAGCATCACGTCTACCTGGGTACCCACAACCTCTAAAGCGTGAGCTCTCAAACCCTCTACCTCCAAAGCCTTGGTCAAAAAAACCATAGCCGCGCTGAAATCGACTCGGAGCTCGACCGGGAAAGCGTCTCTCTCCGCTAGGAACACGGGCCTGAAAACTGCCTCCTCTCTCACGAGAAAGGGGAAGATCCTGCCTACCACCCCGGTAGAACTGATCCTGGTTCCCCCAGGCTCTCTCCTGCCTCTCTACTCGCTTCCTTCTGAAGCAAAACTCCTCCAAGTGGCCATTCTACTGGCAAAAGTCACAGTGGTAGACAAGCCTCTTGGGAGTGGGTTTAGGCTGAGCCTTAGGCTTAGGTGGACTAGCATTGGGTGGAACAGGCTGCTGGACTCTCTCCTTGCTCACTGGAGGCTTGAGAATCTCAGTCACTACTCTGTCCAGCTTACCCTGTGAGGGCTTGGGTGTCCAGAACTGCTTCTTTGGGGCAGCCTTAAGAGGCTCATGGTAAACCCCATCAACAGTAGGGCTAGGCTGAGGAGAGGCAGTCTTAAGCTTAATTGGGGAACTCTTCTTCTCACCCAAAGTACTACTCTCTCCTAACCCAAGTCCACTCATATCACCCTCAGCTCTCTTGGTGCTCTCCAAGATCATCCTAAGTTGGGGCTCTCTAGCATACATCCAACTGAGCACCTCTCTCAAACGGTTGTTCTCATCAACCAAAATCTGTTTCTCCTCTCTCAGATCCTTCAGAACTAAAGTCTGATCAGCACAAGTAGGGCAGTGTAGAGAGGGAATAGAGAAAGCAGACTTCTCTAACTTCTTAAGGGTGGCATCCCTATCCACCAACATCAACCTCAGAGTGAGACAGTTCTCACAAGTGTCAGGGGATGCTAAAAGCATCTCAAGGTCAGCTCTCAACTGCACAAGCTCACTCTCCAAAGTAGGACAGACCATGCACGCACCCAAAAGCGTGGGTCTAGCCCTAAGCTCCTCCAACTCCTTGAGCTGTCCCTCACACTTCACCTTCAGCTCAGCTATGTCAACAGCGAGGTGGGGACACATCTCACACTCAGTCACATCACTTAAAATAGGCTCATCCAGTTTAGACTGGAGCTTGCCTAACTCTACCTTCAGCCTATCCATTTCCTCTACCTGATGAGCATACTTGCTCTTCTGCTCACAGAGATCTCTCATCAAAGTCTCACAGGTAGGACACTCAGTCTCACTAGGTTGGGCTGACACACTCTTCAGCCTGTCTATCTCAGCTAAAGCATCAGCCAACTTGGCTTTCTGCTTCTGCAGCTTCTTAGCTGCCTTCTCCAACAGCCTATCCTGGGCTTTCAACTCACGACTATTTGACTCCAACATCTCAAGAATTTCAGCTTGCTCAGGAGTTACCTCTTCATCGGATGAGTCGTTGTCGTTGCCCTTGTCGTCCTTGTCCTCAAGCGCCATGGAGCAAAAGGATCTCCGGTGCATCTTGTGCTTGCGCTTGGACTTGGTGGAGACGAAGCAGAGTCCAGCTGGACCGCCTTGGTCCCTCCTCTTGTCCCGCTTGGTGACGATCTCCTCATCGCTTGAGCTCGACGAAGACGAAGAGGAGGAAGACGATCCGCCACACATACCACCAAGCTCGGCGAAGAAGGCCTTGTCCCACTTCTGGTTGTCCTTCTGGTAGCTCTTGAAAGCCTTCCGGAAGTTCTTGATCTTGCCGGAGCGGTGCTTGGTGTGGTCACGCTTGCCGGAGTGGTACTTGTTGGAGTCGCGGGAGTGGTTCTTGCCCTTCTTGTAGTAGTTGTTCTGCTTGTTTGGGCATTCGGCAATGAAGTGGCCAACCTCTCCGCACTCGAAGCACTTGGGCCTCTCGCCCCTCTTCTTGCTCATCCGGTTGTCATAGGCGCGCTGAAAGCGGCTAGACACCAGACAAAGCTCATCATCCCCAAGTATTCCAACTGCTCCTCTGTAACAGACATAAGAGCAGAAAACGAAAAGTTGTGAAGCTAGGGGTTAGAAATGGCCTCACTGGAGGGAGAAGCCAAGGCCAAGCTCTTGGACCCAGTACAAGCGAGAGAGTCTCTCAACTTGTAATCCACCTCTGTGGCCTTGAGCTTACTGTAAAGAGTCTCCACTCCAATTGTGTCATAGGCCTCAGACTCAATGATCGAGTTAACCTTGATCTCCCATACCTTCCTGCCCAACGCATACAGCAACTTGACAGCCTACTGATGGTCGGTGTATGGGATCCTCTCAGGGCTAGAGTTAACGCGCAACTTGTTGATGATCGATTGAAAACGACCAAACAAGTCATCGATGGACTCACCAGGCTTCTGAACGAAATTTTCATACTCGCGCCTGTAAGTCTCAACGAGACGCCCCTTGATGGTAGCAGTGCCCTCATGGTGTGCACTCAGCAGGGACAAGATCTGACGGGCAGTCTCAAGGTGGCTCACTTTCTCATAATCAACTGGACCAAGTCCTGAGAAGAGAAAGTTAACAGCTTTGGCGTTCGCCTCATGCTGAGCCACAATCGCTGGGGTAGTGCGCTGGGCAACTGGAAGCACAACAAAGTTCGCACTCTGAGTAGCATCCCATATGTCCTGGCCCTGGCTAAGCAAGAAAGCTCTCATCCTACCCTTCCAGTAGGAGTAGCCATCGGAACCAAGGACCGGAATCTTCCCAGAGTGAGTCATAGTCGCTACTGGTTTCTCACCGGTAAAGGTATGAAGAAACCTAACCGGCTCTGATACCAATTGTAGGACCGAGACGTGCGACTAGAGGGGGGTGAATAGGAGCACTTGAAATCACAAAATCACTAACCCCCAAATGAAACCAGATACTAAGCACCGTCCACTGAACAGATACATGCCTAGCAGCGCAAGGGTGCCGTCCACTGTGAGGATACGCACCAATGCAAGAAAGCTCAAGATCTGAACAAGAGTGACAACGGAGCAACGGATTTTGCAATATCCGCCACAAGACACTCACCACACCTAGGTGTGTCTCACTGACTCACAGTAAGCAAAGAGAATGGTCTTAAGGGAGGAATGCGAAAATCCGCAGCAAAATCACAGCGGAAAAACCAACCTGGGAAGAACACAGCAGCTCCCGGACTGTCCGGTGGCCAACACCGGATTGTCCGATGGGACCGGACTATCCGGTGCCTGACGCCGGACTGTCCGGTGGCACGGCCTGGACAGTGCCACTCACCAGACTGTCCGGTGGGCGCTGCCGGACTATCCGGTGGAACCGGACTGTCCGGTGGCCTCTGCCGGATGGTCCGGTAGGGTCACAGAAAAGATGTTTTCAAATCCAAACTTGATCAAACCTTGTCCAAACTTCACGAAATTCAGCACAGGTTATCTGGACCCTATTTCAAAGTTATTCCCAACAGATCAACTCAAGGTAACCGCGGAATCAGCGGGAATTTCAGATCTTGTGAAATAGCCATCCTTGGGCAACAAAGGGGAAAACACAAAAGAGGCTTGCTCGTGGCAATCCAACAGGATTGAGATGAACTAGGTCATGATCTCCACGTCCTAGCAAGTCCAGAACATCAGCAAGGAAAGGGATTCAAGCTTGCCCAACAAAAACACCCAAAAAGGCAAGGATTGAACCCAAAAACCAAAGTGAGAGGGGGAGGAGAAGAACACAAGGTTGCTGCACGAATTTGCTTCGATTAAGTGCCCAAGATGGGTCTAAAGATTCAGCATACAAGCAGAAATTCGTCCCAAGCAACCACCCTCACCTTCCCTCAAGATTAGGAGGCTAAATCCTACTCTAACCTCTCTAACAATGGAGCTCAAAGCTTAAGGACGAAAATCACCAAGTGAAAACTAATCCTAGCAGCCAAGAGGCCTTCTAATGACCTACACTCAACCTATTTATACCCGAGTGCTATTTAGACAGTTTTGCACTTAGGTCCCTACAGCTAGACAAACCCTAAGGACTCAAACGAAAGATTACAGGATATTTCGGGACGGACGACCACGATGGAATCTTGATCTTCGTAAGTTCCACGCAATCCTCGGATGCTCTCCACGTGGCCAGTAGTCCAATCCGCGATCCGCCCCCGGTTTTGAAGTCAGAAACCGGGAAACTTTAGGAAGTCTCCGCCTGGGCCGGATTTGGCCCATCTTCTCTATCTTGGCGAGTCGTGGCCCAACTCACCAAGGCTTGGGTAGCTTGGGTGACGGTTTTGATACGAAGCCGCCAAAGCCTCCGTCGCACGCCTTCGCGCCACGCATTCGGGTTGGAGCACCGCGGTGGCGCCCAGCATCCCCTGTCCATCGGGGTAGCCTCACAGTCCTTCGGAGGACTTACTCCTGCCGTCGTCGTGCCGCTCCTCCGTATACCGAACTCCCATGGCCGATAGACGCCGAGTGTGCCTCCAGTCCTTCGGAGGACTTCCCTCTACCTCCAGTCCATCGGAGGGCCTCCTGTCCATCGGAGGTCTTGTGCCCAAGTCCTTCTGGGTCTTGCTACTATTGACAATCACTCATCACTCCAGAGGCAATGGAGCCGGTCCATTGGCTCTCACCGTTCTAAGCCTATGCCATCTAAGCCATCTACTGCGTATTGGATTTTTCATCCTGGATCTCGATTAACCATGCTCTAGGGTTTCAATCAATTCCTAACTCTAATGCACAAGCATAACTCTAATTTAATTTAAGGACCCAAAGAAAAATTGGTAAATGCACCGGGGCTTGCCTTGGGTCACGGGGTCTGTCTCCGTCGGTGACTCAGAGTCTCCTCCTGCTGGTGCGATGGACGTCTCGGCCACACCGGCTTCCGGAGCTTCCGCTGCGGTGGAAGACTCTTCAACTGGAATTGGCGGGACCAACGTGCCTAGGTTGATGACATGCAGGAGTTTAAAAAAAATATGAGGATGATCAACCTGTTGAAAAAGTAAAATGTACGATTTTCTAAAGAAAAAGGGTGGTTGGGGTAAAACATCTGGATTTTCGGGGCGTAACTGAATGTCCTAGGGCTCAGATGAATTATATTTTATTTTTAAATATTTTTAAAAGCTTAAATGGATTTTCTGGAAATTTTTGAATAATTCAAATGTGTTTTAGAATTAATTAATACACTTTTATGAATTTTTCTGCATTTTTAAACAAAATTTAACTTTTTAAAATTATATAAACTTTAATTAAATTTCTTTTTAAAAATACAAAATATTTATATGAATTACTAAATAATTTTATTAACTAATATAAACAGATTAATATTAAACTAAAATTAAATAAACAATTTGAATTAAGAAAGAAAAATAAAATAAAAATGGAAATTGGAATCCGGCCCAGCCCACGAAAAAAAAGACAAACAAAAAGTCCTAATTTCCCCCTCCAAAAATCCGCCTGGGCTCCCTTCTCCCTGGCCCAGCCCACTAAGTGGGCCGGTGGCCTTTTTCCCAGCACGGCCCAACTTCCTCCACTTTTCACCTCTTCCCATCGGCCGAGCGGGCTGGCAGGCCGGCCTGCCGGGCGGACGGCCCAGCTGGGCTGGCGGCCCAGCGGACCGGCCTCGCCCGGCCGCCCGCGCGCCGCACTCTGCGCGTCCGCCTCGCCGGTAGCGCCGGCGACCATCCGGCGCGGCGGAGGCCGAAAGGCCTCGCTGGCGGTGGCCTCGGGCTCGGCGTGCGTTCCTCTTCCCTTTCCTCTCCCTTTCCCCGTCTTTCCCCTCTCCCTTCCCTGCTGGTGCACGCCGTCCGCCGCGGCATGGCGCCCGCCAACGCAACGTGCCGGCGAGGTGGCCTCGCGGCGGCGGTGGTGCCCGTAGGGGTCAACCACCTACCGCGCGAGGTGCGCGCAGGCGCGGCGCACCCGGTGCGTGCGTCCGGGTGAACCCTAAGGGTTCCCACGCGGCGGCGACGACCAAGACGGCCGCGGCGCCATGCTTGGCTCCGAGCTCTGGCGAGCTCGGGCCGGCCCTAAGCGCGGCACAAGAGAGGAAGGAGGGAGCGGGGAGGTTGTAGCTCACCGGCGCGGGCACGGAGAACACGACGACGGCGGCGGAGGCGCGGACAGTGGCGGTGCAGGGCACAGGTGTGGGCGGGGAGCGGCGAGCAGAGTGCTCCCCCCTGCTCGTGTGGCGGAGAAGAACCCGCCCCCGCGGGTCCCACCTATCAGCGCCGCCTGACAGGGGGCGCGGGTGGCGAGGGGGCTGGCCGCCACGCGGGCCGCCGTCCCTGGCTGGGCTTGCCAGCCGGCTCGCGCGGGAGGGTTTCCACTTTTTCTTTTTCTTTTTTTTTCTTTTACCATTTTCATTTTTAACCCTGGATTTTGACCTTTTTTGACAGGGGTCCAAATACAAAAGTGAAAGGGCTTAATTTAAACTACCCTTTTATATTTTTGCCCTGGAAAACTCCAAATTTTTGAAAAGGCCTCAAATTTGAATTTGAATCAAATTTTTAAAAGAAAACTACGACAGTATGCATGCACTTAGAGAGTCTTGGATACGGAGTATCACAATATCGAGGCCTGAGTTGTGCTAAACTAGATTCGATTGATCATTGGTATGCTTGCCGGTGCTACAATTCAAGCCTAGACATAGACGCTAGGCTCTAGTTAGTTCCTCTCCACTAGCTAAGGTTGAACTATTGTTGTTCAAGCTTTTCTTGAACACGTTTGTAGCATGCCATCCTCTCCACATGGATTTTCTTGCTAGCCCCACTCGGTGACAGCGTGTGGTGTACCTGTGTATCCTAGGCCTGTTGTTTGGGAGGCCCATAGGCGTTAGCTAGGTTCTCTTTAGTGGCCAACTATCTACCCCCTGGCTCCTCGAGGGCGCTAGAATTTCGCTCGATGCGAGTTCATAACTCTGTTGAGATCCTTTCGACCCTTAGCACGGATAGCTCTTGTATGCTGGCAGAGATAGAAGACCGGACTGCAGTCCCTGTCTTGTTGTCCTCCTAGATTTACCTATTTTCTTGCCAACGGTGCTTGGCTTGTATCCCATGGTGCTTGGTGTCAATCATTCCTAGCTATCAATTGACGTGAAAGAGTAGTAACAATTTGGTAAATGATAGTTTGATGTCTCTATCTCAACGCTTCACTTTGGATAAATATGATACCTTGGAATACTCCCGGGTGAAAGGCTACAACGGTCTCCATGCGCTTGCGGAGTAAAATCCGGTAGGCTAAGAGCCGGCAACAGCCTCTTTCCATTTTCACTTGTCGAAAAGGTGAAGCAATGGTTCTACCTCAATCGTGCCACACTACTGACATGGGACGCGTGTTAAAACATGTTTCTTGCTAAGTACTTCCCTCTGGGAAAGACCAAGGCATTTAGGAACAAGATCTCAAGCTTTCAACAGCTTACTGATGAAACAATGGCGGAGACCAAGGATCGATTACAGGAATATAACGCGGCCTGCCCCCACCACAGAATGGAACAATAGCTTATCATCCAGAACTTCTTTCATGGATTAAATCACATTGCACAATAGCACCTAGATGTAGCTGCAGGAGGATCCTTCTTATCCTTACGTGTGAGAGCCGCCAAAGATCTCATTGAGAAGATAACCACCAATCAAGGATGGAAAGAAGAGAGGTCCAGTACCCGAGCCCGTGGGGTCCATCAAATTGACAGCACAGACATGCTCGCTACCAAAATGGACCTACTTTTAAAGAAGCTAGAAGACAATCTAGAGACCGCACCAGTCCAAGCCCTTGATGCTTGCATGACTTGTGAAGTCTGCGGAGGCACGAGGCACTCGAGGAACAGCTGCTCTGAGACTCGACCGGAAGACGCAAACTTCATCGGGAATTCTAGCAATTTCAATGACGGGAATCATCCTCAGCTAGGATGGAATGCAAGGCTAGATATTCCTTTCTTCAGACAAGGTAACTTCTCAAGAAATTCACAGCAGTTCAATAAACCCAGTTCTTTTGATCAAAAATTTGTGAATGATAGCATTAGTAAGGAATTCCATGCAAATAAGAGGCTCTTCGAATCTATCTCTCTGCAAATGGAAACCCTTAATAGTGCTATGAAAAACCAGCTAAGCTTTAATAAAATGTTAGAAAACCAGATAGCTCAGTTGGCCGCTTCTATGCCTAACGCTAATGCGGGAAAGCTTCTGGGTCAACCGGAACCACCTCCTAAGGAGCATATAGCTGTTGTCACCACTAGGGGTGGCAAGTCCACATAGGACCCGCCACATCCTAACAGTGCAGGTAAGGAGCAGGAGAAGACCACCCAAACCAAGGAAGAAGGAAGACACTGAAACCAGACTTGGAATGGAGAAAAAGGCACCACCAAAGTCACTCCCACATGAGTTCTACAACACGACGGTGCTTCCCTTTCCTCCACGCAACAAGAAGACTACCGCTGATGAACAATATAGTGAGTTTGTTGAGGTTATTAAGAAGTTATATGTCAATATCCCCCTGCTAGATGCTATGCAGGTACTAACATATGCAAAGTACTTAAAAGACATCCTCAACAATAAGAAACCTCTACCATCAATGGAAGTAGTGCACCTGATAGAGGAGTGTAGCGCAGCTATACTCAACAAACCTCCTCATAAGAAAAAGGACCCTGGCCGACCGACCACCTCACACAGCCGCCCGACCCCCATCATGGCTGGCGGGCCACCCTTTCTCTCTCCCCCTTTCCTCTCTTTCTCCTTTCTTTTTCCTCTCTCTTCTTTCATTTTTTCCCTTCTTTTCCTTTTTCTTTTTTCTTATTTTTTCTCCTTTACCTTTCTTCACAGCAAGCACAAAGAAGAACAGCAACATGGTCGCCTGGATGCCTTTCTTGGCCGGCCGACCTGAGCACTGGCCGCCCCTCGTGGCTGTCCGGCCTCCCTGTACATCTTCCCCTTTTGCTTTCTTGTCATTGCAAATTACCGACCACCTTCTCTCAAAATCAATCAAGCACCTTGGCAGCACAATGATACACCTAAAAACTAGCTTGCAAGCATGCACTTGAGTGCACAAACACGATGATGGCTGCCCGGCTACCTTTCGGTGCTCACACTGGCCGCCCGGCCTCCTCTTGTGACTGCCCAGCCTTCTATTCTGCGCACCGACGAAATCATCACCCTCTTCCTCCTTTTCTCACCCTTTCACGCGCATGCATGGCCGCCTGGACCCACCACCATGGTTGGCCGGCCGAGGCACTAGCCGCCTGGCCTTCTCTTGTGGCCGCCCAGCTACCTCCTGTCTCCTTTCGCCTATAAATACAAGCCATCTTCCTCTTCCATGCCTCAGCACCACCAGCAGCAAGCTGCATTCCTGTGGCGGAACCGCCGATTTAATCCGGACTAAGCACACCTGCCACCTATGGCTCGCAGTGCACTTAGGCCAAACTAAACCCGGTCATCCGTCGAGAGTCATTCGACCCCCGATAATACCGTTTCCCAGAAGAACCGACATCATACACATCCTACCCACGATGGAGCCACAATAGATACATCATCACAGGCAGTTGAAATAGCATGATAATAGACTTAGTTACAAACCGAGTTCAAATATAGTATAGATCCAACATAGAGTTATAAAGTAGCAAGTTCAAAAGTTTCTCGCAGCGGAATGATAAAGTTCAGAGGGCACCATGACATCACAAAAGATTTGCATTAGAAGTAACAACATCGAGCCCACCGATGTTGCCCTTGTGCCACTCATGTAGGATCATCCTAGATGGGGGCATGCACCACCTCCAACACAAGTGCAAACCATGAACTCCATACCTGCGCTCAAAATGTGGGGGCAAACCCTGAGTACTAATTACTCAGTAGGTCTTAATGGATTGGCTTACGGCTGACGCGAAGCTGCTTACTAGCAAGTGGATCCTTAGCCATTGATTTTAAACAGTGTCATGATCAACATAAGTAAACAAGTTTTCATCATATATATAATTCATCAACAAAATAGTAAATTGCAGTAAGGTAAGCAGTTCAATTCAAACATGTGATATTCAATATCATGAGTATTAAGTAGTTACTACGTTGCCCGACAGTGATATTGGCATTCCCACACCTGGTAGGCATCATCGATTCGAATCGATTTTAATTCCAAGGAATAACTATCATGCCAGGGGTATATTCTTACTAGCCATCGTGTTTCCACATATAGTCCCAATCTCCACCTGTCTTGTCCTAAGATTCAAAGTGCCCCCACCTAACCCCCGGGTTGTGCCCCCTCAGGAGCGATACCACAGTGCCCTAGGTCAGCCCTCCCTCGAGTACAAGCGCCCTCGGGCCCATCGGCCTCCAGCAAGTGGATGGGCAGCACCTTCGAAAACTCCTGACAAACCCAGGTAAGACTTCACCAGTCCCATATCCCGGTTAAGCACTCTAGCAAAGTTATGCCGATCAGCAGACGAATAGCGGTCGGGCCTTATACGACTCGGGCAGAGTCCAAGGTGCGACATTATGAAAAGTAAATACTGAAATAAAATCTTCGCCCGGTCTCCATTTAAGTCATGAGCATAAGTAATATTTGACATAATAGTAAGATCTTTATAACTCTGAAAGCACCTACGTGACGAGTCCACACACTCGTGTCTACTCGTACCTAGCATCTTCTAGGCATACTCGTCCTGTGAACTCTAAATATAGGTGCTAGGGCCAGGGCGGCCAAGGAGTCTAATGCAGTAGGTTTCAAACAACTCCTAATGCATATGCGTAAATCATCAAATATAACTTATTTGCTGGGTTAAGCATGGTCCTGCCTACCTTCCTCACTAGGGTCAGTAGCTTCTTCCGGAGCGTAGTCGGGCCCCTGCTGCTGGTCTTCTAGCTCCTAGGTGCAGCTCCTCCTCAGGCTCCTCTACGATAGGTTGATCCGGCGGGTGTCCTTCACTCGCGGGATCTATATGCATGACATAGTGCAATTTGAACATGAGTAAGTGCAAATGCTTGCTTTATGATGCAGATGCGATGCAAGGAATCATGATTTATGGAATAGAGTTATGGATTTTTGTGATGAAACTTGCTTAGTACTAATAAATCGTACAAGCCATCACCTACGGTAATTTAGCTTATCACATATAACAACGTGGGGGTGTGTGGCGAGGTAGCATCCATGCATGTGAAGCGACCGAAGCTTACTTAGACATCTATTTTCCATATAGCCAACTTAGCCTGTCCTAACATGCATTCCAAAACAGTAGCTAAGACCTACATTGCATTCCAAATCAGTGGCTAAGACTTACATACTCCTATGTTTCAAATATGATCTATTGTGGCATTTATTAAATATACTAGTCTCACATTTTCTATTATTTACTTAAATATGCATTATTTCTACCATTTTCAAATCAGGGCCAAAACCTTACATGCACAGCCACAAGTTTCAGCAGTGAGCTACTTACATCAGCTAGAATCCATATAAATACCACAAAGTCATCTATAGCTCATTTTCATATAGAAATCATTTCTTTTGCTAATTATGTGCTTAACCACTAGGCAAGGGTAAAACAGTAATTAAACAGTAAGCATTAGGGCTACCAAAATTTATACAAAGCCTAGATTTGTTAGCAAAGCCTCTGCCCAAATTTCAGAATTTTTGGAGCTCATTTAACCTATATTTCCTATTTATTAGGGTTTTACATGCATGCACAAAAATCAGGGGCAAAAATGTCTTTTTCCTACTAACCATCAAACCCAACAGATAGATCTACTAACAAGGGTTACAATGCAACTTAGTTTGCTATTTTTGGATTTTTCCTTGATTTACTACAATTTTCTAAAGTGTACTGCCGATTTTTAAAAGAATAAATAGAAAATCCACAGATCTGGCCACCTAAACATAATTAACCGTAGACGACAGGGGCTAGCGCGCAAGTTTCCCTAGACTCCACCAACAGCGCCAGGGCTAGATCTACAAATATGAAAACTCCTAGGGGCCGGATCTAAAGATCACCGGCCCCCTTCTTCCACCTTCGGCCGGGCGCGGCCACGCGGGGGCGCGCGTGCACGCTGGCGAGCTGGGGCTCGGCGCGGCCGCAATGCGGGGTGGGGGAGGTGTTCCCGGGTCGGGGCTTCTACCTTGCAGTGACGGCGTCGACGGAGGGGGCAAGGACGAGGCGGACGGCGGCGGTGAACTGAGGATGAACCGGCGCTGGCGCGACGTCGAGGCGGGGGCGGATCTCGGCATTCGGGAGGGGAACGAGGACGAGGTCTCGAGCGCGGGGTGCGTGGGGGCGAGGCGAACGTAGTGGTGGAGGTCTTGTGGCTTGAGGAGCGGCGAAGGGGAGGGCGCAAGCTCGAGCTCCGAGCTCGGCTCCAATGGCGGGCGCGGACCGAGCAGGGACGAGGGAGCGAGCGGAAGGCTTGAGGGAGTGGACTGGCGAAGGGAACGAAGGGAGGAAGGGGTCCTCTCCCTAAGGGCGCGGCCGATGGGGTCGATCCACGGGCGAGGGCCACTGCCCGTACGCCGGCGGCCACGGTCTGAGGGAGGCGGGCGACGCTGACGGGTGGGTCCCACCCGTCAGTGTCTCAGAGGAAGCCAAATAAAAAGTGTGTTTTCTCCCTCTCTGTAATTCGCAAATTTAACCAATTTAGAAGCCAATTTTGGAGAAGTGCCAATTGGATAAAATGTTCTACTCATTGGGCCCTACAACTTTCTCAAAATCCTTGACACCAAAATCTTTATGGAAATATGA
Source organism: Paspalum vaginatum (assembly GCA_030272315.1). Lineage (NCBI taxonomy): Eukaryota > Viridiplantae > Streptophyta > Magnoliopsida > Poales > Poaceae > Paspalum > Paspalum vaginatum. The sequence continues at coordinate 23,465,261 of CM059013.1, forward strand.
TTTTGAGTTGAATTTATCTCTCAAATTTCAACTTGGCCTACAGACCAGGGTTGCTTAAAAATTCTAAAATCATATTTTCCAGTTAGTTTCACACAAAGACCTCATTGACATAGTTGTTGGAAATTTTAGGATCTAAAACTTCTTCAGTTGAGGTTTTGCAAAATTATGGCTGTAGATTGGAGAAAAACTTGAATTACCAAACAGGTCAAATTTTGACTGTTTTTGTATGCTGACAGTAAAAGCCCCAAATCCCCTAGCAAACCTTTGTACATGTCAAAACTCTAATTACCAAAGTTGTTCCTCATTAGATCACCTACAAGTTTGGTATAAAAAGTTCCACCTAAAACTCAATAGGATTTAAGTTATGCTCACATTCATAGTGTCATTCAAGCAAAAACTCAGCGCATCACTTAGCTACTTCTATCAAGCTTGTTCATGTGAGATCAATGCACATCAACATGAGATGAAGTGATGCTTATGAGATGTGATTAAGCTAATGATGCACATAATATGCACCGGAGATGCCCAGGGCATCACAATTCCCTCTCTCCCTCTCTAATCTCTTGCTTAGTAGCTTAATTAAGCCATTTTTTGCTTAGCCAAAATAATGTCCAAATAAAATTTGGTTAGTCAAATAATCTAGCTACTAGCCCCTCTCTCTGGCAAGAACGAGAATGGTTTGTGGAGGTTTCACGCCCCGCAATGAACTACTAATGCTCTAATGCTAATTTTATTCTGTCATTTTTTGTAGTGTTGCCTTGTTTGTTTTGCAGAATGAAGCGCGCATTGAAAAGAGGTAGGACAGCTATCAGCAAGGCGGGGTAGCACATTCGCTTCCCGACGTCCTCTAGCTAACAAGGCCCTCTCACAAGCGGTGTCCGAAAGAGGATCCTCTAGCGTCGGACCACTAGATGATGAGGCTACTTCATCCACAAACTGGCCAGTGTTGCTGCTCGACTCCCACATCCAGACACGCAACCAGATCGAGGACGACCTGCTGAGGCGCCTCCACAAGAAGCCCTATAGCCTCACTAAGTGCTTCGACAAAACCCTCATGACAAGCACAGGTATGCTAGATGAATTTTATGAGATCTTTAATGCTGTTGGCTGGGATGTTTTTGCAGACATTTGCGAGGGAGGCATAGTGCTCCTCGCAAAGAAGCTTCTCATGAACCTCCAAGTCCTGACACTACAGTCAAGCACGACCGTTCACTTTAGACTTTTCAACACATGAGTATGAGATGACACTCCATTAGTTTAGCGATGCTTTGGGGTTCTCACCACGTTGCTCCATAGTAGCAGAACTCGCGGGCTTTAATTCCACAGAGTTTTGGAAAGAACTAGCTGGGGACGATGCCCCAGGAAAGAAAAGCATCACTAAGATCAAGCACCCCACCATGCATTTTCTTGCTCGATGGATTAACATGATAGTCCTCCCTCGAGATGACAACCGTTGCATGACCGCGAAGGATTTAAAAATCCTATACGCCATGTGGCGTAGGCAGAAGTATGCACTTTTGATTAGCATTCTGCAACATTGGCTGAAACTAGCTCGTGACGAGAACACCATCATGATCACATCATTTGGGACGAGGATCGCATCTGAGTTGGGAGTATTGGCAAATGCCCAAGTGGCATTCCTACCCCAAGACACACCAAATTTAGTCACAGAGAGCCACTTCATCCAGGCACATTTTATGTGCAAGACTATCACGGGGAACCTCATCATGACCTTTAAAGGGTATGAGTATAAGCTGTCACTTCTGGCACCACAATTCAAGCTCTACTCTGTAAGTACACTATCCATGCCACTCGAAGCACCAAGGCACAGTGTCTCTGGGGTCATGATGAGAGCACAGAGGCGAGCAGCTGAAGAACGCATGTGCAAGGAACAGGAGGACACACAAGCTGTAGGGACGGGACCCACGTGGTTCAACACCGCAGCAGGACCATCCTAGCAAACTCAGGGTGGAGACCAATCTTGGCACCACCAAGACGGATCATGGCATAGCTCGTGGGAGCATAGCTCTATTGCTACACAACCCCAGTAGCCAGAGCAGCACGGTGGAGGAGGAATTTTTTATGGCTATGGTGCAGGTCCCTCTACATCAGCATGCTTCACGGACGACCCGCTGAGTTCCATCTTTGGGGCTCTGGCCCCTCAACACCAATGCACAATGGGGATGGTCAACCAACTCCACCAAATCGACCAACGCACCAGTCCTCCTATCCTATCATGTACCTTAGCTTCCCTGTTTCAGTCCCATGAGTTTCATCGCTACCGTCGTGCCGAATGAGAGCTTGCCAAGTAGTAGTTGTTTCTTTTTTTTTAGTTTGAATAAAAAACTCTCATGAATAAAGTCTACATGCTAGCTTCTTTATGGAAATGATGAATAGTTGCTCCATCAAGTTGATTGTTTAATTCTTACATGCAACTTATGCTTAGCCTAGTCCCATGATGGTGTATAAAAGAAGTAAACCAAAGTTTTACCATGTGGATGCCATTTGTGATAACAAGTATAAGTTGTTGTGAGATAATGATATGACTTAAAAATGGGATGACTCTTCCTTGTTCTAAGTAAGATGAATGTCTCAGGTTTTTATTTTGAAAAAAAAAAGACAAAATAAAGCTCCCCTTGGTCAAAATTCCTACCAAAGCCAAATATGATTCAAATGTTCTAAACCGCTACAAAAAGCTGCTTAGCAATGTTTTGAGCTTTGTCAAATTTCGAGTCTCATTGAGTAGAAATATCACCTTCTGTTGATAGCTAGAGTACAATAGAAATAAATGCAAGTGATCCATTCCGGACTTTACATCCACCAAAACGTCTTCAAATACTTCTCATATTCCCTTAGCCTTCAAATCTCAAGGAGAAAAGGTATGGAGCTAAAAAAAGAAAAAAATGCGTGCAAAGTCACGGCAAAAAGAAGAATATGCGTGCAAAAGCATGGCAAAATGAAAAGCATGCAAGTTCAAGCATGGCAAAAATAAATAAAGGCTCCATACCCTCTCCAAATCTATAAGAGGCTGTAAGGGATGAAAATCAAGAGAAGGAGACTCTATTTTCCACCACTCATACTCCAGCAATCAATTAGAAAAAGTGATAGAGTACACTCTTTGGTCCAATCATTGCCTCAGCAAAATATACATCCTGAGTATGCTACACTCTCCCTCACCTAAAGCTCCACAAAGGCATTAATGTAGGGATGGTTTGGCCGATCTCATGGCCATTGGTAAGGAAACACATCTGAGCGATCGAGATTATCCTCGGGGAAGTTTCTTTTGTTTTGAAAACTTTGAAAACACCCGAGAAAAGACATCTAAAAAGAGTTGCTCGAGTTATTCCCACAATAAAGTCGTTCAAGCAAAAAGATGCACCACAGGTATGACATGAGGTGAACTTTGTTTGTTTTCACTACTTGGGGCAAAAGCCAGTATTTAGTTGCAAATAAGAATTTTCTTTCAATTTCGATATTGCAGCATCCATGCCTTGTCTTAGCTTTGCTCGAGGACGAGCAAAAGTTTATGTTTGGGGGTGTTGACGGTCGTTATTTCATGATTTCAACCATCAACTATCCTTGAAATGAAGCAAAGCATGTGACTTTATTGAACTAACCCTTACTACTAATGAGTTCCAGTTTTGTACAAATATTTGAGTGCAGCCATAAAATATACATGAAAATGAGGTAAAATGGCACGAAAATGGACTCCGGCAGCCAACGGGCACTGGGGCATGGCCGCCCGACCATGGCCTTTGCTGCCCAGCCACCTCCTGTAGCTGCCCGGCCACCCAGCAGCATCCTAGGTGCACCAGCATAGTGCATGTGCATGGTCGCCCGGCCATCTAACTGAGCCCAAACGCCTCCACTCCGACCTTGCATGCAAGAACAACGCGTCAACTGTATGAACTCAAGTGTGGGCTAAGTTTCCAACACTGACAAGCACTGGAAGGCCGCCATGTCTTGATGAAATCAGCAATCCAAGTGACTTGCATCCAATGGCCAAGAAAGAAACACACTCCAAATCCAACGATCCATAGAGAAACACACCGAAATAACTGTCAACTGCCATCCAAAGGGCATGCAAGACTTTGGATCACCAAAGTTGGTAAATCATATGGCCGTCTGGCCATGGTGATGGCCGCCCAGTCACCCTTTGGACCCATTTTGCATGTGCATCAACTAATTCAACTGCCAACCGACTTAGGGAAGCAATCTCAACCGAAGATGTGCCAAAGGCGGTGGATCCTATGGCCGCCCGGCCATGCATGTGGCCGCTCGGCCACCAAGCTACCCCCCTCAATGACCTACACCACCTACAAATACCCCATCACTTGGTCTATAAATAGACCCCTGGAGCTCATTTGTAAAGGTGTGGAGAAGTTGAGAGAGCTACATTCTACCTTAGAGTGTGTCATTTCCTTTCTTAGTAGTTAGGATAGTCCTGGGAGTTAGAGTGAGTCAAGCTTTGCCTCAGAGTTCTCAGAGATATCTTCGAGTCTGTGGTAAAGTCGCTGATATCTTTGTACCTTTGCTATCTTCGGTATAATATATTTACATTATTTTATTTCTATCTCTTGCAAGTGTGGTGTACCTTTCTTTGCATACTTGCTTGGCTTAGGCTGTGGTTACTTGGGTTATTTAAGTCTTGTTATTCTTACCGGTTCTATAATCTAACATGTACACCAGGCTCTGGTTAGGTCATCTCCTTTGATCAAGGATGATCTATTGTCATTCAAGCTTCGCTTGAATACTTTTATAGCGTGCCATCCTCTCCACGCATATTTGCTTGGTAGCCCCACTCAGTGACAGCGTGTGGTGTGCCTGTGTATCCTAGGCCTGTCGTTTGGGAGGCCCGTAGGCATCAGCTAGGTTCTCTTTCGGTGGACAATTATCTACCCTGTGGCTCCTCGAGGGCGCTAGAATTTTGCTCGACGTGAGACCGTGACTCTTTTACTTGAATTCCCTTAGTTAGCTACAATATAGTCTTTGCAACCGAATAGAATATAGTTTGGGAACTTTATCTCACTCGTTGTCCTACCAGGCAACTATACCTTTCTATATATATATCTTTGGTAATTTAGTTTACTTCCCACCATACACCTATCCGTTATTGGCTTACCCTTGTCTAACTACTAGTTGGTAGATTTATTTAAGTCTATGGTTCATTCGACTTGAGTTTATCCAATTAGACTCTCTTGCCTGCCGCTTCCCTGTGGAAATTTACGATACTCTGAATACTCTAGGTGAAAGGCTACATCAATCTCCGTGCGCTTGTAGAGTAAAATTTGTTTAGGCTAAGAGATGACAATAGTGGGCTTGCGAAGTACTTTTGTGCTCACCCTTGCTATGTTGTCGTTTCTCCAGTGAGGGAGATGAGATCTTTGTGTACTTGGACAATTAAGGGCTACGGCCTGCTTTCCAACTATGTTGTGAGGAAGATGGGCCTATGTTTAAATAATTCCGCTGCTTAGTTTTCAGGGTTGTGCCCCTTGCTGTCCGACCCGTTAGAGCGGATCTGTACCCCTCTGATGTAAGAATGTGATTACCAAATCCTGAGATGGTAATAAAGCACATTTTAGTCCCATTATGAAAATTATGCCGCTTTACTTTTGAACCCCCAAAACCCTCTCTTGCCACACCATGCACGATCACGTAGCAATGGGGTGCTACTGACCCTAGGACACTTCAAGGAAAGCTTAAAGGAAGCACTCGAAATAATACACAAAAGAATAGATACCAAATGAGCAAAACAACACCGAAAACTACTGCACCTAGACGGTCCGACGATTGCATGCACCGGACAGTCTGGTGTGCACGGCGGACTGTCAGTGTGGTGAATGCATGACAGCCAAGCCTTAAAATCTCTACCCTTGGCTTTGAACCGAAGACTATTCATGCTCCACTTGCGGATTGTCCTTTGTTCACCACCGAACGGTCCAGTGTGAACAAAAATCAGTCGATTATTGGATGCAGAAAACAGCCCATGAATCTTCCCAAAACTTATCCAAAACTTGACTAAACGAGCTCCAAACTTCATGAAACTTTGAGGGAAGTTTGTCTAAGACATGAAGAAACTTTTCCCAAAAATATCCACTCCAAAAGATCCAAGATTCTTCATGAATTTGACTCCTGAAGAAGTGAAGCACATAGTCAAGAAAAAAAGTCATCGCACTGCTCATGGATCCAACAGATTTAGCTCTCGAAAAAATCCACCAAGTCCTAATAAGCCAAAATCGTAGCAAAAGAAGAATCCAACCTTGGTCAAAGCATAAACACACAAAAAGCCAAAGATTGAGACCAAGATCCAAACTAGAAGAGAAAGGAACAAGCACACAAGAGCTGGACGAAATCACATCTAATGTCCCAAAGGGTCTCAAGATATCGATTACAAGATGGATTCAGTGCCCAAGCTACCACCATCTTCTACCTTTTTCTCTTGGAGCCAGATCACTCTAAACTCACTTAACTTGGAACACTTTGCTTGGAGCAAAAAAAAATCAAGGCCTAGAGACCTAAGCAAACCTAATTTCTATTCAAGAGAGCTTTAATGGCAGCAACCCTCTTATTTATACTATATCACCTCTACTTTGCTATTTTGGAAACAACACCCTATGATACAGACTCTTAACACTAAAATGCCTGTAGGGACTAGAAAAAATGCAGTGTAACTCGGATGGACGAACACAATGGAGTCCTCGACCTTATTTTCTTTGAAGCAATCTTTTGATGTCCTCCATGTGTCAAGTAGTTCGTCCTTGAGGTAGGTCTGGTTTTGTGGAAACCAGCAAATGACCCCTAGTTTTGACGATGGAACCGAGGAAAGTCTTGAACCTCGATTTTGATGCTCAAACCGATAATTGGGCCTCGGTTTTGAAGATAGAACCGGAAAACGATCTTAGGCTTCTTCTTGGATAGGTAGTGCTTTTAAAGCCCACTAAGTACCCTCTAGGCTACCTGTCAGTGCACTCGATGGTTGACATGCCAAGTCCACTCTAGCACTGCCTCTTAGTGCACTCGAGAGGACTTTCCTCCAAGTTGCACTTAGGAGATGCCCGCTAGTCCATCAGCATGGCTGTTGTCGCCTAAAATGGGCGGCAAGAAGGGCTTTCGTGGCTGATAAGTGCTCATCACAACCAGGACAAAAGACTAGACTCGGTACACTTGAGTCCTTCAAATATAAAAAAAATCAAATGACCTATAAATTAGAATTGAAGGAGTAATTTTTAACTAGAGTCTAACTAATTATGGCTGATTTATTAACGGACTATGTTTAGTTCTTTAGCTGCTAACTATTAGCTATTGACTCTGTTTAGTTCTTTAGCTGCTGCTATTAGCTGCAGAGAATCAAACATGCTCTAACTTTTTTTAATATGGCTTGTATTTATTAATATTAGATGATTCAAGCGCGTTGTTGCGGAAATTTGAGCAATACCCTATGCGAACGCCACAAAGAAACATAGCATGCATGAAACCACGTCATTCAGAAACATAGCATGCATGAAGGCATGGGAAATCAATGGAAGATATAAATAGAAATTCATTGGATGATGAATTGAAGATATAAATAGAAGATTCATTGGATGATGAATGGATGGTGACATGTCATTCAACTTATTGGGGTCTTGAGATAACATGGATTCGTGCATGTTTAGAAAAATAGTGTAACTGGGTATAGAAGATTTGTATTACATTTTTTTAATAAAATGAGCAATGAAACATTAGGCACTGAAATAAAAAAACGAATAAGATTTCCTCCATCCTAATTTATAGGTTATTTGATTTTTTGATAGCAAATTTGACCGGTGTCGGTGTTTTATACCGGCAATGCACCACGGGATATACCATGGGTGCTTTTAATGGCATCTAGATTGACTATAGCTCCATGGCTCGCATGAGACGCGACAAAAAAAGATTTATACAGGTTAGGTTAGGTAGTTAAATCGCATAATACCCTACGTCTTGTGTGCGGTGGTTTGTATTGCTTTGAATATGTATGAGGGCTAGAGAGATTGGAGGATCTGTCTGAGGTCGAGGGAGTTGTTTGGTAGGGGTCCCTAGCCCACCTTATATAGTCCGGCGTGGCTTGGGTTATAAGTCGGTTTCTTATGCCTTCTAGATGGTTTATGTTACAAGAGATCATATAGAATCTGCGTTCCATATCTTTCCTAGAGAGTCCTTATTTTGTTCGCCAAGTTGCTCTGCACATCGGGCCTAAGTCGATCGGTCGGCTCCTAGGTCAGGCCTTCCGACGGACCACGTAGAGAATACGCTTCATGAGGACCCAGGAGATATCTATCCCCCACAAGCCACAGAGCTTCAAATTGACTAGAGAAACAATCAGCTTGAATGTCTAAATTCTGCTTTTTGCCTCGTAGTCTTCCGAGTATCTTGCTTTGTAGTTTTCGAAAAAATTCTAATAGTATCCTCCATTCAGCCCCCGAACATCAAGCTGATTATCATAATTAGGCTGAGGGTCAAGCGATTTATTCCTCCGAGTGATCTTGGTAAGGCGGCAAAGCGGTAGGTGAGGTAGCGCAGCAGTCAGCCCTCGAGTCGACGAAAGTGGTGAGTTGGTAAGGCGGGCAATAGCCCAGCCCCAGAGTCGACGAAGCGATGAGTTAGCAAGGCAGGCTTTAGTCCAGTCATCGAGTCGACAAAGCGGTGATCGGAAAGCGAGCAACAACCCAGCCCCCCGAGTCGACGAAGTGATGAGTCAGCTAGGCGAGCAACAGCCTAGCCCTCGAGTCGACGAAGCGGTGAGTCGACAAGGCAGACAACAACCCAGCGCCTGAGTCGACGTAGTGGTTGGCAAGGCACGCGACATCGCAGCCCCCTAAGCTGATGGTGCAACATAAAGTGAACTGATTTGCATTGACTCCCAGTCTGAATTCTGAGTATAGCGAATGCATAGAGTGTCGGTGGATTAGACCGACTGCCCCATATGAAGGGTTTAGAGTTCACCATTTTCTGAATGAGCGAAGGCATGTAATACCTGGCTGTATGTCAGACTATGACCTAAGCTGATTACCCCGTGGAGAGCGTTTCGAGTTTACCCTTTTCTAAATGAGTGAAAGCACGTAACACCGGCAATAGGTTGGGCTACGACATAAGCTGATTGCTTCGCAGAGAGGGTTTAAAGGTTACCCTTTATTGAATGAGCGAAAGCATATAACACCAACAATAAGTCAGACTACGACCTAAGCCAATTGCTCCGCAAAGAGGGTTTAGAGGTTACCCTTTACTGAATGAAAGCATGTAACACCAGTAATAAATTGGACTACGACATAAGCCGATTGCCCTGCGAAAGAGAGTTTAGAGTTCACCCTGTCGAGACTTTGTGTGAGCATGTAGCGTCGGTGGGCTAGACCGACTACTCCGTTGTAACGGTGGTCATATAGAGTTCATGACGCTCGTTATTATATGCATAGATCGTACCACAAAATATTAGAGAGGAGATATTTCGGTATCCCAAAATAATATGAATGATCTAGAAAGATGATTCAGAAATAGTATGAATGATCCGATATCCCAAGTGATCCAATTGATCCGATATCCTGGGTGATCCGAAATCTCGAGTGACGTAGAAACAGCCTGAGTGATATGAAGTAACATGATTCAGAAATAATAATGCTGAAATAATATGAGTAATCGAGTGATCCTAAAATAATATAAATAATTCAGAAATAATGATCCTGAAATAACACGAATGATGCAGAGTTGATTCGAGTAATCTCGAGAGATCCAGAACGAGTGACCGGAACTAGTATGAATAATCTAGAGATGATCCGAGTGATCCAGAAATAGTAATCTCGGGTGATCCTGAAATAATCCAGGTAATCCAAAAATAATATAGATAATCCGAGTGATCCATAAATAATTGATCCAACAGCTCGGATATTTCAAAAATAATTCAATTATGATCCAACAACCGGATGATTAAGAAAATAATCCAATAGATCCACAACCTGAATAATTAAGAAATAATTTAATCAACGTAAGCAATTATAGCAAACCACTTAGATTGGAGAAGTCAGTGCGGTTAGTTGATAGCATATAGCCCTTTGCAGCAGAGGACTTGTTGTCTTTTTGACAGAAAATTAGAGTCAGAGATAATCGATGATAGTGCTAAGTGTACTGCCTTAGCGGATGCTTGCGCTGGTGTAATTAATACTTCCTAAAATAGCGGCAAAGGAACAAATCGAGTAGTATTGTTTGCAAGAGAATACTCAAAGATAAGTAATATTGGAGTGATCAGACTAGGGCAGTCGGATAGACGAAAATTGATTAGCGTATATAAATGCATTATTTAAAATCACTTAGCCTGTGGCCGATTGGTTTGAGATTGAGCTGAGCAGTACTGACAGACTCCGAGTGCGGACTAGAGATAATCGGTTGAGAATACATTGAATTGTGGTAGCTTGAGTGACCAATATTAATCTTCCCATACATGAGATGACAGGATTCTGGCGGCTGCGGATGGCTCTAACCCGACTCGGTGCGCTTGATCTTCATGGATACTCGCACGCAGCAACGTAGGAAACTTTGACTCTGCTCTTTTGTCACGAGAGATAATGCAATCATCCGACGTATAACAGATACGTATTGCATGTGCGGCTCTAAACCCAGCTCATCTAGTATTTTTTATCTTCTAGTCTCCGAGTAATCGCGTATGAATAGATCGAGGGACAGGTGATGACCAGCGTGTGGGCCTGGCGATGCGGCCTCCTCCTGATCAGACTCTAATCTTGATTCCGATGATTTTTTTCTTGATCCGTATTAACTCTCTGCATGATTCTTTATCGGACTCGTACGTACCTTTGCTCACATCTTGGATTCGACGTGCAGCAGCAGAGCTTCCCTCTTGAATTCTCTGACGGTAGATTGATCCGCACGGGGTCTCTGCGTGAACAGTGATGCAGTGCTTGATGCGAAGGCAAGACAGCCTGCCTAACTGGATCCCCCGCCTGTTGTGCCGCTCTAGCATGCTACCGAGTTGTCAAAAAACTTCTCTTTTGTAGATTGGACAGCAGACCCGATGCGCCCATCAAAATAGCGTGGTGACGACGTTGTTGATCTTGTGACCCACCGCATCTTCTCCGGGTTAAACTTGAACTTTGTTGATGACGTCCTTCACGATCTCATGATTGTGTGTTGGTGTAGTTCAGCCATAGCCATAGAGCTAGCATAATATTGATGTAAGCGTCCCTACCTGACGCGCCAACTATCGATGTTTTGTACCGATAATGCACCACGGGTGTTTTTAATGGCATCTAGATCGACTATAGCTCTATGGTTCACATGAGACGCAATAAAGAACAAAATTTATATAGGTTCGGGCCGCTAAATCGCGTAATACCATACGTCTTGTGTGCGGCGTTTTGTATTGCTTTGAGTATGTATGAGGGTTAGAGAGATCGGAGGATCTGCCTAAAATCGAGGGAGTTGTTTGGGAGGGTCTCTAGCCCGCCTTATATAGTCAAGCGTGGTTTAGTTTATAAGTCAGTTTCTTTTTATGTCTTCTAAACGGTTTAGATTACATGAGATAACATAGAATCTGCGTTCCATATCTTTCTCAAAGAGTGCTTTGTCTTGTGCGTCAAGTTGCTTTGCACGTCGGGCTAAATCGATCGGTCGGCTCTCGATCGGGTCTTCCGACGGCCTACGTAGAGAATACGGTTTATAGCTTCACGAGGAATGAGGGGATATCTATCCCCCCAACCGGCTTGTCCTATTAAAATGTTAGAAAATATAGAAAAATTCAAACCGTAGTTAAAGTATATTACGTGTTATATAAACCAAATCACAATTAAAACAAATGATAATTATGAAAAATTTTATACAAGAAAAAAGATCGATTATTTTGGAACAGAGGGTACAGTAGTTAGCCTTACCGCCCACCGAAACCTTCGGGTCCCCTCTCCGCTCTGCCTCCCGGCTCCTTGTAACCCTAGAATCTTCGAGAAGCACCCCGGCGAGGAGCGCGCCGCGGCGGCGCTTCCGGAAGTTTCTAGAAAAAGGGAGGGAGGTTGAGTGCGTGGGGACCGCACCGTAGCGGCAGAGGCGGAGATGGGGGGGTCGGATCTGGACCGGCAGATCGAGCAGCTGAAGCGGTGCGAGCCGCTCACGGAGGCGGAGGTCAAGGCGCTATGCCTCAAGGCCATGGAGATCCTCGTCGAGGAGAGCAACGTGCAGCGCGTCGACGCCCCTGTCACCGTATGTGCCGCCACGCACCGCCCGCCCTCCCTCTCTGCCCCCATTCTTCCATCTCCGTCTCGATTCGGTCTCCGCGTCGATTTGCTGCGGGGAGTTGCGCCACCGACGCGACTGAGCTATAACACTGATGGGTGTCGTGGGGTCGATTATGTGCACTTTTTCGGTAGCTGTTCAGATCCTGATTGCGATTGCAATAGGCACCCTGGTGGATCGCGATTATATTGTTTATCGGCGACGGGATGTCAGATAAATGCCCTTTTGCATCTTGTTTTGGGGCAAGTAGTTGTTAACCTTCTCTGTTGTACAAGGAGAGTGCCGTGATGTAATATGGAGTCTTCGCGACATCTTCTTCTTCTTTTTATTTTTTTCTTCTGGTGCTGGCGCGTTGTTGGGAATTGTCAAAGACTTGTGTATAGAAAAGGATTGTGTATATTGCTGCATTGATTTTGTATCTCCATAAACGAAAAAGGACTGCATGTATATGGCTATATGGCTGCAGGCAATGACATTATTTTTTAGTAGGTACTGAGCATGCTTGTGTGCTGTCAACTTTGTTGGCTATGCTTCTATAAGTGATGTTACTGGAGTGTCTTTAATTCATGTTTTGTCGATTCCCTTTGGTTTTCTGTTCATTTGTTTGTTTGCGCGGAGAGGACCTGGTACTTTAGTATTCATAGTGTTGGTTTATTCTAATTATCCAGGCGTCAGTGACTAGCATAGTTGCTTGGATTATTTTGGCACTTGGAAAACAATGAGTTTTACTATAGTTTTATTTTGTTCCAAACCAGCCTTTGCTTTCCCAAAATAAAACTGTAGGGATGACCCTCCTTTTGTCTTGAAAAAAAAGGAGCCCCAATAAATGGGTTTAACAATTTGGTGTTCTTTCTTCAAGTATTACATTTTAATTATGTTGATGTGGCCACTCTTTTATACTACTCCTATATGTTTAGTTCTTGATGCATTTGTTTAGGGCCCGTTTGGAATGTGGGATTCTTTCCCCATTCCTGCGTTTTTTCTGTGAAATTGAACTGAAATTACTGCACAATTTCTGCGTTCATAACAAGCCCTTAATATATGCCAAATAGCTAGATCAAACTGTATTTAAGATGCATGATGAGGTGGCACACATTTTAGCATCCATTATAAACTTGTGGCAGTTAACTGTATTGCATGGAGAGAAACTATTTTCTGGAATGGTAAAATGGTCCATGACCTTAAAAAAACTTAGAAACCTAGAACAACTTGATTTTGTGAAATTGGGGAATTATTTCCTAATAACAATGATGTTGCCCAATTATATTCAATATTTTTAGGCTGTCCTGGGTTCATGTTCACATTATATTCGCTGCGGGTGCCACTAAGCTTATTCCCAATTTGGATAAGGCCTCTATGATATGGTGTGCTTGCCATTGGGCTATAAATTGTTGATTGCACTCCATATATTTGATTCATTCCATTTTTCATTAATTTGTAAAAGGAACCAGAGGTCACTTAGTTAAATCTGTGTTGTGAAATACTCCCTTCGTCCCAATTTATAGGTTGGTTGACTTTTTGGACACCAAGTTTGACCATCTTGTCTTATTGAAAAAAATGCGAAAATATGAAAAAAAAAATTCAAGTCATAGTTGAAGTATTATATGCTAAACTAAATGACAATGAAATAACTGGTAATTATGAATTTTTTGAATTTTTAATCTGATTGCAATAAGTTGTATTTTACTGTTGTGCCCAGATTTGTGGAGACATCCATGGGCAGTTCTATGACATGAAGGAGTTGTTCAAAGTTGGAGGTGACTGCCCAAAGACAAACTATCTGTTCCTTGGAGATTTTGTTGACCGAGGATTTTATTCCGTTGAAACATTTTTGCTTCTTTTGGCTTTAAAGGTAAATTCCTTTTTCTATCTCTAAACTTTTGTCAGGTGTGTCATTGCCTTCTATAGTTGTAGTTCGGCGTCATTAGGCACTGGATGTCTTTGGAAAGCACATATTCAGTGCATGCTTGTTTTCGAACTTCTCTAGAAACAGCTTCGGTCTTGCTGCCCGGATAAGTCATGCTAGCCTGTCTGGCAAGCAAGCACTTACTGATACTTACTTGCAGTCATAGTGGGTACACGTGTCAATTTCATTAAAGTACATAACAATGGACCACACCAACGATGAAACTATTTGTCTGAATGGTAGTTGTATAGCATTGGAGCATAGAAATGATAAAATGTTGAGTATATGACATTATGCCCTATGGTGGTTGTTTCTAACTTGAATTGAGGAATACTGTGGTAATGATGTGTGATCCAAATAATAAATGGCAGCATTTTGGAAAGTCTGTTGATTTGTAGTGTGTTAGATTATCAACTGACCACAATGTTCTGGACATAAATGAATGCTAATGCGAAACTGATCTCAAATTAGTTTCTTGATAGTTAAGGCGAATCATTGTAATTTTGTGGAAGGTCTTAGGAATAAGAATAAGGATTGTGAAAGCTTTGAATATAGACTTCTCTGCTCTAGGGTCTAGGCTCTAGCTTGTTTTCGTACTGAAAGAAATTAAATATATTTTTGAGGTGATAAGTATTCCTGAGGTTGAAGTGCAAACTGCAAACAAGTCAAATTAATAGGAAAAATATCATCCCTACGCAAATGTCTCACTTGTGTATTGAGTGATAAACTGTATCCGCCCACTACAGTTTAGTGTGAATTCGTGGCCATTATCCATGTCTGGTTATGGAAAAAGCTTCCATTCATTCTGGTGAACAGTGGTGAGATTGGAAAGACTATTGTTATATACCAAAGCTTATTAGAATGTGCCTTTTGGTTTACTGTGACATCTCTCATGGCACTCCTTGTTTATGGCCACACTTAAATACTTGCTGAAATAGTGTCATGCAAGAGGGTCTGAACTTATCAGTCTGATTACAGACATAGGTGTTCATAACCTGCATGATACCTAGCTTGTATTAGCAATAATATTGAGCCTCCTGTTGTCATTATTTATAGTTCATCAGAACACCTGCAAATTACCTTCGATAAAGCTGCATTTGTTAGCTCAATATCTTACTGGATGTACAAGTGTAAAACTCGAGGTTATGTTTGTTGTTTTGCGTTGAGGCATTGTGCTCCTGTCATTTTTTTCGATGCTATCTGTTGTATGCATTCAGATTTCTGAATTTGAGTTTGAGTGCCTTGTATTTATTCTTTTCTCTTTAATATTAAATTTGCCCCAATTACTTTCTCCTATTTGCTCAAAATATCTCCAGGTTAGGTATCCAGACCGTATAACTTTAATACGAGGAAATCATGAGAGCAGGCAGATCACGCAGGTGTGGGTGATTTTTAGTGGTTGTTTTATGTGCTGTCATGGAGGATCTCTTTTTCTCTTTCGCTCTGAGCTCATTCATTCGCTGCAGGTTTATGGATTTTATGATGAGTGCCTTCGCAAATATGGCTCAGTCAATGTATGGAGATATTGCACTGATATATTTGACTATTTAAGGCAATCTTCTTTTGATACTTCTTTTAATCCAAGCAATACCATCTGTCATTGAATTAGATATTTGAGATTTGACAGCAGCTCTATCTGTTCTTTTCAGTTTGTCTGCACTTATTGAGAACAAAATCTTTAGTGTCCATGGAGGCCTTTCTCCTGCTATCACGACACTGGATCAGGTACACTATTGTCTTAGCATTGTTTCTATATTCTGTAAGTTTCATTTCTCTAATGTTTTAACCTATCCTAACAGATAAGAGTAATAGACCGCAAGCAAGAAGTACCTCATGATGGGGCTATGTGTGACCTTCTATGGTCTGATCCGGAGGATGCTGTAGATGGTTGGGGATTAAGTCCACGAGGTGCAGGTTTCCTCTTTGGTGGAAATGTGGTTTCATCATTTAACCACTCAAACAACATAGATTATATTTGTCGTGCACATCAACTTGTCATGGAAGGGTATAAATGGATGTTCAACAACAAGATTGTAACTGTATGGTCTGCTCCTAACTACTGCTACAGGTACTTTAAATTCATGGTCAAATAATTTTCTTTTGAAGTTACAATGGATCTTTAAAATTAGCTTTTCATAATAATCTGATGCTCAGCTGATTTATTTGTAAACTACTTTAATTTATTTATTAGTTATTACCAATGTTCAATTGAAAAATAGGCTTTGGATTCTGTGTGAGGGGGAGGGCTGGTGAGATGTATTTATTGTATAAGATTTTCTGACTGCTAGATAAATCTGTTAGTCAACCCTCAGTTGTTTGTTGTCCCTGCGCTTGGGTTCTGGTTTTATATTCAAATGCCCAGTATCAATGTTATCAGATCGGCTGATCGACGCTGATCGTATGAGGACTGATCGGTCCGATTAATCGGTTACTAATCATCTAAGCAGAAGTAGAGAGCAGCCCAAGCAGAAGCAGAGTAAAAGAGGGAAGGATCTCCGGCCATGGCGGAGCTGGCGGGTTGGAGGAAGAGGAGCCGCGGCAGGCGCAGATCTGGCCTGAGGAGGTGCCAGCTGCGGCCCTCCTCCAGGCGACTGCGCGGGCGGCGTGCCCTCCTCCAGGCGGCGGCGTGGGCGGCACACCCTCCTCCAGGCAGCAGGCTCCTACGGCGGCATGTCCTCTAGGCAGCACTGCAGCAGCACGGCCTCCTCCAAGCGGCGGCGCAGGCTTGAAGCTCCTCCAGGCGGCAGCACGGGTGGCGCGAGCTCGGAGCTCCTCCAAGCGGCAGCGCGGGCTTCTCCAGCGGCGGCGCGAGAATGAGAGGAGAGGCGCTATACGCGAAAACCTAACGGGCCAAAATACCGGCCCAGTCCCTCAAGGCCTGCCCAAAGTCAACTGCATCATGGGCCGATCAAATCCGACCAATTTGGGCTGATCGGACCGGTTAATCGCGATCAGCTGCGATTAATCGAGCGATCAGAAACTTGATCGAACTAATCGGATCGAGGTTCCTAATCGAGGTTCAGGGATCGATTAGGTCGATTAATCGCGATTAATCGACTGATCTGATAACACTGCCCAGTATTCAGAGGTCAGGAGTTAGGATTTAGGAGGCTGCTTGGGCCTGAACAACCTTTTGAATTGGGGACTTGAATCCAAACATATTCTTAGGATTCAGTTCGGATTTGAACTAGACCTGAAAATTCTGCTTGGCAATTAGCAATCCTAGTCAATCTCATAGATTTCCTATGTTTGCTACTGGATATCTTTTCTTCATGTCATTTCTTCTCAGCATGTAATGATGTGTAAATAGTTATTATTTTTACCAACCTCACAGAATTCTTACCCTACAAATACGTGTCTACATGTAGGTGTGGAAATGTTGCTGCAATTCTAGAGCTGGATGAGAACCTAAATAAGCAATTCCGTGTATTTGAAGCTGCACCACATGTTTGTGTTCATCACTTTTGTGGTACCTTATGCTTCTAATGAACACCTGGTCCTTTACCTTTAGATCTAATTTGTCCATATTTGCCTTTAGGAATCAAGAGGCGTTCCTGCTAAGAGGCCAGCGCCAGATTACTTTCTTTAATGCTGCACATTGAATGCTCGAGCTTACTGTGCTTTCAAGCGCTGGCATTTCTAGGCAAGTTATGCAGATGATGGCCCATGTTGTAAGAGCTCAGGACCCAGAGTCCTGCCCGGAGGTGCTTTCAGGATGTGTAAATTAAGTGTTATCTTCTCCCTTCAGGTCTGATTTGTAAGAGTTGATTTTGGCATCTGTTTTTTACAGAACAGCTCCCATTTGAGCTCGAGAAATATGCCATTGTGAAGGGGTTTCATGGGATGTGCTATTCAGTGCATGATGTAAAATTTTGTTGCGCATCTTCGGTAAGGAAAACCTGTTCCTAGCTATTGTGACTAGCAAATGTGCCTGAATTCTGTCGTTGATCTGGAAAGTGTAGGAGATTTTGTAGACATTTGCACATGTGCTATTTGGGCTTAAAGCATGTGGTCTGGGCTACTTGCACTAACCAGCTGATTCCACATGCGATGATATAATGTAACTTTGCTCTGCCAGCATCTCTAACTTAAATGTTCTACCTGTAGTTTGCTAACCAATTTGATGCTGTGTTTGTTCCTTCTGAGTTTGTGTTCGTATAGTGTGGACGGCCGATGATCATGTTAGTTATGAATCCTGGTGATTTTGTTTGGAATAAATGTATCAGATTACTCTGAAGTTTGAAGTCTAACTGAATTGACTATTTATCACTCCATTAGTCTGTACACTCATATTTGCTTGAGGTTGACTTGGCTATGAGCCGGAACAACACAGCGCGGTGTAAGATTATATAGGGGAGAAATGTAATCTTTGCCCACGCTGGCTGCTCCGCTGCGCCTCCGTGCCAGTTCCGCCGTGCCCACAACGCTCCATCACACCTCCGTGCTAGTGCAGCACCTTGTCTGGGTCTTCTCTGCTGCTCTGCCACGCCAAACTCCGCTCCGCGGCACTCAAGAGAGGAGAATGATATAGGACAGATTCACAGCCCGGAGATACGAGGGATGGTGGCCGGTTCTTGGAAGATGCCTGTGATGCCCCCGGCATCTCGAAAGTTTTAACACGCGATTAGTTTAGCGGTAGTAAAGGATTTGGCTTAGTAAATCACGAAGTCAGACATTTTCAGTGAAATATGCAAAACCCCTGAGTGCACTTGTGACCTTAGTTCAAAATAAAATGTGATTTAGACCAAACTTTCTATAACAAACTTGTAGACAATTTTATGTAGATCAACTTTGTTATTGGGTGTGGTAACATGCACAAAGGTTTAGGTGGAGTTTTGAGTCGATTAATGAAAAAGCAGAAATCTGCCTAAATTTGATCGGTAAGGAAAATTCAAATTTCAAAGGAACAAAAGTCCCTATCATGCAAAACATCATATAAGAAAGTTGTAGATAATTAAAAACTACACAACATTGGTATAATACTTTTTCTCTGAAAATGAGCATAAAATAGACTTTAGGAATTTCTAAGTTTGTGTTAAACCTTGGTCAAACTGGAGTCAGCAGGTTCAATTCAAATTTAATCATATTTAAACTTGAAATATGGTATTTCTCCTTTTGAAAAAGTTGTAGAACTGGAAGAGTAGAACAACTTTTGTATTTTGGGTTTTGTCAAATTCGGCCCCTAGGATGTTCAAAAACAACAATTTCTGAAACATGTCTCAGCAGTCAAACAGTATTTTTTTTCCCGAATTATTTTTCCTTCATGTCACTGACAGGTGGGTCCCACTCGGCCGACCCACCCGCCACGCGGCGCCGGCGCCCGGCGCTGCCGGCCACGCGCCGCTCGCCACCGCGGGCGCGCGCCGCCAGCGCACCGCGCCGAGGCCACGCGCCCCTGCCCCTGCCCGCCCGGCCTGCCCCTGCCCTTGCCCCTACCCCGCCCGGCGATAAGGAGAAGGAAGCCGAGCTCCCTCTCCCGCCCAGCTCTTCCTCTGCGCGAATAGAGCGCGCCCGCCATGACCGACGAGCTCGAAGCTCGCCGTGCCCGCTCCTCCGCTGCGCCCCACGCCACCTGAACCCCTCCTCCGGCTGCGCCACACCCCTGCGCACCCGAAGCACGAGGCGGCGTCGCCTTTCCCCTTTCCATTCGGTAGATCAAGCACCCGCCCCGAAGCACGCGACCTCGGAGTTCATCTCCGGTTCACGCGCGTTCCCCGTCGATTCGGGCCTCCCCAAGCGACGAAATCAAGGGGGAACGGTAGCACATAATCGGGAACATCTTCCTGGAGCAACACGGCTCCAAGTCCGTGCCCCTACGCGCCGGCGCGGCCCGCCCAACCTCGACCTCGCACGCCCCTGCCCCTGTCTGGAGGTAGAAGAAGCCTTTTTTTCGATTTAGCCCTTGGACTTTGCTGCTTTCACGTTTCCATCTCATGCACTATTCACTGAGTCTTGCGGATCTAACGACTCAGCCCCTGATGTTAATAGATAATCACGTTTAGGTCCCTGGCTGTTATGATTTTCGATTTAATGTGTTTTATTAGGCTGAAAACTTTGGAAATTCGTAATAAATCAAATAAAAATCAGAAAAATATAAACTTTGTTGCATTGTATTCCTATTAAGTAGATCTATAGAATGGATATGATGGTTGAGTAGGAAAAGACATTTTTGCCCCTGTTAATGTGCATGCATGAAAAACCTTAATAAATAGGAAATGTGGGTAAAATGAACTTCAAAAATTATGAAATTTGGGCAGAAGCCTTGTGAACATGTGTAGGCTCTGTATAAATTTTGGTAGCCCTAGCATGTACTGTTTAATTACTATTGTGCCCTTGTCTTGTAGTTAAGCATATATTTAATTTAAGAAAGGTTTGCTATGGTGAAAAATGCTCCAAGTGACTTTAAGGGCTTGATATGAGCTCTAGGTTATGAACATGACTCATTGCTAGAGTAGGAAGTGGTGCATGTAAGGTTGTGATTCTGATTTGAAAATAGTAGAAATAATGCAATTTTACATAAATAATCGAAAATGTGAAACCCGTATATTCAATAAAAACCCCCACACTTACCATAGTAATCTTAATGACTAAATAACTATTGCATGTTTTATCGGCTCACACCACCATGTTAGCTTTATGATTGATAACTTGATTTTTGTATAGGTTCTTGTGAAATTGCACATACACGATTGCTTCGGGTCCCTAAAAGTAGTATTAATGCTAGTGCCAGTCGGGAGGTTTTGGTTGAGCTAGTAATCCATTACCTGCGTAACTAGAGGTTTGCCTTATATTTTGCTTAACCAGTTGTATGCTTGATGATCGAGCATCTCATTCACTGTGTCATGCATAGCATTCATATAGCAACGCTTGTTGCAGATACGTGATTGAGAAACAAGTGCGGGAGCTACTTTAAGCAATGGTAATCCAGAAGATCAAGTAAGCCCCAGACACGACCTGGAGAGCCCATCAGTCGTGTTTAGAAGGAGGAGTTGTCCAAGTGATCAAGGGGTTGCCTGGGGCAAAGCCTCACAACCCGGCAAACTAACCTAGTTTAGTTTGTTGGCTGAGTAAGAATAAGCAAAGGTAGGCAGGACCATGATTTCTCCCAGCTAATGTGATAATTGATTGTCTCATTACGCATCCGCATTAGGAGTTGATTGAAAATAATTGCATTAGATCTCCTGGCCGCCCTGGCCCTAGCACCTATATATAGAGTTCGTAGGACGAGTTGCCTAGGCTCTGCTAGGTGCGAGTAGACACGAGTGAAAGGAGTCACTCGTCGCGTAGGTGTTTTCAAAGGTTACAAAACTTTTACTATTGAGGAAGTAATACTATGCCCCTGATTTAAATGGAGACCGGGCGGAGAATAATTTTATTATGTGGTGTGCGTTTGGCTCCGCTCGAGTCGCATAAGGCCCGTTCGCTGTTCGCCTATTGGTCGGCATAACATTGCTAGAGTGCTTAACCGGGAAATGGGACCGGTAAAGTCTTTCCTGGGCTCGTCCGAAGCACAGAGACACGTTCCTACCCGCTGGTTGAGAGGAAGGTGGCCCGGGGGAGCTTGGTACTCATGACGGGGAGACCGAGATGTCGGCAGGCTCGTCATGGGGGCACAACCCGGGGGCTAGGCGGGAGTGAATCGAACTTGGGACGAGGCAGGTTAAGATTGGGGCTATATGTGGGAACGCGATGGCTAGTAAGCATATACCCCTGGCATGATAGTTATTCCCGGGAATTAAAAATCGATTCGAATCGCTGATGCCCACCAGGTGTGGGAATGCCAATATCACTGTCGGGCAACGTAGTAACTACTTGAATATATTATGTCCATTACTCATGTTTTCAAATACAACATGTTTGTATTGTATTGCTTACGTTTCTACAAGTTGTTATGGAGTTATATGCAAAAGATGAATCTTGATATTTTTATATTGATATACCACTGTTTAAAATCAATGGCTAAGGATCCAAAGGTTAGTAAGCAAGCTTTGCGTCAGCCGTAAGCCAATCCATTAAGTCCTACTGAGTAATTAGTACTCAGGGTTTGCCCCCACCTTTTGAGAACAGGTACCGACGACATCTGGACATCTGCTTGGAGGAGGGTAGTACCGGTGGGCTCGGTGCTGCTCGTCTCGATCAACGTTGCATGAAGACTAGTAAAGTATTTTCTTCCGCTGTGAGACGTTTTCAAATTCGCTTCCGCTATCTGATTCAAACTTGCCTTTCGTATGGTAATATGTTGAAACTTATGTTATTATTTCGAATCGGTTTGTAAAATAAGCTTATATATGCTATATTCAACCGTCTGAGATGATGTATCTGTTGTGGCTCCATTGTGGGCTGGATGTGTATGATGTCGGTTCCTCTGGGAAAAGGTAATATCGGGGGTCGAATGACTCTCGACGGACGACCGGGTTTAGTTCGGTCT
Source organism: Paspalum vaginatum (assembly GCA_030272315.1). Classification (NCBI taxonomy): domain Eukaryota; kingdom Viridiplantae; phylum Streptophyta; class Magnoliopsida; order Poales; family Poaceae; genus Paspalum; species Paspalum vaginatum. The sequence goes on from CM059013.1 coordinate 23,487,844, forward strand.
AATCGCACTGCAAGCCAGAGGTGGCAGGTGTGCTTAGCCCGGATTAAATCGGCAGTTCCGCCACAGCTGGTATCAGAGCCGACCATACACAGACAACAGACATATCATCCAGTTTTGATTTGCAAACCCATTTTCGAAAACCCTATTCGAAGTATTTGAAAAATGAGAGTATCGATATGCCCATATTAAGGATGTTAGTGAAATACCAGGTGACATCGCTAACATTCTGACCTAGAAAGAACTCATATGCATATTCGGCGCTTTGGGAAGCAACATTTCGGCCATAGCTATCCCCAGTACTGGCGGAGCGCTATTGGGATTTGCGGACTGTTGCGAACCCTGCATTCATGCTGATAGGGCAGAACTCTTTAAGGGGGGTGGTCACGCCATTGGAGTGTTTCGTGACCACTTTTCCTTCAACCAAAATTATAGCTAGATCTTGTTGGCCACCGTTTCTCTCCCCAGTAATTCCCCAGTACTGGAGGAAGACTGGGTGTGTTGGGAGAAATGGCGCCACTACGTCGTCCACCAGACGTAGCTTAAAGAAAGTCGTGGATACCACTTCTAAGGTTAGAGTGGTAATGTTTGGTAATGGTGATGATGTTGATCTGAGCATGCATTTTTCAGCAGGTACACTAACCACGTGCGAAATTAAGAACGAATAGAGAACGACTAGTTGCATTAGGGAGTGCCGTGCATATATCTCACCGAATACTCGCTAGATATATAATTATACATAGGGTGTGTGATGTGAGACCGAATAGGGCGAATCATGCATCATGACATCATGTCTTATCTCATGCATTGTTTTTGTTGCTTAAGAGTGACTAGGAGCATATTGCGTTGAGTGTGTGTTACTATTGTGTTGATACGTAGCTCAAAGTACCAGTAGAACTAGCAAAAACTAAGCAAGCGACTCGACTAGTACGCTTGGGTTGTCGCAATTTTTCTACACCTCATTCATTCTAAATATGAAACGTCTAATAAATGCAGGTCAAATACAATAAATATGTCGATCGGTCCAAAAATCAAACCCGTCTCGAAGTTACCGATGCTACACACGTTAGAAACATACCATAGCCTTGTGCCATCGTTTTGCGAAAAATCACTTATCGGCATATTTTCTAAACACGTAAACGCGGAAAACACTATGCCCACACCAAGTTTTCAAAACCCTTGAACTTACGGAAGCCTTGTTTTTCCTGCCACAGATGTCGCAGCCCTTTGACTTATGCCCTGATCACCTTGAGCCCACGAAGACTAGGACAATAGCACCTGAAGGTCACCGGAAGAAGAAGAGAAAAGTGGGAGAATCTTCTACTAATACGGCTTCAGTTCAACATCTGCGACCTGGCCTGGTTTTATTGAAGGGATTTGTCAAGCCTGAAGATCAAGTCAAGATAGTTCGTACATGTCGACAACTAGGTATTGGTCCAGGAGGATTCTATAAGCCTAGTTTCAAAAACGGAACCAAGATGAAGTTATGGATGATGTGTCTAGGGAAAAATTGGGATCCGACTACAGGTTTCTATGGGCCAACACGTCCATGCGATGGTGCCCAAGTTCCTGCGATACCAGAAGCTTTCAAGACAATTGCTCAAACTGCAAATTCAACTGTAAGTGAATTTCCTCAAATCAATCCTGATATATGCATCATTAACTACTACAACAACGTCGGGAAGCTCGGACTCCATCAGGATAAGGATGAATCAGGAAGAAGCATCAACCAAGGTCTACCTATTATCTCAATCTCCCTAGGTGACACGGCAGAATTCCTGTTCAACGATACTCGAGACAAGGATAGAGCGACTAAGATCAACCTTGAATCCGGCGATGTCCTTATACTCGGTGGAAGATCCAGACTACTGTTCCATGGCATCTCCCATGTGAAGCCTAACACCGTACCGACATGGCTAAAAGAAGAAATCGGTCTTCGTCCAGGACGCATCAATCTCACATTTAGGCAGTACTAGCTGGGTACCAATTAGTATGATAAAGTTTGGGGACAAACTTTTGTATTAGAATGTTCCAACATTCGTGGATCAGAAAGACCTCGGGTGTCCGGCTCTATAGAGTCAACTTGTATCTCGTTCCTATGGTTAAATGTACTCCTAGTCTTATAGTGATAGCACATGGAGCTTTGGTAACTTTTTCTTTAAAACCCTGGTCGTTCATGCACCTCGAGCGTTTGTGATTGAAGAAATCCTAGCCTAATTGCACTATATTCCACTATTCGTTAATTACTTGCTCCAAAACTTTGCAAATCAAGGGACTTCATTTACAATGGGATTCAAGCGCCCTAAGCTCTTATGACACATCGGATTTCCTCCTTATTTACCAAAACCTTGTAGTGATTATGACTCTGTAAGTGGAATAATTGAGCCACTCTTGTTGTGATGTCTCCTTAGGCAATCTTGGATGCCTCGACGGGACCTGGAGTCCTATGTGTACGGCCGTCACATGGTTGTGCTACTAGGTTTGCGCTGGCATTAAGACATGCGAAGGCATGACATCGCTTCAATCGTGGAACGTTCATAATCGGAGTTTATCATTTGATTGACCTCGAATCTTGCTACTCTTGATTTGTAGGGATGTTTGATTTCATTTCCACTGTCCTGTATATATCATTTCATTGCCTTGTTGCACCCTGCTTTTTCTAAATGTGGGAGTAGCCAACCTCCACCCACTGCTTATCCACACCCTTTTCATTGCTTCTGTGGAAGTGATCAGTCTCATTTCCACCATCTCATCACATTTTTTCCATTACCTTGTTTCACCTTGCCTTTTTAACCAATGGGGATGATCCGTCTCAAACCCACAACTTGTTCATATTAATTTATGTACATGTTTGACCTTGCCTCCGAAGATTGGTGGGAACAGTCAACTTCGTTCTCACTAACTCCGTCGATATTTTCTATCCATTCGTTGAACCTTAATTCCCGAGGATGTACTTTACGAACATCCTCCACACTAGCTTTTGTCCTCGGCTAGTGCTCTTGTCTTATCGTCATTTATCTATGATTGGTTTTCTTCCTCTTAGAAGGGAGATTGCTAGCATTTTTTTTTTCGCTAGTAAGAACACGTTAGCTACTGCCATTTTCTTGATCAAACATAACCAACGCTGAGAAATCATACAAACCATTACCTTGTTTAGGCGAATACGGCCTATCTTCTCCCTCTTGTGCCTTTCTTGCCCTGATGAGTAGAATGAGTATGTCTCTCAAAAACACATCCAATGACAATCCTTTGAATCATAATGTTCTGTTTTGCTCGATCCCCGGCTGGATACACTTTGTTTTCATCGTCTGGATAAATCAGATACTTACCGTGTTTCAAATAATAGTATCACAATCAGGAAATGACTCCATTCCTTTGCTTCAATCACAGTCACTTGCTCGCTGACCACATTCTCTTCATGGTTTGTTCATTCGCTCTCTTATATGGCACGACTCGTCGAGTATCATAGGGAGGCCACCCGAGCCTAACTTAGAGGATGCTCTGTGACTACTTGTGTTAAAGAGGCACTAACCATTCACAAGCTAGTTGACAAAGCCAACGAGTGAAAAAGTGGGATATTACCATGTGCATTCGAAAAGGCACGAACCACGATGCCATACTCCTTACCATACGCGATAGGTAACACACCCGTACCTCACCCAAATCTCGGGACGAGATTTCTTTAAGGGGGGTGGGTTGTGATGCCCCCGGCATCTCGAAAGTTTTAACACGCGATTAGTTTAGCGGTAGTAAAGGATTTGGCTTAATGATGTTTAGAGAAGAGCAACAACTAGGCTAGTAAATCACGAAGTCAGACATTTTCAGTGAAATATGCAAAACCCCTGAGTGCACTTGTGACCTTAGTTCAAAATAAAATGTGATTTAGACCAAACTTTCTATAACAAACTTGTAGACAATTTTATGTAGATCAACTTTGTTATTGGGTGTGGTAACATGCACAAAGGTTTAGGTGGAGTTTTGAGTCGATTAATGAAAAAGCAGAAATCTGCCTAAATTTGATCGGTAAGGAAAATTCAAATTTCAAAGGAACAAAAGTCCCTATCATGCAAAACATCATATAAGAAAGTTGTAGATAATTAAAAACTACACAACATTGGTATAATACTTTTTCTCTGAAAATGAGCATAAAATAGACTTTAGGAATTTCTAAGTTTGTGTTAAACCTTGGTCAAACTGGAGTCAGCAGGTTCAATTCAAATTTAATCATATTTAAACTTGAAATATGGTATTTCTCCTTTTGAAAAAGTTGTAGAACTGGAAGAGTAGAACAACTTTTGTATTTTGGGTTTTGTCAAATTCGGCCCCTAGGATGTTCAAAAACAACAATTTCTGAAACATGTCTCAGCAGTCAAACAGTATTTTTCTTTTTCCCGAATTATTTTTCCTTCATGTCACTGACAGGTGGGTCCCACTCGGCCGACCCACCCGCCACGCGGCGCCGGCGCCCGGCGCTGCCGGCCACGCGCCGCTCGCCACCGCGGGCGCGCGCCGCCAGCGCACCGCGCCGAGGCCACGCGCCCCTGCCCCTGCCCGCCCGGCCTGCCCCTGCCCCTACCCCTGCCCCTACCCCGCCCGGCGATAAAGAGAAGGAAGCCGAGCTCCCTCTCCCGCCCAGCTCTTCCTCTGCGCGAACAGAGCGCGCCCGCCATGACCGACGAGCTCGAAGCTCGCCGTGCCCGCTCCTCCGCTGCGCCCCACGCCACCTGAACCCCTCCTCCGGCTGCGCCACACCCCTGCGCACCCGAAGCACGAGGCGGCGTCGCCTTTCCCCTTTCCATTCGGCAGATCAAGCACCCGCCCCGAAGCACGCGACCTCGGAGTTCATCTCCGGTTCACGCGCGTTCCCCGTCGATTCGGGCCTCCCCAAGCGACGAAATCAAGGGGGAACGGTAGCACATAATCGGGAACATCTTCCTGGAGCAACACGGCTCCAAGTCCGTGCCCCTACGCGCCGGCGCGGCCCGCCCAACCTCGACCTCGCACGCCCCTGCCCCTGTCTGGAGGTAGAAGAAGCCCTTTTTTTCGATTTAGCCCCTGGACTTTGCTGCTTTCACGTTTCCATCTCATGCACTATTCACTGAGTCTTGCGGATCTAACGACTCAGCCCCTGATGTTAATAGATAATCACGTTTAGGTCCCTGGCTGTTATGATTTTCGATTTAATGTGTTTTATTAGGCTGAAAACTTTGGAAATTCGTAATAAATCAAATAAAAATCAGAAAAATATAAACTTTGTTGCATTGTATTCCTATTAAGTAGATCTATAGAATGGATATGATGGTTGAGTAGGAAAAGACCTTTTTGCCCCTGTTAATGTGCATGCATGAAAAACCTTAATAAATAGGAAATGTGGGTAAAATGAACTTCAAAAATTATGAAATTTGGGCAGAAGCCTTGTGAACATGTGTAGGCTCTGTATAAATTTTGGTAGCCCTAGCATGTACTGTTTAATTACTATTGTGCCCTTGTCTTGTAGTTAAGCATATATTTAATTTAAGAAAGGTTTGCTATGGTGAAAAATGCTCCAAGTGACTTTAAGGGCTTGATATGAGCTCTAGGTTATGAACATGACTCATTGCTAGAGTAGGAAGTGGTGCATGTAAGGTTGTGATTCTGATTTGAAAATAGTAGAAATAATGCAATTTTACATAAATAATCGAAAATGTGAAACCCGTATATTCAATAAAAACCCCCACACTTACCATAGTAATCTTAATGACTAAATAACTATTGCATGTTTTATCGGCTCACACCACCATGTTAGCTTTATGATTGATAACTTGATTTTTGTATAGGTTCTTGTGAAATTGCACATACACGATTGCTTCGGGTCCCTAAAAGTAGTATTAATGCTAGTGCCAGTCGGGAGGTTTTGGTTGAGCTAGTAATCCATTACCTGCGTAACTAGAGGTTTGCCTTATATTTTGCTTAACCAGTTGTATGCTTGATGATCGTGCATCTCATTCACTGTGTCATGCATAGCATTCATATAGCAACGCTTGTTGCAGATACGTGATTGAGAAACAAGTGCGGGAGCTACTTTAAGCAATGGTAATCCAGAAGATCAAGTAAGCCCCAGACACGACCTGGAGAGCCCATCAGTCGTGTTTAGAAGGAGGAGTTGTCCAAGTGATCAAGGGGTTGCCTAGGGCAAAGCCTCACAACCCGGCAAACTAACCTAGTTTAGTTTGTTGGCTGAGTAAGAATAAGCAAAGGTAGGCAGGACCATGATTTCTCCCAGCTAATGTGATAATTGATTGTCTCATTACGCATCCGCATTAGGAGTTGATTGAAAATAATTGCATTAGATCTCCTGGCCGCCCTGGCCCTAGCACCTATATATAGAGTTCGTAGGACGAGTTGCCTAGGCTCTGCTAGGTGCGAGTAGACACGAGTGAAAGGAGTCACTCGTCGCGTAGGTGTTTTCAAAGGTTACAAAACTTTTACTATTGAGGAAGTAATACTATGCCCCTGATTTAAATGGAGACCGGGCGGAGAATAATTTTATTATGTGGTGTGCGTTTGGCTCCGCTCGAGTCGCATAAGGCCCGTTCGCTGTTCGCCTATTGGTCGGCATAACATTGCTAGAGTGCTTAACCGGGAAATGGGACCGGTAAAGTCTTTCCTGGGCTCGTCCGAAGCACAGAGACACGTTCCTACCCGCTGGTTGAGAGGAAGGTGGCCCGGGGGAGCTTGGTACTCATGACGGGGAGACCGAGATGTCGGCAGGCTCGTCATGGGGGCACAACCCGGGGGCTAGGCGGGAGTGAATCGAACTTGGGACGAGGCAGGTTAAGATTGGGGCTATATGTGGGAACGCGATGGCTAGTAAGCATATACCCCTGGCATGATAGTTATTCCCGGGAATTAAAAATCGATTCGAATCGCTGATGCCCACCAGGTGTGGGAATGCCAATATCACTGTCGGGCAACGTAGTAACTACTTGAATATATTATGTCCATTACTCATGTTTTCAAATACAACATGTTTGTATTGTATTGCTTACGTTTCTACAAGTTGTTATGGAGTTATATGCAAAAGATGAATCTTGATATTTTTATATTGATATACCACTGTTTAAAATCAATGGCTAAGGATCCAAAGGTTAGTAAGCAAGCTTTGCGTCAGCCGTAAGCCAATCCATTAAGTCCTACTGAGTAATTAGTACTCAGGGTTTGCCCCCACCTTTTGAGAACAGGTACCGACGACATCTGGACATCTGCTTGGAGGAGGGTAGTACCGGTGGGCTCGGTGCTGCTCGTCTCGATCAACGTTGCATGAAGACTAGTAAAGTATTTTCTTCCGCTGTGAGACGTTTTCAAATTCGCTTCCGCTATCTGATTCAAACTTGCCTTTCGTATGGTAATATGTTGAAACTTATGTTATTATTTCGAATCGGTTTGTAAAATAAGCTTATATATGCTATATTCAACCGCCTGAGATGATGTTTCTGTTGTGGCTCCATTGTGGGCTGGATGTGTATGATGTCGGTTCCTCTGGGAAAAGGTAATATCGGGGGTCGAATGACTCTCGATGGACGACCGGGTTTAGTTCGGTCTAATCGCACTGCAAGCCAGAGGTGGCAGGTGTGCTTAGCCCGGATTAAATCGGCAGTTCCGCCACAATGCCGGATGTCTTTCATGACTCCGCTGCAGCCATCTTTTTGCTCCACCTCCCGTATTGTACCAATCCTTGGTGTTATACGGAGCACCGTTGCGCCCAGCCTATGGGATTTAATCCTAATCACCTTCAATTCGCACCAAACCGAACAAGCCATAAAATGGAGTGCTAAAGCGAGCTAACGGGGAATGGAGTTCCTTTGCTTCAGCAGCATTCGATAGGTCATCTCGTTTGCTAAAAAATGTCAGTTCTACATTGTAACGACCCAGAAAATAATTACCTCAACATGAGCATCTTTAAGTATCTGTAATTTTTCTAGCATGATTTGGTTAAATAGAACTTGAATGGTATCAAAGGAACTTGGGTTTAGATATCACGTTCTGTGAACTTGCGGACTGTCCGCGGCCTGGGCATGGACTGTCTGCAAGTCTTACCGAGGGAAACGCAGAGTGGAGGCCGATTCTGTGTGGTTCTAACTTTTCTACTGCAGACTGTTCGGGCTTTGTCAAGGACTGTTCACTGTTCTAACTATTGGTTGGGCAGTAGCTTGGGGTGTTTTTGACCGAAATCGGCCCTTACTTGCGGACTGTCTAGCCTTTGGCTGCGGACTGTCCGTAGTTCTAACCTTTCGCATATGCAGAGACTTGGGAGTTTCTGTCGAGTTTAGATATTTGTATGGCGGACTGTTCGGGTCTCAGGTGTGGACTGTCTTTACAAGGTGCGGACCGTCTTCAGTACAAAAGTTCTAGTGACTTAATTTATGTGAGGATAGGCTTTTCTACGGTAGACTGCCCGTGACTTAAGTGCGGACTGTCCGCGAATCGCATCACTGGCACCGAATTGTGGCCATGGCAAGCATGCACGCCGCCGTGGAGGGGGGACACACGCATGACCCCGCGCCCCTTAGGCTGAGTCGGCCTTTTCCCATACCCCTCTCCTCTCTATTCTGTCCTCCCTCTTCTCTCTCAAGCAACAAGAAAGATGAAATGTCGTCCCCAAGCTCTGTCCTCAAGATCCAACATTGGAGGCCATTGGAGACCTTGGGAGCTTCTCTCCCCTCTCCTCTAGGTACTCCTCCCTCAACCCCCCTGCTTTTCCCCACTTTTTCATGATGTGAAACCCTAATCCCCTCTCTCCCATGGGTGTTTCAAGGAGGAGCTAGTGGCCTGATCTCACTCCCTCTCAATTTCCATCACTTGGGGGCTGCTCTAGGCACTTTCTCCATCCTAGGTAAGCCCAATTTCGTGGGTGGGATGAGCCACATTGGTGTTCATGGTGAGCAAGGAGCTCCCTGCACATGGTGTATTTGAGGATTTCTAACCCTAGTATGGTAATGTAGGTGTAATCTTAGGATGGGTTAGCATGTTCTTGACTTTTAGGATGTTATGACCTAGGTAGCTTTACCAATGGTTTAAGTGTGGATTTAATCTTGATTGAGAAAACAAGTATTTTTTATGCCTAACGTGAGATAAGAAAAGTACCTAGTTACTCGTCTTTGTTAAAATGCATTGTTCATGATTTTTGCATAACATATTATTCCGCATCATGAGCATGGCATTGTTCTTATATTTGCATCATATGCACCCATGTAGAGACTGAGCCGGTGAATCAAGTGGAGCTTGAACCCACACCGAAGCCTGCGAGTGATGTCCCTTCCTTTGAGCAACAAGGCAGGCACCTCATTTTCACCCTATTTTGGATCAAATTGAGTTTTATATACTGTTTGTGCATGGGATTTGCTCTAATTGTTCATATGTGATGAGTAGAACCTATTCAACATATCCCCTAGGCTTAGAACAATTTTTAGTTGAGTATGCTTGTTAGACGTCTCTAATTAATAGCTTAGGCTTGCTTAGAATCAGTAGAAGTCGAGGGGTGGCAAGGTCACCATCGCTCGTGAGCTTTAGGAGTTGCATTTAATCAAATTTGACTGGGAATGGTATAAAATTGAGCTATGAGAATGTTTAATGTGGATTCGGACTTGGTACAAGGCGATGCTTGCTCAAGTCAAATAAGGTGGCTAGTTGTTGCATTCGATTTTGAGCATCTTTCCGTACTCACCACATACTTTTTATGGGAGGGAAAGCCAAGTAGCATAAGTCGCCCAAGGCATCCACTGGATTCGAGCGAGTTGGTTGAGGTGTAGCTGGAGTTGGCTGATGTACTAGGGGCTCGGTGCATCTAGCCACCCGTCCGTTCAAAGGGCGTTTGGGGCGTGTATGTGAAAAGTGGAGGGTTGAATCGACCCTTATCCTCGGCCAAAGGTATGGTCGTTTGGTCTTACGCCTCATGTGGGAAAAAGAGTACACCCCAGCCGGGTGATAAATCTATTCGGATAGCCACACTCTCGGTCATTGAGCACACTCATTTCAGTTGACTTCAACATAGAGTTTTGAGCACGAGCTATGGAAGATTGGCGCTTGATCATGGTATTTATTTTATATAATTGTATTGTTGATTGTTTAGAGTAAGGATAGAGGCACTGTCTTTTGCTTATTATAACTTTATCAAATGCTACCGTTTTCACAACGTTCACGTTTAATTTGGTAGAGCCTACTTGCACGCACCATATTTATTTTTGGGATAAGTCCTGCTAGTACGAAATGTACTAACGGTGCTGCCATTAAGTTGATTTCAAGTGAGCCGGAGACAGTTTATGGCTACTTCCTCCTCGCCGAGGGTGGTGATGGTGCGGAGTGATGGCATTGGGTTATGTGTGGCTATTCTTGGCATGAGAAGAACTCACGTATTTTGCACTCTATGCTAATCGTATGAGTGTGCGATGTTGACCTTTCCGCTGCAAAACTCTAAAACTTTATGTAAACTTGAACCATGGTTTGTAAAACTTAATTACTCGCTGTGATGATGTTTGGACTGCAACTTGGTTATGTATGATCCTTGTTCTTGTGAGATGTAGCTTGGTGCATCATGGGGAATAACAGAGTTATTTTGATTAAATCGAGAGGGTCAATGGTTGACATCTCGATTTAGTTGAAGTAATTTGGGCGGCTCCGTCAGACCATCACATACATCTGCTCTATTTTCCTGTAAGCCCTTCGTCAAATGATTAGATGTACGTTCCTCCTGTCTCATCACCACATCATGTTAAACACCGCCTAAGCGTGGATCATAGCAGCACAGCTCTTTTTTTTGTGAACCTTGTACCAGAATTTGTCTTCCTTTTTGTTTTGTCAATACCACTGTTTGGATTATTGCCATATTTTTCTCAGCGATAATAAAAGAAGTACTTGGCATAAGGGCTACCTTGGAATGTTAGAAGTAAAAGAGTCTTGTATGAAAGGATTGAGATATCCAAGAGAGGAGGGGTGAGTTGAACTTCTCATTTGTAAACTTGAAATTAAATCCTATCGATCAAATCTCAGTTCACCCTAGTGCCTAGATAGTGTGACTAGAGAGCTACATGACAACAAAAGTTAACCTATAGGAAAGATTGCAATTCTAAGGATGTAAATATTAAGCACGTAAAGTAAATTGCATAAAAGTAAATGGCAAAGTGGCAAGGTTATTTTTCCTCGAGGTATTGAGGAGTCGCGAATCTCCCAGTCCTCGTTGGAGCACCTGCACAAGGGCTAAACTCCCCAATTGATCCACATAAGAATCAAGTGTTCTCTTCGTGGATGTCCTTCCTCTCCGGAGTGGTGGACTCGAACCCAACGCCCGTGCAAGGGTCTTCTCGTCCTTCTACAATTTCTCAGAAACTCGCCAAGAGGAACGACTCACGAACTGTCTAGGTGATCATGATCGCCAGGAGTTTGATCTTTACTTCATCAACCTCGCATAAGGAGCCAACTTTCTCAAGTCTTTTGATCCAAAGCTCAAAGATTTGTGTATGAATTGGTGTGCAAGTGACCTCTATATGTATGAGTATGTTTGTTGGAGCCAAAGATAGCAAATGGAAGCGGTGAAAGGTTCTGAGAAGTTCATGGATGTGTAGAGCTCGATTTATGGGGAATTTAGGCGCAATAATCACCTAAATCAGAGTTTGAACGATCGAGATATGGAATTCTTTAGAAAGGAAAAAACATAAATTGAAAAAAGAAAAGAAAATGGCACCACGAGCCAAATCTCAGCTTGCGCGGCCCACTTCACAACTCCCACGCGGCCTGGCTTGGCCCGCGATGGGTTTTTCGGCCCAATAGCCTTTTCTTTCTTCTTTTTTACTCAGCCCAGCTTGGCCCAAGCGCGTAAGGTGGCCCGTTAGGCCAGCCCATGCGGCTAGGAGCGGGCAAGCCACCAGGCAGGGGCGCTCGGGGCTCGACGCCTGACGCCGCCTCGCCGGTAAAGCTCTAGCTCACCGGAGCTTCGCTTGAACGGACCTTCCCGGTCTCCGTTCGCGAAACCGAGGGTACCGGTGCAAAGGGAGAGACCGAGGGGAATCTGTTCGAGTGGTTCCGGGCATGAGGAGGCGAGTAGAGGTGGGTCGGCCATGGGCACCATTGCCGCTGGCCCTGGGAGCTCGTAGAGAGCCCTGCTTGAGCAAGCGAAATAGATTCTGAGGGCGGACAGAGGTAGATAGAGGTGGTGTGGTGCTCCCTGTAGAACTGAGACGTGCTATTTGAGGGGGGGGGTGAATATGAGCACTTAAAAACTCAAAATCACAACCCCCAAACTTGGTGCAAGGAGAAACACTAGATACCGTCCGCTGATCATATACGTATTTAGCAAGCACTTGATGTCGCCCACTGAAAGGGTACACACCAAACGAGCGAAAGCACACGAAAGCACTCGCTCAAACGTCAATCAAAAACAAAACGAGCCAAACACAGCCTGCAGACACTGACCGGACAATCCAAACTTGACATACCGGACAGAGCTACGGATAGAAGAAACAACAGGAAGAATGCGGTGCAAAAAGCCTGACCGGACAGTCCGAACCCTCCTCTCGAGAACTGACCGAACAAAAAGAGAAGGGGTGCTTCTCTGCGGCCGCACAACCACAGACCGAACAATCTGGTTTCACAAACCGGACTAACCCTCGGACAAACTTACCTGAGAAATCCCCAAAGCAGTGGCCGAGCCTCAAGATTTCCGTCCACAGACCGGACAATTCTGTTTCACAGACTGGACTAACCTTCGGACTGTACAGTCTATGCAGACCAAACTGCCCCAGCCTAGAACAGAGAAAATAGCCAGTGAACCCACCAAAAACTCGATCAAAACCAGTTCAAACCTTAACCAAACTTCACGAAATTTTGCATAGGCTATCCTAGAGCCATCCCAAAGCTAAACCAAAATATCTACTTCAAAAGATCAAGGGTTGCACTGGAATTGCAGATCTCGCGAAGATAGGAAGGAGAGACCGAAAAACCAAGAATGAGAAGAACAACCTTTTGCTCATGGTTCCAACGATCTAGCTCATGTCTAGAGAGATTAACCACGTCCTAGCAAGGCAATAACACCAGCAAAAGATAGCCCTTGAGCTTGATCAAAGCCAAACACACAAAAGATCAAGAATCAAGACCAAAACTCAACAGTGAAGAGGAGGGACAAGGGACAACAGCTTGCAGCTGAAACTTCCTTCGAATAAATGCCCAAACAAGGGTCTAGATCAGATTACAACTGAAGGAAATCGAACTCAAGCTACCACCCTCACCTTCCCACTAGATTAGAGTCAAGATCCTACTCTAAACCTCTCTTGCAATGCAGCTCATGGCTTGAGGACGAAAATCACAAGGCAAACCCTAACCCTAGCAGCCAAGAGAGCTTTTAATGACCAGCCCTTAGCCTATTTATACCCTAGTGCTGTTTAGACAGTTTTGCACTTAGGTCCCTACAAAAAGAAATGCCCTGAGGGCTAAAACGAAAGAGTACAAGATATTTCGGGACGGACGACCACGATGAAGTCTTGATCTTCTTAAGTTCCATGCAATCCTCGGATTTTCTCCATGTGGCCAGTAGTCCAATTCGCGATCCACCCCCGGTTTTGAAGTCAGAAACCGGGAAACTTTAGGAAGTCTCCACCTAGGCATGGGACGGCCCACTCCACTCTATCTCGGCGAGAAATGAGCCCATTCACTGAGTCTTGGTAACTTAGTGGTAGGGTGGCGGATTTTAGTGAATCCACCAATGCCCTCGCCTATCTTCATGCCATGTACTCATGTTGAAGCACCGCGGTGACAGCCGGCATCCCCTATCCATCGGGGTCGCCTCGCCGTCCTTTGAAGGTCTTACACTTGCCATCACCGTGCCGCTCCTCTGTGTACCGAACTCCCTTGGCTGACTGATGCCGAGCATGCCTCTTGTCCTTCGAAGGACTTTCATCTACCTCCCATCCATCGGAGGGCCTCCTGTCCATTGGAGGTCTTGTGCCCAAGTCCTTCTGGGTCTTTGGCTTCTGTTGACAATCACTCATCACTCTAGAGGCAATGGAGCCGGTCCATTGGCTCTCAATCTCTCCCATGATGAGTGCATTGTCAACACCTTCAACCCACAACCTGAAATAAAATAAAGAAAAAAAACAAGCGTAAAACCAAAAAGAAAGAAGAAAAGAAGAAAGGTGCTCAAGATGCCCAAAAGCCAAACACAAGCTAAGAAGGGCCAAATGAGACAACAAAAAGAAAGCCAAAGATCGACCCCCTAAGACAAGGGAAACCGTTCAACGCAGTTGATGAAACTAAAGCATGACCCCTCAAGCAAGAGGCAAACCAGCTCAACACTGTCATGCTTAGGCAAAGCATCGGCTCCTCTAGAAAGAGGCAAAAGGCTCAACACACCAATGGAAGAACATGCTAAAAGCTCAAACTCCCCAAGAAATGCATCCTCACAAATGCAGGATAAATGCACAACTCCCCCTCAACTAGATCTCTCCAGAATTCTCCCCCTTGGTCCATGAACTCTCCCTGGGAACAACAAACTCTCCCATAAGTCAACATCTCTCCCCCTTGTTTATAATGGACACCTCAAGGGTTCATAGAATCCAACTCCCCCTGAACTAGACAACTTCTCCTCAAAATATGCCATGAAATGCAGGAAGTGTACCATGAAGAGCTCAGCAGGGATGTAAAGCTAGTAAATACGAGTTCTAGCATACAGAGCAAGTGAGGGCAAGGAAGCATGCAAACAAGCCCAATTGAATCTATCTTATATAGAACAGGAGCATGTTTTTCAGAAAGCATCACCAACATGAATAGCATCTAGCAGGGTAGGCATGAACACTAAGATGCTAGCAATGCATACAAGGTGTACTACTCTCAACCAAAGCATATACACAGGCCATAAGCAATTCAGAGACTTGCAAATTTCAGATTTAGCAATTAGTAACTTCATGCAAGTTAGATCATGTGCCAGGGGTTATTCACTTGTCTTAACCACTTCTTACCAACCAATGCCAAGCCTAGGTTCAGAAAACCATCAGAAGCTTAAGACAAGGTTTTGGTCATACACAGCCTAGTCTAAGTTTATGCCAAAGTGCAAAGGCAAGCTATCTCAAACTAGATCAGTGTGACAAGTGAACCCACCTGGATCTTTTCAATTCAGCTCATAAGACACAACTTATATACAGTTTTGAGTTCAGATTTCAGGTTTAGGCAAGGTGTCATAAATGCTTAGGCATAATCTTATCAAAGGCATACGACTAGCATATCCAAACATGAAAAGATAGCATAGCATTCAACATTAATACACATGCTAGGTAGCCAAGTCAACTTTGATGATCGTCTGAAAACGACCAAACAAGGCATCCACAGACTCTTCCGGCTTCTGGGCGAAGTTCTCATACTCACGCCGGTAAGTCTCCACAAGCCGACCCTTAACTATCACCATCCCCTCATGGTGTGGACTGAGTAGGGATCAGATCTCACGGGCGGTATCAAGGTGGCTTACTCTCTCATAGTCCGCCAGACCAAGTCCAGAGAAGAGAAAGTTCATCGCCTTGAAGTTCGCCTCATGTTGAGCAACGAGCGTCGATGCGGTACGCTCGGCAATGGGGAGCACCGTAAAAGTCGTACTCTGAGTAGCATTCCATATGTCCTCGCTCTGGCTAAGTAAGAAAGCTCTCATCCTACCCTTCCAGTAGGGATAGCCATCTGAGCTGAGAACCAGAACCTTCCCAGAGTGCGCCATAGTCGCTACTGCTTTCTCACCGGTAAAGGTATGAAGAAATCTAACCAGCTTTGATACCAATTGTAGGACCGAGACGTGTGACCAGAGGAGGGAGGGTGAATAGGAGCACTTGAAAACTCAAAATGACAGCCCCCAAAATTGGTGCTTGAGAAAGAAACTAGACACCGTCCACTGAACAGATACGTGCTTAGCAGCGCAAGGGTGCCATCCACTGAATGGATACGCACCAAGCGAGAAAAACAGCGAGCAACACAACAAACACAAGATTGCAAGACACTGAGGCAACAGAACCTGCAAGTCCGCCACACGACACTCACTGCACCGAAGTGTGACTCACTGATGTACAGCAAGTAAAGAGAATGGTCAGGCAGTGGGGAATGCAAATCTGAAGCAAAAACACAGCGAAAGAAGCAGACTACTAAAACATGGCTCTGGCCCTGGACACGCCGGATAGTCCGGTGTCAGGGGCCGGACAATCCGGTTCCACCGGATAGTCCGGCAGGGGCTACCAGATAGTTTGGTGCAAGCCATTTCTGGCTCCAGACGCTGGATAGTCCGGGGCCGCCGAATAGTCTAGTTTCACCGGATAATCCATTGGCTCTACCGGATAGTCCGGTAAAGTCGCAGGAAAGGGGTTTTTTCACACCCAAATCTGTCCAAATCTTGTCCAATCTTCATGAGATTTTGTACAGGCTATCTGGACCCTATTCCAATGCTTTTCCCAAGACATCAACTCAAAATGATCAAGGGATCAGTGGGAATTTTAGATCTTTTGAGAAGACAATCTTTGGGCAAGAAAGGGGAAAACTCAAGAACACCTTGATCATGGCAATCCCGCGGGATTGAGATGATCTAAGTCATAATCTTCATGTCATAGCAAGTCCAAAAGAGCCAAAAGAACATGATTAACTCATGGGCAAAGCAAATCACCAAAAGCCTTTCAGTTTCATTCAAAATCCAACTAGAGAAGGGGGAAGGAGATGGCTGCACACATGAGCATGAATTGGGGATGAATCTTGCCTTGATTAGAAGTGGAAATCAGTTTACAAGAGGTTCCTCATAGCCTACCACCCTTCATCCTCCTACTTATGCAAAGTACTAGCATAGGGGACTCTAAATCCTATATTAGCACCCGATTTGCTCTCTAAGCACTTGGCTTGTTGGAAACTAAGCCTAGGGTTTCAAGAGGTGGAAGAGTCACCTAAATGACCAGCCACTTAGGTATATATAGCCTAGGCCTAACTGACTCAGTTTACACTAAGACCCCTATATTACAGAAACGCCCGTAGGGGCCAAATTGGAAAAGACTCAACTTTCTTAGGGACGGACGACCGCGATGGAGTCTTGATCTTCTTCGGTTGCATGCTAACTCCTGGATGACGTCCACGTGGCCAGTAGTCCAAATCCGCCGATCGACCCTAGGTTTTGATGTTAGAAACTGAGAAACTTTAGGGTTTCCTTCCTAGGCCTGGAATGGCCTACTCCACTCTATCTTGGCGAGAGATGAGCCAGTTCGCTGAGTCTGGTAACTTGGCGCTCGGGTGGCAGATTTGAGCGAATCCGCTAATGCCCTCGCACGTCTTCGTGCCATGTACTCGGGTTGAAGCACCGCTTTGGCACCCGGCATCCCCTGTCCATCGGGGTCGCCTCGCAGTGCTTCCGAGCTCTTACACTTGCCGTAGTCGTGCCGCTCCTCTATGTACCAAACTCCCATGGCCGACCGACGCCGAGCATGCCTCCTGTCCTTCGAAGGACTTTCATTTACCTCCCGTCCATCGGAGGACGTCCTGTCCATCGGAGGTCTTGTGCCCAAGTCCTTCTGGGTCTTGGCTTCAGTTGATAATCGCTCATCACTCTAGATGCAATGGAGCCGGTCCATTGGCTCCCGGATCCTTCTCTAAACCTCTTTTGCAATGGAGCTCATGGCTTGAGGACAAAAATCACAAGGCAAACCCTAACCCTCACAGCCAAGAGAGCTTCTAATGACCAGCCCTTAGCCTATTTATACCCTAGTGCTGTTTAGACAGTTTTCACTTAGGTCCCTGTTGACGGTCATTATTGCACTACTTTCGACCATCAACTATCCATGAACATGAAGAAAAATATATCAAAGTGTAGACTAATCCTTGCTACTGACATAGTTCCACGAGTTGTGTTGAATATTTGATTGCAGGAGCAAGATCAGCTGAAAACATGTCAAATTTGGCTAAGTCAGAAGGGTCACTGACCAGAAAGCCAGGCCGTCCAGACCCACCCAGGCTACATGGCCTGACATTAGGCCCAAATGGCCTCATCTTTGACTTGCATGCACATAAAAGACGTGTCAACACAGTTCTGAAGTATAAACACCAAAGCCAACGTGTTAAGCACTAGAAGGCTTGCCACCTCATTGATCCAACACTTGGATTGGTGAAGTCAACAATCTGAGGAACTTTAATCCTACGGCTAAGGAAGAAGCACAAGTGAGATCCAACCATCAAGGGAAATGCACATGTTTTAACCGACAACCACCATGCAACTAACTTGGGGAGTGAAGATGGACCGAAGGATGGAGTAAGGCGGTGGATCCAAGGGCTAGCCAGGCCGCTCGGCCTCAGGTGGGTCCGCCCGAGCTCCTACCTGGCCGCCTGGCCTACCACATACCCCTTAACTGCCTTACCGACCCTATAAGTACCCCCACTCACTTGGTGACTATAAATACCCCCTGGTAGCTCATTTGTTAAGTGTGGAAGTGAGTAGAACATACCATTGTCTTAGTCTTGTAGCAAAAAGATAGTCCTAGGAGTTAGAGTTGAGTCTGAGTCTTTGCCTCAGGGATTCCGGAGTTAGCTTCGAGACTTGGGTAAAGCTCTTGTATCCTTTCTATCTTTTGTACTCTTGCTACTCCAGTATAATACATATCATTGCTCAATCTTTTAGTTATACTTTACTTTATTTCTTACACTTTCCTAGTGTGGTGTACCTTATTGCACACTAGATCAAGGCTTAGGTTTGTGTTGTCCCTGAGTTACTTGAATCTTGCTAGACTTGCTGGTGCTATAAACTTGCCTTAGGCTCTGATCTAAGGTTAAGTTAGGTATCACCCTCTGATCAAGGACGAGCTTTAGTGATCAAGTTCTCACTTGGTCACAAGTTTAGCATGCCATCTTACCCACACAGATCTGGTTGGTAGCCCCTATTGGTGACAGCATTAGGGAGTCTCTTGCAATTCGACCCCGTCATTCGGTAAGCCCGTAGGCGTTAGCCAGTTGCCGTTCGGTTGGCCAACTATCTACCCCCGTGCCTCCTCGGTGTAGTATGGAATTTCGCTCGACGCAAGACCCTAGTTTGTGTTCGATTAACTTAGTCCAACCACGAATACTCCTTTGCAGTAGATAAGGAATAGAGTTTGGATATCTTGATCCCACTCGTTGTCCTCCCAGATAGCTATACCTAGTTGCTGACTGGTTTGGTCCCTGTTTACTCTTCTCACCATACACTATCTTGTTTATCTTACCCCCATTGTAAGAATAGCTATGTTTATCTAAGTTATAGTACCGCTTGAAGTTCGAACAAATCATTCCACTTATTTGCCCTTGCTTCCCTGTGGATTTTTACGATACTTGGAATACTCTGAGTGAAAAAGCTACATCGAATCTCCGTGCGCATGCGGAGTAAAATCTGTTAGGCTAAGAGACGTCGACAAGCTTTTTCTGGCGCCGTTGCCGTGGAAGCAATTGGCAATAGAAGTTTGATTTTGTTCGAACCTATTCTCCATAAACTTGATAACTTACCGCTATTTCTTAGCAGGCTCATTTGCCTCTGTCTACTTTATTGTTGGGTGACAGAGAGGTGTATGACTGGTTTCGACCTATCGGCAAACTTCCACAACAATCCAGAGTCGCTGGTCAGAAGGAGACTCCGTCAAAAGACAATCCACAGGCAGAGACCTGTGCCATTAGCATTGGAGTTTGGATCCACGAGTACAACTTCACCGACACCAACTATGGCTGAAAAGACCATTCGTGAGTTCGAGAACATCCCCATTGGGCCTGAAGTGCAGGTTGGAGAAGGTTTCGAGCTCAAACCAGGTGTCATTCATATGGTCCAAGCAAGTCCATTCTACGGATTGCATTGGAGGATGCTAATAGCCATCTCTAGCAATTCCTAGAGATATGCAGCACTTTCACAATCAAGGGTGCAACCCCCGATGCTGTTCGACTCTGCCTCTTCCCATTTTCATTAGTGGTTAAGGCAAAACAGTGGTGTTATCTAAACCGCGCAAACTTGGCAACCTGGGAGGCATGCTCAAATGCCTTCCTTGCAAAGTACTTCCCTCTGGGAAAGACGAGCTCATTGAGGAACCAAATCTCGAGCTTCCAACAGCTCGTAGATGAGACAGTGGCCGAGGCATGGGAAAGACTTCAAGAGTACATCGCCGCATGCCCACACCATGGTATGGAACAGTGGCTAATCATCCAGAACTCCTTCCACGGGCTAGACCGGTCCGCGCAAGAACACCTTAATGCAGCCGCTGGAGGATTCTTCCTATCCTTGAGTGTCACTGCTGCTCACACTCTCATCGAGAAAATGGCAAGCAACCAAGGATGGAAATAGGATAGGGCAAACAATATGCCCCGCGGAGTCCACCATATTAACGGCACCGGCATGCTCACCGCCAAAATGGACCTCCTGCTAAAGAAGCTAGAGGATGCTCCTGAAGCTGTGCCGGTCCACGCACTAGATTCTCGCGTGACTTGCGAGCACTGTGGGAATACCGGCCACATGGGGAATAGCTGCCCCAAAAACGGATCAGAGGACGTCAACTACATTAACAACAACAACTTCAACAATGGGCCTCGTCCTCAACCAAGTAGGAATTCACAACCACACTTACCCTTTTTAGGTCAAGGTCAACCGCTGGATTGCCTAAGTCGGTAAATCGGATGGCCGCCCGGCCATGGTGCCTGGCTGCCTGGCCACCCCCCATGGCCGCCCAGCCACCGACCTACCCCCATAACCGACCTAGGCCACCTATAAGTACCCCCCCCTCGGTCTCCAACCTATAAATACCCCCTAGGAGGTCACTTGCAAGGTGTAGTGGATCAATAAAAGAATAGAGTGGTTGTGTAGTTGAGTGTAGAGTATAGTAGTGAGGCCACCCTTGGCATTGTAGAGAGAGCCAGCTGTATCAAGAGTGAGTAGTGAGTTGTAGAGTGAAGGAGTCGGATTCCTCTCCGGTATTCTATCCCCGAGCTTTTAATCTCAGAGGAAATATTACTCTATTTCCAGGATACAGTAAAGTTTCTTGCTCCTCTGCTTTATTTATTTCATACTTACTTTACTTACATTCTTAGTCCCTGCTTAGTAGTTTACTAGTGCCAAGTGTGCTCTGTGTAGTTTAGCTATACAGTTGTGCTTGCTCTCTGGCTTCGAACCAGTGTAGTAGTAAACTCGGTTGTGTAGACGTGGTGTCTAGACTAGAGTTTGCCTTGGAAGGTGTCTTATCCCACACAGTTTTGGTTGGTAGTCCCACCAGGTGAAAGTGGGTGTGTGTCCTGTGTAGTCCAATCCCATCGTTCGGATAAGTTATCATCGACGCATAGCTGAGTCCTGTAGCACCCGCTTTTCTCGTCTGGGTTATCAGCACTCTGGTGCCCGGAAAGTGGTTCTATAGCCTCGGTGTCCAAGTAAACCTGCTGAGTAGAGTTCTGGTTTGTTTAGTAAAGTTAAGTTATTTTATCTAAAGTAGTGATCCTGCTCTGCTCTGTTAATTGTCTCTACAATTGCTGGTTTTACTGTTCGGTCCTATTCATTTTACGTTGAGTTACTCCTCGTTCCTCGTGGATTTCGATACCTTGGATTACTCTTGGGTGAAAAGCTACAACGTGTTTCCATGCGCTTGTGGACTTATTTCAGTAGGCTAAGAAATGCCAACAAGCTTTTCTGGCGCCGTTGCCGGGGAACGGTAGCTAATTTGACTAAAACTCAGGATCGTCCATACTCACACCATACACAACCACCACATATATCCCAACCAAATACCACATATCATCACCATATGGATTCCACACCTATCACCAAAGATGGCTATCAGCTACATCCTAGCTTGATAGCCATGGTTCAGGGATCAATCATTCGGAGGACTCGAATCTGAATGCCCCTACTCACACCTCCGGGAGTTCGAGCAGTTATGCAGCTGTTTGGTTATCTCGGGAATGTCCAGTGAAACACTAAGATGGTTGCTTTTTCTGTTTTCACTAACGGGAGAGGCAAAAATCTGGTGCAATCAGACAGTTGGTAAAGTAGAAGGGAGATGGGAGGAGCTCAAATTAAGTTTTTGTCTGCGCTTCTTTCTACCAAACAAGGTTGTCGAATCTCCGTTGCGAAGTTCTTTCATTCCGACAAAGGGAGAGGGAATCTTTAGGGGTAGCTTGGGCATGCTTCAACCTTCTGGTCTCCTCAGGACCAGACTTGGCTATTCCAGAGACAATGTTGATGTAGCACTTCATCCGAGGTCTTTCACCTGGTGCTAATCTTTGCCTCGATTTGGCCTCGGGAGGGTTATTCTCGCACTTAAAGGCATGCGAGGGTAGAAAAATTCTCGATAAAATCCTCGAGAAGGTTTCTGACCTCGGCACACTAGAAGAGCAACCTCAGCAGAAGCCTCCTGGGCAAATTACAAATGAAGAGCGACAAATCCAACATCATCCCTCTCTACCATTACCTCCCTGAATCAAAGAGATCCCAGAACCATCGTCACGGCAAACTGAGAGGGTTAGTTTAGCCTTGACGATTCCTCCGTCGGCACCTCCGTTCTCCTTCGAGGAAAAAAATCTTCATGGAGTTTGGCAACGCCTCTCGGTTTCCTAAACAAGACCGACGCTTCATCAGGACCTCCAAACCAGCATACACACCACCATACCACAAAGAATATATGAAGGAGGACCTGCTCTGGCTTTCTGCAGCAATCAATCGGGAATGTCTAGAGGAGAGATGTCTGGACACAAGAGCAATCAAATTCTATCCAGACCCCAGCGTCACCCCTGGTCAAGTATGAAGGCTTCAGCCGCATGACATCATATACGGCCCAAGAATAGGAGTGAACATAATTCCTAAGTATGTGATGGATAGTTGTTTCCCCACACAGCCATTATCAAGATCGACCATACGTCTACAATGGACAGATGGCAGGTATTTGAAGTGCAACGGTGTGCTTCGGGTGATTCGAACTACCTTGCAGGATACTCAGGCATTCTTAGACTTCTATGTCTTTGACATCCCCGAGGGATCCACACCGTTGATCGTGGTTGGGATCCCAATCACCGCCCTCACCAACTTAGATACATACAGAGGGAACCTGCAACTTTAGTTAGGCAAAGATGCAATCAAATTGAATATTGATAGATCCCTCAATGCCAAAATAGAAGCTAAGCCAGAGGTCGACCCGTTAGAAGAAGTGATGAGCCTTTCACTTGAGGAAATGGGTCAACACAACAGCCTAGAGGAAGAGGCTCTTAGCGACTTCAGTGCGGTAGAGGAGCCACTTGAGTTCGAAGAACTTGGTGAATCATTGCGGCCCGAAGCTCCAAAAATAGAGCTGAAGCAACTACCGCTTGACCTAAAGTACTCCTTGAGTGCCAATGGACCGGCTCCATTGCCTCTGGAGTGATGAGTGATTGTCAACAGAAGCCAAAGACCTAGAAGGACTTAGGCACAAGACCTCCGATGGACAGGAGGCCCTCCGTTGGACAGGAGGTAGATGGAAGCCCTCTGAAGGACTGGAGGCAGTGCCCGATGTCGGTCGGCGAAGGGAGTTCGGTACACGGCGGAGCGGCACGACGACGGCAGGAGTAAGACCTCCGAAGGACTGCGAGGCGACCCCGATGGATAGGAGAGGATAGGTGCCACCGCGGTGCTTCAACCCGAGTACAGTGGCAGCGGAGACAGGCGAGGGCGTTGGCGGATTCACTCAAATCCGCCACCCTACCACCAAGTTACCAGACTCAGCGAATGGGCTCATTCTCGCCGAGATAGAGTGGAGTGGGCCATTCCAGGCCTAGGAAGGAAACCCTAAAGTTTCCCTGTTTCTGACTTCAAAACCGGGGCTCGATCGACGGATTTGGTCTACTGGCCACGTGGACATCATCCAGGAGATAGCTTGCAGGTGAAGAAGATCAAGACTCCATCGCGGTCGTCTATCCCCGAGAAAGTCGAGTCTTTTCCGTTTTGGCCCCTACGGGCGTTTCTGTAATATAGGGGTCTTAGTGTGAAATGTGTCGATTAGGCCTAGGCTATAAATACCTAAGTGGCTGGTCATTTAGATGGCTCTTCCACCTCAAGAAACCCTAGGCTTTGTTTCCAACCAGCCAAGAGCTTAGAGATTAAATCAGGTGCTTAGCTTAGGATTTAAGAGTCCCCTAGGCCAGTACTTTGCATTAGTGGGAGGAAGTAGGGTGGTAGGCTGAGCTGAACCTTGCAAGCATTGTTTTCTATATCTAATCAAGGCAAGATTCGTCCCCAATTCATGCTCATGTGTGCAGCCATCTCCCTCTCCCCTTTCTAGTTGGTTTTTGGATGAAATTCAAGGGCTTTTGGTGATTTGCTTTGCCCATGAGTTAATCCTGATCTTTTGGCTCTTTTGGACTTGCTAGGACATGGAGATTACGACTTAGTTCATCTCAATCCTGCTGGATTGCCACGAGCAAGCTTGTCTTGAGTTTTTCGCCTTCTTGCCCAAAGATTGCCATCTCACGAGATCTGAAATTCCCGCTGATCCCTTGGTCATTTTGCATTGATCTTTTGGGAAAATCTTTGGAATAGGGTCCAGATAGCCTGTGCAAAATCTCGTGAAGATTGGACAATATTTGGTATGTTTTGGGTGTGAAAACCCTTTGTCTGTGACTCTACCGAACTAGTCCTGGCAGAGGCCACCAGACAATCCTGTTCCACCGGACAGTCCGGCAGTGCCCACCAGATAGTCCGGTGTAGGGTTTCTGAGTCCGGGACTTCCCACCAGACAATCCGGCAAAGGACACGGGACTATCTGGTGCCATCGGACAGTATGGCACCTGCTACCGTACAGTCCAGCTCTGCCTGAGTTGTAGCTTTGTTTCACTGTTTGCTTCTTCCGCTGTGTTTTTGCTTCTGATTTTTGCATTCCCCACTTCCAGACTATTCTCTTTGCTTGCTGTGGGTTAGTGAGACGCACTTTGGTGTGGTGAGTGTCGTGTGGTGGTTTTTGCAAGATTCGTTGCCTCAGTGCCCTTGTTGAGTTGGCTCATGGTTTTTCTCACTTGGTGACTATCCTCTCAGTGGACGGCACCCTTGCGCTGCTAGACACGTATCTGTTCAGTGAACAGGTGTCTAGTTTTTCTCTTAAGCACCAGTTTCGGGGAGTTGTGAATTTGAGTTTTAAAGTACTCCTATTCACCCCCCTCTAGTCGCATGTCTCGGTCCTACACGCCTTCCTCCACGGGAAAGAGGACACACCAGTAATCATCAGCAACAAGCTGACAGAGAGTGAGAGCCGGCGACTACTTTCAGTTCTAGAGAAGTATAGAACTGTGCTTGGATACTCGCTCCAAGACTTGAAGGGAATCAGTCCCAACCTGTGCACCCATCGCATTCCTATGGAGGTTGACCACAAACCCACAAAGGAACCTCAAAGACGACTCAACAATGCGATGAGAGAGGTAGTTAAAAAGGAAGTGTTCAAATTGCTACACGCGGGTATCATCTACCCCGTGCAAGATAGTGAATGTGTCAGCTCTATACAAGTTGTACCTAAGAAGTGAGGGGTGATTGTTTTCAAGAATTAGAACAATGAATTAATCCCACAGAGAACTGTCACCGGTTGGAGGATGTGCATTGATTACAGAAAACTCAACTCCGTCACCTAGGAAGGACAATTTTCCTCTTCCCTTCATTGACAAAATGCTAGAAAGGCTGGCAAATCACTCTTTCTTCTGCTACCTCGATGGCTACTCTGGCTACCACTAGATTCCGATTCACCCGGAGGACCAGATTAAGACCACGTTCATATGCCCTTATGGAACTTTCGCTTATCGGCGAATGTTGTTCGGGCTGTGTAATGCTCCAACATCATTTCAGCAGTGCATGATGGCAATCTTCTCTGATTTCATTGAAAATATCATGGATGTCTTCATGGATGATTTCTCAGTCTATGGCAAGAGCTTTGATGAATGTCTAGAGAACCTTGAAAAAGTCCTGTAGATGCAAAGAAGTTGACCTTGTCCTAAAGTGGGAGAAATGTCATTTCATGGTCAGAGAAGGAATTATGCTAGGCCACAAAATCTCAAAAAGAGGCATAGAGGTAGATCGTGCAAAGGTCGAGGTCATTGAACAACTACCCTCGCCTACAAACATTAAAGCCATCCGAAGCTTCTTAGGCCATGCTGGATTCTACAGGAGATTTATCAAAAATTTCTCCGATATAGCCTGGCCTCTGACCAACTTGTTGGCCAAGGATGCTCCCTTCGTGTTTGACAAGTATTGTCTCGAAGCTTTTCATAAGCTCAAGAGAGCACACTCACGGCACCCTCATTCAACCGCCCGATTGGAACAAACCATTCGGGATCATGTGTGATGCAAGATACTTCGCTGTTGGAGCAGTACTGGGCCAAACCAATGACAAGAAGCATCATGCCATATCTTATGCGAGCAAAACACTAACTAGCCCGCAACAGAACTACTCCAGCACCGAGAAAGAACTGCTAGCAGTGGTCTTTGCAATTGACAAATTCAGATCATATTTGGTAGGATCAAAAGTCATCATCTACACAGATCATGCAGCTCTCAAATACCTCCTTGCCAAGAAAGATGCAAAGCCGTGCCTAATCCGGTGGGTACTATTACTCCCAGAGTTTGACATAGAGATCACAGAAAAAAAGGGAGTAGAAAATTCAGTTGCAGATCACCTCTCAATAATGAAATTTGAGGAAACATCGCCATTGCCGATCGATGACTACATGAGAGATGATCAGCTTCTAAAGGTGACAATAGCCCAACCATGGTATGCAAATTTGGTGAATTACATAGTTGCTGGCTACGTCCCTGAAGGAGCAGACAAGAGGAAATTGGCCCACGGCAGCCGATTCTATCTCTGGGATGACCCCTACCTATACAAACTCCACGCAGACGGACTCTTACGTCCCTGCATTCCAGCTTGTGAAGCACCGCAAGTCCTTGATAGATGTCATGCATCCTCTTATGGAGGCCACTATGGGGCTTATCGGACTCATGCAAAAATTTGGCAAAGCGGGTTCTACTGGCCCACTATGTATGAAGATGCAAAAGAGTTCGTGCGATGGTGTTCAAGGTGCCAGCGCCAAGGAAATATAAATCCAAGAGATGCTATGCCACTCACGAGCAATCTTCAAATCGATATATTCGATGTGGGGGGCATAGATTTCATGGGACCTTTTCCCAAGAATGGAGACAAGGAGTACATTCTCATCGCAGTGGATTATGTGTCAAAATGGGTAGAAGCAATACCATGTCCCGCAGCAGACTCAAGACACTCCATCAAGATGTTCTGGGAGACCATCTTTCCTCACTTTGGAGTACCACGGGTCATCATTCGTGACAAGCGCTTCAGGAAGTGTCTCGCTGACCTCAGTGTGGACCACCATGTAGCCACTCCTTATCATCCGCAGACAAGTGGCCAAGCTGAGACGTCAAATAAACAGATCAAGAACATATTGCAAAAGATGGTCAAAGCTATGGGAAAAGAATGGGTATCCAAGCTACCCGATGCTCTTTGGGCATATCGCACAGCATACAAGACTACCATTGGCATGACTCCATACCAGATGGTGTACGACAAGACTTGTCATCTTCCAGTGGAACTCAAATTCAAATCTCACTGGGCGGTGAAGAGGTGGAACATGGATCTCTAGTCAGTAGGCGTAAGAAGATAGATACAGCTGGCCAAGTTGGAGGAATGGAGGGAGAAGGCTACCACAGTGCCAAGCTATACAAGGAGTGCACCAAAAGATGGCACGATAAGGGGATCAAGATCAAAACATTCAAACCGGGAGATAAGGTACTACTCTTTAACTCTCGTGTTCGTCTTTTTGGTCTTGCGAATCTTAGAAGTAAGTGGGAAGGACCTTTTACGGTTCTTGATGCCGCCGATCACGGCGCCGTCACCCTCCAGGACGATGACGGAAGGGTATTTTAAAGCGAATGGGCAATGCCTTAAAATCTTTCTTGAGCCCGAAATGCCTCTGCTCGAAGAAATGGATGTCTTCGAGCTACACGAGGTAGTTTGAACACACATCCATGGCCGAGCTCAGACCTTAAAAGAAGCCATGTACACTATTTATTTTCTCCCTCAAAATTCCATCTAATCTCACCTTTTGCTGAAAATCTCAATAGAACCAATGTTCCACCTATGATTTTGGGCTTTAAGCACAGCAAAAAGGCCATCCCCAACTTTTGGTGCGTCCAAACAAAAGTGGCGTGGTCGGCCGGCCCATTGGGCATGGCCGCCCGGCCCCTGGGCTTGGTCGCTCGACCACCTGGTCTGGCCAGCCGACCCTCGGGTCAGGTCACCCGACCCAGGGAGTGGTCACCCGACCACATCCCATGGCCGCCCAGCCACACCCCATGGTCGCCTGGCAACCCAAAATTCGATTTTTGAGTTTTGGAGCGTTTTTCCCTTCTTTTGTGGTTCTGTTGAGTGGATGAGATCGAGTGGTTCGACGATTTAAGGATGGGAGTTTTCTTCTTCCTTTCTCATCTACACTCCTCTCATTCCCACATCAGCCATGGCACCCCCTTCTCATGCTAGCAAGGGTAAATCCACCATTTCCATTACCTCGGGCACCATTGCGTCCTACTCACCCACCTCCGAGGGATCACCACGACCCCTACAGTCCCTAAGCCCTAAGAAGATCACCGATAACACACCCTGGCAAATAGGGCGTGGATCCCATGGCCGCCCGACCACACCCAATGGCCACCCGGCCATGGAGTCTGGCCGCCCGGCCAAGGCAGACAGCCCCCGTGGCCGGCCGACCACTCGCGATGGTCGCCCGGCATCTCCTTGCCGATCCCTCAATGTAGATAGGCCGCCACACGGTCTATCTCCATCAAGGATGATTGCCAAGAAGGTGGCGCGCCCATCTCTGTGTCCCACCTTGGGGGTAATCGCGCCTGTGAAGTGTTTGAAGAGCCTCTTCCAGGAGGAGGCTGCTGGCCCGTCCAAGGATCCAGTGATCCCTAGTGCATCTACCCACACCATCTGTGGATTTAAAACATCCACTACTTATGGTAAGGTGCTTGTGGCTAGGATCCCTAAGCCGGACGCCTCCATAGATGAGTCCATCGACTCAACTCTACCACGGAGGATGGTGAAGAGGGTGGCTGTCCCTCCTCTAATTAGGGGACCACCAGGACATTTTGAAGACTCCTCCAGTGAAGAAGAAGACACGGTGGCCTCCCTTAGGGAGGAGAACGCAGTGCTCAAGTCAAAATTGCAGAACTTAGAGGAGCGCTGCGCTGAAGGTGAACTTTGGTGGATGGACATAGATGATAAGATAGATGTCCTTAGGAAGGGACTGTCCGCCAAAGTCCGCCATCTTGTAGAAGAAATGGGGCGTCCTGATCTTTATGATCCACCCGCACCATAGACGCCTATGCTTCTAGTTATCTTAGGCACTTTTATGTTTTTAATTGTAGGGCTAAATTTTGTTTTGTTTGTTTAATTTCCCTTTGTAACAAGCGCCTACAATATTATTTGATTCAACAAAGGTAGGATAGTTCCCTTCTTTGAATGATGAGTTTAGGTAGAATGGCCAAGCCATTCGACCTCCTATCACTAACCTGTAGAAACCACACGAAGAAACACTATGTGCAGGGTGTCGCAACACTACTCAGAAAAATTCAGACAAAACGGGCGAGACGTCATGGCCGCCCGGCCATGTGAATTGCACAAAAAAAATGTTACACTGTGACATCACGTCTCCCCAAGGCTCTCTCATAAAAAATCAACCAGCGCACGGGTCGAAACCCAAAATGGCATGGCCGCCCGACCATGGTCATGGGCTGGCTGGCCCATTAGCACCTCGAACCTACATCTTGGAGGTCAGGTTTGCACGTTTTATTCCGAACACCTCTCAAATTTTGCGCTTTACACATGAAGCCTCGCTAAACTATGCTCTACATGATCATAATGTCACAATCAACTTATGATCGCACCATTTTATTCCTTATGCTAGACTAATCTTGCCTATGGATACTATCATGAATAGGGAACCACTTGGGTTTAGTTTGTTGATTCATGCGAGATAAGATAATTGGAGTAAACTAAAGGAACCTCCCACATGAGTGATGAGTTTTATTTGAAAAAAGGGACTCTATCTTGTATGATCTCAAGTCCCTACCCCACCAGTGCCACATATATAAGAGAACTTGTACTTTCTTGCTTCCTTGATTGTTTTGAGTCTTATCAAGTCTTGTGCCATTAAATGAGTTCGAATCAATTGAGAATTTTGGCCTTCACACGTACGTTCCATGAAATAAAGTCTCTCAAAAAGGTGTGCAATCAAATGTCAATGATCCCTTTCATGTTCTATTTGAAAGAAAGAGAGGCATGGAGATTAAAAAAAAGAGTATGAGAAAAGATGAAATGAAAAGGAAGAAGAACTCCATGCCCTCTACTCAAACATGGGAATCAAACAAAACACCTACAAGAGATAAATCCCTACACTACACTTGCATAGGGCCAATTCTCATTTGATTAAAATTCTTCCTTGACACCTAATTTGATTCGACAATACAAATACGACGGGAAAGCCTCATTCTCCAAACCACCTTAGCTCCACAAAAAGCCTTGGTAGTTTAGGAATGTGAGGAATGCAAGATTTTGGCAAGGACACCTTGTCCTTTGAGTGACAAGAGTTGGACTTGAGATCAAAAGAGTTGGTATGCCCTACTTTTGAAAATCTTGAAAACCTCTCTACTCGTATGATGTGGGAACCTAAAGTTAACTCTGATAAATTCTTGTTCCATGTTTCAACATCCCAAAACTGAGGTGTAGACACCACTGAAATCCTAGGCATGATGAAATAGTCGGGAAGAACTTTGTGCTTGCTATAGTGATTGTTGATGTTATGCCCTTTCCACTTGCACTTAATTCTCTTCTTTGCTCGAGGACGAGAAAAGGTTTAAGTGTGTGTGGGGGGGGGGTGTTGGTGGTCAATAAAACCCATTATGACTACCAACATTTCATGTTTGAGAGCATAAATTATCAAGTTTTCATGTATTACTAATTGGTTCCACGAGTCGTGTACAAAAGATGATGCAGGAGCTTGTCACGTCTAAAATATCGAAGGAATGACCAAAACAAGAGCAAAATGGCAAGGGAGAGGCAGAAGGCCAAAAGTGAATGGCCGGCCGGCCATCTTCCATGGCTGCCCGGCCCTATACCATGGCTGCCCTGACCATCCCCCCTGGCCACCCGGCCATCAACTGGCCCAGACAGGGTTTCAACCCAAGTGTGGTGGCTTGCCCTGGCATTACACGGGGCTGCCCAGCCATGTCACAAAACACATTCTTCGACCTGCATGCAAAGAAACACAAACCAAGTCAAATGCAACCGTTTTATCGAGTATCCAATGTATCCAAGCATCGGAAGACCATCACACAATGGATCGATGATGTCAGCAATCCAAGGGGAACAACATGCAGCCCACCAGAGAAAAACACGTGACCACCCGACCACATTTCGTGGCCACCTGGCCACCCTTTGGAAGCATTTTACACGTACATCAACCATTTCAACCTCCAACCGACATGGGGAAGCAAGATCAACCACTGGATTGCCTAAGTCGGTAAATTGAATGGCCGCCCGGCCATGGTGCATGGCCGCCTAGACACCCCCATGGCCGCTCGGCCACCGACCTACCCCTATAACTAACCTAGGCCACCTATAAGTACCCTCCTCGATATCCAAGCTATAAATACCCCCCGGGAGGTCACTTGCAAGGTGTGGTGGATCAATAGAAGAATAGAGTGGTTGTGTAGTTGAGTGTAGAGTATAGTAGTGAGGCCACCCTTGGAATTTTAGAGAGAGCCAATTGTATCAAGAGTGAGTAGTGAGTGGTAGAGTGAAGGAGTCGGATTCCTCTTGGGTATTCTGTCCCCGAGCTCTTAATCTCAGAGGACATATTACTCTATTTCTAGGATACAGTAAAGTTCCTTGCTCCTCTGCTTTATTTATTTCATACTTACTTTACTTACATTCTTAGTCCCTGCTTAGTAGTTTACGGGTGCCAAGTGTGCTCTGTGTAGTTTAGCTATACAATTACGCTTGCTCTCTGGCTTTGAACCAGTGTAGTAGTAAACTCGGTTGTGTAGACGTGGTGTCTAGACTAGAGTTTCCCTTGGAAGGTGTCTTATCCCACGCAGTTTTGGTTGGTAGTCCCAACTGGTGACAGCGGGTGTGCTTCCTATGTAGTCCAATCCCATCAGTTCGGAATAGTTGTCATCGACACATAGCTGAGTCCTGTAGAGCCCGCCTTTCTCGTCTAGGTTATCAGCGCTCTGGTGACCGAAAGTGGTTCTATAGCCTCGTTGTCCAAGTAAACCTGCTGAGTAGAGTTCTGGTTTGTTTAATAAAGTTAAGTTGTTTTATCTAAAGTTGTGATCCTGCTCTGCTCTGTTAATTATGTCTACAATTGCTGGTTTTACTGTTCGGTCCTATCCGTTTTACGTTGAGTTACTCTTCGTTCCTCGTGGATTTCGATACCTTGGAATACTCTTGGGTGAAAAGCTAAAACGTGTTTCCATGCACTTGCGGATTTATTTCAGTAGGCTAAGAAATGCCAACACCTCCTAAGGAACATATCAATGCTGTAACCACTAGGAGTGGAAAGTCTACACAAGACCCTCCACATCCTAGACATGCAGGGAAAGAGCAGGTAAAGCACACTGAACCCGAGAATGGAGAAGAAGTGGCAAGTGAGCCACAACTGGTTAAGAAAGCACCAAAGTCGGCTCCACATGAGTTCTACGACACCACCATGCTTCCTTTTTCTCAAAGGCAGAAAAAGACCTCCGTCGATGACTAGTTCAGGCAAGTTCGTTGAGGTAATCAAGAAGTTATATGTCAATATCCCACTGCTTGATGCAATGTAGGTGCCTATGTATGCTAAGTACCTGAAGGACATCCTCAATAACAAGAAGCCATTGCCGTCCACCAAAGTCGTGCATCTCACAGAAGAGTGTAGCGCAGCTATACTCAACCAGCTGCTGCAAAAGAAAAAAGATCCAGGGAACCCAACCATCTCATGCTCAAT
Source organism: Paspalum vaginatum (assembly GCA_030272315.1). Taxonomy (NCBI): domain Eukaryota; kingdom Viridiplantae; phylum Streptophyta; class Magnoliopsida; order Poales; family Poaceae; genus Paspalum; species Paspalum vaginatum. The sequence continues at coordinate 23,520,871 of CM059013.1, forward strand.
CGGGACCGAGCACTTCGATCAAGCTCTCTGTGACCTGGGAGCAAGTGTAAGCGTCATGCCAAAGGTAGTTTTTGATAAACTAACACATGCCAAACTTGCCCCTATTGCCATGTGCCTGCAGCTGGCAGATCAGTCGATTCGCTACCCCGTTGGGATTGCCGAGGATATCCCGGTCAAAATCCAGAACTTCCTCATCCCAGTGGATTTCGTGGTGCTAGACATGGAGATTGATAGCAAAACATTGCTCATCCTTGGGCGATAGTTCCTAAGCACCGCTGAGGCCACCATTGATGTCGGAGCTGGAGAAGTTCACCTCAACATCAATGGCAGAAGGGAAACGTTCGCCTTCAAGCCGAAGGATGAACAATGACGACAAGTGAAAACATTGAAATGTCAGGCACCCAGGGAGACGCCGAGACCCAAGATCGAGCTCTCGCCAAGTTAGTCGAAAGTGGATCATCTCATCCTAGCAATGGAGAAAGTCCTGCTAGATGGAGAAGCCCGCAAGCTCATAGCCGATCACAAAGCCGAGTCACTAAGATGTGCCTCGATGACCAAGCCATTGAGGAAGGAAGCAGGAGGCAAGGCTCCTATCACAGAGGTGACCACCAAAACAATGAACACACACAAAGAATGGCAGAAGAAGGAAGAAAAGCCAAAAGCCAAGCCAGAAGAAAAGAAGAAGAGGCACACTCAGAACCAAAGGGCTATGGCAACAAAGAAAATCTGGTGAGCAAAAGTTGCAGCACAGACGGCCGCTAAGTCTCCGTTAAGCGCTGACTTTGAATAAAAGGTATGACTTGCCCTTGCCAGGAGGTAAACTAGCATTATCCTCCACTGTACATTTAAATTTTTCGCGCGTTTACGTTGATGTTGCACTCGAACAGTTGAATTCCTCTTACACCACTGCATGTTTAAATTCCAAGTTTTTGCATAAATTTGTTTTCATCTTCTATATTTCAAAAAAAAATTAACTTTTGCAGGCCGCCGGCCCCACCTGGGCTGGTCGGCCCCTGCTACCTCTGCGCATTGGTGCCAAGGCTGCCCGGCCCCTTGTATAGGCTGCCCGGCCCCCTGGTACCTGCCTGCTCAGCTAATCACTCGCATGCACAAGGAACCAAGGGAGCTAAGCACAAAGTGCCACACGCATTGGCCGCCCGGCTTGCCGATTAGGCCGCCCGGCCTCCCCATGCACCGTTCGCATCCCATCCACTCATACGCATGCAACCACCGGCCTAAGCACCTAGCCCCTAGGCCATCGGCTCCTAGTGCTGGCCGCCTGACTCCTTGCCAGGCTGCCTGGCTCCTGTTGCTCCCTACCTGTGTGCTCGCTCGCCTATAAATATGCATTCACACAGCGTTCAATCCTCGCACCGCTCAGCAACATGAGATCTCTTTCTTCCCCTAATCACTCTCTAATCTAAACACTTAGTTTAATTTCTGCACTTAGCAAAAATTCTGCAAATAAAATTAGTGCTACACTCTCGTCCCGCTGGACAGTTTGTGGAGGCTCTGCCACGCAACAACGTCTAACCTCGGGATGACTGACTTTGGACTCCTAACCGCTAACGTTAATTTTTATCTACTGTTTCCCTCGGGTATTCTCTTGTCCATATTTATTTTGTAGGATGTCATCATTTTTCAGAAGAGACAAGAGAGCCCTCAGCAACACAGGGAGGGGCATCCACCTCAACTTCCCACTCCCAGAGTGGCAGCTCGAGGACCCCTACTGCGTCCAATCAGATATCCATCAGTGGTGCCCGAAGCCAAGAACAAGACGACAGAACATCGTCACAAGCCCTACCATAGCGCCAACTTTTGACGATCCACGACATCGTCCCGCGTAACGACATGGAAGCACATATGTTGGAGCGCCTTGCCTCAAAATCTTTTGGATGGACAAGGAACTTCGACGCCTTCTTCCTTGTTAGCATAGGTATGTTGGATCAATTTACATAGGCATTCGACTACGTGGGATGGTTGGAATTCTCGAACATCATAGAGTAAGGATCAATCCTCCTTAAAAAGGAGTTCCTGATGACTCTGCGCATGGAGCGATGCCCTGCAGGTATGACCATCTATTTCCGTATGTTCAATACTGAATTCTCTGTCACCCCGAGGAGGCTTAGCAACTCCTAGGTTTCGCCTTAGACTGCTCTTTAGCAAAAGAGCCGGCTGGGTATGACATGAGAACTTTTTGGACGGAAATATGCGGGAATAGTGTGAGGGGAAAGCACAGCACCATGAAAATTCACAACCCTACTCTGAGACTTCTAGCTCACTGGATTTCGCTCATTGTCTTCCCACAGGGGGAAGTACGATGTGCACCCAATGAAGACCTCAAGTGCCTCTATGCTATGTATAGAAAGAAGCGCTATGCTCCGGTAATTGACATGGTCCGTCATTGGATGGAAATGCCGAAGACCAACACTCCAATAAACAACACGTCACTCGTCACAAGGATTGCATCCGGACTGGGCGTCCTAGAAAATGCCCAGCTTGAATACGTTCCTGATGACATGACACACCTCATTCAGAGCAGTACTTCATCCAGGCACACTTTATGAAAAGGGACGAGAGAGGAAACTTAGTCATGTCCTACTTTGGACATAATCTTGAAATACCACTTCCAACACTACAGTACGATTTGTACAAAGTTAGGAGCCTAACCATGTAGCTTGACATGGAAGCACCATGCCAAAGCATTGGAGGCGTCATGACTAGAGCCCAACGGCAAGGCTAGAGAGGAAGTAGAAGCAGGTCCATCATGGGCATCCCACGCTGCCACTCTGGCTCTGACTGGAAGAATTGACCCGAAACTATCTTGGTTCCGTCGATACGGCCGGCCTGAGCCATGGTACATTAGCAGTGGTGGGAACCAAAGTTCATACCAGCCATCACATGGTACTCAGTACTATGGAGGTGGCAGTGCGTCACATGAGGTAAGTAGTGACCTAGGCCACTTTGCATCAGCCCAGTTCTATGCCGACAACATGGCCAGTGTCAACTTCGCAATGGAGGGGATGAACCTAGGCCAGTACGATCAGAGGCTGTACCAGCAGGTGGACGACATTGCCCAACGCACCGCAACAATGGACCGACGGATTTAGGACAACACCAACATGATCCAAAACTTGAACAAACAAGTCCAATCCGACTTCAACACTGCCCAGGAGTTCTACAACAACTACTACCACCAGAACCCCTAGCTTCATTGAAGCTTAGGGGGTGGTAGACCAATATGAGCATGCCGCCTCACGTCCCCGTCTCAAGAGTAAGGCCCCCATATTACTAGTCTTTGTTCCTCCCTATGCAGGCAGTACCAGTCCGACCAGCAGCAGCAGTACCAGTCCGACCAGCAATAGCAGCACCAGTTTCACCAGCAGCAGTCCATCGCCACACCCATCCTACCTGAGAGTGAGTACCAACCATAATAATAATAAAGTTTGTTTATCTTATTTATATTTATAATATATCATAAAAACAATGTGTGTCAATAAAATCAACTCCCACCTTTGGTATATTACCTTCATTATGGAAATGATGAATAGTTGCTCTATTATGCTCTTGTTTAGTTGTCTATGCAAAGACCACACTTAGCTTAATTTCGAGCTTGTGTGTATAAAATGAGAACCTGATCTTTTACTTTGTGGATGCCATTTGTACAAATTTATCTAAGTTGTTGTGAGGAATGATATGACTAAGTACTAGGCCAGCTCTGACATTTTCCTAGTCGGATAAAAATCTCAAGCTATTCCTTTGAAAAAAGAAAAAAATAAAGTTCCCCAGTTGGTTTTGAACACCTACCAGAGCCAAATACACTGATATATCTAAGCCTCTTATCAAAGCTACTTAGAGTTGTTTTGAGCTTTGTCAAATTTTGAGTCTCATTGAATGGAATCATCTCTATCTTGTGAGTCATTGGAGCAAAATCCACCATTACATATGCATTTACCTATCCCGTGTATACATTCATATATCTCCAAATAAAATCTTTAACCTTACTCCTTCCAAATCAAATGAGGTAGGATGTGGAGCCATCAAAAAGAAAAATAAAAGCATGCTAGTTTAAGCATGGCAAAAGTATGAAAAAGAAAAGCATGCTAGTCAAGCATGGCAAAAAGAGAGAGATACAAAAAGGCTTCACATTCATACCTAACATACAAAAGAAGGAGAAGGAAAGGAAACATGGAGATCCATCCATCCATCCATCTAGCCACCAAATAAGCTCCAATGAACATGATTAGTTGATGTAGCACATTTCTTTCGTCCAATCTTTGGCTTTGCAAAACAAACAACCTAAGCAAGCTAAGTTTTTCCATCACCCTGAGCTCCACAAAAGCTTTAGTGTAGGAAAAATCTTGGCCGTGCTCTTGGCCCTTTTTGGTGAGGATACACTTGCGAGCGATCGAGAGTACCTCTGGGAAAACTTGCTTTTATTTTGAAAACCTCTAAAACACCTGAGATAGAATCCAAAAAGAAATGATTTGAGCTGGAACCTACAACGAAGTCGTTCTTCCTCACAACCACCCAAGACATGGTAAAAAAAGATGCACCACAGGTATGAGAAAAAGGGGATCATTGCATACCCTATGGTTTGAAACAAAAAGCATGGGTGTCGTCTATGTATAGCCTCTATTCTTGAACATTGATATCGCAGCAACTCCATAGTAAAGCTCTAAGCTTGGGGGGATGTTATTGCACTACTTTCGACCATCAACTATCCATGAACATGAAGGAAAATATATCAAAGTGTAGACTAATCCTTGCTACTGACATAGTTCCACGAGTTGTGTTGAATATTTGATTGCAGGAGCAAGATTAGCTGAAAACACGTCAAATTTGGCTAAGTCAAAAGGTTCACTGACCAGAAGGCCAGGCCGCCCAGCCCCACCCTGGTGGCCTGGCCTGACATTGGGCCCAAATGGCCTCATCTTCGACCTGCATGCACATAAAAGACGTGTCAACACAGTTCTGAAGTATAAATGCCAAAGCCAACGTGTTAAGCACCGAAAGGATTGCCACCTCATTGATCCAACACTAGGATTAGTGAAGTCAGCAATCCGAGGGACTTCAATCCTGCGGCTAAGGAAGAAGCACAAGTGAGAGCCAACCATCAAGGGAAACCACACGTTTTAACCGACAACCACCTGCAACCGACTTGGGGAGTGAAGATGGACTGAAGGAGGGAGAAAGGAGGTGGATCCAAGGGTTGGCTAGGCAGCCCGGCCTCAGGTGGGGCCACCCGAGGTCCTACCTAGCTGCCTAGCCTGCCACCTACCCCCTTAACCGCCTTACCAACCCTATAAGTACCCCCACTCACTTGGTGACTATAAATACCCCCTGGTAGCTCATTTGTGAAGTGTGGAAGTGAGTAGAACATACCATTGTCTTAGTCTTGTAGCAATAAGATAGTCCTAGGAGTTAGAGTTGAGTCTGAGTCTTTGCCTCAGGGATTCCGGAGTTAGCTTTGAGACTTGGGTAAAGCTATTGTATCCTTTCTATCTTTTGTACTCTTGCTACTCCAGTATAATACATATCATTGCTCAATCTTTTAGTTATACTTTACTTTATTTCTTACACTTTCCTAGTGTGGTGTACCTTATTGCACACTAGATGAAGGCTTAGATTTGTGTTGTCCCTGAGTTACTTGAATCTTGCTAGACTTGCCGGTGCTATAAACTTGACTTAGGCTCTGATCTAAGGTTAAGTTAAGTATCACCCTCTGATCAAGGACGAGCTTTAGTGATCAAGTGATCACTAGTTTAGCGTGCCATCATACCCACACAGATCTGGTTGGTAGCCCCTATTGGTGACAGCATTAGGGAGCCTCTATAATCTGACCCCGTCATTCGGTAAGCCCATAGGCATTAGCCAGTTGCCGTTTGGTTGGCCAACTATCTACCCCCGTGCCTTCTCGGTGTAGTATGGAATTTTGCTTGACTGCAAGACCCTAGTTTGTGTTCGATTAACTTAGTCCAACCGCGAATACTCCTTTGCAGCAGATAAGGAATAGAGTTTGGATATCTTGATCCCACTCGTTGTCCTCCCAGATAGCTACACCTAGTTTGCTGACTGCTTTGGTCCCTGTTTACTCTTCCCACCATACACTATCTTGTTTATCTTACCCCTGTTGTAAGAATAGTTGTGTTTATCTAAGTTATAGTAGCGCTTGAAATTCGAACAAATCATTCGACCTATTCTCCCTTGCTTCCCTTTGGATTTTTACGATACTCGGAATACTTTGAGTGAAAAAGCTACATCGAATCTCCATGCGCTTGCAGAGTAAAATCTATTACGCTAAGAGACATCAACAATCCCTACAAAAAGAAATGCCCTGAGGGGCTAAAACAAAAGAGTAGAAGATATTTTGGGACGAACGACCACGATGAAGTCTTGATCTTCATAAGTTCCATGCAATCCTCGGATGTATCCATGTGGCCAATAGTCCAATCCGCGATCCGCCCCCAGTTTTGAAGTCAGAAACCGAGAAACTTTAGGAAGTCTCCACCTGGGCCTAGGATGGCCCACTCCACTCTCTCTCGGCAAGAAATGAGCCCTATTCACCGATTCTTAGTAACTTCGTGGTGAGTTTGAGCGAATCCGCCAATGCCCTGGCCCGTCTTTGCGCCATGTACTTAGGTTGGAGCACCGCAGTGGCACCTAGCATCCCTTGTCCATCGGGGTCGCCTCGCAGTCCTTCGGAGGTCTTCCACTTGCCGTCGCCGTGTCACTCCTCCATGTACCGAACTCCTAGGGCTGACCGCCACCGAGCATGCCTCCTGTCCTTCGGAGGACTTTCATCTACCTCCTGATCCATCGGAGGGCCTCCTATCCATCAGAGGTCTTGTGCCCAAGTCCTTCTAGGTCTTTGGCTTCTGTTGAGAATCACTCATCACTCCAGAGGCAATGGAGCCAGTCCATTGGCTCTCACTCCCTACTAGTTTAATTGAACGGAGGTGGCCTAAGGGTGCAGAATGATGGAGAAGCACGTTCTCTGTTCATGAATGAAGAGTGGTGAAATTGGGAGAGGACAGGAAGCAGACAGAGGAGCGGAGTAGCTTGGTGGCTTCGCACGAGGATGGGGAGCGCGCTGGCTGTCCCATTTATAGGCTAGCGGAGGAGGAGTGGTCGGGGGTGAACGGTGCAGAGGGTAATGCGATCGTGGTTCGCACGCTCGGTGTTCGTGTGCGAGGAGGGAGAACGGGGTCGGGGAAAAATGCCGGGTGCAAACAGTAGGGGGAGGGGGCCGGGTGTAAGTTGTGTGCGGTGAGGTGACTCTGAGGTGGGGCAGCAGTGGGGCTAGGCAGCGGCGCCGTCCGCGTGTGGAGCGTGTGCGTGCTCTGGGAGGGAGAAGAAGACAAGGCTGACAGGCGGGACCTGGACGTCAGTGAGAGGGGCAAAGAGGAGGGGGTTGGGCTGCGCCCAGTAGGAGGAGGAGAGGAGATGTGGGCCTGGGTGGTAGCCCAAGAGAAGGGAGGGGCTAGGCTAGCTCGGGCGAAAGGAGGGGAGGGGAAGAGAGGGGGGTTGGGCTGTGGCCCAATGGGAGGGAAGGTTTTTCTCTTTTTCTGATTTAGATTTTGGGAATTGAATTTGAATATTTAGGGAAGGAATTTGGGAGAAATTTTGGTGGAAGATTTGCTGAGATTTTGGGAGACACTCGGAGGGAACGAAACTAGGATTTTATAGGATTATGTTGAGCTCATAACACACACTCAAACAAGCAAAGTTTTCAAAATTAAATTTTGAATTATAGAGGGATTTAGAGATTATTCTTTGGGTCAAATTTTAGGGTGTTACAATTCTAATCTGACTCGATTTACTAGATTCATGGCCCATCGAACCTTCTAATATTACATCGGCTGCTTCTCCCTTGAGTAGCTCCAATTGGCCCAATTAGCTGATCCGTCCCAATAACAGGACCGACCAATTCTTGGCAATAACACATGCCCCCCTGGATTTAGCTATAATAATTATTCAAAAACCAAAGAAAGACACAAAACCAAAGAGCCACACGGTTCCGCAATTTCGGTCACATCTTACCCGTACGCCTTCCTCAGAAATAGCGCCTAGTGCCTCTTCGACTTCCCTTGGAGTAGTACTTAGCCAACTCCGTTGTTGTGGTTTCCATTCCCCACCTCCATTGGCAGCAAAACCCTCATCTATCCAGCCACCAACTCCATCGATGGAGTCATCAACCGGCAGCAATGTCACCCCACCGCCGTTCGCCTTCCCCTCCTCCCTTCGAAGATGTTCCCCCTGGGTTCGCTCCCCTTGCAGCGGTAGAAGCAAACCAAGTGCCACCAATCGAGGCGGCTGATGCGGAGGAGGAGGTAGACCTTCTCGCCGAGGAGGACGCCGCTTGGCTGGCCTTCTTTGGCCCCGATGAGCCAGCGGAGCACGAGGATGTGCCAGGACCACCTCCATGTGTCATGCCCCCAACACCATCGCCACCATCGGAGCTCCCATCATCGTACGATGATGGGGGGCTCTCATGGGGCGCGCATCGTCGGCCCGCACTGTCGGCTACACCGATGTGCATGAGGCCATCTTGGACTCATCGTCCTCTTCTAACTCCATTGACAGAGTCGCATGGTGGCCGACGCGGAAGAGGAAGGTGCCTTCATCGCTCTTCATCTCCAGATGTAATGAGGGAGCGGCATTGGCAAAGTCATCATCGAGTGGAGGCAACAATAGCGGCAAGGACTCTGTCCTAACACCAGAGGAATCCTCAGCAAAGGTATCCTCGAGCTCCATCCCGACCGACATCAGTAGCGATGACGGTGGTGCTGGCGATGATGAGAGGAGTGACGTTGACAGCAATGAGTGATAGCCGCCTGCCGATGCACAGCATCGGCCAGTAGGAGCAGTAATCTTAGCTAGTATGATTAGCAGTCGTAGTATTGGCTCAAAGGGGATTAGCCCCTTGTTTATCTTTTGCCCAAGCTTTTGCTGTAATATATCAATGATGAATGAAGCACCACCTTAATTAACTTCTTACCTTCCTCTCATTACTGTTATTCCTCTTAAATCTCTAAATTTCCCAACATTATATTGTATCAATTGATCCGATGGCAACGCATCGGACCTAGCCTCTGAATAACATTGACTGCATTCTGTTTCAAATCGGCCGACATCATTGGGCGCAGTCCCAATTATCTGAAGTTCCAACTGATGCTCCATCGATTCATCTTGGGGAATCAGCATTAAAGCAAAAATTTAAACCAACTCACGATAGAATAAAAGCACAACGCGTACTCTGCTTATGATGTCCTTGTGGGATATCTCCTCATTAGATAGAAAACATAGCAGCATAGAGACGCTTATTCCCGCCTTGCTCATTTCCAATCTTAAACATGATGGACACAACAAGCACGGCGATGGTAGAAACGCTCCCCCAAAAAATGTTTGGCTTGAAGGTACATCCTTCAGCCTCTTCTCTTGTACATCAAGAAGTAAAGCATTTGATTTACCCACATTTGTCTCTTTTTTGTGGACTTTTCAGACGAGCGATATCCTCCTTCCTCGATCACCCACCTCTAAATCCTTTAGTTGAGGCCCTCAATCTTTTGAGCCTCCTCTGGATCTCATCACAACCGAGACAAATTGAATCCCCTTTGTGGTTCAGAATCCAGATCCAGACCGTTGGATGGACCAACTGAAGGCTTGGTCGTTCCCCATGGATGGGAGGGTGAACTGGTACCAATGAGTAGCCAAGTACCAGGAGTCATCCATTTGGCAAAACATATGCATAGCCAATGCCCTTTCTCTAACTTTGTCTCCTATAGAGAAACATGAAAACCTTGTAAGGGCAATCAGCTATTTCTGGTCTGACACCCTGAATTGCTTCCTATTTGGCCATGGTCCCATGACCCCCACTTTGATGGATGTGACAATGATCTTGGGTTTGGATATTCATTTTGCCTGTCCTTCTCCCTTTTCTCTGGAGGAATGTAAGCACAAAATTGTTGACAAGGCCACAGCTGAAAACTGGGGCCAATATATCAATCATCATAACAAACATTCAGGACCAGTCAATCATAGAGAGCACACAACTTTTATAGACCTTTGGTTGGATCACTTCCTCTTCTGTGGCCCTTCCCTTGCTCCAACTAAAAATTACCTGAACTTGGTCAGTGCTTTAGCTAATGGCCAACCATTTGCACTAGGGAAATTGTTCTTGGGCATCCTGTACCGACCCCTATCCCTAAACACCAACAGGCTCCTAAGCAATGATCGCATTAGATGTGGTGGGCCTTGGTGGTTCTTACAACTCTGGTGTCAGCTATATTTCCAGCGGTACATCCCGCGGTTCCATTGTCTACGGGAGATGTCCTTCCCAGATTCCTCAGGCAAACTCATCAAATGTACCTCCTTTGGTCAAGCACTATATCGGCTTCCTGGCACAAGCCTAACGAAATAGAGATGGCTAAATGGTTAAAATTATTCTATCATGAACATACCATGGACACCTTCGATGCCTATTCCGAGTCAGAGCATTTTCAAAACCCCTCCTTTTTTAGACGAGACAGTTTTGCCAATGAAGATGGGACTCAGCAGAGATATGCAATCTTGATTTGTCCTTGCTTGCTGCTTGTGAGTAGGAGTACCAGTAATAGAATCAACAAGCCTGGCTATGAGTCTTACCAATCGGTGATAGCCGCACGATAGTTTGGTTTGAACCAAACCCCGCCTTGCTTCATGTCACACCTTGGTTTTCAAAAGACAAACCAGAGCAAATCCATATGTGTGCCAGGATCTAATCTCACACATATAGAGACAATAAACAGTGATATCACAAAACATGCTTTATTACATACCGTTAAACAACATTTACATTAAGACATCAAGTCTTTAACATAGAGTAGCAGAAGTGTAACTAAATCTTTTAGCCGTCCACAGGGAAACCAATTGGGGGTCGCCCGCCTAGAACTCCATGAATCTTCATTTGTACTCCTCAGGCCATCATCTTTCTAAGCAGCGGTTGGAATTCCCCCCCCCCCACAAGGATAAAAGTAAAGGAACAAGTGTGAGTACTTCAACTTGTACTCAACAAGCATAACACAAACTATGAGGCTCTAAGTTTAGCTGACACAGCTGCATGAGCTTTTAATTTCAACAAATTTTATTAAAGCATGATTACTATTATTGATTAAAGAAACCATTAACCCAAAGATATTGCATAAAGAACATTAAACAGATATAACCAACACCATAACCATAACCAAAGGTAAACCTACTAATCACTGGGAAGGGTCTGGGTTGCTCATAACCGTGAGCACGGCTGACATGTCTGTTTTACACTCTCAAGAGGTTGTACATCTTTACCCACAAGTCGTGAGCTACACTAGGGATTCATCACACACCTTAGGTGATATGACTAGCAAGCACACTACGAAGCCTTTACAAAGATCACGTTGGTAAGAAGTAACTTCTAGGGATAGGTTTCGCAATGGTAGATCAAGCCTCAAGGGGAGATGTACATACATCACGTAAAGCACACTCGACCCAAGTAGTGCAAGTGCCACAGAAGATCACCCCCCTTATGCCCCGTAGGTAAGTTACTCCAGACCAAAATGACCTAATTAATCAGCTAAGGCCGTCCCATTCCAGCCTTGTGGTAGCACTGTTGTCCCAGGTGGTCGCTTTGTGAATCGATCCTTATGGAGAGAAGCTACAAAAGCACACGAGCACATTGCTCAGGCATCCCTAAACCATGTTGCTAAAAAGCAAATTATTAAAGTGGACATGAACTGCTTAATGGTCAAACCCAACAATTAAATTGCATAGAACCATTAGTCAAAATTAATTAACAAAAGGACATGTGTTCACACAGCACCTAGCACAACGTAACCATATGCATTCCCAAAAGGTGAATATCAGGATAAATGTAGCTAGGTAATATCCTTATAGGCATTCCAAAATTAAATGCACATGCAGTGATTAAAAGAGTTATTGGGTGTTGTTTATGTTATACTTGCCTTCTTCAAAAGTACTGTTGCTGCTGCTCCCACACGTTGATCCTCAACACAAACAATTCACTAAAACAACCAATAAAGGGAACTAAGAACAATACACCATAAAAATAAATGATTTTATAAAGAACATAAAAAGAACACTAGTCGTTACTGATAGCATGGGAGCGCAAAATCAGATTATGACAGAGCTATGAGTTAAGAGATATAAACATGTAAAAGTGAATGATGAAGCGGGGGCATAGTTCACATATTGATATTATTATAGTAGAGGATATGAGTGGTTGAGAGGGATAGGCTACAAATGAGAGAGGGATATGGTTGATCTTGAACACTTGGTGATGACATGGATGAGATAGAACCGTCGACTAGGATGAGGTGATAAGATGATAAGGGTACGATGGAAGGTGGAAGACTCATGACTGATATCCCTAAGGAGAATCTGAGTGATGCTCCTATGGAGATAATTTATATTGTTGGGACACAAGGGTTGACAAATGTGGACCAATGAGTAGAGGTGGCACACATGTGCATGATGCTTGAGGGAGGTGGTGTGGTTATAAAGATAGGAACTCACAATCAACGAAGGGATTTTAAGATGAAGAATCAAGGCCACAATTGACAAATTGTTTGAGATACGAGGGAGGTCATGGGGGACCATGTTTATTTACATAGGAACACATCTTATAAGATGAAATATCAAGAGAAGGCTGTTGAACAATTAAAAAATAGAATGTGACAAGTGTTGTTTGTTCTGAAAATTGCTGGTGATAGGACAACGGTAATGTGACCACCGGAACTCTTTCGATGCTGCACCATTTAATGATCTTATTTGTGGAATTGATAAGGTATATGTGGACTAGATCTTGACCAAAGGGTGATGAGATTCAATCAATAGGTCAATGACAAAAGAAGACGCGAGACAGAGTTATGTAGCTTGTTTTCTGCAGTAGAGACAGTGAGCATACCGATTGGAAATACCCTCCGACACCTGACCTAAACTGATCCAATGGCCACAAAAATTTACAGCAAGGTGTGGTACTATATGATATACATGATGTGGAAAAAGAATTTGATGATTGCACAGGAGGATTGGTAGAAAAGACCCTTGCCAATGGTCAGAAGCTTGGCTGCCCAGAATGCAGAGATGCGTTCGCGGCAATGCTAAAATCTGTGGACATGTATGTCCTATGGTCAAGCCAATGTACAGGAGCATGTTCAAGGATATAAGACATGTCTCAATCGAAGGGCTTGCTGATTGGGTCTCTGGATCACTGAGAAAAAATGCGCCAAAGTGCCAACAGTGCTACTGTCTCGACAGCAGCTACAGCCAGCACAACGACTGCCATATCTTTCTCATTGCTGCACCAATGGCCAAACCTTCTTATAGGGGTGTGTACAAAGATATTAGGCACATCTTGGTAGAAGGGATTGACTATTAGACTGCCGGATCATCAGCAAAATGTGAACCAAAGGCAGCAACACGGCTGTCTTGGACTGCAGGAACAGTAGACACGTCGACTGCAGAAAAGCTGGTCTCCGTGGCTCCGATGGCCAAATAAATTTACAGCAGCATGTTCAAGGATAGATTCTATGATTCCATAAAAGGATTTGTCATTTGGGGAAACAAATCATCAAGGAACACGCATGACAAGTATGGACAGCGTGGCTGCCACTAGTGAGAAACATATCTCACACCGAAACATCATTGGAACTTGGTGGACATCGATTTATGGGTTCTGAATTGCAATAGGAAACATGTAAAGATGGAGATAGATGTGGGGTATCATCACCTAGGTTAGGGTTTCATGGCGAGTAATGGAGCATGTGATGGTGGCCAGGATTGATGACGAGCGACGATGGCAGAACGCGCTGCGTGGTAGGGCTGCAGCCATGTATGTCATCGGGATCATTGGGACGACGTCCTCAGCAGCCACCACTCCATGTGCAGCAGGATTAGGGATCTCCTCCATGGGAACTTGAGGGTGTGAATCAAAGAACACAGCAGCAGAACGGATTCACCTTGTCGTGCGCAGTCCGTTTTGCATCTTGGAGGTGAGAGAGGTTGATGGAGGAGATGGGGACGCCATGGGCAGGGGAGGGACGACTAGGAGGGTTTCTCGCTTCTGTTTGCTCGTGAGAATTAGGGGAAGGGGCGGCCAAGGGGTTGAGGGGCGACCAGGGAGAAGGGGAGAGATGTGGAGAGGAGGAAGGGGCTATTTTGGGCTGTTTTGGGCCTGTTTAGGGCTGGCCCAAGCTATACTGAGAAGTGAGGAAAAAAGAAAGGATTCTAGGCCTTGGCCCAAGGCCAAAATGAGTGGAAACTTTGGGCCTTGACCCATTAGTGATGAAAGGGTGCGTGGAAGAAAAACAATAGAGAGAGAAATATTAGAGACATGGGCTCAACCCGAATTAAGGTTTTTCTTGGGTTTATGGAAAGAGAAAGCAAGAGAGCCCCAACGACTTTATACTAGCCATGAGTTTTAGGAAGGAATGAAAAGGATGAGTTGGGTCATAAGATAACGTTAGCAAGGCCCCATAGGATTTTGGTTGACAAACATTCGATAATTGACTTAGGGTTTGCATAAATCACCTTAAAACAAAGGAGTGGAAGTGACTTGGTATATAGAAAGGATTTGTTAGCTAGGGTGAGTCAAAGAAACTTTGGAGATTGATCTTGGGTTTCAACGGTTGCATTTGACTTGCTAGAAAGAATAAGAATAGGGGTTTTAGAAATATGGTTTACGATGGACTCGAAACCTAGCCGATTTTAAAGTATTTTGAAACTCATTTTACACACAAGAACACTATGCACTTTGATACCCTTCTCTCAATAAAAAAACTTACAAGTTAGAACATTTTATAAAATATTAAAATCCTTTATTTTGTTGTGTATTTTCTATTCACAACCTAAAATGGAAATTTTGGGGTGTGACACTTCATTATTCACGAGAGATTCTTGAGTCGAGCCGATCTCATCGAACGGCTGTTAACCCTCCATGCATATGCACTTTTCTCCAAATTCTCCATCCCGGTCCCATACGGCATGGAGTTCATCTATACGGCGGAGGGCTTTGATACTAGTGGAATAGATAGAAGCCACACTTGTTTCACAGTTCACTCAGCACCATACTTCGCTGCATCGACTCTTCCTACGAACCTCTACCGGATGAGGTAAGCCCTTCTGCCATATCGGCTCTGACTTTGTTCTATTTACGGTTCTTGAATTGTCTTAATGACTTGGTGTAGCATGAAGAGAAACCCGCACCAACTGATGAGTTGGGAAAGCCATTCCGTTATTCACCAACAACTCCGATACCATTGTACAAGAAATTAGCTCCATTGCTTGAGAAGATGCTGCTCTCTGGTGGTCATTTGAAGCATCGACGCGAAGATGCAGGTGGATCACCGGTCAAGAGGACTCGCTATGAAAAAACCAGGAGCTCCAAAGCACAATCTCCTACGCCCTCCAGTTCTAATCATGCCAAATCACCAGTGAGTCATCGGTGCTTTTCTTCCTTTGTAATGAGACTTCTTCTCCCAATGTTCGCGCTCTTGATGACTCATCTCATCACAGTCGGGAGACTCCTTTGATAGTGCTATGATCTTTGATGATCAACATTTCCTCCAGTGACACTGATACTTCTAGCCAGAAGACCGGCCTCGGACTAGCGACCCACCATCGTGCCGATGAAGCAACGCCCCCAATCGCCAAGGTAAAAATTTTTGTTCGCTCAGCTTAAATTCAGCCGATGCTCATGTGTACACCTACTGTATGTGCAGTCTCTCAACTTGTCAACGCTGCTCAATTTTGATCCTTTCACCTTGGGTATCGATTTGGAATTAGGGCAAGGTAAAGCTTCATCACCATCCAAGCCTGTGCCAGCCAATGTAGCGAATCGACTCTGAAACATGGTAAGGCTGCTTGATGCACCAATCATGCAGCTGGTCAAAGACTGTGAGCTCATTCGCACAGCCTTGGATCTAGTGGTAGATCAGCTCCCTTCCACTTTAAGGCAAGTACACTGGCCCGCAACCTACCTTGGTTTTTTCAGGGAAGAGGTAGAAACAGCTTCTACCCGTATTGCAACTCGCGAGGCTCAATCTTCCTTAAGGAAAGACATTGCGGACAAGTGTACAACCTTTAATCAATAGAAAGCCATCTTGGACAATGATGATGTTCTGGTGTAACTATCTTTGAGACTTCAAGACCTAAAGAAGACCAGAGATGAAATCAACAAAGAAATACAACGTCTTCAGCAGAATCTCGACAATCGATGAGGATATCAAGAATGCATCATCCGAGCTCAAGGAAGTCAAGGCTGACAAAGGGAAAGTGAAGGAAGCACTGAAGACAGGGCTGGCCAAGGTCAGGGAGTTGACCACTCGCGTGTTGCCCAGCTCAGATGAAACAGACAGAGCCGTCATCTCTTCTGTTGATGAAATTCGCTTGAAAGCCCTCAAAGCCATCCAAGAACACCTCCAGTAGTCAGAGAGAACATTCCAAACAAGTATTCGTTTGCTCATGCCCCCCAAGCATGAAGTCTTGTAACCTGACAATTATTATGCTCTAGACTGAATGTTGTTGTTTAGTTATCAGGCACATAATCATCACAATTCATTGGTTGTTTTCTTTGTTTGTAATGGCAATGGCAAGGCATTGGCTGCCGATGTGACTAAAACCGATGACAATGCATCGACTTTCAATTTATTCATCATCATTTTTAGTGCCAATGGCAGGACATTGGCTTCTGGAGTAGCATGTAGCAGCCCCTAACGCGTGGGGTCTAAGAGTCAACCCACAAACTCGGGTAGTACTTTGTCAAGTACTTTCCATTTACGTTCCTGCTAAACTTAACTCCTTCAAGAGTTTCCATGCGGTAAGAGTTGCCTAGGTCCTATTTCCATTATGCGATAAGGACCATGCCAGTTAGGCAACCACTTGTCATATACCGGATCTTTGGTTCCAACTGGCAAAATTAATTCCCAGACAAGATCACTATATTGAAAACCCTTTGGCTTGACTTTCTTATTGTAGGCCCGTGTCGCTTTTGCCTTATTTTCTCTGATCTTCCCTAGGGCCCACAATCGGAGTTCTATTAGATCTTTAGTGTTAATATTCATGAGAGATGAATACTCATTAGCAGATAGACTATCTTGAAACATAACACGCCTTGAGTCGATGTTGATCTCCCATGGCATCACGACCTCTTGATAGTAGACAAGCTGATATGGCGTACATTTGGTAGAACCATGGCACGACATATGGTATGCCCACACAACTTTTGCTAGCCGATCATGCCACTGTTTGGGGTACTCATCTATCTTGTGCTTGATCAACTTGATCAAGCTTTTGTTAGATGCAGTGGCCTACCTGTTGGCTTGAGCATAGTACAACAATGATTGGATCAATGTGATGCCCATCTCTTTGGCAAATTTTTTGAATTCCTCTACTATAAAAATAGAACCTTGATCCGTCATGATTGTTTGAGGTCTGCCAAACCTATATATGATGTTCTCTTTGATGAAGTTGATCACATCCTTGGTTGTGACGTTCTTCATCGGTATAGCTTCTACCCACTTGAAGAAATAATCTATTGCTGCCAGAATCCACTTGTGTTCCTAGCTGGTAGGGGGGTTAATTTGGCCGATCATATCCATGTGCCAGCCTCACAAAGGCCATGGCTTGATGATTTAATGCAATGCATTGGTCGGGGCCATCTATATGGGCCCGAACCTCTGACAATCTTGGCAGCCTTTGTAGTATTTGAAGCGATCTTCCAACATGGTTGGCCAATAGAAGCCGGACCTCCTGATTAGCCACTTCATCTTGTGAGCCGATTGGTGAGTGCCACAAGTTCCCTTGTCTACATCATGGATGGTCTTCAAGGCCTTAGCTGGACCAAGGCACTTTAGTAGCAAACCATTGATGGTGCGGAAGTACAAGTCATCACCAGTCATCACTGTGCCTCAGAGCCTTATGACATGTCTTCTTATCTGCCCCCGAGCTAGATCCTTCAAGTAATTGAGGAGATCGGTTTTCAAGTCCGTAGTAGATGAATGCAAAATATCGATGCAAACATCATTGTCCTAAGGCACGTAGCAAGAAACCATCTGCGCTAGCTTGTTTGCTTCACCATTCTATTCTCTGGGTATCCAAGCAAGCGTCACAATACGAAACATGGACATCAAGTCCTGGTACTTGACAAAGTATGGGTACAGAGAGTCGATGTCACAATTGAAGTCTTCCATCAGTTGATTGGCCACCACCTTTGAATCATCGAAGATTTCTGCTGTTTCAGTGCCCACTTCAAGCAACAACTCCAACCCTCTACAAATAGATGCATATTCGGTCTAATTGTTGGTGTATTTCCTTTGTAACTAAACAGCAAACTCGTAGGATGCCCCCTGAGGGGAAATGATGTGCAATCCAACTCCACAACCTGCTTCGCATGCTGACCCATCGAAAAACAAGACCCATGGACTGGTGCTTACATATAGAATTGGTGGCGCGATCCTTTCTGTCATGAGATTAGCCAGGGACTGACCCTTAACGGCTTTGGTAGGCAGGTAGCGAATGTCTAATCCAGAGAGGGCATTCATCCACTTGCCAAGCTGACCTTTGAGGATGGGAGTCGGCAGCATATGCTTGATCACATCGGCTTTGCAGATCACCTAAGTCTCGGCGTTGAGTAAGTAATGGCGCAACTTGGTGCAAGTGAAGTACAAACAAAGACAGAGGCACTCCATTTCAGTATATCGGCTCTCTATATCAAGGAGATGATAGCTGAGGTAAGATATGACCTTTTCTTTGCCCTTGAATTCTTGAATCAACACAGAGCCGATGGAGATTTCATCAGCTGATAGGTAAACAACAAACGGTTTGTCTAACTATGGTGGCACCAACTACTGGTGATGTCAAGTAATATTTGAGATCATCGAACGCCTTCTACTGTTCTGCTCCCTAAACGAATTCATCATCTTTCTTGATCCTTGACGAGAGGCATGAATGGATCGATCCTTCAAGCAAGGTTTGATCTAAACATCCGGATCTAGTTTAATTTTCCAATCAGACTCTGCAGCTATGTCTTGTCTTGTGGGGGAACCATTGTCACAATGGCATGTTTTCTCTTGTCATGGATCTCAACGCCGCACTCATGAATCATGAACACGAGGCATGGTCCAGCTGTGATGCCGAACACGCACTTCTTGGGATTCATCTTCAAGCCATGGAGCCTTGTTCGTTCTAACACTTGACACAAATCGGCCAGATGGGTGGCATCTAGAGCCGATTTGACGACTATATCATCGATGTAGATCTCGACCAGCTGGCCGATGAGGTCATGGAAGATGTAGTTCATGGCCCATTGATACGTAGCTCCAGCATTCTTAAAGTCGAAGGTCATGACAACCCACTCAAACAAGCCAATGTTCCCTAGACATCAAAATTCCATTTTGTAAACATCTTCCTCAGCCATGAAAATCTGGTTGTACCCCACATTGCTGTCAAGAAAACTCATCATCTTATGCCCTACTGCAGCATCAGCAAGGATATCAGCTACTGGCATTGGATATTCATCTTTGAGAGTTGCCCTGTTGAGCTCCCTGAAGTCAACGCACACTCGCAGCTGGCCACTCTTCTTTCAAATAGGGATAATGTTTGATATCCATGTGGCATATCTACATAGTCGAATAAAGCCGGCCTCTGTCATCCTCTGAATTTCATCCTTGATTTCTGGCAGTATCTTCGGATTGAATCTCCTGGGAGGTTGAGCATATGGACAAAAAGCAGGCTTGATTGGAAGCCAATGCTCTACAATAGATTGATCTAGGCCGGGCATCTCATGGCATTCCCACGCAAAGCAATCTACGAATTCCTTCAAAAGATCGATCAAATGATACTTGAATTCTAGCTTTAGATCTTACTGATGTACGTTGGTCAGGGGTTGGTCGCCTGGCTCGATGTCGACCTCCTCTAGTTCGTCGGCTGCTATAAAACCACAACCCAATTTCCCTTCATCTGCGAGCTTAGTACTGCAAACTGTGAAAGATAATGGTTGGTCATAGCAGCAAGGGGTCTAATGATGATCATTGGCCAATATTTCATTATTATTAACAACAGAATGTACAAATATTTTTTTGGGTCCGATCAGTCGGATCGGTCTTACAATGTATACTAGTACAAAAGGTTTTAAAAACTGGTCGATCACTTCGAATCGGCCTCAACACCAGTACATGTATCTTCACATTGATGTCAGTTACTAGAACCAGTGTCAGTCCATTTTTGTACCCCTCTACAAAGTCCCAGTCCTGTTGCTCCTTCTAGTGAGGCATTTTGCACCTTTTGCCCCCCCCCCTAGAATGAAGTCTCTACTTCAGTGACATCGCTAGAGTCATCACCTAGCACAACCTCGACTTCATCACCGTCCCATTGGATGAGGTACTGGTGCATGGTTGAAGGGACGCAGCAGTTGGCATGGATCCAGTCTCGGCCAAGCAGGGCCGAGTAAGGTCCTTTAGTGTCCAAAAAAAGAACGATGTGTTGATTATCTTGTGCCTAATTGTCAATTCGATGTTGAAGATGCCCTTCGCTCCCATCGACTCACCTTTGAAATCGTTGAGGATGACATTTGTTTTGATAAGGTCATCGTCAACCCTGTCAAATTTCTTGAACACGGCATATGGCATGAGGTTGACTGCCATGCTAGTGTCGACCATCATTTTTTGACCGGTCTGCCATTGATGTAACCCTTGAGATAGAGCGGCTTCAAGTGACAGTATTTTTTGTCGACCAGCTTCTCAAAGATGATGGCTGCTGGGCCCAAACTGAGTTGAGCTACCGATTCTTGGATCGACGAGGGGTTGCAGGAATCCATCAGGCAAGAAGAATACCAGGTTGACATCGGCCGATCCATCGGCCGCCTCGTCTGCGAGTAGATCATCGCGTCGTCTTCCTCCTGCATCTCTACTTTTTTGGAGGCCTCTTGTTTCATTCTCCAGACCGCTGGACGTGCCTGCCGATGTAAAGGTATAGCTGACGGTCCTATGTTCACCTTCGATATTGGGAGGTTGAGCACTCTGGATAGTCCTCCGTAGTTGGCAGGCGTTCCATACCCTGGCTCCAGCAGTACTAGAAGAAAGGGCAATCCCAATGCTCCTGGAACCTGCGATCTCCATGATGGTTGTGCTCCTCATCATGGTGGTGTTCGACGTGGTGGTGCTCCTCGTTGTGACAGCATTCAAAGCGACGATGCTCCTTCCACTCGCATCTGTAATCCTGACGGTGGCACACATCATGGTTCTAGTAGCATGGGTGTCGGTGATGCCCGCATTTCCAGTCACACTGCTCGTAGTAGTGGTCATCTTCGTGATGCTAGCGCTTCTCCCATTGTTCATGGCGATGAGCATACATGCGGATTAAGATCCTCGAATTTGGGCATGACCTGTGGTTCCTAGCGACCTCCTTTGCTGATACGTGTTCCTTCGGCTTGAACATCAGTGGCCGATCATCCTCCGCATTGGTGTTGGCCTTTGCCCTTCGAGCTGGACGCCACATCCACCATGTTGATGGTCTGTAGGAAGAAGGGTTGGTATTGGTTGGGCGCGTCTCTGGTAACAACTTTGCCCTGTTCTATAGCCTCTTAGATCCACCAAAGAGAATTAGAGGATTCTCTGTGATGACTGAAACAAGCTAACCCCGATAGAAGGACATCACAGTCGACCATGTTAACATTGGGGAATGGCGCCTTGTCCACTTTCATCGGGCTTCTGGAGTAGGTCGACCTTCCTGTTCGATGGCGTTCTGAATTTGCTGTCGTAAGGCCTTGTATTCGGCTGTGCTGTGTGAGTCAATCATGTTGTGCCACTTGCAATACTTGTGGCCCCTTAACTCCTCAGCTGAAGGAATTTGATGTCTGGCCGTCAGCTCTAGATGTTTTTCCTTAAGGAGGAGGTCAAAGATTTGCTCAGTCTTGGACACGTCAAAGTCGTAGCTGGTTGGAGCTTCTAGATGTTTGAGCCACTGACAAGTCAACGGCTAGTTGCCTTGGACCACTGTACAACTACCACCTTGGCCTCATCATTGGCTGATTCTCCCTCCCAAGCTTGAAGGTACGTGATAGGTCTTTGGGGCTTCTCCTAGTATAACTCTAGGTGCAAGCATTCAAAAGCTGATACTTTGGAGAACAGGTGACCAACGGAATCAAAATTAGTCGGCCCATGGTTGCCCTTGGTGGCGTGTAACAAGTCATTGTAAGCTATCTCTGCCAAGTTTCTTTCTGGCAAGTGGAGCAAGTAGCATCTATTCCTGGCCTCTAAGATCAGTTGTATGTAATCGTTGACAACCTCTCCAGGGTGTTGGCGCAAGGAGATGAGATCTGAGAACATGGCATCGTCCGAGCTAGAGAAGAACTTGGCATGGAATTGTTCCTCTAGCTGCTTCTAGGTTGTGATGGATTTGGGCTTCAAAGATGTATACCAGCCGAATGTCGGTTCAGACAATGATAGCGACAAAAGCCGAATTTTCATATGTTCGGTTGATGCTGGGATTCCCAACTAAGCTGTGTATCGGCTAACGTGTTTGACGGTGCTTGTGTTACGGTTTCCACTGAACTTGGAGAACTCTGACACCTTGTACTTGGGTGGAGGAGGAAGGTGGTCAGTAGGCCTCATGGTACAGCTTCGCATATGAGATGATGCCCTTCTTTGGGTTGAGACCATACAAGTCCCTCATGATCTCTTGTAAGTGAGACGATTCGGTGCCGCCGGCTTGGTTGCTATAAACTGGCCCTGAACCGTATCTGATCTGCCAATCACTCAGCTTGTGGTCAGCGGTCTTATCCTTGTCGCCGCTAGTGTGGCCTGCCTGGTAGACATGCTTACTTGGCGATGGTCGGCGATAAGGTTCTCCTTCTCGCAGCATCCGGTATTGGAGTTGACAAAGATAGTCCTGCGGTATGAAGGCTAGAGCCTCCTCATAGCATGTGGGCTTGTCATTCAGATTTTGCGATGCATGCAGGATGAACTCGGATTTGGTGCCCTCAGGGGTGTTGGTCAGAGGTATCTGACTTCTTGAGTGTATTCCCCAGCCAAGATGGATTTAACCACATGTGCTATGATGTTCTCCCTAGAGTTTAGCACAGCTTCAGCCTGGTGCAGCATGGCATGATGGATCATCACGTTCATCTCTTCTAGGAGGGCTTTGCTATGTTCCTCCGATGGTACGGATATGTCTATACCATCACGAGCTGACTCATGATAGTCGGCACACCTGATGCCACCGTTATGAGTCCATACAAAGTGTTTGAGCACTTTAGCTTGCAGCTCTTCTATGACCTTTTCATACTTTTCCCGATGTTCGCTAGTGAAGTCAGCGAACGTTGGTGGGCCTGTCTTGCCTTTGGGGATGAATGTCCCATCTTCCAGCATGGTTCCGTCAGGATTGACTACCTGTGGACTTGGTGTTGGTCCCACTAGGCATGCCAAAAGTGTGTTGCCACAAGAAATCGGCAGGCAGTTATCCTGCAATTGAGCACACGAGGAGCCAAGAGATCATGCTGCTATTGCAGTCGCCTCTCCTAGTGCAGCTCTGATCGGCTCTAAGCAAAGCCAATCAGTGGTAGTGTGGGTGTGCCATCTGTCTCGACCTATAGCCAGGAAGGATGGTGGATGCAGCGGTTAACCTTGATTCTCCTGTAAAAACCAAACAAAAATAGATGTAAATGTTAAGTTCCTGCCAGATCGCTCGGATCAGCATCACAAAGTTGTGGGAGTCCATCGGCAAGTTTGCCAATCTTGAATGAAGAATGATTGAGTATTTGAGAACCGCATCCATAATAAACAATAGATAAAACCTATCTATAACCATGATATAAAGGATCTGCTTACCCAGATCGATTCTTACTCTGCATGAAAGAAAGGC
Organism: Paspalum vaginatum; assembly: GCA_030272315.1. NCBI lineage: Eukaryota > Viridiplantae > Streptophyta > Magnoliopsida > Poales > Poaceae > Paspalum > Paspalum vaginatum. Next base: position 23,544,766 of record CM059013.1, read on the forward strand.
AGTATGAGCTGATCTAAACATGCATCAACATAACCAAAGCTCCCAAAGAAATTCATCTAGATAGAGCAGACACATCTACGACATGTATAGACAGGGTGCTTGATATACATTAATCTATCAGCATGTGCTTAGGAACATATGTCGTCAATCTTGTTACGTAGCTATGGATACATATTTATAGTCTGTAGACTTGGGCGGCAAGCCCCAAAAAACCCTACCTAAACTGGGCTAATTATAATCCGACTCAATTTACCTAATACATGGCCCATCGGACCTTCAAATATTACATCGCTTGCTTCTCCCTTGAGTAGCTCCAATTGGCCCAATTAGCCGATCCGTTCTCCCTTGAGCAGCTCCAATTGGCCCAATTAGCCGATCCGGCCCAATAATAGGACCGGCCAATTCTTGGCGATAACAGTTGCACATAACAAATACTCCATTCATGAAGTCAAATTTGGTGTCTAAAAAAGTCAAAAGATCTAAAAATTGAGACGGAGAGAATAATAAAAATAATGAGACTAAACAAAAACAATGAGCTTGACATCACATAGATCTATCATGAAAATCACTAAAGACATAATTAAATCTATTCAATAATACGTTATAAGTATAACATCACATAGAGAATCATAATATAAATATGAAAAATTTGAGCCATAGTATAAATCGTGGCAATAGTATCTATCTATCATAACTAATTCAGTGTACAATATCAATGAAATTAATTAGTTGTAACAGTGTTCCACTTATCACAACCAAAAAGTACATAGATGCAATTGCACTTACTTATCGCAACACCTTTTCTTATACTATGCCAACAAACATATTTCGTTGCAACAATGACTACTTTTGCCACTAACATATAAATGGTGGGAATATTGCCTACCTATAGCAATGAAATATGCCAATAAAAATATGTGGCTGCGAGATTGGCCACTAATTACATGGAAATATAAATTGTGGCAATATTACCTACCTATAGCAACGAAATATGGCGACAAAAATATGTGGTTGCGAAATTGGACACTAATTGCATCAAAATATAAATGGTGGCAATAGTGCCTACCCATAGCGAGGAAATATGCCAACAAAAATATGTGGTTGCGAGATTGGCCACTTATTGCAGCAAAAATTTATGTGAGGCAATAACTCCTACCTATTGCAACTATACTTGTAGGATATTGCAACCACAAAAAATTTTGTTGCGATATTGCTCACATTTCACGACAAATTCATGATTGGAGGCATACACCTTTGTATTGTAACGAAGTGTTAGATTATCACATCGAAAAGTATTTGGTGGCAATATTGTCCACATATTACCGCCAATTTTACAAATGGAGGCAATAATAGCCTCCTATTGCAACCAATTTGTGTGCAGTTGCAATGTGTTTGGTGGCATTAGGGTCATTTTCTAGTCGTGAGAGTGTTTTCGAGGTTGCAAAAGTTTTTAGGCTTGACCAATTCACCCCCCAGGTCACCTTCTCGGTCCTCACAGGGCAGATTGCCACACTCATTTATGTATCCATGCTCTAGGATGTTAGGATCAGGTTTTTACTAAGTGGTTATAATGTTACTACAGCATTACTGGTTTCCCTCTATGTTAGGAAAATGGGCCCTAAACCTCGTGCTTAGTTTCGTAGTGTGATTTTGGTGGTTGAGGTGACAACATATACCATTTGGGACTAGTGTGTGTGCAAGTACTTTTGTTTAAGTCTCAGGGTGCAAGAGATGGACTTGGGCTACAAACACCTCAAAGGAGGACTTAAAGGGCTCAAGAAAAGACCCTAGACTCCGTCAAGATTGAAGTGTTATGTGTGACATGGCGGTCCGGCACTAGACGGTCCGGTGGTGCCCTACCAGATGGTCCAGTGACTTGATGAAGCCCAAAGTTGAAGATTCAAGACCCGGTGCAATTACACGCACCGGACGGTCTTGTGGTGGTACCATCGGACAGTTCAACGATACCACCGGACATTCTAAGCCGACGATGTGGAGAAGACCGTGTCCTAGTGCTTCAACGCACCGGATGGTCCGGTGTATACATCGGACGTTCTGGACCGAGACCCTGCTAACTCAAGACCGTAGGTGTTAACACGCACCAGATGGTTTGGTGGTGTACCATCGGACGGTCCGGTGCTCACAACGGTCGACTTGAAGTTCCAACCATCGACTCCTATGACTAGTTGGGTTGTACGCACGGGGACGGACCAGTGCATGCACACCGGACAGTCCGGTGGTGTAGTCTGTGTAGAGCAACTCACACCCAATGGCTAGTTTTGAGGCTTGGGCTATTTATACCCCCTTAGCTGGCCTCCATTTGATGGTTGGTGACTCATGAGTTCATTCTAGTGTTGAGGCACATTCTTTATCAATCCAAAGAGCCAATATACACATTTTCTAGAGCCCAACCATTACAAGAGCTAATAGACACATCCCGGCATAGTTAAGCTTGCAAAACATATTTGCTTAGGCCTTATTGTCTTACATATGCCTGTGTGCACGTCATGGTTGTAAGTGCATGGCTTGAAAGTCTTGCGAGACCCTTTGAAGTGTTGAGTGGCCGCCACCTTACCTTGTGAGAGGGAGGGAGTCCCTCGGCGTTTTGGCCACAAGCTCACTGTGTGGATACGGCAGAGAGCATTCGTGAGAAGGCCCAATGAAGACCTAACGACCTTACCATCCCCTACCCTTGCCTGGGTGAGGCCATAGTCCTTGTGAGGACTACGCGAGAGTAAGTGCACGAGTGGGTGTGTACCGAGGATACCCGGTGTTAACCGACCGAGTTGCTTGACCTTTGCAAAGGTCACTTTGCCATCCTCCACCCTTGCGAGGGCCAGGCCGTATTCCTTTGAGGACTACACGAGAGCAAAGCCTTACGGGGGTCACCAAACGAGGAGTAGGGGGTGAAAACTTGCGCATCTCCCTAAACCTCAGGAAAAAAATCTCCGTGTCTCCATCTTGTGTCGTCATTGCCATCTTCTACGGGAGTTTGCATATCTCTACCTATCCTTTTAGCTTCCGCATTTACTTTCTTGCAAGTGTGTGCCTACATTCTTATACTAGATTGATAGGTTAGTTTCTAGGTGGAACTAGGTTGCAAGACTTGGCCATGGCTAGAGTTAGCAACACTTAGCAAAACCTTAGTGCACATAGCTAGTTTTATCTTGCATAGGTCTTTCTAAGTAGTTGTAGTTTTTAGAAAGTCTTAGTTTTAGAAATCCTAATTCACTCCCCTCTTAGGCGTTGGTCCAACCTTCAATGGGTATCAGAGCCGGGCTGCTCAATCAAGTCCATTTTATTGTCATTAGAGCTCACAACTCATATTTGTACTTTTGGCTTCACCGCCGGATGGAGTACTTGAGACGTCTTAGAGTGGGAGGATGAGTGCCAGTAGTGCTCCTTGCTTTGACGGCACAAACTATCCCTATTGGTATGTTAGAGTGGCTAGTTATCTTGAGGCTGTTGGGTTGGATGTTTGGAGGAGTAATGAAGGAAGGAATGAAACCCCTCTCTCGGCCGACAAATTCGACTAAAGCCGATGATAAAGAAATACGATTCAATGCCATTGCTCGCAATGCTTTGTTCGGGTCTTTTTGCATTGATGTATTTAATAGAGTATATAGCCTCTTGAGCGCTCATGAGATTTGGTAAATGCTTCAAGCACTCCATGACGGCACGAGTGACATCAAGGAGCAAAAGTTTGGCTTGGTTAGAAGTTCTTGAAATTCTTTTACTATGCTTCCTAATGATTTGGCTAATGTCGTGTACTCACACCTAAATGTTTGCCTTGGTTAGAAGTGCTTTAAATTCTTTTACTATGCTTCCTAATGAATTGGCTAATGACATGTACTCACGCCTAAATGTTATTGTCAATGAGTTCAATTCAATAGGTGAAACCAAGCTAAGTGATGCCGATATCTCAAGGAAGATCATCGAAGTGCTTCCACAAGAAAAATATGCAAGCATCATCACATATCTTCTCAACCAAGACATGAGCAACATGACGCCCACCAAGGTTCTTGGCAACGTCGTAGCTTTTGAGCACTATCACAAGATTGGCCAAGACACCTCTTGATCCAAGTCACTTGCTCTCACCATTCATGGTGAAAAGAAAAAGATGAAGAAGAGCAAGAGCAAGAAAGAGACAAACTCAAGCTCAAGTGATCAAGAAGAAGAAGATAATGATAAAGATGATCAAGCCCAACGCACTTCCTCCTCTGATGATGAAGAAATTGCAATATTGATCAAGAGGATGGACAAGGCATTTAAGAAGCGTAACTCCAAGGGCATCCCAAATCCCAATCACCACTGAGGATATTGAGTACAACTGCCAAAGGAAAGAAAGAAAAGGTGGTTGTTTTGGATGTGGTGAGAAGGGTCACTTCATGGACTCATGTCCACAAATTGCCAAGGAGGACAAGAAGAAGAAGCACAAGCTGAAGAAGAAGGAAAAACAAAGAAGAGAGAGGCACAAGGTGCTCACAAGCATTGGTGAGTGGGTTCATGTTTCAAGTGATGAAGATCATCGCAAGAAGCACTCCAACAAACCTACCTCGTGCAAATCAGCCTCTAGATTGCACAAGTGTCTCATGGCCAAAGGTAAAATGAAAGAGATATAAGTGATGATAATGCCCTCTCCAATGATGAGCTTATTCTCTAGTCTATGAGAAACAAGTAGGCTTAGATAAATTATGTGTGAAAACAAAAGTCTTAAAGCTCAATTAGCTAGAATTGGTGCTCAAGTTTGATATGGTTGTCAACCATAATGATGAGCTAACAAAGAAAATTGAGGCTCTTGAACTAAAAGCTACTTCCAGTGATGCAACCACATTCTCTTTTGAAAAAATCTAAAAAGGATGCTTCCACAACTTGTGATTTAATTGATAAACCTCACTCCCCCCTTGCAAGCCTTTTGTTGAGAGTTGGTATGTAGAAACTTGCAAAGAGGAGCTTGAAATGGAAAATGGGGTGCTTAAGCAAGAGGTGCATCGGCTCATGAAGGATTTGGTGAGGTTGCAAAGTCAAAGTGAGCAAGCCCAACCTCCTCAAGATAATCACCCCAGGGTGGTGAAGAACCTTGAGAAGAATTAAACCATGGTGTGCTTCCTTTGCAATAAAGAATGCCAGAAGTCCTACATGTGTAAAGTAAAGAGCGAAGGGGAGGCCAAGAAAAGAGAGGGAAAACAAAAGAAGAGTGTCACTCCAAAGGCGACCTAGAGCCACAAGGGCTATAGAATACTTGTAGACTTGGCTAAATTGGATATAAGGTTTTAATTTACATAGCCAAGTGAAGAAATTCATCTCATACCCCCAAGTCCTCCATGTGTGTCGTAACTAGGTTCATTTTCGATTGGTATTTCCTTTAGCATCTAGTTGCCCTATTTTGCCTAGGCTTTGCATGAGCATATTTAAATTCAAGTAATGCATGCCTCGGTTATCTTATGGTAGGTTGCTTGTGTCTCACTCTAACCCATGAGCAACCTACATGGTTTCTTAGTTAGTTAGTTTAGATCCAAATCATAGGGTGAGCTACTCAATTGGACTTGAATGTCTAGTGGATGTATCTCACAATCAATTCAAAGCTTGTATGCACACTTTTAGGGGATCCTATCCTATGGTTTGTCTTACTTTGAGACTAACAATTCTTTCAAGTTTATCATGTGTGTAGTCTCACCTATGTCCCCAGAAGTACGCATGAAGTTAAGGAAAATGGGCTTCAATTGGTAACACTTTCCTTGGTGTACATTTCAATCATTTATAGCCACCTCCGTGCATAATATAGTTTAAGCTCCCTTGAGTATTAATTGGCTAGTTGTGCATATGATTTGGCTACCATCATATGTATGCACACTTTTAGGGGGAGTTTAGCCTATGTTACACGAATCTCATGTATTGTGATCCATTCGACCTCCATATCTTAAGGATCATAGCATGTGAGACTCTCCCTTGTGCTTTTAATTCTTTCCTTTTCGGTGTTTGATTCCAAAGGGAGAGAAATTGTGGACCCAAGCAAACTAGCAAGAAGTTGAACATGAACCAGGAAGGAAGATCAAAGAGGACCAGAAAGGGGGTATTGCATGATTAAGAACAATGGGGAGAAATGAATATCAAGATCAAAGCAATGGTCCAAGATAAAGAGGGAAGTGTCATTGGAGTAAGGAGGAGCCTTATGTCCATTGACCACAAGAAGGGGACAAGATCATGGCAAGAGCAAGACATGAGCAAATTCTTCCAATCTTTTTGGAATGAAACTTCAAATGCTTCAATCGGTATCATTGTATATCTCAATTAGCATCCTTTGATCTTGCTTTTGCATTCTTTCAATTGATAATGTTATTGCTTTCTTGGTCGTGTTGTCGTCAATCACCAAAAAGGGGGGAGATTGTTAGGAAAATGGGCCCTAAGCCTCGTGCTTAGTTCCCTAGTATGATTTTGGTGGTTGAGGTGACAACATGTACCATTTTGGAACTAATGTGTGTGCAAGTATTTTTGTTTAAGTCTCAGGGTGCAAGAGATGGACTTGGGGTACAAACACTTCAAAGGAGGACATAAAAGGCTAAAGAAAAGACACAAGACTCTATCAAGATGCAAGCGTGATGTGCGACACGGCAGTCCCACATCGGATAGTCTGGTGGTGCCCCATCGGACGGTTCGGTGAGTTGAAGAAGGCCGAAGTTGAAGATTCAAGACCCGGTGCAATTTCACGCACCGGATAGTCCGGTGATACCACAGGACATTCTAGGCCGACGATGAGGTGAAGACCGTGTCTCAGTGCTTCAACACACTGGACCGAGACCATGCAAACTCAAGACCGTGACGGTCCAATGCTCACAACAGTCGACTTGAAGTTCCAACGGTCAACTCCAACGGCTAGTTGTGTTGTACGCACCAGACGGTCCAGAGCATGTACACCGGATGGTCTGGTGGTGCACTCTGCACAGAGCAACTCACACCCAATAGCTAGTTTTGAGGCTTGGGCTATTTATACCTCTTGGCCGGCCTCCATTCGATGGTTGGTGACTATTTTGAGCCTTAGTTTTAGAAATTCTAATTCAACCCTCTCTTAGGCGTCGGTCCAACCTTCACTCTACCTTTTTGAAGTGCACGTGAATAAAACAAGGCCAATGAGAAGATGGGCAAGAAAGAAAAATTATTAAAAAATGAGACAGAACTATACCTCGTGATAGTCCTGCAATGTGCATTAGGAGCAAGGGATAGGGATGGCCAACACCGAAGAGCCCAATAATGAGCACTATGAGCAAAAGAAAGCTTCAAGGCCTGTTTGGAATGGGTTATTTCACGCAATGTGTTGTTTGGAATGGAGGAACGAGACTCATCGATTCCACAGGAAAGGATTGTCTTGCTCACAAAACACAGGAAGAAAAACATCCGCTGCAACCTCATGTTTTCGAAGCATGAGACAATCCTCGCTCACTTGGTCGTGTAGAAAGAAAGAGAGCGCAGATTGCGGAGGGCGCCGCCGCCGTAACGCCGCACAAACCTCTTCTTTGGCTCCGGCTCCAGGTAGCTGCAGCTTGCTAACATCCATCCAGTTCACTGATTTGGCTCATGGAGAGAGAAGAAAGAGCGCAGACTGCAGAGAGAAAGACGATAAAGAAAGGGCAAAAGACATCATCATCGTGCGAAGTGCGATTTTGCAGGGTTTGTGGAGGGAGACGAGAGAGAGAGGAAGGAGATGGGAAAGGGGATAGGAACGGAGAAGGCTGAGATTGACCACTGGTTGAGTTACTTTTAGGTCAATCAAAATATAAAATTCGATTTGTCTTTTTTTTTAAATCTCAAAGCTGTATGGTTGCTAATTAATCTACCGCTATTTACTACTCCTAGTTTGTTTTCAGTCATGTCAGAAATCCTCATACCTAGCAACTACATAAGTTTATTTGGTAAATAAAATGTGATTGTAAATAACAAAATAAGTATTTGTTCTAAATCACACCTCATTTTCTTGAAATCCTGTGTTAGAAGTTCCTACGTTCCAAATACCTCCGCTACGTGTTTCCTGTGGTTTTCCATTCCTCTGTTTTCCAATAACACGTCTACCTGTTCCTAGACCTGATCAAACGTCGGGTCGAGTTCGGGTCGGATTGAGATCGGGCCACGGGTCGTGTACGATGGCCCGTACCCGACCCGCGTCCTAATATCGGGTCGGGTCGGGTTGGCCCGTGCACGTTCCCCGGAGGCGTCAGTCGGGTTTTTTCCGGGTTGGGTCGGGTTTTTTTTGCCTTGGGTCGGGTTTTTTCGAGTTTGGTCAGATTTTGGGTAAAAAATCATGGCCCGTGCCCGGCCCGTCGATTGTTGCGGGCCAAAAAATACGGCACACGGCCACCCGTCGTGTTGCTCGGATCAGATCGGGTCAGGTTTTTTTCGGACGGGTTGGGTCGGGTTGCTCGGGTCAGGTGACCCATACCTCTTCCCTTTGTTTTGCTTTCTTTTGTTCCAAACAGAAGCCTCAGATCAGATGTGTTATTTGTCTAAAATCATAACTATATGGACTTGTCATGTGATTTTGGCATGGAATTCTTCTATTAGAATTCTGATCTCTCGGTAATATCAAGAGATGTTCCGCTTCCGTAATGGATGTTATGTAGCAAGTCAATGTTCTAGCATGCTATTCTATTTGTACGTAAGACTACCCTAAGTCAGGTCATGTGAACATATGTCACGTGACTCATTGTGTTTTATGAATATCTGTTAGCATTAAAATCTGGAAAATTCATGAATTGTGCTACTCAAATTAAAGCATGCTAAGCACGAGCCTTGGTGTCCATTTTTCTTAGAAAAAATCTGCTATGTTTCACTGGCTTGAAGGGAATTCTCTCATCTGATTTGGGTATTTGTTTACGAGATTCTCAAAATAGTATTTGGTTTGAGAAAATGGGATTCCCGTCCCTAGATTTTTTTTTTTACTAAATGGCTTCTGCAGTTGACTGTGATAATAACGTAGTTGGTTAAAGTAACGTGTTTGCATTTTGTTTGGTCGCATGGGTATGTTTGATGTATCAAGCATGGGCCCATGAGTCAGCCTCCATTACCCTTCATTTCATGTTTTACTCAGTGTTTTTCTCTCCATGCCTGCTAGTCACACTCACACCTCTTTTCCCCTTAGGCTCTGAGTGGAGTACCTAAAAGACTAGCTATAGTACAAAACGACGTTGTAGCACTACTGTACACAGAAATAAAGTAGTTAGAATAGTGATATGCAAGAGTGAATGAACACTCTGCTATAGATGGTCTTAAGCTATTCCCAACCATAGAGTAAAATGGTTATGTATAATACTGTTTGACACTGCAACGCTGATAGAGATGAATAATTGAAATGGTGAAGGAATAGTATTATAGAAGACTTTTACTCTTGGGTTGAGCTTGGTCTTACACCCAACACGGTGGTACCTCCCTAACCCCACCCCTTACTCCAACTACAAAATTTGTCGTTTCAAACCAAACTATTGTAGCAGCTGCGAGCAAAACTAGATTGTCAGGAGCATCATTCATTTCTAATCCAAGGGAGTACTACTTTCTTACAGGCCCGCAACCACCGTTCTTTATTTTTAAACTAAGAAGTGACAAATAAAAAAACGAATTGAGCACTTCCTTAGTGCCCGCAACCACCATTTTTTCCTCTCTTACCAGTATTTTTTTTTTTTGTGATGAACCAAATACTCCCTCCGTCACAAAAGGGGTTACGAGGGGTTATGAGGTTCGACCCTCTTTCTCTTAGTGGTGATGAATCCGGATATACATACAAATCACAAACATAATGCATTGATCTATATGAAAGACAGAAGGGAACAGATAGAGTGCTATCTCAGAACAGTGCCCATGGCCTCATGTGCGGTTGTAAATTCAACAACTAAAATTTTGCTGATGAATTAGGAAGAACAATAGCAAAGCCCAAAACATTGCAAATCATTTGCAGCCAAAACCTACAGATGAATTACCCCCCTCACCTTAGGGATTTCCAATAGATTCATTTTTAATAGGTGTGATTTGTATATCCATCCAAACATGGATGAACAGAAAGATAGCTAAAAGGATATAGGACGACGGAAGTAGAACCAAAATAGACTCCAACTGACAAACTGTCATTATATAACTAACCAACACGTCAAGTGACAGCCTTTCAACTTCCACCAGAACGATATGCAAAAGAGAGGGATCAGAAATATTTCGTATCATATAGGTCACTAAAGAAGGCAGCACTCTTTACATTTTCTGTACAATCAGTGCTGTCATGCATCGGATGAAAAGGGGAGTGCCAAAAGACATATCAGCAGCCTCTGATGATAACCGGTCCTTGTGGCATGGAACTAGCGTCAAGACAATGATTTTGCACACCAAAGGCCACCCTGAATGCTTGCGGAACAACATAGACCATGTTACACCCAGTACGTCAGGTCAAAAAGCTGCATAGTTTTGTCAACTTAAAGCTCCAGGTTACCGCAATCAGTTCTGAGGCCACCTGCCACCAGAAGAGCCAGATTGTCCAAATGGGTACTGTTGAGACACGAAGCTCTTCGGTCTTGTATTTGTTCCGTCAAGGGACAGAGAATATTTGTCAATTACTGAACTCTGTGGTCCATTCGGACCCATGAGCCCGTATGCATACTTGTCCATTACCAAGCCTCGTTGTGAACTTGCGCTTGAGAGCCCAAAAGCAGGAGTCCTTGAAGCAGGCTGACTAAAACGGTCACCTGAAGATCCAAGGGAATGTCTTGCCAACAGGTAATTATCAGCACTTGTTCCATCATGCATTCTTAGATGTGTTTGTGACTCACTTGCTGGGGCCCTACTACCTTGTAGGTAGCTATCACCAACTTGTCCATATCCTTGCATAGGCACATCAGAATTATTGCTCAGATGCTGTGAGCTGTAGAAGCTGCCATCATCGCCTCTAGACTGCAAGGTATACGGATCACATGCAGGAGCAATATACTGCTTCGTCACTTCTTCAATGCTGGAGCCCTGCATCCTTGAGCTATCATTGACGTCAGCATAAAACATAGGATCATTTTGCTTCCTGTGTGCATCAAAGTATTCTTCTTTGCTTGCCAAGTAGCTGCCCTGAGTTACCCTAGAGAGAGAGTCATAAGGTTCTTTCGCAAGGACAGCTCATGTAACTATCCTGGTGAGCTATCCTATCAAAGTGGTGTTCAGTTGGTTTAGCGAGGGGATAGCTCCTGGATTTTCTTTGAGCGTTGCTGCTGTCAGGGGATGAGATACTCGTGTCTGAGCCATCCCCTCCGTCCCTGAACTTGATGTTAGGCATCCCTGCTGCTCTTTGCTCATAGTTGTGTTGAGCACTCTTGGATTCCTCCCCACAAACATTTCTTCTATTTTCGTGGCAGACACCTCTTTGTTCATCATGAATACTCTTTTTCCTAGAAACAATAGCTTTTGTTTCCTCATATGCTACTTCCACTTGCTTTTCAGGAGGGAAGCTCTCTTCATGATCAGGTGTCCACTTCCAGCTCCTGTTATCAGGTCTCCTGTTGTTATATCTATCATTCTCACTCTGTTTTCCTGATTGAGAGATGACTTTCCTGCCAGCTTCAGTTTGTTTGTTCACTGGGAGGTTATCTGATATACTAGCCTCTTTCACATGGACTGCAATCTTTGCTAGAGTTCCCTTCTCTTCTTCAGATCTAGCAGGCTTCTTATCAGGACATTCATCAAGTATATTGGCCTCTCTGTTGTTGCATCTAGTCTTGTCTCTAGGCTTTCTCTTTTTCCCTGATTTGGAGTTCCATTTGTTGGTATGCTCAGCTAGTTTCCTCATAGGAAGATCATGAAATAGATCGCCCTCGTTGATACAGGATGATGTCTTCACACGGTCATCTGGTAAAATAGTCTCTTCAACATGGCAGGCTATCTTCCCTCTACAGGAGTGACTATGCTCTTCAGCCAGTTGTTTGTGCTTCTTTGTCCAATCAGGACGACTCCACAGATAGAGGGGTGGTGCAGATGCATTCCACCCTTCCACTGTTTTATCATTAAGATCTACAGAACCAGGCAAATAAAAGGCCTGCCAGTTACAACAATGATGTTAGGCTAAACAACTAGAGAATGAAAAGAGTAACAAAGTTCAATAAAATGTCTTTGAAGTTGTTACCTTCCCAGCAAGACACTCATTGTCCTCCCAGATCAAATCATAAGGTGTCCTCTTTTGATCCAACCTGGATACCAGAGGGTGAAAGCACACAGAGGGTAGACAGATTCCCCAAAAGGAAATGTCAGGATGTACCTAGAAAATATTCAGACAACAGGAATATGCTGCATACCTTTTAGTTTCTTTAGGGACAATTAGCACAATGAGTTTAGGCTTGAATGTCAATGCTTTGTCAATAAATTTGTTGGCAAGGCTTGCTTTGACTCCAAAAGGAGGATTAAGCCCCATAATCTAACCAAGAAACAAAAAATGTTATAATTATTCAAGATACACTAAATTAATAAATTGTGTCCAATAATAATATAAAACAATAGAACATACTAGCTGAGATCCACGGGGCAGCTCATCCGGTCGCACAGTCATCCAATCCCTCTTCTCAAAGCAGAAGCGATTCTGCAATACAGAAAGCAGAAACATGAAACATGTTACATGTAGTTGGAAACTTTTAAGATAAACCAATCGCGATCAACATAAGCATGACCAACAAGACAACAATTAAACCATAAACTTGACATATACGAATAGCATGATCATAAACTAAACTGGAACCGTTAACAAGGAACTGGAAGTCAGTATAGGAACTTTCATGTCGTGTAATATATAATAGTCATCACGTGATATAATTCAGCATATCAACTTTTTATTGTTCTATTTTTTTTTCTTGGAGACACTGGAGTGGGTATCATCTTATTGAGAATGAAAAGTACAAATGAGAACCTCACCACAATACACCCAAAATGCACCCCCTGAACACATATCAACCACACCCCGTGAGATGATAAGTGAAACTAAAACATATTCACTACACACAACGGTTTCAAAAGACCAGTTAATACTATTTGATGTAAGTAGTGAAGTTCGATTATGTTATGTAATAAAAATTAAACGAAGGACACGATTGCCTTCAGCTTCACCTGTGGTTGGATAAGATCATAATTCTTGAAATTGCACTTCTTCTGAACTTTGTCGAGTTTTTCTTTCATAAGCCAGCTGAAATCATTTGCGCCACAGCAAAAATCCACTATCTGCAAAAGAAAACAACCAATGGAGTTTAAGATTTTCATCTAAACTTACACGGTAAACAATATTAGAACCGATTCTACTGGTATTAATAAAGAAAAAGCAAAAATTATTATTTACGATGAAAATATGGAACACAAAGCAACTCTAGGCAATAGCTTCATGAAGAACCTTCAGTTCCACTGGTTCTACTGCTAAAATCAGTTTTTATTTTTGTAGCAACTATAAGCATAAGAACCACAGTTGTAGCTCGTAAGCAGTTGAACTCTATGATGATCACAAATGTATATAATCCATATTAGCATGCACTAGGACCTCATTTCAATTAATAAAATTCATAGGCACATGACACATAAAATAATGGGCCAAGTGCATACATGCATACCAGTAGTGGTTTTTCTGTTACGTCTAGTTTTTTTTTCTCTTGAGGACTTTGAAACTGCTAAAAATTAAGTACATGAAAGGAGGGGGCAAGAACAACTGATGGCACACAATACTAAGGAAAAAACATACCATGTCACCAGGTTCCACATACCAGTGAAGTTTATCAACAATCTGTAAAAAGAAGCAAGAATGTTAATGATGAATAAAGATACAACAACAACAACCACCAAGCCTTTCAGTCCCAAGCAAGTTGGGGTAGCTAAAGTTGAAACCCAGCAAGAGTCACCGGTAGGATAAAACAAGTGGGAAACTAAAGGGTAGAGCCTAAATCAAGATTCCAGCACATAGGTAGCCTCATATGATGCACACTATATGAGGAGTCAAGGGTGACTCCGTACTTGGTGTGCTGAGTGATAGTCAACACAGGAGGCGTCTTGGGTGGACTAACCAAGCTTCATACTAGGAGACGCGTCATTTCGTGACTCGTGGTGTGTTGGTATACAGATGGCACGGTTGTCGACAGGAGGACTTGGATCTAGGGTCACGGTGGAGGGACATGTCGAAATGAGGCGGTTTGATGGTTTGGGCCTCAAAACCATCGAGGTGGATAGTTTGGTAGTTTAGGCCTCTAAACTACCCAGGTTTTCCTCCTCACAAGACACATCTACTCAACTTATAACACCACCTAGATGGGTTGAAGATTAGGTCTAAAGATTCACGCTCAGGCTGACTGGGCATTTTCTCTTGTCACCAGATAGCCCGGTGAGTAGGGTTTTGGCCAGGACCTTTGTGACACTCTCACTCTCGTCCGTTGTGTTTTTGAGGCAGCTGGCTTCAGTGACTTTTTCCTGTGTGTACACCGGACCGTCCAGGCTCACTTTGAGCTGTTGTTTTTGCTCATGTCTCGTCCGTTCTCTGCATGTTCAAGGTAGTGCTTCCGTGTACCTTTTCCTATCAGTGTCCTAGGTTTAGTAGGTACCCTATTTTTCTAAGAGACTCATTGAACCACCCCCCCCCCTAGTCACATTTCTAGGTCCTGCACTATGGTTTACGTAGGTACCTAAGAAATGTCCCTCCCTCCCTCTCTCTCTCTCTCTCCTAGCATTCACCATTTGCACCACTGTAGGTCGCCCTTCCTCCTAGCGGCCGCACCTTCCATGTTAGTGAAGAAATTTGTGGGCGCTCGGCTTCAGCCCCCTGCCCCCTGCGCCAAAAAAAACAGCCACCTGCAATTCATCATGGTGCCCATTTTCGATGAAGCTGTGAAGGACTGTTTTGCGCAAGGTGTTCACCCAATTCTGGTCAAGTGGGCACATAACCCGACCCCGAACCGGATAGCCCGGAACCTGATAAACCCGAAGCTATATCGGGTAGCGAGTTTGGAAACCCGAAATTATTACGGGCAATTCGGGTTTAGATGACCGGTACCCGAATTTGTTCTGCCCAGGCGTAGCAGGCCACCAAATACAGCCCAACATTTATGCGCAGCCCATCTTGATGTCTAGATGTCACAACATTTTATTCTCAAGTGCCTCTTCTCATCCTTCCCCTCCCGTCTACAAGCAACATGCCGCATTTCTTCCTCGAATTGGCACATATTGCCGGCGCCGAGCAGCTGCAGGGTAGCGTTGCGTCGCCGCCACAAGTCCCAAGCGTCCACCAGGTCCTGGATCTGTCCATTCCCTGCATGGCTGCATCCCACTCGATGGTGACAGGTCATTGATCAGAGCACGGAGTGTTCCTGTCTTCCTGTGAAGCCGTCTGTCCATGGCTTGGTTTGTCATTCTTTCATTTGTTGTCATGGTGTGAATTGATTTTTATTTTATTACCTTGCGGCTTGGTTGCTTGTAATTCTTATTCTTGCTGTCACCGTGTCAATCGGAGATCTGGAGTGTTGTTTGTTTGGAATTATTGTTCTTTCTGTCCTTGAGTCATGCAGTTCAGGCAAAAACAATTATGTGATTGATATGTTCGTGATTTGATATGTTCGTGATTTCTTGCCGTAGTTCCTCGAAGCTGGAAGCTGCCTGCTGTCTCGGGTAATCCGGGATTACCCGATACCCGAACCCGAATTTTTGGGTACCCGATTCATCAGGTTCTGTTTTTCTCAGGTGAATTTTGTGTGGCTGCTTCTAAAACCTGAATTACCCAACCAAATTTTTCGGGTAACCTGAATGCCCACCCCTAGCCACCATCCAGTGCAACCTGGGAAGATGTGTTGTCCTTCATCAAGTGCTACCCACAGTTCCAGCTTGCGGATGTAGAAGAGCTGCTTGTCAAGAGGGGGCAGAGATGTTGTGTGGGGAAAACACCACTCCCATGGAGCGCCAAAGAGCAGCAGGTCGGCACCAACAGAGGGATAAGCACTAGGTTAGTTTGTTAGCGAAGTCCTTAGCTTTAGCTGATGGTTAGCTGGGACTGGTTGTAATTGGCGTATTATAAGTTGAGTAAATGTTAGGAAACCTTAAGCAATGAAATAATCTTCCTCCTCTACCTCCCTGTCTTTTTATTTTCTATCCCAACATACTACCTCACACTATTTCATTTGACGTCCACCAGTTCAAAAATGAACTGCCCAACGTCAAATAAAAGAAATCAGAGGTAGTAAATCAGTGGCAGACAGCTGATAATCACCATCTGGCATCTGCGCAGTTAGGGTCTGGCACTGCTGACGCTACCCTTGCCTAGGCGACATCGTAATAGGAGCAATTTTTTTCCTGTCCTCCATGAACTCCGCATTATTCTGTGGTTGAGACTTTAGTGGTCTTTTTATCTGTTGCATTGAGAAGTTTCAAAAACATGCTTAACCTAGATATGTCCATAACTTAGCCATCCCATCTTTCAATCAAGAGGTTGTGAATGGGAAGTGTACTTCCAATCTTCAATTGACTCCACATTTTTCTGTGGTTGAAGTTGAACTTCCTTTAATTTTATTTTTTTAATGGATTGCAGCCTTGAGAAAATTTAAAAACTGGCATAAGTTACCTATTGTCCATAGCTTAGCTATCGCCATTTCTGAATGAAGAGAAATAACAGATGATAGTTCTTAGAGATTATGAATGGGAACTCACTCAAAAACAATGTAGCCTTGTGCCCTTGTCTCTCCCTATACTTTTCTCTCATTTCATATTTTTTAAATCTGCAAACTCCTTACTTGCATATTGACTATGGAACAGTGGAAAATGTGTATAAACGAACAAATATATCATGTTCATATTCTTATTCTAAAATATCATTTTCTATTTTCAATTGGTAAAGAACATCCACAATTTATTCCTGCCTTTTCAAGCTATAGCAGTCAGCAGAAGTGTGTTATGGCTTTGCGTCTTTCGTGATTCATGTTTGCAGATTATGTTTTCCAGGAGGTAGCACTTATCAAGAAAGCTCACCTGATTCAGATTCAAGAGACACAAAGCCAACCCATGTTGGTAAATACATTAAGGTGTGTGTTTAGAGGAATGAACAAAATCAATAACTGTAACATATATTTATTTTCAAAGATATTTGTTTTGAAATGTCCAGCAAATCAAAAGCATGTCATATGAGGTGTGCCTGGTCGGCCAGTCAGTCCTATAAACTTAAATATTTCATGAGATGTAGACAATGTACAGTATAAGAAGTATATAATCAGCTTTTTCATCCCTCCCCCACGCACGTGTGAACTGTGCATGCTATAATCAACATAAGAGTAATATTTCAATATACCTCAACAAGTTTCTCCACCTTCGTAAAATGTCGACCAAAAGAACTGTAGCGTGTGCCATGAATAAAAGGTGATATATATACTCTGAGTTTACTCTGGTAGGAGGGAAAAAATATAAGTTAGTAAATTGGTTGGTTATCAACTAAAATAAGAGTGTCAATGCTTATATTACTGAAAAGAACTTCAACAGATACACTACGATGCAGAGAAACTGTGATGGCAACACATCACGAGACCATTTATTACAACCAGTACTCGTAATCCATTCAACCATTTACCCAATTAGAAACCATATATCCATAAGCTTATTTTCATAAAAATAGGAAGGAAAACTTGCAACTTTCAATCTACATAAAATGCACTAATATTGGGGGAGGGTTGTGATAAGTTTGGTGAGACAAAACCCAGATCACTGATGGAGATGAAACCGAAGAGAGATTTGTTGATGATGACAGTAGTCATGAAATAACAAAACAAGTACCAATTGGGACATACATGAAGTATATAACACGCTTCATATCCACAATTTATGGTTAATCAGCTTCAAGTAGACAGAAAGCGTACACAAGAATTTCAAAGCAAGAATGGCAGTACTGCAATAAATATCATCAAAAACAGTAGTGCCAAAAATTTAATAAATACCCATTCGGTATTTATTTACTTACATGCCATTTTGCAAGCTGTCTCAAAACATCAGGTTCACATACTGCTCTAGCATCATTGGCATTGCCTCCATTTTCCAGCTTTTTTAAAGCTGCTCCTACTGCCTGAAAAGGCATCCTTGAAATTGTTGTATATGATGCTCAAAATGTAATGACAAGCATAAACTCTGATCTGTATATGATGGAAATATGGAAGCACCTGAATAGAACGCTCAATCTTGCCCTGCGGTATCCTCTCAGCCTGTCTACCAGAGTATACATGAGTTGATGGCACACTGCACTTTCTTGTAACATCTTTCAGTGTCAATGAGGAGCCTTCATTCCGCACTATGGAAATCACTCTGCAAGAAAGATCTCATAAAAGTGTGCAGATTTCAAACACTGTTTCATCATCATATAGAATGCACATACATGGCATTAAGATGAAAAAACATTTCAAAATTGTACAATAAAATTAAGATAGGCGAGGAATCTGTGACAATAGAAAGAAACAAATCTTTCAGGCCTTCGGTCCAACAGAGGCATGCAGTAAGCTCATGCAAGCTAGTAAATTTTGCACGAATACACAAATACCTGAGAACTGAACTCATTCCCCCAAGCACTTATGCCCAAGTGACTCACCTCTTTTCAATTTCACTGTCCACTGTAGGAAATGAACTCTGGGGAATCTTCCTTGTGGCAAAGGAGGGCAAAGGTGCCAGCTCTTGTTCTTGTGGCAAAGGACTGCTTAAAGGATCATTGGGCACATCTGGTAATTGTATTTTCTCTTTCACAAACTTGGCTTTTTTCTTTTCAGGTCTGTATACAAGGTTCTCGGTGGAATTCTTTTCAGACACTTCTCTGGTGGTTTGTTTGTTTTGTTCGCCTTCTTGCACATAAACCCTGGTTTTCATCTTCATATTATCTTTCAAAGGTTGATCACAAACAGACTCACTGTAAGTCCTCTTTTTCTTCTTAGCCAGTAACTTATCTCCCTTCTTTAAATATTGAGGTGTTTTTTCAATCTTTGGAAACTTTATATGATCTCTGACAGGCGTTTCAATGTCACTGTCAATCTCATGATCTCTGTGAAAGTTTATGAGATGTCACTGGTCTGACCAACATATACAAGGAATTTAACAAGTGACAAGGTTACATACAGGCAGTATATCAAAATTCTTTTTGATAATTCCCAAGCCCGGGTGATGATGTCCTCCTCTTCTTCAAAGGAAATTTCTCTGTGAAACAATCCCAATTCCAAATATTAGAGGAATAAGAGACCATATGCCTAACATAACTAGAAAGCAAGATAGAGAGCTCGTTCTGTACAGCACCTTGGCAAACATTTCCTGTGATAAGACTTCGGACAGCGTCTGCAAACAGCAAATTGCAGAGGCTCTTTTGTTCTATCCTCCAAACCTTTGCAGTGAAAACACCAGTGAATGGGGCATGTAAATGAAAACCCTTCTGTTATCTTCTTCTCCAACTCTGAGGCTTCATTTTTATTGTTAGGGTGAAGCTTGTGGGCAACACATTTGGGATGGTAAAAGTGCCCACAGGTGGCGTTGTTACATAAAAATACCTAAAGAACAATGCAAGTATTAGCAAATCACAAAAGCAGAACTCGCATTGAAATTGCACGGTAATAAATTTCTGAGCTTGCACTTCATAACTACTAGAACAATGGCAGCTTGCTTGGCAAGTAATTGGGAAGAGGAAGAGGAATTAGTGGTGGGAGTTCATAGAGGGAATTACGATGGGAAATCAACTCAAACCTTTGTTTGGTTTGTGCAGGGAATTAAGAGGGGGAATTTAGCTGGGAGTTATTTTTAAGTTACGATGAACGGTTGAGATGTATTAACCTTGTACACAACCACAATTCCACTCACCCCCTTGGGAATTAATTTGTGGGAGATGTTCATCTAAGCTCCAATTCCCCCTCCACCCCAGTTCCCACTAAAAAACAAGACATTTCTAAACTTATCTCCTAAAGCTCCAATTAATTTCCTCCAACCAAACGAGCCGTGATGTTAATTTTGAAATCAAAACGGTAAACAAAGAGAAATGAATTTCATAATACTTATTAGTTATACAGCCATATGCTACTAATGATGGACTAACGGCAACCAGGCCCAGAAAGTACAGATAGAAGCTGGACATACACATGCCCACAAGTGTGCCTGATAGCAGCAACGTGAAATCTGCTAGTACAGCCCCATAGGCAAGACCGCAAGAGTACACCCGCTGACCATCTTATGTGGTGTGAATGTATGATATGGGCATATGGCGCTCTAGCACATTCGAATAATATTTTATTTAAAAAGCAAGCAAAGTCATTCCTATTGAGTCACTTATGAGCCCAGGCTTTGTTGCATGATCACTCAATCCCTACATGCAACTTGAGTAAAGCAACAAAACATCATTTTACCTATGTTCCTTAATTACAGACAATTACCACAGATCCTAGCAGGAGTAACACTGATGAAAAAGTTGTGGGTGCTTTGACTAATGCTAAAACTTGTGAGAGTATTTATTCACAGATCCCATTCTTTTTTGCAATGCCAACATACCTTAGCTACTGCTCCATCTGAAGGTTCTAGCACTCCACAGATAAAACACTGGTGTTGCTTATACTCACAGTTCTTGCACAGAAATATATTCATAGCCTAAAGAACAGAAAGACAATTTCAATATCGAGAAAATAACAAGAAATCAAGTTGATAATTTTCTCATCACTCTGGTTCAACAGATACCTCAACTTCTTCCTCAGTATATCCCAGAGTGTCACAATAGGAGTCTTCACCGGTTCCTTCCTTTGCATGGAAAGACCGCATACATGGGCCATCACAGCTAGAACAATGCAAAGATAGAGCAAAGAACATTAGGTAGTGATCTCCGCTGATAGCTATGCAATATGGGCCTTCCTTAAGTTTAGCATATCATTTGAACAATGTTTCAAAAATCAAAGCTAGGTGCTTGGCACAATAGTTATGGGTTATTTCACATTTTCACCATGTCAAATAGGTATTGGTAGATGGATGTGTTGTGTGTGTTCAAATGAAAGCATGAACTAAGTAATAAATAAAAATCAAACTACCTTGATTCTCAAGGAAAGAGAAAATATTTTTAGGTTGCCTACTCAATCATATAAGGTTTGCACCTACCATAATAGGTCCCCTCCGTTGTCACAAATTGCACATATTGAATCAAATAAATCTTCATCCTCTTCTTCATCAGATTCACTATTGACATCCTCCATGACTATCTCATCTATGTCCCCATCATCAGCAATAAATGGCTTCTTGACTTCAATATTGTCTGCACTAACCTACTCGAAATCATATTATGAAAAACGATAAATATGTGGTTAACTCTCATCCAAAACATTCAAGAAAATGCTGAACCATACACATACCTCACTGATATTTTTCCTAGATCTTCCTTCAAGAAATGCTCGCAAAATCTGTCAAATAATCATCATAAGATGTCAGGTTGGCTTACAGATGACAACAATCAAGCAGAAATGCAGAATAAAACGTTGTTACAATCACTTTAGTTGGTTAGAAAGTTAGGAGAAGGAAGAAAGGACTATGTGTGGATCGATGCATTTACATGCCATTATTATCATGGCAAGCCAAGCCAACTCTATGGGGTAGCTAAAAGATAGCAAAGCTCAAATATGCCAGAGATTTACAATCATAAGGGAAGAATTTGTTGTCCATTGCAAATTCGTGGCAATAGTAAGCACTAGACATAATGCATTTCAAAACATAAAATAAAGTGCGACTATGCAGTTAACCAGGAACTGAGCCTCATTACTTATCCCTACTACTTATTAAGAGGGTAAGGAGGGCGCGAACATCCGGATGGCCTTGCGGCCGCGTGCCCCCGCCCAGCCCTGTGTGATCTGCGCCCCCGTGCCACCTGCCCTCGCGAGCGAATCAGGGGACAACCGCGTCCATGCGCCATCATCACCTTGCCTGCGGCACAAGATCCCACCCCCAGCCCTATGCCCTCACTCCCTCAGAATGTCTCCGTCCTATCTCCTTCCTTTAAGTCCCTGCCACCCTGTGTGCCTTCGCAAGCACATTCCCCTGTGCCCCTGAAGCTGAGTCACATCGCCCCCGCGCCCTACCCGTGACGCATGTGCCCAGCTGAAGCACAATGCTGCCAGAAGCACCCCTGGCCACCACCGTCCGCACCTTGCCCTCTCCAGATTGCCTGTGGTCCAAACTATGCAGGCACCTCCCTCAATCCCATCCCACGCTCACTACTCCCTCTGCACCGTACGCGCCTCGATGGTGGCACAAGCAGAGAAACTGTCCATACTGACAGACGTCGCGGTGGTTCAGGCCGTCAAGTTCTTGGTGTTGTGGTGTTGTCCCCCCCCCCCACCCACCCACACACACACACACTCACTTCAGCACACCCTTTCCCTTCCCCTTTTACGTGTTGATTTGACATTCATGTTCTTGGTCCTGTTGATCAAGGGGACGAGCCGGTGACTGCCTCCAAGTCTGACATTTTCTTGGTAAGACACATTACCAATCTGCAGTTTGTGTAGATCCTTCTCCTCTTTGACGTCAATACCAACAAGGGAAAATGTGTTGCAATCAGCGTTTTCAAATCGTCCGATTAATCGTGATTAATCGGAGTAATTGGACCTCAGATCCCGATCAGGGGTCTTGACCCAACCAGCCCGACCAGAAACTTCGTCGTCTAATTAGTCGTCGATAAGTCGTGATTAATCGGGCAATTAGGTAGGTTGGACGACCAGGTTTGAATTCGTCATTGGGCTTCTCAGGGAGGGACTAACTAGGCCGAAACCTTGGGGCAAGATAGGGTTTCAAGAAGCAAGGCAAAATAGAGAGGGAGAGAGGGACGCAGCCATCAACAACTCATTGGTCATTATAATTCTCTTGAACTCTTGAGTTTTGATGCTTGCTAAACTATAATTGTATGTATAATACATAGCATATAGTAAATATATATATTTGTCCTGAAACCTATGGACGACTAGCTCAACCAGGGTCAATTAATCGGTCTGGTCAATGACTAATCGCGATTAATCACCTGGTCAGCCACAGGTCGACCAGGTCGATTAGGCGATTTGAAAACATTGGAGCTGCCACATCTCTGGTCAACGCAGCACAATGAGACAACAACAATTATCTTCAGTTGATATTTGTTATAGTCATCTCCAAGCTTTGGGACAGCAAGTTGAAAACACTGAAGTATGAGCGTACAGTAGTTGTGCTCCGAAAGTGGGATACACCGAAGTACATGTGATCAGGATATTTCACCTCACACTATGCTTATAAAGCGATAAGCTTGATGTCGATCAGAATCCAAAAGGCGTCACATTGCATGATGAGTTTTCACACTTTGTTTCTGTTAAGAATTTTTCGATTCCCGTAGCAACGCACGGGCAAACACGCCTATAGAATACTTAACATTCATGGCAGGCACAATCATATACTATGCTAATAAATACAATTTGAGAATTGCCAACAAAAAGAAAGCAGCAGATACCTCCGATTTTGCTAAGACAGGGTCTCTTGACGCGAACTGCTCCATCAGTGAGCGGTGATTCCTGAAGTCATCCTCTGAGGGCCTATCATCAAACTTGCTGCAGAAGAACAATTCGAATATGTGAGCCTCAGAGTTCACCATCTGCCGAAAGAAGAAACACAACAGAGCAAGCTGAGGAAAGTACTCGAAAACTTTGCGAAGGTGGCTCCATAAGTTTTTATCTGGCTCATCAGGCTTCCTTCTGAGAAAATGCAGCATCTGCACAGTGATCAACACACTCCTGATCATCTTCTCATAGCTGTTCTTGGGCTTAACAAGGCGTATCCAACATCCGCCATCTGCTGCAAGCACCATGACCTGGGGCTGCTTCCCCTCAAGCTCCAGCCTCCAGGCCACCACCTCCTTGTACACCTTGATGCCTGGGTCAGCAGTCCCGCGCAGCCCCAGCCTCTTCTTGCATTCAGGGACACCATCATCCCCGAGCCGGAGGGGAAGGGTGGAGAAGCAGACGGGCTGGTTCAAGTAGTCAAGAAAGTAGTAGCTATCCACCGCATTGAGCTGCGGTTCCGCATCGTCGTCGTCGGACATCATCGTTACTGCCGCTGCCGACATGTCCTGTGAGGCCTCAGGTCAGCGTCCCCAAATTTGTTGGAGAATCAATCGCCGCACCATGCGGTGCGAATCGAATAATTTCGTTACGAACTAGTGAGAGGGTGGAGATAGAGAGGGAGGGAGGGGAAATGAAATTTGGGGTTTGGTTGGGGATAAAAAACCAAATTCTTAGTCGGAGCTAGGGTTCGTCCTTACTGAGAAGGGGAATCGATCCCAGGCCGGGATGGGTCTCCACTGCACCGGTAATCAGGGAGCAGGATGGGGCGCCACGAGTCCCGGCGACGGCACGCACGAGGCGATCCTCTGCGGCAGCGTATAGGCGTACGTTCGTGCGCGCGTGCCTGGGGTGGTCTCGATTTTTCGACGGCGCAGGCGTGCGCACGGTGCACGGGCACGTCACCGGTGGAAGGGGGGAGGCGGTGGGGGGAAGAAGGATTGCGTCATCGAGGTTGGCTACCGGGCCGGTTATGGGCCGGACCGGGCCAACCCTAACATATGTTTTCGTCGATTTAAGAAATTTATTTCCCTTCCCTAAAAGAGCCCACTGAGAAGAATTTGGTAATGAAAGTTTCCAGAACGATCCCTATAGGAAAGAAATTTTATGATTCTCCTTAAAAGTCTGTTAAAAGATAGTATTACTTTCAAAAAATGATTTATTTGTTACATATGTCCTCCATATAATATATACAAGTTATACGATGGTTAGAAAAATGAGAGTCGTTAATAAGAGATCTAACGGTTTTAAAATAAGAGCCTGAAGGTACTAAAAATAGGTAGGACCAGTACCCATAAAAATTTACTTTTAAATTCGCTAAAGGCCTTATTGGTAATTATTTAGTAATTACTACAGTAAAAATTCAAATGTGAGATGTATTTTCCAGTACTCGTAAGTATTTTTCCAACCATCGTAAAACGCTTCTATGATATAATTTGTTGGTACCAAATCATAGCCGATCTAGGATTGCCAGGTGATGGGCTTAGTGGGCCGCCTATGTAGAGGCGGTTTTAGTTGTATCCGTTGGCCCGAGCTATGAATCTTTAGAGATAGGAATAAATTTAGGGTTTAGATGGGCCGTCTAAGTCTTGGAATATTTAATATATGTTCATGAATAAATTTGCAGCACGTGCCTCACCACCAACTCGGCGCATTGCCACCCCTGTTTTAGGGTTTTCCAAAGTAAGCGTCATGCTGCTTTAATGTTCTCTGTTGTATTTTGCTTTAGGCTATCTCCAGTAGCATAATCATCTCATTTCTCAAATTCAAACTCCACTCTATCTATGGTGTCAGAATAGTGCCAGATTTGTCAAAATGAGGCAACCGCTGGATTCAGCCTTAGGGTTGCCTGGTGTCTTATGATTACCATGGTAGATCTTGAACTAAGCGGCGTTGTTGGCAAGATCTCGCGTTTCATGCTATAGGTCGGTAACATGCGGCTAGGTGTATATAGCTCGGCTGGTTTCTACGATCCATGATATGTGCTGTAACATATGCATACATCATCTTGAGCGATCGATATAGAACCATTGCCAGGCACCAGAATGCTGATTACCCAGCCGAGAAAGGCGGGTTCTAGGGAGCCCGACTATGCGTCTACATACAGCCCAGACGACGGGGGTGGAATACAGAGGCTTCCTAACGCTGTTCACTGAGAGGAGCTACCTAAAGCCTATGCGTGAAATAGGTACACACGAGGCACCCAGAGCTGTGTGGGGCTGGTTGCAAACCAAGGTGAACTTCCAGAGTAAACTCTGGTTCTTCACTTCCTCCACTTGGCTAGAAACAAGTGGAAGCATCACAACTGCTACGACTTAACTAACAGCGTGAACAAGAAACCTGCAAGTAAATAGATTAACCACAACCTCATAAAGCAACGCTAACTATAGTCTAACGACATCCTTACACTACGATCAATACCATAGGTAGGAATGTAAATGCTTGAACTTAGATAAAGAAATATATTAAATAAACTCAAAGTCTTACAGGAAAAGAAAGATACAAGAGACTCATACCGAACTCCTAAAGACAGCTTCGGAACAGGCAGAGCCCAACTCTAACTCCTACCAAAACATTGAACTAAAGGGGTAGCGCCACCCAAATGGGGGCACCTCCCCAAGGGAGAGAGTATACAAGTGCAAGTTACAAGGTGAGGGGGTGCCCTCTATTTATAGCCTTGAGGTGGGGGTGAGCTTACTTGACTTCCAAGGTGGGATTAACCACCTGCCCTCTAACCACCTTAGATAGGTCGGGCGGCCCAATGAGGAGGCCGAGCGGCCTAGGTAAGAGCCCTAGCTGGCCTTCCTTCAACTTGGAGCTTCACAACCAGGCCAGGCAGCCTGGTTGGAGGCCGGTTGGCCTAGTGAGGAGGCCGGGCGACCTGGCCCTCCCAGACTTAGCCAAATTTGCTTTACTGTTTTCTTGTAATGGCCATAACTTTGTCTTTCGGACTCCAAATTGAGTGAACCAAAACTCTATTTCGATTGTCTCGACGAGCTCTATGAATGGAGTGGTGCCTTGAGGGCATTTGAAATACTTTTTAGTGATGGAAATTTGTGATTCTTATCTCAAGCCCTTCTCTCTTGCTCCAGATGATCTTCTTTTGCATGGAGTTTGAGCATCTCTCTGTGAAACACCGAAAACCACCAAAATTCATGGAATTCGTTAGTT
Organism: Paspalum vaginatum; assembly: GCA_030272315.1. Classification (NCBI taxonomy): domain Eukaryota; kingdom Viridiplantae; phylum Streptophyta; class Magnoliopsida; order Poales; family Poaceae; genus Paspalum; species Paspalum vaginatum. Next base: position 23,571,513 of record CM059013.1, read on the forward strand.
CAAGGTAAATAATGCATAGAACTTTGCTTATACCCCATTTATTCACCGAGGAATTGGCGGTCGAAATTAGGAAATAACGACCGCCAACAACTACCCAAAACTACTTGGAGTCTGAGAACTTGCAAAACCAAGGTCACCGCAATGGTAGACACCACGTCTACGTTTGTAGGCACTACTTCTACTAAAGCTTTCCGGTAGAAGTATACACAACCGTATAGTCAAATGCTATAAAGAGCATACGAGGAATCTCTAAGGATGACACTATAAATATTCATTACCTCACAGAGCAACTCTAACTACAGTCTAAAAGACATTACTAAGCTAAGACATGATTAATACCAAATGCAAGAGTAAAGTAAATGCTCACAAAAGTAAAGCAAGATAATGCATTAAATAGCTCAAGTCTTATAGGAAAGTAAAGATACAAAGGAAACTCATACCGAACTCCTGAAGACGGCTCCGGAACAACGGAACCTCACCTCTAACTCCTAACCAAACACTACTTTCAGAGTGGAGGTACCACCCGTAGGGTGCCTCCTAGAGAGGGAGAGACAGTTCACATGGGAACGGTACATTTTTGGAGTGGGGGAGTGCCCCTCTACTTATAGGAGTGGAAAGGTCGATAAGGGGGGTAAGTCGGTTGGCCGGGCGACCAAGGTGGTGGTCGGCCGACCCTACCCTATGGTCTGGCGACCATAGGATTTACCGCCTTTTGTCATTCAACGGTCAATCTCGTTCCCCATGCCGGTTGGCAATTGAGTCAGGTTGTTACACATGCAAAATGTGTCCGAGGGGTGGCCGGGCGACCAAGGTATATGGTCGGGCGACCACGTGTCCTTCTGGAATTGGATGCATGTTGTCTTCCTTCGGATTGATGACGTCACCGATCTTTGTATGATGGCCTTCCGACGCTTAGATACATTGGATTCTTGATTCCATAGTTGGATTTTGCTCAGCTTGTGATTCTTTGCATGCAGGTCGAAGGATGGCTTCCGTGACATGGTCGGGTGACCATACTTTTTGGGCCAAAATGTCGTATTGGACCTTTAGGTGGCAGCCCATGGCAAATGGAGGTCGGACGGCCATATTGGATGGTCGGCCAACCATGGTTGATGGCCAGGCAACCATGGGTGGTGGTTGGCCAGCCATGCTCATTTGCATGGTTGTCTTTCTTTGCGTCCTTTTCCATGTTTTGCATCATTTCCTTCATTGTTTTGGACATGACAAGCTCATGCGTGTAACTTTGCGTCGTGGGACCATGTGGTGTGGCCAGGAAGCCAAGGTGATCGCCGGGCAACCATGGGTAGTGGCCGAGCGGCCATGGAGATGGCCGGTCGGCCATGGTTGGTGGCCGGGCGGCTATGGACCATCCCTCTCAGCGTTGTCAATCCTTGCGACAGCCATAACTTTTGCATCCAGACTCCAAATTGAGTGAATCAAAACTCCATTTTGATTATCTCAACGAGCTCTTTGAAATGGTTTGGTCCTTGAGGGCATTTGAGATACTTAATAGTGATAATATTTGTAGATCCATCCCAAGCCCTTTTATACGTGATTTCTCTCTTGCTCTAATTGATATTCTTTTGCATGGAATTTGAGCATCTCCTTGTGATACATCAAAAACCACCAAAACTTGTAGAATTTGTTAGTGTTAGGTAAATAATGCACATGACTTTATCTATACCCCATTTATTCACCGAGGAATTGGCACTCAAAATTGCGAAATAACGACCGCCAACACCCGGGAGTTTGCACCCCCTTGCCCTTACCTCTTTACTCACAGTATTTATGTTTCTTCATTTACTTTCATGTGTATCTTTTGCTTTCCTAGTTAGTTTGATTGGATTTGGCTCTAGGTTGCAAGTCTTTTGAGTAAGTTAGAGAGCGCGTAGATAAACCTTAGACTTAACTAGCATGTGTAGGACGCGATAAGTTTATCATATGCACTAGATATCCATAGGTGTTCGAAAAGTAATTAGCGACCCAATTTACCCCTTCCCCCTCTTGGGTCAGATACCCCGACACGCTCCTTACAATTAGTATTAGAGCTAGGGCTCACATCTCTTGCGAGAATAGCCAATTCCATTGGCAAATTTGTGTGATAGCTCGTAGGGAGTGTCGTTGGCTTCACCGCCAAGTGAGTTTCTATGTCCGAGGAAGGGATAAGTACCAATAGGGCTCTATTTTTCGATGGGAAGGGCATCCCTTGGTAGAAGGTGCTCATGGAAGCACATCTTCAAGCTCGAGGGCTTGATGTTTAGCGTGTCATGAAAGAGGGCACCCGTAGCAACTCCACTCACGAGAGACAATTTGATGCGATTGCCAAATCAACTCATTTGTTTGCTCTTTGCGATAGTGTGTTCAACCATGTGTATGCTTCACCTATACTCATGAGCTGTGGAAGCAAATCATTAAGAACCATGAGGGTTCGGAGGATGTGGCCAATCAAAAACATCATGTTCTCGCCGATGAGCTTACTAGCTTTAAGCAACTTGCTAATGAAAGTGCTCATGACATGTTGTCACGTTTGAATACTCTTGTGAATGAAATCAATGGCCTAGGTCTAAAGCAAATTTTGGATGGAGAGGTGAACCACAAGATCATACATTGCCTTCGCAAGCCCGACTATGACATTATCAAGACCGTCTTACTCAAGGGAGACTTGGACAATCAAACACCCAACCAAGTCATCAACAAGATTGTTGCCCATGAGTACTGCATAGGGATGAACAATCAAGATTCCACCTCTGGTTCAAGCCAAAAGAGCCTTGCCGTCAAGCACACATGCAAGCATCAACTAAGGCGGCAAGAGCAAAGCTCAAGTGAGAAAGAAGAGGATGATGAGAGTGAAGATCAAGCCTCATGATCAAGCTCAAGTGAGGATGAAGCCACCTCAAGGGCCATAGCCTTCCACCAAACAAAGGTAGCCCAACATGTGAGGAAACTCTAGAGGCTAGGTTATGAAACCCACATAAGAGAAGATGCAGTGGGAGTATTCAAGATGGCAGGCAAAAAGAACAAGAGCAAGCAAAGAAGACATCAAGCTTGCCCTACTATTATCAAGGAGAAGAAGGGTGGTAAGAAAAGCTCAAGTGATGAATCAAGCAAGCCTTTCACCACCCGGTCATCACATATATGCCTCATGGCCAACGGTAATAGCAATGTAAGTGATGACTCCTTCTCCTCCGATGTTAAATCCTCCGATGATGAGCCCAATGAGATTTGTGAGATGATGACACTAATTAAACAATAACAAGAATATATGCTCAAACAAAAGGAGGAAATTGTGGCCCTCAAAGCTAATGAAGAGCTCCATGCCTTCTTTGTTTCAAGATATGAGAACATGCTTAACAAATTCAATTTGTTAGACAAGGAGCATGAGGAGCTCAAGAAGCAATTTGAGGACCTTGAGCTAAAATATGAGTCTCTCACAAACTCATTGGATGCACCTTGTGCTATTCCTTGTGCAATTCTTATTGTCAAGGTAGATGCGTCTACCTCTTATGATCTAACTCCTTGCAATGACAATGTGGTTATAGAAACATTAGATGACCTCATTGCTAGTGAAAATGAAGAGCTCAAACAAGAGGTGGAAAGGATAAGGGCAGACTTAAGGTAGCTTAAAGGAAAAGAGGCACAAGAGCAAGTTTGACCTCCTCAAGATAACTCCTCCAAGGGCGTGAAGAAGCTTGAGAAGGGAGCAACCGTGACTTGCTTCAAGTGTCACAAAGAAGGCCACAAGTCCTATCAATGCAAGGAGGAGATGGCCCAACAAAAGAATAAGAACAAGAGTAAGAAGAAGGGAAAGAGCAATGCTAACAGCAAGAAGAAGGCAATGGAGAAGAAAAAAAAGAGCTCCCAAAATTGAATGCCTCACTTGTTTACACGAAGCCCACCTACAAGGCAAAGCAAAAGAGCAACCACTGCATCCTAGAGAAGAAGAAGAATGGCAAGGTGATGGCTCATACCATGGGGGGAGAACCTAGGATGGAACTATCCAATTTGGGTGCCAAAGGAAGTAATTCAAACCATGGAAGGCTCCCAAAAGGTTTGGGTCCCAAAGACTTAGAAGAAGAGAGTGGCTATCGCGGAATTTTGGAGACTTGGCAAGCATTTGGGTGATAAGTAGGGATGCATCATGCAATTGGATTGGAGCCAAGTATGGGATTAAAAATTAGAGACCCAAATTCCCCTCCCCTACATATGAGGTAAATAGCTAGGTAAATCAATTGCATGCATCATCGTAGCTCATATGCTTCTCTTGGATTGCATGATCTTATTTATTGCAATTGGTATCTAGCTTGTGCTTTCTTAGTTCTACATATGGTTTGTTGGTTGTGCTAACCGTCTATTCTTAAAGCAACTTACATAAGCTTAACTTGTGGTGTATGGAAAACACCATTTCGACCATGGCACATGGTTCACAAAGATAAAGGGTTATAAGTGGTATCATTTTCTCACTCTTAGTATCCCTTTATTTGGTGTCACACATTTAGGGGGAGCAACTCTATAACATGTGCTTGTGTGACTTACATGTTTCAAGTGCTATTTGTTGTAGTCACATGTCTCTACCTCCAATAAGCTTCATTTACAAGTGGCAGCATCTACAATTGGTATCCATCCCCTACAATTATGCCACAAAATCTGAGGCAACAAGTCCACAACAAAGGGGGAGAGATGGTCACTACAAATGATATATCCTTTGCTACAATCAATTAAGGAGGAGAGCAATGAAAAGGTAAAATGGCCTCATTAGTAAATATACCCTTGCTATTAATACTTTTCTTTGCTAGTGGTTGTGTTTAGGTCTTTTAGGTGCTTGATGACAAAGGGGGAGAGTAATCCCACGCAAGCAAGATGCACATCATATGGGGAGAGATACCCCAAGCAAGCATGGCAAATCACAAGGGGAAGAGAGATCCCATCCATGGATTGCATATCTTAAGGGTGTTGACGGTCATTATTGCACTATCTTCGACCGCCAACTATCCATGAACATGAAGGAAAATACATCAAAGTGTAGACTAACCCTTGCTACTGTCGTATTTCCATGAGTTGTGTTGAGTATTTGAGTGCAGGTGCAAGAACAGTTGAAAATAGGCAAAATATGTGCATGAACAGTTGAAAACAGGCAAAATATAGCTAAGTCAGGATGAACTCAGGCCGCCTGGCCACAAGGCCAGGCCACCCGGCCTCCCCCTTGGCCGCCCAGCTAGTGATTGTGTACAAATCACCCCATCTTCGACCTGCATGCACATAAAAGATGTGTCAACACAACTCCAAGGTGTAAACCACGAAGGCAACATGCAAAGCACTGGAAGACCTGCCACTTCATCGATCCAACACTTGGATTGGTGAAGTCAATGATCCGGGGCACTTCAATCCTGTGGCTAAGGAAGAAACACAAGAAGGATCCAATGAACTGGGAGAAAGCACAAGATTGTAACTGCCAACCGACCTCTAACCGACTTTGGGAGGCAATATGGATCATTGTATGCAAAGAGGTGGTGGATCCAAGGGTTGGCCAGGCCACCCGGCCTTGGGTGGGGCCACTTGGCTTGCCAAGTGTCCTTCCTCAATTGCCTCAGTGCCCATAACCGACCTACACCATGTATAAATACCTCTCTTGCTCGAGTGGGTATAAATAGGTCCCTAGGCCTCACTTGTGAAGTGTGGAAGTGGAGTGAAACACACCATTGTCTTAGTCTTGTAGCAATAGGATAGTCCTAGGTGTTAGAGTTGAGTCTGAGTCTTTGCCTCAGGGATTCCGGAGTTAGCTTCGAGTCTTGATAAAGCTCTTGTATCTTTTCTATCTTTTGTACTCTTACTACTCCAGTATAATATACTTCATTGCTCTATCCTTCAATTATACTTCACTTTATTTCTTACACTTGCCTAGTATGGTGTACCTTTTTGCATATTAGACCAAGGCTTAGGTTGGTGTTGTTCTTAAGTTACTTGACTCTTGCTAGACTTGCTGGTGCTATAAACTTGCCTTAGGCTCTATTCTAAGGTTAAGTTAGCTCTCACCCTCTGATCAAGGATGAGCTTTAGTGATCAAGTTCTCACTTGATCATTAGTTTAACGTGCCATCTTCCCCACATAGATCTAGTTGGTAGCCCCTATTGGTGACTGCATTAGGGAGCCTCTGTATTCTGACCCCATCATTTGGTAAGCCCGTAGGCATTAGCTAGTTGCCGTTCGATTGGCCAACTATCTACCCCCGTGCCTCCTCGGTGAAGTCTGGAATTTTGCTCAATGCAAGACCCTAGTTTGTGCTCCAGTAACTTAGTTCAACCATGAATACTCCTATGTAGAAGTTAAGGATTAGAGTTTGGATATCTTAATCTCACTCATTGTCCTCCTAGGCAACTATACCTAGTTTGCTGACTACTTTGGTCCCTGTTCTTTCATACCACCGTACACTATCTTATTTATCTTACCCCCGGTGTAAGAATACCTGTATTTATCTAAGTTATACAGTACTGATGAAAGTTTGACGTTTCATTCCACCTATTCGCCCTTGCTTCCCTGTGGATTTTTACGATACTCAGAAAACTCTGAGTGAAAAAGTTATATCGAATCTCCGTGCGCTTGCGGAGTAAAATCTGTTACACTAAGAGATGTCAACAAGCTTTTTTTGGCGCAGTTGCCAAGGAAGCAATTAGCAATAGAAGTTTGATTTATTCGAATCTAGGTATTGTATAATTTGATAACATACCGCTATTTCTTAGCGGGCTCATTTGCCTCTGTCTACTTTTTTGTTGGGTGACAGAGAGGTGTATGACCGGTTTCGACCTATCGGCAAATTTCCACAATAATTAGGAGTCGCTGCTCAGAAGGAGAGTCCGTCAAAAGACAATCCACGGGCAGAGGCCTGTGCCATTAGCATTTGAGTTTGGATCCACGAGCACAACTCAACCGACACCAACTATGGCTAAGAATACCATTCGTTAGTTCTCCGTCCCATCTAGCAACAACATCCCCAATAGGCCTGATGTGTAGGTTGGAAATAGTTTCGAGCTCAAGCCAGGTGTCATTCACATGATCCAAGGCACTTTCACAATCAAAGGTGCAACCCCTGATGCTGTTCGACTTCGCATTTTCCCATTCTCGCTAGTGGGAAAGGAAAACAATGGTTCTACCTAAACCGCAACAACTTGGCGACATGGGAGGCGTGTTCAAATGCCTTCCTTGCAAAGTACTTCCCACTGGGGAAGACGGGCTCACTAAGGAATTGAATCTCGATCTTCCAATAGCTCACTGATGAGACAGTGGTGGAGGCATAGGAGAGACTTCAAGAATACATCGCAGCCTACCCCCACCATGGTATGGAAAAATGGCTCATCATCCAGAACTTCTTCCATGGACTACACTGGTCCGTGCAAGAACACATCGATGCAGCCACCGAAGGATCCTTCCTATCCTTGAGTGTCGCTGCTCCCCGCACTCTTATCGAGAAGATGGCAAGCAACCAAGGATGGAAAGAGGAGAGGGAGAATAATAAGACCCACAGAGTCCACCATATTGACAGTTCAGATATGCTCGCTGGCAAGATGGAACTCTTGCTAAAGAAGCTGGAGGATGCTCCTGAAGCTGTGCCGGTCCAGGGACTAGATTCTCGCAACTTGCGAGCATTGTGGAAATATCGGCCACATGGGGAATAGCTACCCTAGAAATGGATGGAAGGATGTTAACTTCATTAACAACAATAACTTCAACAACGGGCCTCAATCCTCAACTAGGTTGGAATTCACGCCCACATCTGCCTTTCTTCGGGCAAGGTACGTCTTTTGGTACTTCACAACAGTTTAACAAGAATCCTTTCGATCAAAAAGCTGTGAATGATAGCATAAGTAAGGAATTCCATGCTAATGATAGAGTTATTGACACTTTGTTTCTGCAAATGGAAACTCTTAATAGTGCCATGAAGAACCAGCTGAATTTTAACAAAATGCTAGAAACTCAAATAGCTCAATTTGCTGCCACTCTACCTAGTCCTACTTCGGGGAAGCTTCTGGGACAGCACGAACTACCCTTGAAGGAACATATCAATGCTGTAACCACTAGGGGTGGAAGGTCTGCACAAGACCCCCCACATCCTAGAAATTTAGGGAAAGAGCAGGCAAATCCTACCGAACCCGAGGAAGAAGAACTAGCTAGTGAGCCACAACCGGTGAAGGAAGCACCCAAGTCGGCTCCTATTATCCCCCAAATTTAGCTGATAGATATTTAGGCTGGATCGGCTGATGGGCTAAATATGGTCATCCAAGGAAGAGGCGATCCCAGGGGCCAATGGGCCATGTATCTTTTAAGTCCTATGTAGCCTAGTTTGAGTTGAGTTGGGTCTATCTTGTCAGAAATAGAATTTTTAGCTATACAAAGAGTTATGGAAAGAGTCGGACTTGTTATCCAAGTCTATGGACTATAAATATGTACCCATGTTCTACATAGTGTATTGACGACATATGTTCCTAGAACTCGTGTCTCCAATCTCTCTCGGCGCATCGCCACCCCTAACAATTAGGGTTTTTCAAGGTAATTGTCACGCTTTATGGTTCTTAGATCCATTAGGGCATTAGGGCATGAGCCATATGGTGAACCGTGTACTGAAGCATTTTTGATGGCCCGGTTTGCTAGTTACCCTGATGGATCTCGTCTCAAGCCTAACTCGACCACGAGACTCATTAGTTATCTCGACGAATCTCGCGACAAGCTTTGCTTGGCACGAGATCTGTCTTCACTTCTGCATATCTATCGATCTGTTTATGTACCTATGCTTCATCTACTAGATCGATCTTCATGTAGCTCGTGTTATACTACCTAATCATTTGTTACAATCCACAACATGCCGCTGCAGCGTGTGCATGCGACCTGCCAGTAGATCAGTGTAGCTCGAGCACCCTAGCTATACAAGTCATAATTTGTATCTGTCTAGTTAGATGGACTTCTTTGGAGGTCCAAGTTTGACGCCGATTTGATTATGCAGATATGTTGCATCATGTTTTTGTTAGGGTTTTATATTTACTTATCTTTGGACGTGGTTTTGGCTTTTACTACATCTATTCATTCACACTCGATGGACCATCTGATGCTTCTACATCGGGTGACTGGAGTACACGACACCTCGTTGTTACCGATCCTAGCGATCAGGCAGGAACTTGACATTTGCATCTGTTGTGTACGCTTTACAGGAAGAACAGGAGCCAACAACCGTGACCACACAACCTTCCTAGCTGCAAGGTCAAGCCAGGTGGCATGCCCCACATCACCATGCACGACCAGGATTGGCTTCCCCACTGAGAGCCGATTGGAGCCACACGAAAGAGAGATGAGTGCATCAACAGCACGATCCCCGGCTCTCGTGTGCTCTGCGCTCGAGCCTCTCCGCCGATATTCGGGTGCAACACAATTTTGGCACGCCCGGTGGGACCTCACCTTCATCAACATTATTGTCAAGCAATGGTGCCAGAACCTTCTGGGAAGGGTGCACTGAAGATTTCGGCCAAACATGATCTGAGTTTGTGGCCGAAAGAAAAAGATGCACCACCTAGACTTGATCAACTTCCGGATAAACACAAAGAAGCTTATGATCTCATACTTGTTGGATTAGCTGAAGAAGTTCTTAACCATTTCACATGGACTCGAAGCGGTCATGTCAAGTGCATAGGGCATCCAGAGAATCTGTTGGATGGCATCGACATCTCAACACCATCTGAAGAGCGCACCAGAGCACTGCGAGCGGAGATGAACGAGATGATAAGCAAAGCCATGCTCTATTAGTCCAAAGCCGTACTGAATTCTATGGAAGGCTTGGTTGCGCGAGTCAACAGAGAAGTCTGGGCAGGCGAATACCAAGAAACTAGACCGAAGATGGGCACTTTCTTCGGGGAAACCAAGTTCTACACTCAGCCAATTTGTATACCTCCTATCCAAATGTCAGAAAATAACAAGGCTGAGTTCATTATGCATGCGCCAAAACATTCTGGGGATCAACCTACATGCTATGATGAATCACCAGCATCCATACCAGAAGGTTTCTTTTGCCAGCTCATGTACATGCCGCTACGTGAAGGAGAGGAACCTCCACATAAGCCACAGTCAAGCAAGCAACATCACCATGCAAGCCACATGGGCGGTGGCAAAGGTAAAGTGAATGATAATGAGGTTGCTGATGGGCAGGCTCAGTTCGGATCGGGGCCAGTTTTTAACAACCAGGCTAGTTTTTCTATCCCTAATGGATTGGCTTCTCAAGCCGATCTAGATGAATACTTCAAGAACCGATTTGGATTGACGCCAGTGAAGGGTACTATCACCTATGCCAAGTCCGTATCTTGAAGTGTACGATCAATTGCCACCACCACCAAAGTTTAAAGTTTCAGAATTTTCAAAGTTCAGTGGAATTGATAATACTAGTACTGTGGAGCACATCAACCTATACTTGGCACAACTGGGAATCACAGCATAAGCTGAACATATGAAAATTTGGCTTTTCTCTTTGTCTCTCACAGGCCCAGCTTTTGGATGGTACACATCATTGGCACCAGGATCCATCACAACATGGAAGCGGCTGGAAGAACTGTTTCATGCACAATTCTTCTCAGGTGCGGAGGAAGCTACTTTTTCAGATCTGATGGCAATTTGTTAGTGTCCAGGGGAGCCTTTTAATCAGTACATCCAGTGATTCAGAGAAGCTAGGTGCTATTGTCTCTATCTGTCAAAAAAATACTTGGCTGAAATGGCGTACAATGGATTGCTTCGACACACAAGAGCTACTTATGGGCCGGTTGATTTCAATTCTGTCGGCCATTTGTTATCCAAGGTAGCTGTCTATGAGCGCACTCACGTGGAGTAGTACCAAGAAAAGCCACATAGAGCCATCAACTTCTTGCAAGATGAAGAATCGGCTGATGAGGAAGCTGATGTAGCGTTTGTGCAGTGGGGCAGATCAAAGTGGCCGTTGCCTTGTCAATGGCTCAAGTGCCCGGAAGCACCCACCGGTTATGATTTTGATGTAACCAAGACTGAGTGAATCTTTGACCTCTTACTCAAGAGAAGTGCTTGGAGTTGACACCGGGTCACTGAATTGCACTAGCAGAAGAACTGAAGGGGCGCAAATACTGTAAGTGGTATAACACTTTTGATTCTCACAGTACAAATGACTGCAAAGTGTTGTGGCAGCAGATTCAGGCCGCGATTGAGCAAGGGAGGTTGGTCTACCCCAAGAGCCAAATGAAGATAGACAATACCCTGTTCCCTAACATTAATATGGTTAGTACAACTTCTGTCTTTCATCGACAGGAAGAGCCGATGGACCCGAACCAGAACAGGATCAAGATTGCCACATCAACAGAATCATCTGAGTTCCTACAACAGATCCAAAATGTCGTTGACGATGGTAGGGTCATTACCAAGAAGCAACCAAGTCCCTTTCATTTAACAATCAACATGATAAACACTGCTTCGAGTTCGACAGACAAGGGTAAAGCTAAGGCCGATGCAGATGATGATCGACCATTAGAGTTCTGACTAGAAGAGCATTTATCCGCAAAAGATACAGCTAGGAACCGCAGGTCACGGCCAGAGTCTGGAGTTCTGATGGGCATGTATGCTCAACATCACGAATGACATGAGCAATGCCGCAAGCAAGAACAAGAGGAGAATTATCTACGCGAGCAATGGTACTAGCGACAGGAGTGTCGCAACTAATCAAGTTATGGTCCACGTGGTTACCGCTATGAGCGAGAAAAACATCGTCGCCTTAACTAATTGTGGAACGAAGAACATCGCTATGGCGAACACCATTGTGACGAAGAGCGGCGTCACTCCGAACGACGATGGAGCTGTGAGTCAGGGGCACATTGGGACTGCCCGTTCTTCCAATACTGCTGAAGCCAATGAATGAAGCGCTTGCCAACCTTGGAGGATTGCCCTCAGTGCTCAGTCCCTCATCGCCAAAGGAGAATGTATCTGTGTTCCAGTGTTTGGGCCATCCACATTCATCACCACGACGCCGCTTACAACTATCTCCGGACAAACATATGCGTGATCATGCGAGCAAGTCAGAGCCAGAGCAAACGGGTGCAAGACATCTGCATGAGTTAGGGGAGTCAAACGCAAAGCGCGAGGAATGCCACAAACCTAGGTGGTGACCGAACGGTCTATCTCTCTCCCAAAAATGTAGAGTACAACGTCTGCGCAGTTTGGAAGAGGCCAAAGCAAACTACCTTCAACTGTTAAAACAAGTTAGTTCATGCCCAATTGCTATACCATCATACAAGCACAAGCTTCCTCCTGTGTTACCTAAGCGACCCGCTGTTTGGAAGAGGAAGCAACAAGATCACGAACAATTGGGGGATCCGATGGAAGATGAGGCAGAAGACGACCTAATGGAGGATGAAACGACCAATCCATCGGCCGATATTAAGATGGTATTCTTCTTGCCTGATAAATTTCGTAATCCTTCTGTGATACAAGAATCAGTGGCTCAACTCAGTTTGGGGCCGGCGGCTACTGTGTTCGAAAAGCCGACCGACAAAAAATATCGTCATTTGAAGCTGCTATACCTCAAAGGTTATATCAGTGGGAGACCTGTGAGCAAGATGATGGTGGACACAGGTGCAGCAATCAACTTGATGCCATACACAGTGTTCAAGAAATTCGACAGGAACGATGATGAGCTTATTAAGACCAATGTTGTCCTCAACGATTTCAAGGGTGATCCAACTGGAGCAAAAGGAGTATTTAACATGGACCTAACCATTGGGAGCAAGTCGATCCACACTTCCTTTTTTGTTGTGGATACCAAAGGACCTTACTCGACCCTGCTTGGCCGAGATTGGATTCATGCAAACTGCTGCATGATGAGGTCAAAATTGTACATGCTGATGACTCCACCAATGTCACTGTCACAGAATCTTCATTCTAGGGGTAGAAGGAGCAGAGTGCCTTACTGAGCGGGAGTAGGACGATTGGGATTTTGTGGAGGGTTCAGAAAAAGGACTTATACCAGTTCCAGCAGTCGGCACTGATGTGTAATAATAAATCTTTGTGTGTGAGGCTGATCTGAATGATTGGTCGAATTTGTAATGAATTATTACAGTAATATATGTTGAATGGCCGATTTAGATAATCGCCCCCCAAAAGAAAAAGTATATCATAAGATATTTGGATCTTTAATATGTTGGAGGTTAGAAAGCCAATCTCCTCAATTACTTAAAGGCTTCGTCCTGGGGGGAAAGACATGTTGACACATGCATACAAGACAGTTGGCTGATGTTTCACCATCGGCACGAAAAATATGAAAGACGATGCGTTGCCATCGACTTTAGGTACCCCATACAAATTTTTTTAGTCGATGCTTTGCAATCGACTTTAGAAACCTCCATACCAAAACAAAGATGGTACACTTTCATTAAGTCTTACATAACACTATGCCTGGGGGCATATACAGGCATATGCAAAATACAATTGTTCCAAGATGTCATCCTCAAACTACTGGAGGAATTGTTGAATAGCTATGATGGCCTTAAGGCGGATAGAATCAACCGAAGAAATAATTCCATTGTCTGGCTCATTGGTGCCCTGGCGTTAGATGAGCTGTTAGTTTTTTGACATTAGCAAAGCTAGATGATAAACTCTCTTTCAAATTTTGCTTGATAGGCTTGATTTCTTCAAGTTCAGATGATATAGTTTTGATGTTTTCGTCCATTGTTGCGAGCTTTTGCTGAAGACATTGGATCTCTTCAGCAATCTTAGTCCTTGACTTCTGCAGATCTGTGAGCTTCGAAGATAAATCTGACGAGGCTTTATCATCGTCAAGAGCAACTTTCTGTTGGTTCAAGACTACACATTTGTCAGCGATTTCTTTCCTTAAGGAGGATTGGGAGTCTCGGGCCACAATACGGGCTGTGGTTGTTTCCACTTCTTCTCTGAAGAAACCCAGGTATGCCACTGGGTGTAATACTCATCTCAAGTCAGATGGTAGTTGATCTACTACTGGTTCCAAGGTTACACGAAGTACTTCGCTATCTTTGACCAGTTGCACAACTGGGGTGCCGAGCAATCTGGCCATCTCTTGAAGTTGACTGGCTACATCAGCTGGCACAAACTTGGGGTGTGATGGAATTCTCTCTTGCTCTTGCATAGAGCCGATGTCCAGGGTTGAAGGATCTAAGTCAAGCAATGCTGATAAATTGATAAACTACAGAAGATAGCAAAGTCATATAAAAAGAGGTGAGTAAAGACAATCTTGTCGAGCAGTGAATTTATCTCGGCATTTATGGAAGTTCCTTCATCAATACTTTGATGCATCTCCAGATCAGGGTTATTCTGCTGATGGGAAGCACTATTGCCATTGGAAGAAAGACTGATTGTAGAGAGTTTTGGTGCTTGTTTTTCTCAAATTGGCGAGGCATTGCTTTTATTAGTTGAATTTCTTGACTAAAGGAAGTATAAGTACATTGGCCAGGTAAAGAGGGAATTGTTCTCGTTAGGAAACTTACAGCAGAATCAGCATGGTCAGAGACAAATAGAGTAGGGGACCATGTCCTAGAACTTTTGGTCCTCTTATAGCTAGAACTTTTGGCCGGTGATCGGATTGCCTTATCACGTCGGTGTTTTAAACGTTCACTAGAAAATATTGTCTTATCAAACGGGAGTGCTGATTTCCCATACAATGGCACAGGAGTCATCGGAGGATAAATGAAAGGCTCTCTTGTTTCTTTGGTCGGCATTGGTCTTTTCTCACACTGTATACAAGAAAGTCAACTGTGGTATAGGGATTATGGTAAAGACTGCTGTTAGAAAATCGAGTTACCTCCGTTGACGAAGGATTATAAGAGGAGTCGATGCAACGCGGTGCCAAGAGGACCTCTGAACAGATATGGCTTCCAAGCTCCCGACCAATTGTCAAAACCATCCGTGGTGTACACAAATTCCATGTCGCATGGGATGGAAAGGGGAAATTAAGAGAAAAGGCTATATGCACGAAGAGTCAGGAGCCATTCGGTGAGATTGGCTTAGCTTTGAAACTTTTGATGAAAGATGAAGCAAGGAGAGATCTGGTTCAGACCAAATTGTCGAGCAGCTATAACCGGCTGATATGATTCATAGCCAGGCTTGGTGATTCTGTTGCTAGTACTCATGCTCACAGGAAGCAAGAAAGGACAAATCATGGTGGCATATATTTGCCGAGTGTCATCATCATCGGCAAAGCTATCCAGTTTAAAGATGGAGGGATTTTCAAAGTTTTTTGACTCTGAGTAGGTGTTGAAGGTGGCTACGGTACGTTCATGATAAAATAATTTGAACTATTTGGCCATCTCTATTTCATCGTATTTGATGCCTGGAAGCCGATATAGTGCCTGACCAAAGAGAGTACATCGTGCCCTCTTGCCTAAAGAAGTGGGAAAAGATGCGTCTTGCAAACACGAGAATCTTGCGATTTACCATTGGAAGTATAATTGACACTAAATCTACAGAAACCACCAAGGGCCTCCCGATTTAATGCGTTCATTATTTAGAAGTCTGCTGGTGTTCAAGGAAAGGTGTCGATACAGTATGCCTAGAATTAGTTTTCCTAATGCAAATCTTTGGCCATTAGCCAGAGCATTGGCCAAATCCAAATAATTTTTGGTTGGAGTGAGGGATGGACCACAGAAAAGGAAGTGGTCTAACCAGAGATTCAGAAAAGTTGTATGTTCTCGATGATCAACTGACCTTGAACGTTTGTTATGATGATCGATATATTGGCCCCAGTTCTTGGCTGTGGCCTTGTCCACAATATTGTGCCTACAAACTTCCAAGGAAAAAGGAGAAGGATAGGCCGAATGGACATCTACACCCAAGATCATTGTCACATCCATCAGAGTGGGGGTCATGGGGCCGAGGCCAAACAAGAAACAATTCAAGACATTGGACAAGAAATAGCCTATTGCTCTTAGAAGGTTCTCATGCTTTTCTATTGGAGACAGAGTAAGGGAAAGAGCATCAGCTATTCCTATCTTGTGCCAGATTGATGATTCGTAATGTTTGGCTACCCGCTTATACCAGCTCACCCATCCTTCTATGGGGAATGGCCAAGACCTAACTTGGTTTGTCCAACGGTCTAGATCTAGATTTTGAGCTACTAAAGGGATTCATTTGGTTTCAGTAAAAATTAAATCCAATGGTGGGTCGAAAGATTGCAATCCTAAGCTAAAAGATTTTGAAGTCAGAGATTGGGGAATCAAGGTATCATTTGGCTGCATATTCACAAAAAGGAAAGGGAAAGGGGAATGTGTGAATAATGCGATGATCTTTTCATACGAAAAGGGAAGGCCGAAGTAAATACCTTCAGGCCAAAGAATCTTTGGGGAAGCATTTCCGCCATTGACGAGCTCATTGTGTTCGCCATGTTTGAAGAAATGAGCTATCTAGAAGGAAACGATTGGCCAAGACAGCATGAGAAAGGTGCGTGTCTTATTTTTATCAAACACATTCAAAGTTCTACTCTAAAGTCAATTCCCCAAGATGAGCTGATGAGAGATCGACCGATCCCAAAATGGAACATCGTTAGTTGGAAGCAAAGGCCAAACCCTGATGTTGTGCTATCAGGCTCATGAGAATATGGAAAAAATAAAGTCTCAATAATGAAAGCAAGATCTATTTAATATAAAGCTTCATTACTAAGGATTTTTACAAATAATGATACTAAGCAAAAGCTAATTATGGGGCTAATCCCCTTTGAGCCGATGCAACAGATTTTTGAACCCTAATAGCTAACTAGTGCTATTGGCCGATGGAGCACATCGGCCGGCGCCAACATTGGCATCTTTATTTTTGACGGCAATGGGGACACAACACCATTGGCGAGGACAAGGGTGGTGGCTCCTTCCGCTTCTTCCCCAAGTCATCTAACCATGGCATGTCAACGCTGGAGGTTGGGGAGTCGAGGACTGCCCCTATGTCGGTGTAGCCAATGGTGATGGACAATTCAGAGTCAGTACTGACTCTGAACTCCCACCAACAATCATCACGGTCGGATGGCAGCTCTAGGAATGGTGGCAACTTTGGCGAGCGCTCCGAGGAAGGCCACGGTGATGGCGACGATGGAGGTGTTGGGTTTGGGCCCCAACGAGCTGCTCTTCCTCCTCCGATGAATCGGCCGCCTTGATTGGCGTCGTAGGGTCTGCTTCCGCTACTGGCAAGGGAGCAAAACCCAGTGGCATGGATGTGAAGGACGACGGTGATGGTGAGGAGCTCAGTGATGGTAGAGGGGCGATACTACTCTCTGCAGGTGACTCCATCAGCTAAAGGCTTTTTGCTAAAGAAGTTGGTCTTTTTCTGCTGATGCGAGGGAAGATGGGGAAAAGACTGTAGCTAAGGTGATGGCTAAATACTACTTTGGGAGGAAGATGAAGGGACGCCAGGAGCGAGTTTCGAGGAAAGAATACAAGAAGATGTGACGGGAATAGTGGAACCATGTGGCTCTCCGTCTTTGCATTAACTTAGCTTTGGAATAATCATTATTGCCAAAGTAGGAGGGCATGTGTTATCACAAAAATTTAGCTGATAGATATTTGGGTCGGATCGGCTGATGGGCTAAATATGGTCGTCCAAGGAAGAGGCGATCCCAAGGGCCAATGGGCCATGTATCTTTTATGTCTATGTATCTCGCCTAGTTTGAGTCGAGTTGGGTCTGGCCTGTCAGAAATAGAATTTTTAGAAAGAGTTATGGAAAGAGTCGAGCTTGTTGTCCAAGTCTATGGACTATAAATATGTACCCATGTTCTATGTAATGAATTGACGACATATGTTCCCAGCAACTCATGTCTCCAATCTTTCTCGGCACATCGCCACCCCTAACAATTAGGGTTTTTCAAGGTAATCGTCATGCTGCTCTAATGGTTCTTAGTTCCGTTAGGGCATTAGGGCATGAGCCATATGGTGAACCATGTACTAAAGTGTTTTTTATGGCACGGTTTGCTAGTTACCCTGATGGATCTCATGTCGAGCCTAGCTCAACCACGAGACTCAATAGTTATCTCGACGAATCTCGCAAGCTATGCTTGACGCGAGATCTATCTTCACTTCTGCATGTTTATCGATCTGTTTATGTACCTATGTTTCATGTAGTAGATCGATCTTCATGTAGCTCATGTTATGCTACCTAATTGCTTGTTACTATCCACGACAAGCCGCTGCAGCGTGTGCACGCGACCTGCCGGTAGATCAGCATAGCTCAAGCACCCTAGCTATACACATCGTAATTTGTATATGTCTAGTTAGATGGACTTCTTTGGAGGTCCCGGTTTGAAGCCGATTTGATTATGCTGATCTGTTACAACATGTTTTTAGTTAGGGTTTTATATTTACTTATCTTTGGACGCCATTTTGGCTTTTACTATATCTATTCATGCATACTCAATGAATCATTCGATTCTTCTACATCGGCCGACTGGAGTACACGACAACTCATGGTTGCCGATCCTAGCAATTGGGTAGGAACTTGATGTTTGCATCTGCTGTGTATGCTTTACAGGGAGAACAGGAGCCAACAACCGTGACCACACAACCTTCCTGGCTGCAAGGTCAAGCTAGGTGGCACGCCCGCATCACCACGCATGACCAGCAACAGCGTGATTCCTGGCTCCCGTGTGCTCTGCGCCTGAGCCTCTCCGCCAGTATTTGGGTGCAACAGCTCCACATGAGTTCTATGAAAATAACTTGCTCCCTTTTCCCCAATGGTAGAAAAAGACTCTTGTCGATGAACAGTTCGCCAAATTTGTTGAGGTAATTAAGAAATTATATGTCAACATACCATTGCAAGATGCGATGCAGGTGCCTACGTATGCTAAGTACCTAAAGGATATCCTCAACAACAAGAAGCCATTGTTGTCCGTAGAAGTCGTGCACCTCAAAGAAAAGTGTAGCGCTGCTATACTCAACCAGTCGCCACAAAAGAAAAAGGATCTAGGGAACCCAACCATCTCGTGCTCAATCGGTACCCAACACTTCGATCAAGCTCTCTGTGACCTGGGAGCTAGTGTGAGCGTCATGGCAAAGGTAGTTTTTGATAAACTAACACATGCTACACTTGCCCTTGCTGCAATGTGCCTACAACCAGCGGATGAGTCGATTCGCTACCCCATTGGGATCGCCAAGGATATCCCGATCAAAATCCAGAACTTCCTCATCCCAGTGGACTTCTTGGTGCTAGACATGGAGATTGATAGCAAGACGCCACTCATTCTTAGGCGACCATTCCTGAGCACTGCTGAGGCTAACATTGATGTTGGAGCCGGACAAGTTCATATCAACATCAATGGCAGAAGGGAAACGTTCGCCTTTAAACCAAATGTGGAATAGTGCCGATAGGTAAATACATTCAAATTCAAGTGTCAGGCACCCCAGGAAACAATTCAAGTGTCAGGCACCCCAAGAAACACCAAAAAAGAAAATCGAGCTCTTGCCAAGCAAGTTGAAAGTGGACTCCCTCATTCTAGCAATGGAGAAGCTCTTGCTAGATGTAGAGGCCCGGAAGCTCAAAGCCGATCACAGAGCCGAGTCACTAAGACGTGCCTCGATGGCCAAGCCACCAACAAAGGAAGCAGGAGGCTAGACTCCTGTCACAAAGGTCATCGCCAAAGCAATGAGCACACCTAAAGAATGGCAAAAGAAGGAGGAAGCACCAAAAGCCAAGCCAGAAGAAAAGAAAAGAAGCAATACTCAGAACCAGAAGGCTATGGAAACCAAGAAAATTTGGCGAGGAAAAGTTGCAGCGCAGATGGCCGCTAAGTCTCCGTCACGCACTGACTCCCAATAAAAAGGTATGACTTGCCCTCGACCAGGTGGTAAACTGGCATTATCCTCCACTGCATATTTAAATTTTCCGCGTGATTACTTCTCGTTTCCATCTAAACTTTTGAATTGCACATTGCATGTTTAGTTTTCAAATTTTTGCATAAAGTGTTTATATTTACTCCTACATTTCAAAAAAATAATTTTTGGAGGCCGCCCGGCCCCACTTGGGCCAGTCGGCCCCCTTCCCTGTTCCCCTCTGCGCGCAAGTGCTGGCAGCACTAAGTGCCAAGTCCTCCCGGCCCCCTCAACAGGCCACTTGGGCCCCCTTGGCACCCCCTGCTCCCTCCTAATCACATGCATGCACTTGCTAAGCAGTAAATGGACAAAGCATCCGCCCCCTTGCTCCCTCTAATGACGCATGCATGCTTGCAAGTGCCAAGGGCACTCAGGCACCTAGCTCTATCTCTAGCCGCCCGGCCCCTGCCTTCCACCGATGCTACCTGACACCCATGCACCGTTCGTGTCTCATCTCCAACCAACAGCCTAAGGATCTAGCCCCCTGTGCTAGTGGCCGTCTGGCCCCCTCTAGTGGCCGCTGGCCTACCTCTCCCCCCTTCATGCATGCACGCTTGCGCCTATAAATACACATACACGCAGTCCCTTGCTCCTTGCACGCAGTCACACACACTCTCTCTCTAATCACTCTCTTAGTTTAAGCACTTTGTTAATTTCAGCGCTTAGAAAAATTCTACTCAATTGTGCTACACTCTCGTTGTGTGGATGGTTTGTGGAGGCTTTGCCCTGCAAGGATGACTAACCTCATGATGACTGACCCATTGATAGCTAACTGCTAATACTTAATCATTTTATCCATCTGGTATTTCTCTTGTGTTTGTGATTTTTCTCGTAGGATGTCATCATTCTTCAGGAAGACCAAGAGATCCCGAAGCAATGCAGGGAAGCACATCAAGTTCCCGCCCTCGTTGAATGAGCGCCCATAGTCCAGTTCACAGAGAGAAAGCTTTAGGACCCCAATGGTGTCTGATAGGATGTCCATCAGGACCAGTAGGAACCAAGACGAGGAAGCAACATCGCAGCCCCAACCATAATGCACGCTCCTGACCATCCACGACATTGTGCTACGTAACGACGAGGAGGCAGAAGTGTTGGAACGCATAGACCCAAAGCAATTTCTGAGAACAAGGTATTTCGATGCCTTCTTCCTTGTCAACATTGGCATGCTGGAATAGTTCGAGAAAGCGTTCGAATATGTGGGGTGGAGTGGCTTCTCGAACATTGAGGAGGAAGGCTCTGTCCTTCTAACCAAGTAGACACTCCGCATGGAGCGACTCACCACAAGTACGACCATACATTTATGCCTCTTCAATTTTGAGTTTGCTATATCCCCAAGAAGGCTTAGTGACATCCTAGGCTTCTTTTCGCGCTGCTCCATAGCAGACGCACCCTCGGGGTATTATCAAGGAACCTTTTGGAGAGAAATTTGTGGCAAGAACGTTTCGGGAAAGCATAGCATCACGAAAATCCACAACCCTACTCTTAGACTCCTGGCTCATTGGGTCTCTCTCGTTGTCTTTCCGTGTAGTAAGGAACGTTACACTACTAACGAGGTCCTCAAATGCATCTATGCGATGTGAAAAAAAAAGCCTTATGCCCCAGTCATAGACATGGTCCATCACTGAATGGTGGTTGAATTAGTTGATGCACATGCAAAACGGGGCTGAGTGATGGCCAAGCGGCCATTGGATTTGCCGACTTTGGCGATCCAATGCCTTTCATGCCCTCTGGATGGTGGTTGATAGCTATCTCGGTGCTTTTCTCTGTGAATCGTTGGATTTGGAATGTGTTTCTTCCTTGGCCATTGGTGCACGTCACAAGGATTGCTGACTTCACCAATCCAGGGGTGGATCGATGACATGGCGGCCTTCCGGTACTTGTCATGTTGGGAACTTGGTCCACACTTGAGTTTGTACGTTTGACACACTTCGCTTGTATGCAGGATCAGAGTGGAGGCGCATTGGCTCAGTCGGATGGCTGAGCGGCCATGTACATGGCCAGGTGTTGACGTCTCTTAGCGTAACAGATTTTACTCCACAAGCGCACGGAGATTCGCTGTAGCCTTTTCACTCAGAGTATTCCGAGTATCGTAAATTTCCATAGGGAAGCGGTAGGCTCAAGAGTGTAATTGAATATACTTAAATCGAATAAACTGTAAACTTAGATAAATTATACCAACTAGTAGTACATAGGGGTAAATGTGATAAAGATAGGTGTATGGTGGGACAGGTAAGTCTGTCAAAGATATCCGTAGAAAAGGTATAGTTGCCTGGGAGGACAACGAGTGAGAAAAAGTCACCAAACTCTAATTCTAATCGGCTTCAAAGGCTATCCGTGAATAACTAAGAAATTCAATTAACCAGCCAGGGTCTTGCGTCGAGCAAAATTCTAGAGTCTCGGGGGTACCAAGGGTAGATAGTTGGTCCCGAAGGAGAGTCTAGCTAACACCTACGGGCCTGCCGAACGACGGGCTTGGACTGCACAGGCACACCACACGCTGTCACCGAGTGGGGCTACCAAGCAAAGCTGCGTGGAGAGGATGGCACGCTATAAACGTGTTCAAGCGGAGCTTGAACAACGATAGATCGTCCTTGATCAGAGGAGAGGATCTAGCCAGAGCCTAGCATCTAAGTCTAGGGTTGAGTTATAGCACCGGCAAGAATAACAAGAATTGAATGACAAAGTTAAACACAACCTATGCCTAGCAAGTGTGCAAAAGAAAGGTACACCACACTCTCTGGAGATAGACTTAGAGTAAAATATAACTGAAATTATATTGAAGGTAATATGAATCCAAAAGATACAAGAGTTTTACCACAGACTCGAAGATAACTCCGGAGACTCCGAGGCAAAGCTCGACTCAACTCTAACTCCCAGGACTATCCTAACTACTAAGAGAATAGTGTAGCACTCTAAGATAGAACTTGAACTCAATTCCCCCCCCCTTACAAATGAGCTCTCGGGATCTTTTTGTAGCCTAGAAAGTGAGGGGGGTATTTGTAGGTGTGCTAGGTCGGTTAAGGGGGTAGGTCGGTGGCCGGGCGGCCAAGGTGGGTGGCCGCCCGGCCATCCTACATGGCCGGGAGGCCACTTGATGTACCGACTTCAAAGATCCAACGCTTGATATTGCTCCCCTAGGTCGGTTGGCAGTTGAGGCGGTTAGTTGCACGTGAAAAACGCGCCGAGGAGTGGTCAGGCGGCCATGGCACGTGGTCGGGCGGCCACGTGTCTGCCCTTGATTTGTTGCATGTTACTTCCCTCAGATCCTTGACATCACCAATCCTCATCCCAATGGCTTGTGACCCTTGGATACATTGGATGCTCTCATGTATGGTTGGATCTTCACCACTTTGTGTTTGTTTGTACGTAGGATCGATGCTGTGGCAACCTAGGCAGTTGGGAGACCATGTCACACGGTGACGTGGCTCTGCATGGCCTAAGGGGTGGCTGGGCGGCCACACCCTATGGCTGGGCGGCCATAGCTCATGGCCGGGCGGCCATGCCATTGCACCAATGTTGCTCATCCTTGGTTTTTGCTGTATTTCCAACCATTTTGTGTGCTTTTTGGTACCTGCATCCAAATATTCATGTACATCTTGTGGAACTCATTAGTAGCAAGGGTTAGTCCATATATTTCACAAGTTTAGCTTCATTTGGTGGACAATTGACGGTTGAAATCATGAGATTACGACCGTCAACACCAGGCGGCCATGCTGATTTGCCTGGGCCTGCAGAGGGATGGCCGGGCGGTTAGTATGATGGCCGGGCAGCCAAGGACATGGCCGGCTGGCCATGCCCCAGAGCCTGTCGGCTACCAGAGTCCATTTCCTTGCCAAATTACCTCATTTTCATGTGTATTTTGTACCTGCATTCAGATAATTGTACAAAACTCATGGAATTCATTAGTAGCAAGGGTTAGTCCAATAAAATTACATGCTTTGCTTCATTTCAAGGATAGTTGATGGTTGAAACCGTGAAATAACGACCATCAATACCCCCAAGCTTAAACGTTTGCTCATCCTCGAGTAAAGCTTAAGACAAGGTAGATATGGATCAGGAGTTGCTGCAATACCGAAGTCAAAAGGAAGTTCTTATATGTAACTCAACACTCGACCTTTGCTCCAAGTAGTGAAATAATCAAAGTTCACCTCATGTCATACATGTGGTGCATCTTTTTGCTTACCTTGCCTTGTGGGTTGAGAGATAAAACGACTTTATTGTGGTAATAACATCTTCTCAGGTGTTTTCAAAGTTTTCAAATCAAAAGAAGCTTCCCTAAGAAAACTCTCGATCGCTCAGAAGTGTTTCCTCACCAAAAGCCATGAGCTTGGCCCAAAACTTCTCTACACTAAGGCCTTTGTGAAGCTTTAGGTGGGGGAGAGTGTAGGAATGTTTATTTTGTGAGCCAAAGATTGGACCAAAGAGTGTACTCTATCACTTCTTCTATTTGATCACCGGAGTATGAGTGGTGGAATATTGGGTTTCCTTCTCTTGATTTTCATCCCTTACAGCCTTTTATAGATTTGGAGAGGGTATGGAGCCTTTATTTATTTTTGCCATTGCTTGAACTTGCATGCTTTTCATTTTGCAGTGCTTTTGCACGCATTTTCCTTTTGCCGTGACTTTGCACGCATTTTTTTGGCTCCATACCTTTCCTTCTTGAAATTTGAAGGCCTAGGGATTATGAGAAGTATTTGGAGACGTTTTGGTGGATGCAAAGTCCGGAATGGATCAATTGCATTTATTTCTTTTGTACTCCAGCTATCAAAAGAAGGTGATATTTCTACTCAAAGAGACTCAAAATTTGACAAAGCTCAAAACATTTCTAAGTAGCTCTTTGTAGTGGTTTAGAACATTTGAATTATTTTTGGCTCTGGTAGGAATTCTTACCAAGGGGAGTTTTATTTTGTCGTTTTCAAATTAAAAACCTGAGACATTCATCTTACTAAGAACAAGAAAGAGTCATCCCATTTTTAAGTCATATCATGCCTCTCAACAACTTAGGCTTGTTATCACAAATGGAAACCACATGGTAAACCTTTGGTGCACTTCTTTTATACACCATCATAGGACTAGGCTAAGCATAAGTTGCATGCAAGAATTCAACAATCAACATGATAGAGAAACTATTCATCATTTCCATGATGAAGCTAGCATGTAAACTTTATTCATGGGAGGTTTTTTTAGAGAGGCCGGGCGGCCATGAGAGGAGGCCGAGTGGTCGGTGCCCTGGCCGGGCGGCCAGGCTGGTGGCCGGCTAGCCATGCCACTTTTTTTGATGCAAGAGATGAAGAATAATTATGCGCATAAGATATTTATGCAAATGGAAAATTAAATATGAAATGGAGTAAGGATATTAAACTAAGGCGGAAATAAATATGCCGTGAATGATAATGCCAATTTTACCTCATGGCGAGGATGAACCATTTGCCGCCTTCTAGGATTTTGTGTGCACTCACATATGCGGTGGCGACTGGTATTCTTGTGTGCCATTCAGATGATGTCGTAGGTGGCTCGTTGGCTTGCTTACTCGTATCACGCCCTTTTTGTGATGTCGTAGGTGGCTCATGTGCGTGCTGATTCATGTTGTGCCTTTCTGATGATGTTGTAGGTGGCTTGTAGCCGCCGACCTTGCTCACAAGAGCTTTGCCTCCTGGTACCATAGGAGTTTTGCCTCCTGGTTCCTAGGGTTTGGGGCTAGCCTTTTTGAGATTTACCTTTTTCCGTTCTAGTTCTTCTCTTCATCGGACAGCAGCTTCGTGATCCCATTTGCGCTTCATGAATGCAACGAGGCTGTATATTTTCAGCTCGGGTGCGTCTGCTCTAATGATGGTCTATGCATAGGTTTTGGGCTCTGGCAGTTGAATGCCTTCACTCGGTTGCACTCCTCCACTTTTGGTTTGAAGACAAATGTCTCCATCATACCATTGATGTTTAAGTGGACTTGTCCTACTCCAACATTGATGCTTGCATCCGCAGTACTCAAGAATGGTTGCCCAAGGATGAGTGGTGTCTTGGCGTTGATTTCCATGTCCAATACCACAAAGTCCATGGGGATGAGGAAGTTTCGGATTCTCACCAGGACATCCTCGGCAATCCTTGCAGGGTGTTGAATGGACTAGTCTACGAGTTGTAGGCACATCGCAGTGGGGGTGAGTGCAAGCGTCATTTAATTTGTCAAAGACCACTTTGGGTGTAACGTTGACGACGGCTCTAAGATCGCATAAGGCTTGATCGAAGAATTGGTTTCCAATGGAACATGGAATGGTAGGACTTCCTTGGTCCTGTTTTCTTCTGAGGTGGTTTGTTGAGTATTGCTGTGAAAGGATCAAGATGTCCAAGAGGAGGGGTGAATTGGACTTCTAATTTCTAAACTTGAAATTAAATCCTACCAAACAAGTCCTAATTCGCCCTAGTGCCTAAATAAGTGTGTCTAGAGTTCTACACGATACAAAAGGGTTGCACCCTAGAGCCAAGCATGCAATACTAAGAAAGTAAATAGCGCAAAGTAAATGCGGAATGTACGTGTGGAATGTAAAGAGAGCAAGAAGTGACACGGCGATCTTATTCCCGAGGTATCGGGGAGTCACGACTCCCCCTAGTCCTCGTTTGGTGCCACTCGCAAGGCTGTGCTCTCGCGCGCTCCTCGCAAGGGTCTCAGCCCCAAACCTCGCCAAGAGAGGGGTTGACAAAGTGGTTCTAGCAAGAACCAAGCAACCTCTTAACCATCGCAAAGATCAAGTGCTCTCTTCGGGATGTTCTTCTCCACTCCGGAACGGTGAGCTCCAAACCGTGAACAATGCCTTCGCAAAGGCCTTCTTCTGCTTCTCCTACAATCTCCAGAGAGCTCGCGGAAGGCTTGACTCGCAAGCCATCTAGGTGATCGCGATCACCAAGAGTAACAAGCCATGGTCTTCCCTTGATTCAACTTCTACTCAAGAAGTTATCTCTCTCTCAAGTCTCTTGCCCCAAAGCTCAAAGATTTGTGAGGAAATGGTTCTTGCGTGACCTTTATGTGTGTGTAGGTGTTTCCTGGTCGCAAAGGTATGAAACGGGGGGATGGGAGTCCTATATATAGAGGCTAACCCAAAAACTAGCTGTTACTTTATGAAAACAATTTTCCGCGTACCCACCAGACGGTCCAGTGGTTATCCATCGGACGGTCCTGTGCTTTGTAAATTTGAAAACTCCGTTTCGCGCCATGGGCCAAAGAGCCATCGGATGGTCCAGTGGTTAGCCATTGGACAGTCTGGTGGAACGGAAACCAAGCGAGCCCACTGGCATACCTCCCTTTCTAGAACGTCCAGTAGAGGCACCTGACTGTCCGACTGTAAGCCACCGGATAGTCCTGGTGGGCCAAAAAGCCCGAGGATGCCCTAAACAAACCCTCTGTCCATAACATCCAACGGAAGCACCGGACTGTCCGGTGGAGAGCCACCAGACAGTCCGGTGGGCATTAAAACCACTGGCTGAGTGCTAAGGACACATCGCAAACACAAGATAGCTATCACCGGACAGTCTGGTGGCTTACCACCGGACGGTCCAGTGGCGTAACAAACTTCAGCAGTTGTTTTGATTCGAAAATTTAAGGAGATTTTTTGAGGGTTTTTCTTTTGATTCAAACGACATAGATGAGAGAGATTTAGCACATTTTTAGAATGTCTGAGCTTTAGGACTAAGATGCACTCGAAATTGAGAACAACTCTAGAATGAAGCGCATCAAGCTACTCACCTCGACCCTCCTTGATAGTACGGCTTATCTAGAAACTAGAAAACAATCTCCAAGTGCCCTTCTTTCGACTTTCCGGCACTTAAAGCTATCAATCCTTGACCTTCACACTAGATAGTACAATCAACAAGCCATCCGCCATGATTATGAAAATTAGGGGTCTCTTTTGGTCAACCAATGAGCACAATATTAAATATATCACCTTCATGTCATGAACTCATTAGTAACATAATTAAGTTGTCATTATTCACCGGAACCTCTACCTCTTAGGGTCATTGTTTCTCACAATCTCCCTCTTTTTGGTGATTGATGACAACACAAGAGTAGAGCTCAGAATATAAATGCAATTAAGTGCTAGGCTCAAACTAAAAGACATGAATGTAAATACATGACCATCAACAATCAAAGGATCCACAGGCATGGTGAAATCGAATAAATCATAAAACCCAAATACCATGTCTGTGAGTCAACATCTAGAGGAGGACCTAGCTATACATCAAAAGAATAACTCTCATTGCTCATTCCCCTAACTGCTAAACTCACTAGCTCTACTCACTCCCCCTAAAAGTAACTGTCCCCTTTTGGCAACCAGCACCAAACAGAGAGACCTAAGAGCTCAACAGAGGAGGAGCACCCAAAGGAAGACCATGAGAAACCATCAGGACATAGTGATCGAGTGATGCGTTGTCGTCGGAATCGGCAGCAGTGTCATCAATGGCTTGCTCAACATCTGGATCGAGAGTACCAGGAGCCACAGGGAACTGGAGCAGTGGCAGACGTCATTAGAGGAGGAGCGTTCGCATCAGTCATCGAGCAAGTCATGGAAGCTGAGTGAAAGCTCGGCTCGGTCGACTGAGATGAAGGTAGAGTGTCAGGAGTAGGCACAAAGGATTCTGGAGCTGACGACATAGACTCAGACTGAGAAGAAGCTCCTGTCATAGGTGGCTGCCCAGAAGTCAAGTACTAACTGTCCTGTGCCTGTGAGATAGGTAAGGGTAAATCTCAGAGCGTCAGAGGAGTCATATCAAACTAGAGAGAGCGAGCTGGCAACTGAGATGTCTCCATCTGAGGGGCACTCGCTAGTAGTTCAGAGTAAGAAAAGTCAAGTGGAGACGTGCTAAGCGAGGCTAAAGTAGCAAACGGGCTCTGCAGGCTCGTATCTAGAGGAGGAAGCTGCTGTGTCACTACAGGTTGAGAGGGTGCCAGCTAGAACCCCTGGTGCATAGCGGTAACCTAACGCTCAGTGTCAGCCCAGAGTCCAGCCACCAGCGAGTGAACCATCTCTAAGGGTCGTTTCTACTTCTCGGCGTACCTCTGCTGGAGGAGCTGAAAGCGCTTGTCACTGCTCCTCTGTATCTGCTGCTGCTACTGAAGAAGGAGCTCGAAGCACTGATCGCTTCCCTGCTGCTGCTGTGCAAATAGCTCATCAGCCCGTCTTTGCTGCTTCATCATCAGCTGTAGAACAGAGGCAATATCTAACGGCATGGTGACCTGGGCAGCGGTGACTGATGGCGGAGGTCGGGGAGGTGGAGGAGCATGCGAGCCACCTGCCTCATGGTCCTGTGGTAGGGCGGGCAGCCTTTCTGCGTGCTTCATCGTCTGAGGTTTCGTCCCCACTGACCTCCTCTGCTGCTGTCGCTCCCCCTATCTCTAGGACTATCTCTGCGTCTGTGGCGTGGGGTGGTGACTCAAGCCTCAGATCCTCAGGAGGCACAGGACCCTGTACTAGAGCTCTGGGAGCAGTCGGTGCACGAGCCTTGTACGTCGGGAATGCGGTCCAGATCTTCTAAAGGATCCAGAACTGAGGCAGTGGCTCAGCAGCAGGGTCGTGATCTATCCGACTCAACGTATGAGAAATGAAGTGGGCATATGGAAAGCTGTGGTGAGATCCCATCCCGTCAGGTGATCACGTCCTCCATCTCTGCTATTAGGAAGTCAACCACACAGAAGCGAATGCGCTGAAGAAGCACTCTGAGTAGGTGCTGCTGAAGTGTGGTGATCCCTCTTTGTATCGCTCTCGGGGAAGTAGATTGCGTCTCAAAGCTCTGTGTCACACGTTTGCTACTGGAGTATAGGCTGTCGGTGTCCTCTCCTGTACTGCCTCTCGAAATAGAATGGCGGCCTCGGTATCTGTCAAAGCTGTCCGCTCATTCTTAGAGCAGCGAGGGGGCTCTGAGTCCCCATAGACATCTGTGTGTAGGTGATGCTCTGAGAGCTCGAGTCTAAGAAGAATAGCCATGTTCTACTTGTACAGACGAACTGGCTGCCCATGAAACATGAATTGTATGAATGTCCTCTGTGGGCTGACATAGAGTGTGGCGTAGAATACTCTAACCCAGTCCTCCACATAGGTATGGTGGTGCTCAAGCAGGTCGCCCATACCGGGGATGTGAGTGAAGAAAGGATATAGGTTCTGCCCGATCACGGTCCCCATCCTCGGTATACTGAGAACCGCGTGCAGAAACAAACCCATGCCTGCATACCGGGAGCTCTCGTAGAGGGAGGCCTGGACAAGGGTCTGAAACCTAGGGTCTACACGCTCATCGCTGCTGCTCTGGACTGCCACTGTGCTGCTGTGATATAGTACCGAAACTTCTTGAGCTTCCTACCCTCATAGCTCCTGTAATCTAATAGCTGGTCGGCACTTATGTGGAGAGGTGGTGCAGGTATGGAAGAGAAGGCGAACCTCTCCCATATGGCAGCGGGTGACTCAGGCACAGCCTGCTCTACCTATCTCTGAGTCTGTGTCTGTGCCTCAGCCTATGCTGCTCTCTCGGCTGCTGCCTCTGCCTCCTGCTGGGCTATGATCTCATCGGGTGACACAAGCCCTCGATGCTGCCTCTAACGTGGCTAACTCGAAGGTATGGTGTTCTTGGTGCGAGCCTTGTGAGTAGCTGGAGGTGGATGCGCATCGCGGGGAGGGTTCTGATGGGGCTCTCCAATCCGGATCCCACCCGCTTGATGGCTCCCCATAGCGTCAAAAGCATCGGCCGCACACTCGGCAGCCTCACGCTCACACTCCTCCTGTGTACGCTTTCGCTTCTTAGCGGGCTTGGGTGCAGGTTCCTTGCCCTTGTCTTTCCTTTCTCGTACCATCTGAAAATTTTCAAGGAGTAGATAGACACGAAGATTTAGATAAGTAGAGTCATCTAGAAAGGTAAGACCTAGAGCAAGAATGAGAGTTTTGAAAGTGTAGCATGCCACGTTGATTTTCTAATCTAGAGAGTTTTTAGTTAGAGTGCGTGACCATCTCACACTAAAACCAAAATTCTCATGTCCATAAAGCATAATCAACGTATACATTTATTCATCTGACAACTACATGCTACACAATCAAAGAAACTGAAACCCTAGATGCAATGGTGAGCAAGGTAGCATGAGGAAAGAAGAGAATCGATGCTCACCACATAGATCGAGAGAGACCTTGCCGAAAGAAAAAGATCCAGTGAGCTAGACGGAGCGGAAGGCAGAGGCGAAGGTAGGGGCAGGGGTGCACGGCAGCAAAGGGCGACGGGCGCGGCGACTGGGGAGTTGGCTCGAGAAGGGAGCAGGCGGACGCGGGCGCAAGAAGGCGGCGGCGGAGGGTGTCAGCGGAGGGGAGTCAGCGGCGGCAGCAGGGGAGGCAGCGTAGGGAAGTGGCGCGACGGTGCAGGGGAGGTAGTGGCAGAGGGTGGTAGCGGCGCAGTGGTATTGGGGCGCGGCGGCATAGGGGAGGTTGTGGCACAGGGTGGTAGCGGAGCGGTGGTATGGGGAGAGGCGGCTAGGGCACGAGTGGGCACGGGGGAGAGAAAGTGAAGGAGTAAGGACTGGTCCAATGCCATAAAGGCTTAAAACCCTAAGCGGGTGAACAAAACCAATCCACCGGACAGTCCGGTGGTGACCCACCGGATGGTGCGGTGCGGACCACCGGATGATATAGACAGATGGGATGAGCTTCCTAGAGTTGGTGGAGAACGAGCCACCGGACGGTCCGGTGGTTAGCCACCGACAGGTCCGGTGGATATCGTCAGACGAAATAGGCAGAAGGGTTTCAAGGGGAAGAGGAGCAGAGCCACCAAACGATCTGGTGGTTAACCACCGGATAGTCCAGTGGAAACAAAAAAACACCAGAAAAAAGCTGAATTTGCTCCTTTTCTTGCCCAACTTTAGAAGATTCAAATAAACACAAGTATGGACAGTCCAATGTGAAACCCTTGCCCCTAAACCACTCAAAATATTTGCATTTTCACATGCTTTATATAGTTTTTGATTTTTCACGCATGAACTCCACATGAAAGCAAATAAAATCCAAAAGAAATGTATGAGTCTTTTCCTAGGAGAGCTAGAGATGAAATTAACTCCTGTCCCGTGGGAACTTGACTCAATAGGCATGAAGAACGATGCCACACCTTTAGTTTGATCTCTTTTCATGATTTGAGATGCTTGTACATGAAACAAGTGTCTATATCATCAAGAGTGCTTCTTTGTGACACTACCAGATGCAATGCAAGTGCAGGCTACAAACAAGCATGGATAGGAATTTAAATATGCGTGCATATCTATATGACAAGGAATGCAATGCATGCAAGAAATTAAATTTACACTTGCCATATTACTTCCCCCCTCAAGATTCTTCAAGAGGAGCCATTCTACATACCATGAGTGAAGCTTAGACCACCGTCTCATGCAAGACCCTCGCTACTCTCTATCTTGTAGCAGTTAGGAAAGTGACTAGCATATACATATGAATGCAAATTATATGACATGGCAACTTACATGACGTTTCTAGCGTCTATCACGTTAAGCTCACTTCACAATCTAACAAAGGTACTCTCATCTAATGGTTTCGTGAAGATGTCCGCCAATTGCTCCCTAGTCCCCAGATTTCACAAGAGGATGTCTCCTTTCACGACGTGGTCCCTTATGAAGTGATGGCGGATATCTATGTGCTTAGTGCAAGAGTGTTGAACGGGGTTATTGGCAAGCTTAACGGCGCTCTTGTTGTCACAAAGGAGAGGAACCCTACCAAGCTTCACACCAAAGTCCAAAAGCATTTGCTTCATATATAGAATTTGAGCACAAGAGGACCCAGCCGCTATATATTTTGCCTCCGCAGTGGACCAGGATACACAGTTCTGCTTCTTGGAAGACCAAGAAACAAGCGATCGCCCTAGCAAGTAGCAACCCCCGGAGGTACTTTTGTGCTCAACTCGACATCTGGCAAAGTCTGAATCTGAGTAGCCCAAAAGCTTAAGATTAGCGCCCTTGGGGTACCACAATCTTATGCTAGGGGTGTGCTTGAGATACCGAAGAATCCTTTTCACCGCGGAAAGGTGTGATTCTTTGGGATTGGCTTGGAAACAAGCACACAAGCACACAGCTAAACATGATATCTAGCCTAGAAGCACATAAATACAACAACAAACCTATCATGGATCGGTAGAGGGTTTGGTCCACCTTGATGCCACTTTCGTTAGTGTCGAGATGTGCATTTGATGCCATAGGGAGTACTAATTGGCTTGCAATCATCCATCTTGAATCTCTTGAGTAGATCTTTGGTATACTTTTCTTGATAGATGAATGTCCCTTCCTTCAATTGCTTGATTTGAAATCTAAGGAAGAAGGTAAGCTCACGAATCATAGACATCTCGAACTCTTTTGCCATCATATTGCCGAAATCTTTGCAGAATTCTTCATTTGTCGAGCCAAAAATAATGTCATCAACATACACTTGACAAATGAAGAGATCATCATTCATCTTCTTGGTGAATACGATGGTGTCAACTCGGCCAATCTTGAACCCTTTTTCTATAAGGAAGTCCCTGAGCCTCTCATACCAAGCTCTAGGTGCTTGCTTCAATCCATAGAGAGCTTTAGACAACCTATACAGATGATTGGGGTTATTGGGGTCTTCAAAGCTAGTGGTTGCTCAACATACACTAGCTCATTAATGTAGCCATTGAGAAATGCACTCTTCACATCCATTTGATAAGGCTTCATGTGATGATGAGATGCATAAGCTAGTAAGAATCGAATAGGCCTCTAATCTTGCAACCGGTGCAAAGGTTTCTCCAAAGTCAATTCCTTCAATTTGAGAGTAACCTTTTGCCACTAATCTCGATTTGTTTCTCACGATGTTGCCTTCATCATCTTGCTTGTTTCGAAACACCCACTTGGTTCCAATCACTCTAGCACCTTTGGGTCTAGCTTCAAGTGTCCAAACTTCATTTCTTGTGAAATTGTTGAGCTTTTCATGCATTGCATTTACCGAATCCGGATCACTTAAAGCTTGATCAACCTTTATTGGCTCAATGCTAGAGACAAATGAGTAGGCTTGACAAAAAGATGCAACGTTGCGGGATCTTGTTGTGACTCCTCTTGATGCACTACCAATGATAAGATCTTGTGGATGTACATTTGTAAGTTGACTTCTCCTTTGAGGTGCCACTTGTGGTGCTTGTACCGATGCATCAACATCTTGAGCTTGTTCTTCAACTTGCTCTAGTGGTACATGAACATCTTTATTTGGAAGTGGCTCATCTTGTTCACTACCAACTTGGGGTGCCGTTGATGAGGATGGATGATCAACAATTCTCACTTCATCTTCATCCTCTTTTGGCTTGATGTCACCGATTAGCATATTTTTCATGGCCTCTACAAACGGATCCTCATCTATATCCACAACATCAACATGTGCTCCTTGGGAGCCATTATATTCATCAAATTCTACATCATACGTCTCTTCAACCATGCCGGAGGCATTGTTGAATACGCGGTATGCTTTGGACTTTGATGAGTAACCAAGTAAGAAACCAATATCACAACGTCTTTGAAACTTACCCAAATGTTGGTGCTTCTTGTAAATATAGCATTTGCAACCAAACACTCGGAAATATGAGATATTGGGTTTTCTCCCATTGAGCAATTCATATGGAGTCTTGTCAAGAAGACGATGAGGAAATAACTGGTTGGAAGCATAGCAAGCAGTGTTGATGGCTTCGGCCCAAAACTTCTCACTTGTACCATATTCATCAAGCATAGATCTTGCAAGAGTGATGAGGGTTCTATTCTTCCTCTCCACTACACCATTTTGTTGAGGGGTGTAGGTAGTGGAGAACTCATGCTTGATCCCAACTTCATCACAATATTCTTCAATGTTAGTGTTGTCAAACTCTCTTCCATTGTCACTGCTAATTTCACAATTGAAGTGTTGAATTCATTTTAAGCTCTCTTGGCAAACTTGCTAAAAATATGTGCCACCTCAGTTTTGTCCTCAAGAAAGTAAACCCAAGTGTATCTTGAGAAATCATCAACAATTATAAAACCATAGTTGTTGCCACCAATGCTTGTATATGTAGTTAGACCAAAGATATCCATGTGAATTAGTTTTAGTGACCTTGAGGTGGACATGAAGGTCTTCCTTGGATGAGTGTTTGCAACTTGTTTGCCGACTTGACAAGCACTGCACAATTTGTCCTTCTCAAATGTGATATCCTTTAACTTTTTGAGTGTGCTCATTCCAACATGAACAAGCCTTCTATACCATAACCAACCCTTTGAGTTCTTGGAGAGCAAACATGCTTGCAAATTGGCCTTCCTAGAGTTGCAGTCAACAAGATATAGATTGTTGTGCCAGAATTCCTTGAAGACTTCTTCACCACCATGAATTTGGCTCACAATCACTTCATTTGGCTTGAATAGACATTGAAAACCCAAATCACACAATTGACCAACCGACAAGTGCTTGAAGTTCAAGGAATCAATTAGGAGCACATTTGATATTGAGTATTCACTTGATATATTAATTTTACCGAATCCTTCAACCTTGCCTTTGGAGTTGTCACCAAAAGTGACCTTGTCATAATCCTCCACATTTCCACTAAGTGAGGTGAACATCCGAGAATCACCGGTCATATGTTGAGTGCATCCACTATCCATTACCCAATGTGATCCACCGGTCTTGTAGTTCACCTATACACAAGCAAATCAAGCTTGAGACTTGGGCACCCATCTAAGAATAGGTGCAATCTTCGGTTTAGGTGACCATTTTGCATTCGGGTTAGGAATCTTGGAAATGAGTACTTTTGGCACCCATAGCTTCTTTGGCCTAGACTCATCCTTCTTTCCCATGAATCTTGCCTTTACTTGACCATGTGAGTTTCTTTGAAGAACATAGTGTGCACCAAATGCCATTGGCCCTTAATTGCTTGGAGATTGGCTTCTTGGGTGGTGCATTACACTCAAACATGAAATGACCCTCGGTGCATACACTCGGTGCACCACTTTGGCTTTTCTATCTTGATTGATGGTGCCGGCTTGCACGTATCCTTGAGTGGTGGATAACCAAGCCATTCCTTCTCAAAGTGTACGGATTGATAGGATAACATCTCACTAAACTTCATTTGTCCGGTTAGCAATTCATTATAACCGGATTGTACACTTTTCACTTCTAGCTTGAGCTTCTCATTTTCATCTTTGAGTTTGATGAGAACATTTTCTTCTTTCTCCATTGGACCCTTGCTTTTGCATTTTGCACAACATTTAGCATCCTTGAGTGCGTTGGGAGATTCACTCTTGTTGCTCTTGATTTTCTCTAGTTCAATCACTAGCTTCTCATGGTCACTCTTGGGCATACATGTCTTCTCACAAAATTTGATATCATTGGGAGATTCATCAATCTTGTGAATTGAAGTTGATAGCTTGAAGATTTGCTTCTAACTCTTTTCTAGCTTCATCAAGTTCAACATTATGAAGTTGCAAGAGACGATGTCTTGTGTTAAGCTCTTCATGTTTTGTTGTCAATTCATTATAGTATTTGGTGACTTCTTCAAGTGTCTCATTGAGCTCTTTGATTTCTTTAGTTTGCTCAATATGAGACTTCTTGATCATGTTGTACCCATTGTCAAGAGTCTCTTTTTCTTTGACTAGTTGCTTGTTGCTTGATGTGAGCTTTTCATTTGCTTCTTCAAGACTATCAATTTTCTTTTGCATTTCATCTAACTTGCCTTGGTCATGGCTTGACACTAACTCATTGCACTTGCTCATGAGGCTCTTCTTCTCAACTTTGGTCTTGTAAAGCTTTGCACTTGACTTGCTAATTGCTATGTTTTGTTCTTGGACTAAGCTAGCAAGTTCATCATAGGAAGGCACATCATCATCATCATCAGAGGAGTCATCGAAGGTCTTTACCTTATCATTCTTGGCCATAAGGCATAGGTGTGGAGTGGAAGTAGAGGGTGATGAGGTCGGTGGTGGTGTTGATGTGGTAGTAATAGCAAGTCCTGCTACCACTTCAACATCACTGTCACTTGCATTGGATGAAGAGTTGCTTGATGTATCTTCATCCGTCATCCACTCTCCAATGTATGCTTTGCCCTTCTTCTTGAAGAACTTTTTCTTGAATTCCTTGGGGGCCTTCTTCTTGTTTTTCTTTTCATCATCACTGGATTCATCATTTGAGTCATTCTTATGATGCTTCTTCTCCTTCTTCTTATTCTTCTTGTCACGATATTAGAAGGAGAGATGGCCAAGCTTGCCACAATTGTAGCACTCTGTTTCTTTCAGCTTTTTCTTGGATGGAAAGAACTTCTTTTTGCTTGAGGAGTACTTGATACCCTTCTTGTCAAGGCATCCCAAGGCACTAGTGACTTTTTGGACAAGAAGTGCAACTTCTTCTTCACTATCATCCTCTTCTTGCTCATCATCTTCTTCGTTTTCCATGACAATGATTTTCTTGGAGGTGGACTTCTTCTCTTTAGATGAGCTTGCCTTGAAGGCAATATCTTTCTTCTTGGACGGTGGCTCGGCATCCGGTGTGATCTTCATGTACATCTCATGTGCATTGATCTTGCCAAGCACACCTGATGGAGTTGCCGTGTTGAGATCGATTTGTTGAAGATATGCGACAATGTGGCCATACTTGTCACAATCAAGAAGATCCAATATCTTTCTAGCCACATCGGCCTCTTTGATTTGAGTTAAACCAAGACCATTGATCTCGTCTACAAGCACATTGAGACGAGAGTACATTTGATTAGCATTTTCATGAGGAAGCATGCGAAAAATCATTGAGTTTCTTGATAAGTAAACTATGACGTTGCTCTGTCTCACTTTTAGTTCCCTCATGGAGCGCACAAATCTCTTCCCAAAGCTTCTGCGCATCCTTGATAGTCCTCACACGATTGAAGACCTCTTTGCACAAACCGCGAAAGAGAACGTTACGAGCTTTGGCATTCCAATTCTCATAACTAAGCTTCGACGTTGTGGGCTTGTCCTTATCGGCTATCTCCGGAAAGCCGGTGATGGCGGCCGCGTGGAGAGAAGTATCAATGGCTTCCAAGTAGGACACCATACAGATTTTCCAATATGGAAAGTCCTCGCCATCGAACACGGGCGGGGGTCCTTCCCCACCGGACATCTTGCTCAAGGTGGTGAAGCCTCAACCAATGAGCACTTGGCTCTGATACCAATTGAAAGGATCAAGATGTCCAAGAGGGGGGTGAATTGGACTTCTAATTTCTAAACTTAAAATTAAATCCCACCAAACAAGTCCCAATTCACCCTAGTGACTAAATAAGTGTGTCTAGAGTTCTAGACGATACAGAAAGGCTTGCAACCCAGAGCCAAGCATGCAATACTAAGGAAGTAAATAGTGGAAGGTAAATGCAAAATGTAAGTGCGGAATGTATGTAGGACCGAGACGTGTGACTAGAGGGTGGTGAATAGGAGCACTTGAAAACTCAAAATAACAACCCCCAGAATTGGTGCAGCGAAAGCTCACAAGAGAATCAAGCTAGACACCGTCCACTAAATGGATATGTGTCTAGCAGGGGCAAGGTGCCATCCACTGAAAGGATACGCACCAGGCGAGGAAGTGCACGCAAAGCAAAAGCCTTCAAACAACACAAAAGGAACTACCTAGTAATCACCAAGGCCTCTTAGCAAATGAGGTGCTAAAGACCTTAGGAATGATCCTCGGCACCCCCAAACTCACCTAGAACAAGACACAAACCTTAGAAACAACTTAAACCGAATCCGGGGCAAAACCACTGCAGCCATCGGACTGTCCGACAGGCCCTACCGGATAGTCCGATAGGGAATTTTCAGATAGATAGGGCTGCAAAGAAAATTGCCAAAACCTAATCAAACGGGCTCCAAAAATCATGAAATTTTAACCACAGGCTTGAGGAAAACATGGCAAACAACATACTAAAAATTCAGCCCATCTGGAGACTGTTAGGTCCACTGGACTATCCGGTGAAGTTGAACCGGATTGTCCGGTGTGCCCAGAAAACAGCCTCGGATTTTGAGTTTGCAAACCTTAAACTTCACCAAATCTTCTTGAATCTTCACGAAATTTTGCATAGGCTATCCTAGCACTATTCCAAAGCTATTCCCAAAAGATATACTCAAAAAAATCAACGGATTAGCGGGAATTTCAGATCTCATGAAGAGGGGAAAATTTGGGTAAGAAAGGGGAAAACTCAAGATTGACTTGCTCGTGGAAATCCATCAGGATAGGAATGCTGTAAGACATATTCTCCACATCCTAGCAAGTTCAAAAGAGCCAAAAGAACATGATTAACTAGCCACTTAGGTATTTATAGCCCCAGCCTAACTGAGTCATTTTACACTAAGACCCCTTATATTACAGAAATGCCCGTAAGGGCCAAACTGGAAGAGACTCAACTTTTTCGGGGACGGACGACCATGATGGAGTCTTGATCTTCTTCGGATGCACACAAACTCCCAGATGATGTCCATGTGGCTAGTAGTCCAAATCTACCGATCGACCCCCGGTTTTGAAGTAAGAAACCAGGAAACTTTAGGGTTTCCTTCCTGGGCCTAGAACGACCCAGTCCACTCTATCTCGGCGAGAATGAGCCCATTCGCCGATTCTGGTAACTTGGTGGTAGGGTGGCAGATTTGAGTGAATCTGCCAACGCCCTCGCCCATCTTCGCGCCATGTACTCGGGTTGGAGCACCGCGGTGGCACCCAGCATCCCCTGTCCATCGGGGTCGCCTCGCAGTCCTTTGGAGATCTTAGTGCTGTTGTCGCCGTGCCACTCCTCTGTGTAACGAACTCCCATGGCCAACTGACATCGAGCATGCCTCTAGTCCTTCGGAGGGCTTCCATCTACCTCCTCTCCATCAGAGGTCTTGCACCCAAGTCTTTCTGGGTCTTTGGCTTTCGTTGACAATCACTCATCACTCCAGAGGCAATGGAGCCGGTCCATTGGCTCTCAATCTCCCCCTTGATGAGTGCATTGTCAACACCTTCTACCTATAACCTAAAATAGAATAAAGACAAGAAAAACAAGCGTAAAACCGAAAAGAAAGAAGAAATGAAGAAAGTTGCTCAAAATGCCCAAAAACCAAACACAAGCTAAGAAGGGCAAATTGAGGCAACAAAAAGAAAACCAAAGATCGACCCCCTAAGACAAGGGAAATCGCTCAATGCAGTCGATCAAACTAAAGCATGACCCCTCAAGAAAGAGGCAAACCGGCTCAACACAGTCATGCTTAGGCAAAGCATCGGCTCCTCCAGAAAGGGTGAAAAGCTCAACGCACCGATGCAAGATCATGCTAAAAGCTCAAACTCCCTGAATGCACAGCTCCCCCTCAACTAGATCTCTCCAAAATTCTCCCCTTGGTCCATGAACACTCCTATAGGTCAACATCTCTCCCTCTTGTTGACAATGGACATCAAGAGTTCATAGAATCCGACTTCCCCTGAACTAGACAACTTCCTCTCAAAATATGCCATGAAATGCAGGAAGTGTACCATGAAGAGCTCAGCAGGGATGAAAAGCTTAGTAAATACAAGTTCTAGCATACAGAGCAAGTGAGGGCAAGGAAGCATGCAACAAGCTCAATTGAATCTATCTTATATAGATCAGGAGCATGTTTTTCAGGGTTGTTGAAAAGAAAGCATCACCAACATGAATAGCATCTAGCAAGATATGCATGAACAGCAAAATGCTAGCAAAACATACAAGGTGTGCTACTCTCAACCAAGGCATGTACAACAGGCCCTAAGCAATTTAGAGACTTGCAGATTTTAGATTAACAATTTGTAACTTTATGCAAATCAAATCATGTGCCAGAGGTTATTCAATTGTCTTTGCCACTTCTTACCAACCAATGCCAAGCCTAGGTTCAGTAAACCATCAGAAGCTTAAGACAAGGTTTTGGTCATACATAGCCTAATCCGAGTTCATGCTAAAGTGCAAAGGCAAGCCATCTCAAACTAGAACAGTGTGACAAGTGAACCCACCTGGATCTTTTCATTCAGCTCATAAGACACACAATGTGCACAGATTTAATTCAGATTTCAGGTTTAGGCAAGGTCTCATAAATCCTTAGGCATAAACTTAACAAAGGCATACGACTAGCATATCCAAGCATGAAAAGATAACATAGAAATTCAACATTCCTACACATGCTAGGTAGCCAAGTCAAGCGGTGATCATGGTTTTTAATTTTCGAGAAATGAAAGAGACTTAGCTCACAAAAGAGATTAGACAGATCCAAGGAGCTCGGCAAACCATGATCATGGAAGCAACTATACAATCTAGCACAAGCAAGTACTAACTAGTCATTCTAGAAGAGCTCTAGTGCTAGTGAAGTGAAAATGCGTATGATACAATGCGATGCATGATATGATACAAAATGCAAAGAAAACAAAGAAAAGCAAAGAAAAGGCAAAAACAAAACCCTAAACTACAACAAAGTTACCCCAATCTAAAAGGGGTAACAAACACCAAGCTCCCCACACAAGCGAGCAAACACGCTAAGCTCTAAGGGCTTGGTGAAGATATCGGCCAACTGGTTCTCGGTCTCCACTTGGATCAAGTCTATATCTCCCTTCTCATAGTGATCTCTCAGAAAGTGAAACCTCACATCTATGTGTCTGGTTCTAGAGTGCAAGACGGGGTTCCTAGCTACAGAAATAGCTGAAGTAGAGTCTACTAGGAGAGGGATCTTTCTGAAGCTTAGGCAAAAGTCACTCAAGGTAGCTCTCATCCAAAGCAGCTGGGAGCAGCAACTAGCAGCAGCAACGTATTCGGCTTCTGTTGTGGAAGTGGCTACACTAGATTGCTTGCGTGAGGACCAAGAGACAAGAGAAGAACCGAGAAACTGGCAGGTGCCGGAAGTAGACTTGCGCTCCAGCTGACAACCCGCAAAGTCAGTATCCGAATACCCTCGAAGAGAGAGCGTCGAAGCTGAAGAGAACCAAAGACCAAGCTCAGGATTGTATTTCAGGTACCTGAAGATGCGCTTCACCGCTTGACGGTGTGATGTCCTCGGTGAGGCCTAAAAACGTGCACAAAGGCAAACCGCGAATTGGATGTCTGGCCTAGTCGCCGTCTGGTACAGAAGTGAGCCGATCATCCATCGGTACTCTCTTTGGTCCACCACCTCCCCTTCTTCATCTGCATCAAGCGCCGTTTGTGTTGACATGGGAGTCGCCATGGGCTTGGAGTCTCCCATATCAAACTTCCTCATAATGTCCTTCGTGTACTTGGCTTGATGGATGAAGGTTCCTTCACTCCCTTGTTTGATTTGCAGTCCAAGGAAAAACAGCAACTCTCCATCATGCTCATCTCAAACTCCTTCGACATCTGTTCAAAAAACTTGGTAACAAGAGAGTGAGATGAGCCACCAAAGATGATATCATCCACGTATATTTGGACAACAAGAAGATCACTACCATTGTTGAGGAGCAAACAGTTTCCTCATAGTCTATCCCCTCTTTTTGACAAAAACCCATAGCCACAAGTCTAGCGTTGTTCCGCACAACAATGCCATTCTCCCCTTGCTTATTTTTGAAAACCCACTTTGTACCAATAGGATTGCATTGTGGCAGTGGCTCTACCAAAACCCAAAACTCATTCCTCTCAAAGTTTTCTAACTCCTCATGCATGGCATTAACCCAATTACCATTAGAAAGTGCGTACCCAAGAAAAATACCATCCAAGCAGCGAGATTCAAATTTTTCCAAATGCCCTCCCCCTTTTTTAGCACAAAGCATCTGCAGCCAAATGCACGCAGGTGCTTGACGCCGGGCTGCCTACCAAACTGTAGCTCATACGAAGTGTTCCCTAAGAAAGCTCGTAAGAAGATGCGGTTGGCAATGTAACAGGCCGTATTCATAGCCTCAGCCCCAAAGCGTCGCGGAGTCC
The DNA here is from genome assembly GCA_030272315.1 of Paspalum vaginatum. Taxonomy (NCBI): domain Eukaryota; kingdom Viridiplantae; phylum Streptophyta; class Magnoliopsida; order Poales; family Poaceae; genus Paspalum; species Paspalum vaginatum. The sequence goes on from CM059013.1 coordinate 23,614,266, forward strand.
TATGCTCACCAAGCATCGTCCGCGCCATCTCTACTAGTGTGCGGTTCTTTCTTCCACAACACCGTTCTAAGGTGGGGTATAAGGAGACAACAATTGGTGATCAAGACCTAGGTCACGACAGAAGGTTTCGAAATGAGAGTTACGAAAATCTCCACCATTGTCGCTGCGGATAGCCCTCATAGCCTTATGACTCTCTCACCACCAGCAAAGCGGACTCTCATCTCAATGTGATGGGGAGGATCCTGCCTACTGCCCTAGTAGAACTGATCCTGGTTCCCCTAGGGCTCTCTCCCACCTCTCAGCCCGCTTCCTCCTGAAGTAAAACTCCTCCAAGTGACCATTCCGCTGGCAAAAGTCACAGTGGTAGACATGTCTCTTAGGCATAGGTTGGGGCTAGGTCTTGGGCTTCTAGTGAGGTGGTGTAGCCTTGGGTGGTGCTAGCTGTTGGACTTGCTTCTTGCCTAAAGGCTTAAGCACTTCTTCTACCATCTTGTCCAGCTTGGCTTGTAGTGGCTTGGGTGTCTAATATGACTTCTTTGGGGCAACCTTGGGTGGCTAATGGTAAACCCCATCAATAGTAGAGTCAGGCTCGAGAGAGGCAGTGCTAGGCTTGATTGGGGCACTCTTCTTCTTACCCAAGGTAATACACTCTCCCAACCCAAGTCCACTGGTGTCACCCTCACCACGCTTGTTTGCCTCTATGATCATCCTAAGCTGAGGTTCCCTAGCATACATACAGCTTAGCACCTCTCTCAACCTATAGTTGTCCTCTTCAAGGATCAACTTCTCCTCTCTCAGATCCTCTAGATCAAAGTCTGGGCAGCATAAGTGGGACAGTCTAGAGAGGGAATCACAGGAGCAGACTTCTCAAGCTTCCTAATGGTGGCATCCTTCTCCACCAACTGCAGCCTCAAAGTGAGACAGTTCTCACACGTATTCAGGGGGTGCTGAAAGCACCTCAAAGTCAGCTCTTACCTAGTCAGGCTCACTCCTTAAGGTAGGACAGACCATGCACGCACCTAAAAGGGTGGGTCTAGCCCTAAGCTCCTCTGACTCCTTGAGCTGCCCCTCACACTTCACCTTCAACTCAGCTATGTCAACAGCTAGGTGAGGGCAAGACTCACACTCAGGCACCTCACTCAAAGTAGGCTCGTCCAGTTTAGACTAGAGCTTGCTAAACTCAACCTTCAGCCTATCCATCTCCTCTACCTAATGAGCATACTTGCTCTTCTGCTCACAAAGGTCACTCATGAGGGACTCACAGGTATGGCACTCAAACTCACTAGGCCGGGCTTGCACACTCTTCAGCCTCTCAATCTCAGCCAAAGCATCAGCAATCTTGGATTTCTGCTTCTGCAGCTTCTTGGCTGCCTTCTCCAATAACTTATCCTGGGCTTTCAACTCATGACTATTCCTCTCTAGCATATCAAGGATCTTAGCTTGCTTAGGAGTTACCTCTTCATCGGAGGAGTCATTGTCGTTGCCCTTGTCGTCCTTGTCCTCAAGCGCTATGGAGCAAAACGATCTCTGGTTCACCTTGTGCTTGCTCTTGGACTTGGTGGAGATGAAGTAGAGGCCAGCGGGACCACCTTGTTCTCTCCTCTTGTCCCGCTTGGTGATGATCTCCTCATCGCTTGAGCTTGACGAGGACGAAGAGGAGGAGGACGATCCGCTGCAAAGACCACCAAGCTCGGCGAAGAAGGCCTTGTCCCGCTTCTGGTTGTCCTTCTGGTAGCTCTTGAAAGCCTTCCTAAAGTTCTTGATCTTGCCGGAGTGGTGCTTGGTGTGGTCGCGCTTGCCGGAGCGGTGCTTGGTGAAGTCGCGAGAGTGGTTCTTACCCTTCTTGTAGTAGTCGTTCTGCTTGTTCGGGCACTCGGCGATGAAGTGGCTGACCTCTCCGCACTCGAAGCACTTAGGCCTCTCGCCCCTCTTCTTGCTCATCCGGTTGTCATAGGCGTGCTGGAAGCGACTAGACACCAGACAAAGCTCATCATCCCCAAGTGACGCCAACTGCTCCTCTGTCACAGACATCAAAGCAGAGAATGAAAACCGTGAAGTGGGGGGGGGGTTAGTAGCAACTTCCTTGGAGCTAGAAGCCAAGGCCAGGCTTTTGGACCCGATACGATTGAGCATATCTATCATCTGGTAATTAACCTCTGTGGCCTTGAGCTTACTGTAAAGCTCTTCAACTCCCAAGGTGTCATACCCTATCGACTCAAGAATATAGTTCTTCTTGATCTTCCACACATTCCTGTCCAAGGAATAGAGCAGCTTGACAGCCTGCTGATGGTCAGTGTATGGAAGGGCAGCGAGGGCAGAGTTGACACGGAGCTTGTTAATGATCGACTGAAAACTACCAAACAAGGCATCCATAAAATCTCCCGGCTTCTGAACAAAGTTCTCATACTCGCTCCGGTAAGTCTCCACAAGCCAACCCTTAACTGTTACCGTCCCCTCATGGTGTGCACTAAGCAGGGACCAGATCTCACGGGCGGTATCAAGGTGGCTCACCCTCTCATAGTTTGCCGGACTAAGTCTAGAGAAAAGAAAGCTCACCACCTTGTAGTTTGCCTCGTGCTGAGCAATGAGCGCCGGTGTGGTACGCTCGGCAACGGGGAGCACCGTGAAAATCGTACTCTGTGTAGCATTCCATATATCCTCACTCTGGCTAAGTAAGAAAGCTCTCATCCTACCCTTCCAGTAGGGATAGCCATCCGAACTGAGAACCAGAACCTTCCTAGAGTGCGCCATAGTCGCTACTAGTTTCTCACAGGTAAATGTATGAAGAAACCTAACCAGGCTTTGATACCAATTGTAGGACCGAGACATGCGACTAGAGGGGGGTGAATAGGAGCACTTGAAAACTGAAAATCACAACCCCCAGACTTGGTGCAGTGAAAGCTCACAAGAGAATCACGCTACACACCGTGCACTGAACGGATACGTGTTTAGCAGGGGCAAGGTGCCGTCCACTGAAAAGATACGCACCAGGCGAGGAAGAGCATGCAACGCAAAAGCCTCCAAACAACAAAAAAGGAACTACCTAGTAATCACCAAGGCCTCTTAGCAAATGAGGTGCTGAAGACCTTAGGAATGATCCTAGGCAACCCCAAACTCACCTTAGAACAAGCCACAAACTTTAGGAACAACTTAAACCAAATTCGGTGGCCAAACCACTGCAGCCACTGGACTGTCTGACATGCCCTACTGGATAGTTCGATACAGAATTTTCAGACAGATAGGGCTACAAAGAAAATTGCCAAAACCTAATCAAACGGGCTCGAAAAAATCATGAAATTTTAACCACAGGCTGAGGAAACTTGGGGAACAACATACTAAAAATTGAGCCCATTTGGAAACAATTAGGTCCACCGGACTATCCGGTGAAGTTGCACCGGACTGTCCAGTGTGCCCAAAAAACAGCCTCGGATTTTGAGTTTGCAAACCTTAAACTTGACCAAATCTTATTGGATCTTCATAAAATTTTGCATAGGCTATCCTAGAACTATTCCAAATCTATTCCCAAAAGATCTACTCAAAAAGATCAAGGGATTAGCGGGAATTTCAGATCTCGTGAAGAGGGGAAAATTTAGCAAGAAAGGGGAAAACTCAAGATTGACTTGCTCGTGGAAATCCATCTGGATAGAGTTGTTCTAAGACAAATTCTCCATGTCCTAGCAAGTTCAAAAGAACCAAAAGAATAGGATTAACTCATGCCCAAAGCAAATCACCAAAAGCCTTTGAGTTTCATCCAAAATTCAACTAGAAAGGGGGAGGGAGATGGCTGCACACATAAGCATGAATTGGGGACCACTCTTGCCTTCATTATGAGTGGAAATCAGTGCTTACAAGGTTCCTCACAGCCTACTACCCTTCATCCTCCCACTAATGCAAAATGCTAGCCTATGGGACTCTCAAATCCTAAGCTAAGCACTCGGTTTAATCTCTAAGCTCTTGGCTAGGTCAGAAACTAAGCCTAGGGATCTAGAGGTGGAAGAGTCATCTAAATGACCAGCCACTTAGGTATTTATAGCCCCAACCTAACTGAGTCATTTTACACTAAGACCCCTTATATTACAGAAACGCTCGTATGGTCCAAACTGGAAAAGACTCGACTTTCTCGGGGACGGACGACCGTGATGGAGTCTTGATCTTCTTTGGATGCACACAAACTCCCGGATGACGTCCACGTGTCCAGTAGTACAAATCCGCCAATCGACCCCCGATTTTGAAGTCAGAAACTGGGAAACTTTAGGGTTTCCTTCCTGGGCCTGGAACGGCCCACTCCACTCTATCTCGACGAGAATGTGCCCATTCGCCGAGTCTAGTAACTTGGTGGTAGGGTGGAGGATTTGAGCGAATCTGCCAACGCCCTCGCCCGTCTTCGTGCCATGTACTCGGGTTGGAGCACCGCAGTGGCACACGGCATCCCCTGTCCATCAGGAGTTGCCTTGCAGTCCTTCAGAGATCTTACTCCTGCCGTCGCCGTGTCGCTCCTCCAGTGTACCGAACTCAAATGGCCGACCGACGTCGAGCATGCCTCCAATCCTTCGGAGGGCTTCTATCTGCCTCCTATCCATCGGAGGGCACCTAAGTCCTTTTGGGTCTTTGGCTTCCAGTTGACAATCACTCATCACTCCAGAGGCAATGGAGCCGGTCCATTGGCTCTCAATGTAAAGAGATCAAGAAGTGACACGGCGATCTTATTCCTGAGGTATCGGGGAGTTGTGGCTCCCCCCTAGTCCTTGTTTGGTGCCCCTCGCAAGGCTTTGCTCTCATGAGCTGCTCGCAAGGGTCCCGGCCCCAAACCTCGCAAGGAGAGGGGGTGGCAAAGTGGTTCTCGCAAGAACCGAGCACAATCTTGACCTTCACAAAGATCAAGTGCTTTCTTCGTGATGCTCTTCTCCACTCCGGAATGGTGAGCTCCAAACCGCGAACAATGCCTTCGCAAAGGCCTTCTTTTGCTTCTCCCACAATCTCTAGAGAGCTCACGGAAGGCATAACTCACAAGCTGTCTAGGTGATCGTGATCACCAAGAGTAACATGCCATGGTCTTCACTTGATTCAACTTCTACTCAAGAAGTTATTTGTCTCTCAAGTCTCTTGCCCCAAAGCTCAAAGATTTGTGAGGAAATGGTGCTTGGGTGACCTTTGTGTGTACAGGTGTTTCCTAGTCGCAAAAGTATGAAATGGGGGGAGAGGGAGTCCTTTATATAGAGGCCAGCCCAGAAACTAGCCGTTACCTTATAAAAATAATTTTCTGCGTACCCACCGGACGGTTCGGTGGTTATCTACTGGACGGTCTGGTGCTTTGTAAATTTGAAAACTCCGTTTCGCGCCATGGGCCAAAGAGCCACCGGACAGTCCTGTGGATCAGAAACCAAGCGAGCCCACTGGCATACCTTTCTATCTAGAATGTCCAGTAGAGTCACTGGACTGTTCGGCTGTAAGCCACCGGACAGTACGGTGGGCCAAAAAGCCCGAGGATGCCCTAAACCAACCCTCTGTCCATAACATCCGGTGGAGGCACTGGACGGTCCGGTGCAGAGCCACCGGACAGTCCGGTGGGCATTAATACCACTGGCCGAATACTAAGGACACAGTGCAAATGCTAGATAGCTATCACTGAACCGTTCGGTGGCTTACCGCCGGACGGTCCGGTGGCATAAAAAACTTGATTTCAGCGATGTTTTGATTCGAAAACTTAAGGAGATTTTTCGAGGGATTTTCTTTTGATTCAAATGACAGAGATGAGAGAGGTTTAGCACATTTTTAGAATGTCTGAGTTTTAGGACTAAGATGCACTCAAAATTGAGAACAACTCTAGAATGAAGCGCATCAAGCTACTCACCTTGACCCCCCTTGATAGTACGGCTTATCTAGAAACTAGAAAACAATCTGCAAGTACCCTTCTTTCAACTTTCTGGCACTTAAAGCTATTAATCCTTGATCTTCATGCTAGATAGTCCAATCAACAAGCCGTCCGCCATGATTTTGAAAATTAGGGGTCTCTTTTGGTCAACCAATGAGCACAATATTAAATATCTCACCTTCATGTCATGAACCCATTAGTAACATAATTAAGTTGTCATTAATCACCGAAACCTCTACCTCTTAGGGTCATTGTTTCTCACAAGCTGTGCTACACTCCTCCGTCAGGTGCACTACTTTCGTTGATGGCAGACGTTTCTTATTGTTGAGGATGTCTTTTAAGTACTTTGCATATGTCGGTACATGCATGGCATCTAGCAAGGGAATATTGACATATAACTTCTTAATAACCTCAACAAACTTACTATATTGTTCATCAGTGGGAACTTTCTTGTTCCATGGAGGGAGAGGTAACACCATTGTGTCGTAGAACTCATGTGGGAGTGACTTCGATGGCACCTTTTCCTCTATTCTAGGTTGGGTCTCGTTGTCTTCCTTCTCCTCGGTTTGGGTGGTCTTCTCCTGCTCTTTACATGTACCTACACTGCTAGGATGTGGAGGGTCCTGTGTGGACTTACCACCTAGTGGTGACTAGCATTTATGTGCTCTTTGGGAGGAGGTTATGGTTAGCCTGGGAGCTTTCCCGCATTAGTGTTAGGTAAAGAAGCGGCTAACTAAGCTATCTGGGTTTCTAACATTTTATTAAAACTCAATTGGTTTTTCATAGCACTATTAAGGGTTACCATTTGCAAAGAAATAGATTCAAAGAGCCTATCATTTGCATGGAATTTCTTGCTAATGCTATCATTCACAGCTTTTTGATCAAAAGAACTGGGTTTATTAAACTGCTGTGCTGTGAATTACTCGAGGAGTTACCTTGTTTGGAGAAAGGAATATATGGTCTTGAATTCCAGCCTAGCTGAGGATGATTCCCATTGTTGAAATTGTTAGAATTCCGGATGAAGCCTGCGTTTTCCGGTCGAGTCTTGGAGGAGCTGTTCCCCGAGTACCCCGTACCCCCGCAGACTTCACAAGTCATGCGGGCGTCGGGGCCTGAACCAGTGCAGTCTCTGGATTGTCTTCTAGCTTTTTTAATAGCAAGTACATCTTGGCAGCGAGCATGTCTGATCTGTCGATGTGATGGACCCCATGGGTTTGGGTACTGGACCTCTCTTCTTTCTGTCTTTGATTAGTGGCAATCTTTTCAATAAGATCTTTGGCGGCTCTCACACTTTGGGACATGAAGGATCCTCCTGCGGTTGCATCTAGGTGCTCTTGTGTAGCACGGTTTAATCCATGAAAGAAGCTCTAGATGATGAGCCATTGTCTATTCCATGGTGGGGGCAGACCGCGATATACCTGTTTCATCTATGAGCTGTTGGAAGCTCGAGATCTTGTTCCTCGATGTATTGGTCTTTCCCAAGGGGAAGTACTTTGTGAGAAATGTGTTTGAACACGTATCCCATGTCAGCAGTGTAGCATGGTTGAGGTAGAACCATTGCTTTGCCTTCCCGACAAGTGAAAATGTAAAGAGGCATAGCTTGATGGCATCAGCGGACACACCTTTCGTGGTAAAAGTACTGTAGATTTCTAGGAATTGCTGCAGGTGACTGTTGGCGTCCTCCATTGCTAGTCTGCAAAACAGGATGGCTTGAACCATGTGAATGACCCCGGGTTTGAGCTCAAAGCTCTCCCCTGTGTGAACTTCAAGCCCCGTAAGAACGTTGTTGCTTGACGGGATGGAGACTGACGGATGGTCTTTTCAGCCATATCGGTGATAAATGGAGTATGGCTTGTTGATGCAGTTGATTCAAGATCCCTTGGCACAGGTCTTTGTCTATGGATGGACTCTCCTGAACAGTGACTCTAGATTATTGTGGTAATTTTCTGGCAGGTCAAAATCGGATTATACACCTCTCTGTTGCAACCACAACAAGATAACAGAGCAAAGTGAGCCTGCTAAGAACTAGCGGTAAATTTATCAAGTATACAGGATTCAAAATGAGATATAAATTATCTCTCTGCCTATTGCTTCTCCGGCAATGGCGCCAGAAAAGCTTGTTGGCATCTCTTAGCCTAAACAGATTTTACTCCACAAGCACATAGAGACCGCTGTAGCCTTTCACCTAGAGTATTCCAAGGTATCACAAATTTCCATAAGGAAGCGGCAGGCGAGAGAGCGTAATTGGATAAACTCAGGTCAAAATCACCATGGACTTAGATAAAAATACCAACTAGTAATTTAGACAGGGGTAAGCCAATAAAAGATAGGTGTATGGTGGAGAAGCAACTGAACTACTAAAGATATATGTAGAAAGTTATAGTTGCCTGGGAGGACAACGAGTGAGATAAAGTTCCCAAACTTTATTCTATTCAGCTGCAAGGACTATATTGTGACTAACTAAGGGTATTCGAGTAAACAAGTTAGGGTTTAGCGTCTACCGAAATTCTCATCCTCGAGGAGCCAAGGGGTAGAAGTTGGCAACCGAAAGAGAACCTAACTAACGCCTATGGGCCTCCTGAACGATGGGCCGTGGATACATAGGCACACCACACGCTGTCACGCCAAGTGGGGCTACCAAGCAAATCTGCATGGAGAGGATGGCACGCTATAGACATACTCGAGCAAAGCTTGAGTAACAATATATCATCCTTGATCAGAGGAGAGGATCTAACCAGAGCCTGGCGTATAGGTTGGATTATAGCACCAGCAAGAATAACAAGACTTGAACAATCAAAGTAACCACAGTCTAAGCCTAGCAAGTGTGCAAAGAAAGGTACACCACACTTGCAAGAGATAGAAATAAAGTAAAGTAAATATATTATACTGGAGATAAGAAAGGTACAAAGATACAAGGCATTTATACCACAGACTCGAAGATATCTCTGAGAACTCTAAAGGAAAGCTCGACTCACTCTAACTCCCAGGACTATCCTAAATACTAAGAAAGGAAATGACACACTTGAAGGTAGAATGTAGCTTCACAACTTCTCCACACCTTTGCCAATGCACTCTAGGGTCTATTTATAGTCCTGACCAATGAGGGGGGTACTTATAGGTTTTGTAGGTTGGTGAGAGGGGTAAGTTGGTGGCTGGGCAAGCCACATGGATGGCCGGGCGACCACCCCTATGGTCAGGCGGCCATAGGATCCACCGACCCTTGCATTCCTTCAGTTGAGATTGACTCCCCATGTCGGTTGGCGGTTGAGTTAGTTGATGCACATGCAAAATGGGGCCGAGTGATGGTCGGGCGGCCATTGGATTTGCCGACTTTGGCGATCCAACGCCTTTCATGCAATCTGGATGACAGTTGACAATCATCTCGGTGTGTTTCTCTGTGAATTGTTGGATTTGGAATGTGTTTCTTCCTTGCCCATTGGATGTAAGTCACACGGATTGCTGACTTCACCAATGTAGGGGTGGATCGCTGACATGGTAGCCTTCCGGTACTTGTCACATTGGGAACTTGGCCCACACTTGAGTTTGTACGCTCGACACACTTCTCTTGCATGCAAGGTCAGAGTGGAGGCGAATTCGCTCGGTCGGATGGCCGGGTGGCCATGTAAATTTGCCTGGACCTACTGAGGGAATGGCCGGGTGGCCATTATGAAGCAAAATTTGGATCATATGCTGGCGGCAAATAAAGTTAAGCATTGAAAAAGATCATGCTAGCAAGCTAAGTTGATTCTAACTCATTGAAATTTACATTTTTCATTATTTCTTGTACTTATCTTGCTTGTTTTGCTTGTATTGTCATCAATCACCAAAAAGGGGGAGGTTGTAAGGTAAATGGCCTCATGTGCCATATTTCCATAGTTGTGTTCTGGTGAGTGATTGACAACCAACACTTGGACTAATGAACTTGTCTAGATGCACATTCTTAGGTGTTTTAGGTCCAAGGGATGAAGGGAAGAAAAAGAACCAAAGGCATGGCCTGAGGGATTGATCAAACAATAGACCTCCCAGATTTGTATGGACCGTACCATACCTTTCTACAGACCATACCATAGGGTTCTACAGAACCGTACTATACTCCATACCAAGTTACCTGAGGCTGTGAATTTGGAATGAAATTACGAATACATGGACCGTATAGTACTCTCCTACATTCCGTACTATCAACCATACCAAGTTACCTGAGGCAGTGAATTTGGAAGGAAAATCAGGAATACATGGACCGTATAGTACTCTCTGAGGGACCAAAGTGTACTAAGTCTGGTCTTTTGTCGTGGCTATGATGAGCACTTGTCAACACTGAATACTTGTCGGATGAGGGAGCACCTCCTAAGCGTGACTTGGAGGAAACGTCAACCTAAGTGTGACCTAGTGGTGGCACCCGAGTGTTACCAGTGGCGTGACATAGTTGCCTGCCAAGTGGACCGACAGGTGGCTTGGGTTGCAGTCCAAGTTAGGCTCGGCCCATAAGTGTGACCTTGGGTCTAGGACGGTGTCGTGAGGTGTAAAATCAATCTACAGATGAGGCCCAACTATTGATTGCTAGTTCAAGCGTCAAAACCAGGGGCCAAAACTGTTTCCTAGTTCTACCGACAAAACTAAGAGCAGGTTGCCGGTATTCAAAAAAACCGGAGTAACCCCCAAGGGATGAGCTATTGGACACATAGAGGACATCAAGCGAAGGTGGAGAAACCAAAGAAGTCAAAGGCTCCATTGTGGCCGTTTATCTAAGTTATTGCGGTCTTTTCTAGCCCCTACGGGCCTTTGTTGTGTCAAGAGTCTGTAATATAGGGAGTCAAGTGCAAAACTACCTTAAGGCTTAATCTGTAGTATAAATTATTAGCCACCTCTCTTGTTTGGTTTTAGGGTTTGCTTAGGCTAGTTAAGATCAGATTTTTGTCACCAAGCAAAGTTCTTAATGAAAAGTGATATTGGAGTGAACTAATCCCCCATTGTAAGTGGGAGGCTGCTTGGGAACTTATTTGCCATCTTGTAATCTGGATCTAAGACCTCTTTGAGGAAATCAATAGATGAATTTCATGCAGCCTTGGTGTGCGCTTGTTTCCCCCTCTCTTGATTGGCTTTTGATCTTGGTCCCTTGTGATTTTGGTGTGTTTGTGCTTGACCAAGCCCTAGATCTTTTTATTGCCGGTGTTTTGGACTGCTAAGACATGGAGAGATTGTGGTTTTGGTGTGCCCAATCTCAGATCTACGAGCAGCCCCACGTTTTGCGTTCTTGCCTTGTGGACTTCACTTCGGGGATAAGTTAAATCCGTTCTCCATGGCCTTAACAAAGTCCTTGCAAAGTTTGGTGAAGTTTGAAGTTCATTTGGTCAAGATTTGGATTGGATCTTGGTGGATTCATTGTGGCAGAACCGCCGATTTAATCCGAGCTAAGCACACCTGCCACCTATGGCTTGTAGTGTGATTAGGCCGAACTAAACCCGGTCGTCCGTCGAGAGTCAAAAAGGCTCCCGATATTATCTTTTCCCAGAGGAACCGATATCACACACATCCAGCCCTCGATGGAGCCACAACAGTTACATCATCACAGGCAGTTTATAGTAGAAAATAAGTTAAAGTGCTTACAAACCAAATATAGGTAGTCAAATACCTATTCAAATACAAAGCGGAAGCGTTGTTCAAAATAAATCTCACAGCGGAAACATAATACTTAATGAAGTAGTCTTCATGCAATAATGAATGAGACGAGAAGCACCGAGCCCACGGGTACTACTCTCCTCCAAGCAAGTGTCCAAAAGTCATCAGTGCCCGCTCAAAATGTGGGGGCAAACCCTGAGTACTAATTACTCAGTAGGACTTAATGGAAGGGCTTACGGCTGACGCAAAGCTTGCAACTAACAGTTGATCCTTAGCCATTCTTTTTATAGTAATTAAAAGTTAACATGTAATTATCATCATCATCAAAATGTACATCATCATAATATAACTTGCAGGAATATAAACATACAAGTACAAACATGTGGTATTGAAAACAAAACATATATAATCATAAATACAATTAGATTGTTACTACGTTGCCCGTGTGTGACATTGGCATTCTCACACCTGGTGAGCATCAGCGATTCGAATTGATTTTAATTCCCGGGAATAACTATCATGCCAGGGGTATATGCTTACTAGGCATCGCGTTCCCACATATAGCCCCCATCTCCACTCGTCCCATCCCAAGTTCGATTCAATCTCGCCATTCCCCCGGGTTTTGCCCCCTCAGGAGCGATATCACGGCCGTACCGGGTCAGCCCTCCCTCGAGTACAAGCTCCCCCAGGCCTAGCTCCCTCCAACAAGAATGGTAGGAACCTGTCTCTTTTCTTCGGATGGCACAAGTAAGACTTTCACTGGTCCATTATCTCAGATAAGCACTCTAGCAATGTTATGCCGATCAGTAGGCGAACAGCGAATCAGGCCTTAAACGGCTCGGGCGGAGTCCACCAAACCATCCACATCATTTTTTTTTTCATCTTAATATACCCAAATCTCCGCCCGGCCTCAATTTAGTTCCATCACAATCATGTTTAAAGTTTTCCATATATTTTGAAAGCCTTTCCTTTGAAAACACCTATACGACGAGTGACTCCAATTCACTCGTGTCTACTCGCACCTAGCATTTCTAGGCATACTCGTCCTACGTACTCTATTGTAGGTGCTAGGGCCAGGACGGCCAATAAGTCTAATGCAATTGTTTCCAAACAACTCCTAATGCGGATGTCTAAACATCATTCAATATCATATGTGCTGGGAATTTATGGTCCTGCCTACCTTTCCTTATTTTCAACCAAACCAACAAACTAAGCTAATGTTAGTTTGCCGGGTTGTGGGGCTTTGCCCCAGGCAACCCCTTGATCACTTGGACTGCTCCTCCTTCCAAACACGACTGATGGGCCCTCTAGGTCGTGAGTGGGTCTTGGTTGGTCTTTTAGACACCGTTGCCTGATGTAGCTCTTTGCGGCGTCTCCTCGATCATGTTACTACAATAAACGTCACTATATGAATGATATGCATGATATAATGAAATGAGTCCAAACGAAAGCAAATAAACGTGTATGGTGCCGGTGCAAAGTGAATAGTAGCATGCAGCAAGCAACTTGACCAACATTATCATACACAAAAATCGGCAAAACAATAAACTTAATTTGATAGCATTTCCATTTTTCCCTGTTTATTTGAACTCATTTTTAGATGCAAGACAACAGCAATAATAAAATCACTAAAAATACTTTCTGGAACCTAAACTTAACCATTAAGCACCATGATTTTTCTCAGTATTTAATTTGCAAAATAAAGTCACTTTTTCCTATTATTCATTTTAACATGCAATTATTTGTCTATTTCAAAACAGCAAGCAAAACATACATGCAGACCTTGAAACTTTAAAAATGGACTAAATATACAACTTAGAGCATCTACAAATTTCAGTGGAAAATTTGGAGCACTTTTTATGTAGCAAGTATTTTCACTCTTGTAAAATGCTCAAAATTCATGCATGAGGGCAAAACAGTAATTTAACAGTGTATGCTAGAGTTTACAAAAATCACACACAGCCTAAACAACATGCTAAAGCTACTATCCAAGTTTCATAATTTTTGGAGTTCATTTACACCTATTTTGCTATTTCTTTTGTTTAAACTTGCATGCAACAAACTAAGGGCAAAATAGTCAATTCACAGATCTACATCATACCTAGCATGTAGATCCAGTAAATAGGAGCACAATGCAACAGATCTTGCATTTTTAGCATTTTTCTTTGATTTTATATGGATTTTGAAAGTTTCAGATCTAGAAAATGCCAAAAAATCGAAAAATCATCACTGACAGGACTTAAACGCTATTATTCCTAAAGTTCAGGGTCTAGCATGCAAGATCCTCATGACTCAGTGAATAGCGCGTGGGATGGAAACGTAAAAGCAGCAGAGTCCAGGGGCTAAATCGAAAAACTGGAAGGGTCTTCTTCTACCTCCAGACAGGGGAGACCTACGCGTAGGGAGGGGGAAAATGGAGCTGCGCCGGCGCGTAGGGGCGCGGACTTGGAGCCGAGGAGCTCCGGGAAGGTGTTCCCGGCGATGGGCTACCGTCCCCCCTTGATTTCGACGCATGGGGAGGCCTGAATCGACGAGGAACGCACCGTGAACCGAAGTTGTCCGCAGTGCACGTGCTTGGCGATGTTGGGCTCGATCTGTCGATGGAGACCGGGAGAGGCGCCCCAAAGGATCCCAAGGGCTGCGCGGTGATGCCGCGAACCCAGCGGAGGCGGTCTGGTGGTGCAGGGAGAGGAGGAAACGGCGGCGCCGCGAGCTTCAAGCTCGAACAGTCATGGTGGCAATGATGGCACGCGTGGGGAGGGTGGAGGACGCTGCGATGTCCGGTAAGGAATGGCGCGTGACGTGGAGGAGAGCACGATGCCGGGGCACGCAACGGCTGGGGATAAGGGCAGGGCGGCGCAGATGGTGAGCGACGCGTGCCCATGGACGTGGCGAGCGAGCTCTGGCCGCTGCGGCGTCCACTCAGGTGGGGCCCGGTTGTCAGCGACACAGAGAACAAAGAAAAATTCCGAAACTAATAAAAGGTGGTTTGACTGCAGAGATACCCGTTTAAATTTCACATTTTTGAGAAACTTAGAGGCCGAATTTGAACAAAATCAAAATACAAGAAATGTTGTAAATTTGATATTCTACGGCTTCATTATAAACTTCGATGACATGTTCTATAGGAATTTTGAGTCATAATTTGAATTAAATTTGCTGACAGTGTTTGACCAACTGAATCCTCCAACTTAAAAATTCCACAAGTCATATTTTTATGCAATTTTATGGTAAATGTTATATACCAATGTTTTTCAGTTGTTCAGGACCTACAACTTTGATATACAAAATTTTGCAAGATAATGACTTTTGTTTCACAAATATTTGAAATCTCTATTCAGATCAAATTTGGACAGATTTCTCAGTTTTACAGAAAATGACCTAAAACTCTATTCAAACCTTTATGCATGTCATGACACAAAATACCAAAGTTGTTCATTATGAAATTGTCTACAAGTTTGGTATGTATAGTTTTATCAAATTCACAACAGTATTAAAGTTACAGGGCAAATGCAAATGCAGTTGCAGAAAACCCCGGGTTTAACTCGCTTCAAATGACTTAATCCACTCATGCCCCTAATATGAAATGTTCATATAATGATGCAATTAAGCTAATGATGTTAATGTAATACAGTTGAGATGCCTGGGGCATCACATTCATGGGCTATTTGCCTCTACTCCGGTTGTTTTTCAGACCAGCGGACCGTGCGGTGGTTGCACCACCGGACCATCCGGTGCGTGCAACAGCTCATGGGTGGAGTTCATGAGGTCCATCCACTTTTGGGCATTTGTTACGTCGAACTGTCTGGTGGTCAAACCACCACACCGTACGGTGCTTGTTGGCGATTCTTAGCCTAACAGATTTTACTCCGCAAGCGCATGGAGACCGCTGTAGCTTTCACCCGGGAGTATTCCAAGGTATCATATTTATCAACAGGGAAGCATCGAGAGAGAATACAGATTCGTCGATCATCTAGCTACTACCAACTCATTCATTCCAAAAGATAACCAGAAAAGATAAAGGCCAACACCATGTGATACAAACCAAACACTGTTGGCGTGAACTCAGGTTTAAGCTAGGAGGACAATGAGTCGAGGGCTAAGGTTTGGTCTTCCATCTCTACTAGCAAATAAGAGTGATCCGTACTAAGGTCAAAAGGATAGAGAAGAGCTATGGTCTTGCGTCGAGCGAAATTCCAGACTACACCGAGGAGGCACGGGGGTAGATAGTTGGCCAACAAAACAGCAACTGGCTAATGCCTACGGGCTTACCGAACGACGGGATTGGAATACTGAGACCTCTAATGCTGTGTCACCAAGAGAGGCTACCAACCAGAGCTACGTGGGTAAGATAGCACGCTATACTAGTGCTCAAGCGACGTGTTGCATCTATCGCCATAAAAGAGCTTGAGCAATAAAACTCATCCTCTGCGCTAGAGGGTGAGAGCTAACATGACTCCTAGATCTAAGTCTAGGAGAGGCTTATAGCATCGGCCAGTATAACAAAGCTCAATCAATTCTAACTTAGCACAACTCAGGCCTCGAACTTGGCATGCCCAAAAGGAAAAGGTGCTAGCAAATAAATGCAGCCGCATACATACCAACTTCGAGTAACTACTAGAGAAGATAAGTGCATAAAGTAGAAAGATAAAGTACTCACACTTGTCATAATCGGAAAGTAATGCTTAAAATAAGAAAATAAAGTACATTACCGAAGGTTCCGAACGACTCTGAGACTGCAGAGCCTGCTCTAACTCCTAGCTAAACAATGAGTTCTAGAGTAGAGGCACCACTCGAGGGGCGCCTCCTAGAGAGGGAGAGAGTGTGTTACGTGGTGAGGTGCAAGTGAGAGTGAGGGGGTGCCACTCTATTTATAGGTGAAGGAGGGGGAATATTTTATGGCAAACCTATGCAAGATTCCTCCCCAAACTCCTCCTTGGGCGCTACCTGTCCTCCCAACCGACCTAAGAAGGTTGGTAACTCTTACCCACACGTGCAGGTGCGAAGAACGGGCCAAGAACCGGCCACTAAGGCCCTGAACCGGCCGTTGGAGTGGAAAACCGGGCTCTACAGTGTATTCTGGGTCAAAAACCGCCTTGGATTCCCCTCCTGGGCAGCTGGATCGGTCAAAGCCGCCCTGAACCAGAGCGAATTGGCCGCAGACCAGGGGAACTGGAGTCGAACCCCACCTTGGCCCCTCCGTTGCGCAATGCGTGTCCAAACTGGGGGCAAACCGCGCGTTGGGCGCCCCCCTGGGCACCGCGTGGCCTAGGCCGAGCGGGCGGAGCTGCGCGAGCCGCGATCCAGCCACTGCCCCACTACCGCATGGGCCTGGCAGGCCGTGTGGGCTAGCTGCTCCCTGCGTGGGCGCACGCGTGAGATGCCCCCTAGGGTTGGTCGCGTCGCAGGCTCTGGTTGGCCGCGCCGCCGCCACACGGATGATGATCCGTGGCATGTGGGCACAGCCAGTGGCCACCTACCACATGGCACCTCCTGCTGCCTTCCCGCCTGAGCGCTGTATGGATGGGGTACTGCTGACATCAGCGTGATGTCAGCAGTACCCTATAAATTTGTACTTTCCGTATATTTTCTGTACGAATTCCAAATGAGACAAATAATATATCCGTTGAAATTGTCTCGACGAGCTCTTCGCAATGGTGTGGCCTTTGGGGGCATTTGAGATACTATTTAGTCATGATATTTGCAATCCTTATCTCAAGCCCTTTTGTGTCCAAATCCTCTCCAGCTCCAAATGATGTTGTTTTGCAGGGAATTTGAGCATCTCTCTGTGAAACACCGAAAACCACCAAAACTCATGGAATTCGTCAGTGTTAGGTAAATAATACATAGACTTTGGCTTATACCCCATTATTCACTGAGGAATTGGCGGTCGAAATAGGTAAATAACGACCGCCAACACGCCCCCAAGCTTGAACCTTTGCTCGTCCTCGAGCAAAGCTAAGACTGAGGCTCGGTGGATTAGGAGTTGCATCAATGTAAGTGCCCTATAAGTATTAAGTGCACAACCCAACATTCTACCTTTATGATTGAACAAACTGGCATAAGTGTACCCCAACCTTCTTATCTATACCTGTGGGGCTTCTGGCTTTTCTCACCTTGTCTTTGGTGGTTGAGAGACAGAACAATCTAACTAGGGTGTCACCGACTATCTCTTTTCTGGTTTCATGCTTGGAGGATTTTTGAAAATTTTAAAATCAAAACACTAAGTTCCTCAGATGGCAACCTCGATCACTCAAGTGGTTTTTGATTCCTCACTAGGCCACAGGCCAAACTTTTCCCTATCAACTAAAGGCTTATGTGGAGCTTAAGGTAGGGATAAAGTTAGCTTACCTATGCTATGTATTTTGTTAAGTCAAAGATTGGTCCTGGCGAAGTTTGTGATACTTCTCATCCCGATCAAAGGAGAATGGGTTTGTTTTGTGGACGGATATGGTCTATGGATGAAAAACTCCTTTTTGATGAATCCCCTCTTGAAACTTTGAAGCATTTGAGTACATGGAGCTATATTTTTTTTCTCTCTCTTTTCTTTTCTTTTCTTTTTTTCTTTCTTTCTCTTTTTTTTTTCAATAGCTCCATGTCTCCTCTTTGTAAGGAAACTTTGGGGATTTTTTTTGGAATATGATTGGAGTGTTTATTTGCAAGACCATATTTGTGGATGGGTATGTGGAAAATGGTTTTTGTATGGTGGAGAAATATCTGGCATAGGTGTATGCTTGAATCCAGCATAGATTAAAGCATGACCAGACAAAGAAAGGCTAGCAAATGATGGTGGATGTGAGGAATTTGATTGGGAATTGAAGTAACACTACTTCATAAGAACTCAAAATTTGACAAAACTCAACACAACAATAGGTAGCATATGTAGAGGTTTCATTATGTAAAGCATTTGGCTCTGGATAGGTATTTCAAACCACTAAGGAACTTTCTCATTTTAATTTTCAAAAAGAAAACTCCGAGAAATCACCTTACTAGGATCAAGATGGGTTAAACTCAAACCTCGATTATATCACATCTCGCAACAACTTAGACTTGGTTTGAAAGCACTTGCTCCCACAAGGTTAAAAACTAAAGGTAGGATCACGGCAAATGCCAATAAGTTCAGATTTTCAAGAGATTGTCAAGTTGTAAACAAAATACTTACAAGGAATTAACAGAGCAACTATTCATCATTTCCTTTAAGCAAGGGTATAAACAAAATTCTAGCATTATAGCTAGGAGAGAGCTTATTCATGATAAAAGCAAATTTTTTTTGGTATTTTCGAACTATGCAAATTTTTATAGCTTTTCTTTTATTTGGGGTAACATGAAAGAAATACATTTTTTTTTGGTGTCATGGCAATTTTCAGAATTAAGTATATGGACGTGAAATGCTGAGCATTCGGGGTGCTCATCTGGTGGTCTTCCCCCAAGCTTAGTTCTTGCAAGTGGTTGCCAAGAAACTGAGCTTCAATATTACACTACTACAAAATTTACCTATTGCAATGGTGATAAATCGTGGTAATATGGCCCAAATCATGGCAATAGCTGTAAATTGCAACACTTTAGAAATCGTGGGCAAGCGTGGCAAGTACTTGTGTCATTTAAAGTTTGGACCACGTTTTCCTTTTCGTTGCAATAGTTGGTTTATTCTCCACGGCATTAGCCATTGCATTAGACAAAGATTGCAACGACAAGAAATCGTGGCAAATAGGGTCACTGGCATCGATTTTTTTTGAAGTGGGAACAAATTCCTATTGCAACAAAAATTGTTTTGTGGCAATTACAACTATTGCAACTAAAATTTTCCGTTGCAATTAGTTTCATCGCAACCAAAAGAAATCTGTGGCAATAGTTGGATTTGCAACGAAATTTATTTCATGGCAATGCAATTTACACGTTGCAATAACCTATGGCAACAAATCAAAATGTTTCTTTTGGGCCACCTCTTATTGGAGCAGTTGCTTTTTCCCGCTCAATCATTGTGTCAATAGTAATTTTACAAGAATGAATACCATCAAAGATAAAACAAGACGGTGAAATGCCAAGATATATTTATAATGATCATTCACTTAAATATGTGCTTACAATGAAACAAAAAAATCATCGATTTAACATAAGAGCTCCAAAATGGATAAATTAAAATTGTATCTGCAGCAAAAACAACTATTCCAAAGACTGTTGATAGGATGAAAAGGCTTTGACAATGCTACTTCCTTGACTTGTATGCTGTCTTGGCGCAATAGCATCATCTGACTAACAGCTCCTCTACTATTCCTGAAAATGGTGGCCATTTGCAGTAAACTCCAGTTTAGTGAAAAAACGGCAAATTATAGTGTGGAAATGCAGTGTATAACTAACAGAAAAGTAGGGTATCGCAAGCACAGTAATGAAACTAATTTAATTTATATTGTTATAGACAGATGTAACCTCTATGTTTTGTTTTTTTTCCTATAATGTAATCACTATGTCATAGAAATTAAAGTTCATGATGACACATTATGGAAAGGTATAACAAATCAAATGAACAAAGTCCAATGGAATCAACTGCAATAAAAAGAAGCTCAGGAACCAATCTCTTTGGTGGTTGGTGCCACTATGGTTACACATTGTCACGAAGAAAGTCATACATACAGCAAGATTTGGATGATCTCTATTGATTAAACACAGTATCAACCTTACATTCTAATCAAAATGTAAAATTAAAGCACATACATATTCATGTTAATTAAACAACCTGGGGCATTGGAAACTCACCAGATGACATGGCCAGTCCAATGTACAGTGGGCTGTATTGAAATCATTTGTCCTGCAGAAAAAGAAGCAATTATACATGAGCTAGTGTAGCTGTTAGCCAAAGTGCTTTTATAAAAGCAACAGGCATACAAGACACTTGCATGTTAGTTTATATGACAGTAAGATGCCTCTATAGTTGTAAGGCTACTAACTAGCTCACTCAATAAAAAGATAATTTGATGAACAAGGATAGGAGTGTGAAATTGGTTAAAGTTGTGATAAAGTACAAAATTGCAACTATTACCTCTGCAGCTCGTGACCGTGTACGAGGATGTGAAAGGTTCAGAAGCTGTTGGGAGGTAATATAAGTAGATGAGCCATTTACTCTTTTATTTTGAAACAGAAGTAGTGTAACATTCTGTTTATTTGTGCCCACGATTTGGTTATTTCCACTATCAGTTGGATCCTTGCTTGATGGTTTAGGCTGCATTACATAAAGTATTAGACACATTGGGACTAATAGAGACCATTTGAAATACGAGCAAATATTATGTCCTATCAATATTTTTAAATGTACTACTATTACCTGCTGTGTCGATGACTGATTTTGTGCAACCATTGTCCTCATCTCCTCCCTGAGTATTTCTAGTTTACTATCCTGTCGTTCTTCCATTTCACGCCGTTCTGCAGCTTCATTTGCAATTTTCTCTTTTAAGCTTCTCACCTCTTCTTCTAGCTCAACGTTCTTTTGTTTGGTTGCAGCTGTTGCACGAGCTTGTTCATCCATTTCAGCACGCATCCTCTCCGTAAGTTTTGGACGTTTTGCTAGGTATCCACGTCCATGTAGTCTAGATGATTTACCCCCTGTGGTTTCATTGTATGTTGACCGGAAAACATTGTCTAACTCTTCATCTGGTAGAATCTCAAGATCATTTTGTGCTTCTATGTCAAACATTTTTTGGGATGCCTTATCCTGGTTGATACACAAAACAAAATAAATAAACAAAGTATAGTTTTAGTATCCAATGTTTAAATGAGATCAATTATTGTTAAAATTAAAACATTAGATCAAAAAATAAAACACCAAGTTATAGCACGAAAACCTAATAGTGACCGACACTCCTCTCATATGTCCTATCATAACTTAATCACAAATTTTAGAAATCCATGTAATGATTCTCGGATATATTCGTAGTCTCACGAATCTCCTAAAATTTTTTAGTAATATTTAAATAGCCTCTAAAAAACTTATGGGGTTCAAATTTTTAATAATATATAAATAGCCTCTCTAAAACTTACGAAATTCGATAGGGCGGCAATGCATATATCATATCTAGAAAAGTTTGAGCATAAAAGCCTAATCCTGGTAGTTATACTGTAGTTAGAGTGAAGTTTGTATATAGACGATGAGATAGACGAGATAGATGAGGACTCAACCTAAGTTACTATAATGATTTATGGCCATAATTTTCCGGTACATATGCATATAGTTTGTTTAGTGTAAACTATGCTTAAAATGTGTAGGTTAAAATATAAGAAAAGAAAAATAAAATTTACTTATTGCATATTATGTAAATAATAGATAGATCATGATTTATAAAACAAAGAAAAACGAAATAAAAAGAAAGGAAAGCAAAAGGAAGATTGGGCTCCAGCCGCCGCCTCCATCCGCGGCCTCCTCCAGCCGCCGCCCCCTCCAACTTCCTCTTCGCTGCCCTCTCAGGCCTCCACCTCCTCACCGCTCCCTCCGGCCTCTACCTCGGCGCCACCCCCTCCGGCCTCTTCCTCGGCGCTGCCCTGTCCAGCTTCCTCCTCCTTGTCGCCCCTCCAGTCGCCTCGATGGTAAGTTCCTTGACCCATGTTTGCCATTGGACTAAATTATGAAACATCGGTACTGAACTGAACAAACCTGCTGCCATGTTGATTAATATAAGTTTGAAAAAATCCTTGCGACGTGCTTTGGTTGATGGGATTATCGTTGTTATTGCAATGTCAATGCTATTATATATATGTCATGAATAAATGTATTTGTACCATTTTAGTAAATATATAGTTCCGATCAACATATCTGAATTTTGTTTAGTGCGAATGTGCAGTTCTCATTTCTTGAAGGCACACACCTAAATTCTTATGTTTTTTTTCTGATACTCAATCGCAATTGTACAAATGGTTGTTCATGTTCATTGGGATGATGGTCACTGATATATGTTTAACTATAGGTTTTGAAATCCAACAAGTATAAGTTAGGTATTCGTTTGCTAGATCCTATACAATGCAATTAAATAATGGTCTTTCTCCTCGTATGCTAGTTACCAACAATTTCTACTATACGTCAAGTATTTTTGTTTCTACGAGCAATCAATATTGTGCTACTATTATCAATGAATACATCAAACTAGATAGAGAAAAACATAGAACATGTATGTGATAATTGAGTTGCTACTTGATACCTAAGAACGTACACATCGATGTCTCTATTTCAGCATGTGAATTCCTTACAATTTTTAGATCAAAATGACTTTATTTAATCACTACAAACTCATCACATTGCAAGTCTGTATCACTAAATTCTCAAATTTGTACATTCCCAGATCACATCACCATAATTTGCATATTGATTGACAACCTTTCAGCACCATGGCACTTGCTGGGACGACTTGGATGTGCATGGATAAGTCATCTGATGAGTGGCAGAAAGGTTTCAAGGAATTTTTGGATAGTTTATTTGGTGGTAAAGGAGTGTTTATTTGGTGGTAAAGGAGTTACTGCACCTTGTCCTTGTTCTGGATGCTGTAACATGTTATTCTTTAAGCGCTCTATGGTTGAAACCCATTTGCTTACTAGAGGGTTTGATGAAAGTTTCATCCAAAGAGAAGAGCCTGGTGAAGATCTAGATGAGGATAGCATTGAAGGTGGCGTAATAGATGATGGTGCTCCTGCCAAGGAATTAATATCCATGCTAATTAGGGGTGCTATAAATGGAGACATCATAACCAGTAGTGTAGAGCCAAACGAGCATGCTAAAAAATTCTTTAAGTTATTAAAAGAGGCTGAGAAGGAATTGTATCCTGGTTGCAAAGATGCTACGAAGATTTCTTTCATAGTCCGGCTCTTTCAGATCAAGTGCATGTATGGTATGAGTAACAATGCTTTAAGGGCAATACTTCATCTATTCTCACTTGTGCTCCCTGAAGGCCACTGTGTTCCAGACACTTTGGACAAAGTGCAAAAGGTTGTTCGTGATCTTGGCCTCGACTACCAAAAGATACATGCATGTTCCAATGATTGTGTGCTATTTCGAAAGGAATACGAAAAATTGGATACATGTCCAATATGCGGTGAGTCTAGATGGAAATCGGTTGCTTCCATGGAGAAGGATGAGGCAAGTAGTAGTGCCTCAGCCAAGAGGCGTGTTCCTTGCAAAGTCCTCCGATATTTCCCTCTTACTCATCGCCTTGAGAGGCTATATATGAGGGAGTCCACATCTTCACATATGCGATGGCATATGGAAGGATTGGTCAGTGATGGAAAACTGCGGCATCCTGCTGACTCCATGGCATGGAAGCACTTAGATAAGTTGTATCCAGAATTTGCTTTGGAACCTCGCAATGTTCGGCTAGGTCTTGCATCAGATGGCTTCAACCCATTTGGGATGTTGAATGTCACATATACCACATGGCCTGTGATTCTGATTCCATACAACTTGCCTCCTTGGTTGTGTCTTAAACAACCATATTGGATTATGTCAATGTTGATACCAGGGCCAAAGTCACCGGGAAACAACATAGACATATATTTGCAACCCTTGATCGATGAGCTTAAATAGCTTTGGATTGATGGTGTTGAGACATGGGATGCAAAGGTGAAGAGGAATTTCACCATGCGTGCGGTGCTACTATGGACAATTAATGATTTTCCTGCATATGCAATGCTATCTGGTTGGAGCACAAAAGGAAAGTTTGCATGTCCTTACTGCCACAAGGATACTGATTATTTATGGCTGAAATTTGCTTGTAAGCATTGCTACTTAGGCCACCGCCGATGGCTAGAAATGAACCACAAGTGGCGATGGAACAAGATTAGCTTTAACAACAAGATTGAGACTAGGGAAGCTCCCATACCATTGACCGGTGCTGCAACAATATGAAAGTTTTGAGCAAGTGGAATTTGGGAAGAAGTCAACTAAGAGGAAGCAACGTGAGGAAGAAAATAGATGGCACAACTGGAGGAAGAAAAGTATTTTTTTTGAGCTACCCTACTGGAAAGATCTACTTGTTAGACATAATCTGGATGTGATGCACATTGAGAAAAACATATGTGACAGGATATTGGGGACTTTGCTTGACATAGGGGGCAAATCTAAGGATAGTGAGAAAGCACGACTGGACATGCATCATATAGGGATTAGAAAGGATCAACATCCTGTAATCAAGAATGATAGGTACACTTTGCCGGCTTCACTGTACTGTATGGGTAAGGATCAGAAGACATATTTATGCCAATTCCTAGAAGGTGTGAAGATGCCAGATGGCTACGCCTCCAATATAAAGAGATGCGTGGACGTGAAGGGGTGTAAGGTATCTGGACTCAAAACTCATGACTGCCATGTTATATTCTAGAAACTTTTGCCCATAGCAGCAAGCAATATATTACCAGAAGATGTTGTCATCCCATTGATTCAGCTTAGTAGCTTCTTCAATGCCTTATGTGGAAAGGAGATAAGTGTGGAAGATTTACAAACTATGAGCAATTCCATTGGAGAAACTCTATGTCGGCTTGAGATGATATTCCTACTGGCTTTTTTTGACATCATGATGCATTTGCCAGTTCACCTTGCTGAAGAGGCCAAACTTGCCGGCACTGTGTGCTATAGATGGATGTATCCAATTGAGAGATATCTACGCACGCTTAAAGGATATGTTCGCAACAAAGCTTTCCCTGAAGGTTCTATTGCTGAGGGTTACATATCAGAGGAGTGCATGACATTTTGCTCTCGCTTCTTCGAGGATGTGGATATGAAGCTTAATTGTCTAGACCGGCACGAAAGTGCAGCAGTGAATGAACCTCCATCTGGGCTAAGCATATTTGGAGATATTGACTATTCAAAGAAAGGATATACAATCGAGGCAGTTCCTCGGAATGAGTTGCTAAGGATTAGGCACTATATACTAACAAATTGTGATGAAGCCACTCCACGGATCAAGTAAGAGACTAAGATCAACACTATTCTTTTCTCACTATATGCATTTATTTTACTAAACACCTCTTGTCTTCGTTTCTGTACAGTGAGCATATGGATGAACTCAAAAGAAGCAATCCACGCAATGTTTTGATGTGGCACAGACAACAATTTGTAGGATGGTTTGAGCGCAAGGTGAGTGGGGACATACAGTCATATATTTCCTAGACAAACTCATAGTCTGTTCCTGGCTTCTAAATAGGGGGTATGCCAATACAAGTCTGTTAAAAAGATTTACCCACCGAAAATAATCATATTGGTACAAGCTTAGAAGAAAACTAAATAAACCCAGCAAGCTGTCTGAACATGCAAAGCACATGCCGGAAAGGTTATTGCCGCATAGTCTAGGAAATGATTGACTATAGATAGACAAAGATGTTAGTGAAAAAAATCATACACCAATAATATGCAAAACACATGCTGGAAAGGTTCTTAAAGTTACTGATCCAATTTATTGATCAATGTCGCCCTTTGTCAAATTTCTGTTGGAAAAAAACAAATCTAGTGCCTAATCTAACTCTGTCTGAACATTATCTATACTACCAAACTAATGTTACCAACCATCACTCATTTCTAATCTAGGCATCGCCCTAGAACAACTGAAAAAATAATCTGACACCAAATTAGCATTTTTACCTTGCTGCAAAGTGATTTTTTGGAGCTGCTGACAACCGACATTACACCCTGTTCCTAGTATTTGCTATCGTTGATGATGCGCAGAAGTACGACCACAATTGTTCGTGTTTTTTTTTGTAAGGCATCCTCGAGACCTTGTCCGTCCTACAGGGTTGTGTTAACTTTAAGACTATTTTAGTTTGATGAGCACAGGAAATTTGGAAAGGGTTGGATTCAGCATGCAGAAAATACTCACAAAAAGAACTACATATAAAAAACATTGCACTTTTAAACACTATGTGTTTCCAATTATCAATAATATGGATTTTTTGCATTTTTTTCACAGATCAATAAACTAAAAGTTGAAGGACAAGTAAGTGACAGTTTGTATGCTCTTTCTCAAGGGCCCGATCATCGGGTACGTGTTTACAACCGTTGCTTTATGAATGGATTTCTATTTCGGTCAAATCTTATAGAGAACAAGCTGAGTACACAAAATAGTGGTGTTGTTGTGAAAGGAGATGAAAGTACTGGCAACATTGATTGGTATGGTGTGGTGAAAAGGATACTGTCATTAGATTTTCAAAATGGGAAGGAGATTGTGTTGTTTCATTGTGACTGGTATGATGTGCCTGCAGCCGATAGGAAAAAAGGTAGAGGATTCAAAAAGGATAAATTTGGAATAATTGATATAGATGCAACTCGATTTCAATATCTGGATGAACCCTATATTCTTGGTACTCAGGCTGAGCAGGTTATTTATGTCAAAGGCACTAAGAATCCAAATTGGTCGACTGTGATAAGAATGAAACCAAGGAATTTATTTGTCATGCCCAATGCACCAGATTCTGAAACTGAGGGTGAGATTGATGTTGACTCATTGGATGTGGGAGTCCAAGACATGAATGTGCCAAGCATGAATGAAGATACGTCAAAGTGGAGTAGATCTGACATGGAAGGGTTAAGTGGCAATGCATCTGTCATTGCAAAGGCACATGCAGAAAGCCGGGATGAGGAGCAATCTGATTTCAAAGTAGAGAACGATGAAGACGATGACACATACATTGATGATGGCCATGTTGCACCTGTACAAACAGGAGGCCATGAATCGGATGATGAATTCTTTGTTTAGATGCTTATTCTTCATTTTTAAGGTATGTCTTTTCTACTTGTGTCTTGATTGTTTGTATTAAGTGTTTTCATATTGGCAAAGTATCCTGTGAAATGAGGCAACATGTGCATCCAATCTATATGCTAATGTTGGTAGCTGCAGTTTATTTGAGTTCTGCACATTTTAGTCTATTTCAGTTTCATTCTACATCTTAATGTTGGTAGCTACAGTGGTTTATTAACAAGTTCCTGTAAGCTTCAGTGAACACTTTCAGTTTACTTGCTTGCTATTCTATGAACATAATGGTTCATTTGATATTCTGTATTTATCTTTGGAAGCCCAAGTGGAACAGTTAGCTTCTGGAGCCAATCCAGGATGTGCTCATAGTTGATCTCTTGTATCTGTAAGGGAGGTCCGGCATTAGGTCCAGAGGAGTCGCTTCTGTTCTTTGGGACATTGCAAATGGGCCATGGTGACGCCTGCTTCAAAGGGATGTGTGGCAAAGCATTATATACATGTGAGTTTCAGTTAACAATG
Organism: Paspalum vaginatum; assembly: GCA_030272315.1. Taxonomy (NCBI): domain Eukaryota; kingdom Viridiplantae; phylum Streptophyta; class Magnoliopsida; order Poales; family Poaceae; genus Paspalum; species Paspalum vaginatum. The sequence goes on from CM059013.1 coordinate 23,641,989, forward strand.
TTCATAACTGATTTCAATGGTGGTCATTTTTTATCAATGGCATATCTATAGTTATCTTTTTAGCAAACCTTTTCAGTTGATACAACCCCATACAAAAAATATATTAGCAAATCTGGAGGCTGAAGAGCTGTGGTGAAATATTATGAGCTGTACTTGCTTTATTAAACTACATGCCTGAAGTATGTGTTTTATTAATCAATGTGGCTCAAAACATCTTGCTAAGATCATAAAAAATTCGTACTCATCTTATTTTTGTTTTTTGAGAATTTTTTTCCTCCCATAAGAATGCACAGGCATATACCTATTGATTTAATAATTCGGAATGTTTGTTACTGTACATTATACTCTGCTCATACATGAGATAACTTTGAATATTTGTGTATCTGAATTGATTGAGCGTCACTTTAGATAACTCTGAATTGATAGTTTTTTCCAACAATGTGCCTGAGCACGTATTTCATTAAGAGGAGGTGAATTGGTCGTTTTTTTTTTTGTGTATATGAATGCACATGGGCAACATATTGGCTGAAACGTACTACTAGATGGATGTCTTTTAATATCTATTATATTTTCCATCATAGTTTTAGTTTTCTGTCCATAATTTAATTGATGCTCCTACAGGTTTGTGCAAGATGGGATGGATGTTTGAGGAGGGAAAATGTGCAAGAACAATTGTACCATGCCACTTTTTAGATCCCATTGAGTAGAATGTATGTTGTTGCCAAGAATGCAACTAACTAGAGCACGGCAGAGTTTGCATTAACGAGCTTCTGAGCCACATTGAATGACCTAGAAGTTTCAGTTATGATAACCAGAACTGCTCTTCTATTATACTTGCTCAGTATCATTTTCTGTTTAGAATGTTGATAGCGGATGTTAGTTTTGGTTGATCAGTTGTTGCTTCTAAGGGAAACAAAACTGCTCCTTTGTCTATCTTCATTAATCATGTAACTTGAATTGAGCAAAAACCAAAAAAAAAAAAAACTGATTTGTATGTATCCTGTGAGCCAAAAAGATCATATGCTTTCCAGTTGTTCATGCACGCATGTATTGATCTTTTTACCACTAGCTATGGGCTGTTGGGACGCTTGACCTCAGCGATGATGCTGTGTTTGAGAGATTGATGCAGGGGCTCAGGTGCCTCCGGCACTTCTAGCGTCCACACAGCCATGGTTGAGCATCGCGAGAACGAGACTTATATCATTTACTCGCACCTGCATGAACTGCATCCATGTACATGAGCTCGCCGGAGCAGGGTCATGCTTTGGACATTGTATGGTTCTATGAAAATTTTTTCGAACATTTTGTATGGACCTGTAGGGATCTCATTTTTTCTGAAGACGCAATATTCCAGCAACATTGTTTAAATTTATCTTATCCATATTTGCTAGAATAAATGGATGAAGCTCGCTTCCTGAGCGACATCTCGTCATTTGTAAGAGCGAAAACTTGTGCCGTCGATCTTACCGTCCATTCAAACTTCTGTGTGGCTGTCGTTCGGCTCTACAATACCCTAGCTATGATGCACGCAACGCCTAGGCCGTTTGGACTCCTTCACAAGGCCCACCGAGAAAGCAACAAGAGAGTTAGCAATACGTAATCAAATCCAATTATATATTAACATAAGTTCTCATTCGAGGCACAATTAAAAGCTGTAAATGGTTATCTCCTTAACACTTGGATCAAGAGTCTTGGGTTTCATTCTTTTTTGGGCATTTTTTGTTTTTTTTTATGTTTGTTGTTTATAATAATAAAACAACACTTCTGAACTGTTGCAATAAAGTTAAAATATTGCAACACTATTCTTTGTGTTGCGATATATGTTGTTATATTGCAACATCACATATTTCATTGCAATTACAATTATCTATTGCAACAGAAAGCATTTGTAATTGCAACGATAAAATTGTGTGGCATTACATCCCATCTAATGCAACACCATTATTTTATGTTGCAATAGAAACAACCTTTTGCAACGGTATGTAACATTTTCGCCACACATAGTGATTTGTGGCGATAGGTTGGACATATTGCCACTAATATTAAAAAACGTGGCAATAAGGCCACTCTATGGCAACAAAATTTGTGGCGTTGCAAAATGTAGTGTGGCAATAGACCGAATTTCTTGTAGTTAATTACCTGTCATTGCCTCCCCCAAGCTTGCTTGCTCCCTGGGTGACGACTGATGCTGCTTGACCTCTGTTTATACTCACCTATGTTACGCGAATTTCCTCTCTACTCTTGCCTTGCCTCTGTTTGAGGTTTTCCGTCATATCTCCAGTGCTGCTATCCGGACCTTCTTCTCAGTGTCGGGAGAAAAAAAATCAGACTTGGTAGTACTGCTCTCTTTTGGGTGAATGTCTCCTTGTGTTGATGTTGGGTCTCCGCTCCAACATCATATTTGCCTTCAGCTGACATTCTTTTCCCAAGTGACACTAGGTGGTCGCGGTGCATCCTTGTCGCATGAAATGGAAGTACACCCAGGGCCCCTTTCGTACCATCTAGCAAGGGGATGGACTATGGGCACACCCCCTCAAGGGATCCATCATAGAATTGATCTGATGTTGACCCTATGGACTCCTATCCTTGGGTTTGAGTGTTGAGGCTCTTGTGTAGAGCTTTTGCTCGATGAGATGGACCTATCTTCCATTTGCTAACAGGACAAGTAGCATGGTACTTCTGGAGAGATGCTCCTATGCCTCTGCTACTTGGCATATCACAGGCTGTTGAGGCTTGAGATCTTGTTCACAGAGCTTTTGTCCTTCCAAGAAGGTGTACCTGAGTAGGCTTAAGTGATGACTATGCCTTCATAGATATCACTTGTCTTTGTTCCCAAACAACTTTGGATGGAGACGGATGTTGCTTGGGATTGACTCCACTGTCATTTGTACTTGCCACCAATCTCCGGTTGATGGCTGTTCGCATCCGATGGGCAGAGTAGATCATTGACCTTAGCAAATCTTGTTGCATCATTGGCCAAGAAAATTAAGGAATGCTCTCTAGTCGCATTCCTCCACACTTGGGGTGATGTCTCTTCATATAACTCATGTTATCCAAAACCATGTGTTGCCTTAAGTGAAGCAATGACCAATGGTCTTCTAGTTGCAACCTCATGACACTGACATTTGCTTCCCAAGTGATTCAGAGTATAGTTGAAGTCTTGCAGTGATCAACCATTGTGGGTTGAATATCGAGGTCCTTCCTTTCAAGGTTTGGGATAGAGGATGTGTGCCTCTTGGCATATCCTCCCCCAAGCTTGATTCTTGTGGTATGATGAAACAATCCTTCTATGATTGAAAGCACATCTTCGTCTCTTTTTGACAAAGTTTTCCTTTGTTCCACTTTGACTTTTGTTGTGTTTCTAGGGGAAGGCCTTGTCCAATCATGGTGTAAAGAGACACCCAGGATGTTGAGAATTGATTTCTTCAGTGATGGCACTTTCGTTCTTCCCTCATGGTCTCCAGAAAACCTCCTTCTACCCTTCATCGATGCTGTTGAAGGTGTATCGGTGCTAAATCTCCATCTCAACTGAAGATGTACCTGCGAAGGGGTCCATCGGGTTTGGGGCATCGTGGAGGATGTGATTCAAGAAAAATCTGCTCCTCCTTCTTGTTCCATGGCTGGTCAATGGAATGTTGTTGTAGCGGACACATTTGAGCCCTGCTTTGTTGGCTTGGCAGTTTAGGTTGCTTCTCATTGCCACAAATTGCTGGTTATATGCCAGACAATCTTCTCCCCCAAGCTTGGATTTTGGATTCTGCATTGAATGTTGATTCCAAACTTGCTCCCTATCATGCTCACTGCTCTTCTTCTTGAGCTCGATACTTGTCGAACATGACATGTGCTACCAGTTGTTGACTACCCATGTGCCACACAATCATTGGCTGCATGTCATTGACGTTCTCACCCTGCTTATGGACGTTGATTTGTCCATGTTTGCCTTTGTGGTGCTTTAGACAGAGCTCTCCCGCAATGAGAGACGTCTACGCCTGCGCTTTTGGGGTTTACACCACAACTCCATCGGGTACGCAGATTTCCCACGGGGCAGTAGACCAGTGGTCTACTAGCTACAAATTCGAGCATAGGAGATAGCATAGTGTGATATGGAATTGCATGTCACCTTCGAATGATGCCGATTCTTGTGTGGTGCTGAAGATAGTCTTGTGTCGTCGATGTCTATGTGGACCACCACAACTTCATCAGGCATGATGCTAACATATTCCCAAGAAGAGCGAAACAGATCGCAAGAGGTCTTGAGCATGAGAATGTTGAGAGCAAGGTCTCTCTTCTCATGTGGGGATGAATGTCTCCTTCAAGAGGTTAGTGTACAACATATACAGGGGTCCAATATATATAAAGAGTGTTAACACCGGACCCATTGCACACAACGTGCTAGCAAAATGTTTCTCATTAAAACATAGCACAAACCATGTTGCTAAACCATGAATTCCATCTTCCAAACTTTTACTCAAATCCATGGTCTTGAAAAAAAACGGGTTCAATTTTTGAAACATAACCGGGATTTTTCGTCTCCATTGAACTTGAGAGATTTGACTTGCATAAGAATTGTGGCTCATGAACTAGAAACAGAACATCACTAGCAAAGTCTACACATAGCTCATTTATCATACATGCCGTGCACAGATCTGATAAAAAGAGTCTAATTCCAACCTAAGCACCTTGCTTAATTTGGAAATTAGTCTCTGGATCAGTCATTGGATGCTAATCCAAGCTATGCTTTCACGGTAAACTTCGTAGCATGAACAAGCATGATCAAGATTTAGTCAAAGAACATAGCAAAAAGATTGAAGGACGGGATTTTCAGAATTTTATACTTTTTTTTTGTTTTTAAAGGAATGAAAAAGGTAGCAATAACTAGACGAAAGATAAAAGAGTATTCAAACTCACCGCTTCCCCGGCAACAACGCCAGAAAGCTTGTTGACGGTTCTTAGCCTAACAGATTTTACTCTGCAAGCGCACGGAGACCGCTGTAGCTTTCACGCGGGAGTATTCCAAGGTATCGTATTTATCGACAGGGAAGCATCGAGAGAGAATACAGATTCACCGATCATCTAGCTACTACCAACTCATTCAATCCAAAAGATAACAAGAAAAGATAAAGGCCAACACCATGTGATACAAACCAAACACCGATGGCATGAACTCAGGTTTAAGCTAGGAGGACAACGAGTCGAGGGCTAAGGTTCGTTCTTCCATCTCTACTAGCATACAAGAGCTATCCGTACTATGGTCAAAAGGATCAAGTGAGCGCCAATGGACCAGCTCCATTGCCTCTAGAGTGATGAGTGATTGTCAACAGAAACCAAAGACCCAGAAGGACTTAGGCACAACACCTCCGATCGACAGGAGGCCCTCCGAGGGACGTGAGGTAGATGGAAGCCCTCTGAAGGACTGGAGGCATCCTCGATGTCGGTCGGCCATGGGAGTTTGGTATACGGAGGAGCGGCACGGCGACGGCAGGAGTAAGACCTCCGAAGGACTGAGAGGCGACCATGATGGACAGGGGAGACCGGGTGCCACCGCGGTACTCCAACCTGACTACATGGTGTGAAGACGGGCAAGGGCATTGACGGATTCGCTCAAATCCACCACCCTACCACCAAGTTACCAGACTCGGCGAATGGGCTCATTCTCACCAAGATAAAGTGGAGTGGGCCTTTCCAGGCCCAGGAAGGAAACCCTAAAGTTTCCCGGTTTCTGACATCAAAACCGGGGTTCGATCGGCGGATTTGGACTACTGGCCACATGGACGTCATCTGGGAGTTAGCTTGCAGGCGAAGAAGATCAAGACTCCATCGCGGTCGTCCGTCCCCGAGAAATCGAGTCTTTTCTGGTTTGGCCCCTATGGCCGTTTCTATAATATAGGGTTCTTAGTGTAAAATATGTCGATTAGGCTAGGCCTATAAATACCTAAGTGGCTGGTCATTTAGATAACTCTTCCACCTCTAGAAACCCTAGGCTTAGTTTCCAACCAGCCAAGTGCTTATAGAGCAAATCGGGTGCATAGCTTAGGATTTGAGAGTCCCCTACGCTAGTACTTTGCATTAGTGGGAGGATGAAGGGTGGTTGGCTGAGTTCAACATTGTAAGCACTAGTTTGCTCATCTAATCAAGGCAATATTCATCCCAAATTCGTGCTCATGTGTGCAGCCATCTCCTTCCCCCCTTTCTAGTTGGGTTTTGGAAGAAACTCAAAGGCTTTTGGTGATTTGCTTTGCCCGCGAGTTAATCTTGTTCTTTTGGCTCTTTTGAACTTGCTAGTACATGGAGAATATGTCTTAGAACATCTCTGTCCTTCTAGATTTCCACGAGCAAGTCAATCTTGAGTTTTCCCCTTTCTTGCCCAAATTTTCCCCTCTCCACGAGATCTGAAATTTCCGCTAATCCCATGATCTTTTTGCGTAGATCTTTTGGGAATAGCTTTGGAATAGTGCTAGGATAGCCTGTGCAAAATTTCGTGAAGATCCGAGAAGATTTGGTCAAGTTTAAGGTTTGCAAACTCAAAACCCGAGGCTGTTTTCTGGGCACACCGAACAGTCCGGTGTAACTTCACCGGATAGTCCGATGGACCTAACAGTCTTCAAATGGGCTGAATTTTTATTATATTGTTCCCCATATTTTCCTCAGCTTGTGGTTAAAATGTCATGATTTTTCGAGCCCATTTAGTTAGGTTTTGGCAATTTTCTTTGCAGCCCCGTCTGTCTGAAAATTTCTTGTCGAACTGTCCTGTAGGGCATGTCGGACAGTCCGGTGACAGCAGAGGTTTTGCCCCTGGATTTGGTATAAGTTTTTCCTAAGGTTTGTGGCTTGTTCTAGGTGGGTTTGAGGGTGGCTAGAATCATTCCTAAGGTCTTTAGCACCTCATTTCCTAAGAGATCTTGGTGATCACTAGGCGTGTTCCTTTTGGTTGGTTTGTGTTCATTTGCTTCCGCGCTTTTGCCTCAACCTTGCTTTGGTGGTTCTCATTGTATGCCTATACTCTTTTGCATGATGTGTATTTATCATACCCTAGTTTTTATAAGACAAACCAGAGTAAATCCATATGTGTGCCAGGATCTAATCTCACACATATAGAGACAATAAATAATGATATCACAGAACATGCTTTATTACATACCGTTAAACAACAGAACATGCTTTATTACATACCGTTAAACAACATATACATTAAGGCATCAAGTCTTTAACACAGAGTAGCGGAAGCGTAACTAAATCTTTGAGCCATCCACAGGAAAACCAACTATGGGTCGCTCACCTAGAACTCGATGAAGCTTCATTTGTACTCCTTCAGACCTTCATCTTTCTGAGCAGCGGTTGGAATTTTCCCCCCAACAAGGAATAAATATAAAGAAGCAAGCGTGAGTACATCAACTCATACTCAACAGGCATAACACAAACTATGAGGCTCTAAGGTTAGCTGACACGACTGCATGAGCTTTTAATTGGTCACTTTTATTAAAGCCTGATTACTATTGTTGATTGAAGGAACATTATCGTAGAGATATTGCATAAAGAATTAAATAGCATTTAAACAGATATAACCATCACCATCACCAAAACCAAGATAAACCACTAATCACTGGGAAGGGACTGGGCCGCTCATAACCGTGAGCACGGCTGACATGTCAGTTTTACACTCTCGAGAGGTTGCACATCTTTACCCACAAGTCGTGAGGTACGCTAGGGGTTCATCACACACCTTAGGTGAGATGACTAGCAAGCACACTACGAAGCTTTTTCAAAGATCACATTGGTAAGAAGTAACCGCTAGGGATAGGTTTCGCAATGGTGGTGTCTGCCTCACAAAGGGAGAAGCACATACATCACGTAAAGCACACTCAACCTAAGGCAGTGCAGCAACCACAGAAGCTCACCCCCCTTATGCCCCGCAGGTAAGTTACTCCCGACCAAAATGACCCAATTACTCAGCTAAGACCGCCTCATCCCAGTCTTGTGGCAGCGCTGTTATCCCAGGTGGTCGCTTTGTGAACCGGTCCTTAATAGAGAAACCCGCAAAAGCACACGAGCACATTGCTCAGGCTCCCAAAACCATGTTGCTAAAAAGCAGATTTATTAAAATGTACATGAACCGCTTAATGGTCAAGCCCAACAATTAAATTGCATAAAACCATTAGTCAGAATTAAATAGCAAAAGGACATGTGTTCATGCTGCACCTAGCACAACTTAACCAAATGCAAACCCAAAAGGTATATATAAAGGTAAAGGTAGCTAAGGTAAATTCCTTATGGTCATTCCGAAGTTAAATGCACATGCAGTGATTAAAAGGTTATTAGGTGGTGCTTATGTTATACTTGCCTTCTTCAAAATTTCCTTGCTGCTGCTCAGAGGCTTCTGGAGGCGGTTCTTCAAACTCAACAGGTGGATCAACGTCTACGCACGATCATAGCGCCATACAAGCATCCACATAATCACACATGCAAGCAAACAAATGCGAAACGATAAGAAACAGTACACCATTACATAAAACAGAATATAAAATAGTTATAAAATTATTCCACACATCGCTACGAACTCGTGAGCGCAAGAATCACCGAAAACGGATTTAAAACGGAGAAGTTATGAGCTTTCGAAGATTGCAAATGCCTATTTGTAAATATATTTCGAAAACTAGGATTTAAACACTAAATAATAGGTGTTGCGGCTGCTAGAGCTGACTGCGTGTTAAATCCCAAAAAGCACAGGGTTTTGTTTGTAAAAACGCATCGGCAGCGGCGATGTGCCGCAACCTGATTGGCTGTCCTGTGCGGCACGCGGTGACCTGCAAAGAGGCGGCCGCGGACAATCATGGCCGATCTAGTGCGGCTGGGTATGGATCCGGTGTGGGGCGGTGGAACAGGGAACGTCGGAGGGAGCCGCTAGGGAGGCAACACGTGGTGGAGGGGGGCAGCAAGGGCAGCTGCTGCGCTGCCTGTGCTTCTGCTGTGTCTGCACGTGAGATAGGAGGCAGCAGGTGGGCAGCGGGGTCCGCGGGGTCAACGTGGGGGCGGGCTGCACGCACGGCACTGCGTTGCGCTGCGTGATGAAGGCCGGTAGTGGATGGCTGTACTGCCGTACTGGGCGGGAGTAGGAGTGCAGAGTTGGTGTACAGTGCGGACGGGAGACGAAACAGAGAACGAACGCTCACCGGAGTTGGAGTTTTTTTTACCGGAGTTGGGAAAGAAACGTAGATGTAGGAGAAATCGGAGAGGCCCTTGCGAAACGGAGACCAACCCGACGAAGAGCTCGATGAGATGAACGTCGTGGTACCCTCAGATTTCACCGGAGACGCTCGTGAGTGGAGAAAATCCTCGCCGAACGTTCGCCGGAGTTGGAGCACCTTCCGAACTTCTTCCTTAGATCTAGGGAGCTAGGGTTTCGGGATGAAAAAACGGAGACCGGTTTGGGAAAGAGTGCGATGAGAGGATTCCGATGAATATATATATATATGCACCAGTTTGGGCCGAGTTAAATTCGACCTATTTTCGGAATATTCAATGGCTCCCATGGCTCCAGAAATTCTAGAAAAAATCCTAGAAATGTTTTGGCACCCAATGAACTCAAATAAAATATTTAGAGATCACGTAAAGATTCAGAAGAGCCTCCAATAAATGGAGTTTGATCTAGGAAAAAGGGAAACGCTTCCAGATAAATCCGAAAAATTCCCATAAACAACTTGACGATGAACAAAGATATTGGGAAGGGTTTTCACACTGAAAACATGCCATCCTAGCATGGAGTGATGAGATGGTCAGCAGGATTGATGGCGAGAGGGAAGAGAAGCTTGACAAGCGGGACTGCACGATAAAGAAAAGAGAAGGAGGGAGACAACTCGGCAGGACGGTTCCACCTGTAGGTGGCAAGAAGGGAGTTGCACCACTGACTAACAAAAGAGAAAGGACGTGGGAGCAGAGGAAAGCAGGCTTGGTGAGGAGAGGAGGACGGGAGCAGGTGGCCGGTTCCAACTTCGGTTGGCTGTGGGGCCAAAGAAGAGGAGGGAAAGAGAGTGAAAAAGGCGGTAGGCTGAGCCCACGAGGGAAAGAGGGCTAGGTCCAAAGCGGACGTGAAGAGAGGAGGAGGATTTTTTGGCCTTTTCTTTTGAAAACTTTTCCAAACTCCTTTTTTTAAAAGGGATTAAACACTCTATTGAGTCCTTAGGCAACCACTCAACATAAAATAAATACAGCGGCATGAATGCAACAACATGTTGGCCTAAAATCATTTTATTTGCTTTAAACTTTGTTTTATAAATCTATTTGGATGCTCATTCTAAACATGAAAATCCTTAATAAGTTGAGAAAAACATTTTAATTATTTTTCATTCTGAAAATGAAATTTAGGGTGTTACAGTATCAGTGAGACGCATCTAGATGCATTGAGTGGCTGGCGAGATACTTCGGAGTGAGTTGTTGCTCCGCTTCGCTTGCAGTCTTTGTGATCGTTGAGTTGAGTGCTGCCATTTGGTTGGTGCGTATCCTCTCAGTGGACGGCACCTTGCGCTACTAGACACGTATCTGTTCAGTGTCTAGTTTTTTTCTCAAGCACCAGTCTTAGGGTTTGTGAATTTGAGTTTTAAAGTGCTCCTATTCACCCCCCTCTAGTCGCACGTCTCGGTCCTACAATTGGTATCAGAGCCGGTAGGGTTCCTTCATACCTTTACCGGTGAGAAACCAGTAGCGACTATGGTGCACTCTTGGAAGGTTCTAGTTCTTGGCTCAGATGGCTATCCCTACTAGAAGGGTAGGATGAAAGCTTTCTTGCTTAGCCAGAGCGAGGACATATGGAATACTACATAGAGTACGACTTTCACGGTGCTCCCCGTTGCCGAGCGTACCACACCGGCGCTCATTGCTCAGCACGAGGCGAACTACAAGGTGGTGAACTTTCTCTTCTCTAGACTTGGTCCGGTGGACTATTAGAGGGTGAGCCACCTTGATACCGCCCATGAGATCTGGTCCCTGCTGTGTTGACGCGGCTTATGTACGAAAATTATACATCATTTTATATGGTTTTTCATTGATTTTATGCGTCAACTATATCTTTCTCTAACATTTATCACCGATAATTGTGGATTTTCCAATATTGTCTTGGAAATATGCTACATGTGATTTTTACAGGTTTTTAGCCAATTTTTCGCGAAATTCACCGTGATCCACTTCGAGTAAGAAAAGACCTCTAGATGACATGAATTGAAGATGAAGAACAAGGAAGGCTTGGTGTACTCATAGCCCCTCTGTGTGGATCAAGGCTTCCTAATCAGAAGATTCAATGAAGTGTCAAGAGCTACAAGAAAATGAAGATATTTATTCATTAAAGATGTCAAATATGTCAAAGGCTAGAAGAATCCATCAAAGCTCGGCCCACTACGAAGATTCCAGAAGCTCAAGAGTCCGAAAGACCCCGCACAAATATTTCTTAGGCGGCAAGCAACGTCCCCGCGAAAGATGGAAGGAAACGGACGAAGGAAGGGCTGAGGTCGGCCGACCTTAGGCCTTCTGGTCTGCCGTCGCCACCCAACCGTGGGTCGGTTTCCGATTCATTTTCTCCCATGTCTTCTCCAGGGTATAAATAGTTAGCATAGGCCCCGAGGTCGGGCATCCAATTCATTATCAAGGCGACAAGATGTAGAGAAGAGGGACAACAACTAGAGGAGAGCTGAGGGTCGAGATTCTAGGCTAGGATTAGAGTTCTTCTAGTTCATAGAGGTGAATAGAGGCCTTGTTGGGTGCTCTAATTATCTAGCTCCAGAGGTCTAATTGTATCATCAAGAGCTATGGCCATGGTTGTAAGTATGATACAATTTATTAATGAAGAATTGTTCTTGTCTAATTATCATGTTCTTGTTCTAAGTATGCTTGTTCTAGCTCTAATTAGCTTTAGATCTAGATACTTGTTGATTAGATCATGTCTTTAAAGGTTATATTCTTCTAGCATTCTTGATTGTTGATCTAGCTTACTAATGATATAGTTGTATATCTAGTTCTTTTGATCATGGTGATTAAAGGTTCTAGTTGTGCTAATTATTTTATTAGACCATATAAAGTAATTGGGGATGCATCTCTAATTATGTGCCTGTTGAAAGCTTTTCGTCGATTACCTGGTTACTAGTGAAAGTAGAGCCCGAGGAAAGGTTAAGCCGATCTAGGGGGTTAGGTTGATTGATCTTGATTTAATCATGCTATGGTGAATATGCTTGATTATGCTTGTTTACCTTGAGCTCCTAGTTATCTTGCTACTCTTAGCTATTTGCGATGCCCATATCATGCATGTCTTGGATCCAATTAGAGCTCGATTAGAATCTAGTTAATACCCTTTGATTAGTGTTCTAGTTCTGTTCTAATTGTCTATCTTATATATATTAGTATATTTTGTGCTTAATTTAGATTAGTTTAAGAACTGGTTTAGAGATAGTTTAGACCCATTTTTATACTATTAGTTTACCATAAACTCTTGTTTATAAGTTCTCAATTAGTTCGTTTCCTGGATTGACAAAACCCATGATACTCATCCTACGGAAAAGCTACATACGTTACTATCGCTTGCAGTATAAGATTTGCCGTGCTTAAGTGACGTCAACGAGCTTTTCTAGCGCCGTTGCCAGGAAACTAATTAATCGAGTCTTAATTAACTTGAGTTTATTTATTTTTGTCTTTTACTACTAGTTTTAATAGTTAGTTTGTGTTTGCTAATTGTGTGCTCATCTAGTTCTAATTGTGTGTTAATAGTTTTTCTAATTATGTTCCAATTAGTTAATGTGTTATAATTCTCTAGTTTATGTTTAGTCTTCATGTTCTAATTTTATTCTATAATTGTTTAGTGTCCTCTAGTTATATTCTTATTCTCTAATTGTGTTCTTGAGTTCGTTGTTCGTTCTTGTGTTCAGTCATAATTTAGACTCTTATTAGATTTTTTATTTTTGTGATTATCTTAATTTAGCCTTTTATCTATTATTTTGTGCATTTTATTTTATTTCAGTTTATTCTACTTTATTTTCTTGCATTTAATTTTATAATTAGATAGTTTTGTTTAGAATAAGTTTAGCTCTTTTATAAGTTTAGTCTTTTATAAACTCTATTAAAATATAGTTTCTCTTATATATATATTTCTTTGACTAACATTACAGGAAGAATATACCTCATTCCAATAAAGAAATATATATCTTTTCCAATCTAGCTCTATAATGGTAGGTACTAACGCTGTTAGTGGCTGATGATCTATTATTGAGTTTTTCTACAATTATCACGAAGGAATAACTATAGTACTAAAGGTATATCTGCTTTGTCAATTAAATTTTTAAGACTAATGTTCTTTGGAGCTTGTTTGTTCTAAGCTACAAATAATGGAGGCAAAGATGATTAGTTGAGAAGGTTCCGGAGGCTAAGGATTACTTGAGTACAAGTAAGGTGAAGATACAGAAGGTTTATCTCAAGACCAATCCAAGCTCCAACCAAATCTCGAGCTACTCTCGGAATTCAGGACAGCAACAACTTGTGCAGCCAATTCAAAGACCTTAACGATGTCGGATGAAGGAAGTCCGAAAACCAAAGTTGTAGATCTTTTTGAGCTCTTCAAGGTAGAGTCCAAACTTGCATTATTTGGATTTCAGATGAGGAAGTTATGGTCGAACTACTAAAGGAGCAGAGCAAGGGAAGCTGAATTTCGGGAAAGACAAGAAGCATTCCTCTCCAACACTTGATGGTGCATACAATCATGGCGTTCCGAACAAGAAAATGAAGTCTCCATAGAGTTAAGATTTGAACTTCACTTCTTCAGGATTAAGGTAATTCTTGTTTTAATCATAAATATAATTATAATTTACCTATGTTTGATTAGGGATGTTTCATAATAATCATTAAAGTGTTGTTTGGTTGATTGTTATCCTCGTATCCTTACTTATATTTTGTTTTTAGTTTTTTAAAAAAAAACATTTGTTCCCGTTAATCCATACTTTGAGAATCGTTTAGACTAGCTTCTTGATCCATATCTTTGCAATGGTTAATTCCAACATGTTGCCCCGGCCAATTAAAACTTTTTCATGTTCTTTTAGTAGATCTTTTTGCTTTAATTAGTTGATTGAATCTACTCATGCTTAGAGATGGTTAATTTGCTAGTTTGTCAATTCTCAAGTTTAGTGTTAGTGTTAAGTTTTATGTTTAAATAAAAAAATTTTGAGAGTCAAGGTTTGTATAAAAGTAGAAGGGGACTGATTGCTTATTCCTCCGTAAGTGGTTCGGTCCAGGTTTATTTATGTGCAAATTGCTTTTGAAATTCTAAACTTGAACATGTGCATGTTTCTCATGATTTATTATATGTGCACAATATTATCTTTGAAAATTTAAAATTTCAAAACATTTTGGTCTCTCTACAAAAAGAATCCTTGTTAGAATTTTATCTAAGCCTAATTTTATTTTTCTTTCAAAATCATCTCTCTAATTTGGCCAAAATTATTAGGAACCCATCGTTTTGTTTATCCCTTGTTTGATTTTATGAATCAAGTTCATCTATGAATTATATATGCCTTAAATGTTTTGTTAAGTGATTTCAATTTAAATTATAGTTGCCTTTGATTCATGAATCATATGTTTGTTTAAATCCCAATCAACCATGTGACTCTAATTTTATCTCTAATCAAAACCATGATGCTATTATATTATTATATATATATTGTGTGCACTATGAGCTAACCATGCAGAGAAATTCACACTTCATTTGAAACAATGAGACCAATGTGGTGAAAAAATACAAGACAAATTCATGATGATTGATGCAAGGATTTGACAAATTTAAGGACAACATCAGAATTTGCAAAAGTTTGATTGAGTTTCAAATTGAAGAGTGAGTGGACTGAATGGATGAGGAATTGAAGACAAGAATCAAGCCTATGAAGCTTCAAGATCAACAATGGTGGACTTAGACAATTTCCGCCAAGACCCAAGCCCAAGAGGTGAAGATTGTCAACATCGGAGAACTGAAGATAGGAAGCTGAAGATGTCATCAAATTGGAGCTTTACCTCAAGAGGAAAAGACAGAATATTTTCTTATATTTGGAAGGCCCATGAAGTTCTCTTTCCAGCGCAACAAGAATCACTCAATTTGGAGATTTCTACAAGGAGCAATGCGCAAATCATTGAAGGCTGTGCGAGCTGAATTGAAGTCTGGACAGAACGCAGTGCTTGAGTAAAACGGGCATAATTCCTTCATACGGAATCGGAATTTAACGCATAAGTACTCGTTGGAAAGATAATTTCAGATGCTATCCAATGGATCTATTATTTGAGGCATGTTCTATTTGAGGCCAATGAGTTATACCACGAGAGAAGAGGTGGCAGCAACAATGGTGATGACTACTTAAGGAATATGGTGACAACAATAATGAAGTAGGCTTGGGCAGTGCTTCCATGAGATTTTCATGATCAAGTTCAGTTGCAAAGAGCTTCAAAGACATTGGCACATGAACACACAAATAGAGGATTGTGCACACAAGTGATACTATGATCAAGACACGATAAAGCTGCACAATCAAGTTATCAAGCTGCATGGACATTTTGGATTCTTACTCCAAAGACATGGCTTCACTTCAACGAAGGTAAGTAAGAAGTCTAGCTTTATGACTTTAACTTAAGTGCTTTTCGGGAGGCAACCCATTTAATCATTTGTTTTTAGTGTTAAGAGTCTTAGAGTCTTTTAATAGAGAAATAGGAAGTATGACACCACCCTTTGAATCTTTTGCTTATGGCTAGTTAACTTAATCTAGATAATTATATTACATCACTTCATAATTGTGTTTTCCATCTTGCTTTTGCATTATCATTTGTTTCTCTACATTTGTCAAATTAGTATTGAAATCTTCATAAAATTTTACGATGAAAGCCTTAAATTTATGTTGATTCTCGGCCGAGTTTTTGGTAAATTAAGTGTAAACATGGTGTTTAGATTTAATTTGAGACCATCATCATTAAGTTTATTAAGTTTAATTGAAAGTTTCTTGTTAATCATGTCTCTTGTGGACAAACTTTCCGCATTTATTTTTCTTATTTCATGCATAAACCACCCTGTTACATTTCGATTAGATTGCATGTTTGCATTATAATTGGCTTGGTTGTTTAATTAACTCCATAATGTGTGGTTTCATGTTCATGATAACGTTACTCGAGTATTTTCCTTAGCAGTTTTTATGTAAGCATGGTGCTTAGATAAAATTGTTGATCATCATGATGAAGTTAAGTAACCTTGCTAGTTATCCTTAATTTCATGTGATTAATTTATAAGCTTTGCAATGTACTTTGCTTTTCTTGTGCTGTTTTAAGTTAATAACCTTGAATAAACATGGTGTTTTAATTTTGGTTAATTAAAGTTTTGATGGCTATAGAAAGACTTAGCAATCATATTGTAAACATGGTGTTTAGAACTTGATTTAATCGTTGTCTTTGTTTATATGCTTATCTTTTGCATAATTACACGTTTGCATTCACATACATACATTAGTTTTGTTTTAAGATTAACTAGGCCACAAGTTAAAAATCATTAGGAATATTTTTAGATTATGGTAAATTGCTTCTACTCCCAATCACTACCTCGAGAGTAGTATGTGCACTTGAATTGTTTTGCAGGGAATTATTTAATGATAAAGAAAATTGAAGGAATATCCGGTAACATATTTCTAACACCTTCTCTTTTCATTTTTTTTAAATTCTGAAAATTATTAGCTATATCTATCAATTTGGTGTTCCCTTTGTGTTTCTCTTGTTTTTGGTGTGGTAGTTTAAATTTATTGTGATTAATACTGCAACCATGATCTATGCTTAATAAATTAATTATAACATTGTTTTCAAAAAAATGATGAAAGTTGCCGCTTTATCTTTATCATGCTTTGATTTTAATTAGTCAAAAATAACGGGCTCTCATAATACATGTTTAATTGAACTAACCAGCAAATTTGTGATTGATTATGATTGTTCATAAAGACCCATATGATTTAATTTTTGTAAAGTTTAATCTTTATCATGATCATCTCCTTGTTTATTTTTACTGCTTATAAATGCCATGATCAACTTTATGAGATTATCTTGCAATAGTCATTCCTACCAAAGCCATATATTTTTTAACCATAGATTTATCAAATTTGTTTTTCAAACGAGTTGGATCAAGACTGTGATCTACGGTATGAGACTTAGAAGCTGGTCATTCATTTTTGCGTATCTTTTCTTTGCTAGCCTTTTTTATCCATGCATTGTGTCTTTCTACGATGGAGAGATTGCAAACTTCGCTGGATATCCATCCTTAAACCAAGATTATCTTTTTGTGTATCCTCCTTGACCACAACCCATTATTTTCTAGAGTATTTAAGGGATTAAATATTATTCTTTCTTTAAGACAGCTCTATTATCTAAGTTAAATTGTTTTGATATATACTCAAGGGCAAGGGTGAGTATTATTCAAGAGTGGGGATGGAGAGCTGCCATATATAGTTTTTTTTTTATATACAGAAAGGTTTTTGAGGGTGCAAAAGCAAAAAAAAAAGACCAAGTGGTCGCCACATAAAAAAAAGAAAAAGAAAGAGACCAAGTGGTCATCTAAAAAAACAATAAAAATAAAAAATATATATTATGCCCCTCAATAATCTTCTAAGTAATTTTGAGAGTTTTATATATGGTTGTTTTTAGTATTAGCGAGGGATATCCTGTATATATACTCTAGAAAATATTCCAACCATGTGCAATCCAATAGCAAGGACTTCATTTGTGCCTTGAGATCATCCATTGACACCTGCACATGTCTACTTTTCTAAATGTGTGTGTTCCATCCCTTCTCTCTCAACATTGTTTTTATTCCATGACATTTTTGACAAGTCTCAGTAAAACCAGCAGATTTCTTTCTTGGTTTGACAATATTTTGGAAACAAGTTTTGATTAGGATTCATACCAAGCTCCAGATAAGCTTCCACTTTATATATATATATATATATATATATATTTATTGAATACTATTTAGATATTGAGAGACTGGAGAGTTGAGTGTGTTTCTTTGGCTTTGCAAGAATTTATCTCTTAATGTTTGATTATTTTTCAAAAACATATTGCTAAAATGAGGAGATGTGTCTTTGATAAAATTGAACTCTTGCTAATTCTTTTGTTGTGGGGTGAGCTTAGTTGAATATCTTTTCTTTCATGATTTGCTGGTTCAAACTTAAAATTATAAGAGAGCTTGTTAGTTTGATTAATTAAGATTAGAGTATGAAAAAATTAATGTAAGGCAACGTTGATTCTTGACTTACTCGAGGACGAGCAAGGTTTAAGAGTGGGGATGTTGTTGACACGGCTTATGTACGAAAATTATACATCATTTTATATGGTTTTTCATTGAATTTATGCGTCAACTATATCTTTCTCTAACATTTATCACCAATAATTGCGGATTTTGCAATATTGTCTTGAAAATATGCTACATGTGATTTTTACAGGTTTTTAGCCAATTTTTCGCGAAATTCACCGTGATCCACTTCGAGTAAGAAAAGACCTCTAGATGACATGAATTGAAGATGAAGAACAAGGAAGGCTTGGTGTACTCATAGCCCCTCTGTGTGGATCAAGGCTTCCTAATCAGAAGATTCAATGAAGTGTCAAGAGCTACAAGAAAATGAAGATATTTATTCATTAAAGATGTCAAATATGTCAAAGGCTAGAAGAATCCGTCAAAGCTCGGCCCATTACGAAGATTCCAAAAGCTCAAGAGTTCGAAAGACACCGCACAAATATTTCTTAGGCGGCAAGCAACGTCCCCGCGAAAGATGGAAGGAAACGGACGAAGGAAGGGCTGAGGTCGGCCGACCTTAGGCCTTCTGGTCGGCCGACCCCACCCAACCGTGGGTCGGTTTCCGATTCCTTTTCTCCCACGTCTTCTCCAGGGTATAAATAGTTAGCATAGACCCCGAGGTCGGGCATCCAATTCATTATCAAGGCGACAAGATGTAGAGAAGAGGGACCACAACTAGAGGAGAGCTGAGGGTCGAGATTCTATGCTAGGATTAGAGTTCTTCTAGTTCATAGAGGTGATTAGAGGCCTTGTAGGGTGCTCTAATTATCTAGCTCCAGAGGTCTAATTGTATCATCAAGAGCTATGGTCATGGTTGTAAGTATGATACAATTTATTAATGAAGCATTGTTCTTTGTCTAATTATTATGTTTTTGTTCTAATTATGCTTGTTCTAGCTCTAATTAGCTTTAGATCTAGATGCTTGTTGATTAGATCCTGTCTTTAAAGGTTATATTCTTCTAGCATTCTTGATTGTTGATCTAGCTTACTAATGATATAGTTGTATATCTAGTTCTTTTGATCATGGTGATTAGAGGTTCTAGTTGTGCTAATTATGTTATTAGACCATATAAAGTAATTGGGGATGCATCTCTAATTATGTGCCTGTTGAAAGCTTTTTGTCGATTACCTGGTTACTAGTGACAGTAGAGCCCGGGGAAAGGTTAAGCCGATCTAGGGGGTTAGGTTGATTGATCTTGATTTAATCATGCTATGGTGAATATGCTTGATCATGCTTGTTTACCTTGAGCTGCTAGTTATCTTGCTACTCTTATCTATTTGTGATGCCCATATCATGCATGTCTTGGATCCAATTAGAGATTGATTAGAATCTAGTTAATACCCTTTGATTAGTGTTCTAGTTCTGTTCTAATTGTCTATCTTATATATATTAGTATATTTTATGCTTAATTTAGATTAGTTTAAGGACTGGTTTAGTGATTGTTTAGACCCCTTTTTATACTATTAGTTTACCATAAGCTCTTGTTAATATGTTCTCAATTAGTTCGTTTCCTAGATTGACAAAACCCATGATACTCATCCTGGGGAAAAGCTACATACGATACTGTCGCTTGCAGTATAAGGTTTGCCGTGCTTAAGTGACGTCAACATGCTCAGTGCACACCATGAGGGGATGGTGACAGTTAAGGGTCGGCTTGTTGAGACTTACTGGTGCGAGTATGAGAACTTTGTTCAGAAGCTGGGTGAGTCTATGGATGCCTTGTTTGGTCATTTTTAGTCGATCATCAACAAGCTCCGTGTCAACTCCGCCTCCGCTACTCTCCCATACTCTATCCATCAGTAGGCTGCCAAGCTGCTGTATTCCTTGGAGAGGAATGTGGGGGAGATCAAGAGGAACTCTATTCTTGAGTCGGCAGGGTATGACACCTTGGGAGTTGAGGAGCTTTACAGCAAGCTCAAGGCCACAGAGGTTGATTACCAGATGACAGATATGCTTAATGTACCGGCTCCAAGAGCCTGGCCTTGGCATCCAGCTCCAAGGAAGTTGCTACTAACCCCCCACTTCATGGTTTTTCGTTCTCTGCTTTGATGTCTGTGACAGAGGAGCAGTTGGCGTCACTTGGGGATGATGAGCTTTGTCTGGTGTCTAGTTGCTTCCAGCGTGCCTATGACAACCAGATGAGCAAGAAGAGAGGTGAGAAGCCCAAGTGCTTTGAGTGCGGAGAGGTCGGCCACTTCATCGCTGAGTGCTCGAACAAGCAGAACGACTACTACAAGAAGGGAAAGAGCCACTTCTGCGACTCCAACAAGTACCGCTCCGGCAAGCATGACTACGGCAAGTGCCACCACACCAAGGACCGCTCCGGCAAGATCAAGAACTTTAGGAAGGCTTTAAAGAGCTACTAGAAGGACAACCGGAAGTGGGACAAGGCCTTCTTCACCGAGCTTGGTGGTCTTTGCAGTGGATCGTCCTCCTCCTCCTCTTCGCCTTCATCAAGCTCAAGCGATGAGGAGATCGTCAATAAGCGGGACAAGAGGAAGGACCAAGGCGGTTCAGCTAGCCTCTGCTTTGTCTCCACCAAGTCCAAGAGCAAGCACAAGGTGAACTGGAGATCGTTTGCTCCATGGCACTTGAGGACAAGGATGACAAGGGCAATGACAACGACTCCTCCGATGAAGAGGTAACTCTTGAGCAAGCTGAGATCCTTAATATGCTGGAGATGAATAGTCGCGAGTTGAAAGTCCAAGATAAGTTGTTGGAGAAGGTAGCTAAGAAGCTACAGAAGTAGAAAGCCAAGCTTGCTAATGCTTTGGCTGAAATTGAGAGGCTGAAGAGTGTGCAAGCCCAGCCTAGTGACTTTGAGTGCCCTAACTGTGACTTATGAGTGAGCTTTGTGAGCAGAAGAGCAAGTATGCTCATCAGGTAGAGGAGATGGTTAGGCTGAAGGCTGAGTTTGGTGAGCTCCAGTCTAAATAGGATGAGCCTACCTTGAGTGAGGCGCCTGAGTGTGAGTCTTGCCTCCACCTAGCTGTTGACATAGCTGAGCGGAATGTGAAGTGTGAGAGGCAGCTCAAGGAGTTGGAGGAGCTTAGGGCTAGACCCACACTTTTGGGTGCATGCAAGGTCTGTTCTACCTTGAGGAGTGAGCTTGACCAGTTGAGAGCTGACTTTGAGGTGCTTTCAACACCTCTTGATACGTGTGAGAGTTGTCTCACTTTGAGGTTGCAGTTGATGGAGAAGGATGCCACCATTAGCAAGCTTGAGAAGTCTGCTCCTATGATTCCCTCTCTAGATTGTCCCACTTGTGCTGCCCAGACTTTAGTTCTAGAGGATCTGAGAGAGGAGAAACTGACCTTGGTTGATGAGAACAACTGTTTGAGAGAGGTGCTCAGTTGGATGTTTGCTAGACAGCCCCAACTAAGGATGATTTTAGAGAGCACCAAGAGAGCTGAGGGTGATATGGGTGGACTTGGGTTAGGAGAGTGCAGTACCTCAGATAAGAAGAAGAGTGCCTAGTTAAGCTTAAGATTGTCTCTCCACCGCCTAGTCCTACTGTTGATGGGGTCTACCATGAGCCTCCAAAGGTTGCCCAAAAGAAGCAGTTTTGGACACCCAAGCCCTCACAGGCTAAGTTGGACAGAGTAGTGACTGAGATCCTCAAGACTCCAGTGAGTAAGGAGAGAGTCCAGCAGCCTGTTCCACCCAAGGCTACTCCACCTAAGCCCAAGGCCCAGCCTAACCCCACTCCCAAGAGGCCTGTCTACCACTGTGACTTTTGCCAGCGGAATGACCACTTGGAGGAGTTCTGCTTCAGGTGGAAGCGAGCTGAGAGGTAGGAGAGAGCCTGGGGAAACCAAGATCAGTTCTACTAGGGTGGTAGGCAGGATCCTCCCCATAGCGGTGAGATGAGAGACCGCTTTGCTAGCGGTGAGAGAGGAGGTGGCTTTCAGGCTCATGCACCAGGTGGTGAGAGACGCTTTGCCGGCTAGGCTCCTAGTCGTTTTTAGCACGGCTATGGACCTCGTGACTGAGGCTTTGGTAGAGGGTTTGAGAGCTCACGCTTTGGAGGTCGTGGGTACCTAGATCATCGTGATGCTTACTTTGACTGTGCTTTTCCAACTCTTGAACAGATGGCTCGGCACTGGTTCAGCAGTTTCACTAACCCAGTGCCGTACCATTTGCTCACTCTCACTTTCCTTGATTTTGCAGGATCGAGGCTTGGAGGACATATGGATCATGGACTCCAGCTGCTCTAGGCACATGATAGGGCAATGCAGATGGTTCTCTAGCCTCAACCTCGTAAGCACCAAGGAATACATCACATTCGGGGATAATGGTCAAGGTAAAGTGTTGGGTGTTGGTTCTGTTGCGCTTTCTGGCAAGCTTTCTCTGAGTGAAGTTGCTTTGTTGAGGAATTTGGTGTTCAATGTGGTTTCTGTCTCGCAACTTCTCAATGAAGGGTATGAGGTTTTCTTTAAGGAGGGTTCTTCTCATGTGCTTGATGCTAAGGAAAACCTTGTTTGTCGGATTTTGCCCTATGGGCAGGTTTTTAAGGTTGACCTTGCATCTGTTTCTGGCCCTCCTCGGTGTTTGGTAGCTGGTCCTTCTGCTGATATTTGGAAGTGGCATAGGAGGCTAGTCCATTTGAGTTTTGATCTGCTTGCCAGGTTGAGCTCGATGGGTCTGATCCGAGGATTGCCCAATTTGAAAGTAGAAAAGGACCTAGTATGCCACCCCTGTCGTCATGGCAAGATGGTTGCCGCTTCTCATGCAGGACCTCTTATTCGGGTGAGCTGCTGCATGTGGACACGGTTGGTCCTGCTCAGGTACAGTCGGTCAGTGGGAAGTGGTATGTGCTTGTCGTTGTAGACAATTTTTCTCGCTTTTCGTGGGTGTTCTTCATGGAATTCAAAGATGAGGCTTTCGGTTTTGTTCAGGATGTGATCTTGAGATTAAGAAATGAGAGTCGTATGGCCATGAGGGCTATCCGCAGCGACAATGTCGGAGAATTTCATAACTCTTGTTTCGAAACCTTCTGTCGTGAGCTAGGTCTTGATCATCAATTCTCATATCCTTATACCCCACCTCAGAACAGAGTTGTGGAATGAAAGAACCACACACTTGTTGAGATGGCACGGACGTTGCTTGATGAGCATAGGACTCCGAGACGCTTTTGGGCTGAGGCTATGAATACGGCCTGTTACATTGCCAACCGCATCTTCCTACGAGCCTTCTTAGGGAAGACTTCGTATGAGCTACGGTTTAGTAGGCAGCCCAGCGTCAAGCACCTGCGTGCATTTGGCTGCAGATGCTTTGTGCTCAAAAAGGAGGGGGCATTTGGACAAATTTGAACCTCGCTGCTTGTATGGTATTTTCCTTGTGTACGCCTCTAGCTCTAGGGCATATAGAGTGTGGATCCTCGATACCAAACAAGTGGTTGAGACCTGTGAAGTTTCCTTTGATGAATCTATGCCTTGCACAACCCCTGCATTTGAGCTTTCAGGTGATGATGAAGAAGGAGCTCCCATATTTGAAGATGAGGAAGTTCAGGTAGATGTTGGTGAAGCAGGAGCCACTACTTCGGCTGCAGCTCTTGCCCCCTCTGCTATGAGTTCTGAAGATGAAGAAGGACCTTGCCAATGGCTTCCTCCTCGCTCCCCTGACTACAAACTCGAGCAGAGGCTGGCTCCACTGAGGACGTAGGGGAGGTGACCTCCAAGATTGTTCCATCTCAACAGGTCCAGCGGGATCACCCTCCACATGGGATCTTTGGTGATTTGCATACGAGGTCTTTGAGGTCCCAGACAGGTTCTATCACTTTCTTTGCTCATGCTGCATTTGTTGCCTCCTTTGAGCCCAAGGATGTTGGACACGCACTTTCTGATGATAATTGGGTTAATGCCATGCATGAGGAGTTAGAAAACTTTTAGAGGAATGAGATTTGGGTTTTGGTAGAGCCACCGCCACAATGCAATCCTATTGGTACAAAATGGGTTTTCAAAAATAAGCAAGGGGAGGATGGCATTGTTGTGCGGGACAAGGCTAGACTTGTGGCTAAGGGTTTTTGTCAAAAAGAGGGGATAGACTATGAAGAAACGTTTGGTCCAGTTGCATGGCTGGAAGCTATACGTATTCTCTTAGCCTTTGCAGCTACCATGGGTTTCAAGCTTTTTCAAATGGATGTGAAGTCTGCTTTTCTAAATGGTTTCATTCAAGAAGAAGTTTATGTCAAACAACCCCCTAGATTTGAAAATGCTAAATACCCTAACTATGTTTAAAAATTGCAAAAAGCCTTGTATGGTTTGAAACAAGCCCCTAGAGCCTGGTACGAGAGATTGAAAACCTTTTTTCTAAACCAAGGTTTCAAAATAGGGACTGTTAATAAGACCTTGTTTCTCCTCAAGCATGGTAGTGATCTTCTTATTGTCCAGATATACGTGGATGATATCATCTTTGGTGGCTCGTCTCACTCTCTTGTTACCAAGTTTTCTGAGCAGATGTCAAAGGAGTTTGAGATGAGCATGATAGGAGAGTTGCAGTTTTTCCTTGGAGTGCAAATCAAGCAAGGGCGTGAAGGAACCTTCATCCGTCAAGCCAAGTACACGAAGGACATTCTGAGAAAGTTTGATAAGGGAGACCTCAAGCCCATGGCGACTCCCATGTCAACACAAACGGCGCTTGATGCAGAATTATCTTATCTCACATGAATCAACAACTTAAACTTAAGTGGTTCCCTATTCATGAGAGTATCCGAAGGCAAGATTAATCTAGCATAGGGAAAAAGATGGTGCAAGCACAAGTTAAATGTGACGTCATGGACATGTAGAGCATGAATTGATCAAGTTCATGTGTGAAAAGAACTGGAGGTATATGAACATAAACACGTATACCTAACCTCCATGTATGGGTTTGAGGTAAAGATGGGCCAGTCCGGCCCACCACCATGGCCGGGCGGCCATGGGGGGTGGCCGGGCGGCCACACCTTGTTGTGTTTTTGACCTGTGCGCTGGTTTGTTCTGTTGAGCGAGCCTTGGGGAGACGTGACAAGTCTGCGCGGCATGTTTTTGTGAAACAAGATGGCCGGGCAGCCTCTATGTATGGCCGGGCGACCACTAGTTTTCGCTCAATTCCCCTAAATCTTTCTGAGGAGCGTGTTTGTACCCTGTAAATCATGTTTTGATCGTGGTTCCTGCAGGGTTAGTGACAGGAGGTCAAATGGTTCTGCCCATTCTTCCCAAATTCATTATTGAAAGGGGAAACTATCCTACCTTTATAGAATTGATAAAATTGGAGGCGCTTATTACAAAGGGAAATTAAACAAAGCAAAACAAACTTCAACCCTAGAATTGAAAAAGAACTAAAGCGCCTAAGATAACTAGAAGCATGGGCGTCTATGGTGCGGGTGGATCATAAAGATCAGGACGCCCCATTGCTTCTGCAAGACAGCGGACTTTGGCGGACATTCCCTTCCTAAGAACATCTATCTTATCATCTATGTCCATCCGCCATAGTTCGCCTTCAGCGCAGCGCTCCTCTAAATTATGCAATTTTGCCTTGAGCACTGCATTCTCCTTCCTAAGGGAGGCCACCATGTCTTCTTCATCGGATGAATCTTTGTATTGTCCTGGTGGTCCCCTAATTGGAGGAGGGACTACCACCCTCTTCACCGTCCTCCATGGTGGAGTTGAGTCAATGGACTCATCTATGGAGGCATCTGCCTTAGGGATCCTAGGTACAAGCACCTTACCATAACCAGTGGGAGTTTTAACCCCACGGATGGTATGGATGGATGCACTAGGGATCACTGGATCCTTCGTCGAGCCAGAAGCCTCCTCCTGAAAAAGGCTCTTGACACACTTCACCGGAGCGATCGCCCCCAAGGTGGGACGAGGAACTGGGCACGCCACCTTCTTGGCGATCATCCTTGATGGAGACAGACCACGTCGGGGCCTATCTACACTGAGGGATCGTCGAGGGGATGCTGGGCGAGCCTCACGAGTGGCCGAACGGCCACGGGGGCTGTCTGCCCTGGCTGGACGGCCACCCTCCATGACCGGGCGACCATGGGGTCCAGGCCCTGTTGGCTAGGGTGTGTCATCGGCGATCTTCTCAGGGCTTAGTGGTTGTGGTGATCCTTCGGAGGTTGGTGAGTAGGTTGCAGTGGTGCCTGAGGTGATGGAAATGGTGGCCTTGCCCTTGCTAGTGTGAGAAGGGGGTGCCATGGATGATGTGGGAGTGAGATGAGTGTAGATGAGAAAGGAAGAAGAAGACCTTTTCCTTAAATCGTCGAACCACTCGATCTCATCTACTCAAAACCACAAAAGAAGGGAAAAGCGCTCCAACTCGAAATTCGAGTTTCGGTGGCCGAGCGGCCACGAGGGGTGGTCGGGCGACCATACACTAGGGCCGGGCGGCCATGGCCTGTGGCCGGGCAGCCAGGCCTCGCTTGGGCTGGACGTGCCACAAGCTGAGTCACCTTCATGGGCGAGCTTTGGACCCAAAAGTGAGTGTAGAACGGCGGTTTTGTTGATATTTTTAGCAAAAGGTGAGATTAGAAAGAATTTTAAGGGAGAAAAGAGATAGTGTACATGGCTTCTTTTAAGGTCTGAGCTCGACCGTGAACGTGTGATCATACTACCTCATGTAGCTCGAAGACGTCCACTTCTTCGAGCGTAGGTATTTCGGGCTCAAGAAAGATTTTAAGGCGTTGCCCATTCACCTTGAAAACCCTTCCGTCATTGTCCTAGAGGGTGATGGCGCCATGATCGGCGGCATCAAGAACCGTAAAAGGTCCTTCCCACTTACTTCTAAGCTTCCCATGACCAAAAAGTGGAATACGAGAGTTAAAGAGTAGTACCTTATCTCCTGATTTGAATGTTTTGATCTTGATCCGCTTATCGTGCCATCTTTTGGTGCACTCCTTGTATAGCTTGTCACTGTGGTATGCCTTCTCCCTCCATTCCTCTAGCTCGGCCAGTTGTATCTGTCGTCTTACGCCTACCGATTGGAGATCCATGTTCCACCTCTTCACTGCCCAGTGAGATTTGAATTCTAGTTCCACTAGAAGATGGCAAGTCTTGCCATACACCATCTGATATGGTGTCATGCCGATGGGAGTCTTATATGTTGTGCGATATGCCTAGAGAACATCGGGTAGCCTGGATACCCATTCTTTTCCGATGGCTTTGACTGTCTTTTGCAATATGTTCTTGATTTGTTTATTTGACGTCTCAGCTTGGCCACTTGTCTGCGGATGATAAGGGGTGGCGACATGGTGGTCTACACCGAGGTCAGTGAGGCACTTCCTGAAGCGCTTATCAATGAAGTGTGCGCCTCCATCACTGATAATGACCCGTAGTACTCCAAAGTGAGGAAAGATGGTCTCCCAGAACATCTTGATGGAGTGTCTTGAGTCTGCTGCGGGACATGGTATTGCTTCTACCCATTTTGACATGTAGTCCACTGCGACGAGAATGTACTCCTTGTCTTCATTCTTGGGAAATGGTCCCATGAAATCTATGCCCCACACATCGAATATATCAAGCTGAAGATTACTTGTGAGTGGCATATCATCTCTTGGATTTATATTTCCTTGGTGCTGGCACCTTGGACACCGTCGCACGAACTCTTTTGCATCTTCATACATAGTGGGCCAATAAAACCCACTCTGCCAGATTTTTGCGTGAGTCCGATAAGCCCCACAGTGCCCTCCATAAGAGGATGCATGACATCTATCAAGGACTTGCGGTGCTTCACAAGCTGGAATGCAGCGACGTAGGAGTCCGTCTGCACAGAGTTTGTATAGGTAGGGGTCATCCCAGAGATAGAATCGGCTATCGTGGGCCAATTTCCTCTTATCTGCTCCTTGAGGGACGTAGCCAGCAACTATGTAATTCACTAGATTTGCATACCATGGTTGGGCTGTTGTCACCTTTAAGAGCTGATCATCTCTCATGTAGTCATCGATCGGCAATGGCGATGTTTCCTCAAATTTCATTCGTGAGAGGTGATCTACAACTGAATTTTCTACACCCTTTTTATCTCTGATTTCTATGTCAAACTCTTGGAGTAATAGTACCCACCGGATTAAGCGCGGCTTTGCATCTTTCTTGGTAAGGAGGTATGGTGGACTAAAGAGAGTACCGAGGAATGATCGGCTCACTTTTGTACCTGACGGCAACTAGGCCAGACATCCAGTTCGTGGTTTGCCTTTGTGCACGATTTCAGGCCTCACCGAGGACATCACACCGTCAAGCGGTGTAGCGCATCTTCAGGTACCTGAAATACACTCCTAAGCTTGGCCTTTGGTTCTCTTCAGCTTCAACTCTCTGTCTCAGAGGGTATTTGGATGCTGATTTTGCCGGTTGTCGGCTGGAGCGCAAGTCTACTTCTGGCACCTGCCAGTTTTTCGGTTCTTCTCTTGTCTCTTGGTACTCACGCAAGCAATCTAGTGTAGCCACTTCCACCATAGAAGCCGAATACGTTGCTGCTGGTAGTTGCTGCTCTCAGCTGCTTTGGATGAAGTCCACCTTGAGTGACTTTGGTCTCAGTTTTAGGAAGATCCCACTCCTAGTAGATTCTACTTCTGCTATTTCTGTAGCTAAGAATCCTGTCTTGCACTCCAAAACCAAACACATAGACGTGAGGTTTCATTTTCTGAGAGATCACTATGAGAAGGGAGATATAGACTTGATCCATGTGGAGACTGAGAACCAGTTGGTAGATATCTTCACCAAGCCCTTAGAGCTTAACGCGTTTGCTCGCTTGCATGGGGAGCTTAGTGTTTGTTACCCCTTTTTGGTTGGGAGTAACTTTGCAATAGTTTAGGTTTTGTTTTGTCCTTTCTTTGCTTTTCTTTGTTTTCCTTGCATTTTGTATCATATCATGCATTGCATTGCATCATATGCATTTTCACTTTCACTAGCACTAAAGCTCTTTAGGAATGACTAGTTAGTACTTGCTTGTGGTAGATTGTACAGCTGCTTGCTTGATCATGGTTGGCTAAGCTCCTTGGATCTATCTAATATCATTTGTGAGCTATGTCACTTTTATTTCCTGAAAATCAAAACCATGATCACCACTTGACTTGGCTACCTAGCATGTGTAGGAATGTTGAATGCTATGCTATCTTCTCATGCTTGGATATGCTAGTCGTATGCCTTTGCTGAATTTATGCCTAAGCATTTATGATACCTTGCCTAAACCTGAAATCTGAATTAAATCTGTGCATTTCGTGTGTCTTATGAGCTGAAATGAAAAGATCCAGGTGGGTTTCTTGTCACACTATTCTAGTTTGAGATAGCTTGCCTTTGCACTTTGGCATGAACTTGGACTAGGCTGTGTCACCTTGTCACCTTGTCTTAAGCTTCTGATAGTTTTCTGAACCTAGGCTTGGCATTGGTTGGTAAGAAGTGGCAAAGACAAGTGTATAACCCCTGGCACATGATTTGATTTGCATGAAGTTACAAATTGCTAAATCTGAAATCTGCAAGTCTCTAAATTGCTTATGGCCTGTTGTATATGCTTTGGTTGAGAGTAGCACACCTTGTATGTTTTGCTAGCATTTTGCTGTTCATGCCTAACTTGCTCTGTTACTCATGTTGGTGATGCTTTCTTTTCAACAACCCTAAACATCAAGCTCCTGATCTGTATAAGATAGATTCAATTGAGCTTGTTGCATGCTTCCTTGCCCTCACTTGCTCTGTATGCTAGAACTTGTATTTACTAGCTTTTCATCCCTACTGAGCTCTTCTTGGTACACTTCCTGTATTTCATGGTATATTTTGAGGAGGAGTTGTCTAGTGCAGGGGGAGTCGGATTCGATGAACCCTTGATGTGTCCATTGTCAACAAGGGGGAGAGATGTTGACCTATAGGAGTGTTCATGGACCAAGGGGGAGAATTAGTTGAGGGGGAGCTATGCATTTAGGGAGTTTGAGCTTTTAGCATGCTCTTGCATCGGTGCGTTGAGCCTTTTGCCTCTTTCTGGAGGAGCCAATGCTATGCCTAAGCATGGCTGTGTTGAGCCAGTTTGCCTCTTTCATGAGGGGTCATGCTTTAGTTTGATCGACTACGTTGAGCGGTTTCCCCAGTCTTAGGGGGTCGATCTTTGGTTTTTCTTTTTGTTGCCTCAATTTGCCCTTCTTAGCTTGTGGTTGGTTTTTCTTGTCTTTGTTCTATTTCAGGTTACAGGTAGAAGGTGTTGACAGTGCACTCATCAAGGGGGAGATTGAGAGCCAATGGACCGGCTCCATTGCCTCTGGAGTGATGAGTGATTGTCAGCAGAATCCAAATACCCAGAAGGACTTGGGCACAAGACTTCCGATGGACAGGAGGCCCTCCGATGGACGTGAGGTAGATGGAAGCCCTCCGAAGGACTGGAGGCATGCTCAACATCGGTCAGCTATGGGAGTTCGGTACACGGAGGAGCGGCACGGCGATGGCAGGAGTAAGACCTCCGAAGGACTGAGAGGCAACCCTGATGGACAGGGAAGGCCGGGTGCCACTGCGGTGCTCCAACCCGACTACATGGCGCAAAGACGGGTGAGGGCATTCGCAGATTCGCTCAAATCCACCACCCTACCTCCAAGTTACCAGACTCGACGAATGGGCTCATTCTCACCGAGATAGAGTGGAGTGGGCCTTTCCAGGCCCAGGAAGGAAACCCTAAAGTTTCCCGGTTTCTTACGTCAAAACGGGGGGTCGATCGGCGGATTTGGACTACTGGCCACGTGGACGTCATTCGGGAGTTAGCTTGTAGGCGAAGAAGATCAAGACTCCATCGCGGTCGTCCGTCCTTGAGAAAGTTGAGTCTTTTCCGTTTTGGCCAATACGGGCGTTTCTGTAATATAGGGGCCTTAGTGTAAAATGTGTCGATTAGGCCACGGCTATAAATACCTAAGTGGCTGGTCATTTAGATGACTCTTCCACATCTAGAAACCCTAGGCTTAGTTTCCAACCAACCAAGTGCTTAGAGAGCAAATCGATTGCTTAGCTTAGGATTTGAGAGTCCCCTAGGCTAGTACTTTGCGTTAGTGGGAGGATGAAGGGTGGTAGGCTGAGTTGAACCCTCATCTAATCAAGGCAAGATTCGTCTCAAATTTGTGCTCATGTGTGCAGCCATCTTCCTCCCCCCTTTTTAGTTGGGTTTTGGACGAAACACAAAGGCTTTTGGTGATTTGCTTTGCCCGCGAGTTAATCCTGTTCTTTTGGCTCTTTTGAACTTGCTAGTACGTGGAGAATGTGTCTTAGAACATCTCTATCCTGCTGGATTTCCACGAGCAAGTCAATCTTGAGTTTTCCCCTTTCTTTCCCAAATTTTCCCCTCTCCACGAGATCTGAAATTCCCGCTAATCCCTTGATCTTTTTGAGTAGATCTTTTGGGAATATCTTTGGAATAGTGCTAGGATAGCCTGTGCAAAATTTCATGAAGATCCGAGAAGATTTGGTCAAGTTTAAGGTTTGTAAACTCAAAACCCGAGGCTGTTTTCTGGGCACACCGGGTAGTCCGGTGCAACTTCACCGGATAGTCCAATGGACCTAATAGTCTCAAAATGGGTAGAATTTTTAGTATATTGTTCTCCATGTTTTCTCAACCTGTGGTTAAAATTTCATGATTTTTGGAGCCCATTTGTTTAGGTTTTGGCAATTTTCTTTGCAGCCCTGTCTGTCTGAAAATTCCCTGTGGGACTATCCGGTAGGGCATGTCGGATAGTCCGGTGGCAGCAATGGTTTTGCCCTCGGAAGTTGTTCCTATGGTTTGTGGCTTGTTCTAGGTGGGTTTGGGGGTGCCTAGGATCATTCCTAAGGTCTTTAGCACCTCATTTGCTAAGAGATCTTGGTGATCACTAGGCGTGTTCCTTTTGGTTGGTTTGTGTTCGTTTGCTTCCGTGCTTTTCCCTCAACCTCACTTTGTTGGTTCTTGTTGTATGCCTATACTCTTTTGCTTGCTGTGTATCTGTGAGGCGCATCTAGGTGCATTGAGTGGCTGGCGAGACACTTCGGCGTGAGTTGTTGCTCCGCTTGCTTGCGGTCTTTGTGATCGTTGAGTTGAGTGCTTCAGCTTGCTTGGTGCGTGTCCTCTCAGTGGATGGCACCTTGCGCTACTAGACATGTATCTGTTCAGTAGACGGTGTCTAGTTCTTTTCTCAAGCACGAGTCTTGGGGTTTGTGAATTTGAGTTTTAAAGTGCTCCTATTCACGCTCCCTCTAGTCGCACGTCTCGGTCCTACATCGAGAAGAGCTATGGTCTTGCGTCGAGCAAAATTCCAAACTACACTGAGGAGGCATGGGGGTAGATAGTTGGCCAATAGAACGGCAACTGGCTAACGCTTACGGGCTTGCCGAACGACGGGATTGGAATACTGAGACCTCTAGTGATGTAAAAAAGAGAGGCTACCAACCAGAGTTGCGTGGGTAAGATGGCATGCTCTACTAGTGCTCAAGCGACGTGCTGCATCTATCACCCTAAAAGAGCTAGAGCACTAAAACTCATCCTCCACGCTAGAGGCTTATAGCACCGGCAAGTATAACAAAGCTCAATCAATTCTAACTTAGCACAACTCAGGCCTCGAACTTGGCATGCCCAAAAGGAAAAGGTGCTAGCAAATAAATGCAGCCGCATACATACCAACTCTGAGTAACTAGTAGAGACGAAGATAAGTGCATAAAGTAGAAACATAAAGTACTCGCACTTGTCATAATCAGAAAGTGATGCTTAAAATAAGAAAATAAAGTACATTACCGAAGGTTCCGACCGACTCTGAGACTGGAGAGCCTGCTCTAACTCCTAGCTAAACAATGAGTTCTAGAGTGGAGGCACCACCCGAGGGGCGCCTCCTAGAGAGGGAGAGTGTGTGTTACATGGTGAGGTGCAAGTGAGAGTGAGGGGGTGCCTCTCTATTTATAGGTGAAGGAGGGGGAATATTCTATGGTATCCTATGCAATATTCCTCCCCAAACTCCTCCTTGGGCACCACCTGTCCTCCCAACCAACCTAAGAAGGTCGGTAACTCTTTCCCACACGTGCAGGAGCGAAGAACCGGCCATTAAGGCCCTCAACCGGCCATTGGAGTGGAAAACTAGGCTGTGCAGTGTATTCTAGGTCAAAAACCACCTTGGATTCCCCTCCTGGGTAGCTGGACCGGTCAAAGCCGGCCTGAACCAGAGCGAACCGGCTACAAACTAGGGGAATCGGAGCCGAACCCCGCCTTGGCCCCTCCGCTGCACGATGCGTGGCTAACCTAGGGGCAAACTGCGCCTTCGGTGCCTCCTTGGGCGTCGCGTGGCCTGGCAGGGCGGGCAGAGCTATGCGAGCCGCACTCCAGCCACTGCCTCACCACCACATGGGCTTGGTAGGCCGTGTGGGCCAGCTTCTTCCTGCGCGGGCGCTCGCGTGAGCTGCCCCCTGGGGTGGCCGCATGGCAGGCCCTTGTTGGCCCCGCCGTCGCCACACGGATGATGATCCATCGCGTGTGGGCGCAGCTAGTGGCCGCCTACCATGTGGCACCTCCTGCTGCCTTCCCGCCTAAGCGCTGTACGGACGGGGTATTGCTGACGTCAGCGTGATGTCAGCAGTACCCTATAAATTTGTACTTTCCGCATCTTTTCCGTATGAATTCCAAATGAGACAAATAATATATCCGTTGAAATCTTCTCGACGAGCTCTTCGTAATGGTGTGGCCTTCGGGGGCATATGAGATACTATTTAGTCATGATATTTGCAATCTTTATCTCAAGCCATATTGTGTCCAAATCCTCTCTAGCTCCAAATGATGTTGTTTTGCAGGGAATTTGAGCGTCTCTCTGTGAAACACCGAAAACCACCAAAACTCATAGAATTCGTCAATGTTAGGTAAATAATGCATAGACTTTGGCTTATACCTCATTTATTCACCGAGGAATTAGCGGTTCAAATAGGTAAATAACGACCGCCAACAGTGCTCGCTAGGGGTTCAAACACACCTCTGCCTAGTTCATCCGGTGGTCACACCGGACCGTCCGGTGTCTGACCATCTGGTGGTTGCACCATCGGACCATCTAGCATTCTACGCTCGTTGTTTGGCTCATTTTGTGTCATTTTTTATTGGCGTTTGAGCGAGTGCTTTTGTGTGTTTCTGCTAAGCTGTCCTCTTTGTGTCATATGGTTCGTAGCTTGCTCGTGCTATGCAACCTTGCACGTTTGAGAAGAGAGGGTTTTTGGGGGTTACAAATTTTAGGCATTGACCTATTCACCTCCTCTAGGTCGCTCTTTCGGTCCTCAATTTGTATTAGAGCCAAGTTAGGGTCTTCTATACCTAAACTAGTTATAGATCCACAGAGAGGTGACCATGGATCAGCGGATGGTAAGATTTCAGGGCTTGATGGCTTAGACTATGCGTTTTGGAAGACTCAATCTCTGCTTTCTTATAGAGCCAACATTTGTCCATCTATGATATTTGCCAGAGAGTTGATTACCAAGTGCTGCATGAGCGTGTGACCCAACTGCAGTAGTGGAATATGAGACGAACAACAAAGCTAGGAATTTCTTGGTTAAAGCCTTAAGCCGCTCTGAGTTCAACAGAGTGAGTCGCTTGTAGATGACTCATGAGATCTGGACTACCCTTGCAAACTTCCATGAGGGGGCAAGTCAGGTCAAGGCTAGGTTGTTAGAGACCTACAAACAGGAGTATGAGAATTTCTCCCAGCAGCCTGGTGAGAGCATAGATGACTTGTTCAGTCATTTTCAATCGTTTGCTAATAAGATTCATGCAAATGCTAAGAATGGGGCATTGCCATAAGACGACTATGAACAAGCTTGCAAGCTTCTCTATGCCTTAGATCGTATTTGGCAACTAAAGAAGGAGTCTATAGTCAAGTCAGCTGGCTATGAGACACTTACCGCAGATGAGCTATACAACAAGTTGAAGGCTTCGGAGGTTGACTCTTAGGTTTATGCCAAAATGAGTGGACTAACTCCCAAGACCCTAGCTCTTATGTCTGGCCCCAGCAGTGGTGGTGCTGCTAACCCTAACTCTTTTGTTGGCTATGCTTTATCTTTGATTTCAGCTATAGAGGTGGAGCTTGAAGCACTTGATGATGAGAAGTTGTGCCTGCTGTTTAACAAGTTTTAGTGCCTCTACTCCAACAGGATGAGCCACAGAAGAGGTGACAAGCTCTAGTGCTATGAGTAGGGCCATATAGATTCACTCACTTTTGATTCCATGCTACCAGAGAATCACCAATTTTGACGCTTGAATTTTCCCTTCTAGTGTGACTAAGCATTCCATGTCATATTGAACAAAACTTCAGTCCTAAAATATGTCCATGTTGTCTAGCAGGTTTAGATATTCTTTCAAAAACAACATAATGATGCTTTCATAATTGTCCATGTTGATTTGTATTATCAATCATGCTGACAATTTAATCATCTTGTAATTATGGAGATTTGGGGCTAATTTGGGGCCTAAGTGCTGACACATGAGAGCCAATGGATCGACCTCATTGCTCTCCTGGTGTGATGAGTGATTGTCAACGAGCTTAAGCCCTCAAATGGATAGGAGGCCCTCCGATGGACTAGAGGTAGGAGATGAAGACCCAGATGGACTCGGGTAGAAGACCTCGATGGACTAAGTCAAAGGCTCGGCATCTGTTGGTCAGGGAGCTTGGTACATGGAGGGGTAGATTGGCAATGGTGGTGTAAGTCCTCCTACGGACTGCGAGGTAGCTTCGATAGACTGGAGAATCCGGGTGCATCCGTGGTGCTCCAACCCGAGTGCGTGGCGCGAAGACATGTGATAGAGCATTGGTGGCTTCTGCTCAAAAACCACCACCCAAGTTACCCAGGACTTGGTGAGTCGGTTGAAACTTGTCAAGATAGAAGAATAGGCCAAGACCCAGCCTAGAAAGCCCGCAGAATAAAGTTTCCCTCTTTCTGACTTCAAAACCGGGGAAGCTTCTATACTAATGGATACATGGCGTAAATCCAAGCGAGGCGTGGAGAAGAAGAAGATCAAAGCGTCAACGTAGTCGTCCGTGTGTATCTTTTCCATTTCGGCCCCTCCGAGCATATGTAGCATAAGGGTCTTAGTGTTAAATGGTGTCATTTGGCCTGCAGTATAAATAGACTTGTGGCAGGTTATTTAGGTGACTCCTCCACCTCTTAAAACCCTAGGCTTAGCTTTCCTAGCAGCCAAGTGCTTAGAGACAAAATCGGGTGCTAATCTAGGATTTGGAGTCCCTTAGAGCTAGTACTTTGCATTAGTGGGAGGATGAAGGGCAGTAGGCTGTAGGGATCTTGTGTAAACTAATTTCCCATCTTAATCCAAGCAAGATTCATCCCCAAATCGAGTTCATGTGTGGAACCCTCTCCTTCCCCCCTTTCTAGTTTGGATTTCGGGTGAAACTCAAAGGCTTTTGGTGATTTTGATTTGCCTACGAGTTAGCCCTGTTCTTTTGGTGTTTTGGACTTGCTATGATGTGAAGATTATGACTTAGTTCATCTCAATCCTGCTGGATTGCCATGAGCAAGTCGTTCTTAAGTTTTCCCTTTTCTTGCCCAAAGTTTCCCTTCTTCGTGAGATCTGAAATTCCTGCTAATCCCTTGATCTTTTTCAATAGATCTTTTGGGAATTGCTTTGGAATAGTACTAGGATAGCTTGTGCCAAATTTCGTAAAGATCGGAGAAGGTTTGGTCAAGTTTAGGGTTTGCAAACTCAAGAGCCGAGGCAGTTTTCTAGACACACATGATAGTCTGGCACAGTTCACCGGATAGTCCAGTGCATCTAACTTCCTCCAAATGGACTAAATTTTTAGTATGTTATTCCCCATGTTTTTGTGAGCCTGTGGTTAAAGTTTCATGATTTTTGAAGCTCATTTGTCTGGGGTTTTAGCAATTTTCATTGCAACCCAGTTTGTTTGAAATCTGGCTATCAGACCATCCGATAGAAGGTGTCAGACTATCTGGTATTCCCAAGATCCTAGGGTTTGTGCCTTGTTCTAGGTGGTTTTCGGGGTTCCTAGGGCCTTTCCTAAGACCTTTAGCATCTCATTTTCTAAGAGATCTTGGCGATCACTAGACGGATTCCTCTTTGGTCTGTTTGTGCTTTTTCTCTTGGAGTGTTTTTGCCTCGAACTTGCTTTGTGTCAAACATTGCATGCTCAAACTTTTCACTTGTTGATCTTCAGTGAGGCACACTTCGATGTGTTGAGTGGCTGGTGGGCAAGTTTTGCAAGGTCTGTTGCTTGACTTGGCTTGCAGTCATTCTGTGATTGTTGAGTTGAGTGCTTCCGCTCACTTGGTGCATATCCATTCAGTGGATGGCACCAAGTGCTTACTAGACACGTATCTGTTCAGTGGACGGTGTCAGTCAGTTTTCTCTGTGTGCTTCTGCTCGGACGTTTTGAGTTTGAGTTTTTAACTGGTTCTATTCACTCCCCCTCTAGCTACAGTATCCAGTCCTATAAGTGGTATAAGAGACAGTTAGGTTTCTTCATACCCTTACCGGTGAGAAACCAGAAGCAACTATGACTCACTCTGGGAAGATTTCGGTTTTTGGCTCAGATGGCTACGCCTACTGGAAGGGTAGGATGAAGGCTCTCTTGCTTAGCTAGAGCGAGGACATGTGGAACATTACTCAGAGTATGACATTTGTGGTGCTCCCTGTTGCCGAGCATACCACACCGGCGCTCGTTCCTCAGCACGAGGCGGTGAACAATCTCTTCTCTAGACTTGGTCCAGCAGACTATGAGAGGGTGAGTCACCTTGAAACTGCTCGTGAGATTTGGTCATTGCTTAGTGCACACCATGAGGGATGAGAACTTTGTTCAAAAGCCCGGAGAGTCTGTGGATGCCTTGTTTGGTGGCTTTCAATCAACCATCAACAAGCTCTATGAAAACTCTACCCTAGCTAGGCTCCCATACTCTGACCATCAGCAGGCTGTGAAGCTGCTGTATTCATTCTACAGGAAAGTGTGGGAGATCAAGAAGAACTATATTCTCGAGTTGGTAGGGTATGACACTTTAGGTGTAGAGGAGCTCTATATTAATCTCAAGGCCACAAAGGTGGATTACCAGATGATAGATATTCTCAATGGTATTGGCTCCAAGAGTCTGGCCATGGCTTATAGCTCCAGAGAGGATGTTGCTAACCCCCTGTTTCACAACTTCTCATTTGCTGCTTTGATGTTTGTGACAGAGGAGCAGTTAGCGCTTCTTGGGGATGATGAGCTATGTGCGGTGTTGGCGGTTCTTAGCCTAACAGATTTTACTCCGCAAGCGTATGGAGACCGCTGTAGCTTTCACCCAGGAGTATTCCAAGGTATCGTATTTGTGGCAGAACCGCCTAGATTAACCTGGTCTTAGTACTTTAGTTACACTAAAGCACCAGTCCAAAGTTAATTCCGGTAGTCTGTCAGGTTCTTTAAAGGTTCCTGACAACGCCATTACTTCCAGGACTCGAATATGCATTGGTTAACTCACAATGAGTCATTGAATTACTTCAACACAGACAATCGTACAAAATAAACTTTAGTTATTACAAACCAATTTTGACGGAGTAAAGATACAAAGGGGAGTAATTCCCATAAATTTCATAGAAAAGAGTTTAAAACTTACAGCGGAATTGAGTACCATCAAATGGAACTCTTCCGGTGATGATAAAATCCTATGTGAACCCAACATCGAGCCCACCGATGTTGTTTCACATCAAACAGCTTCAGGAATGTGAAATGGAACTTCATATCACGATTCTTTATTTCTTCAACTCTGAAGGTGGATAAAACCACCTCGAGAAATCGCCTTTCTTCAAGCAAGAGGGATAAGCTCGAGAGTTTATATCTGAAAGAAAAACGTAAACAACAAACCCTGAGTACTAGGTACTCCGCAAGACTTACCCGACCACTGGGGTCTAACCCGACTCTAATCTATAGCCGAGGTAGGTTGGTCAACACACACTGCTGCAGTCTATCCGTAGATCCTTAGCTTTAAATGTAACATTTTCTTTTCATCTCACTTGCCCTAGGAAACTAAGTTCCCCTATGCTATTAGCAACCAAGGCAAACACTCTACGCAAACATTCATTTAATAGATCATTCCATTTCTTAACTACGATGTTGGTCGCGATCAGGCAGCTTACAACCGGCAAGCCACAGACGATTCGAATCGGTTTTCCACCTCTCGAGAGGGATACCCAAACACTCGTCATATGTGTGTACACCGACCCCACATACGACAACCCAACATCCAGTGCCACCTAGCCGGAACCATCCTCACCGAACCCGGGTGTCAGTCCTTTGACACCCGCCCAACCTCCTCCTTCCAGTTGGTCTCGTCTAGTTCCGCGCGTAGGTACAACAGGACGAAAGGCTTACCGGAGCCCGTTAAGGACGGTAAGTGAATGAGGCGCGTTCGGCCCAACCAGGCCACACATCGGACGGCCTTATGCGACACAGGCAGGATCAGGGTCCATAGCAATTAATCATAACATGTAATATATGAAAGCGAAACTGATCCCGCCGCATGCCCGTCAATTTATTATCCATCTTCTTATTCTCGACCAAAATTTGCTGTAAAAGATTCCTTTCCTATGCCTTTGTCACCTAAGCCATCTACTGAGCATAGGATTATATGCTGGGTAATGAATCATCATGCTCTAGGGTTTCAATCAACTCCTAATTCTAATGCACAAGCATAACTCTGATTTAAATTAAGAATTTAAGAAAACTGGGTAATGCACCGGGGCTTGCCTGGATACTCAGAGAACATCGGTAGTTAGAAATAATCAGCACTTCAGGCTTCAGGTAATTACTCCTCCAAAGAATACCAAGACTTCATGATAGTGTATTCCACAGCTTCTTGCACGTCATCTCGTTTTATAACTAGCGTGCCTAGGTATGCATGGATAAGCAATGCATTAATGCAAGGATGAAAAAACAAACATGCAAAAGTGCAAGAAGCATGCGTAGAAGTTACGGACATAAATTACTTAGGGAATGTATGATGTTATGAGTGACAGCGCAACCTCGGATCCAAGCACTATAAACTGACTAGGCATAGACAAGACAATCAACACCCTACGATTATAAGAGTAGCGAGTTGCAGATGAACTAGTGTTTAGTTGAGCTATTATAAACAATAAGCCATATTGATTATATGGATGGCTAAAAGTCTTAATAATCCACAGCATATATTATTTGAGAGTAAACAAAAATCTAACTTAGTTAACAAAAACCACCACTTTTATTTCAGCAACAACCCTGCATACTAACAGATCTTAACCAGAGCATCAACCAGGGACCACAGATAGACAGTACTAAGGGACTCCGCCTAATTTCCAAATGAACTCAACTAGAGAAACGAACACACCGGTACAACATAAATGTAATTAATCAAGTAAATTGAAAGAAGGGAACAAGCTTCTATTTGCCAACTCATTAAAATAAGTTACCGAAAATTTAGGATGGTATTTGGGTTACTATAACAGCTTATACTAACATTTTATATTAACCAAACATGACATACGGTAGTCTTACTCACTACATGGCATGAGATTCAAGAATAACAGTAAACCTATATAAATTTTTTTTTTAAAACTCCGAGAGAGTTCTACTTGCTTATTGGATAAAACCTTCAACCAACAAACTGCATACGAGCATACCTGATTGGTAAACTAAGTAAAAGCTTTCCCAAGTGAAAAGCAGGAGAAACAAGCTAAGCACAAATATACACTTGTAGGCAAGGTAAAATAAATAAAAGATTAAGCTAAACAAAGCTATACTCATGACCCTTGCATCGCTCAAATCATGTTAACATGGCAGATCAAGGATAAGCAAAATTTCATCTTACAATTATCGCAACCAACTAGTATAAATATCTACATCTAAGCAACCTTTGAGGGTTTTCGAAATTAAATTTCAAAGTAACAACATATCATCATGCCACTTGCATCCACGTTTATATCTAGACTATAGTCACATCAACAATTCCGCGACTAAC
This sequence comes from Paspalum vaginatum, assembly GCA_030272315.1. Lineage (NCBI taxonomy): Eukaryota > Viridiplantae > Streptophyta > Magnoliopsida > Poales > Poaceae > Paspalum > Paspalum vaginatum. The sequence continues at coordinate 23,683,252 of CM059013.1, forward strand.
CAAATCACATTAACACCATTAATCAAGAATAATACCCCTATCTCCCAAAGGGGATGCATGAAAATCACTTCAATTGCGCCTTCTTGAAATTAACTACAGAATTGTGCCACCTACATAATGATCCAACTACCAACCTGCACATCTATGGAATTGCATCTCAACCAAATCTAAAGGAAAGGGAGATTACCTTGGCTGTTGTCCCCTAGATTTTGAACAAGCAGAGAGGGAACAGGCTGCTGCCACTGCTGGTGTTTGCTGCTGCACGCAGGGAGATGCTGCTGCTGCTGCAGCCCATATAGGGGGGGGTGAGGTGCAGGAAGGGGAGGCGCCATGGGCAGCCGGCATGGAAAGGATGAGCAGGAGGGGGCCAGCATGGAGAGGAGCAGGGAGGGGGCGCCATGGGGAAGCAGGGAGGGGGCGCAGGGAGGAGCAGGGAGGGGCGCCATGGGAAGCAGGGAGGGGGCGCAGGGAGGAGGAGGGAGGGGCGCCATGGAGAGGAGCAGGGAGGGGGCGCCATGGGGAAGCAGGGAGGGGCGCCATGGGGAAGCAGGGAGGGGGCGCAGGGAGGAGCAGGGAGGGGCGCCATGGAGAGGAGCAGGGAGGGGGCGCCATGGGGAAGCAGGGAGGGGGCGCAGGGAGGAGCAGGGAGGGGCGCCAGGGAGAGGAGCAGGGAGGGGGCGCCATGGGGAGAGGAGAGGTGGCCGGCAATGGGAGAGACAGGGAGGAACGGCGGCCTTTCTACGGGAAGAAGAGAAACTGCGCTCGTTCTCTCGAGAAGAAGGAGGCAGGAGGCGGTGGGAGAGGGTTATGGGCTGTGGCCCACTCGCCAGGGAGAGAAGAGGGAGCGGCTGGTGGGGCCCAAATGTCATAGGAAGGAGGAAAAATAATTCCCTTTCGAATTTTCGACCAGAAAATCCCTCTTGTTTAAATTGAAGATTAGAGAATGAAAACGAATGAATTTGGAGAAAGTTTATATATGAAAGTTGCTTAGAATTTTATGCTCTGCAACTTTCGTATGCAAAGTTTGTCTTGAAACTGCCCAGAAATTAGCAGAATTTAGAGACAAAGTTCTAGACTCATTAAGAGCACTTGGAAGAAAAAGAATTTTGGGACTTCGGTTTCCTTTTCCAAGTACTTGCATTCATGGCTCGACGAACGAAATAGTACCCATTCATTCAATCGACATTCATACATGAGAAAAAAATTTACCATGATGCTCATGAGGTGCAAAACGTGATACCCGGGGTATCACAGCCCTTCCCCCTTAAAGAAATCTCGTCCCGAGATTTAAGAAGAGGGTAGAGCTCAGATCACTTAATGATGGGAAAAAAAAATAAATCTTATATCAAAACATATTCAAATTTTTTTAAGGAGAGCAGGTTAAGCACAAAGTTTAAGATGGCACCCTACTTGTAAAGCATTTGTGGAATGAGTTCACACAACGGAAACAGGTGTGTCCCCTTGGAGGTTCTTTTTGCTGGACGATCTTCTTTGTAAAACTCCACATCAGCAAGGCCGCTTGGTACAGGAACAGAAGTGAGCTTTTCATCAAAGGGTAAGAAATTTGGAACGATTTAGTATTAAATAGAGTGTTCGGCGTGTCGTCTTGGGACGATAGATGCCAGGATTTGAATGATTAGGAGGCATGACGACATGGATAGCCCTTTTTCTGAGTTTAAGAGAACTGAGCACAGGTGAGAAAGCAAGAGCTCTAGAATCTAGATCATCATGAAGGTTCGATGTTGTGTTTGGACATTGAAGTGGAAACAACTAAATGGAAAAGAGTAAGAAACACAAGACTCGTATCCTGATGGAGTAGTGATCTCGGAAAGTTTTACAAAAGCATTATTCGAAAAGCTAGGTAGAACCAAACTTAACAAGGTGAGGTTCAAGTGCCAACGAAACATAATTTGAAGGACACTAGAAGGATATAGATTAGCTTAGGGGTTACCATAATAATGTAAGGAGTAGAGCAGTATTATCGCACAAGGAAGCGGATCAAGGTGAAAAATATGACAGAACTGACATATTTGAGTAAATGCACACCTCGAATATGATGAATAGGGCATATATCGATAAGGGGCTTTTCTCTCTCTCTTTCAAAACAAGAAGGGGATGTCGGGATTATGCAATTTCAAGATGGGAACAATTGCACGATTGTCTAATGTAGAGTGAACAATGAGAATGGATATACTAACCGGATATGACGAACACATCTGACTGGAAACCTAAGATAGAATGCCATCTGATGACTACATGATACAGATTAACAATATGCATAACCTATGAAAAGTCCCACATGCAGCAAGTGATTCAGACAATATGCAGATGCTTGAGTAGTAAAAGAATTTTCACAAAGCAGTACATACATATGATAGACTTATAAATAAGCGCAACAATTCCCTACTTCTGGGTGTACATGTCATGATGCTCCAACAACAATACTATGTTTATGCGAGATGAGCATTCAGAATGTATGCGACTAAAGAGTATGCTGGGGCGCATATGACATGATGCACAATGCAGGAGGCTTTCCCAATGCGAGCTGATGGTGCACATAAGTCATGATAACACATGCCAAATGACCATAAAATGGTGCAAACGACCGATGAATGGTATGCACACACAGTGAACGTGATGTATGTATGAAATGATCACGCCGAGATGTGCGCGATAATGCTCATATCATTATGTCAATTTCATGATGCACCCATGAAGTGAATGCATGATGGCATCCATCATGAGGAATCATGCATAATGCTTACAGAATTCTATACACCGCACAATACATTCTTTAAGATGCATATACAAAGTACAAGGCCCACCTTCCTCGAACCAGACGAGGGTCGCGTCTTAGCTCATATGAACAGGCTATAAAAGGAACAACATTTTAAGGGTTTGCATACATCTCAAGTAGATTACTGCTGTGGAAATAGGGCCACATCCTCAAGTACCCAGATACCAGCACACACACCCTGGCACAAACATGTGGCTGTAGCTCACATGTGGCCTGAGGTAATAGGCGGCACCTTGAGTTACCAAGGAGAACACTACTACCAGAGTAACCCGCCGAGAGTCAAAACAAAGTAGATAGCTTGAAAAAGTAATTTAGAAGACAGAACATGAAATAGGCACCGACTCGTCGCTCTGCTTGGCTCACAAAACATTATGGATGCTCACAGCATCACTCTCAGCAAATATGGTAGTGCCACAATAACGCATTCGATCCAACAAAACAAACAATTGAATGATTTAGCAAAACGCAACAAAACATATGCCCCTAGACACAGCAATCAAACATATTTTGATGCATTGTTTGACATACCAAAATTGACACTCAAGACCACATTTTTTTATATAATACCGGTAGAAGGATCGAAATAGTTGGAGAGGGAGAGCAGAATTCAAATGAATCGCCAGCCAAAAGTGGAGTTACACCATACCATACCTAGATACCAGCACGCATCTGTGGCACATCTGTGTGGCTGCAGTCCACACACGGCCATAGGTACCATGCGGCACCTTAGGTGGTTAGGCAAAACTCAACCATGGAAGCAACTCAAGTTAAAACTGCATAGTTTGACTTGGAGAAAATAAAATAAAATAAATGGCCACACGCTAAACCCAACAAACAAGTCTCACTTCCTAACCCAGGTTTATAAAACACCCCAATTTACTACCCTAAGCATACAACCTTAGACAGACAAGGGAAAGCACTAGTAATGATGCACATGACTTCGCAATGCAAAATAATTCAGATTAATGAACAATGCAACGCACGCACATCATGATCTAAGTGCTTAACCCATGAAATAACGCAATGAAAACAATTGATGCTATGCAACTCACGCGTATTACTCTGGATACTTATATGTGACAACTTGCATTTATCAAGATCGGTCTCACTTAAAGTGGAGCAAGAATAAGACATAAAGGGCAGTTCAAGAAGCAGGAGGAACACGATGACTTTATGTCACAAGGATTATACCCAAAAAAAAATGAAGAAATTGAGATGGTCAACAAAGGTCTCTTCTTTGTTTTTTGTTTTTTTTTAAGAGATGGAGACATTTGTTAAGAACCTTAGGAAACTCAAAGGATGAGGGGAAACAATAGTAGTAGATTTCAACAAACATTCGATTGGACGAAGATAGCAAGTCAAGAAAGTAAGAGATCAAGATAAGTTATTTGTGGTGCAGCCATGTAGAGGAACTATAACTGACATCTTCGAAAGTCGCACCTTCCCCGTTAAAAGTTGGGCTTCCAACTCCTCCTGACTTGCAATACTTGCTTTTATCTTGGATCCAGAAGCATTAAACATGACACAGCTATTTAAAGCGTAGAAATAAATAATTTTGAACGCATAAAGAGGAAAGATCGTCACATCATACCAATGCAAGAATGATGCATGATCATCCATTACGCCCTCACCAGTCCTTATTGCTTATAATTAACGAAGATTTCGGTGGCATAATTACGTTCACTCATCTATATATACTAGTCGATTTCAACATGCTTAACCTACGGATATCGTGGTTAGGGTACCTGCAGAAAAGATGCAACAATATGAAATTCCATACATTACCACACTACAACTAGGAGTGGCATCCATGCGATTATATACTACGCTGCATGGACAACGCAGTGGCACCGCCTGCTTTTCAGTACCCGAACGGCTTACCTCCAGTACTGGGGAATGCCGGGGAAAAGCATGACTACCAAAGAACCAATCGAATCATATGTAGGGCAGAGGCCCAAACCAACTGTGTGCAGCAGTAATGGCATAAAGCTACTGCCCACAAGAAGAGATAGATGGTCGCAAAGCTCCAAATAACCCGACCATCTCCTCTTAAGAAGCAAATCATCCGACATATGCTCCGCAGTTATGAGGTTTAGTTAGATTCTTGATTAAGTTAGAAGCCACCTGTATCTAACATCCTTAATATAGGGCTTAAACATATACATTTTTTTTTAAATTAAGGGGAAAATAGGTTTTCAAAAAATAGTATTCGAAGTAACCCAATCCAGTGCACATTCGGCTCTCATACCAGCTGTGGCAGAACCGCCTAGATTAACCTGGTCTTAGTACTTTAGTTACACTAAAGCACCAGTCCAAAGTTAATTCCGGTAGTCTGTCAGGTTCTTTAAAGGTTCCTGACAACGCCATTACTTCCAGGACTCGAATATGCATTGGTTAACTCACAAAGGGGAGTAATTCCCATAAATTTCATAGAACAGAGTTTAAAACTTACAGCGGAATTGAGTACCATCAAATGGAACTCTTCCGGTGATGATAAAATCCTATGTGAACCCAACATCGAGCCCACCGATGTTGTTTCACATCAAACAGCTTCAGGAATGTGAAATGGAACTTCATATCACGATTCTTTATTTCTTCAACTCTGAAGGTGGATAAAACCACCTCGAGAAATCGCCTTTCTTCAAGCAAGAGGGATAAGCTCGAGAGTTTATATCTGAAAGAAAAACGTAAACAACAAACCCTGAGTACTAGGTACTCCGCAAGACTTACCCGACCACTGGGGTCTAACCCGACTCTAATCTATAGCCGAGGTAGGTTGGTCAACACACACTGCTGCAGTCTATCCGTAGATCCTTAGCTTTAAATGTAACATTTTCTTTTCATCTCACTTGCCCTAGGAAACTAAGTTCCCCTATGCTATTAGCAACCAAGGCAAACACTCTACGCAAACATTCATTTAATAGATCATTCCATTTCTTAACTACGATGTTGGTCGCGATCAGGCAGCTTACAACCGGCAAGCCACAGACGATTCGAATCGGTTTTCCACCTCTCGAGAGGGATACCCAAACACTCGTCATATGTGTGTACACCGACCCCACATACGACAACCCAACATCCAGTGCCACCTAGCCGGAACCATCCTCACCGAACCCGGGTGTCAGTCCTTTGACACCCGCCCAACCTCCTCCTTCCAGTTGGTCTCGTCTAGTTCCGCGCGTAGGTACAACAGGACGAAAGGCTTACCGGAGCCCGTTAAGGACGGTAAGTGAATGAGGCGCGTTCGGCCCAACCAGGCCACACATCGGACGGCCTTATGCGACACAGGCAGGATCAGGGTCCATAGCAATTAATCATAACATGTAATATATGAAAGCGAAACTGATCCCGCCGCATGCCCGTCAATTTATTATCCATCTTCTTATTCTCGACCAAAATTTGCTGTAAAAGATTCCTTTCCTATGCCTTTGTCACCTAAGCCATCTACTGAGCATAGGATTATATGCTGGGTAATGAATCATCATGCTCTAGGGTTTCAATCAACTCCTAATTCTAATGCACAAGCATAACTCTGATTTAAATTAAGAATTTAAGAAAACTGGGTAATGCACCGGGGCTTGCCTGGATACTCAGAGAACATCGGTAGTTAGAAATAATCAGCACTTCAGGCTTCAGGTAATTACTCCTCCAAAGAATACCAAGACTTCATGATAGTGTATTCCACAGCTTCTTGCACGTCATCTCGTTTTATAACTAGCGTGCCTAGGTATGCATGGATAAGCAATGCATTAATGCAAGGATGAAAAAACAAACATGCAAAAGTGCAAGAAGCATGCGTAGAAGTTACGGACATAAATTACTTAGGGAATGTATGATGTTATGAGTGACAGCGCAACCTCGGATCCAAGCACTATAAACTGACTAGGCATAGACAAGACAATCAACACCCTACGATTATAAGAGTAGCGAGTTGCAGATGAACTAGTGTTTAGTTGAGCTATTATAAACAATAAGCCATATTGATTATATGGATGGCTAAAAGTCTTAATAATCCACAGCATATATTATTTGAGAGTAAACAAAAATCTAACTTAGTTAACAAAAACCACCACTTTTATTTCAGCAACAACCCTGCATACTAACAGATCTTAACCAGAGCATCAACCAGGGACCACAGATAGACAGTACTAAGGGACTCCGCCTAATTTCCAAATGAACTCAACTAGAGAAACGAACACACCGGTACAACATAAATGTAATTAATCAAGTAAATTGAAAGAAGGGAACAAGCTTCTATTTGCCAACTCATTAAAATAAGTTACCGAAAATTTAGGATGGTATTTGGGTTACTATAACAGCTTATACTAACATTTTATATTAACCAAACATGACATACGGTAGTCTTACTCACTACATGGCATGAGATTCAAGAATAACAGTAAACCTATATAAATTTTTTTTTTAAAACTCCGAGAGAGTTCTACTTGCTTATTGGATAAAACCTTCAACCAACAAACTGCATACGAGCATACCTGATTGGTAAACTAAGTAAAAGCTTTCCCAAGTGAAAAGCAGGAGAAACAAGCTAAGCACAAATATACACTTGTAGGCAAGGTAAAATAAATAAAAGATTAAGCTAAACAAAGCTATACTCATGACCCTTGCATCGCTCAAATCATGTTAACATGGCAGATCAAGGATAAGCAAAATTTCATCTTACAATTATCGCAACCAACTAGTATAAATATCTACATCTAAGCAACCTTTGAGGGTTTTCGAAATTAAATTTCAAAGTAACAACATATCATCATGCCACTTGCATCCACGTTTATATCTAGACTATAGTCACATCAACAATTCCGCGACTAACCAAATCACATTAACACCATTAATCAAGAATAATACCCCTATCTCCCAAAGGGGATGCATGAAAATCACTTCAATTGCGCCTTCTTGAAATTAACTACAGAATTGTGCCACCTACATAATGATCCAACTACCAACCTGCACATCTATGGAATTGCATCTCAACCAAATCTAAAGGAAAGGGAGATTACCTTGGCTGTTGTCCCCTAGATTTTGAACAAGCAGAGAGGGAACAGGCTGCTGCCACTGCTGGTGTTTGCTGCTGCACGCAGGGAGATGCTGCTGCTGCTGCAGCCCATATAGGGGGGGGTGAGGTGCAGGAAGGGGAGGCGCCATGGGCAGCCGGCATGGAAAGGATGAGCAGGAGGGGGCCAGCATGGAGAGGAGCAGGGAGGGGGCGCCATGGGGAAGCAGGGAGGGGGCGCAGGGAGGAGCAGGGAGGGGCGCCATGGGAAGCAGGGAGGGGGCGCAGGGAGGAGGAGGGAGGGGCGCCATGGAGAGGAGCAGGGAGGGGGCGCCATGGGGAAGCAGGGAGGGGCGCCATGGGGAAGCAGGGAGGGGGCGCAGGGAGGAGCAGGGAGGGGCGCCATGGAGAGGAGCAGGGAGGGGGCGCCATGGGGAAGCAGGGAGGGGGCGCAGGGAGGAGCAGGGAGGGGCGCCAGGGAGAGGAGCAGGGAGGGGGCGCCATGGGGAGAGGAGAGGTGGCCGGCAATGGGAGAGACAGGGAGGAACGGCGGCCTTTCTACGGGAAGAAGAGAAACTGCGCTCGTTCTCTCGAGAAGAAGGAGGCAGGAGGCGGTGGGAGAGGGTTATGGGCTGTGGCCCACTCGCCAGGGAGAGAAGAGGGAGCGGCTGGTGGGGCCCAAATGTCATAGGAAGGAGGAAAAATAATTCCCTTTCGAATTTTCGACCAGAAAATCCCTCTTGTTTAAATTGAAGATTAGAGAATGAAAACGAATGAATTTGGAGAAAGTTTATATATGAAAGTTGCTTAGAATTTTATGCTCTGCAACTTTCGTATGCAAAGTTTGTCTTGAAACTGCCCAGAAATTAGCAGAATTTAGAGACAAAGTTCTAGACTCATTAAGAGCACTTGGAAGAAAAAGAATTTTGGGACTTCGGTTTCCTTTTCCAAGTACTTGCATTCATGGCTCGACGAACGAAATAGTACCCATTCATTCAATCGACATTCATACATGAGAAAAAAATTTACCATGATGCTCATGAGGTGCAAAACGTGATACCCGGGGTATCACAGCCCTTCCCCCTTAAAGAAATCTCGTCCCGAGATTTAAGAAGAGGGTAGAGCTCAGATCACTTAATGATGGGAAAAAAAAATAAATCTTATATCAAAACATATTCAAATTTTTTTAAGGAGAGCAGGTTAAGCACAAAGTTTAAGATGGCACCCTACTTGTAAAGCATTTGTGGAATGAGTTCACACAACGGAAACAGGTGTGTCCCCTTGGAGGTTCTTTTTGCTGGACGATCTTCTTTGTAAAACTCCACATCAGCAAGGCCGCTTGGTACAGGAACAGAAGTGAGCTTTTCATCAAAGGGTAAGAAATTTGGAACGATTTAGTATTAAATAGAGTGTTCGGCGTGTCGTCTTGGGACGATAGATGCCAGGATTTGAATGATTAGGAGGCATGACGACATGGATAGCCCTTTTTCTGAGTTTAAGAGAACTGAGCACAGGTGAGAAAGCAAGAGCTCTAGAATCTAGATCATCATGAAGGTTCGATGTTGTGTTTGGACATTGAAGTGGAAACAACTAAATGGAAAAGAGTAAGAAACACAAGACTCGTATCCTGATGGAGTAGTGATCTCGGAAAGTTTTACAAAAGCATTATTCGAAAAGCTAGGTAGAACCAAACTTAACAAGGTGAGGTTCAAGTGCCAACGAAACATAATTTGAAGGACACTAGAAGGATATAGATTAGCTTAGGGGTTACCATAATAATGTAAGGAGTAGAGCAGTATTATCGCACAAGGAAGCGGATCAAGGTGAAAAATATGACAGAACTGACATATTTGAGTAAATGCACACCTCGAATATGATGAATAGGGCATATATCGATAAGGGGCTTTTCTCTCTCTCTTTCAAAACAAGAAGGGGATGTCGGGATTATGCAATTTCAAGATGGGAACAATTGCACGATTGTCTAATGTAGAGTGAACAATGAGAATGGATATACTAACCGGATATGACGAACACATCTGACTGGAAACCTAAGATAGAATGCCATCTGATGACTACATGATACAGATTAACAATATGCATAACCTATGAAAAGTCCCACATGCAGCAAGTGATTCAGACAATATGCAGATGCTTGAGTAGTAAAAGAATTTTCACAAAGCAGTACATACATATGATAGACTTATAAATAAGCGCAACAATTCCCTACTTCTGGGTGTACATGTCATGATGCTCCAACAACAATACTATGTTTATGCGAGATGAGCATTCAGAATGTATGCGACTAAAGAGTATGCTGGGGCGCATATGACATGATGCACAATGCAGGAGGCTTTCCCAATGCGAGCTGATGGTGCACATAAGTCATGATAACACATGCCAAATGACCATAAAATGGTGCAAACGACCGATGAATGGTATGCACACACAGTGAACGTGATGTATGTATGAAATGATCACGCCGAGATGTGCGCGATAATGCTCATATCATTATGTCAATTTCATGATGCACCCATGAAGTGAATGCATGATGGCATCCATCATGAGGAATCATGCATAATGCTTACAGAATTCTATACACCGCACAATACATTCTTTAAGATGCATATACAAAGTACAAGGCCCACCTTCCTCGAACCAGACGAGGGTCGCGTCTTAGCTCATATGAACAGGCTATAAAAGGAACAACATTTTAAGGGTTTGCATACATCTCAAGTAGATTACTGCTGTGGAAATAGGGCCACATCCTCAAGTACCCAGATACCAGCACACACACCCTGGCACAAACATGTGGCTGTAGCTCACATGTGGCCTGAGGTAATAGGCGGCACCTTGAGTTACCAAGGAGAACACTACTACCAGAGTAACCCGCCGAGAGTCAAAACAAAGTAGATAGCTTGAAAAAGTAATTTAGAAGACAGAACATGAAATAGGCACCGACTCGTCGCTCTGCTTGGCTCACAAAACATTATGGATGCTCACAGCATCACTCTCAGCAAATATGGTAGTGCCACAATAACGCATTCGATCCAACAAAACAAACAATTGAATGATTTAGCAAAACGCAACAAAACATATGCCCCTAGACACAGCAATCAAACATATTTTGATGCATTGTTTGACATACCAAAATTGACACTCAAGACCACATTTTTTTATATAATACCGGTAGAAGGATCGAAATAGTTGGAGAGGGAGAGCAGAATTCAAATGAATCGCCAGCCAAAAGTGGAGTTACACCATACCATACCTAGATACCAGCACGCATCTGTGGCACATCTGTGTGGCTGCAGTCCACACACGGCCATAGGTACCATGCGGCACCTTAGGTGGTTAGGCAAAACTCAACCATGGAAGCAACTCAAGTTAAAACTGCATAGTTTGACTTGGAGAAAATAAAATAAAATAAATGGCCACACGCTAAACCCAACAAACAAGTCTCACTTCCTAACCCAGGTTTATAAAACACCCCAATTTACTACCCTAAGCATACAACCTTAGACAGACAAGGGAAAGCACTAGTAATGATGCACATGACTTCGCAATGCAAAATAATTCAGATTAATGAACAATGCAACGCACGCACATCATGATCTAAGTGCTTAACCCATGAAATAACGCAATGAAAACAATTGATGCTATGCAACTCACGCGTATTACTCTGGATACTTATATGTGACAACTTGCATTTATCAAGATCGGTCTCACTTAAAGTGGAGCAAGAATAAGACATAAAGGGCAGTTCAAGAAGCAGGAGGAACACGATGACTTTATGTCACAAGGATTATACCCAAAAAAAAATGAAGAAATTGAGATGGTCAACAAAGGTCTCTTCTTTGTTTTTTGTTTTTTTTTAAGAGATGGAGACATTTGTTAAGAACCTTAGGAAACTCAAAGGATGAGGGGAAACAATAGTAGTAGATTTCAACAAACATTCGATTGGACGAAGATAGCAAGTCAAGAAAGTAAGAGATCAAGATAAGTTATTTGTGGTGCAGCCATGTAGAGGAACTATAACTGACATCTTCGAAAGTCGCACCTTCCCCGTTAAAAGTTGGGCTTCCAACTCCTCCTGACTTGCAATACTTGCTTTTATCTTGGATCCAGAAGCATTAAACATGACACAGCTATTTAAAGCGTAGAAATAAATAATTTTGAACGCATAAAGAGGAAAGATCGTCACATCATACCAATGCAAGAATGATGCATGATCATCCATTACGCCCTCACCAGTCCTTATTGCTTATAATTAACGAAGATTTCGGTGGCATAATTACGTTCACTCATCTATATATACTAGTCGATTTCAACATGCTTAACCTACGGATATCGTGGTTAGGGTACCTGCAGAAAAGATGCAACAATATGAAATTCCATACATTACCACACTACAACTAGGAGTGGCATCCATGCAATTATATACTACGCTGCATGGACAACGCAGTGGCACCGCCTGCTTTTCAGTACCCGAACGGCTTACCTCCAGTACTGGGGAATGCCGGGGAAAAGCATGACTACCAAAGAACCAATCGAATCATATGTAGGGCAGAGGCCCAAACCAACTGTGTGCAGCAGTAATGGCATAAAGCTACTGCCCACAAGAAGAGATAGATGGTCGCAAAGCTCCAAATAACCCGACCATCTCCTCTTAAGAAGCAAATCATCCGACATATGCTCCGCAGTTATGAGGTTTAGTTAGATTCTTGATTAAGTTAGAAGCCACCTGTATCTAACATCCTTAATATAGGGCTTAAACATATACATTTTTTTTTAAATTAAGGGGAAAATAGGTTTTCAAAAAATAGTATTCGAAGTAACCCAATCCAGTGCACATTCGGCTCTCATACCAGCTGTGGCAGAACCGCCTAGATTAACCTGGTCTTAGTACTTTAGTTACACTAAAGCACCAGTCCAAAGTTAATTCCGGTAGTCTGTCAGGTTCTTTAAAGGTTCCTGACAACGCCATTACTTCCAGGACTCGAATATGCATTGGTTAACTCACAAAGGGGAGTAATTCCCATAAATTTCATAGAACAGAGTTTAAAACTTACAGCGGAATTGAGTACCATCAAATGGAACTCTTCCGGTGATGATAAAATCCTATGTGAACCCAACATCGAGCCCACCGATGTTGTTTCACATCAAACAGCTTCAGGAATGTGAAATGGAACTTCATATCACGATTCTTTATTTCTTCAACTCTGAAGGTGGATAAAACCACCTCGAGAAATCGCCTTTCTTCAAGCAAGAGGGATAAGCTCGAGAGTTTATATCTGAAAGAAAAACGTAAACAACAAACCCTGAGTACTAGGTACTCCGCAAGACTTACCCGACCACTGGGGTCTAACCCGACTCTAATCTATAGCCGAGGTAGGTTGGTCAACACACACTGCTGCAGTCTATCCGTAGATCCTTAGCTTTAAATGTAACATTTTCTTTTCATCTCACTTGCCCTAGGAAACTAAGTTCCCCTATGCTATTAGCAACCAAGGCAAACACTCTACGCAAACATTCATTTAATAGATCATTCCATTTCTTAACTACGATGTTGGTCGCGATCAGGCAGCTTACAACCGGCAAGCCACAGACGATTCGAATCGGTTTTCCACCTCTCGAGAGGGATACCCAAACACTCGTCATATGTGTGTACACCGACCCCACATACGACAACCCAACATCCAGTGCCACCTAGCCGGAACCATCCTCACCGAACCCGGGTGTCAGTCCTTTGACACCCGCCCAACCTCCTCCTTCCAGTTGGTCTCGTCTAGTTCCGCGCGTAGGTACAACAGGACGAAAGGCTTACCGGAGCCCGTTAAGGACGGTAAGTGAATGAGGCGCGTTCGGCCCAACCAGGCCACACATCGGACGGCCTTATGCGACACAGGCAGGATCAGGGTCCATAGCAATTAATCATAACATGTAATATATGAAAGCGAAACTGATCCCGCCGCATGCCCGTCAATTTATTATCCATCTTCTTATTCTCGACCAAAATTTGCTGTAAAAGATTCCTTTCCTATGCCTTTGTCACCTAAGCCATCTACTGAGCATAGGATTATATGCTGGGTAATGAATCATCATGCTCTAGGGTTTCAATCAACTCCTAATTCTAATGCACAAGCATAACTCTGATTTAAATTAAGAATTTAAGAAAACTGGGTAATGCACCGGGGCTTGCCTGGATACTCAGAGAACATCGGTAGTTAGAAATAATCAGCACTTCAGGCTTCAGGTAATTACTCCTCCAAAGAATACCAAGACTTCATGATAGTGTATTCCACAGCTTCTTGCACGTCATCTCGTTTTATAACTAGCGTGCCTAGGTATGCATGGATAAGCAATGCATTAATGCAAGGATGAAAAAACAAACATGCAAAAGTGCAAGAAGCATGCGTAGAAGTTACGGACATAAATTACTTAGGGAATGTATGATGTTATGAGTGACAGCGCAACCTCGGATCCAAGCACTATAAACTGACTAGGCATAGACAAGACAATCAACACCCTACGATTATAAGAGTAGCGAGTTGCAGATGAACTAGTGTTTAGTTGAGCTATTATAAACAATAAGCCATATTGATTATATGGATGGCTAAAAGTCTTAATAATCCACAGCATATATTATTTGAGAGTAAACAAAAATCTAACTTAGTTAACAAAAACCACCACTTTTATTTCAGCAACAACCCTGCATACTAACAGATCTTAACCAGAGCATCAACCAGGGACCACAGATAGACAGTACTAAGGGACTCCGCCTAATTTCCAAATGAACTCAACTAGAGAAACGAACACACCGGTACAACATAAATGTAATTAATCAAGTAAATTGAAAGAAGGGAACAAGCTTCTATTTGCCAACTCATTAAAATAAGTTACCGAAAATTTAGGATGGTATTTGGGTTACTATAACAGCTTATACTAACATTTTATATTAACCAAACATGACATACGGTAGTCTTACTCACTACATGGCATGAGATTCAAGAATAACAGTAAACCTATATAAAATTTTTTTTTAAAACTCCGAGAGAGTTCTACTTGCTTATTGGATAAAACCTTCAACCAACAAACTGCATACGAGCATACCTGATTGGTAAACTAAGTAAAAGCTTTCCCAAGTGAAAAGCAGGAGAAACAAGCTAAGCACAAATATACACTTGTAGGCAAGGTAAAATAAATAAAAGATTAAGCTAAACAAAGCTATACTCATGACCCTTGCATCGCTCAAATCATGTTAACATGGCAGATCAAGGATAAGCAAAATTTCATCTTACAATTATCGCAACCAACTAGTATAAATATCTACATCTAAGCAACCTTTGAGGGTTTTCGAAATTAAATTTCAAAGTAACAACATATCATCATGCCACTTGCATCCACGTTTATATCTAGACTATAGTCACATCAACAATTCCGCGACTAACCAAATCACATTAACACCATTAATCAAGAATAATACCCCTATCTCCCAAAGGGGATGCATGAAAATCACTTCAATTGCGCCTTCTTGAAATTAACTACAGAATTGTGCCACCTACATAATGATCCAACTACCAACCTGCACATCTATGGAATTGCATCTCAACCAAATCTAAAGGAAAGGGAGATTACCTTGGCTGTTGTCCCCTAGATTTTGAACAAGCAGAGAGGGAACAGGCTGCTGCCACTGCTGGTGTTTGCTGCTGCACGCAGGGAGATGCTGCTGCTGCTGCAGCCCATATAGGGGGGGGGTGAGGTGCAGGAAGGGGAGGCGCCATGGGCAGCCGGCATGGAAAGGATGAGCAGGAGGGGGCCAGCATGGAGAGGAGCAGGGAGGGGGTGCCATGGGGAAGCAGGGAGGGGGCGCAGGGAGGAGCAGGGAGGGGCGCCATGGGAAGCAGGGAGGGGGCGCAGGGAGGAGGAGGGAGGGGCGCCATGGAGAGGAGCAGGGAGGGGGCGCCATGGGGAAGCAGGGAGGGGCGCCATGGGGAAGCAGGGAGGGGGCGCAGGGAGGAGCAGGGAGGGGCGCCATGGAGAGGAGCAGGGAGGGGGCGCCATGGGGAAGCAGGGAGGGGGCGCAGGGAGGAGCAGGGAGGGGCGCCAGGGAGAGGAGCAGGGAGGGGGCGCCATGGGGAGAGGAGAGGTGGCCGGCAATGGGAGAGACAGGGAGGAACGGCGGCCTTTCTACGGGAAGAAGAGAAACTGCGCTCGTTCTCTCGAGAAGAAGGAGGCAGGGGGCGGTGGGAGAGGGTTCTGGGCTGTGGCCCACTAGCCAGGGAGAGAAGAGGGAGCGGCTGGTGGGGCCCAAATGTCATAGGAAGGAGGAAAAATAATTCCCTTTCGAATTTTCGACCAGAAAATCCCTCTTGTTTAAATTGAAGATTAGAGAATGAAAACGAATGAATTTGGAGAAAGTTTATATATGAAAGTTGCTTAGAATTTTATGCTCTGCAACTTTCGTATGCAAAGTTTGTCTTGAAACTGCCCAGAAATTAGCAGAATTTAGAGACAAAGTTCTAGACTCATTAAGAGCACTTGGAAGAAAAAGAATTTTGGGACTTCGGTTTCCTTTTCCAAGTACTTGCATTCATGGCTCGACGAACGAAACAGTACCCATTCATTCAATCGACATTCATACATGAGAAAAAAATTTACCATGATGCTCATGAGGTGCAAAACGTGATACCCGGGGTATCACAGTATTTATCCACATGGAAGCATCAAGAAGAATACAAATTCATCGATCACCTAGCTACTAGCAACTCATTCATTCCAAAGATAACAAGAAAAGGTAAAGACCAAACACCATGGGATACAAACCAAACACCATTGGCATGAACTCAAGTTTAAGCTAGGACGACAATGAGTCGAGGGCTAAGGTTCGATCTTCAATCTCTACTAGCATACAAGGGCTATCCATACTAAGGTCGAAAGGATCGAGATAGAGCTATGGCCTTGCGTCGAGCGAAATTCTAGACTTCATTGAGGAGGCATGGGGGTAGATAGTTGGCCAACCGAATGGCACTGGCTAACGCCTAGGGATGAAAACGGTTGGAAACGATCGGAAGAAGGCTAAATTGTTTTCAGTTTCATATTTTTCTTCGAAAATGTAATCGAGAATGATATTGCCGGAAACGAGTAAGGTGTCGGTATTACGGGAACTTCGGAAATGAAACTATCCGATCGGGAATACCTCAATATCGGTCGGCAGTCGATAATGTATAATTTGAAAAACGGCTAGTCAATATTACACAAACTAACAAAAATCACCGCACATTACATACCAAATCCAACAGTGCAACTCAAAACGGAACTTTTTAGACTATATTGCTAAAAACGGTATATTATCATCGGTAATTACCGCCAAATTACGGTAAAACCCGAAAACGATCAGAAAAAAGAAAATTCGTTTACGTTTCCGTTTCCATATTTTCAGTTTCCATTATTGTTTCCGTTTTACCTAAAATCACGCTAAAACCTCAAAAACGAGCCCCGGTAAACGGAGTTTTCGGTTACGGCTTTCATCCCTACTAATGCCTACTGGCTTAACGAACGACGGGATTGGAATACTGAGAACCTTAATGCTGTCAACAAGAAGGGCTACCAACCAGAGCTGCATGGGTAAGATGGCACACTATACTAGTGCTCAAGCGACATGGTGCATCTATCGCCATAAGAGAGCTTGAGCACTAAAGCTCACCCTTAGCTAGAGGGCGAGAGCTTACCATACAACTAGATCTATGTCTAGGAGGGGCTTATAGCACCGGCAAGTATAACAATGCTCAATCAATTCTAACTTATCACAATTCAGGCCTCGAACTTGGCATGCCCAATTGAGAAAGGTGCTAGCAAATAAATGCAGTCGCATACATACCAACATACAAGTAACTAACTAGAGACGAAGATAAGTGCATAAAGTAGAAAGATAAATTACTTGCACTTGTCATATATCAGAAAGTACTACTTCAGATAAGAAAATAAAGTACATTACCAAAGGTTCCGACCGACTCCGAGACTACAGAGCCTACTCTAACCCTCCTAGCTAAACTATGAATTTAGAGTGGAGGCAGCACCTGGGGGTGCCTCCTAGAGAGGGAGAGAATGATTACATGGTAAGGTGTAGGAAAACACCAAATTGGTAGGAAATGAGAGTGAGGGGGCTGCTATCTATTTATAGGAGAAGGTAGGTCGGTGAAACGGTTAAGGCAGTTGGCCGGACGGCCAGGTAGCAAGCCGGGCGGCCATCCAGGAGGCTGGCCGGCCAAGTCCTTGGCCGGGTGGCCTACCTCCTAGGCCGGGCGGCCACCAACTTTGGCCATTGGCCCTTCGATTCACCGATTATGTTAATCCCACGGTAGAGACACATTCTGACCAAGCGTGGTGGTTAAGTTTGTTGTGCTTCTTCCTTGGTCATTGGATTTAGAGTGTGCTTCTTCCTTAGCCATTGGATGAGACTCCCTTGGATCACTGACTTCACCAATCCAGGGCATGGATCGGTGATGTGGTGGTCTTTCGGTCCTTTGCATGTTGATTGCGTGCCTTGCTTCGTGGGATTGTGTTTGACACATGTCATTGTGCATGTAGGTCGAAGATGAGAGCACATTTGGAGACATTTGTGGGCTGGGCGACCAAGGGATGGTGGCCGGCCGGTCTGGCTCTTCCTGACTTAGCCAATTTCTTCTCCATATCATGGCCTTCCAACATTGGATTCAACTTGGGCGTGTTCCCACATGTGTATAAGGTACCTTGGTACCTTCCTTGGGTGAATAAGATGAAGAATGACACATTTGGGACACCTCTCTAGCCGGCCGGCTAGGTCCTAGACCGCCCGGCCTACGGTCTGGCCTCCCGGCCACTTTTGTGTGAGCCGGCAGTATCAATCTTGTAAGAGCCATATCTTTTGCGTCCGAACTCCAAATTGAATGAACCAAAAGTCCATTTTGGAGTCTATTGTATGCTCTTTTCTCTCTTTCTTGCAACTTCATTCTTTTCTTTTTTGATCATCTCGATGAGCTCTTTGCAATGGTGCAGTCCTTGAGGGCATTTGAGATTCATAGTAATGTTATTTGTGATTCCATCTCAAGCCCTTTTATGTCTAACTCCTCTCTTGCTCCAATTGAGTTTTTTTCCATGGAATTTGAGCATCTCTCTATGAAACACCAAAAACCACCAAAACTTGTGGAATTCATTAGTGTTAGGTAAATAATGCATAGACTTTGGCTTATACCCCATTCATTCACAGAGGAATTGGCGGTCAGAATAGGTGAATAACGACTGCCAACACGCCCCTAATCTTGAACTTTTGCTCGTCCTCGAGCAAAGCTAAGACTTATGCTTGGCAGATCAGGAGTTGCATCAATGTCAATGTCCTACAAATATTAAGTGCACAACCCAACATTCTACCATTATGATTGAACAAATTGGTGTAAGTGTATCCCAACCTTTTGATCCATACCTATGGGGCTTCTGGCTTTTCTTACCTTGTCTTTGACAGTTGAGAGAAAGAACAATCTTTATAGAGTGTCACCGAACTATCTCCTTTCTGGTTTCATGCTCGGAGGTTTTGAAAATTTTAAAATCAAAGTACGAAGGTCCTCAAATGGTACCCTCGATCACTTAAGTGGTTTTTGATTCCTCACCAGGCCATAGGCCAAACTTTTCCCTATCAACTAAAAGGCTTATGTGGAGCTCAAGGTAGGGATAAACTTGGCCTATCTATGCTATGTATTTTGTTCAGTCAAAGATTGGTCCTAGCGAAGTTTGTGATACCTCTCATCCTGATCAAAGGAGAATGGATCGGTTTTGTGGATGGATATGGTCTATGAATGAAAACTCCTTATTTGATGAATCCCCGCTTGAGACTTTGAAGCATTTGAGTACATAGAGCTATCATTTTCTCCTCTCTTCTTTTTTCTTTCTTTTTTCCTCCTTTGTCACCTCTTTTTTTTCTCTCTTTTTTTGATAGTTTCAAATCTCCTTTTTGTAAGGGAACTTTGGGAATATTTTTGGAATATGGTTGGAGTATTTCTTTGCAAGACCACATTTGTGGATAGGTATGTGGATGATAGAAATGGTATTGGTATGGTGGAGAAATATCTGGTATAGGTGGATGCTTGAATCCAGTGTAGATTTAAGCATAACTAGACAAAGGAAGGCTAGCAAAATGAAGATGGATGTGGGAGATTTGATCGGGGCTTGAAGTGACACTGCTTCATAAGAACTCAAAATTTGACAAAACTCAACACAACGATAGGTAGCATACGTAGAGGTTTCATCATGTAAAGCATTTGGCTCTAGATAGGTATTTCAAACCACTGAGGAACTTTCTCATTTTAATTTTCAAAAAGAAAAATCCGAGAGTTCACCTTACTATGATCAAGATGGGTTAAACTCAAACTTTGATTATATCATATCTCACAACAACTTAGACTTGGTTTGAAAGCACTTGCTCCCACAAGGTTAAAGATTAAAGGTAGGATCACAACAAACACCAATAAGTTCAAATTTTCAGCAAAGTGTCAAGCTGTATACGAAATACTTACAAAGAATTAACAGAGCAACTATTCATCATTACCTTTAGGCAAGGGTATAAACAAAATTCTAGCATTATAGCTAGGAGTGAGCTTATTCATGATAAAAGCAAATCTTTTTGGTATTTTTGAATTATGCAAATTTTTATATATTTTCTTTTATTTGGGGTAACAGGAAGGAAATATTTTTGGTGTCATGGAAATTTTTAGGCTTAAAGATATGAAAGCGAAATACTGAGTATTTATGGTACTCACCTGGTGATCCTCCCCCAAGCTTAGTTCTTGCAAGTGATTGCCAAGAAACTAAGCTTCAATATTAACTGGCATTGCCTCCCCCTAGCTTGCTTGCTCCCTGGGTGACGACGAAGCTGCTTGACCTCTGTTTATACTAACCTATGTTAGGCAAATTTCCTCTCTACTCTTGCTTTGCCTCCATTTGAGGCTTTCTGTCATATCTCGAGTGCTGCTATCCGGACCTTCTTCATAGTGTCGGGAGAAAAATCAGTCTTGATAGTACTGCTCTCTTTTGGGTGAATGTCTCCTTGTATTGATATTTGGTCTCCTGCTCCAACATCGTATTTGCCTTCAGCTGACATTCTTTTCCAAAGTGACACTAAGTGGCCGCGGTGCATCCTTGTCACATGAAATGGAAGTACACCAAGGGCCCCTTTTGAACCATCTAGTAAGGGGATAGACTATGGACACCCCCCTCAAGGGATCCATCATAGAATTAATCTGATGCTGACCTTATGGACTCCTATCCTTGGGTTTGAGTGTTGAGACTCTTGCGTGGTGATCATGAAGAGCTTTTGCTCGATGAGATGAATCGATCTTCCATTTACTAATAGGACAAGTAGCATGGTACTTCTGGAGAGGTGCTCCTCTGCTTCTGCTACTGGCACATCACAGGCTGTTGAGGCTTGAGATCCTATTCACAAAGCTTTGGCCCTTCCGAGAACGTGTATCTGAGCAGACTTCATTGATGACTATGCCATTACACATATCACATGCCTTTATTCCCAAACAAATTTTGGTGGAGACGGATGTTGTTGGGATTGACTCCACTGTCATTTGTACATGCCACCAATCTCCAATTGATGGTTGTATGCATCTGACGGGTAGAGTAGATCATTCCTGACCTTTGGCAAATCTTGTTGAATAACTGGCCAGGCAAAAGGAAATTAAGGAACGCTCTCTAGTCACATTCCTCCACACTTCGGGTGATGTCTCTCCATATAACTCATGTTATCCAAAGCCATGTGTTGCTTAAGTGAAGCAATGACCAATGGTCTTCTGTTTGCAACCTCATGACACTGACATTCGCTTCCCAAGTGATTCAGAGTATAGTTGAAGTCTTGCAGTGATCAACCATTGTGGGTTGAATATCGAGGTCCTTCCTTTTAGGGTTTGGGTTAGAGGATGTGTGCCTCTTGGCATATCCTCCCCCAAGCTTGACTCTTGTGGTGTGATGAAACAAACCTTGTATGATTGAGAGAACACCTTTGTCTGTGTTTGATGAAGTTTTCCTTTGTTTTGCTTTGACTTTCATTTTGATTCCAGTGGAAGGCCTTGTCCAATCATGGTGTAGAGAGAAACCCAGGGTGTTGAGAATGGATTTCTTCATGATAGGTTTCTGTTCTTCCTTCATGATCTCCAGAAAACCTCCTTCTACCTTTCCTCATGTTAGGATTCAACGTGCACATTGTCTACCTAGCATGCTACCTCATCTTTAATGATTCAAGATTTTCTTGAGATAGCTATCTGTTTGTGAAGCAGTTGGCTTATGATAGCACTACTATAAGATAGACACAAAGACACCACTCATTCTTGGGCGGCCATTCCTGAGTACTGCGGACGCAAGCATTGATGTTGGAACCAGAGAAGTCCATCTCAACATCAACGTGATAAGGGAGACATTCTCCTTCAAACCAAAGGTGGAGCAGTGCAATCAAGTGAAAGTATTCTGTTGTCAAAAATACATGCTAAAGAGCCCAGTGATAGATGCCTCCGGGAAAGAGATGGACAGCCTCATAGCATTCATGAAACAGAATTCAGATCATGAGGCTGCCATCGGACAACGAGAAGAACAAGAGTGGAAGAAGGCAAAAGCTTACAATGCTAGACCCAAAGCCTAGGAAACAGGAGGCAAAGCTCTTGTAAAGAAGATCAGTGCCCATGATCCATCGACGACAACCAACCAAGGGCGTAACGAGACTCGACACGCCAATGAGCTATCTACGTCAATTAATCAAAGGCATGTCATGAGCAAGCGTACCATTAAGACAACTACAACAACTCCAAGATGGCACGTGAAAATACCACTCGCCACCCCATACGTACGTGAGTATGACATTCCAAAAGGTGGTAGATGGTTCACCCTCGCCAAAAGGTAAATTTGGCATTATCTTTCGACGACATATTTACTTCCCACCAAATTTTTTAATTTCCTTACACTCCATTGCATGTTCAACTTTGTGTCTTGCATAATTGCTCGTTAGTATAATGGAGCTTTGCTTTTTGTATCCCAAAAAAATGGCCGGCCAACCACTACGCTAGCCGGCCAACCGGCCATCTCTCTCCCTCTCCTCTCCTTCTTTTCCTTTCCTCTCTTTTCCTTTCTCTTTTTTTCTTTCCTTTCCTTCTTTTTCTTTTTCTTTTGCTTTACCCTTGTTCAAAGCAGGCAACAAAGGAGGGAGCACCATCATGGCCAGCCAGCCATGCCGCCGACCGCACGGCCTCCCTACTCATGTCTGCTCTTCACCTTTTCATCATTGTGCGTGAGCGCTGCATGCCTAGGCACAGCACAAAGATCAGCCGACCACCATTCATGGCCACCCGTTCCCCTTCCTTTCCCCTTTCGGTGCATGCGACTTGCCCACAATCTCTCTCACTCTCACTCTTTTCTCGCGCATTCACTGGGTCGCCCGGCAGACCATCATGGCCGGCCAACTACTCTATGCCTTCCTTTCAGTGCTTGTAGCTCCTCCTCTTTCTATCCCACTTTCTCACTCACTCACCTGAGCACACACCATCACCTGGCAAGCCATAAATGGCCAGCCAACCGGGTGGATGGCCACCCGGCCACTAGCAATGGCCGCCCAACCACTAGCAATGGCGCCCAGCCCCCTGCTGCTACTCCTCGCCTATAAAAAGCACCACTTGCTCCCTTACTCGATGCACCAAGTAGAAGCACACTACAAACTCTCCTTCCCCTCTCAAATTCTCTAGTTTAGTGCTTAATTAAGCTTCCACGCTTAGTTAAAATAATGCTCAAATAAAATCCTATCTAGCCAAATAAAATCCCAGCCGCACTTTCTCATTGCTTTAAGCAGGAACGAGAACGTTTTGTGGAGGCTCTACCCCGCAAGGACGCTGATTTTTGGACGAATAACCCGCTAACACTAATATTATTTTGTTGTCTCTACTTCGGGTATCATGTGTTTGCTCCTGGTCTTGCAGGATGAATCGAGTGTTCAAGAAGGCAAAGAAGGCCATAAGCAAGGCAGGACAACACATTCGTTGGTCCTCCTCTAAGGGATCCAATCTGAGAAGTAGGTATTCTAGCTCAACTTCAGAGAGGATGTCCATGAGCATGGAGGCACCCGAAGAAATCCCAACATCATCCACCAACTGACTTGTGCTGCTGCTTGACTCACACATCACACCTCGTGACTCCAACGAAGCAGAGGCATTGAGGCTTCTCCACCAGACACCCTACGCTTTACCCAAGTACTTCGATGAGATGTTCCTCACAAACACAGGTATGCTGGAGGAATTCAACGGAGCGTTTCGAGCCGTTGGCTAGGAAAACTTCAGAGAAGTCCCAGAAGGAGGTGTGGTGTTGATCACCAAGGAATTTCTTATGACACTATGGGTCATTGAGGGCAAGCAGGCATGTATGACTATCTATTTCTGACTTTTTCATACCGATCATACTCTCACATTACGTCAACTCAGTAACTTTTTGGGGTTCTCATCACGCTGCTCCATAGCTATGGACCCTGTGGGTTTTAATTCGGGAGAGTTTTGGGATGAGTTAGCCATGGATGATCCTGCAAGAAAAAAAGAGCATCACAAGTATCAAACACCCTACCATGTGTTTCCTTGCTCGCAGGCTCACCTCGGTCATTTTCCTCGGGATGACACCCTCTGCGTTACAATAGATGATGTTAAGTGACTCTACGCCATGTGGAGAAAGCAAAAGTTTGCTCCCGTGCTCAGCATGGTTTATCATTGGCTAAAGGTAGTTCATGATGGCAACACTATTGTGATCACGGCATTCATGAATAAAATCGCAAGTAAGTTGGGAGTTTTATCGAATGCTAGCATAGCTTTCATGCCTAATGACCCATCATGCATGATCATGGACCAACACTTCATTCAGGCACACTTTTTAAAGAAAGACACAGTAGTGAGACTTGTCATGACTTATAGAGGTTATCAATTTGAAGTGACACTCCCAGCGCCACAATACAAACTCTATTCCATGAGATCACTAACCATGCAGCTTGAAACTGAGGCCACACAGAACAACATCTCCAGAGTCATGACTAGTGGCCAGCAATGACGAGCCGATGAAAGGATCTTCAAGGCGTAGGAAGAAGCACAAGCCACAGCGGCTGGACCCTCTTGGGTTAACCAAGGTGCTGGACCCTCTTGGGAACCCCAGGGAGGAGCATCCACTTTGGAACCCTTAGGAGAATTCTGGTACAGCTCGTGGAACACTAACTCCAGTGTGCCCTCAGCACACCCGACACCATCAGACCTCTACAGCGGAGGTGAGCAATCTTATGGTCATGGTGTAGACCCTGTCCACTTCTGCCCGCTACACTAGCGAGGGGCTTGCGAGGAACCTAAACTCCCTCTTTGGAGCTTTGGACCTCCAAGAGGACCGCACCTTGGGGATGATGGATAGCCTTAACCAGAGACAACAACAACATGATCTTGGAGACAAGAGCGACTGTTGACCGCATACAAGAGCAAAACCTTATGTACTACAATTGGCGAAGTTTCTATCCCGACTGAGCTTTGTTGAAGCTTGGGAGGGAACTCGACAAAAGGAAGGTACATGTGCCACACCACTCCTTTGTGTATCCATGTGATTTCCTTGAAAATTGCCTAAGTCCGGCCTGAGCGTTCGTTCCTGTCTCACCATGAGAGTAGTAATGTATCTTTAATTTCAGCATGTTTAATTTTAGTTCGCTTAGTTTGTTTATTTTTATAACAAAAATTGATGAAAAAAATGTGTGTATCGTGATAAATAACTCTCATGTTTAAGTTCACATGCTACTTCACTTTGGAAATGATGAATAGTTGCTCTATCAAGTGAATGGTTTAATTCTTGCATGTCAACTTATGCTTAGCTTAGTCCCATGTCGGTGAATAAAAGAAGTGAACCAAAAAGTTTTACCTTGTGGATGCCATTTCTGATAACAAGCCTAAGTTGTTGGGAGACAATGATATGACTTAAAAGTGGGATGATTCTTTCATGTTCCTAGTAAGATGAATATCTTAGGTTTTTATTTTGAAAATAACAAAATTAAGCTCCCCCTGGTGGAAAATTCCTACCAAAGCCAAAATGCTTCAAATCTTATAAAACCGCTACAAAGAGATGCTTAGAAATGCTTTGAGCTTTGTCAAATTTTGAGTCTCATTGAGTAGAAATATCATCTTCTATTGATAGTTGGAGTACAAAAGAACAAATGCAAGTGATCCATTCCGGACTTTGCATCCACCAAAAAAAAGTATGCAAATACTTCTCATATTCCCTAAGCCTTCAAACCTCAAGGAGGAAGGGTATGGAGCTAAAAAATGCATGCTAAAGCACGGCAAAAGGAAAAGCATGAAAGTTCAAGCATGGTAAAAATAAATAAAAGCTCCATATCCCCTCCAAATCTATAAAAGGCTACAAGGGATGAAATTTTAGAGAAGGAGACAATTTGTTCCACCACTGATACTCTAGTGATCAAACAAAAGAAATGATAGAGTACACTCTTTGGTCCAATCTTTGGCTTAGCAAAATAGACATTCTAAGTGTGCCACATTATCCCCCACCTAAAGCTCTACAAAGGCCTTAGTGTAGGAAAATGTTGGCCAAGATCATGGCCCTCGATGAGGAAACACTTCAAAGCGATCGAGAGTACCTTGGGTAAGCTTCTTTTGTTTCAAAAATCTTGATTTCACTTGAGAAGGACATCCAAAAAAGAATGAGTCAAAATTATTCCTGCAATAAAGTCATTCTGTCTCCCAACCGCCCATGGCATGGTAAGCAAAAAGATGCACCACATGTATTGCATATGGCAAGCTTTGATTATTTCACTACTTGGGGCAAAAGTTTGAGTGTTGAGTTGTATATAAGAATGCTCATTCATCATTGATATCACAGCAACTCCTGATCCACTTTCAATCTTAGCTTTCCTTGAGGACGAACAAAAGTTTAAGCTTGGCGGGGGGTGTTGACGGTCGTAATCTAATGATATCAATCGTCAATTATCCACCAAATGAAGCAAAACTTGTGAAATAACTGGACTAACCCTTGCTACTAATGAGTTCCACAAGATGTACATGAATATTTAGATGTAAGTACCAAAATGCACACAATATGGTTGTAAACATGTCAAGAACCGAAGATGAGCATCAATGGTGAGAAAGGTGTGGCCGCACGGCCACCTTCCCGGATTTTCAATGGCTGCCCGACCACTTTCCAAGGACACCAGTGGTCACCCGACCATATGGCCCGGTCGCTCGGCCATGTGGCCCGGTCGCTCAAACATTCATCCAAGCCCAATTGCCATGTCTTTGATCCTACATGCAAAGAAACACAATGACAAGTAAATCCAACCATTAAACCAATCATCTATTGTATCCAAGGGGCGAAAGACCACCAACACATGGGTTGGTGAGGTCATCAATGTGAGGGAGGCAATATGCACCCAACCAGAGGAAAACACATGGCCGCCCGACCACTCTTCAAAGGCATTTTGCACGTGCACCACCTGCTTCAACTGTCAACCGACGTGGGGGAGCGATATCAAGCGTTGGATCAACTAAGTTGGTAAAGAGGGTGGCCACCCGACCCTTGATCACACCCAAGTGTGGCCGGCCGGCCACTGACTTTTGCCCCCAACCGATCTAGTGTACCTACAAATACCCCCTCACTGTCTAGACTATAAATAGGCCCGAGAGCTCATTTGCAAAGGTGTGGAGAAGTTGAGAGAGTTACTTTCTGCCTTAGAGAGTACCACTTCCACATCTTAGTAGTTAGGATATTCTTGGGAGTTAGAGTGGGTCGAGCTTTGCCTTGGAGTTCTCAGAGATAGCTTCGAGTCTGTGGTAAAGTCAAATTGTAGCTTTGTACCTTTACTATTTCTAGCATAATATATTCTACTTTACTTTATCTCTATCTCTTGCAAGTGTGGTGTACCTTTCTTTGCATACTTTCTTGGCTTAGACTGTCATTACCTTAGTCATTCAAGTCCTGTTATTCTTGCCGGTTCTATAATCCAACCAGTACGCCAAGCTCTGGTTAGGTCCTCTCCTCTGATCAAGGACGATCTATTGTTACTCAGGCTTTGCTTTAGTACGTTTATAGTGTGACATCCTCGCCACGCAGATTTGCTTGGTAGCCCCACTCAGTGACAGCATGTGGTGTGCCTGTGTAGTACAAGCCTGTCATTCGGGACGCCCATAGGCACTAGCTAGGTTCTCTTTTGGTGGCCAACTATCTACCCCCTGGCTCCTCGAGGGCGCTAGAATTTTGCTCGACGTGAGACCCTAACTTGTTACTTGAGTTTCTTTAGTAGTCACTACGTAATCTTTGCAGCCGAATAGAATAGAATTTGGGAACTTTATCTCAGTCATTGTCCTCCTAGGAAACTATACCTTTCTACGTGTATCTTAGGTAATTTATTTACTTTTCCACCATACACTTATACTTATTTGGCTTACCCCTGTCTAGCTACTAGCTGGTTTATTTATTTAAGTTTACAGAGCTTTCGATTTGAGTTTATCCAATTACACTCTCTCGTCTACTACTTCTCTGTGGAAATTTATGATACTCGGAATACTCCGAGTGAAAGGCTAGAACGATCTCTGTGCGCTTGCGGAGTAAAACCTGTTGAGGCTAAGAGACGCCAACAATCCTCCCCGTCGTGGTGTGATGAGAGACAGCTTTGCTATTGGTGAGAGGGGAGGCGGCTTTCAAGCCCGTGCTCCTGGTGGTGAGAGACGCTTTGTCGGCGAGCTCCTAGTCATTTTCAGCGTGGCTGTGGACCTCATGACCGAGGCTTTGGTATAGGGTTTGAGAGTCCACGCTTTGGATGTCATGGTAACCTTGACCATTGTCATGACTGTTGACGGTCGTTATTTCATGATTTCAATCGTCAACTATCCTAGAAATGGAGCAAAGCATGTGAATTTATTGGACTAACCCTTGGCTACTAACGAGTTCCATGAGTTTTGTACAAATATTTGAGTGCAGGTATGAAATACACATGAAAACGAGGTAAATTGATGAGGAAATGGATTTTGACAGCCAATGGGCACTGGGGCATGGCCGCTCGGCCACCCCTCAGCAGGCCACGGCAAATCAGCATGGCCACCCAGCCACATGCATGGCCGCCCAATCATCTAACCAAGCCCAAATGCCTCCACTCCGACCCTACATGCAAGAACAATGCGTCAAATGTACAAACTCAAGTGTGGGCCAAGTTTCCAACATGACAAGCATTGGAAGGCTGCCAAGTCATCAATCCATCACATGGATTGATGAAAGCAGCAATCCAAGTGACTTGCATCCGATGGCCAAGGAAGAAACACACTCAAAATCCTATGGCCACCATCTAGAGCGCATGCAAGACGTTGGATCACCAAAGTCGGTAAATCCTATGGCCGCCGGGCCATGGTGATGACCACCCAGCCGCCCTTTGGACCCGTTTTGCACGTGCATCAACTGATCCAACCGCTAACCGACTCAGGGAAGTAATCTCAGCCGAAGATGTGCCAAGGTCGGCGGATCCTATGGCTGCCCGGCCATGCATGTGGCTACCCGACCACTAACCTACTCCTCTCACTGACCTACATCACCTACAAGTACCCCCCTCTCTTGGTTGGGCTATAAATAGACCCCTGGAGTTCATTTGCAGGTGTGGAGAAGTTGAGAGAGCTACATTCTACTTTAGAGTGTGTCATTTCCTTTCTTAGTAGTTAGGATAGTCCTAGGAGTTAGCGTGAGTTGAGCTTTTCCTTAGAGTTCTCGGAGATATCTTCAAGTGTGTGGTAAAGTCGCTGTTATCCTTGTACCTTTGCTATCTTCAGTATAATATATTTACTTTACTTTATCTCTATCTCTTGCAAGTGTGTTGTACCATTCTTTGTATACTCGCTTGGCTTAGGCTGTGGTTACTTGTGTTATTTAAGTCTTGTTGTTCTTGTTGGTGCTATAATCCAACCTGTACATCAGGCTCTGGTTAGGTCCTCTCCTCTGATCAAGGAAGATCTATTGTTATTCATGCTTCGCTTGAATACGTTTATAGCGTGTCATCCTCTCCACACAGATTTGCTTGGTAGCCTCGCTCAGTGATAGCGTGTGGTGTGCCTGTGTATCCTTGGACCGTCGTTCGGGAGACCCATAGGCATTAGCTAGGTTCTCTTTCGGTGGCCAAGTATCTACCCCCTAGCTCCTCGAGGGCGCTAGAATTTCGCTCGACGCAAGACCCTGACTTGTTTACTTGAATTCCCTTAGTTAGTCATAATATAGTCTTTGCAGCTGAATAGAATAGTGTTTGGGAACTTTATATCACTCATTGTCCTCTCAGGCAACTATACCTTTCTACAGATATCTTTGGTAGTTTAGTTTACTTCCCACCATGTACCTATCTTTTATTGTCTTACCCTGTCTACATCACTTGTCAGTACATTTATTTAAGTTTACAGTTCATTCGATTTGAGTTTATCCAATTACACTCTCTCACCTACCACTTTTGATGAGGACATCACTCCTATGTTTATGCAAGGACCTATTACAAGAGCACATGCATGACAACTTAATCAACAGGTGACCTCATTCCTAAGTGCCCGTACACATACATGTGAGGATTGTATGCTACCTAATATTATTGTTGATTATATTGTACTTAGAAATTGTGAAGAGGATCACGAAGTTCTTGGAGAACCGCTCGGACTAGGAGGATGGCAAGGAAGGCACCCAAGCCAAGGTGGAGGTCCAGTCCAACTCGAGTTCGAGTCCATCTCGGCCTCCAGGAATAGCCCGCACTAAAATTGATGCTCAGGACGCATACGGAGTCTGTTTTTGACATTCTACATATGTATAGAAAGAGAATTTCATAAGCTTTCATAAGGCACCAGTTTTACCTCAAAATTCCTTCAAAGTCAATAGGAAGCATCAAAACAATTGAGCGTCTAGAATCTGTCAAGGTGCTGCGACACCGTCTTTTGGGCTTTTAGCCCATGTATCGTCAGGGAGCCCATTAGGGGCACGTCCAGGGGTCTTATGTTGACCTTAAACCCTTTATAAATAGTAGCTGCCACCCAAGTTTGGGTTTGGGTTTTGCTTAAGGGTATTCTGTCATGAACAGTTCGCCGTTCGAGTATCGGTTTGTAAAACTCCAACATTGTGAGCACAAATTAATTCTTGATTGTGTTTTTCCTCATTCTTGCTGGTGTTCTCTCGATTGCATTGCAAGAATGATAGCCTTCTTAGCGAGGTCGATTGCATGCATCACGCGGTCGATAACCATCGGAGCAGTGGTGTAGTGAATGCAAGATTTAGAATCTTTGGCTCGGAGCCTTCTTCATCAACGTCGAGTTCTCCACCCCTAAACCGACACTACCTCACGGAAGATCAGGCTTAACCCTATAAATTGGTATCAGATTATAGGTTGCCCATTAGGTACTTCCTTGTATCCCTTTAGATTCGTTCTATTTTTCATACCTAGAGTCTAGAAAAAGCCAAAAAAAAAGCTACCGCTGTCTCATAACCCTTAGTGCCACAATATTCGTTTTCAGTTTGCTTGGTTGAGTTTTCATCCTCTGTGGTTGAGTTAGTTGCTAGTTGAAGTTTGTTCATCGTTGTAGTGCTTGTGTTTCCATCACTGTCCATCCATCTCACGTCGTCCACACAACGTTTGTCTTTTCCACCGCCTTTGAAACCCTAATTCGGGGTGTCGTCAGTAAAATGGCCATATCTTTCTCATACAAACTTAGGGAAAACAAGTACATTTTAGGAATCTGCAGAAAATTTTCGGCGACCGTATTTTTGCGAAATTCGGCCCGGAAAATTGAGTTTTCAGCCCCTGAAGTTTCTGCATGCTTGTGTTTGATGTGTTTTTTCTCTCTGTTTTGGCTCCATAGCCCACATCCTATTTCCATTGGTTCTAACATTTTGTGTGGCACTTCTCTGCTGTGAACAAAAGTGAAAAAAGAGAAGTTGCAAAAAAAGTGAAAAGAAAAGAAAAGAAAAAGAGCAAAGAGTTGCAGCGGCAGCAAGGCTTTTGTATGGTGCTGTTTCCCCTTCCACCTTTCCACCTTCCACATAGTCATACTGGTTACTTGGGTGCTTTGATTTTGAATAGCTTTTGGCCAGCAAAAAACATCTACTTTGGATCATCATTCAGCTTTGCTAATCTGTTACGATATTGTATTTTGCTTAGCCACATATTGAGCCATCCCAAGCTCCACTACATTTTCTCTTGAGCAGTACAGGTTGGTCTTGCACTCATCCCACGCTTCAGGTGTGTTATCACCTCTTGGCTACCGTCACCTTTCCAGGTAGCATTCGTCATTTGCTTTGCACGGTAAGAACATTTGCAAGCACTTGGTACACGCTTGAGTGAAAGCGATTCCACTTACCTGTTAGATAGGGATAATCTTGTGTCATTGTCTCAATTTTGGTTTTCACTAACCATGGTAGGCAATGAATCCCCTCAAGACTTTAATGAATGTGTTTCAAAGGACGAGCTTAAGAAGCTTATTGCTGCACAAAACATGCTTATTGGTGATTTCAGGGTAGAAATTACTCCAATTGTGACCCGAGCTTCGCACTACAGTCAACAATTTGGCATTTCGGCTTGACGCGGTTGAGAACAAGGTTGCTACCTCTAGTCAAGCTTCTTCTACTTCCGAGGAATCCAGGGTGTCCTCTAATCATGAAGATGAAGATGAAGATGGCGATGAAGATGAAGACGAAGATGATGTTTATACCGAGCAAGACTGGCGTGGTAAAGGTAACAAAGGTAATAAGGGCAAACGACCACCACGAGCGCCTCCACGACATGGCCCCAAAGGTAACAAACCTGATAATGATCACCAGTTTGGTAGGGTCAAATTTAAAATTCCACCTTTTGATGGATCAGATGATGCCGATGCTTATTTAGATTGGAAGATGACTGTTGAACAAAAATTTAATGCTCATAAGATTCCAGCTGCTCAACGTGTTCCCTATGCTACTAGTGAATTTACTAGTTATGCTATTCTATGGTGGAATGGTTTAGTTAAACTTGGTCAAGATCTTTCTACATGGTCCAAGTTAAAACGTTCTATGTGTAATCGTTTTATTTCGCCTTCTTATAAGCGTGATTTGAAGAAAAAATTGCAACGTTTTGATCAAGGCACTCGTTCTGTTCATGAGTACTATAATGATTTGCATATTGCTATGTTGCATTGTGATATTGATGAGGAGGATGAAGATACTATGACTCATTTTTATTTTGGTTTGCGCAAAGAAATACAAAATATTGTTGATTATAAAGATTACTCCACCACAGACCAGTTGTTCCATATTGCTATGTTGGTAGAACAAGAAGTGCAAGGACGTGCGCAACTTTCGCGCAACACCTTTGGTGTTTCTTCTTCTAGGTTGGCTTCGAGCAAGGGACATGTCGCCCCCACCGACACGAAATGCGCTTTACCACCGCCTAAGGTGAGCAAATCTGCTTTTGTGCCTAACCCAGCGAACACCGATGCTCCCCGGCTATGCCATCATCAAATATTATGTGGCATCGGTGGAAAGGCATGGGACATGTTATGAGGGAGTGTCTAAGCAAGCGAGCCTACATTGCTACAGATACCGGTGGATACATCAGCGCTAGTGATGTTGAAGATGATTTGATATTGCAAGCTAACATTGCAGGTACGACTGAGGAGAATGCATATGCTTATGGCGAAGATGACGTAGAGGACTATGTCTACAATGGCACATATGTTGTCCAGCGTATTTTGAGTGCACAAGTGGAACATGAGAACAAGCTTCAGTGGCATAATCTATTTTAGATTTATTTTATCATCAATAAGTGTCGTGTTCATACTATCATTGATGGAGGGAGTTGCAATAATTTGGTGAGTGCTGATTTTGTCAAAAAAATTTAGTCTTTCTACACGTACCCACACTCACCCATATCATATTCAGAGGTGGAAGAGTCATCTAAATGACCAAGCCTAATAGACATAGTTTACACTAAGACCCCTATATTACAGAAACGCCCATAGGGGCCAAACTGGAAAAGACTCAACTATCTCGGGGACGGATGACCGCGATGGAGTCTTGATCTTCTTAGGATGCACATGCGTTTTCTTGCTCGATGGATTAACATGATAGTCCTCCCCTGAGATGACACCCATTGTGTGACCATGGAGGATTTAAAAATCCTCTACGCCATGCACCTGTGATTAGCATTCTGCAGCACTGGCTGAAACTAGCTTGTGATGAGAACACCATCATGATCACATCATTTATGATGAGGATCGCATCTGAGTCGAGGGTACTGGCAAATGCCCAAGTGGCATTCCTACCCCAAGACACACCAAACTTAGTCACAGAGATCCACTTCATCTAGACGCATTTTCTACGCAAGACTAGCACGAGGAACCTCGTCATGACCTTTAAAGGGTATGAGTACGAGCTGCTGCTTCTGGCACCACAATTCAAGCTCTACTATGTGAATACACAATCCATGCCACTCGAAGCACCAAGGCACAGTGTCGCTGGGGTCATGACGAGAGCACAGAGGCGAGCAGCTAAAGAACGCATGTGCAAGGAACAGGAGGACGCACAAGCTGCCGGGATGGGATCCACATGGTTCAACACCGCAGTAGGACCATCTTGGCAAACTCAGGGTGAAGGCCAATCATGGCACCACCAAGATGAGTCTTGGCATAGCTCATGGGAGCACAGCTTCATTGCTGCACAACCCCAGCAGCCAGAGCAATACGGCGGAGGAGGAACGTTTTATGGCTATGGTGTAGGTCCTTCTGCATCGGCACGCTTCACGAACGGCCCACTGAGTTCCATCTTTGGGGCTTTGAGCATTCAAGACCAACGCACAGTGGGGATGGTCAACCAACTCCACCAGATCGACCAATGCACTCAGCACATCGAGCAACAGCAAGGAGAGCACTACAATCTCCTTCTTGAGACAAGGGCAATGATCGATCGCTCCTACGACCAGACCCAATAGTTCTACCAGTACCATGGGTATTACCCCGACTAGCTTCATCGAAGCTTGGGGGGAACCCGACCGACACTTGGGTATGTGCATTAGTCCCCCTATCCTGTCCTATACCATAGCTTCCCCGTTTCAGTCCCATAAGTTTCATCACTACCATCCTGTCGAATGAGAGTTTGCCTAGTAGTAGTTGTTTCCTTTTTTTAGTTTGAATAAAACCTAAAAAAACTCGCAGGAATAAAGTTTACATGCTAGCTTGTTTATGGAAATGATGAATAGTTGCTCTATCAAGTTGATTGTTTAATTCTTGCATGCAACTTATACTTAGCCTAGTCCCATGATGGTGTATAAAAGAAGTAAACCAAAGTTTTACCATGTGGATGCCATTTGTGATAACAAGCCTAAGTTGTTGTGAGATAATGGTACGACTTAAAAATGACATGACTCTTTCTTGTTCTTAGTAAGATCAATGTCTTAGGTTTTTATTTTGAAAATGGCAAAATAAAGCTCCCCTTGGTCAAAATTCCACCAGAGCCAAATATGATTCAAATGTTCTAAACCGCTACAAAGAGATGCTTAGAAGTGTTTTGAGCTTTGTCAAATTTTGAGTCTCATTGAGTAGAAATATCACCATCTGTTGATAGGTGGAGAACAAAAGAAATAAATGCAAGTGATCCATTCTAGACTTTGCGTCCACCAAAATGTCTCCAAATACTTCTCATATTCCCTTATCCTTCAAATCTCAAGGAGGAAATGTATAGAGCTAAAAAAATGTGTGCAAAGTCATGACAAAAAGGAAAATATATGCATGCAAAATAACGGCAAAATGAAAAGCATGCAAGTTCAAGCATGGCAAAAATAAATAAAGCCTCCATACCCTCTCCAAATCTATAAAAGGCTGTAAGGGATAAAAATCGAGAGAAGGAGACTCTATTTTCCACCACTCATAATCCAGCAATCAATTGGAAGAAGTGATAGAGTACACTCTTTGGTCCAATCTTTGGCTCACCAAAATAAACATTCTAAGTATGCTACACTCTCCCCCACCAAAAGCTCCTCAAAGGCCTTAGTGTAGGGAAGGTTTGGCCAATCCCTTGGCCGTTGGTAAGGAAACACATATGAGCGATCGAGAGTATCCTTGGGAAAGTTTGTTTTGTTTTGAAAAATTTGAAAACACCTAAGACAAACATCCAAAAAGAACTACTCGAGTTACTCCCACAATAAAGTCGTTCTATCTCTCAACCACCCAAGGCAAGGTAAGCAAAAAGATGCACCACAGGTATGACATGAGGTGAACTTTGTTCATTTCACTACTTGGGGCGAAAGCCAGTATTGAGTTGCATGTAAGAATTTTCTTTCAACTTCGATATTGTAGCAACTCCTGATCCATGCCTTGTCTTAGCTTTGCTCGAGGATGAGCAAAAGTTTAAGCTTGGGGAGGGTGTTGACGGTCGTTATTTCACAATTTCAACCGTCAACTATCCCTGAAATGGAGCAAACCATGTGACTTTATTGGACTAACCCTTGGCTACTAACGAGTTCCACGAGTTTCGTACAAATATTTGAGTGCAAGTATGAAATACACATGAAAACAAGGTGAATTGATGAGAAATGGATTTCGGTAGCCAATGAGCACTGGGGCATGGCCGCTCGACCACCCCTCAGTAGGCCTAGGCAAACCATCATGGCTGCCCAGCCATCTGACCGAGCCCAAACACCTCCACTCTGACCCTGCATGCAAGAGTAACACGTCAAATGTACAAACTCAAGTGTGGGCCAAGTTTCCAACACGACAAGCACCGAAAGGCCGGCATGTCATGGATTGATGAAATCAGCAATCCAAGTGACTTGCATCCAATGACCAAGGAAGAAACACACTCCAAATCAAACGATCCATAGAGAAACACAATAGAATAACTGTCAACCGCCATCCGAAGGGCATGCAAGACATTGGATCACCAAAGTCAGTAAATCCAATGGCCACCCAGCCACCGGCCATGGTGATGGCTATCCGGCTGCCCTTTGGACCCATTTTGCATGTGCATCAACTAATTCAACCGCCAACCGACTCAGGGAAACAATCTCAGCCAAAGATGTGCCATGGTCGGTGGATCCTATGGCAGCCCAGCCATAGGGGTGGCTGCAGGCCAGGCATGTGGCCACCCGTTCGCTGACCTACTCCCCTCACAGACCTAAATCATCTACAAGTACCCCTCTCACTTGGTTGGGCTATAAATAGACCCCTAGAGTTCATTTGCAAGTGTGGAGAAGTTGAGAGAGCAACATTCTACCTTAGAGTGTGTCATTTCCTTTCTTAGTAGTTAGGATAGTCCTAGGAGTTAGAGTGAGTCAAGCTTTGCCTCGGAGTTCAAAGAGATATCTTCGAGTCTATGGTAAAATCGCTGATATCCTTGTACCTTTGCTATCTTCAGTATAATATATTTACTTTACTTTATCTCTATCTCTTGCAAGAGTGGTGTACCTTTCTTTGCATACTTACTTGGCTTAGGCTATGGTTACTTGGGTTATTTAAGTCTTTTTATTCTTGCTGGTGCTATAATCCAACCTGTACGCTAGGCTTTGATTAGGTCCTCTCCTTTGATGTAGGACGATCTATTGTTATTAAACCTTCGCTTTAGTACATTTATAGCGTGCCATCCTCTACACACAGATTTGCTTGGTAGCCCCTCTCGGTGACAGCGTGTGGTGTGCCTATGTATCCCAGGCCCGTCGTTCGGGAGGCCCGTAGGCATTAGCTAGGTTCTCTTTCGGTGGCCAACTATCTACCCCCTGGCTCTTTGAGGGCGCTAGAATGTTGCTCGACGCGAGAACCCTGACTTGTTTACTTGAATTCCCTTAGTTAGTCACAATATAGTCTTTGCAGCCGAATAGAATAGAGTTTGGGAACTTTATCTCACTCATTGTCCTCCCAGGCAACTATAACTTTCGACAGATATCTTTGGTAGTTTAGTTTACTTCCCTCCATACACCTATCTTTTATTGGCTTACCCCTGTATACATCACTAGTCGGTATATTTATTTAAGTTTACGGTTCATTTGATTTGAGTTTATCCAATTACACTCTCTCGGCTGCCGCTTCCCTGTGGAAATTTACGATACCTTGGAATACTCTGGGTGAAAGGCTGCAGCGGTCTCCGTGCGCTCGCAGAGTAAAATATGTTTAGGCTAAGAGACGCCAACAATGATTACTTTGACTGTGCTTACCCCACCTTTGAGCAGATGGCTCGGCAGTGGTTTAGCAGTT
The DNA here is from genome assembly GCA_030272315.1 of Paspalum vaginatum. NCBI lineage: Eukaryota > Viridiplantae > Streptophyta > Magnoliopsida > Poales > Poaceae > Paspalum > Paspalum vaginatum. The sequence goes on from CM059013.1 coordinate 23,721,317, forward strand.
TTACTAACCCCAGTGTCAGACCATTTGCTCACTCTCGCTTTCCATGTTTTTGTAGGATCAAGGCCTGGAGGACATTTGGATCATGGACTCCAATTGCTCTAGGCACATGACAGGGCACCACATATGGTTCTCTAGCCTCAACCCCGTAAGCACAAAGGAGTATATCACATTCAGGGATAATGGTCAAGGTAAAGTGTTGGGTGTTGGTGGTGTTTCGCTTTCTGCCATGCTTTCCCTGAGAGAAGTTGCTTTTGTGAGGAGTTTGGGGTTCAATTTGGTTTCTGTCTCGCAACTTCTCAAGGAAGGGTTTGAGGTTCGCTTTAAGGAGGGTTCTTCTTGTGTTCTTGATTCTAAAGAAAACCTTGATTGTCGGATTTTGCCCTATGGGTAGGTTTTTAAGGTTATGACCTCTTACCCAGGTGAGCTGCTGCATATGGGGGAAGTGGTATATCCTTGTCATAATAGACAACTTTTCTTGCTTTTCGTGGGTGTTTTTCATGGAGTTCAAGGATGAGGCCTTTGCTTTTGTTCAAGATCTAGTTTTGAGGATGAGAAATGAGAGTCATAAGGCCATGAGGGCTATCTGCAGCGACAATGGTGATGAATTTCTAAACTCTCGGTTCGAAACCTTCTGTCGTGGCCTTGGTCTTGAGCACCAGTTTTCCTCTCCATATGCTCGACCGCAGAATGGTGTTGTGGAATGCAAGAACCGCACACTTATTGAGATGGCACAGACGATGCTTGACGAGCATAGGACTACGAGATGTTTTTAGGCTGAGGCTATGAATATGGCCTGCTACATTACCAACCGGATTTTCCTACAACCTTTCTTAGGGAATACATCATATGAACTTTGGTTTGGTAGGCAACCCAACGTCAAGCACCTGTGAGCGTTCGACTATAGATGCTTTGTTCTTAAGAAGGGGGCATCAAATTTGAATCTCGCTGCTTGAATGGTATTTTTCTTGGGTACGCCTCTAGCTCTAGGGCTTTTAGAGTGTGGATCCTAGATACCAAACAAGTGGTAGAGACTTGTGAGTTTTCCTTTGATGAATCTTTGCCTTGTACAACCCCTGTGTTTGAGCTTTCAAGTGAAGAAGAAATTGGAACTTCAATTTTTGAAGATGAGGAAGGTGTGGATGAACCAGTTGATGTAGGAGCCACTGCACTGGCTGCAGCTCTTGCCCCTTTTGTAATGAGTTCAGATGACGATGGAGGACCGATGCCCACTACCTCCACCATGTTTGTTCAGGAGCAAGTTCGCATAGAAGCCGGCCTCGCTGAGGGCGCAGGGGAGGTGACCTCCGAGATTGTTCCTTCTCGGCAGGCCCAGCAGGATCACCCTCCACACAGGATCATTGGTGATTTGCATGCGAGGACCCTAAGGTCTCAGACAGGTTCTATCTCTTTCTTTGCACATGGTGCATTTTTTGCTTCCTTTGAGCCCAAGGATGTTGGACATGCTCTTTCTGATGGTAATTGGATTATTGCCATGTATGAGGAGTTAGAAAATTTTGAGAGGAATGAGGTTTGGGTTTTGGTAGAGCCACTGCCACAATGTAATCCTATTGGTACAAAATGAGTTTTCAAAAATAAGCAAGGGGAGGATGGCATTGTTGTGTGGAACAGGGCTAGACTTATGGCTCAGTGTTTTTGTCAAAAAGAGTGGATAGACTATGAGGAAATGTTTGCTCCAGCTGCACGCTTCGAAGTTATACGTATCCTCTTAGCATTTACAGCTTCCGAGGGTTTCAAGCTTTTCCAAATGGATGTGAAGTCTTCTTTTCTAAATGGTTTCATTCAAGAAAAAGTTGATGTAAAATAACCTCCTAGATTTGAAAATGCCAAACACCCCTAGGTTTGAGTGTGATTTTACTAACCCTTCCTTTGACCAGATGGCTCGACACTGGTTTGCTTCTTTTCAGACTAACCCCAGTGTCAGACTATATGCTCACTCCATGAATTGCTATTGATGCAAGACAAAGGCCTAGAGAACATATGGCTCATGGCTTCCAACTATTCGTGGCACATGATCGGTAATGTCAGATGGTTCTCCAGTCTCACCCCACTAAGCTCCAGCGAGCATATCATTTTTGGGGATAAAGGCATAGGTAAGGTGAAGGGTGTTGGCGCTGTTTTGATTTGTGAGCAGTTTATCTTGAGGGATGTTGCTTTTGTTGCTAACCTAGGTTACAACCTTCTCTCTGTTTTGTAACTTTTCGATGAAGGATATGAGGTTCGTTTCAAGAAGGGTTATTTGAGACTTTTGGGAAGATCTTGTTTGCCCTGTTTTGCCTTTTGGGAACATTTTCCATGTTGATTTCATGAGCTCCCCCGGCCCTTCTCGGTGTTTGGTGGCTAGTCCCTCCTCTGATTTGTGGAAGTGGCATAGGAGGCTAGGTCATTTGAGTTTTGATTTGCTTGCAAAGCTTAGCTCACTTGACTTAATCCGAGGATTGCCCAAGTTGAAGAGTGAGCGTGACAATGTGTGGCATCCTCGTCGCCACGGGAAGATGGTTGATGCTTCCCACACACCTGTGAATCAGGTGATGATGGCTCACCCTAGAGAGTTACTTCATATGGACACGGTTGGTCCTTCTCGGGTGAGGTCTATTGGTGGGAAGTGGTACGTTCTAGTGTTTGTGGATGACTTTTCTCACTGGTCTTGGTTGCATTTCATGGAATCAAAGCATGAGGCTTTTGAGTTTGTTCATGACTTAGTTTTGAGGTTAAGAAACGAATCCAATCATGCCATTAGAGCTATACGCAGTGATAATGGTTCGGAATTCAAGAATGATTGTTTCAAAGCCTTTTGCCATAGCCAAGGTCTTGAACACCAATTTTCGTCCCCATATGTTCCCCAGCAGAATGGTGTGGTAGAACACAAGAATCGAACCCTTGTTGAGATGGCTAGGATGATGCTCGATGAGCTTAGGACTCCTAGGAAATTCTAGGCCGAGGCGAGTGCTACGTTTCCAACCACATTTCTCTCTGAGCTCTTCTTCATAAGACCTCATATGAGTTGTGGTTTAGGAAGCAGCCTAAAGTGAACCACCTATGGGTGTTCGGCTGTAGGTGCTTTGTACTCAAGCAGGGAGACTTGGACAAATTCGAACCTCATAGTTCTGATGGAGTTTTTCTTGGCTATGCCACGCATTCGCGTGCATACCGCGTTTGGCTCTTGGACTCCAACATGGTTGTTGAGACTTGTGAAGTTACCTTTGATTGAGGACCGAAAGGGCGACCTAGAGGGAGGGTGAATAGGTCTACACAAAAAACCTCTGACCCAAAAACCCTCTCTTCTCAACCGTGCAAGATCATGTAGCAATCAGGGTGCTACTGACCATATGACACGAAGTGGAAGCAACACAATGGAAGAAAACTTGGCTCAACGACCAGAAAAGTGATCAAAGGACAAGTCGAGCAATGAACTTTGCATGAGCTCCCACCAGCCACTCAACTCACCAAAGTGAGCCCCGCTGAAGGTCAGAAAGTGAAGAGTATGGGCATACAATGGAGAGATCCAATGCAAAGTCAGATCAAAACACCGAGAGCCAAAAACCAACAAAAGGCAGGGCTGGCTAGAACACCAGTTGTTCTGGTAGATTGCTATCAGATGTTCTGGTAGGCTTTGCCGGATGTTCTAGTACATCCTATCAGATGTTCTGATAGAAACTACCAAAGTAGAGCCATCGGATGTTCCAGTAGTGGCTACCAGATGTTCCGGTATTTCCTGTCGGATGTTTCGGTAGCTTCCACCTGATGTTCCGATGGAGCCGGACACATCCCTGGTTCTTGAGCTTCCAAACCCAAAACTTGACCAAATCTTCTCCAAACTTCTTGAAAATTGGCATAGGCTATCCTAGCCCCATTTCAAAGCTATTCCCAAAAGATCTACTGAAAGAGATCAAGAGATTAGTAGGTATTTTAGATCTCGTGAAGAGGTGAATACTTGGGTAAGAAAGGGGAAAACTCAAGAACAACTTGCTCGTGGCAATCCTGTGGGATTAAGATGTTCTAAGACATAATCGCCACATTCTTGCAAGTCCAAAACACCCAAAAAGAAGGGGAAATGTCATAGGCAAACCAAAGCACGAAAAGCCTTTGAGAAATCACCCAAAAACCAAATGGAAAGAATGATATGCACACTGAAGTTGCTGCCTGAAAATCCATCTATTGCCAACCGAATTAGTCACAAGGTCTAAATACAAGGTGGAATCTCATTATCCAAGAAACCTCCCACTTCCTACCATCTTTCTATAGGGCTAGATCACTTTAAAACCCTCTAAACATGTTGCTCTTGCTAGGAAACAAAAATGGCCGCCTAAACCTAAGCCTAAGCAAACCCTAAACTAGCCAAGAGAAGTGGCTAATGGCAGCCACCTCCTTATTTATACTACAGACTAAGCCCTAAGGCAGTTTTGCACTTGACCCCTATATTTCAGACTCTTGACACTACAAAGGCCCGTAGGGGCTAGAAAAGACCGCAATAACTCGGATGAATGGCCATGATGGAGTCCTCAACGTCTTTGGATTATGTGCCTTCGCTTGATATCCTCCACGTGTCCAATAGCTCATCACTCGAGGGTAACTCCAGTTTTTGGAATACTGGTAACCTGCCCCAGGTTTTGTCAATGGAACCAGGAAACGGTTTTGGCCCCTGGTTTTGATGCTCGAACCAGTAAACGATTGTTGGGCTCAGCTTTGACGCTCGAACCGGCAAATGCTTGATGGGCTTCTTTTGGAGTGATTTTATGGCTCACTACACTGTCTCGCACCAAAGGTCACACTAATGGGCCGAGCCTAACTTGCCCCGTAGCCCAAGCCACCTACCAGTCCACTCAGTAGGGATTTTGTGCCAGCCCAACTATCATTTTCTAGTTCGAGTGTCAAAACCAGGGGCCAAAACCGTTTCTAGGTTCTACCGACAACCAGAGGCAGGTTACTGGTATTCAAAAAAACCAGAGTTACCCCCAACGGATGAGCTACCGAACATGTGGAGGACATCAAGCAAAGGCGGAGAAACCGAAGAAGTCAAGGACTCCATTGTGGCCATTCATCTGAGTTATTGTGGTCTTTTCTATCCTCTACAGGGCTTTGTAGTGTCAAGAGTCTGTAATATAGGGGGTTAAGTGCAAAACTGCCTTAAGGCTTAGTCTGTAGTATAAATTAGGAGGTGGCTGACATTAGCCACCTCTCTTGGCTGGTTTTAGAGTTTGCTTGGGCTAGTTAAGATCAGATTTTCCTCACCAAGAGAAGAGCTTAAGAAAAGTGAGATTGGAGTGATCTAATCCCCATTGTAAGAGGGTAGGAAGTGGGAGGCTACTTGGGAATGAATTTCCCATCTTGTTATCTAGATCTAATACCACTTTGAGGCAATCAATAGATGGATTTCGTGCAACCTTGGTGTGTGCTTGTATCCCTTGGTCTTTTGCTGTGTTTGTGCTTGACCAAGCCATATATCTTTCTATTGCTATTTTTTGGACTAATAGGACATGGAGAGATTGTGGTTTTGATGTGCCAAATCTCAGATCTATGCGCAGCCCCGCATTTTGTTTTCTTGCCTTGTGGACTTCACTTTGGGGATAAGTTGAGTCTGTGGAGGAAATCTTGGGTTCTTGCCTTGATCTATTGGGAATAGCTCCTCCATGGCCTAGACAAAGTCCTTGCAAAGTTTGGTGAACTTTGAAGTTCATGTGGTCAAGATTTGGATTGGATCTCGGTGGATTCGCAGGCTGTTTGCCTCTGTTCAGGCTATTTTCAAACCACCGGACCGTCCTGTGGTTGCACCACCACACCGTTCGGTGCGTGCAACAGCTCATGGATTGGAGTTCACAAGGTCGAGCCACTTTTGGGTGTTTGTGAATGGCAGACCTTTTGGTGGTCAAACCACCAGACCATCCGGTGCTTGCTAGGGGTTCAAACACCCTTCTACCCAGTTTGTCCGGTGTCTGACCGTCGAATCATCTGGTGGTTGTACCACCGGACCGTCTAGTGCATTTTGCACCTAGCTGTTTGGCTCATTTTGCATCATTTTTTATCGGCCTTTGAGTGAGTGCATTTGTGTGCTTCCGCTAAGCTGTCCTCTTTGTGTCATAGGGTCGATAGCTTGCTCGTGCTATGCAACCTTGTATGTTTGAGAAGAGAGGGTTTTGGGGGTTACAAGTTTTAGGCATCAACCTATTCACCCCCCTCTTGGTCGCACTTTCAGTCCCCACTCTCCTACAGACCATACTATCAACCATACCAAATTATCCGAGGATGTGAATTTGGAAGGAAAATCAAGAATACAAGGACCGTATAGTACTCTCCTACAGACCGTATTATCAACCGTACCAAGTTGCACGAGGCTGTGAATTTGGAAGGAAAATCAAGAATACATGGACCGTATAGTACTCTCCTACAAACCGTATTATCAACCATACCATTTCAGCAATGACTAATTCAATGGCTAGTTGGCAAGAACAATGGACTATAAGGTCTGAAGTATGGCAAAGTGTATGGATCGTACCATCTGGTCTAGGCACTTTCTGGTAGCCTCCTTGGCCTTAGGGGCTATATAAGCCACCCCACCTGGCCATTTGGAGTAAGTTGGAGCTACAGAAGACCACATCAAGTGTAGAGGTGTATTCCAAGCATATCATTCACTCCAACCACCAAAACTGAGCTTAGTGCATGATCCAAGCTAGGTTAGAGCTTAGAGGGACTGAGTTTGCGAGCTCTTCTTGAGTGTAGCTCCTGCGTGAGCTATTAGAGAAGCCTTGGCTATGGTTAAGCCACTTGTACTCATTGCTAGACCCCCCTTCTTGGTGTGGAGCGGTGGCGACAACTTGTGCAGGGACGAGTAGACCCTTCAAACTTCATATTGAAGAATCCGGTGCCTTATGACTGAAAGTGACGGTGGCGGTGGCCAAGCCTTGGTGGTTTGGGGGAACTTATCCTTTGCTTGACGTGAGCCATTTGTTGGCGAGCGCAAGACAGTGATCGAAGGAGTCTTGGTGCCTGGATCAGATATTGCCTTTGGTGGCTAGCCCATTGATGTTGCCCTTAGTGGTGAACCATGTTAAATCCTCGTGACTCCCTGGGAGTTTGCACCCCCTTGCCCTTACCTCTTTACTCATCGTATTTACATTTCTGCATTTACTTTCTTGTGTGACTTTAGCTTTCCAAGTTAGTTTGATTAGGTTTGGCTCTAGGTTGCAAGTCTTTTGGGTACGTAAGAGAGTGCATAGATAAACCTTAGACTTAATTAGCATGTGTAGGATGTGTTAGGTTTATCCTATGCATTAGATGGCCCTAGGTGTTAGAAAAGTGATTAGTGTCCCAATTCACCCCCCTCCCCATCTTGGGTCAGATATCCCAACACATTCCTTACAATGTGCATGTAACATGTCAATCTAGGGTAGTCGATCATCTAGACATGCTTTAAGCAGTTTATAATCTTCTTGTTATTCTTTATGTTTATAGATACTAACCCACAAGAAGGCAATCGGTTGATGTGAGCAGATCGGTCAAGCTATCGGGAGCCGATCCACACGATCCGGCAATAACTTAATGTTTATTCGCTCTGTTGTATATCTGTAGGGTGATCCTCTGACCACACCGCATCCTCCCTGGATAGAAGGTCAGGCCAGGTGGCACGCGTATACACCCTCCCATCAAACCTTCTCCATCACTCAATGCCATTCGAAGCCGTGTCATAGGAGAGGCGATAGCAGCAGCAGTGAGATCTTTCAACTCCTCGTGTGTTGGCAGCCAGATGACCACCCATAGGTTTCTCTCAACAACAAATTTTTGGCATGCCCAGTGGGACCACCACCATCAACTTCTTCATCAGCAATGGCCCCTACAAAACCCAACGGCAAGGGCAAGGATTCTGTGTCCAACGAAGATCACAGCGAGGGGACAAAGGACAATACAAGACCTCCCAAGCTTGTGGACCCTAAGGTAAAGTTTAGGGAGCTCTATGATAGTACTCTCACCATCCTAGCTGAGGATCTACTAGTGCAATTTACTTGGATGCGCAACAGCGGCATTAGGATCGTTGGGCATCCACAGATTCTCCTCGATGGTGTCGATCTATCTACTTCTTTGGATGAACGTACTGCCGCCCTTTGCCAAGAATTGAACTACATAATCCATCATGCGTTGGTGCGCCAGTTAGAAGTTCTACTTAATTCTATGGAGAAAATAATTGCAAGGATTGTCAAGTCCATCATAGCCGGCAATTACACAGTTCCATGGCCCACAAAGGTGAGAAAGCATTCTACAATCAGTCATCAAAGTCGTTGCAGTTTGAACTACTAAAAGGGATGAAAGCAGAGTTCCTCATTTACCATCCTAGGGCCCCCCATGACATACCGTCAATATATGATCAACCTCCAACGTTCATACCTGAAGGCTTCAAGTCCAAAATGCGGTATAACCTACTACGAGAAGGCGAGGAGCCACTTCAACAGCCATCAAACTCAATGCATGGGCAAGGACGTTGATACAAAGTTGTTGTAGTGGCAGGCACTATACGGTGGCAGGCCGGCTTCTAGTAGCCAGGCCACTTTTTATGGGGTTCACCAACACACCCTCCATGCAAGATCAGATCGTTGACTTCCTGGAGAACCGATTTGGGATGAAGAGAACCCTCGATGATCAGTTATGCAAAGCCCTACCTAGAATAATTCGACTAGATGCCTCCACCACACAAGTTCAAGGGGCTAGAGTTCTTTAAATTCAATGGCACAGACAACCCCAGCACGGTAGAGCATATTGGGATTGTAGCTACAATCGAACACATGAAAATTTGGCTCTTTTCATTGTCATTATTAGGCCTTGTGTTCGGTTGGTACACCTCGCTCACACCAGGATCCATCACTTCGTGGAAGCAGCTGGAGGATTGGTTCCATGCTCACTTATTCTCCAGCTCCAGCAAGATGTCATTACCCAATCTCATCGCTCTTCGCTAGTAAAGAGGGGAAATAGTGGCTCAATTCATCTAACACTTTAGGGAGGTCAAGAATAGTTGCTACTCCCTATGCCTCACTAAGAAGCAACTAACGGGTGTAGCCCATGGGTGTTACTACTAACCTCAAAGGATTAGGCCTCTGCATGGGTGGGTTTAGATGGGTTATGTGGATTTTGGACCCACCCATTAGTGAAGTAATTAGGTGGGTATGGATTGGGTGGATCTCATGATTTGGCTAGGCCAGGGAACACTCACGTCGGTGCTAGCAGCATGGCCGCGACAGCATGATTTACCAGCTCTCGACGATGCGTGGGGGTAGGAGCGCATGCTGCGAGGCACGCAAGCACTCGGCTACTGAGTGAGCAACGGTGTGGCCTATGTCAATTTCTCAATCATCAAACTGTTAGTGAGTGCACCTTGACGTTGCATGACTGCTCAAAATAGATGCCTACCCAGAGTGTTTGGATCCATCAATTTGAAAAAGATCAAGTTGCCAATGTGGATGTTGCTCTTAGATTAGGCAGGGGGCGAGAGTGTGCTATCACGCGCAAGGCTGTTTAGTGCTCATATTGCTGATTTGTCACTATTTGGATCCATGGGTTTGACGGATTTTACCCATATGCACCTAGCCCATATACTATTGGTTTTCATGGGTTGGATTGGATTAAGATGGATGGATTGGGCGGTGAAAGGATCAAGATGTCCAAGAGGGGAGGGTGAATTGGACTTCTAATTTCAAAACTTGAAATTAAATCCTATCGTCCAGGTCCCAATTCACCCTAGTGCCCAACTAAGTGAGTTTAGAGTTGCTACACGATAACAAAAGTTTTGCAACCTAGAGCCAAGCATGCAATTCTAGGAAAGTAAAGTGTGGAAAGTAAATTGCATGAAAGTAAATGTGGAATGTAAAGAGAAGAGATGACACGACTATCTTTTTCTTGAGGTATCGAGGAGTCGTGACTCCCTCCTAATCCTAGTTTGGTGCCCCCCGCAAGGCCTTGCTCTCACTTAGCCCACGCAAGGACTAAGGCCCCAATCTCACAAGACCTGGGATGGCAAGATTACACTCGCAAGAGTTAAGCTAACCCCTTGACCTTCGCAATGGCTAAGTGCTCTATTCCTGGATGTCGTTCTCTGCTCTGGAGTGATGGACTCCGAACCACACACAATGCCCTGGCAAGGACCTTCTCTTGCTCCTTCCACAATCTCGTCTAGGTGATCGTGGTCACCAAGAGTAATAAGATTTGGTATTCACTTGATTCAACTCACTCTGTGTGGATTTTAGTGCTTGGTTAACCTTTAAGTGTGTATGAGTGATTCCTGGTCGCAAAGGTGTGAAATGAAGGGAGGGAGCCTTTAAATAGAAGCTAGCTAGAAAAAGTAGCCATTATTGTAGAGAAGCGCAGTCTGCATGAACACCTGACGGTCTAATGCGTTCATTTTTCAAATCCCCATTTTTGTGCCAAGTAACAGTGACGACCACCGGACGGTCTGGTGGTAGCCCCGGATGGCCCAGCGGTAGCACCTGATGGTCCGATGCATTCAATTGCCTCGGATCAAGTACTTAGCGCACTCCTTATCCAGAACATCTGGTGGTGACCACTCGACGGTCTGTTGTGCACAACTCGGATAGTGATGCCACAAATACCCCCATTGCCCACAACGTCCAGTGAAGCATTGGATGATCCGGTGTTTAAACACTGGATGGTCTAGTGTGCACTAAGAGCATGGACTAAGACTGAGTTGGGCTACAGCACGAATATAACGGACCGGACAGTCCAGTACTTGCACACCGGACTACCCAGTGTGTACAAAAGACTTGGGTTTTTTCGCTGTTTTGATTCGAAGTGATACAAATTTTTTTTGCAGGACTTTCTTTGATCAAACAAACATAGGTGAGTATATTTTAGCTCATGTTGAGTGATTGAGCTTTAGGACTAAGATGCACTTGAAATTGAGCATAACATTGAGTCAAATTTAGGCAAGCTACTGACCTTGACCCCTCTAAATGATAAACTAATCTTCAAGTTATCCTTCACGAAATCGAAGTTGAGGGGTCTCATTTGATCAACCAATGAGCACGTTCTTATTAATTATATCCTTCATGTCATGAACTCATTAGTAACACAATAAAGGTTGTCATTAATCACCAAAATCATTACCCCTAAGGGTCATCCAGGTGGGTTGCAAAACCCATGAACAACCCTACAAAGAATGTCTAAGGCGCCGTCGATTTTGATAGTATCAGCAAAATTTTAACTAAGATATCAGCTTACGAAAGGCAACATCCTCAATCTTATCAGAGAGGTACAAGAAGCCAATCTCCTACGTCCATGTACCAGAAAGCGACGACTCAGCCGATGTGGTAGTTGTTACCTGGGCCCAGAGGCAAACCTAGTCCCATGTTAGTGGGTCAAAGCACCTGAGGCTCCCATGGGTTTTGACTTTGACCTATCCGAGAAGGAGCAGATATTTGACCTCCTACTCCAAGAAAAAGAACTCAAGTTGTCAACTGATGATCAGATCCCATCAGCTGAGGAATCTTGATGGTCGTTAGTGTACTATCCTCGACCGCCAACTATCCACGATCATGAAGGAAAATATATCAAAGTGTAGACTAGACTTATGCTTCAAATAATTTTCACGAGTTTTGTTGCAATATTTGAATGAAGGAATGAAATACACCAAAAACAAAAGAAATGGAGACAAACTAGGGAGGATGGCTGGCCACACGGCCACCTCCCCTGGCTGGCCTACCACAACATGGCTGCCTGGCCCCACCTTGGGCACCCAGCCTGATTCCCTTGGCCTCCTAGTCCCTGCAAGACTCCAACAAGGCCCAACTTCGACCTTCATGCACAACAATGCCACGTCAACACAACTCCAAGGTGTATGCCACACATGCAACGTGCAAAGTACTAGAAGACCTGCCACTTCATCAATCCAGCACTTGGATCACTGAAGTCAGTGATCTAGGGTACTTCAATCCTACAGCTATGGAAGAAACACACTAAGAATCCAAGGATCTGGGAAGAAATAGAAATACAATTGCCAAACCGACGTTTAACCGACTTTGGGAGGCAAGATGGACCATCTGATGGAGTGAGGCGGTGGATCCAAGGGCCACCTTGGCTACCCAGCCAAGGGGTGGGGTTTCTCAGCCTCCTACTAGGATGGCTGGCCTGCCACCTGCCCCTTGTAACCTCCATACCAACCTCCCTCACATATAAGTACCCCCACTCACTTGGTAGCTATAAATACCCCCGATAGGGTCACTTGCAAAGTGTGGAAGTGAAGAGTGACATACCATTGCCTTAGTCTTGTAGCAATAGGATAGTCCAGTGAGTTAGAGTTGAGTTTGAGTCTTTGCCTTAGGGATTCCGGAGTTAGCTTTGAGTCTCGGTAAAGCTCTTGTATCTTTTGTACCTTTGCTACTCCAGTATAATATTATTCATTGCTTATATTTCAGTTATACTTTACTTTATTTCTTACATTTGCCTAGTGCTGTGTACCTTATTGCATACTAGACCAAGGCTTAGGTCTGTGTTGTTCTTAAGTTGCTTGAATCTTGTTAGACTTGCCAATGCTATAAACTTTCCTTAGACTTTGATCTAAGGTTAAGTTAGTTCTCACCCTCTATTCTAGGAAAAACCTTAGTGATCAAGTTTTAGCGTGCCAATCTTGCCCACGTAGCTCTGATCAGTAGCCTCTATTGGTGACAGCACTAGGGAGCCTCTATATTCCGATCCCTTCATTCGGTAAGCCCATAGGCGTTAGCCAGTTGTCATTCGGTTGGCCAAGTATCTGTCACCGTGCCACCTCAGTGTAGTCTGGAATTTAGCTCGACACAAGACCCTAGCTTATATTTAGATAACTTAGCTCAACCTCGAATACTCCTATGCAGTAGTTAAGGAATAGATTTTGGATATCTAAATCTCAATCGTTGTCCTCCCAGATAGCTATACATAGTTTGCTGACTACTTTGGTCCCTGTCCTCTAATCCATCATACACAATCTTGTTTATCTTACCCCCGGTGTCAGAATAGCTGGCAGTTATTAGTATACAGTACTGCTTGAAGTTTGAACATATCATTCCAGCTATGTGCCCTTGCTTCCCTATGGCTTTTTACGATACTCGGAATACTATAAGTGAAAAAGCTACATAGAATCACTGTGCGCTTGTGGAGTAAAATATATTACGCTAAGAGACATCAACAAGGAATTACAAGGATGGAACTACTACAAGTGGCACAACTCAAGCACGCACGATACATGTGAGTGCAAAGTGCTGTGCCAACAGATGCAGTCAATGATGGAGCAAGGCTGGCTCATCTTTGGGAGGAAACAGATGAAAGTCAACATGAATCATGTTTCAATCAATATGGTTGATGCGCCTTCGGGCTCTAAGGGCAAAGCCTAGGTTGATCTGAGCAATCGACCCTCAAAATTTAAAGTAGAATGCAACACATCTAAGGAAGACATCACCAAGTACCGCAAGTATAGGCTAGAGTCAAGATAGCTTATCAGCATGTATGCTCATCGATACAGATAATAGGAGAAATGTCAACGCTAGGCTAATGAGGAAGAGCGATATCACTATGAGCAATGACGATATCAAGAAGACCGGCGATACCATCAGGATTGGCACCGTGAGGTGGAGCAATACTGCTACGACAAGCATCACGAGGAGGACGAGCAACAAAAATCATTACTGCGGAGCACTGGATTGGCCCTTCTTCCAATTCTGCTAGACTCAAGTTATGCCCAGGCTGCTGACTATCAACGATTGTCCTAAATATGCAGGGCCTCGCCGACGCGAACATTAGACTTATGTGTTCCAATGCTTCGGGGGTACACCTCACCATCCTCAAGATCAAGCTTGCGAACCACCACAATGTTGCCAATCTGTCAAGGAAGAACACAATCACGATTAATGTCAATAACCTCAGTGGTGGCCTAAGGGTCTCCCACGTCCTCAGAAGTATAGGGTGCAATGGCTGCAAAGCTTGGAGCAGGCAGAGGAGGCCTACCTACGCCTGCTAAAGAAGGACAAGTTGGGACCTCAACCTATGGAGGTACCATGCTAACCAGGATAGCTGATCTTGAAGAGGAAAGACCAGTAGGATGCCGATGAGGAATTAGCAAAAAAAGAAGCATGTAAGGAAAATGTGCCCTAAGCTTTGTGCTTAGTTCCTGAAAGTGATTTTGGTGGTTGAAGTGACAACATGTACCATTGGGACTAATTTGTGTGAGAATATTTTTCTAAGTCCTAGGGTGAAGGAGAAAACTTCTGGAGCAAACACCTCAAAAATAAAAGAAGCCTCAAGTTAAAAGTTCCAAGACCCGGTGCAAATTACACACATCGGCTGGTCCTATGGTACCATCGGACATTCTAGACAGTGGAGAGGAAAAGACCAAGTCTGGATGTTTGAACGCATCGGATGGTCCTATGGTACCATCAAACAGTACCATCAGACGGTCCTATGGAACCATTGAACATTCTAGGCATCAAAGAGGAGAAGACCAAGTCCTAGCGCTTTGAACGCATCAAACGGTACCATTGGACGGTCCAATGGATCCATCAGAAATTTTGGACAGGACTCAAAAAATTAAGACCGTGAGCAAATTGTATGCATTGGACGGTCTGATGGACACAACGGTCAAATAAAGATTCCAACGGTCAACTCTAACGGCTAGTTGGGTGTACGCATTGGACGGTCTGATGGTCCACCATCTGACGGTCCGATGGTCGCAGCCTGCAGGTTGCAGCTGCTCCCCAAGGGCTAGTTTAAAGGTTTGGGCTATAAGCGTGCATTTGGTTGCCTGCATATGGGTTGGCTAGGCTCACGAGATGCTGCATGTGGTTGTTTGGTTGCCTGGCTGGTCTCCTTGGCCTAGCTCTCGGGACGCAAATATTCCCTTTAGGCCTGGCTCACTGGATACGTGAGAAATGGTCGTTTCTCTAGAGCCAAGCGCCATCGGTGTGGGTATTAGTCCTAACTAAAGATATATTAGTACGTAAATAGTGTATACTAAATAATTTTGATTTATTTTAGAGAGGAATAAGGCTGAATACAATAAATCATAAGTTATTTCAATATCACAATACATAAATATAATAATCTTGATAATTAAATTTGCACATTTAGTTCATGATGCATATACTCATACGGGCAACTAAACAATGTCTCTTCTGAGCTGGAGTAAGCAGATACATGCAACCAAACAAAAGGCAGTTGCATGCCTTCAGCTTGGCTAGTATGAGCCAGGCTCCCTAGATATGGGCTTGGCTACATCATGCAATAAACCAAATAGACCCTAAATACCCCCTTGCCCGGCTACAACATGGTCGGTGACTCTTGAGTTCACTCTATTGTTGAGACACAAATTTGAGAGCCCAATCCATCATAAGAGCATAGAGATCATATTTGGGCATAGCCAAAGCTTGCAAGCTCGTGCTTAGTCCTTGTTGGCATATAGCTCTTGGTTGCGACCAAGTGTTGTAGTGAGTTTTGTGAGACTCTTAGGTAATCCGCGCTTGCATGCACGGAGGCTTGTAAGGGGTGCTTGTGGAAGTCTTGCATAACCCTCTGAGTTGTGGAGTAGCCGCCATCTTGCTTGTGAGAGGGAAGGACGCCCTCGGCATTTTGACCAAAAGCTCACCTAGTGGAGACGGCAGAGAGCATCCGTGAGAAGGCTCGCGAAAGACCCCAGTGACCTTGCCATCCTCTACCCTTGTGAGGGTGAGGCTATAGTTTTTGCACAGACTATGTGTGAGCAAGGGCTTGCGTGGGTGTGTATCAAGGATATCCGGAGTTACCCGACCGGGTTGCTTGACATTTGCAAAGGTCACTCTTGCGTGCATGTGTACCAACGATATCCAGAGTTACCTGACTGAGTTGCTTAACATTTGCGAAGGTCACTTTGCCAACCTCCTTCCTTGCGAGGATTGCCATTGTCAACGGGAGTTTGCATTCACTCTACCCATCTCTTCCGTATTTAATCTCTTGTAATTGTGTGCTTACATTCCTTGACTAGCTTGATAGGTTAGTTTCTAGGTGGAACTAGGTTGCAAGACTTGCCCACAGTAGAGTTAGTCACACTTAGCAAAACTTAAGTGCACATATCTAGTTTATCTTGCATAGGTGTTGTTAAGTGGTTGTAGTTTTTTTTTGAGAGCCTTAGTTTTAGAAATTCTAATTCACCCCCTCTTAGGCATCGGTCCTACCTTCAATTGGTATTAGAGCCGAGCCGCTCAATCAAGTCCATTTTATTGTCATTAGATCTCGCAACTCATATTATATAGAAAGGAATAGGAGTGCAGAAGAAGTTGATATGGAGGAAAGAATCTTGATGGCTGGGCTGGTACATTCCTTTAGGAAGAAAAATTTGCAGCAGTAGGAGTGTAGATAGTCTCACACCGGATCAACCGAGCTCATCCATGATCCCCGCCCAACGTGCGTCCCTGGACCCACCCCTGCCTGCCCATCTGCCATCTTTGCCTCGATCCCAGCACACGTCCTTGGACCTCGCCCATCTTGTCGCCCTGCCTTTCCCTATGCGGAGGTGGAGGGGCCGGCGACTTGACGCAGTGACAATGAATTGAGGTTGTTGCCGCGAGAGGGAGACGGGGTCTCGAAGATGCAGGATGGCATCTCGAGCTGGGCAGGAGGAGGCGGCTACCACGGATCCGGCCGAAGGTGATGGAGAATCTTGGCGGAGCCTTCGGAGGCGGGGTACTTCCCTCTTCCATCACCGAGGGGCGGCCAGAGCTTCGGCACGGTAGAGGCGGTCCTCACCCTCAGCGGAAGAAGCGGATCTGGCTGAGGGGAGAGATGAGGAGAAACCCGCAGGGAGAGGGAAGACGTTGGCATGGAGGTTGGAGATGCAGCAGCGCGGGAGGTGGTGGCCGGTGCACATGTTGGCTAGGCCATGGCCGGCGGGGAGGTTGGAGAGGTGGTGGCCCGCGGTGGAGGTGAGGGAGGCGGCCCTGCGGCGGAGGTGGGGATGCCCGATTCGGGTGGGAGATGAGAGAGTGTGTGGGAAGAGATAAAGTTGGAGGTTAATGTATTTGCAATTTTTGTAATACTAGAAAAATGCATGTGCAATGCAACAGAAAACTCATATATCTAAATTAGAAATTTAAATTCAGGACATGCACTATTGGATTAATGCCAGATTAAGGACTCGTGTCCTATTTTAATTAAGAACACATGTTCTAAAATGATTGAGGATTTGTCCTAATATAATTTGTATATGTTTACAATTAGAAAATTGTAGCTACATAGTCTACTTATAGTTAAATTCACATAAAAAGTTGCAAGGGTGTGGCTTTGTTCTAATAGTGATATGCTGTGTCAAAGAATAGTCTAACATAGAAGCTTCCGTAGCAACGGACGGACTATTTTAAATTTTCTACTTCTGTATATATGTTTCTCGTTCAGTCCAAAGTGGTATTCTTTCTACATGTGCTCCTACAGTAACAAACAAACCACCCTTTTCACTTCGAGGGGATCTCTCTCCAGCTAGCTAGTTGCCTAGACCCCTGTTCAGGCATATGCAGGACAATAGGAAGTCACATATTTTTAGAATTATCGTTTGATCATTTGTCTTATTTAAAAATTTATATATATACTAAAAAATAAGACATGCTTAAAATATTTATGGCCATAATTTAAAATATAGAAAATAAATAAAATACTTTACATAATTTTTGTTGAATAAAACTAATGGTCGAAGGACAAATCTGAAAGTAAAAAAAAATGACTTTTTAATTGAGTTAGTACAAGACATATATGCATAACCTTCTAGTGACACTATGATCATGAGCAAAATCTAGAAAAAAAAAGATTATACACGTAACTTCAAACAATGTGAAGCATCCAAAGGACGGATTGTTATGATCTATCATCTGTGACAAGCATCCAGTATGATGGCTCCGTTCGTTTTGGGATCTTTATGTTGTGTTGCGGCGGCGAGAAACAACCTGCAGACTCAGAAAACGTAATGCAAACCCACTAGACTTAGGGGACGAGAACGGAGCCAGTGGCAACTCTGCTGCCTGTTCGCATGTGACAGCATAAGGAATAAGGCATATTCATGCATCATACAGAGTATATATATAATATATGCAACTACTGTCTATATATACTGCACATGATCAGATGACAGAACGACAGGATTGGATGAGAATTAATAGCGTACAGTAGCATCTTTGTTGCCTATAGGCACTATGGCTACAGTGCAAGCTATACTCTATTATTCCGACACCCTGTTGGCACGTGACAATCAGGGGGTCAACAATTTTCGATACTGTTTATTTGTGCCCGGCCGAGCATGCATTGTCAGTACCCAGTGCCAAAGCGATCTTGTTATCTACCTAGGTTGCCACCTAGTTTCCAAAACGACAAAGACAGCGAGGGAGTTGGCGGTCCTCCACAATCAAACCATTTCCCTGGGAATATATATGATCGAGACATGCATTGATTAACTGCGCCAAGATTTCCAAACGTCGGCCGGCCTTGTATATAGTATTATACATTAACCTAATATATGAAATTGATTTCCCAATTTTTTTAAAAATATATATGTATCCAATTAGTTTGTGGTATTTGTCAATGCAAAATAATCCGTTTTAAATTATATGGGTTTTCCCATTTCTCCTTTATTCATGTTCATATGAATGTTACTGAAAATCTTGACACATATACAAAATATGCATATATAACAGTAGATGAATCTATTCAAAACTCTGCTTGCACAACCGGGTATGTCCTCACTTCCATTCCTGTTGTCTAGGTCGGCAAGCAAAGGGTACGGTGGTCCACTGCCTACGGCCAGATTCATCGACCGGAAGACGATCAAATTGAGGGAGCATGAAAGGACATGGAATTTGTACAAGTAGCTACGTACACACATGCTCGTGGACGCCCCATTTCTAAAAAAATTCAAATAATAATGTAATACATATTATCACAATGCATTTATAGTATTTCTGGATAAGGGTACATATATATAGCGTTTTTTCCAATTTTATCCATTTTACAAACTTTTTTTACCAATAAACCTTTCACGACACTATTTAACAACAAACTTGGAACTCAACACACGAGATAAAAATATGTGGCTTTGTCTTTTTATCTAAAGTTATACTTACCACGTCAACCTAGAGGTAGGCACTGGTTCAAAGCTTGGCGTGTGAGGTGGCGCTGAGCTCGGGCACGCCGTAAAGAAAATGGCCTCTTATGCTTGGCCTCTTATGCCATATTTTTATATATGTGTTTTGGTGATTGATTGACAAATAACACTTAAGACTAATAAACTTGTCTAGATGCACATTCTCAAATGCTTAGATCCAAGGGATGATTAGAAGAAGAGTCGAAGGCAACCATTTTGCCCGAAGGGGTGAGAAGTGGACGAGTGGCAAGACACGAGGACCGAGCGGTCCGGTTTGGTGAAACTTCAATGGAGCAAACCTTTGAGCATAACGGGAAGTAACTAGAAAAAGCTCAGCGGAAAATGAATGAATTGTACCATACGGTGTTACAGACCGTACTATACCCCATACCATTTCTACAAAATCTAAGGAAACTATGGAAAAAAATCAAAGTTCAATGTACCATACCGGTTCTACAAAAACTAAGAAAACTATGGAAATTAGAGTTCAATGGACCGTACCATATGTGATAAAGAATAGGGATCCCGATCTTCTAAGAGGTATGGTGTGGCGGAACCGCCGATTTAATCCGGGCTAAGCACACCTGCCACCTCTGGCTTGCAGTGCGATTAGACCGAACTAAACCCGGTCGTCCGTCGAGAGTCGTTCGACTCCCGATATTACCTTTTCCCAGAGGAACCGACATCATACACATCTGACTCACGATGGAGCCACAACAGATACATCATCACAGGCAGTTGAATAGCGGGAAATTAAGCTTATTACAAACCAGCTTTTACATAAAATACTAGTTCAACATAATGTCATAAGGTAGCAAGTTTGAAAGCTTCTCGCAGCGGAAAATATAAGTTTAGATCACCATGTTACCACCAAAAGTTTTGCATTGGAGGTACAACATCGAGCCCACCGATGTTGCCCTCATGCCACTCAGTCACCTCATCCTAAATGAGGGCATGCCCCGCCTCCGACACAGGTGCACACCATGAATTCCATACCTGCGCTCAAAATGTGGGGGCAAACCCTGAGTACTAATTACTCAGTAGGTCTTAACGGATTTGGCTTACGGCTGACGCGAAGCAGCTTACTAGCAAGTGGATCCTTAGCTTTTAGTTTTTACAGCAACTTAATTAACACAACATTAAATTTCATTTTCTGTATGATTGCCAACATAACAGTAAATTTCCGTATGTAACAACTCAGATCAAGCATGTAGTATTCCAAAAACCATGAGTAGTAAACATCTGAGAGTTTAAGTAATTACTACGTTGCCCGACAGTGATATTGGCATTCCCACACCTGGTGGGCATCAGCGATTCGAATCGATTTTTAATTCCCGGGAATAACTATCATGCCAGGGGTATATGCTTACTAGCCATCGCGTTCCCACATATAGCCCCCATCTCCACCTGACTTGTCCCAAGATTCAAAGCGCCCCCACCTAACCCCCGGGTTGTGCCCCCTCAGGAGCGATACCACGGCCGCACCGGGTCAGCCCTCCCTTAGGAGCGATACCACGGCCGCACCGGGTCAGCCCTCCCTCGAGTACAAGCGCCCCCGGGCCCATCGGCCTCCAGCAAGTGGATGAGCGGAGCCTCGAAAACTTCGGACAAACCCAGGTAAGACTTCACCGGTCCCATTTCCCGGTTAAGCACTCTAGCAATGTTATGCCGATCAGCAGACGAACAGCGGACGGGCCTTAAACGACTCGGGCGGAGTCTGGGTGCGACATCATGAAAAAGTAAATACTGAAATAAACCTCCGCCCGGTCTCTATTTAATTTCATGAGCAACAATAATAAGTGATATGACTGTAAGCTTTTGTAACTTTGAAAACACCTACGTGACGAGTACACACACTCGTGTCTACTCGTACCTAGAAATTTCTAGGCATACTCGTCCTACGAACTCTATGTATAGGAGCTAGGGCCAGGGCGGCCAGGAAGTCTAATGCAATTGGTTCCAAGTAACTCCTAATGCATATGCGTAATCATCAAGTATAATTTATTTGCTGGGTAAAGTATGGTCCTGCCTACCTTCCTCGTTAGAGTCAGTAGCTGCCTCCGGAGCGTAGTCGGGTTCTTGCTGTTGGTCCTCTGGCTCTGGGTGCAGTTCCTCTTCTGGCTCCGTCACGATCGGTTGGTCCGGTGGTGGTTCTTCGTTCGCGGAATCTATATGCATATCATGATGCAAAAGGAGCATGTATTACTGTAATGCTTGTTCACGATGCAGATGTAGATGCGATGCGGTGAACCATGATTTATGGAATAGAGTTATGCATATTGAGGCGAAAGTTGTTTCGCACTAAGAAATCGTACAAGCCATCATCTGCGATAGCTTAGCTTGTCACATAAAACAACGTGGGGTGTGCGTGGCGAGGTAGCATCGCTTCCTGTGAAGCGACCGAACCTTGCATAAATATGCATTATTTCTACCAGTTTCTAATTAGAGTCAAAACCTTACATGTATCATCTCCAATTCTAACATGTTATTCCATAACTATAGCTCATATCAACCTTAAAGTCATATTTGAAACATTATTCACCAAATTAATCTTTTTCTTAAGATTAATATGTGCTTAGAGCAAGACAAGGGCAAAATAGTAATTTATCAGTAAGTGTTAAGGTCAACAAAATTTATACAGAACCTATACAGAATAATAAGGCCTCTGTCCAAATTTCACAATTTTTGAAGTTCATTTTACCCATATTTCCTATTTATCAAGGTTTTTCATGCTTGCTCAGAAACAGGGGCAAAACTGTCTTTTCCTACTCAACCATCATATCCATTCTGTAGATCTATTTATTAGGAGCACAATGCAACTGGTTTGGTATTTTTCTGATTTTTATTGAATTTTCTAGGATTTTTCAAAGATTTCTGTCGAAATAAACAATTTAAAATGAAATTCAACAGAACCAGGGGCTAGATTGTGATTATTTCAAAACCCCAGGGACTAGTACGCAAGATCTACAAGACTCAGCGTACAGCGCGGTGGACTGATTCGCAAATAAGGGAAAAAGCAGGGGCCGGATCTGAAATTTGCCCGGCCCCCTTCTTCTTCCTCGCGTCGGCCGCGGCCGCGCGGGAGGGCGCGCGCGCGCCGGCGAGCCGGGGCTCGCCGCGGCCGCGACACGAGTTGGGGAAGGTGTTCCCCGTACGGGGCTTCTACCTTGGGGAGGCGGTGACGGCGGAGACGGCGTGGACGAGGCGGGTGGCGGAGGTGAACCGAGGGTGAACCGGCGCGGCGCGACGTCGAGGCAAGGTCGAACCTCGGCGTCCGGGCGGGGAATGGCGACGAGGTCTAGGGCGCGAGGTGCGCGGGAGTGAGGCGAAGGTCGCGGGGTAGGTGGGGAGGCACGGGGGGCGACGGAGGGGGCGGGGCGAGCTCGAGCTCGAAGCTCGCCGTCAATGGCGGACGACGGGAACGAGGCGGGCAGAGGCTGAGCGGAAGGGTGGGCGCGCGAATGGAGTTGGGGGAAAAGGTCGGGGCCTCGCCCTCGCCTTGGTGGCACGCCGCGCGCGCTGTCCGCGCGCGGCCACGGCGCGTGGCCGCGGCGTGGCGCGCTGGCCGCGCGTGCCCGCGGTGGCAGCGGCGTGTGGCCAGTAGCGCCGGACGCCGGCGCCGCGTGGCGGGTGGGTCTGCCGAGTGGGACCCACCTGTCAGTGACACGGAGGAAAAAATAAAATCGGGAAAAAAGGAAAAACTGTTTGACTGCTGAGACATGTTTTAGAAATTGCTCTTTTTGAACACCTTAGGGGTCGAATTTGAAAAAGACCCAATTGAAAGAAAAGTTGTAATTTTTGAACCCTACAACTTTGTCAAAAGCACAAATTTCAAATTCCGGCTCCAAGTTTGATTTAAATTCGAGTTTAACTGTCAGCCCTCAGTTTGGACTGAGAACTATTTTCCTTAGAAAAAACAAAAGTCCTATTTCTAGCCATTTTCTCCCAAAAGTCTTTTTGACAAAGTTGTTCAGGATTTCATAACCTAAAACTTTCCCAATTGGACCTTTACATGAAAAGGACTCTAGGTCATAGAAAAAAGAAGAATTCTAAATAGCCAGATTTGGAGTATGTTTGTTGGGTAACACCAAAAGCCCCTTTGCACTTAGTTAAGCCCATCTTCCATCCGAGCTCTAATTGACAAAGTTGTTTACCACCTTAAGACCTTCAAGTTTGGTATAAGAAGTTCTACCTAAATGTCTCTAGGTTTTAAGTTATGCTCTCATTATAGCATCACTTTTATGAAACTGAATGCATCACTTAGCTACTTTCACCATGATTACTTAGATGCACATTAGTATAAGATGCAATGATGCTTATGAAAAGTAATTAGGCAAAATATGCGCATAATAATGCTTGGGAGATGCCTAGGGCATCACAACCCACCCCCCTTAAAGAAATCTCGTCCCGAGATTTTTGAAGTGTCGTGGGTGGTTAAACTGGTTGTAGTTAGTGTTGGGTGCACGTATTGAGTTTAGACCCAGAAGCTAAGCTGTTGTAGCGTACCGATTTGAGGTGGATGGCAGAAAACCAGGGTACTTAGTGTGTAGGTATTCTTCTTGCTCCCATGTGGCTTCTTCTTCGGAATGATTACTCCATTGAACTTTGTAAAAGTTGATTGTTTTCCGACGGGTTGATCTTTGCTTTTGATCGAGGATTTTTATGGGACGTTCTTCGTATGTGAGATCTGGTTCAATCTGAATTTGAGAGGTATCTACCACTTTCTCCGGTACTCTTAAGCACTTCTTTAGTTGTGAGACATGAAACACATTGTGAACCGCAGCTAGATGTGGTGGTAGCTCTAACCGGTAAGCGACGGCTCCGCACTTTTCAAGGATCTTGAATGGACCGACGTACCTTGGTGCTAACTTTCCTTTCACCCCAAACCGTTGTATCCCTTTCATCGGAGATACTTTGAGATACACATGATCTCCCTCCTCAAAGACTAGTGGCCTCCTCCTTTTATCCGAGTAACTTTTCTGTCTGGACTGTGCTCTTTTGAGATGGTGGTGTATGAGTTTCACTTGTTCTTCGGCTTCCATCACTAAATCAGGGCCAAAGGTAACACGTTCTCCTGGTTCGGACCAGTTTAGTGGTGTTCTGCATCTCCTACCATAAAGAGCCTCGAAAGGAGCCATTTCTAAGCTCTTTTGGTAGCTATTGTTATAAGCGAACTCCGCAAGGGGGAGGCATTCATCCCACTTGGTGGAGTAAGTTAGTGCACAGGCCCTTAACATGTCCTCTAGGATTTGATTTATTCTTTCTACTTGACCACTGGTTTGAGGGTGATATGCTGAACTTCGAATCACAGTGGTTCCGAGAGCGGATTGCAAATGTTCCCAAAAGCGGGACACAAATATCGAACCTCGATCGGAAGTGATGGTCTTGGGCACCCCATGTAGGGAAATAACCCGTGCAATATATAGTTCTGCATAGGTAGCGGCAGTATAATGAGTCTTGACGGGTAAAAAGTGTGCCGACTTGGTGAGCCGATCGACAATTACCCATATAGAATCATATCCCTTTTGGGTACGCGGCAAACCCACAATAAAATCCATGTGTATATCCTCCCATTTCCACGCTGGAACCTCCAGGGGTTGAAGCATTCCAGCGGCCTTTAAGTGATCAGCTTTTACTTTCTTACACACGTCGCACTCTGATACGTATCTGGCGATCTCTCGCTTCATGCGGGTCCACCAAAATTTCTGTTTTAAGTCTTGATACATCTTATTGCTGCCGGGATGTATCGTGAGTATTGAAGTGTGCGCTTCATCCAATATTCTCTTTCTCAACTCCATGTCCTTGGGTACCACTAGACGATTCTTGAACCACAGGACGCCTTGGTCGTCAAGTGTGAAACACGCTTTCTTCTCATCACTAATACCTTCACGGATATGTGCCATACCCTTATCTCGCTTCTGAGCTTCTATGACTTGTGCCTTGATTGTGGGCTCAATAATGATACTATAGAGTTCTGCAGGCTGTCCTGGAGGTGTTTCAATGTCACTCATTTCACAGCAGATTACTCTTGCTGTAGGTCGGACTTCTATCACATTGCAATGGGCTTTTCGGCTTAGTGCATCTGCTACCACATTGGCCTTGCCTGGGTGGTAGTGTATCTCCAGATCATAATCTTTTATCAGCTCTAACCATCGCCTCTGCCTCATATTGATTTCGGGTTGTGTGAAAATATATTTGAGACTCTTATGGTCAGTGTAAATGTGACATGTGTTGCCTAACAGATAGTGTCTCCATATTTTTAGTGCATGAACGACTGCAGCTAGCTCAAGGTCATGTGTCGGATAGTTGGCTTCATGTTTCCTCAATTGACGGGAGGCATAAGCAATTACTCTTCCTTCTTGCATCAAGACACAGCCAAGCCCATTACCGGAGGCATCACAGTACACTTCAAAAGGCTTGGTGATATCTGGTTGAGCTAGCACTGGTGCTGAGGTTAACAATTTCTTCAAGGTTTGGAAAGCTTCTTCACAACTCGGATTCCAAATGAACTTTGCATTTTTCTTGGTCAATGAGGTCATGGGTTTTGCAATTTTGGAGAAATCTTTGATAAAGCGGCGGTAGTAGCCCGCTAAACCAAGAAAACTCCGGATTTCGGTCACGGTCTCTGGTTGTTTCCAATTTAGCACATCTTCTACTTTGTTAGGGTCAACTGCGACTCCCTTTTCAGATAGTACGTGACCCAAGAAACTTACTTCTTTTAGCCAGAATGCACACTTGCTAAACTTGGCATAAAGCTTATGCTCTCTGAGCCGAGTGAGCACGATTCTTAAATGTTCTTCATGTTCTTTCTCATTTTTGGAGTAGATTAGTATGTCATCTATGAATACCACCACGAACTTATCGAGTTCATTCATAAACACCGAGTTCATCATATACATGAAGAAAGCCGGTGCGTTGGTTAGTCCAAATGACATGACCAAGTACTCATACAAGCCGTATCTGGTAGAGAATGCTGTCTTGGGTATATCCTCCTCTCTAATTTTCATCTGATAGTAGCCAGACCTTAGGTCAATTTTAGAAAAGACCTTAGCTCCAGCTAACTGATCAAATAGAATGTCGATGTGTGGCAGTGGGTATTTGTTTTTGACGGTCACTGCATTCAGTGGCCGATAGTCAACACACAATCTTTTCCCACCATGATCCTTTTTCTCAACAAAGAGAGCTGGACAACCCCACGGTGATGAACTAGGCCTAATGAACCCTTTGTCTAATTGCTCTTGTAGCTGTGTTTTCAATTCCTTCAAATCATCAGGTGGCATCCTGTATGGTCTTTTTGACACAGGTGCCGTACCTGGAACGAGCTCAATGGCAAATTCTACATCCCGTTTAGGTGGTAGTCCCGGAAGTTCTTCCGGAAACACGTCCGGGAATTCACACACTACCGGTATCTTTTTAACCTCTTGTAGTTCAGTCGCATTGACCGTGGGGGTCATGTGTTTTTGATTTGGCATGTGTATTCGTAGAATCTTGCCGCTGACACTAGACCTTAACTGCACTGTCCTGCTGCCAATATCCAGGACTGCATTGTTTTCTGTCATCCAATTCATCCCTAAGATGATATCAATCCCCCGGTGTGGCAGCACCACAGGATTGATTATGAAATCTTCCTTTCCTATACTCAGCCTTAACCCTTTTACTATCAGATTTGTATTTATCGGGTTCCCAGGCGCGGTGATTTGATATTTGTCTTTTATATATGAAGTCTCTACCCTGTGCTTAGATGTATATGACTGACTAATGAAAGTATGAGTAGCTCCTGAATCAAATAACACGACGGTCGGCTGACCGTTGACCATGAACGTACCGGCGAGAACAGGCTCTCCTGCAGGGATCTGCTCCATGTGCACATAGTGCACTCGACCTGTCTTGGGTACGAATCCCTTCGGCTTGCTCTGTTGGTTTCCACCCGCAGGAACAGGACCTTGGATCCTGCGAGGCGCTCTGCAGTCCTTAATGAAATGGCCGATCTTGCCGCAGTTGTAACAAGGAGCGCCCGGTCCCGGAACAATGGGAGCACGGGGAGCTGGCCACTGTGTGGGTGCTCGATAGATGGGGTACTGTTGCTGCGGTGCTGCCCGATGAATCCACCTTGGTTGGTTGGGCCGGACCACATAGCGAGACTGCTGAAAATTTTGCTGTTGAGGTTTGTATGCGGTCTTCTGCTTCTGTGAAGGGCCCGTCGCTGATGTGTTGACTAGTCTTTTGCGCTTCTGATCCTCGTTAGCAGCACGGAGACGATTCTCCATTTCGAGAGCAGTGTCTACCAGCTCAGTGAAGCTCTGGTAGCGCCGAGCCAGATGAGTCCGGAGGGTAGGGTCAAGGCCCTCTAGGAGTCTCTCAGCCCGCTCCGGCTCAGTAGCAACATCTCTCGGAGCATACTGTGAGAGGTGGATAAAGATCTGCACATATTGCATGACGGTCCTGTTACCCTGCTTGAGGTCTCGGAACTCACGTCGCTTTTGTTCCATCAAACTTGCCGGGATATAGTGGGCCCGGAAAGCCTGACGGAACTCTTCCCATGTAGGCTCGTGGCCCTCTTCCTGCATGGCGAGGAAAGTGGCGTACCACGCTCCCGCAGGCCCATGAAGAAGCTGAGCTGCAAATCGAGCCTTCTCTTGCTCATTGATCCCTGGCAGAAGGGTGAACTTGGACTGGACAGTACAAAGCCAGTCATCTGCCGCCAGTGGCTCGGGGCAATTGGTGAAAACCGGGGGTCGCAGCCCCTCGAAGTCCTGATAGGTAATGCCACGTGGCCGGTACTCCCGCGGCTGTTGTTGCCCACGGGCCTGGCGGTCTTCTGCTAGTAAACGGATCAACTCAGCTTGTTGGACCACCAAGGTGGCCAGCTCTGGCGGGGGTGGAGCGCCTTGCACTGACTGCCCCGGTGACTGACCAGTGCGAGTGTTCACCATCTGCAAAATGGAATCATATGGGTTCAGCCCAATAGCCCTTGTGCAGAAATACGGTGACAGCAAGATCATAGGACTATAGGCAATTTGTGAGTACAAGTAAACTTGTAATAAAATAGTTAGACTCTATCTCTCAAGGCCAAGCTTAACGACATCGCACCATTCACATTGTCCATGCGCATTCAGCAGTTACTACAACCATATTTATAGAGTCTTAAAAACTAAGGGTTTACTTAGTACACACATGGGCCATCTCATCCATCACCTCGGAACACTAGCTTAAGGTCCTACATTAGGTTACATGACGTACATAAGCGAGTTCTCTCGACCTCACCACTGTTTAGTACAGTCATGAGAAACTGCATGGAGCGATATAGCACAAAACATCGCTCACAACGTGCACCACTTACAAAAAGCTTCACCACACAGTGCTATTGTCAAAGTCTCTAACGCCCGTTACGCGCGTCAGACACCATGCTGCCCTCATCCTCCACCACAGGGGCAACTGAAGGGTCCTGCTCGTACTGTGCCAGGCGCTGCTGTGCCTCGGCCAACTCTGCCTCCAGCTCCTCAATACGGTCCTGAGCATTCATGTGCTGGTCGCGGTAGTGGGAGACACGGTCCTCGGCACGGAGGTACATCCCGTGTACGCTGTGAGCAAACTGCATGGTCGCAGCATAGGGCCTGGTGTCAATCCGCTCCTCCAGCATGTTGTGACGACGGAGCCATTCGTCGTCGTAGCCGTCGGTGGGGACGTAGCGCAGCACTGACATCCCTGCTGCACCCGAGGAGCTGAGTGAGGTGATGGCTGCTAGGGTGACCTTGTCGTAAGCGTCCTCCTCATTGGCCCCGTAGACGGTGATCGTCTGCCGGACCGCGGTGTGGCTCGAAGGAAGGACGACACTGGCCATACAGTGTCCCTCCGTGTGCACTGTCTGCACTGAGAAGAAAGGGCACGGCCTGCGCCTCATCTCACGCAGAGCCCGACAGAGGATCTGCGCAAGGCCGTTCTCCTCACGGCAACGGGTGTGAACCATCCCATTCTCAAGCTGAGGAGGGGTGTGAGTCACTGGTGGGAGGGGAGCAGCCCTTCCCTCCTGTACACGGAGTCCCCTCGCACTGGTGGCTTTGCGGGCGGTTTGCTTGGTCCTGGCCATCTGTTTTTAAATAAGAGACCTTAATCAGTGATAGTCATAGGTTGCATATACTTTTAACGATTAAGTGGGTGATGGGTGCGGAAAACATCATTGGACTTTCATTTTACTTATTTGTCTTTTAGCGATAAACCCCCAAGTATGAACAAATAAGAATAAACATGATGCATGACTCGTCCTACTCGATCTCACATCACACACCTTAAGCATAATTTATATATCTAGCGAGTATCCGGTGACATATATGCACGGCACTCTCTAATGCAACTAGTCGTTCTCTACTCGTTCTTAATTTCGCACGTGGTTAGTGTACCTGCAGAAAAATGCATGCTCATATCATCATCATTACCATGACCAATCATTACCACTCTAACTCTAGAAGTGGCATCCACGATTTTCTTTAAGCTACGTCTGGTGGACGACGTAGTGGCGCCATTTCTCTCAACACACCCAGTCTTCCTCCAGTACTGGGGAATTGCTGGGGAGAGAAACGGTGGCCAACAAGATCTAGCTATAATTTTGGTTGAAGGAAAAGTGGTCACGAAACACTCCAATGGCGTGACCACCCCCCTTAAAGAGTTCTGCCCTATCAGCATGAATGCAGGGTTCGCAACAGTCCGCAAATCCCAATAGTGCTCCGCCAGTACTGGGGATAGCTATGGCCGAAATGTTGCTTCCCAAAGCGCCGAATATGCACATGAGTTCTATCTAGGTCAGAATGTTAGCGATGTCACCTGGTATTTCACTAACATCCTTAATAGGGGCATATCGATACTCTCATTTCTCAAATACTTCGAAAAAGTTTTCAAAAATAGGTTTGCAAATCAGAACTGGATGATATGTCTGTTGTCTGTGTATGATCGGCTCTGATACCAGCTGTGGCGGAACCGCCGATTTAATCCGGGCTAAGCACACCTGCCACCTCTGGCTTGCAGTGCGATTAGACCGAACTAAACCCGGTCGTCCGTCGAGAGTCGTTCGACTCCCGATATTACCTTTTCCCAGAGGAACCGACATCATACACATCTGACTCACGATGGAGCCACAACAGATACATCATCACAGGCAGTTGAATAGCGGGAAATTAAGCTTATTACAAACCAGCTTTTACATAAAATACTAGTTCAACATAATGTCATAAGGTAGCAAGTTTGAAAGCTTCTCGCAGCGGAAAATATAAGTTTAGATCACCATGTTACCACCAAAAGTTTTGCATTGGAGGTACAACATCGAGCCCACCGATGTTGCCCTCATGCCACTCAGTCACCTCATCCTAAATGAGGGCATGCCCCGCCTCCGACACAGGTGCACACCATGAATTCCATACCTGCGCTCAAAATGTGGGGGCAAACCCTGAGTACTAATTACTCAGTAGGTCTTAACGGATTTGGCTTACGGCTGACGCGAAGCAGCTTACTAGCAAGTGGATCCTTAGCTTTTAGTTTTTACAGCAACTTAATTAACACAACATTAAATTTCATTTTCTGTATGATTGCCAACATAACAGTAAATTTCCGTATGTAACAACTCAGATCAAGCATGTAGTATTCCAAAAACCATGAGTAGTAAACATCTGAGAGTTTAAGTAATTACTACGTTGCCCGACAGTGATATTGGCATTCCCACACCTGGTGGGCATCAGCGATTCGAATCGATTTTTAATTCCCGGGAATAACTATCATGCCAGGGGTATATGCTTACTAGCCATCGCGTTCCCACATATAGCCCCCATCTCCACCTGACTTGTCCCAAGATTCAAAGCGCCCCCACCTAACCCCCGGGTTGTGCCCCCTCAGGAGCGATACCACGGCCGCACCGGGTCAGCCCTCCCTTAGGAGCGATACCACGGCCGCACCGGGTCAGCCCTCCCTCGAGTACAAGCGCCCCCGGGCCCATCGGCCTCCAGCAAGTGGATGAGCGGAGCCTCGAAAACTTCGGACAAACCCAGGTAAGACTTCACCGGTCCCATTTCCCGGTTAAGCACTCTAGCAATGTTATGCCGATCAGCAGACGAACAGCGGACGGGCCTTAAACGACTCGGGCGGAGTCTGGGTGCGACATCATGAAAAAGTAAATACTGAAATAAACCTCCGCCCGGTCTCTATTTAATTTCATGAGCAACAATAATAAGTGATATGACTGTAAGCTTTTGTAACTTTGAAAACACCTACGTGACGAGTACACACACTCGTGTCTACTCGTACCTAGAAATTTCTAGGCATACTCGTCCTACGAACTCTATGTATAGGAGCTAGGGCCAGGGCGGCCAGGAAGTCTAATGCAATTGGTTCCAAGTAACTCCTAATGCATATGCGTAATCATCAAGTATAATTTATTTGCTGGGTAAAGTATGGTCCTGCCTACCTTCCTCGTTAGAGTCAGTAGCTGCCTCCGGAGCGTAGTCGGGTTCTTGCTGTTGGTCCTCTGGCTCTGGGTGCAGTTCCTCTTCTGGCTCCGTCACGATCGGTTGGTCCGGTGGTGGTTCTTCGTTCGCGGAATCTATATGCATATCATGATGCAAAAGGAGCATGTATTACTGTAATGCTTGTTCACGATGCAGATGTAGATGCGATGCGGTGAACCATGATTTATGGAATAGAGTTATGCATATTGAGGCGAAAGTTGTTTCGCACTAAGAAATCGTACAAGCCATCATCTGCGATAGCTTAGCTTGTCACATAAAACAACGTGGGGTGTGCGTGGCGAGGTAGCATCGCTTCCTGTGAAGCGACCGAACCTTGCATAAATATGCATTATTTCTACCAGTTTCTAATTAGAGTCAAAACCTTACATGTATCATCTCCAATTCTAACATGTTATTCCATAACTATAGCTCATATCAACCTTAAAGTCATATTTGAAACATTATTCACCAAATTAATCTTTTTCTTAAGATTAATATGTGCTTAGAGCAAGACAAGGGCAAAATAGTAATTTATCAGTAAGTGTTAAGGTCAACAAAATTTATACAGAACCTATACAGAATAATAAGGCCTCTGTCCAAATTTCACAATTTTTGAAGTTCATTTTACCCATATTTCCTATTTATCAAGGTTTTTCATGCTTGCTCAGAAACAGGGGCAAAACTGTCTTTTCCTACTCAACCATCATATCCATTCTGTAGATCTATTTATTAGGAGCACAATGCAACTGGTTTGGTATTTTTCTGATTTTTATTGAATTTTCTAGGATTTTTCAAAGATTTCTGTCGAAATAAACAATTTAAAATGAAATTCAACAGAACCAGGGGCTAGATTGTGATTATTTCAAAACCCCAGGGACTAGTACGCAAGATCTACAAGACTCAGCGTACAGCGCGGTGGACTGATTCGCAAATAAGGGAAAAAGCAGGGGCCGGATCTGAAATTTGCCCGGCCCCCTTCTTCTTCCTCGCGTCGGCCGCGGCCGCGCGGGAGGGCGCGCGCGCGCCGGCGAGCCGAGGCTCGCCGCGGCCGCGACACGAGTTGGGGAAGGTGTTCCCCGTACGGGGCTTCTACCTTGGGGAGGCGGTGACGGCGGAGACGGCGTGGACGAGGCGGGTGGCGGAGGTGAACCGAGGGTGAACCGGCGCGGCGCGACGTCGAGGCAAGGTCGAACCTCGGCGTCCGGGCGGGGAACGGCGACGAGGTCTAGGGCGCGAGGTGCGCGGGAGTGAGGCGAAGGTCGCGGGGTAGGTGGGGAGGCACGGGGGGCGACGGAGGGGGCGGGGCGAGCTCGAGCTCGAAGCTCGCCGTCAATGGCGGACGACGGGAACGAGGCGGGCAGAGGCTGAGCGGAAGGGTGGGCGCGCGAATGGAGTTGGGGGAAAAGGTCGGGGCCTCGCCCTCGCCTTGGTGGCACGCCGCGCGCGCTGTCCGCGCGCGGCCACGGCGCGTGGCCGCGGCGTGGCGCGCTAGCCGCGCGTGCCCGCGGTGGCAGCGGCGCGTGGCCAGTAGCGCCGGACGCCGGCGCCGCGTGGCGGGTGGGTCTGCCGAGTGGGACCCACCTGTCAGTGACACGGAGGAAAAAATAAAATCGGGAAAAAAGGAAAAACTGTTTGACTGCTGAGACATGTTTTAGAAATTGCTCTTTTTGAACACCTTAGGGGTCGAATTTGAAAAAGACCCAATTGAAAGAAAAGTTTTACTTTTTGAACCCTACAACTTTGTCAAAAGCACCAATTTCAAATTCCGGCTCCAAGTTTGATTTAAATTCGAGTTTAACTGTCAGCCCTCAGTTTGGACTGAGAACTATTTTCCTTAGAAAAAACAAAAGTCCTATTTCTAGCCATTTTCTCCCAAAAGTCTTTTTGACAAAGTTGTTCAGGATTTCATAACCTAAAACTTTCCCAATTGGACCTTTACATGAAAAGGACTCTAGGTCATAGAAAAAAGAAGAATTCTAAATAGCCAGATTTGGAGTATGTTTGTTGGGTAACACCAAAAGCCCCTTTGCACTTAGTTAAGCCCATCTTCCATCCGAGCTCTAATTGACAAAGTTGTTTACCACCTTAAGACCTTCAAGTTTGGTATAAGAAGTTCTACCTAAATGTCTCTAGGTTTTAAGTTATGCTCTCATTATAGCATCACTTTTATGAAACTGAATGCATCACTTAGCTACTTTCACCATGATTACTTAGATGCACATTAGTATAAGATGCAATGATGCTTATGAAAAGTAATTAGGCAAAATATGCGCATAATAATGCTTGGGAGATGCCTAGGGCATCACATATGGATAATTCGATTTGGGTGGAGACTCGACGTTGACTATCCGGCTTCTAATCACAAAGATTTGAGCCCTACAATCGCTACACCACTGCTCCATTGGTTATCAACCACGTGACACGCGCGATTGACCTTGCCAAGAAGGCTTATCCTTGCAAGTGCAATTGAGAACACAAGCAACAATACGAAGAACACAATCTTAATATTGCATAAGGTGAGGGTTCCACAAACCGATGACGGCGAAACTATTTGAGGACAGATTAATCTAAGCAAAACACATCTAATCTAATGATGGCTACTGAGTATATAGAGCATAAAAGGCTAGGGGGTGGCCCACCAACCCTAGGGCGTACAAGGCCCGCGGCCTAAAAATCGGTGTCGCGGCACCTTGGTAGATTCTGGACGTCAAATTGTTTCGGCGGTTCCCATTGACTCCGAGAGTATTTTGATGAGGGACTAGTTTAGAAAATTTATCTCCTTAGCTTTCCAACGATATGTAGAACTTCCAAAACATAGACTATATGTAGTCTAGGCGTCCATTTTTACGAGGCCTGCTTGTGCAGTCCGAACTGGCCTTGCGAAAAAATTGGAGCTCAACTCGGATTGGGCTTCGAACTCCACCTTATCTTGGGCTTTGGTCATATGTATGTTGGATATGTTCTCATCATTCTCTCTTTCTTGGTTTTGAGTCATTCCCGACTTAAAATCGTTGATGCTTGTGGAAGTATGTAGTTGCCATGCTTGACGTCATCCAACCTTGCTCCCTTCTTGAAATTTACCTTGTTGTGATATAACAAATAAAGAACAAGTGGAACTCGACATGATATGAGTAGCGTTAGTTCAGCTCTCTAATTGATCACATTCACCAGCAAGAAGAGAGTCCAAATTTGATGAGATATAAACATAGTGCACCATATTTTCTCTTTTGCGATTGTATTGCCCAATGAAAAACATATGTGTATGTAGATAACCATGGCAAATCAGCACTAAAAGAAAGTTTCTTCTTCAAATTGTTTAGATTACGTAGAACATAAAAGTTTCTTCTTCAAATTGTTTAGATTACGTAGAACATCAAATTTCATATAACCCGAAGTGTTTAAAGAATATATCAATTTCAGCTCATTTATGGACCAGCAATAGGGAGAAAAGGTCTATTTTCAGTAGAAGTAATTAGTTTGGGATAAACAATATCAAGCTTATCAACAAGTTGTGACATAGAAATAATAGAAGCAACATCACAAAACTCTTTTTATCAAAAGAATCTGTTGTACAATCAGCTTGCAATAAAGATAATTCAGATCTATCTGAAGGCATGCCATCATAGAATTACTTAAATTATTTTGAATAACATCCATCATTTTAGTTTGTTCCCTTGCAAGTTCAATTTCTAAAATTTTAGCAGGATTCATAAAAAGCAATTTTATCTTCCTATCATTATGTTTGAACGAATATATATTAGCAGCATTATCGTACAAAGCATTGTTTTCATGTACCCCTAGTTCTCCAAATAATAAAGCAGTTGTTTCCATAGACACAACATCAAAATAAACAATATCATGGTATATGAATTGAAAACTGAATCTTGCTAACTTCTACTTTAAATTTACCACAAGAGTTGGGCCATTGGATGCAGTGTGGACATGAATGTGGTTCTGTAGTCTAGCAAAGTTTTTCAACTAACTCAGAACTAACAAGATTACGTCAAGTCTCACCATCAATAATGATCTGACAATGGCTTTTCTTCACAGTAAATGCAAGTCGAAACAAATTTTTGAACTGATTGTTCTCCGCTTTCACCATATAAGAACTTAAAATGCATTGTGGCAGTGAACTCACACTATCTTACAAAAGATTTGTCGCATAAGAAGGGACAATATGGTATGAAGAATCAGAATGTTTTCTCATCAAAATTTTCATATCAGACCATGTGCAAGATTTATCATTAGCATATAAATTATTCCACCAAGTTAAAGCATGATTATTTAAGACACTAGCTGCATTGTTTATCTTGCATCTTTCACACATATGACATTAGACAAAAATATTATCCGGCTTACTTTCCCAATTAATATACTCTTCAACATTAAAACCGTTATACGTAGGTAGAGTTTTAAGAATATAATCACATATGGAAGAATAGGAAACATCAATAGTGTCTATCAAGCATCTTTATTGTTCCAACATGTAAATAGGTGTAACCTGTCATTGTTAGTAGAAAACAAGAACAGACACAAATGTATATTTCCCTATTATCTTCTAGTATGTGGTCAAAGAATAAAGGCACACACTCTCTCAAGTGTAAGCTCTTACAAGTGTTCTTACCAATGCACCAGGTGGTACAAATGGTGCCTTGTTCATGATACCGCAATGGGTGTGGCCGTAGCGATTGCAAAGGTAGAATCTGTGCTGACAAGAAGTGTATATATGTGGAGCTATAGAGGCTATATTAGTAACAAGGAGTCGCACAATTCAAATTCAGATAGAAAAATTGAATAAGTGTCCAAATTACTTGTCAAAGTTGCTAGCCAAAATGTGTTTCTAAAATTAGTTTAACCAAGCAAGAAATACACCGAAGTACAAAGGACACAAAGAATGCAAGCACTTCTGATTTTTTCTTTTTCGTGCAGCTATTTTTTATGCCCTTTTCTTTTTCTTTAATTCTTTTTCTTTGCAAAAGTGCCACAAGAGCATGATACAACTCCACACTATCACAAAACTCTCATCTGTCTATTACAGATTTCTTACTCAAACTTCTACTAACTACGTGACAAATTTAGAGACCTCAAATGCCATTACTCACAATGACGAAGTTGTAGATCTACTTTACCTCTTTAATTTCAATATACGTAACGCCTATTTTGAACAAAGGAAGAAGGAGATATTGACCGCGAAATACAGACCGTTCAGAAAATTCTGGGTCATGAATAGATTTTCTTCCAATGAGAATTAGACCCTAATAAAGGCATTTTCTGGAAAACTCATAGTGAGCAAAGTTGCAAATAATTTCACAAGATTTCTAGAAAATATTGGAACATGAAATTCTGATTTTCTATAAAGGAGTTACGATCAGAATACCGATCTGAATAGAAACTAATCTGAGGATGACGGGATGATGGGATGGAAAAGGGCATAAACTCAATATGCATAACTTAAACCAAACCAAGAACACGATCTACACCAGCAACAAGACTATGAATATGGACACAAATTCACAGACTCTAAAATTAAATTATGCAAAGGCTAAACGTGGTGATAGAACAAGATAAATTAGAAACCCTAATTTTTATGGCTTTTTTGGACTATATGAATATAAATCACTCAAACTAAGGGACACATGATAATATATCTCACGGGAAACCTAAAGCTCTGGTTACCACTTGGTAAATAATAGGCATCTCGATCTTTCGAGAGGTATGGATAATTTGATTTGGGTGGAGACTCGACATTGACGATCCGGCTTCTAATTACAAAGATTCGAATCCTGCAATTGGTACACTACCATTTTGTTGGTTATTAACTACATGGCAACTGCAATTGACCTTGCCAAGAAGTCTTATCTCTGCAAGTGCAATCGAGAACACAAGCAAGAACTCGTAGAACGCAATGTTAATATTGCATAAGGTGGGGTTCTACAAACCGATGACGGCGAAACTGTACAAGGACAGATAAATCTAAGCAAAAACCCATATAATCTAATGACGGTACTGAGTATATATAGGATAGAGGGCTAAGGGGTGGCCAAGGGCGTGACCGACCAATCCTACGGCATACAAGAACAGCGGGCCCAAAATTCAGTGTTGCATCACCGTGGTAGACTTCTGGATGCCAAATTGTTTCAACTATTCTTGTCGATACCTGAGTGTAGTTTGATGAGTGACCAGTTGGGTTGGAAAGTTTATCTCCTTAGCTTTCTAACGATATGTAGAACGTCCAAAACAGAGCCCATATATGGTCTGGGTGTCTATTTTCGTGAGGCCTGCTCCTGCAGTCTGAACCGACCTTGTGAATAAATTGGACATCAACTCTTTGCTTTCCAGTGATATCTACATATCAAAGTAATTGCCATTCTGCCAGACCATAATGAAAACATAATTTCTGTTTTTATTGAAGACGAATACGATATTGCTCTTTTTTCCGAGAATGGAATTTCTTTTTCTAATTACTCCTAGATTTAGGCATTGCTCTAGTGAGTCCCAGTAAAGCTCCCAGAGGATTGGGCTTCAAACTCTGCTTCAAACACCATCTTATATTGGGCTTTGGTCATATGCATGTTGGACATGATCTCATCAATATGGTCCTATAGACTGTACTATACCCCATACCATTTCTAAAGAATCTAATGAAGCTGTGAGAACTAAGAGTTCAATGGACTGTACCATAGGGTCCTGGAGATCGTACTATGCCCCATACCATTTGAGCATAACAACTAGTTCAAAGGGAAGTTGGCAAGTACAGCGAACTAGATGGTGTGATGTATGCTAAAAAGAGTGGATCGTACTATAGGATCCATACACTATCTGGCAGCGTTTTGGCTAATGGCTAGTTCAAGTTTGCACGCTATATACTACCCCACCTAGCCATTACTAAAGACCACAACAAGTGTAGAGGAGTATACCAAGTATACCATCCAATCCAACCACCGTAAGAGTGCTTACTGCTTAATCTAAAATAGATTAGAGCTTTAAGAGAGTGAGTTTGCGAGCTCTTTTCAAATATAGCTCCTATGTGAGCAATTGGGAAGACTTGGCTATGGTCAAGCCGCATTGCACTCATTGCTAGACCCTCTTTCTTGGTGTGGAGCGGTAGCGACAAGTTGTGCGGGTCAAGGAAACCCTTCAAAATCCGTAGTTAAGAATCTAGTGCCTTGTGACCGAGAGAGACGGTGGCGGTGGTTGAGCCTTGGTGGCACTTAGACTTTTTGTGCCAGGTGCCATGATGGCTAGCGCAAGACAGTGATTGGAAGAGTCTTAGTTCCTAGCTTGGATTTGTCTTTGGTGACGAGTTTGTGGATGTAGCCTTTAGTGGTGAACTACATTAAATCTTCATGTCTCCTCGAGAGTTTGCAACCCCGTGCCCTTACTCTCTTTACTTTTTTTTGTGTCTTTACATTTCCATGTTAGTTTGATTAGGTTTGGTTATAGGTTGCAAGTATTTTGGGTAAGTTAGAGAGAGCATATATAAACCTTAGACTTAACTAGCATGTGTAGCTGTGTAGGACATGATAGGTTTATCTCATGCATTATATTAAAAAGCCCTAGGTTTTAGAAGATCGAATTAGTGACCCGATTTACCACCTACTCCTCTTGATATACTGGGTGTTAGGTCACGGGGTAGGCTACCATAGCATGAAAATGATTTTCTTCCATAGCGGCAAACACATGAACTCGTACAAGCAAGGGATCATAAATCGTTACCACTAGACGCACAGTGCAGCGGAAGATGAGTTGAGGCAGCCAAGTGCCGAGTCGTGCGTGCTGAGTCAATGTGGTGGGAAGAGCCCATGCTAAGTCCTTTAGCCAATCTCCATCGAGAACCACTCGACCAGCTTCACAACCAGTTGGTTGATGAGCGTAGTAGTCGTAGCAACGCCTCTACGGTATCCACATGTACAGGAAGGAGATGCCAAATTCTGGCGTGCTAGCACCCCAAACTTGGTGGAGGATCTTGAGAGATTGGACTAGGGCCTGACTAGGGTTTCACAGAAACCTTTTATGCAATGGCTCTACCACGCATCCCTTATGTCGTGCCCTCTCATGCATATATATAGTCTCCACTAATGGGCTTTTTCCATAAAGGTCCATTAGGATTCTAATTGCTTGTGGATCAAGTATCCAAGTCCTGATTGAGGTCCAACTGCACAAACCATCTGTGAGCTTTCAAGCCGGACTTAGTCCCGATCAAACTCCACATCGGCTCAAGCCAGAGACGATCTGACTTAGAGTTAGACCTAGAAGTTGCCACTCGGGCACATCTCCATCAATCCCCCACTTGCCTAGGGGGAAATATCCTAGTGTCCTAGTCCCTTAAGTGTGTGACCCTATAGGTTCACATGCTGTCAGCCATGGCGAAAAACCCTTTCTCAAGCCAATCGATCAACATCGGCACCTAGCAACACATGTTGACCCCCGAAAGCACAATGATCATATCAACCGAACCTTGATATACTACACATCCTAATTCCTTTTTCCATGCAACGCTAGTCAGACCCAAGGTGAGATTTGTGCCACTCTTGTTTATGTAGTCTGATTAATTTGACTTGTCAATGGTGGACTAACTCAGAATGTGATTAACCTTTAATCATATAGCACGACCATGCATTTTCTAATCCAGCCACCTCGAGGGGCCAGAGGCAATCTCTCCTATTATGTAGGAGGGGCAAATTCCATCTTGATCCCCACATCCTAATCCATGTTTCATGATGCACCTGAAAGTTACTTTTATAACCACCCACTTATGGAATAGCATTTATTAACCCCTAAGTACACTAGTACGCACAGTGAGAAACAATGGTTATCTTAGCTCAAAGGATTTAGCGGGTATATCACTTGAGATTGCTTAATGGCACATTTAAGCATGACAATCCCAGCAATGTCTCAGAGTGAGTCAATCCAGCACCATGTTCTCTAACATCTGTCCACACCATTGACTTGATATCCAATATCCATGATCCATGAAACATGATCATCAATCAATCCATGTGCTGTCCCTTGAATCTTTATTGTCCCAAATAAAGATTATAGGCTAGGGACCATTTAGAACATCGCATTTAAACAAGAGTCTCACAAACGAGTCATGCACTCGTTGATCCATTGTTTACAGCAGCATATTCAAGGAACAAGAACAACATTTATTCAAAATATAAAACATAACAAGTTCTCATCCCACGTACATAAGAGTCAACTCAAGTATCCAATACCCATTTCTTTCATGTGTGCTTCAAACTTAGATTATGAGAGAGGCTTCGTTAATGGATCTACTACATTTAGATCAGTGTGCAATTTACGTATCTCCACATCACCTGTGTCAATTATCTATCTGATTATGTGATATCGCCTGAGTATATGTTTGGACTTTTGGTGTGATCTAGGTTCCTTAGCTTGTGCAATGGCATCAATATTGTCACAGTAAAGTTCCAAAGGGCACGAAGCACTCAAAACAACACCCAACTCAGCAACAAACTTTCGGTTCCAAATTGTCTCCTTTGTAGCTTCCGAAGCTGTAATATACTCAGCTTCTAATGCAGAATCGGCTACCGTATCTTACTTGGAGCTCTTCCAATTTACCGCTCCACCATTGAGGCAGAATACGAATCCGGATTGCGATATAATTGTCATCTTTGTCTGTTTGGAGATCGACATTGGTGGAACCCTTTCTAATGAGCTCTTCCTCATCTCCAAACACTAGGAACGCATCATTAGTCCTTCTCAAGTACTTAAGGATATTATTTACAGCTATCCAGTGACCTTCATCTGGACATGATTGGTATCGGCTCGTAACACTTAGGGCAAAGGAAACATCTGTCGAGTACATATCATGGCATACATGATGGATCCGACCGCGGAGGCATATGGCATCAAACTCATCCTCTTTTGCTCATCAGTAGTCGACGGACACTGAGTCTTGCTCGAGATCATGCTAGGTGACATGGGCAAGAAACATTCTTGGAATCATGCATGTTGAACCGTTTCAACACCTTGTCAATATATGTACTTTTTCTTAATACAATTAAGCACTTAGATCTATCTCTATAGATTCTTATGCCTAAGATGTAAGCAGCTTCTCCCAAGTCCTTCATCGAGAAATTCTTTCTTAGTGAGTCCTTCATAGCTTCCATTATAGGAATGTTATTTCCAATCAACAATATGTCATCTACATATAAGACCAGAAACACGAGTGTGCTCCCACTAACCTTCTTGTATACACAAGTTCTTCTACATTCTTGATTAAACCAAACCGTTTGCCCACATCATCAAAATGTAGGTTCCAACTCTGAGATGCTTGCTTGAGTCCATAAATGGACTTCAAAAGCTTGCATACCTTCCCAGCATCCTCTAGATCGATAAAACCATTAGGCTGTGTCATGTACACATCCTCACTTAGCTTTTCATTAAGGAAGCTCTTTTGACATCCATTTGCCACACCTCATAGTCATGATGGCAATTGCTAGGAGGATCCAGATAGACTTTAGCATAGCTATGGGTGAAAACATTTCATCATAATCAATGCCTTAAATCTGATGAATCCCTTTTGCCACAAGCCGTGCATTATAGATGTGAACATTTCCATCAACATCCATATTTTTCTTGAAAACTCACTTGCACTCGATAGGACACACCTCATCAAGTGGCTCAACCAAGTTCCAAACTTGATTGTCAGCCATGGATTTCAACTCGGATCGCATGGCCTCCAGCCATTTTTTAGAGTCGGGTCCCATCACTGCTTCTTCGTAGGTTTTAGGCTCATCGTTGTCCAACAACAATGCATCGTGTCAACCCATGGTGAGGAATATGTAACGGTTGGGTGCTCGATGTGCACTTTGTGACCTACATGGGGCTAATGGTGTTTCAACAGGTTGCTCAACACTTTGTTCATCCTATTGAAAACCATTCTCCAATGTTTCTCGAACCTCTTTGAGTTACACCTAGTTCTGATTGGTTCCATCTTTTAAGAGAAACTCTTTCTCCAAAAGACACCATTCTAGGAAACAAACATTTTTGCCTGACCCCGTTATAAAAATAATATCCTTTGATTTCCCTCGTAAAGCCCACAAAGTAGCATTTGTCCGATTTAGGATGGAGCTTATCAGACATCAAACATTTGACATAAGTCTCACACCCTCAAATCTTAAGGAAAGACAACATGGCACTCTTCCTAGTCCATATCTCATATGTTGTCTTCTCCACGGACATAGACGAAACTCTGTTTAGTGTGAATGCAACAGTTTCTAGAGCATAACCCCAAAAGGGCAA
The DNA here is from genome assembly GCA_030272315.1 of Paspalum vaginatum. Classification (NCBI taxonomy): domain Eukaryota; kingdom Viridiplantae; phylum Streptophyta; class Magnoliopsida; order Poales; family Poaceae; genus Paspalum; species Paspalum vaginatum. Next base: position 23,764,211 of record CM059013.1, read on the forward strand.
CAGAAGATCAATTTGACTCATCATTGACCTCACCATGTCCAACAAGGTTTGGTTCCTCCTCTCAGACACACCATTCCACTGAGGTATTCTAGGCAGAGTCAGTTGTGGAACAATTCCACAACCCTTGAGATAGTCATTAAACTCTTGGCTCCGATATTCTCCACCATGATCCGATCGTAGGAATTTTATCGTCTTGCACAAGTGGTTCTGTACTTCATTCTGATACTGTTTGAACCTTTCAAATGACTCAGACTTATGTCTCATCAAGTAGATATAGCCATACCTACTGAAGTCATCAGTAAACATAATCAAATACTGAAAACTGCCTCTAGCTACAGAGCTCATTGGACCGCATACATCAGTATGTACAAGGGCCAACAACTCGAACTGCCCTCTCACCTAGACCAGTGAAGGGTGCCTTTATCATCTTGCCAAACATGATACAGATGTCTCAAATGATTCACAATCAAATGAGTCGAGTAGTCCATCTCTGTGGAGCTTCTCTACATGTTTCTTGTTAATATGGCCCAAGCAACAATGCCAGATAAAAGCGGGATTCAAACAACTTGACTTGAGTCATTTAGCATTAATGTTAAGAATCAGCTCATCCTCAAGATCAAGAACATACAATCTATTCACTAATGGACAATGTGCATAGAGCATGTTATTCAAATAAATAGAACAACACTTATTCTTTATTATTATCTCATAACCACCATCCACCTCTAAACATGAAGAGGAGATAATGTTCTTGCTCAATATTGGAATAAAATAACAATTATTTAACTCCGTCACTAATCCTGAAGGAAGCGAGAAGTGATATGTGCCGACTGCTAACACAACAACCTTTGCTCCGTTGCTGACACACACGTCCAACTCGCCTTTTGCAAAACTTCTAGTCTGTTTTAGTCCCTACAACAACTTGTAGGTATGAGTCATCGACCTAGTATTAAATACCCATGATTTACTAGAAGACGTTGCAAGATTAATTTCAATAACATTAATACCTAAAGCGGAAGTCTCGCATCCCTTCCTTTTCTTCTCTTCGAAGTACTTCTGTCATTTTCTCGACCATTGCCCACTATCACCACAGTGGAAGCACTTGTCTGAGGGAGAGAGACTTGCCTTGGGCTTAGCATCAGGCCTCGGCTTTTGGATCCTATCCTTAGCCTTACCATTGCCCTTGCCTTTGCGCTTCCTCTTCTTGCTATCCTTTGCAACCAACATCACATGGGTTGAGGTTTTTTGTTATCGTCGTTAGTTTTAAGCATCCTTTGCAACTCGGTTAAGGTCTTATTCCAGTTGTTCATATGATAGTTTATAATGAATGACTCAAAACTAGGAGGTAGAGATTGGAGGATCACATCCCTTGCAAGCTCTGGATCAAGCTAAAGCCAAATCTGTTAACTGCCCCAATGTGACCAATCATCTTGATCACATGAGGGCTAACTGGACACCCCTTACTTAGCTTACTACCAAATAAGGCTTTTGAGGTGTTATACCACTCGACCCTTGTCTGGTTCTCAGACATGCAACGGAGCCCTTCAATCATATTGTAGGCATCCAAGTCCTCATATTGCTTCTGAAGCTCAGGAACACAGTGCCAAACATGAGACAACCAACATCAAGCGAGCCATTGTAGTGCTTCTCATAAGCCATGCATTCAGTTGTAGTAGCACCAGCCTCTAGGTCCCCAAGATAGGGCTGCTCAAGAACATATTCGTTTTTCTCTTACTTGAGAACAATTCTCAAGTTTTGGTACCAATTAGTAAAGTTTGTTCCAGATAACTTCTCTTTATCAAGAATAGATCACAAATTAAAACTAGAACTCTGAGCAGGATTAGCGGCCATGATCAACCACAACAACAAGTAAATATGCAAAGTTTTAGCACAATGTTCTATATAGATCTTTCATAAAACAATTTTAATAAAAGATACTCTCACTATATGTTTAGAAATCATTTCCCTTCAATGGCACATAGTGGACAAGATCCATGTTTACCTAAGCCTCTAGTGAGCTTTGGCATCACTACTAGAAACTTAGCAAAATAGGTAGACAACCATTGTCAATCACGTACTTTGTGACTCTTGTTTGTTGGGCGACATCCTATGTCAAGGCATCCAACGTCATGCCTAAGGCCCAAATCCAATTTGATAGCCTTGTCAAGCAAACCAATCTCGTACACGCGGATGTTTAACATCCACCCTATTTTATTAAGATAGTTGAAGGCACCCTACTGATGCGAGCATGTCAAGGATGCATAGGACCAATGCCCAAGAGAAGATGGAGTTTGAAGGCTAATCCGAGTTGAGGTCCACTTTATTCACTGAGGTCGGTTTAGACTGCAGGAGTAGACCTCACAAAAATGGACACCCAGACCATATGTGGGCTCCGTTTGGGACATTCTACATATAGTTGGAAAGCTAAGAAGATAACATTTCCAAACCGGCTGGTCCAACATTCGACGGGAACCATCAAAACAAGATGACATCCAGAATCTGCCAGGGTGCTGTAAGACCGGTTATTGGGCCTACTAGTCTTGTACGCCCTAGGGTTGCCCGGCCTCCACCTTGGCCACCCCCTAGACCTCTCTCTTATATGTATTCTGTAGCCATCTGTAGATTAGATGACTTTTGCTTAAATTATTCTGTCTATGACCAGTTTCACCGTCATCAGTTTGTGAAACTCCAACTTGTGCAATTCAGTTCTTGATTGTGTTATCCTTGTTCCTGCTTATGTTGTCGGTTGCATATGCAGGGCCAATAGCCTTCTTGGTGAGGTCGATCGCGCGCATCACACGGTTGATAACTAATGGAGCAGTGGTGTAGTGATTGCAAGGATTAGATCTCTTACTCAGAGCTTTCTTCAGCAATGTCGAGATCTCCACCCCTAAATCAATTTAGCCATACCTCTTGGAAGATCAAGACCCCTAGTTCTCATCACCTGCTTTTGCATACCTACCAAACAATGATCCAAATCCTTATATGTGTAGTGATTGGATGGGTATCAAGCACTCTTGATTTTTTTTCTAAGGGAATCTATTCTAACACATCTAATGAAAGAAAGAATAGGCAGTGATAACAACAACTATTGATCATAGATCAAATCTATGAAAACTCATTGGGTTGATCCAATCATGTTGAGTCCATCATCCATGGATGCCACATTGGCTCATCTAATGAACCAACGCACAGAGCTTGTAACAGATCCAATCTGTTTCCATAAATCCATCCAATGAATCGATGCATAGAGCCTATAATGACCCAATCTGTTATCATGGAGCCTCAATAGATCCAATCTACTACAGTAATAGATCAAATCTATTACATCGAACTAGATCAAAAAACTATATGCAATCGGCTCTGATACCACTATTGGGTTATGGGGTAGGCCACCATAGCATGAAAATGATTTTCTTCTACCTGCGCAAACACATGAACTCATACAAGCACGGGATCATAGATCATATAGTGGAAGATGAGTCGAGCCAGCCGAGTGCTAGTTGTGCGCGCTGAGTCAATGTGGTGGGAAGAGATGATGCTGAATCATTTAGCTGATCTCGATCGAGAACCACTCGACCAGCTTTGCAACCAGTCGGTTGATGAGGGTAGCAGTCGTAGCAACACCTCTACGGTATCCACATGTAGTGGAAGGTGCCGCTGAGTTTTGGCTTGCTAGCACCACGAATTTGGTGGAGGATCTTGAGAGATTGGACTAGAGCACGCCAAGGGTTTCGTAGAAACCTTTTCTGCGATAGCTTGACCATGCTTCCCTTACACCGTGCCCTCTCATGCATATATATAATATCAAATAATGGGCTTTTACCATAAAGACCAGTCAGGATTCTAACTGCTTGCCGATCAAGTATCCGAGTCCTGATTGAGGTCCAACTACGCAGACCATCTACGAGCTTTAGAGCCGTACCTAGTTCCGATCAGACTCCGCATCAGCTCACGCCGGAGCCCATCTGACTTAGAGTCGGACCTAAAACTTGCCGCTCGGTCATATGTCCATCACCGAGGCGATCCTTACACATGCCTCATCGTAGAGCAAGCTTATGCTCAGCAAGCATCAAGCCAGCAATCATACGTTTGTAACATGCATAAAATTACATAGTGTTCACACAGTTTTGTAATTAAGTTTTATAGAAAAATAATATTTTAGAGAAATGTTATGTTATAGATCTAGACATATACACAAAACACATTCCTAGAAAGATGTTGAAAATATTCGAAACCTAACATAAGTAAAGAGCTATCATAGAAATGGATGGAGTATAAGACTAGCTTGATTACATTTATATTGTTATCTTATACTCCCTTATCATTAAATACTTCATCCATGTTTAAATATAAGTCACAGTTGCCTTTTTTTTCACAACTTTAAATGCTCATATAAATTTATATAAACATATAAGGAAACACGTTATGCTCAAACTCTCTACAATAATAAAATGAATCATGATAAATTAAATAAATAAATACTTATAATTTTTTTAATAAAATGAACTATTGACGTTTGATAATAAAGTCAACCCTGACTTATATTTAAATACCGAGGGATAGTATATAATAGCAGTGGTTGCAAAGGACACATGAGTCTGGCTATCCTGTCGGAGATTATGCTTGGTTTTGTAATTGGTTAGCTTTCCAGTTTTGATAATCCTTTATGACAATTAGGGGTACAAAAGCTTCATTACAATCAGGGGCAAACGCTAATCGAGGGAGTCCAAGATAAAAATATATTTGCTAATAAAATTGTTGGTAATATTTTTAAAAAAATTAACTGTGTACACCTTATTTAATTCGTAGCCAATTTAGCCCAAGTTTGGTTCTATTCAGATGTTGCCGTAAACGGTCGTGTAGCCTGTGTACATGGTACACAATGGCAACCCGTGATGTTTAGAGCATTTTAGGTCTATCACACCATTGACCCATGTACACGGTCAAACTCGATTGTAAACGGCCTAAACGGATGACACGACATGTCAAAAAAAAGCTACATGGCATGTTGGCGGTTTTATTGACCAGTTATGTGAAATTTTGTGCTGTTAACATTGAGTTAGTGACCTGTCACCTACGTGACTCCATGACATCAATGAACTATGATCTATGGTCTATGGACGCTATTTATTATTGTGCCTTCGTATTTGTCATATTAATATATTATATATTAGATGTAAAGTACGGATATGAAATGTCTTAGGTTTTTAGTTGAAAAATAGTATAATTTCATGTTTTTTTTGTTATCATGTAAGACCGTTTACACAATGTGTGCACGGTCTACTCGCTACTCAAGGGGTGAGAGAACACTAGTGTGGAGAGTTTTATGGAAACCATGGTTCTATTAGCGGTTAATAATTAGCTAGCTAATAGCCCTTAGCAAAACTTAGCTAGCTACTAATGGTTAGCCGGCAACCTATTAGTTTGATGATGTTTGGTTCTAACAGCTTATATAGACAATAGGTATAAGAGTTTTTTATGTAATATTAGCTGATATAAGCTGAATTAGCTAGAGCTAGCTAATGAGATAACTATTAGCTGTAGTTCAGCTAATTGTTAGATGTTCTATTAGCTGGCTTTATATGGTTCTTTAGCTGCTATTTTTGTAGCTAACTTTTAGCTACAGGGAACAAAACCAAAATCATGAAATCCAACTGTGACAAGTCTAGATTGCCTTAATCTACAAGATGTGGTCAATGTTTGGCAATAAACTTTTACCAGTGCAGTCTCTAACTTATTATCTTAGTCCTAGTCAACAATCTTATAAAATTCATAATGAATTCCTATAAGCTGCTATAAGATCATGGACATAATTGTATTAGGCTATCCGCACTCGTTACCCTAAACATTACCCTATGAAAATATATGGTAAGGGATCAGGGAGCCGCAGCGGCTTACCCTATGTGCTACTCGGACATAGGGTGAACCTTCTCTCACCCCATATAGAGTGTTGTATGGAGCCAGCTGCATCATCTCTCTCTCCCTCCATGTCAAGCAACGGCCTTGCTTGGTGCCAATGTGCCATGGTGCAGACGAGGGAGATGACCCACACCGGCCAGAGTAGGAAGAGGATGGCGGGTGGCGCTAGGAGGCGGAGGAAGAGGAGGACAGCGTGACATGCTACAGGAGCAACAGCCAGCCTTAAAGGTGAAGCAGCCGCCGGATCAGCGCACCACCGGGCTATCTTGGATGATGTGCCGCCAGATCAACGCGTGACAGCGGATCTTGGAGGAGGCACCACTTGATCCGCTCGTGGCATCCAATCTTAGAGACCGGAGACACAAAGAGGAGGCTGCCGGTGGTCCACGCAACAGGGACGAGACGCGGTGGCTGGGGAGAGAGCAGCAGGGGTGGGAAGAGCGGGAGAGCTGCACGGGCGGGGAGACGAGAAGGTTCTGGTCACAGGTGGGTTGGGGAGTGTCGGAGTGAGGTGGGATAATAATATAAATAAATGTGGTTTTTGGTATAGGGTAAAGACATAGGGTAAATATGACTGTGGAGTCTTGTGAGATAGAGCAGAGAGTATCGCTAACTAGAAATATTCCTTTTAGGCTAGAGAAATAGTGGTAGAACGAGTGCGGATAGCCTTAGACAACCTGTAGTGGGGTACACTAAATCGTACTACAGTACCCAGATGGGGTACCGAATGCTACAGCAACCTATTGCAAATGCTACACCACCATTTCGTGACCCCACACATGTGCCATTGCCAAGGTATGTACGGCAGCTACGACATATTCTCTCCCTTCGTCCTCGGCTCCAACTACCACCACTTTGCGTGCACTAGAGGCCCACGTGACTAGAGTGATGGGGCGATGTCCGGAGTGGAGCTCTAGGCCGCGGAGGACGAGGCAATGGGTGGAGCTCTAGGCTGTGAAGATGGGTGGCACATCGTGCATGAGAGTAGGGAAGAGGAGGCGGCACAACGCAGGGAGCAAGGCGGCCAAGGCTGGCGGTGCAACGTGGAGGAGAGCACGGCAGATCAGTGGTGGGTGAGAGGAGGAGGCGGTCCCACTGGGAGTAGGAGGGCTGCGACCAGTGAGAAGGAGGTGTCCCACTAGGAATGTGACCAGCGGCTGGCGGCTTTGGCCGAAGTGGGAAGGCGGGCGGTGGGTCGAGTGATGAGAGAGGTGGAGAGGAAACCAACGGAGTGCGGGATTGGGGTTGACTGAGAAAATAATAAAATACCTGGTAGTTGTTATAGAGAAGAAGATATAGCATGAGCTTAGAAAATTGTATTATGTATTTTAAATATTAATGACTAGAACAAAATATTTCTTTCGAGTAGAAGTTTGGAGCAACGTCACCGTGGATAGCCTTAGCTTAAAGTCGTACAATTTCAATAGCGGGATGGTTCAAAATATCTAATTTTGGGGTTAAGGATCAAAATCAAACTTGAATGGTAAAATATGGACAGATGCAATTGGCTGACCCTGCCAAAATTGGGTGCAAATAAACTACTACCCCTCAGTCCCAAATTATAAGGGGTTTTAGACCACTACTTGATACATTCATTACTCTATGCATATGTCTAATATGTGTTTGGATTCATTAACATCCATATGAATATGGATGGATAAAAAGAAGACTAGAATCCTTTACAATTTGGAACGAAGGGAGTATCAAGTCTGGTACATGTGTTCTTAATTTTGAAGCCACAATAATCAAAACATAGAAAAAAGGCAGTGAAACAACATCAGTCATACACAACTGGTAGTGCCTTGTCATAGCTTGTCCATGACACAGACCAGCAGTGTGCTGAGCAGTATATTTATTGTTGGTGAGTGTATGTTATCAATCGTGCATACCGTCACCCATTTTTATTTTTTGTAAAATACCTCACACCCGTCTGTCGCCATGATAGCCACGTGTGTCGCCCGGCCATCTCTCCATGCAAGCAAGTCCCTGTGTCCAATGCTCATCCCAAGTTCCGAACGTCCGCGGTCCATCCATCTTTGCCACCACATGTCCCCTGGCCGTCTTCAGTTCTTCACCACCCTTGTATCCTACATGTCCATCGTGTTGAATCTTTTGGATGGATCCAGGCCCTGAGAGCCCCACCACTAGCGAGTTTTCGGTGGAGGTTCAGGGCATTCACGTGGATCTTGAGGAAGAGAGAGGAAGGAGTAGACAAAGATCATCTTCGGAATTGGGGAAGGGTGCGACCTATGGCATGTGGCCAATAGGGTTTCATTGTTCACGTAGGCGGTGCTCCTCTACAGCTTTCACCACTTGCTTGAGAGCCAAAGGACTGGCTCCATTGCCTCTGGAGTGATCAGTGATTGTCAACAGAAGCCAAAGACCTACAAGGACTTGGGCACAAGACCTCCGATAGACAGGAGGCCCTCCGATGGACAGGAGGTAGATGGAAGCCCTCCGAAGGACTAGGAGGCATGCTCGACTTTGGTCAGCCATGGGAGTTCGGTACATGGAGAAGTGGCACGGCGACGGCAGGAGTAAGACCTCCGAAGGACTGCGAGGCGACCCCGATGGACTAGGGATGCCGGGTGCCACCGCGGTGCTCCAATCTGAGTACATGCATGGCGCCGAGACGGCGAGGGCGTTGGCGGAATTCGCTCAAATTCGTCACCCTACCACCAAGTTACTAGACTCGGCGAATGGGCTCATTCTCGCCGAGATAGAGTGGAGTGGGCCGTTCCAAGCCCAGGAAGGAAACCCTAAAGTTTCCCGGTTTCTGACTTCAAAACTGGGGGTCGATCAACGGATTTGGACAACTAGCCACATGGACGTCATTCGGGAGTTAGCGTGCATCAGAAGAAAATCAAGACTCCATCGCGGTCGTCCGTCCCTGAGAAATTCGAGTATTTTCCAGTTTGGCCCCTACGGGCGTTTCTGTAATATAGGGGTCTTAGTGTAAACTGTGTCTTTTAGGCCTGGGCTATATATACCTAAGTGGCTGGTCATTTAGATGACTTTTCCACCTCTAGAAACCCTAGGCTTAGTTTCCAACTAGCCAAAAGCTTAAGATAAACCGAGTGCTTAGCTTATGGTTTGAGAGTCCCCTAGGCTCGTACTTTGCATTAGTGGGAGGATTAAGGGTGGTTGCCTATGAGGAACATGTAGTAAACTATTTTCCACTCATAATCAAGGCAAGATTCGTCCCCTATTCATGCTCATGTGTGCAGCCATCTCCCTCCCCCTTTTCTAGTTGGTTTTTGGATGAAACTCAAAGGCTTTTGGTGATTTGCTTTGCCCGCAAGTTAATCCTATTCTTTTGGCTCTTCTGAACTTGCTAGGATGTGGAGTTTATGACTTAGATCATCTCAATCCTGCTGGATTACCACGAGCAAGATTCCCTTGAGTTTTCCCATTTTCTTGCCCAATGATTGCCATCTCATAGGATCTGAAATTCCCGCTAATCCCATGGTCATTTTGAGTTGATCTCTTGGGAAAAGCTTTGGAATGGTGTTCAAATAGCCTGTGCAAAACTTCGTGAAGATTGGATAAGATTTGGACAGATTTGGGTGCGAAAACCTCTTTCCTACGACTTTACCAGACTATCCGGTAGAGCCAGCAGATTGTCCGATGGGACCGGACTATCCGGTGGCCCCCACTGGACTGTCCGGCGTCGGGTGCCTAGTCAGGATCTACACGTAACAATCCGGTAGCCCCTGCTGGACTGTCCGGTGGAACCAAACTATCCGGCCCCTAACACCGGACTATCCGGCGTGTCCAGGGCAGGAGCTGTGTCTCTGATCTTTGCTTCTTCCGCTGTGTTTTTGCTTTGGACTTTTGCATTCCCTACTTCTAGACCATTCTCTTTGCTTGCTGTGAGACAGTGAGATGCACTTTGGTGTGGTGAGTGTCATGTGGCAGACTTGCAAGATCCGTTCCCTCGGTGCTTTTGTTGAGTTGGCTCGCGGTTTCTCGCTTTGTGCGTATCCTCTGAGTGGATGGCACCTTGCGCTACTAGACACGTATCTATTCAGTGTATTGTGTCTAGTTCTTTTCTCAAGCACCAGTTTTGGGGGTTGTGAGTTTGAGTGTTAAAGTGCTCCTATTCACCCCCCTCTAGTCGCACGTCTCGGTCCTAAAATTGGTATCAGAGCCGGTTAGGTTTCTTCATACCTTTACCGGTGAGAAACTAGTAGCGACTATGACACACTCTGGGAAGGTTTCGGTTCTCGGCTCGGATGGCTATCCCTACTGGAAGGGTAGGATGAGAGCTTTCTTGCTTAGCCAGAGCGAGGACATATGGAATGCTACACAGAGTATGACTTTCACGGTGCTCCTTATTGCCGAGGGTACCACACAGTCGCTCATTGCTCAGCACGAGGCGAACTACAAGGCGGTGAACTTTCTCTTCTCTGGACTTGGTCGGGCGGACTATGAGAGGGTGAGCCACCTTGATACCGCTCGTGAGATCTAGTCCCTACTTAGTGCACACCATGAGGGGACGGTGACAGTAAAGGGTCAGCTTGTTGAGACTTACCGGCGCGAGGATGAGAACTTCGCCTAGAAGCCGGGAGAGTCTATGGATGCCTTGTTTGGTCGTTTTCAGTCGATCATCAACTAGCTCTATGTGAACTTTGCCCCCACTGCTCTTCCATACACTGAACATCAGTAGGCTGTCAAGCGATTGTATTCCTTGGACAGGAAAGTATGGGAGATCAAGAAGAACTCCATTCTTGAGTTGGCATGGTATGACACCTTGGGAGTAGAGGAGCTTTATAGCAAGCTCAAGGCCATAGAGGTTGATTACTAGATGATAGATATTCTTGATGGTACTGGCTCCAAGAGCCTGGCCTTGGCTTCCAGCTCGAAGGAAGTTGCTACTAACCCCCCCACTTCACGGTTTTTCGTTCTCTACTTTGATGTATGTGACAGAGGAGCAGTTGGCATCACTTGGGGATGATGAGCTTTGTCTGGTGTCTAGTCGCTTTCAGCGTGCCTATGACAACTGGATGAGCAAGAAGAGGGGTGAGAGACCAAGTGCTTCGAGTGCGGAGAGGTCGGCCACTTCATCGCCGAGTGCCCGAACAAGCAGAACGACTACTACAAGAAGGGCAAGAACCACTCCCATGACTTCAGCAAGCACCGCTCTAGCAAGCATGACTACGGCAAGCGCGACCACACCAAGCACCGCTCCAGAAAGATCAAGAACTTCAAGAAGGCTTTCAAGAGCTACCAGAAGGACATTGGAAGCGGGACAAAGCCTTCTTCGCCGAGCTTGGTGGTCTTTCCAGCATATCGTCCTCCTCCTCCTCCTCGTCTTCATCAAGCTCAAGCGATGAGGAGATCATCACCAAGTGGGATAGAAGGAGTGAACAAGGCGTTCCAGCTAGCCTCTGCTTCAGTCTCCACAAAGTCCAAGCGCAAGCACAAGGTAAACCGGAGATCGGTCTGTTCCATGGCGCTTGAGGACAAGGACAATAAGGGCAACGACAACAACTACTCCGATGAAGAGGTAACTCTTGAGCAAGCTGAGATTCTTGATATGTTGGAGAGGAACAGTCATGAGTTGGAAGCCCAAGATAAGTTGTTGGAGAAGGTAGCCAAGAAGCTGTAGAAGTAGAAAGCCAAGCTTGCTGATGCTTTGGCTGAGAGTGAGAGCTGAAGAGTGTGCAAGCCCAGCCTAGTGAGTTTGAGTGCCCTACTTGTGAGTCCCACATGAGTGACCTTTGTGAGCAGAAGAGCAAGTATGCTCATTAGGTAGAGGAGATGGATAGGCTGAAGGTTAAGTTTGGCAAGCTCTAGTCTAAACTAGATGAGCCTACTTTGAGTGAAGTGCCTGAGTGTGAGTCTTGCCCCCACCTAGCTGTTGACATAGCTGAGTTGTTGGTGAAGTGTGAGAGGCAGCTCAAGGAGTTGGAGGAGCTTAGGGCTAGACCGGTCTGTCCTACCTTGAGGAGTGAGCTCGACCAGGTAAGTGCTGACTTCGAGGTGCTTTCAGCACCCCTTGATACGTGTGAGAACTGTATCATTTTGAGGCTACAGTTGGTGGAGAAGGATGCCACCATTAGGAAGCTTCAGAAGTCTGCTCCTGTGATTCCCTCTCTAAACTGTCCTACTTATGCTGCCCAGACTTTGATTCTAGAGGATTTGAGAGAGGAGAAGTTGATCCTTGAAGAGGACAACTGTAGGTTGAGAGAGGTGCTAAGCTGGATGTATGCCAGGGAACCAAAGCTTAGGATGATCATAGAGGCAAACAAGCGTGGTGAGGGTGACACCAGTGGACTTGGGTTGGGAGAGTGTATTACCTTGGGTAAGAAGAAAAGCGCCCCGATCAAGCCTAACACTGCCTCTCCCTGAGCCTAACTCTACTATTGATGGGGTTTACCATTAGCCTCCCAAGGCTGCCCCAAAGAAGTCATATTAGACACCCAAGCCACCACAAGCCAAGCAGGACAAGATAGTAGAAGAAGTGCTTAAGCCTTCAGGCAAGAAGCAAGTCCAACACCAGCACCACCCAAGGCTTCACCACCTCACTAGAAGCCCAAGACCTAGCCCCAGCCTTTGCCTAAGAGACCTATCTACCACTGTGACTTTTGCTGGCTGAATGGTCACTTGGAGGAGTTTTACTTCAGGAGGAAGCAGGCTGAGAGGCGGGAGAGAGTCCAGGGGAACCAGGATCAGTTCTACCAGGGCAGTAGGCAGGATCCTCCCCATCGTGGTGAGATGAGAGACCGCTTTGCTAGTAGTGAGAGAGGAGGTGGCTTTCAGGCCCGTGCTCCTAGTGGTAAGAGACGCTTTGCCGGCCGAGCTCCTAGTCATTTTCAGTGTGTCTTGGGACCTTCGTGACTGAGGCTTTGGTAGATGGTTTGAGATCTCACGCTTTGGAGGTCGTGGATACCCAGATCGTCGTGATGCTTACTTTGACTGTGCTTTTCCCACCTTTGAGCAGATGTCTCGGCACTGGTTCAGCAGTTTCACTAACCCCAGTGCTGGACCATTTGCTCACTCTCACTTTCCTTGATTTCGCAGGATCAAGGCTTGGAGGACATATGGATCATGGACTTTGGCTGCACTAGGCACATGACAGGGCACCACAGATGGTCCTCCAGCCTCAACCCCATGAGCACCAAGGAGTACATCACATCCAGGGATAATGGTCAAGGTAAAGTGTTGGGTGTTGGCTCTGTTGCGCTTTCTGGCAAGCTTTCCCTGAGAGAAGTTGCTTTGGTGAGGAGTTTGGGGTTTAGTTTGGTTTCTGTCTCGTAACTTCTCAAGGAAGGGTATGAGGTTCGCTTTAAAGAGGGTTCTTCTTGTGTGCTTGATGCTAAGAAAAACCTTGTTTGTCGGATTTTGCCATATGGGCAGGTTTTTAAGGTTGACCTTGTATTTATTTCTGGTCCTCCTCGGTGTTTGGTAGCTGGTCCTTCTGCTGATATTTGGAAGTGGCATAGTGTAGGTCTGAGACGTCCGACTAGAGGGGAGGGTGAACAGGAGCACTTTAAAACTCAAATTCACAACTCCCCGAAACTGGTGCTAAAGAGAAGAACTAGACACCATCCACTGAACAGATATGTGTCTAGCAGCGCAAGGGTGCCGTCCACTAAGAGGATACGCACCAATGCGAGAAAAACTGAGATCCAACTCAAACAGAGCACCGAGGCAACGAACTTTGCAAAATACGCCACACGACACTCACCGCACCAAAGTGCATCTCACTGACTCACAGCAAGCACAGAGAATAGTCTGGAAGTGGGGAATGCAAAAATCCGAAGCAAAAACACAGCGGAGAAAGCAATCACCAAAAACACAGCAGCTACCCTGCCTGGGCCGGACTGTCCGGTAGCATGGGCCAGACTGTCCGATGGCACCGGATAGTCTAGTCTCCTCTGCCGGACTCTCCGGTGGGATAGCCTGGCTAGAGCCCAACACCGGACTGTCCGGTTGGCGCTGCCGGACTGTCCGGTGGAACCGGATTGTCCAGTGGCCTTTGTCGGACTGTCCGGTAGAGTTGCAGACAAGGGGTTTTCCAACCCAAACCTGACCAAAGCTTGTCCAATCTTCACGAAATTTTGTACAAGCTATTTGGACCCTATTCCAAAGCTTTTCCCAAAAGATGAATGCAAAGTGACCAAGGGATCAACGGCAATTTCAGATCTCGTGAGATGGCAATCTTTGGGCAAGAATGGGGAAAACTCAAAGGAAGCTTGCTCGTGGCAATCTAGCAAGATTGAGATGAACTAAGTCATAATCTCCACATCCTAGCAAGTCCAAAAGAGCCAATAGAACAGGATTAATTCGTGGGCAACACAAATCACCAAAAACCCTTGAGTTCCATCCAAAAACCAACTAGAAAGGGGGGCGAAAGATGGCTGCACACATGAGCACGAAAATAGGACGAATGTTGCCTTGATTAGATGAGGAAATCAGTTCTTACAAGGCTCAACTCAGCCTACCACCCTTCATCCTCCCACTAATGCAAAGTACTAGCCTAGGGGACTCTCAAATCCTAAGCTAAGCACCCAATTTGCTCTCTAAGCACTTGGCTGGTTGAAGACTAAGTGTAGGGTTTCTAGAGGTGGAAGAGTCACCTAAATGACCAGCCACTTAGGCATTTATAGCCCTGGCCTAATCGACACATTTTACACTAAGACCCCTATATTACAGAAACGCCCATAGGGGCCAAAACGGAAAAGACTCGACCTTCTCGGGGACGGACGACTGCGATGGAGTCTTGATCTTCTTCGCCTACAAGCTAACTCTTGGATGATGTCCACATGGCCAGTAGTCTAAATCCGCCGATTGACCCCTGGTTTTGAAGTCAGAAATCGGGAAACTTTAGGGTTCTTCTCGTGTGCTTGATGCTAAGGAAAATCTTGTTTGTCAAATTTTGCCCTATGGGTAGGTTTTTAAGGTTGACCTTGCATCTGTTTCTAGCTGTCCTTAGTGTTTTGTAGCTGGTCCTTCTGTTGATATTTGGTTGTGGCATAGGAGGCTAGACCATTTAAGTTTTGATCTTCTTGCCAGGTTGAGCTCGATGGGTCTGATCCGAGGATTGCCCAATTTGAAAGCAGAAAAGGACTTAGTGTGCCACCCCTATTGTCATGGCAAGATGGTTGCTGCTTCTCATGCACCTGTCAATCAGGTGATGACCTCTTACCCGGGTGAGCTTCTGCATATGGACAACGTTTGTCTGGCTTGGGTACAGTCGGTCAGTGGGAAGGGGTATGTGCTTGTCGTTGTAGACGACTTTTCTCACTTTTCGTGGGTGTTCTTTATGGAATTCAAAGATGAGGTTTTTAGTTTTGTTCGGGATCTGGTCTTGAGGTTAAGAAATGAGAGTCATAAGGCCATGAGGGCTGTCCATAGTGACAATGGCGAAGAATTTCGTAACTCTCGTTTTGAAACCTTCTGTCGTGACCTAGGTCTTGATCACCAATTCTCATCTCCTTATACCCCACCTCAGAATGGTGTTGTGGAATGAAAGAACCGCATAGTTGTAGAGATGGCGCGAACGATGCTTGATGAGGATAGGACTCCGCGACGCTTTTGGGCTGAGGCTATGAATATGGCCTGTTACATTGCCAACCGCATCTTCCTAGGAGCTTTCTTAGGGAAGACTTCGTACGAGCTACGGTTTGGTAGGCAACCCAGCGTCAAGCACCTGCATGATTTTGGCTGCAGATGCTTTGTGCTCAAAAAAGGGGGGGCATTTGGAAAAATTTGAATCTCGCTGCTTGGATAGTATTTTCCTTGGGTACGCCTCTAGCTCTAGGGCATATAGAGTGTGGATCCTCGATACCAAACAAGTGGTTGAGACTTGTGAAGTTTCCTTTGAAGAATCTATGCCTTGCACAACCCCTGCATTTGAGCTTTCAGGTGATGATGAAAAAGGAACCCCTGTCATTGAAGATGAGGAGGTTCAGGTAAATGCTGGTGATCCAGGAGCCACTGCGCCGGCTGCAGCTCCTGCCCCCTCTACTAGGAGCTCTGAAGACGAAGGAGGACCCTTACCGACGGCTTCCTGCTCACTCTCCCGACTGCAAGCTCGAGTAGAGGCTGGCCCCGCTGAGGACGGAGGGGAGGTGACCTTTGAGATTGTTCCATCTCAGTAGGTCCAGCGGGATCACCCTCCACATGGTATCATTGGTGATTTGCATGCGAGGACCTTGAGGTCCCAGACAGGTTCTATCGCTTTCTTTGCTCATGCTGCATTTGTTGCCTCCTTGGAGCCCAAGGATGTTGGACACGCCCTTTCTTATGGTAATTGGGTTAATGCCATGTATGAGGAGTTAGAAAATTTTGAGAGGAATGAGGTTTGGGTTTTGGTAGAGACACCGCCACAATGCAATCCTATTGGTACAAAATGGGTTTTCAAAAATAAACAAGGGGAGGATGGCATTGTTGTGTGGAACAAGGCTAGACTTGTGGCTAAGGGTTTTTGTCAAAAAGAGGGGATAGACTATGAGGAAACGTTTGCTCCAGTTGCACGCCTGGAAGCTATACGTATTCTCTTAGCTTTTGCAGCTTCCATGGGTTTTAGGCTTTTTCAGATGGATGTGAAGTCTGCTTTTCTAAATGGTTTCATTCAAGAAGAAGTTTATGTCAAACAACCTCCGGGATTTGAAAATGCTAAATACCATAACCATGTTTACAAATTGCAAAATGCCTTGTATGGTTTGAAACAAGCCTGTAGAGCCTGGATATGAGAGGTTGAAAACTTTTTTGCTAAACTAGGGTTTCAAAATGGGGAGTGTGGATAAGATCTTGTTTGTCCTCAAGCATGGTAGTGATCTTATTATTGTCCAGATATACGTGGATGATATCATCTTTAGTGGCTCTTCTCACTCTCTTGTTACCAAGTTTTCTGAGCAGATGTCGAAGGAGTTTGAGATGAGCATGATGGAAGAGTTGCAGTTTTTCCTTGGACTTCAAATCAAGCAAGGGCATAAAGGAACCTTCATCCATCAAGCCAAGCACACGAAGGACATTCTGAGGAAGTTTGATATGGGAGACTCCAAGCCCATGGCGACTCCCATGTCAACACAAACGACGCTTGATGCAAATGAAGAAGGGGAGGTGGTGGATCAAAGAGAGTACCGAGGGATGATCAGCTCACTTTTGTACCTGACGGTGACAAGGCCAGACATCCAGTTCACGGTTTGTCTTTGTGCTCGATTTGAGGCCTCACCGAGGACATCTCACCGTCAAGCGGTGAAGCGCATCTTCAGGTACCTGAAATACACTCCTGAGCTTGTTCTTTGGTTCTCTTCAGCTTCGATGCTCTCTCTCTCAAAGGGTGTTCGAATGCTGACTTTGCAAGTTGTCGGCTGGAGCGCAAGTCTACTTCTAGCACCTGCTAGTTTCTCAGTTCTTCTCTTGTCTCTTGGTCCTCACGCAAGCAGTCTAGTGTACCCACTTCCACCATAGAAGCCGAATACGTTGTTGCTGCTAGCTACTGCTCCTAGTTGCTTTGGATGAGAGCTACCTTGAGTGACTTTGGCCTCAGCTTTAGGAAGATCCCTCTCCTAGTAGACTCTACTTCTGCTATTTCTGTAGCTAGGAACCCCGTCTTGCACTCCAGAACCAAACACATAGACGTGAGGTTTCACTTTCTGAGAGATCACTATGAGAAGGGAGATATAGACTTGGTCCATGTGGAGTCTGAGAATCAGTTAGCCGATATCTTGACCAACCCCTTAGAGCTTAGCGCATTTGCTCACTTGTGTGGGGAGCTTGGTGTTTGTTACCCCTTTTAGGTTGGGGTAACTTTGTTGTAGTTTAGGTTTTGTTTTGCCCTTTTCTTTCTTTTTCTTTGTTTTTTCTTTGCATTGTGTATCATATCATGCATTGCATTGTATCATATGCATTTTCACTTCACTAGCACTAGAGCTCTTCTTGAATGACTAGTTAGTATTTGCTTGTGCTGGATTGTACAGTTGCTTGCATGATCCTGGTTGGCTGAGCTCCTTGCATCTGTCTAATCTCTTTTGTGAGCTAAGTCATTTTTATTTCTTGAAAATCAAAAACCATGATCACCACTTCACTTGGCTACCTAGCATGTGTAGGAATTTTAAATGCTATCCTATTTTCTCATGCTTGGATATGCTAGTCGTATGCCTTTGTTAAGTTTATGCCTAAGCATTTATGACACCTTGCCTAAACCTGAAATTTGAATTAAATTTGTGCACATTGTGTGTCTTATCAGCTAAATTCAAAAGATCCAGGTGGGTTCGCTTTTCACACTATTCTAGTTTGAGATAGCTTGCCTTTGCACTTTGGCTTGAACTTTGACTAGGCTGCGTATGACCATACCTTGTCTTAAGCTTCTGATGGTTTTCTGAACCTAGGCTTGGCATTGGTTGGTAAAAAGTGGCACAAACAAATGAATAACCTGTGGCATATGATCTGATTTGCATGAAGTGACAAATTGCTAAATTTGAAATCAACAAGTCCCTAAATTTCTTATGGCTTGTTGTATGTGCTTTGGTTGAGAGTAGCACACTTTGTACGTTTTGCTAGCATCTTGCTGTTCATGCCTATCTTGCTAGATGCTATTCATGTTGGTGATGCATTCTTTTCGACAACCCTGAAAAACATG
Source organism: Paspalum vaginatum (assembly GCA_030272315.1). Taxonomy (NCBI): domain Eukaryota; kingdom Viridiplantae; phylum Streptophyta; class Magnoliopsida; order Poales; family Poaceae; genus Paspalum; species Paspalum vaginatum. The sequence goes on from CM059013.1 coordinate 23,782,728, forward strand.
CTCATGATCCGTATAAGATAGATTTAATTGAGATTGTTGCATGCTTTCTTGCCCTCACTTGCTCTGTATGCTAGAACTTGTATTTACTAGCTTTTCATCCTTGCTGAGCTCTTCATGGTACACTTTCTGCATTTCATGGCATATTTTGAGGGGGGTTTGTCTAGTTCAGGGTGAGTCGGATTCTATGAACCCTTAATGTGTCCATTGTCAACAAGGGGGAGAGATGATTGACCTATAGGAGTGTTCATGGACCAAGGGTGATGAGGACATCACTCCTATGATTATGCAAGGCCCTATTGCAAGAGCACGTGCAAGACAATTGAACCAATAGGTGAGCTCGTTCTTAAGTGTCTGTACATATACTTGTGAGGATGGTATGCTACCTAATGCTACGGTTGATTATATTGTACTAAGGAACTTAGGAGAGGACTATGAAGGCCTTGGAGAGCAGTTCGGACTAGGAAGAGGGCAAGAAGAACGTCCAAGTCAAGATGGAGGCCCAATTCTCCTCGGAATTGGCTTCCTCGGCCTCCAGGACCAGTCATTAGTAAAATCATCGTCTAGGCCACAAACGGACTCCGATTTTGACGATCCACATATGCCTAGAAAGCTAAGAAGATAAACTTTCGAATGCCACTAGTTTTAGGTCATTTGGAGTTCGGAGTCATCGGGAATTCACGTCACAATTTAGAGATCAGAATCTGTCAAGGGGCTGTTTTCCCTCTTTTTGGGCTGTTGGCCCATGTATCATCTAGGAGTCCATCATAGACGCGTCTAGGCCTTGTTGGTCAAACTAAACTCTATATAAACAATAGCCGCCACCTAAGTTAGGGTTTGGGTTTTCTTAGATTAATCTATCATCAAACAGTTTTGCCGTCATCGGTTTGTGAAACCCCAACTTGTGCAACTCAATTGAGATTTGCGTTTTTCCTCATTCTTGCTGGTGTTCTTTGGTTGCATTGCTGGAATGATAGCCTTCTTGGCAAGGTCGATTGCGCGCTTCACGTGGTCGATAACCATCGGACTAGTGGTGTCGTGATTGCAAGGATTCGAACCATTGGCTCGGAAGCCTTCATCACCAATGTCGAGTCTCCACCCCTAAACCGACATACCTCACGGAAGATCGGGCCTATCCCATATCAATTGGTATCAGTTTCCAGGTTGCCCATTAGGTAATTCTGTTTATCATTTAGATTAGTTTTGTTTTCATATACCTATAGTCCAGAAAAAGCCAAAAAAAATATTCCACTGTCCCATTACCTATAGTGCCACAATAGTCGTTATCAGTTTGCTTTGTTGAGTTTTCATCCTCTGTGGTTGAGTTCGTTGCTGGTTAGGCTTTGTTCTTCATCATAGTGCTTGTGTTTCCATCCCCATCCTTATCCACAGTTTGCTTTCGCCTTCATTTGTCTTTCCATCCACCGCTGTGAAACCCATCCATCGCCGTGAAACTCTAATTTGAGGTGTCGTCAGTAAAACGGCCGTAACTTTTCGCTCCGGACTCGGAATAGGGCAAAAATATACATTTCTAGAAATGGCAGAAAATTTTGCAACTCGTCGTCCTTGCTTCACCAGGTTTGTCACCGTGATTTTTGCGAAAATCGGCCTGGAAAATAGGGTTTGGGGCCCTGAAGTTTCTGCATGCTTGTGTTTCACGTGTTTTCTCTCACGGTTTTGGCTCCACAGCACAGATCTGGTTTCTGTTTGTTTTGACATTTTTTGTGGTACTTCCTGCTGTTACAACAGAAGTGTCAAAAATAAAATTGAAAAAAGAAATAGTGCAAAAAAAAGGAAAAAACAAGTAAAAAAAAAAAGAGAAAAGTGTTGCAGGAAAGGCTTTTGTTGTCGGTGCTGTTTCCACCTCCACCATCTACCTTCTACCTCCACACACCTGGACTAGCTTTTGGCCAGCAACAAACACCTACTTTGGATCATTATTCAGCTTTGCTTAACTGTTACACTATTGTATTTGTTTAGCCACATATTGAGCCATCCCAAGCTCCACTATATTTGTCTCTGGAGCAGTATAGGTCGGACCTTGTAATCATCCCACGTTCTAGGTATATTATTGCCACTTCGCCGCCATCGTTCCTTCTAGGTCGCCATCATCCTTTGCGCTACACGGTAAGAACATTTGCAAGCGCTGGGTACACGCTTGAGTGTGAGTGATTCCACCTACCTATTAGATAGGGATAGGATAATCTTGTGTCCTTGTCTCTGTTTTTGTGTTCACTAACTATGGCAGGCGATGAATCCCCTCAAGACTTTAATGACTATGTTTCTAAGGACGAGCTTATTGCTGCGCAAAACAAGCTTATTGGTGATTTCAGGGCAGAACTTACTCCAGTTGTGACCGAGCTTCGCACTACGGTCAACAGTTTGGCATTTCGACTTGACACGGTGGAGAACAAGGTTGCTGCCTCCAGTCAAGCTTCTTCTACTTCCGAAAAATCCAAGGCGTCCTCTAATCATGAAGATGAAGACGAAGATGATGTTTATACAGAGCAAGACTGGTGTGGAAAAGGTAACAAAGGTAATAAGGGCAAACGACCCCCATGACGTGGCCCCAAAGGTAACAAATCTGAAAATGATAACAAGTTTGCTAGGGTTAAATTTAAAATTCCACCCTTTGATGGATCATATGATGCCGATGCTTATTTAGATTGGGAGATGACTGTTGAACAAAAATTTAATGCTCATAAGATTCCAGCTGCTTCAACGTGTTCCCTATGCTACTAGTGAATTTACTGGTTATGCTATTCTATGGTTGAATGGTTTAGTTAAACTTGGTCAAGATCTTTCTACATGGTCCAAGTTAAAACATTCTATGCGTAATCGTTTTATTCCTCCTTCTTATAAGTGTGATTTGAAGAAAAAATTGCAATGTTTTGATCAAGGCACTCGTTCTGTTCATGAGTATTATAATGATTTGCATGTTATGTTGCGTTGTGATATTGATGAGGAGGATGAAGATACTATGACTCGTTTTTATTCCGGTTTACGCAAAGAAATACAAAATATTGTTGATTATAATGATTACTCCACCACAGACCAGTTGTTCCATATTGCTATGTTAGTAGAACAAGAAGTGCAGGGACGTACACAACTTTCGCGCAACACCTAGTGGGTACATCAACGCTAGTGATGTTGAAGATGATTTGGTATTGCAAGCTAACATTGCAGGTACGACTTTGGAGAATGCATATGATTACGACAAAGATGATGCAGAGGACTATGTCCACTATGACACATATGTTGTCCAGCATGTTTTAAGTGCACAGGTGGAGCATGAGGACAAGCTTCAATGGCATAATCTATTTCAGATTTATTTTATTATCAACAAATGCCGTGTTCGTACTATGATTGATGGTTTGAGTTGCAATAATTTGGTGAGTACTGATTTTGTCAAAAAGTTTGGTCTTTCTACACGTGCCCACACTCACCCATATCATATTCAGTGGTTTAACAACAGCGGTAAGGCCAAGGTAACGCATACTGCGCGTGTCCATTTTTCTATTGGTACGTACCATGACTATGCAGATTGTGGTGTTGTTCCCATGCAAGCATGTTCTCTTTTGTTGGTTAGACCTTGGGAATTTGATACTGATGCAACCCACCATAGTAGAACTAATATTTATACTTTCATGCATAAAGGCAAGAAAATTACGTTGCTTCTTTTGGTCCCTACTAAAATTGTGAAATGTGATAGGGCCATAGCTGAAACTGCAGAACTTAATAAGGCCTTAGCTTCTGAACATCAGCAAGCATCAAAATCTGTTGTGCCCTTTAAAACTGAACCATCCATACCATCTGCTATTTCTCCTGCTATTAAGTTAAAGGGTGGTGCTATGCTTGCTACAAAATCTGATCTTGCTGCTTGTGCTTTCGATGATGCTTCCGGCTATGCTTTATTGTGCAAGAGGGTCCTGTTTTCAATTGATGATATGCCTCCCTCATTGCCGCCTGCTGTTGCTAACCTTTTGTAGGAATTTAAGTATGTTTTCTCTGCGGAAATTCCACCGGGACTACCACCATTGCGAGGGATTGGGCATCAAATTGATTTGATTCCGGGTGCCACTTTGCCCAACTGTGCTGCATATAGGACCAATCCAGAGGAGATTAAAGAGATTCAGAGACAAGTCCAAGAGCTATTGGACCATGGGTACGTACGTGAGAGCCTTAGTCCTTGTACTGTTCCTAACATTTTGGTTCCTAAAAAAAATGGTACGTGGCATATATGTGTCGATTGTAGAGCCATTAATAATATAACTATTCGTTGTCGTCATCCTATTCCTCACTTAGATGACATGCTAGATGAATTATGTGGCTCTATCATATTTACCAAAATAGATTTGCGTAGTGGCTAGCATCAAATTCGAATGAAATTAGGCGATGATTGGAAAACTGCTTTCAAAACAAAGTTTGGCTTGTATGAGTGGTTAGTCATGCCATTTGGGTTAACTAATGCACCTAGCAATTTCATGCGCTTGACGAATGATGTTCTCCGTTCTTTTATTAGAAAATTTTTGGTGGTTTATTTCGATGATATTTTGATCTATAGCAAATCTTTGAAGGATCATCTCGATCACCTACTCGCTGTTTTTGTTGCGCTACGCGAGGCGCGCTTATTTTCTAACCTTGAGAATGCACCTTTTGCACCAATCGAGTTGGTTTTCTTGGCTATGTTGTTACTCCACAGGGAATTGAAGTGGATGAGACGAAGATTGACGCCATTAGGAGCTGGCCTACACCGACGACTATCAAATAGGTGCGTAGTTTTTTTGGTCTTGCAGATTTTTATCGGCGATTTGTGAAAGATTTCAGCACCATTGCTGCCCCACTTAATGAGTTGACAAAGAAAGGTGTGACATTCCATTAGGGTCCAGCACAAGAAAAAGCCCTCAATACGTTGAAAGATACGTTGACACATGCATCCCTTTTACAAATTTCGGATTTTAGAAAAACTTTTGAGCTTGAATGTGATGCAAGCGGAATTGGGATTAGAGGCGTGCTTCTACAGGAAGGTAAACCTGTTGCGTACTTTAGTGAAAAATTGAACGGGCCATCTCTTAATTATTCGACTTATGACAAAGAGCTATATGTTTGGTGCGTGTTTTGGAGACTTGGCAGCATTACCTTTGGCCTAAAGAATTTGTTATCCATTCTGATCATGAATCTTTGAAACATATTAGAAGTCAAGTTAAGTTAAATAAACGACATGCTAAATGGGTTGAATTTATAGAGTCGTTTCCGTACATATTTAAGCACAAGAAAGCAAAAGAAAATGTCATTGCGGATGCTTTATCTCATCGCTATACTATGTTGTCACAACTTGATCATCGCATCTTTGGTTTAGAGACCATAAAAGGATTATATGCTACTGGATTTGATTTTAAAGAGGCTTTTGAAAATTGTAGAAAGGGACGAACATAGAATAAGTTTGTGCTGAATGATGGATTTCTTTTTTGGGCTAACAAGTTATGCGTCTCAGATAGCTCCGTTCGTCTTTTGTTTTTGTAGAAGACGCATGGAGGAGGTTTGATGGGTCATTTTGGTGTGAAGAAAACGACGGATGTGCTGGCTGCTCTTTTTTTTTTGCCCAAATTGAAGCTGGACGTTGAACGGTTTGTGGCACGCTGCACTGCATGCAATAAAGCTAAGTCTCGCCTTAATCCACATGGTCTTTATTTGCCTCTCCCGGTTGCAAGTGTTACTTGGGCTGATATTTCTATGGACTTTGTGTTGGATTTGCCTCGGACTAAGAGGGGGAGAGATATCATTTTTGTTGTTGTAGATCACTTTTTGAAAATGGCACATTTTATACCTTGTAATAAGACGGATGCTGCTTCCCATATTGCTGATTTGTTTTTCCATGAGATCGTTCGTTTACATGGATTGCCTAATACTATTGTTTCGGATCGAGATGAAAAATTTTTGAGTCACTTTTGGCAGAGCTTACAGAATAAATTGGGGACAAAACTTTTGTTTTCTTCTACATGTCATCCCCAAACTGATGGTCAAACTGAAGTTGTTAATCGAACTTTGTCTACTATGCTTAGGGCTATTTTGAAAACAAATTTGAAAATGTGGGAAGAGTGTTTGCCTCATATTGAGTTTGCTTACAACAGATCCGTTCACTCTACCACAAAGTTTAGCCCTTTCCAGGTGGTTTATGGTTTTAATCCTCGTGCTCCTATTGATTTGATATCTTTGCCTTTCGATGAACCTTTGCATTTGGATGCTTCACAACGTGCTGATTTGATTCGGAACTTACATGAAATAACTAAGAATAATATTGAAACCATAAATGAGAAGTACAAACATACTGGTAGGAAAGGTAGGAAACAAGTGCTTTTTGAGCCAGGTGATTTGGTGTGGCTACACTTGCGCAAAGAACGTTTTCCTAATTTGAGAAAGTCCAAACTTATGCCTCGAGCTGCTGGTTCTTTTAAGGTTCTTGAAAAAATTAACGATAATACATATAAGCTTGAGTTGCCTGCAGATTTTGGGGTTACTCCCACATTTAATATTGCAGATTTGAAACCATATTTGGGAGAAAAGGATGAGATTGTGTCGAGGACAACTTCGCTTGAAGAGGGGGAGGATGATGAGGACATCACTCCTATGATTATGCAAGGCTCTATTACAAGAGCACGTGCAACACAATTGAACTAACAGGTGAGCTCGTTCCTAAGTGTATGTACATATACTTGTGAAGATGGTATGCTACCTAATGCTATGGTTGATTATATTGTACTTAGGAACTTAGGAGAGGACCATGAAGGCCTTCGAGAGTAGTTCAAACCAGGCGGAGGGCAAGAAGAATGTCTAAGTCAAGATGGAGGCCCAATTCTCCTCGGAATCGACTTCCTCGGCCTCTAGGACCAGTCATCAGTAAAATCATCGCCCTAGGCCACAAACGGACTCCAATTTTGACGATCCACATATGCTTGGAAAGCTAAGAAAATAACCTTTGCAATGCTACTAGTTTGAGGTCATTTGAATTTCGGAGTCATCGGGAATTCTTGTTGCAAGTTAGAGATCAGAATCTGTCCCGGGGCTGTTTTCCCTCTTTTTGGGCTGTTGGCATAGACGCGTCTAGGCCTTGTTGGTCGAACTAAACTCTATAAAAACAGTAGCCGCCGCCCAAGTTAGGGTTTGGGTTTTTCTTAGATTAATCTATCATCGAACAGTTTCGCCGTCATCGGTTTGTGAAACCCCAACTTGTGCAACTCAATTGAGATTTGCGTTTTTCCTCGTTCTTGCTGGTGTTCTTCGGTTGCATTGCAGGAATGATAGCCTTCTTGGCAAGGTCAATTGTGCACTTCACGTGGTCGATAACCATCGGAGCAGTGGTGTCATGATTGCAAGGATTCGAACCTTTGGCTCGGAGCCTTCATCGCCAACGTGGAGTCTCCACCCCTAAACCGACGTGCCTCATGGAAGATCGGGCCTATCCCATATCAAAGGGGGAGAATTCTATAGAGATCTAGTTGAGGGGGAGCTATGCATTCAGGGAGTTTGAGCATTTAGCATGCTCTTGCATAGGTGCATTGAGGCTTTTAGCCTCTTTCTGGAGGAGCCGTTGCTTTGCCTAAGCATAACTGTGTTGAGCCATTTTGCCTGTTTCTTGAAGGGTCATGCTTTACTTTGATCGACTGCGTTGAGCAGTTTCCCTTGTCTTAGGGGGTCGATGTTTGGTTTTCTTTTTTGTTGCCTCAATTTGCCCTTCTTAGCTTGTTTTTGGTTTTTGGGCATCTTGAGCAACTTTCTTCTTTTTCTTTCTTTTTGGTTTTATGCTTGTTTTTTCTGTCTTTGTTCTATTTCAGGTTACAAGTAGAAGGAGTTGACAATGCACTCATCAAGGGGGAGATTAAGAGGCAATGGACCGGCTCCATTGCCTCCGGAGTGATGAGTGATTGTCAACAAAAGCCAAAGACCTAGAAGGACTTGGGCACAAGACCTCCGATGGATAGGAGGTGGATGAAAGCCCTCCGAAGGACTGGAGGAATGCTTGACTGTCGGTCGCCCATGGGAGTTCGTTACACGGAGGAGCGGCACGGTGACAGTAAGAGTAAGACCTCCGAAGGACTGCGAGGCGACCCCGATGGACTGGGGATGCCGGGTGCCACCGCGGTGCTCCAACCCGAGTACATGGCGTGGCCTATCCGGCGTTGGACTATCCGGTGGCCCTCATCGGACTGTCCGACAGTCGGGTACCCAGTCAGGATCTGCTACTGGACAATCCGGCAGCCCCTACCGGTCTGTTCGGTGGAACCGGACTATCTGGCCCCTGACACCGGACTATCTAGCGTGTCCAGGGTAGGAGCTATGTCTTTGATCTTTGCTTCTTCTGCTGTGTTTTTGCTTCAGACTTTTGCATTCCCCACTTCCTAGACCATTCTCTTTGCTTGCTGTGAGACAGTGAGATGCACTTTGGTGCGGTGAGTGTCATGTGGTGGACTTGCAAGATTTATTGCCTCGGTGCTTTTGTTGAGTTGGCTCGCGGTTTTCTCGCTTGGCGTGTATCCTCTCTGTGGAGGGCACCTTGCGCTATTAGACACGTATCTGTTTAGTGGCATGGTGTCTTGGTCTTTTCTCAAGCACTAGTTTTGGGGGTTGTGAGTTTGAGTTTTAAAGTGCTCCTATTCACCCCCTCTAGTCGCACGTCTCGGTCCTACGTTGCTCCTTGACGTGGCTCTCCTATTCCCCATGGCGACGCTCTCCTCTAGGGCATTGCTATTGGTGCTGCCGTTTGCGGGGACGGTGGCATCGACCATCGGGTCAGCGGCGGTGATGAGCAAAGACGGCTGTGGTGATCCCAATCACTTGGTGTGCCGGTCGATCTGGACATCTGTTGGACTACAGTTTGATGGTCCTCTAGGTTGCATTGGCATCTGTACCAGCCCTAGTGTGCTTTTATATGGTTCACTGTGACCTGGGGCCACAACCAAAAGAGGAGGGTCGCTCACCCGATCACGGTGCGAAATCATCTCCATTTCGGTCTCCTTGAGTAACCCCAAGATCAAATCTAACATTCTCTCTATTGATTTCGGTGTCTTACGTTTCAAAGTGATTATGTAGTGGGACTAAGCACAAAATCCCATTATGTCTATGTGGATACAAGAGAACATACAATACAAGAAAGGGCAGAGGATTCAAAATGCACCCCTTTTTGCACTAGCTGCTGGAAGCATCCTTAAGAGCTAATGACGCAACAAGTTTCGCTTGAACCTAGCATAGAAGGATGTTGTGGAAGATGGAAGCTATATATTTTTAGTTTTTGTTTTATTTTAGGTAAGAGTGCTAGTCGGGTAAGGATCTTATGTCATGTTAGCCTATAAGTCTCCAGACTATAAATATGTAATGAATCATTTGAGAAAATATCAAACACATTATTGTATAACCAACCTTCAACGCATCACTATCCAATTTAAAGGTTTGAAGTGACATGTTACCCTAATATTCTATCGTCTAAATTGAAAGTCGCTAGGACCATGAGCCAACGTCCTAACAGGAGGGGTGAATTAGGATTCTAAAAACTAAGGCTCCCTAAAACTAACTTTTCAAAATCTATGCAAGTTAAACTAGATCTGTGCACCAAGATTTTGCTAAGTGTTGATAACTCTACTGTGGTTTAATCTTGCAACCTATTTCCACCCTGAAACTAACCTATCAAGCTAGTTTTGGAATTTTAGTACACAAGTACAAGAATGTAAATGCAGAAGCTAAAGAGATGAGTAGAGTAATTGCAAACTCCCGGTGACAATGGAGATGATGACACAAGTTGGAGACACAGAGATTTTTCGCCAAGGTCTCGGGAAGGCGAGCAAGCATCCCCTTACTCCTCATTTAGCACCCCTCTCAAGGCCTTGCTCTCGCATAGTCAGCTCAAGGACTACGGCCTCTATCTGTGCAAGGATAGTGGTTGGCAAGGTTACCCACACAAGGGTCAAGCAACCACGGTTGGGTAACTCTAGATATCCCTGGTACACAGCCACGCTGAGCTGGGGACTTCGGTGGGTCTCTCATGGATGCTCACCGCCATCTCCACTAGGTGAGCTTTTGGCCAAACCACCATGGGCCTCCCTCCCTCTCACAAGTAAGGTGGCAACCAGTCCACAACTTGGAGGGTCTTGCAAGACTTACAAGCCCCACTTACAAGTCTTCGTGCACGCAAGCATGGATTGCCAAGAGTTTCGCGAAAACTCACAAAAACACTTAGTCAGAACCAAGGTCCATGCTCTAAGTAAGGCCTAAGCAGGTACTCACAGGCACTAGCTTTGCCAAGATGTGAAATATATGCTCTCTTGATGGATTGGGCTCTCAAATATGTGTTTCAACACTGGAATGTACTTAGGAGTCACCAACCATTGTATGGAGGATGGGCAAGGGGGTATAAATAGCACAAACATTAAATCTAGCCGTTGGGAGATAGGTGCTCTGTGCATACTGCACCCACTAGACCATCTGGTGTAGCACCAGACCGCTTGGTGTAGCATGAGACCATCCGATTGTTGAACTTTCGAATTCAACCGTTGTGACCATCGGACCGTCCGGTGCGCGTTAAAGGCCATGGTCTTCATGTTGATGAATCTTTTGTCCAAAACGTCTGATGTGTACACTAGACCCCACGGTACATTGAGCGCATGGACCAGGTCGCTCCTTCTTCCTTCTGCTAAGAATGCTTAGTGGTGACCATCGGACCTTCCAGCTCGTGTGAACCGCATGAGGTCTTGAATCTTGATTTTTTGGTTTCTTCTACTCATCTGACAGTCTGGTTCAAGCAAAACTCTAGCCCGCTGACTACCTTGTCGTGCATCACGCTTTTCATCAATGATGTCTCAGGTCTTCTCTTGTGCTCTTGAAGACCACCTTTGAGGTGTGTGCCCCCAAGTCCATCTCTTGCACCCTAGAACTAAATAAATGTACTTGCAAAAACATTAGTTCCAAATGGTTCATGTTGTCACCTCAACCACCAAAATCAGATTAGGAAACTAAGCACGAGGTTTAGGACCCATTTTCCTTACATAAATGATTGGGCTTATTGGTTCTTGCTAGTTATCATGATGTTCTTTGTTCATATTTGTTTTGTGCAAAGTTAATCAGTTATTAGCATCATCAAGCTTTTTTACCTTCACCTATGCTTAATTTTTGCATTTTGGGAGTTAACATCTAGCCACACCACTTTAGGTTATAGATCAGATTAGGTCTAGCCTATCTAGTTAGTCTATGTTGTGGTTTGGCTTTGTATTCTATGGAGCCATAATTCATCATTGCGAGGTGGTTTGGCCTAGATCTAGGTTTATTGTCTTGGTTAAGTCCAATCTCTTCTATTTATAGAAGATATGGTAGATTGACCTTGATCAATCTCTGCGAGATAGTCAATGGAAAGTTCTGGCTTTGGCTAGATTGGTTATTCTAGCTGGGTTAGTCCTGTCTAAACTCCCATCAGGCATGGTCTGCCATGTAAATATGCTTATACACCTGCTACATTTTTAGAGATGCTCACAATTTGTCCCTATACCTATTAGATATGCTATATTGTTAATCGATGTGTTTGGCTATGGTTCGATGTCATCTGTCAGTTACTTCTATCCTACTGAGTTGGAATGTTATGATGTGTCTCTATAATATCTTGTCAATCTGTTGGTAAAGGATGGCTCTGGTCAAGTGCAATCTAGCACATCTGGTGTAATCGCATTTGACTACATAGCGGTAGTGGTTTGGTGTCTTCGAACATCAATGGGATGCCTTTGACAATGAGACAGACGTGGAGCCGAGAGCCTATCCTCCTAAGCCAGTCTGAAATTAGCTCATGTGCATGTCCAGTGTCATTACGCGAGCGTGCTACCTAACTTGACCTTGCAACTATGAAGGATATGACAGATTGTCAGTTGCTGGCCTGCAAGACAGACATGAAAAGGGATCAAACTCTTCAAAAATAATTGGGACAACTGGCTTTACTCCACTACATCAAATCGCACAGAGTTGACACGAGGGGGAGTTTGCAATTGACGTAGATGTTAGCATGATAAACGATAATACAGATCGCATGATTGCGCTGTGTCTAAAGCTACGCATCCTGACCAAAAAGCCTAAGCTCTAGACCAGAGGCCAAACTAAACTAGCTGACCAAAACATCCTAACAAGGCAAATCCAACAAGTTTCCCTAATCTGATTCCAAGGCCAAAGCAGGACTCGCGCTAGCATGCAAAATGAAAAAACACGACATCGTACGAATAGTGGGGGTGCACGATAAAGGCAGAGCATGAAGTTGTAGTGTATCAAAATAGAACACGCAAGTGTGGTAGCACTGTCGACTTGTTGATCCATGACGGGATCGACTCTGTATGTGGACTCAGTGCAAGATGGAGCAATTAGCATAGCCTTGCTACCTCATATATGCACACATGGATAGAAACTGATCAAAGCTCATGACAAGCAATGCATGAAAACAAAGGTAGAGGTTCCAACTAGATCTATAAATGCAGATAACTAGCAAACTTTGCCCTAAAAACACTTCAGTACAAGGGCTACCATGGATTAAGCAAACACAGCACTGTCCTAATAGACCCAGTTGAATCTATTAGGGCTATGTGGCACTTACCTAAAGTCAAACCCTTGAACAATGGCGGCAATGCATTGAATTATTGTTGAATTATTGATCCTCCTTTATGTTACATGCCATTTATAGCTGAAAGGCATGCTGTTAAAGGAAACCAACCAATGTAAGCCAACTAGAACATGACTACACACAAACTAGGCATTTTCATGCGGCCTAGACCTTGTAGATCTACTCCTTTTTTGTTAGCTGGACTCTTGATGGTTGACCTTCCTTAATGGTCTACTTTCTAGGCCCCCTTTTTGTTAGCTGGACTCTTGATGGTTGACCTTCCTTGATGGCCTACTTTCTAGGCCCTGTCTAGAATTTGGGGCCAACATATATATACAACATTAAGGCACTCATTGCATATTAATGGCAATACACTATAAAATGGCATTGTATATATCAAGGCATTATATACACAATATATATTGTTTGTAAAATGGGCTCTAAGCCTTGTGCTTAGTTTAATACTGTGATTTTGGTGGTGGAGGCGACAAGATGTACCATTTGGGACTAATGTGTGTGCAAGTATTTTTGTTTAAGTCTAAGGGTGCAAGAGATGGGACTTGGGGGAACAAACACCTCAAAGGAGGACTTAAAAGGCACAAGAGAAGACCCAACCCATCAAGGATCACAAGCGTGATGCACGACACAGCGATCTGGTGGTACCCACCGTACGACCGATGAGTAGAAGAAGCCTCCAATTGAAGATTCAAGACCCGATGTACACACACCAAACGGTCTGGTGGTCTACCACCGGATGTTCTAGCAAAGAAGAGAAGCTTTGAACACACCAGATCCAAGCTTTGAATGCACCGGACCATCTCATGGTCACACCGGACGGTCTAGGTGAAACACATGGATGTTCTAGACCGAGACTTGCATCAACTGGAATACCGCAAGTGTTATCTCATAACAGACAGTCCGGTGGTCACACCAGACAGTCCGGTGTTCACACCGGATGTTTCGGTGCTCACAACGGTCGAAGTAAAGTTCCAACGATTGACTCCATTGGCTAGTTTGGTGCATGCACTGGACATTCTTGTGTTGTATGCACCGGATGGTCTGGTGCTACCACCGGACGCCAGGTGGTAGCAGTCTATGCGATGGAGCAGCTCCCCTACGGCTAGATTCAAGGTTTGGGCTATTTATACCCCCTTGCCTAGCCTCGTTGTCAAGGTTGGTAACTCTTGAGTTCATTCTAGTGTTGAGGCACAAATTTGAGAGCCTAATCCATCACAAGAGCATAGATATCATATTTAGCCGTAGCCAAAGCTTGTGAGCTCTTACTTAGGCCTTGTTAGTGCATCGCTCTTGTTTGTGATCAAGTGTTGTAGTTAGTTTTGCAAAACTCTTAGAGAATCCATGCTTGCATTCACAGAGACTTGTAACGGGGCTTGTAAGTCTTGCGAGACTCTCTGAGTTGTGGAGTGGCCACCACCTTGCTTATGGGAGGCACGGAGGCCCTCAGCGTTTTGGCCAAATGCTCACCTAGTGGAGACAGCGGAGAGCATTCGTGAGAAGGATCACGGAAGACCCCAGCAACCTTGCCTATTCTCTACCCTTACGAGGATGAGGCCATAGTCCTTGCATAGACTGCGTGAGAGCAAGGGCTTGCATGGATGTGTGCCGGGGATTTTCGAAGTTACCTGACCTGTTTGCTTGACCTTTGTGAAGTTCACTTTGCCAACCTCTTTCCTTGCGCAGATCGAGGCCAGAGTCCTTGCGCGGAACGAGGGGTGCCAAAGAAGGAGTAGGGAGGCCTGCTCACCTTCCTGATACCTCAGTAAAAAATCTCTGTGCCTCCAACTTGTGCCATCGTCGCCATCATCAATGGGTGTTTGCATTCACTCTACCCATCTCTTTAGCTTCCACATTTACTCTCTTGCAATTGTGTGCCTAAATTCCTAGACTAGCTTGATAGGTTAGTTTGTAGGTATAATTAGGTTGCAATACTAAGCCACGGTAGAGTTAGCAACACTTAGCAAAACCTTAGTGCACATATCTTGTTTTATCTTGCATAGGTTTTTGAGTAGCTGTAGTCGGACCGCTGCTGCTGCGATCATCTCTACAATGACGCGGCTCGACCATCTCTGTGGTTTGGGGGATGATCTGACTTATGGTGGTCGCAAGAGTGCCATCTGGCTTGACCTATTAGCTGGGGAGGATGTGATGAGCATTGTGGTCGTCGGGAATCACCCTGCAGATATACAACATAGATAAACATTAAATTCTAGCCAGATCACTTGGATTGGCTTCCGATGGCCATGCCAATCAGCTCATCCTGTGGACTAGTGTCTTCTTGTGGGTTAGTTGATCGAAATGATAAAATTAACAAGAAGATGGTAACCTAGCTAAGACCATGATCTAGATGGTTAACTACCCTAGATTGGCGAACTTCCAAAGAAGTTCATGTAAACAGAAAACACATCTAGGACATGCAAAGATAGGGTGCTAGGTGCACATTGATCTCTTGAGTTGTCGTATGCATATGTTGCAATGCATATTGTGGATTGTAGCAACTAGGCAAGCCATATACACCTAGCAGCACGATATCAATCTATGGCGTTGAGCGTACGTGAAATAGTAGATGAATAACCCGTGGGAAAACTAGCAAACCTTGCCATCAAAAACGTTGTAGTACAAGGTCTACCATGATAGTCGTAAGATCAAACAGCCCTAACACGATCTATTAGAGAACACATTAGAGCAGCATGGCACTTACTTGAAAAATCCTAAAGATAAGGGTGGCGATGCATTGAGAGTTGATGGCGAGACACGCACTGTTGGGAACATATGTCGTCATGTTTATTATTATGAATAATGGGTTACATATTTTATAGTCTGGAGACTTGGACGGCACATCCATCTAACTAAACAAACCATAGACATATTTCTATACTAAGATACATAGCCCATCAGGCCCAAATGATACAGAAAAACCGCCTCTAAGCAGGCGGCCCATTAAGCACACGAGCCAATCCGACAACGATATCTGATCTGCTAGGATTTGGTGGCAACACATGCCCTCTAGTTTTGACAATAATTTATATATCTTAAAACAATATCCTGACCTTCGTATGAATCATTACCTCATCATGTCACATCGTGAATTAAAAGCCACTTCCTCTTGACAAAGGACCGCTTACCTATACCAGTCAAAATGATGTCCCTTTGGCTCCTTTGCTTGGATTATTTAACCATCGAACCATGGTATATTCTTCATCCTAGCACATTTCCTTCGCATTGAAGCCAAAGAAAACCTCCTTCTCCTTGTTAATGGCAGACAATCCTCCATCTCCCAAGCCTCTTCTCTCACCCAAGTATGCACCTCGTCCCTTCAACCCTTCACCCTTCTTGCATGATTGGTGGACCTAGGAGCTATGGGGCTACTCCCAGAGCCTCCAATGATGATGTAGACCTAGTGGTGCTGCATTCGACAGCGACGAAGAGGAGATGGACGTTGCTTCTCGTCTCAGTGGTTTATCCATCGCATCGAGTATCGATGACTTCCTCGATCTCCTGGGTTGAGTCAGATGGAGAGGAAGGGGAGGGGGAGGGAGATCTGATCAGCTCTTGTGATGAGGAATAGGAACCCCACCCTCACTGAGGTTCTACTGATGATGGAGAGGACAACGACGATGATGACAACAGTGACTGAACCGATGAAGATGATGATGACGGCGGCAGTAGCGACGTTGACGATGATGATGACAATGGTGGTTTTAGTAGCAGTGGGATGAACTCCCAGTGAAGCACACTTGGCTAGCGTAGATGAGGCCATTGCATCAGCTCTGAGGAAAATAGCCTCTTGTTTTATTTGTAGCCACAGATGAACGAATCCGTCTTTCTCTTCATTGTAAATGTCTTTAAGAATGAATGGATTACCATCTGCGAATGTTGCTTGTTCTTGAGATTAAAAGAATTTCATACTGAAGGCATCGTATCGGCTCTCAAACTCAAAAGTTGTTCAGCTGATCCTCAATTTCAATCGGCTCCTGTATATATCAAAACTTACTGCATTGACATTTTTGACTCTTTATACGGAAATTGCTTCTCCGTCGATCCAATATGACCATTGCGGTGCTCCTTGTTGCCGAGCATACCACACCGATGCTCATTGCTCAGCACAAGGCGAATTACATGGTGGTGAACCATCTCTTCTCTGGACTTGGTCTGGTGGACTATGAGACGGTGAGTCACCTTGAAACCACCTGTGAGATCTTGTCCCTGCTCAGTGCACACCATGAAGGAACAGTGACAGTCATGGGTAGCCTTGTTGAGACTTATAGGCGTGAATATGAGAACTTCGTTCAAAAGCCTGGCGAGTATGTGGATGCCTTGTTTGGTTGTTTTCAATTGATTAGCAACAAGCTCTGTGTCAACTCTGGCCCAGCTAGGCTCCCATACTCTGAATGCTGTATTCCTTAGACAGGGAAGTGTGGGAGATCAAAAAGAACTCTATTCTCGAGTCAGGCAGGATATGAAACCTTAGGTGTAGGGGAGGTCTATAGTAAGCTCAAGGCCACAGAGGTGGATTACTAGATGACATATACTCTCGATGGTATTGGCTCCAAGAGCCTAGCCTTGGCTTCTAGCTCTAGAGAGGATGTTGCTAACCTCCCACATCACAACTTCTTGTTTGCTACTTTGATGTCTGTGATAGAGGAGCAATTGGCGCTTCTTGGGGATAACAAGCTATGTGCAGTGTCTAGTCGCTTTCAACACGCCTATGATAACCGTATGAGTAAGAAGAGGGGCGAAAGTCCCAAGTGCTTTGAGTGTGGAGAGGTCGGTGACTTCATCGCCGTATGCCCCAACAAGAATAACGAGTACTACAAAAAGGGCAAGATCTACTCCTACGGCTCCGACTCCAGAAGGCACCACTCATGCGACTCTAGCAAGTACTGCTCTGGCAAGAGGGACAAGGAGCTCAAGAAGAAGTTCAAGAGCTATCTGAAGGACAACCGAAGGTGTGAGAAGGCCATCCTCACTAAAGTGAGCGAACGCTACACTAAGCCGGCTACCTCTTCTTCCTCCTCAAGTTCAAGAGATGAGGAGATTGTCATCAAGAGAGGCAAAAAGAAGGAACTTGGTGGTCCAGCTAGCCTTTGCTTTGTCTCTAGCAGACATGAGCCTAAGCCCAGGCCGAAGAGAAGGACTATCTGTTTCGTGGCGGATGAAAGCAAGAAGAACTGCGACCACGACAATGATAATGATTCTTCTTCTGGCGATGAGGTATTGCCTAGTCATGAAGAAATTCTTCAAATGGTAGAAGAAAATAGTAGAGCGATTGAAGCTGGGGATAATCTGCTTGAGAAGACCTCTGAGAAGCTTAAGAAGCTGGAGGCTAAGCTTGCTAAAGCTAAGACTAAAATTGAGAAGCTGAAGAGTGTGAGAGCCTAGCCTTGTGAGGAAGAGTGTACTTCCTCTGAGGCTTTGATGGCAGATCTTGTTAAATAGAGAAGCAAGTATGCCAAGTAGGTAGAGGAGATGGATGGGCTGAGAGTTGAGATAGGCAAGCTCCAATGTAAGCTAGATGAGCCTACTTTGAGTGAAGAGCCTTGAGTGTGAGTCATGTCCTCACCTTGCTATCGATATAGCTGAGCTTGAGGTAAAGTGTGAGGGACAGCTCATGGAGCTTGAGGGAGCTAAGGAAGAATTAGAGGAGGTTAGGGCAAGACCAGCACTTTTGGGTGCTTGTTTGGTTTGTCCTAGTTTGAGAGCTGGGCTTGAGCAGGTGAGAGCTGACCTTGAGGTGCTTTTAGCACCTGCTGACACTTGTGAGAACTATTTAACTCTTAGGACGCAACTAGGTGGATAAGGATGCCACCATCAAGAAGCTAGAGAAGTCTACTCCCCTAATTCCCTCTCTAGACTATGACATTTGTGCTGCCCAGACTTTAGTTCTGGAGGATCTGAGAGAGCAGAAGTTGATCCTTGAAGAGAACAATTGCAGGTTGAGAGAGGTGCCGAGTTGGATGTATGCCAGAGAACCTCATCTTAGGATGATCATAGAGGGAAACAAGTGTAGTGAAGGTGACACAAGTGGCATGGGGTTTGGAGAGTGCAGTGCCTCGGGTGAGAAGAAGAGAGCCTAGATTAAGCTTAAGACTGCTTCTCCCTAGCCTACTGCAGATGGGGTTTTCCATGAGCCACCTAGGGCTGCCCCAAAGAAGGAGTACTAGACACCCAAGCCTTCCTAGGCCAAGTTGGACAAGACAGTGGAAGAATTGCTTAAGCCATTACGCAGGAAGCAAGTCCAGCAGCCTGCACTACCCATGGGCACACCATCACACCCTAGGCAAGCCAAGGCACAGCCTAACACTGCTCCCAAGAGATGTGTCTACCACTGTAGAGTTTTGCTAGCGGAATGGTCACTTGGAAGAGTTTTGTTACAAGAGGAAGCGCGTTGAGAGGCAATAGAAGGCCTAGGGGAACCAAGATCAGTTCTACCATGGTGGTAGGAAAGATCCTCCTCGGTGTGAGTTTCAGAGACAACGCCATGTGGGTGGTGAGCATAGAGGCAGTTTTCTAGACCGTGCTCTTGGTGAGAGATGCTTTGCTAACCGAGATCCAAGTCATTTTTAGCACGGCTATGGACCTCATGACCGTGGCTTTAGGAGAGAGTTTGAGGGTCCATGATTTGCTAGTCATGGGTACACCGATCATGGTATGAGGGATGATTTCTTTGATAGTGTTTACCCCTCGTTTGAGCAGATAGCTCGGCACTAGTTTAGCAGTTTCACTAACCCCAGTGTTGAACCGTCTGCCCCTCCATACTGTCATTGATCTTGCAGGTTGATTTCTAGAGAACATGTGATGAGTGAGACTTGATGGTTCTCCAGGCTCAAAGGTTGCCCATGTGGGCTTGTATCCTTTGTATAGTTGAGAGCTTTTCTCTTTGCTCTCATTTCTGTATATTGTCTGACTTGTATTCTTTGTCATGTGTTTCTCTTGTACTTAGTCCTCATGATGGTATGCTTGGTGGACTAGCCACATATCTAGCTAGCCTTCTGTTTGCTAGTTGTATGCCTCTATTACTAGTCTAGTCGTCCTTGCATGCATGTGAATCTCATGCCATGCTTTCTACATGTTATTCACTTGTGATCAGTTTAAGTGCTCTTAGTTTTTTCAGTCTTCACTTTCTTTAGTATATTTTGCCTAGTAGGTTTCTTTCTGCTTTAGTGTGCTAGCCACATGACATGCTAGTTTGTGTGTTTCTTTCATATACCATATCTTGCTAGCTTTGTTTGTGTTGGTGGACTAGTCACCTTTGCATGTTAGTGTGTGATCCTCATGAACATCTTGCTATTCTTGTTTGGCTATTGGCAAGTTATTCATATGGTTCATTTTGTGTTGCTTAGCATGCTTGTTTAGCCTCTTGTGCTGTTTTGTGATACACATGAACACCATGCCATGCTCGCTTCGGCTTGTGACATGCTGTTCATGTGGATCATCATTGTGTGCTTGTTCTAGTTTTTATTTTCTTAGCATCTGTGAGCCTTGTATATATGTGCTCACTTTGTCCTACGGGATGCATGCCTTATGTCTAAATCCCACAAGTGGTTCCTTCCACAAGTGGCATCTATCATCTATATGCATGTTTGTCTGTTCTAACTCCTAAACTTGAGCCATGGACATTTTTAGTTCATTGGTGTCTTTTATCTTTCTTTGTGTCTAGTTTTTGGATGCTAGGTGGCTCGAGTTGAAGGGGTGTTCCACTCTGCTACATCAACCTTGGAGGAGGATACATGTACCACTACTTCACATGTTTCACCTCTACAAGGATTGCTTCCTATACATGCAGAGATGGACCCACTGAGGACGTAGGGGAGGTGACCTTAGGGTGTGCATGCACCCCAAAAGGTCCAGCAGGATTGCCCTCAAGTTTGGAGTTTGTCAGGTATGTGATGTGGTTTTTGTCTTCCCTTGGGAAGATTTTGGTCTTGGTCTCTTGGATGGCTTTTCTGCATGTTTGGATCATATCATGCTTTGCATTCATGTAATATATGTATTTTCACTTCACTAGCACAAGAGCTCATTTGGAATGACTGGTTAGTACTTGCTTGTGCTAGATTATACAGTGCTTGGATCATCATGGTTGGCTAAGCTCCTTGAATCTGTCTAATATCTTTTGTGAGCTAAGTCACTTTTATTTCCTAAAAATCAAAAACATGATCACCACTTGACTTGGCTATCTAGCATGTGTAGGAGTGTTGAATGTTATGCTATCTTTTCATGCTTGGATATGCTAGTCGTATGCCTTCATTAAGTTGATGCCTATGCATTTATGACACCTTTTCTAAATCTAAAATCTAAACTAAAACTGTTTGCAAGTGGTGTCTTATGAGCTGATTTGAAAAGATCCAGGTGGATTTGCTTGTCACACTGACTCAGTTCGAGATAGCTTGCCCTTGCATCTTGCAAGAACTTGGACTAGGTTGTGAATGACCAAAACCTTGTATTAAGCTTCTGATGGTTTTCTAAACCTAGGCTTTGCATTGGTGGGTAAGAAGTGGCAAGACAAGTAAATAACCCCTGGCACATACCTAGTACTTTCTTATGACTCACAAGTGGTTAATTCTGAATATTTGCAAGTCTCTAAATTGTTTATGGCCTATTGTATATGCTTTGGTTGAGAGTATCACACCTTGTATGCATTGCTAGCATCTTGCTGTTCATGCCTACCTTGCTACATGCTATTCTTATTGGTGATGCTTTCTTTTAAAAACAACCCTAAAAATCATGCTAGCTCCTGATATGTATAAGATAGATGCAATTGAGCTTGTTGCATGCTTACTTGCCCTCATTTGCTCTATATGCTAGAATTCGTATTTACTAGCTTTTCATCCCTACAGAGCTCTTCATGGTACACTTCCTGCATTTCATCACATATTTTGAGGGGGAGTTGTCTAGTTCAGTGGGAGTCGGATTCTATGAAACATTGATGTGTCCATTGTCAACAAGGCAGAGAAATGGTTGTTCCCAACAAGAGAGTTTATGGATCAAGGGGAGAA
This sequence comes from Paspalum vaginatum, assembly GCA_030272315.1. Lineage (NCBI taxonomy): Eukaryota > Viridiplantae > Streptophyta > Magnoliopsida > Poales > Poaceae > Paspalum > Paspalum vaginatum. The sequence continues at coordinate 23,804,358 of CM059013.1, forward strand.
TTCTTAGGGAGAGTTTATGGATCAAGGGGGAGAATTCTTGGGAGATCTAGTTGAGGGGGAGCTTTGCATTCTTATTGCATTTGTGAGGATGCATTTCAGGAGGAGTTTGAGCTTTTAGCATGCTCTTGCATCGGTGCGTTGAGCCTTTTGCCTCTTTTTGGAGATTATGACTTGGTTCATCTCACTCCCGCTGGATTGCCACGAGCAAGTCGTTCTTCAATTTTCCCCTTTCTTGCCCAAAGATTGCCTTCTCATGAGATCTGAAATTCCCGCTAATCCCATGATCATTTTGAGTTGATTTTTTGGGAATAGCTTAGGAATAGGGTCCAGATAGCCTGTGCAAAATCTCGTGAAGGTTGGACAAGATTTGGGTTTGGAAACCCAAGTTTCTGGGGCTGCATCGGACAATCCAGTGCAACCACCAGACTCTCCGGTCTTACCGGACTCTCCGGTCTTACCGGACTCTCCGGTCTTACCGAACAGTCCGGTGGCCCTCTACCAGACAGTCCAGCGCCACTGGACAGTCCAGCCCCTAGCACCGGATAGTCCAGTGTAGCCAGGGCTGCTGCCCCATTTCGTGAGATTGGTCTTACGCTGTGTTTTGCTTCGACCTTGCTTTTGGAGTTCCTCACCATTGGCCCATACTCTTTGCTTATTGTTCATCAGTAAGACACACTTAGGTGTGGAGTCGCTTAGTGAGGTCCGTGCTGCAAGTGTTGTTGCACTCCTTGCCTTGCGATCTCTTCCTTGATCGTCGAGTCAAGTTTTTTCGCTATGGTTTGGCTAGGTACGTACCAAATCAGTAGGCGGTACCTAGTGCTTTATTCTTCGCATCAGTTTTAGGTCGGGGTTAAGTTTGAGTTTTTAAGTTCTCCTATTCACCCCTCCCTCCTCTAGTCGCAGTCTTCAGTCCTAAATTTTGTTCTCACACACTATGATCATGGAATATTTGTAGAGTTCATGCATCGCTTGAACATTGTTGTAGCATGCCATCTTCTCCACATAGATCTGCTTGGTAGATCCACTTGGTGATAGCAGGTGTGTGTCCTATGTATCCTGAACCCATCCTTCGAGAAGCCCATAAATGTTAGTGAGCTCTCCTTCGTTTGGACAACTATCCACCCCCGATCACCTTGAGACCATAGAATTTCACTCGATGCAATACCCTGCTTGATCTTTGAGTATCTTTAGTTTAGTCATGAATAATCCTTACCAAAATATTAGAGCTAGACTTCGGAGTCTTACCTCGCTCATTGTCCTCCCAGGCAACTATACCTATCTACTGACATTGTTTGGTCACTGATCTCTCTTTCCACCGTACAACATTTACATATTATCCTTAGCCCCGTTTAAACACTAGTTTGGTACTTATCAAGTTTATAGTTCATTCAGTTTGACCTATTCAGTTTATCTATTGCAAATGGCTTCCCTATGGAAATTGATGGTACCTGGAAAACTCTGGGTGAAAAGCTATGACAAATCTCCGTGCGCCTGTGGTGTAAAATCTGTTCGCTAAGAGACGCCAACAGTTAGGTGCGTTTACCTATGAATCTTTCAATCAATGTTGTGATTCATAGTTGAATTGATTCTATGGGACATGTCATAGACTAACAGTCTTGGCCTACTTCAATTGCTTGATGTGCCCTACATATAGAATGGAGGTGGGTGCACTTGAGCTGGATTAAGCTGGGTTGTTTTGTCTCACATGACATATATCATGCTTTTATATGATAGTTTATGTGACCATTAATTATATTGGTGCATGTCTTGTGAGGATAAAAAACATGAAGATGATATCACTCAACCTAGTCAGTATGGTGCAATCTTTGAGACTCTGAATACAAAACCAAAACTATATTATCAGGATTACATAGATTTATTCTCTCTCCTCTTAAATCACCATACACCCAATACAAAATCTAAGGTGGCATTCATCAAATGACTGTGATACTAAGGTCTATATGGCCAATACCATTGAGAGTTTCATGACATAGTTACCAAGAGTGCCACATCACCTTTTGTTTATTTAATAGTGTATACATAGTGAGTCTTATCTAGATGAAGCACTCTCATATCCTATGAAACACTATATCTCTTTCTTCACAACTATCTTGACATGCCATTAAAAATGTTGATCTTCCATAGCATTTAATCATAATAAAACTCAATGAAAATCCCACTATTAATGGTCTAAAGCCATTTCAAATGGAGTTTATGGCCCAATTACCAAAAATGTAGCGTCAGTTTTGTCTCGGTAATATGTCTCATGAGACACATTTAGATAAAACTCTCTTTTATCTCGTAAGAAACTCTCCCTATCTCTCTATTTATAATTATTTTGCCATGTCACCAAACATGATGATGTGTCATAGCATTTAATGAGAATCAAAATCAATTGAAATATCCAGTGACCTAATACATGTTTTTCAATTAGAGGCATAAGGTAGGCATAGCATTTAAGCGATTTAAATGAAAACCTCTCTATTGAAAAAAAGACATCTTTAGAGATGGACGAAATCAATTTACACATCCAAATGAAAATTCTAATTAATATAGCTAAGGGACTTGAGTGGATTCAGTCTAGGTCATGTCTCCTGCTTGTGATGCGAGCTTGTCAACACTGAATCCTACCAAGTGGACCGGCAAGCAACTCCAAAGTGTACTTAGAGCAATGCATTCTTAAGTGGACTAAGAGGCAGCACCACATTGGACTTGGTGTGTTAAAATCCTACCAAGTGGACGGGATATGGCCTAGAGTGCACTGCCCGGCCTTATATTGGATTGAGGTTAGGCAAGGCTTGGTGGGACACAACCCTACTACCCCAAAATGAAGCCCATGGTTATTTCCCGGTTCGAGCGTCAAAACTATGGCCACAAGGACCATTTCCTAGTTCGAGCATCAAAACTACGGTTCTAGAGCAGTTTGTGGGTCCAAGCATCAAAACCAGACATATCAAAGAAGGGTTAGACTATTGGACACATGGAGGTAATTAGAAGTTTGCATTGAGTCTAAGCGACTAAAGACATCACCGTGTTCATCCAATCGAGTTATCAAGCATTTTATTTTTCAGCCCTTCAGCTTTTTGGTGTAAGCAGCATCTGAAACATAGGGGGTTATTACGTAAAATACCCTTAGGAGTCTAAGTAGTTGAGTTTGTGCTATGAATAAAACCCTACGGCCTATCCTAAGGTTTGGCTCTCTTAGATTTAGTCTTTAGCCAGTGCTTCATGAGAGAGAGAGCGCCCTAGATCTAGATATGAGCTCCTTAGTCAGAGGGTAAGAGTAGGGTGGGCTAAGACTCATCTATAAAACATGAGGATGAGACCCGTTTGGGTAATGGAATAATAGATGGATCCTGCAGTAGCCCTTGTGCTCTTGGTGTACTCTAGTTCCTCTCCCTCTCTAGCTTTGGATCTTGGATGAAACTCATGGCGTTTGCTTTTTTTTGTTGCCTTGAGTTGAATCCTTCTTTGTCGTGGTTTTTAGCTTGCTATGAAGTGGTGAATTTGAGCTTTTCAAGTGCTAAATCATTTGGATCTACATGCAGCCCCAAGTGCTTGTTCTTGCTAGCATGCTTGTTTTTGCAAACATGCTTCACTGCTTGATTATTCAAATTCATAACGAATCCTAGATCTTTTGGGTTGATCTTGTGATATTAGTTTCTCTATGTCTTAGACAAGTCCCACCTAAGTTTTGTGAGGTTTGGAGCTCGTTTGTTCAAAATTTGAACAAGGTTTGGTGGATTCACTAGCTGTTTTCTTCGCCCCTAACTCGAGTTGAGATTTTGTACACAGCAGACTGTCTAGTGATATGCACATCGGACCCTTCGGTTCTCTGCGTTGCTATGGGCCGAGTCAACGAGGCTCGCCCGCTTTTGGAATTGAGGCTACATTGGCCCGTCTGGTGCGTGCAAGTGTATCTATAACATCAAGTGCGTGTGTCGAACCGTCTGCTGCTTGACATTAGACTCTCTAGTGCGTGTTAACTAGCCGTTTTCATCCGAAGTCCAAAGTACGCACCAAACCATTCGGTGCTTGTTGCAAAGAGCTTTGGACTCGTCTTTGCGCCATTTTTGGTATTTTGCTCAAGGTCTTTCTCTTTGGTGTTTTGTCAAGTTTTAGGAGTTTAGGCTCCTAGTGCCCATCACCTTACTCAAAGACATGTGTCTTGGGGTCAATTTTTAGTTAGACCTATTCACCCCCCCCTAAGTGGCATTTTCTGTCCTTTGATAGAAAATACTCCCTCTTTCCCAATTTGTAGGTCATTTGACTTTGATACATCAAATTTGACTTATTAAAAAATCACGATTATTATTTATTTTCATTGTGATTTAGTTTAGCATATAATATACTCCATGATTCCCTAATTGTGAAGGGTTGTTGCTCTTTCTTTATCGGTCCACAATCACATGGTTGTTAATGAATCTAGACACATATTGAATACACATGTATTGTATGAAGTAATAAATGAATCTACTAGAGGTCTAGAACACCTTACAATTTAGAATGCATAGAGCACTTTAACTATGACTTAAATGTTTCCATATTTTCACAAAATTTTTAAATAAGACAAATTGGTCAAACTTGATGTTAAAAAAATTAAATTACTTATAAATTATTCAGACAAAGGAGTATATCATTATTGATACAGCACCAAAGAGAAAGAATTGATCATCAAGTTAAATTAGGCGACAACCAAGGAGGAAGAGAGGCATTTTTCTGGCATGACCTGCATTGTTCCATGGAGATAATGGAAGGCAACAACAGAACGAAAAGACATTATGCAGAGAATATATTGAATGAGAGCCCGGATCACAATAAGCTAAAGATTGTTACAGTGCCTGCAAAATTAAAATTATACATGCATAAGGCTCTCTCTCTTTCTCTCTGTCTCGCTCTCTACTTGACAGCCCCTTGTATAAATTATATGCTAATAGGCACCTTCGTGCGGCAGTGCTGATCCACTCCAACAAGTTATCTCTCCAAGAAGCTCCCCATGGCCAACTCATACACCTTCCTTCTTAGGCCTCATCAGATAGAGCACCTGTCGCTCCAAAGAAGCTTGGTCTCACCACGACCACCTCCCTCTGACACAAAGGAAGCGATCCCTTTCCTCAGCCTCCTACCTTCAAGCCATGACTACAACCATGATCACAACAATGATGAACAATGGAAGAAGCCGGAAGCAGGGGACGATATGGAAATGGAACTCCAAATTAGCCAACCGTATCCAAACTACGATTGCCCCCTCATCAGTCTCGCAGAGAGTACTACGACTTGCTCCAACGCTGGAGATAACAAGGTGGAAGAAGGTGAAGAGCTGGGATCAGAGGGGGGTACTATCGCCGGTGGTGATGGCCACTGCTCGGAGTACTTCACCAGCGGGAAGCTCACCAAGGGGAACTATTGGATCCCTACCCCAGCTCAGATCCTCTTTGGCCCCACACTCTTCGCCTGCGCTGTGTGCTGCAGGACATTCAGCAGATACAACAATCTGCAGGTTTGATCACAAACACGCATATGTTATTAGCTCTGACTATGCTATTAGCTGCAAGTACATTTGTCATGCATGTGTGAAGCCTGATAACCATGGGAGATTGCACACGGTAGAGTATCTAATAGCTACTTGGGAATCTTCGTCGGTGGCTATTAGCTGCAAGTATGTCAGTATGTCATGCATGCGTGAAGCGATGCCATGAGGTTTTGCACACGGTAGAGTAGCTAATAGCTATTGGGGAATCTTGATCAGTATGTCTGTATGGATGGGGGCCGCCGTTGATACTGTAGTAGTGGAGCATGCATGGAGGTGGCAGATCATGAGACTTAGCAACAAAAGCATCATAGATTCAGAAGCCCTTTGTGCGACTTAGTTAGATTGGATTTTGTGTGTACTTCTCTGCGAGTATCCACGATTGGCCAGCGCTTCCTCGCTCGGTTTTTCCGCTTTCTCAAAACACTATTCCAACTGCTCTTCTCTCTGTCTACAGTACAGTATTTATGTCAAACAATGTTTTGAGGATATCCATTTAAGACACCCTATTGGGGAGAGCCTAATATGTCCTTTGTGCTTGTTTCAGCACGTGGCATGGGTGTATTGACGTGATTGAGGGCCTCGGGAGTGTGTGTTATATTCTCTCTACTCCTTCATAGAATTGTAGATCTATGCGTACAGAGTACTACAAGACACCTAGATTTCATGGATCTCCCTGTCCGATATGCTTGCATTCTTAGGAGATCCACCACATCATCCTGTGAGTATTATATTAGCTCATGTCACCAACTCGTCTATCACACTGTCTATATTTTACCACTTTGGTGATGTGAAGATATATTACTTCAGCCTTACATATGTGTATGGACTGCCATAATAAATAAATATTCTTAATCTCTCGCATTCATCCTCTTCTCTTTTCATTTTGCTCTTGCAGTTGGATATAAAATACCTATTAGGTCCCAATATACAGTTTATCCAGGCCATTAAACAAGCGTGCTGACTGCAATATCTAAAGACCATGTCTATATATAGACCACTTGGTCTAAACACGTTATTGTTGTTGCTCTTATCAATGGCTAGTCATTATAACCATGAGATATAGTATGATGTTTGGGTGAGCTGCAATGTAACGATCGGTCATGACCATGATTCTAAAATATCCTAGAAGATCTGGAATTTCATGTACAGATCATGCACCATATATATGTACGAGTATCTACCATTTGGGAGCTAGCTAGCTAGTAGGCTAGCCATGCATGCTTTTCTTAATTTCTCACACGGGCGAAGGGTATCGATTCCATTCTTTCACCGTTTTAAATTTCATAGGTTTTTCCATAAACGTATATCTAGTCTTGTTACGTTGTGACTTGTGAGTAACTTACCTGGCTTGCTTGCCGCAAAAAGGAATTTAAATATTGCTGACAAACTAGTAGTTCTCTACCTCCCTCCATTCAACTAGGTTAGTTTTTGTTGGTGTTACACGAGTGTCGAGTGTTGTTTCACAACCATGCTGTGATACCTCCCGGAGACCTCAATCTATCAGCTTATTGAAATTGAAGTGTGTGTTAATTTGAACGTTACAGAAAGAAATTGCCAAATTAAAGAGAGACAGAAAAATGAAACAATAATAGTACCAGCAGTGTGTACTTACAAATTACAATAAGTACGTCACACAGGTGATATGTACATTACATTACTCACCGGTGATATCTATCTACATACCTGAGGCATGTGAACTACATATGGAATCTTTCTACCCTTTCTTCTTAGCTTTGGCCTTTGCTGCTGCTGGCTGGCCCGGGCGATGGGCAGTGAATCGTCGTACGCGGCATGCGGCTAGCAGATCGCTCTTGCATGTTCACAGTCGTCGTTCACTGTTTCCAAGCAGCTACGACTACACGACGACTTGGCTGTGACTTGTTTTTTCTCGACATAACGTACGTGCAGATGCACATGTGGGGGCACGGGTCGCAGTACCGGCGCGGCCCGGACTCGCTCCGCGGCGCCCAGCCGGCCGCGATGCTCCGGCTGCCGTGCTTCTGCTGCGCGCCGGGGTGCCGGAACCATGTGGACCACCCGAGGGCGCGGCCGCTCAAGGACTTCCGGACACTGCAGACGCACTACCGGCGCAGGCACTGCGCCAGGCCCTTCCTCTGCCGCCGGTGCGGCAAGGCCCTCGCCGTGCGCGGAGACTGGCGCACGCACGAGAAGAACTGCGGCCGCCGGTGGCGCTGCGCCTGCGGCTCCGACTTCAAGCACAAGCGCTCGCTCAAGGACCACGTCAGGGCGTTCGGGCACGGTCACGTCGAGGACCAGGACCATAATCCGCCGGCGGTATCCTCCTCCGCAACAGCTACGACCCGCCCTCGATCGGCATCTCCTTTCTAGAGAGTAGTAATTAATTATTATATATTTGATTCCTTGTGCTGTGGTCGGTCAACTTGTGTGCATCTATATGTGAGTTCTTATGTGTATATATATATTTAAAGTACCAATATATGTTACTTAATTATTACGGATTGTGACAACGGATTGTTTGTTCTCGCTCCTTTAATTTTTGTGTTATGTATAAAAGATAGCGGTTTCATCTGAATTCTGATCACATGCATATATTTAGTTTCATGCATGTGCTACTACTAGTATCTTAATTGCAACTAGTCAAAATACACGTACGTCCTGCACGTGTTTAAAAAATTCTATATAATAGTACGTTAATTCATAATAGCATTGTAATCATTAATCGAAAAACTTGTACCATTTTTTTCTATTCCTCTAGAATAGTGTCGAATCACACGCCACTAAGCAGGAACCTAAACCAAATGGTTTGTATTAGCGTGCTAGCCGTAGCTTCATTCCATATAAATCCATATTTGGTTACCCAAACTAATGTTTAGCTCTAGCTAAAAATAGCTAGCTAACAATTAGCTAGTTAAAAAATAGCTTACATGTTTGATACTTCAGTTGATACATGATTTGGTTCCTAGTAGAGTGTGGGCTAACAACTATTCTTGGCTAGAGTGTGGGCTAAAAGTAAGCTACCAAGTAGTTGGGCTGTTTAGACGTTCTGTAGCTAATTTTTAGCTCTATTTAAGGAAATCCAGACTTTATAGATCAATTAAGGAGCAATGATTACAGACACCATCCGATGGATAAATAAGCCAAACATGGCGACCCAAAGAAAGAAGTATTGAAGTTCTAGCTAGCCTATGAGCATCAGCCTTGTAGGATTGTCTTTCATAGATAAACTTGCATTCTGAAAATTCCTCGCACTACGTGGCCATATGGAAAGCAAACATAACACCTAAAAAGAAAAAAATCAATGTGTGAAGCCCATCACTTCGAGTTGGGCCACAACCAGCCCACTAGACCATCTCACCTCGCCGCCTCCTCACGCTGGAACAAAACCCAGGGAACCCTAACCACACACGCCCCACCCGCAAGCCCCTCACGCTCACACCTTCCCCCTCGCTCTCTCCGCCTACCGCTCCCGGCCCTCGCATTCCTCCGCTGCTGCACACCGCTCGGTGCGCCTCCTCCCTGCCTCGGTCCACCCGGCCACCTCAGTTCTCCCCTCCCGTCGTCTCGCGATGGCCTGATCTGCTCTGCCTCCGCCTTCTTGGGCCCCATCATCGCACCTTCGCCTCCTCCCGGGCGTCGGCCGACGCCTCCTCGGCCCCGTCGCGCTTCCGCCTCCTCCTTGAGGGCGCTGACCGCACCTCGCACCGGCCGCCGGCTCGTCCTAGCCCCATAGCGCCTCTGCTGCCTCCTCCACCGCCCGACGGCTCGGGACGCTCTTCTCAGGAGGACACATCCCCGACGGTGTCAGGCCTAGAGCAGCGGCTAGATCCGCAGCCGGCCGCCGTCTCCTCCCACCCCCCGTAGCACCTCCACCGCCTCCATCAAGCGGGCGCCACGGCCACCGGCCCCTTCCTCGGCCACCGCTGGGGAGAAGGCGCGACGGGTGTCCATCCCACCCGGCATCGTCTCCGACCCGCCGCCGCGCGCCTCTGTCCATGATCTTTCCTACCCCGTCGCACCTCTGCCCCTGCGCCACCTCCTTCCGTCTTCGGCCGCCTCCTCCTTCCACCGCCAAGCAGCGCGGCGGTCGGATCCGCCCGCGCGCCGCTCCGGGCCTAGATCCCGGTCTACTCCGCCGGCCGGCATTGCGTTTGTTGTCGCCCGGATCCCGGTCTCCCGCCTCCGCCGTCCGCCGCCGTGTTTGCTGTCACCCGGCCTGGGGCCTTGCTGTCTCCTTCCCTTCTTTCCCATAGATCGAGATGTGGCTTTTCTTGTTGCCTTGCCTATGCGCATTCTTGGTTGTTTGTTTTTGGTTCAATGACTATTTGTACATAATTATCCGTGGTTGATACGTCCATTTGGGATTAATTTATGTCGGTGCTTGTGGATTTTGATGGGCCGAGGTGGACTTTTTGGGTTGCTTTTGTTGTTGGGCCATGAGGATTATTGAGTTTTTGGTTGATTTTCGTTGCCTGACGTAGGATTGATTATGGGGATTATGCGGCGGGTAGAAGAGACAACGGTGAGAAAAAAAAATCACCAAGACGCCTGGCGGTTTACCAATACAAAGGCAGGAACGAGTGTTCTGCTCCGTTCTGCCAGATTTGTGGGCCCTGTTGCTTTGTTGGTGGGGCCACGGTAGATCTGGACGGTCTAGTGGGTGTAGATTTATTAGGTGAAAATTAGTTTTGGTTAAACTCGCTCTTTATTAGTTAGATAATGATGGCTTAATTAGTCTCTCTCCACTGTAGAGCTCCAGCTGGGCTGATCTCTACTTACAGTAGTAATAATAATATAAATCCTGCTGCGCGTGCTCAAACAGGACTGCAATAATGCAGGTTGTGTGGTCGCGGTAACTATATACATATACATCTATCAGTGTGCGGCTAATATATAATTAAGTCGGAAGCATCCGTGTGCGGTGTGCCTGATAGCACCAAAAATCCAAGATACATTCACGGCTGTGCAAATTTGTCGACAGGTAATTGTGAGCGTTGGGGAATGGGCCGGTATGTACTTGTAGCCTGTAGGCCAGCATAACTTAAAAAAAAATGCAACTTGTTTTAACCATTCATCCACGAAACCACGATGGTTTTATCCCATCGCATGCATGTTAATTTCAGGCTACTTGCGGCGTAGGTATCCTTAGGTCCTCGTATGCTCCTAAAGTGTATTTTCTATATGGACTGCCGGAAGATCCAATCCAGTAATTGGTCGACTGATTCGGGTTCGAGGTGCCGAATAACTTAGGGAGCAATACAAGGACTTCCAAACAGTACAGGAGACATAGAAGAAAACCGATTTGTAACCCAAGCCACGTTGGACTATATAACGCTAGGCCAGGTAGATTCTCCAATCTTTCTAACCCTTATACATACTCAAAGCAATACAATCAGCCAAAAACAAGACGCAGGGTATTACGTTTTCCGCAGCCCGAACATGTCTACATCATGTGTTCTTGTCTCTTGTCGCGTTACACGCGAACCATCGAGGTACAATCGATCTCGCCAACCACAGAAGCGTTGCGTGATATATCTCATGATGCACTGCCGGTATAAAACACCGACAGTTAGCGCGCTAGATAAGGAAAACGACATCGACATCATCGATAGCTCCTGGCCATCGTCTTTAACAGGTCGATTTACTTCATCTGATCTTCGACTCCAAGCGAGGGAAATCGATCTTACCATGACGGAATCCATCTCCAGCGGAATTGGCATTGCCTCGTCAACTCTCCATGTTCACCATGCCGGTCTGAATCGTGGAGTTCTGCTTCTAGGCGGTTCTGAAGAGCAAATCTCAGCAAGCCTGGTTGGCATGTGGATCAAAGCGACAAGTACCGTTAATGCTGCCGTACCAAAAGTCACGGATCCCGCATCGTTGCTGTCAGGGAAAATTAGGAATATCTACCTGGCAATCAAGTTTCAGAATTAAAAGTCAGAAGAGTGAAAACTGAGGTTGCTTTGCACGTGTTCCAATGTAGCCTGCTGCTCAAACACATCCTGGGTAATGAAGATTAGAGCCTCAAGAACTTTGGCACGGAAGATCAAATCTGCACTATGATTATCATCAAGTCTTATCGGGATGTAGAAGTCCTCTAAGCCTACTTCAGAATCGAGTCATGTTTGGAGCCGGAATTTATTAAGCAGAATAATGGCATGTGTGGAGTCCAAGTCAATATCAGCGGCACAGGGATCGATCGAATTAGATCAGATGCGATGCCGTGCGCATACGGCAGCAGGCTGTAATCACAATGTTCATCACGTCATCATCAACCTGGCCCACTCACCAGTTGTTCTCTTTTGCACGGTGGCGAACAGTTTCCGGTCAAGAATAATATACAGCAAGGCAATATGCACGCATCGCTATTGCTGAAGTCGTGTTCTATGGTCGAACGTGCACTAAAACCAGTCGGCAGTCTACAGAGCTACTGACACAGCTAAGTCGTCTTACAATATCTAAATCATGCATTTAAATATCCTAATTATTTTTCGTCTATCCGACCGGCTCGAATCACTCTGATATTATATTTTGAGTATTCTGAAAACAACAGCTACTCGCTATTGTTTCTCTAATTATTATTTTAGAAAAATATTTCATATCGACGTAAATAATTGTTATGTATCGAAGCAGTATATCTACTAGTATCATTGACTATCTCTAATTTCCGCTAATCATGGCAAAGAGCAACGAGCCATCAGCACACTGTAGCATACATGCGCTGTCATTGATCTCTAATTTCCACCATCTGTGGCGAAGGGCAATGAGCCATCAGCTGATCGCAGTAAGTTCTCCAATTCAAGTGGTTTGCTATAATCTCTCATATTGATTAAATTATTCCTCGATCATCCGAGCCGTGGATCAATTGAATTATTTTTGGAATATCTGAGTTATTTAATCAATTATATTTCTTATGGATCACTTCGATTATCTATATTATTTCTGAATCACTCAGATAATCTCTGAATTTTTCATACTAATTCTGGTCACTTGTCCTGAATCACTTGGAATTACTCGGATCAATTCTGATTACTCATATTATTTCTAGATCATTCATATTATTTCAGAATCATTATTTCAAGATCACTCAACTATTCATACTATTTCAGCATCATTATTTTTATCAGTAATGTTACATCAGTTCAATCAGATTATTTCTGGATCACCCGGAGGGCATCATTATTTTTATCAGTAATGTTACTTCAGTTCACTCAGATTATTTCCGGATTACCCGGAGTTTCGTATTACTCACATTATTTCTGATCATTCAAACCGTGCATTATGTATCTCGGTAAGCTAAAACATTTTCTACCTCGTCTGTTTTCTCGAATTATTTCCTCGCACATTGTGTGCCTTGAAAAGCTTTTCTATTACAGTCTCGTGTTTCGCCGAGACAACTTTTTTCTGTCGCATCTCATGTTTCACCGAGACAACTCTTTTCTGTCGTATCTCGTGTTTCGCCGAGCCAAATATTTTTCTGTCGCATCTCGTGCATTGACAAGTTTCTGTGTTTTTCGGCAAAATCTGTGCATGCAATAATATGGTGCAATTTGGCCCTCCATATGGGGCAATCGTTCTGGTCTACCGGTGTTACGTGCCTATGCTTACTCATAATAGGATGCAATTTGGCCCTCCATATGAGGCAATTAGTCTAGGTCATAGATCGACAGCTGGTGTTACATGTCTACGCAGTTTCATAATAGGGTGCAATCTGGTCCTCCATATGGAGCAATCAGCCTAGGTCGTAGACCGACAGCTGGTGTTACATGCCTACGTAGTTTCATAATAGTGTACAATCTGGCCCTCCATACGGAGCAATAAGCCTAGGTCGTGGACCGACAGCTGGTGTTACATGCCTACGCAGTTTCATTAAAGGGTGTCCTTTATCCCTTCGTACGGGGCAATCAGCCTTAGGTTCTGACCCGACCTATGGCTGGTGTTACATGTTCATGCAGTTTCATTAAAAGGGTGTACTCTATCCCTCCGCACGGGGTAATCAGCTTAGGTCGTGATCCGACGTACATGTGGTGTTACATGCCTACGCTAATTCATTAAAAGGGTATCTCTAAACCCTTCATACGGGGCAGTCAGTCTGGCCCACTGACATTCAGTGATTTCGCTATATTCGGAATTCAAACGGGGAGTTCACTTTACGCTGCACCATTGACTTGGGGTTAGGGCTGCTGTCCGCCTCGCCGACTCACTGCTTCCTCAGCTCAGGGGCTGCGCTGTCGCGCGCCTCACCGACTCACTGCTTCGTCAGCTCAGGGGTTGCGCTAGCCGCGCGCCTGGCTGAGTCACTGCTTCGTCAGCTCAGGGGCTGTGCCGCCGCACGCCTCGTCGACTCACTACTTTGTCGACTCAGGGGGCTGGGCTGCTCTCCACCTCACTGACTGACTGCTTAGTCAGCTCAAGGGCTACGCTGCCGCGCACCTGACCCAGGTTCACTGCTTGATCAACTTGGGGGCTGTGCCGCCGCACTCCTCGCCGACTCACTTCTTCGTCGACTCAGGGGGCTGGGCTACTGCCCGCCTTGCCTATTCACTGCTTCGTCAACTTGGGGGCTGCGTTGCCGCGCGGCTCACTAGCTCACTGCTTCGTCAGCTTGGGGGCTGTGCCACCACATGCCTCGCCGACTCACTACTTCGTCGACTGGGGGGCTGGGCTGCTGTCAGCCTCACCGACTCGCTACTTCATCGAATCGGGAGGCTACGCCACTGTACTCGCCCATTTCAGAGGCTATGCCACCGTACTCGTTGACTCGGGGGGCTACGTCACCGTCTCCGCTTCACCAAGATCTCTCAGAGGAATAAGTTGCTTGATCCTCAACCTGATTATGCTAATCAGCTTGAGGCTTGGGGGCTACACGGAGGATACTATTAGAAAATTTTCGAAGAGACATTCAGAAAGCAGAATTTGGATCTTCAAACTGATTGTTTCTCAAGTCAACTTGAAGCTCGGGGGCTTATGGGGGACAGATATCCCCTAGGTCCTCATGAAGCGTATTCTCTACATGGGCCGTCGAAAGGCCCAATCCAGGAGTTGGTCGACTGACTCGGGCTCGAGGTGCCGAACAACTTGGCGCGAAAGACAAAGACTTTTAATCCAAATAGTCTAGGAGATAGAAGGAAACCAACTTGTAACCCAAGACACACCGGACTATATAAGGCGGGCTAGGGACCCCTCCCAAAGACATCCCTCTCCACCTCAGGCGGATCCTCCAATCTCTCTAACCCTCATACATACTCAAAGCAATACAATCAGTCAAAAACAAGACGTAGGGTATTATGCTTTCCGCGGCTCGAACCTGTCCAAATCGTGTGTTCTTGTCTCTTATCGCGTTACACGCGAACCATCGAGCTACAATCGATCTCGCCAACCACAAAAGCACTACGTGATATATCCCGTGGTGCACTGCCGGTATAAAACACTGACACTACCCGCTAGGCTAGTTTAGTGATTGAGCTCGAAAGCATGCGTGTGCCAACTGTGAAGTCCCACACCACAGTTTGTGCCATTGTTTCAAAGAATGTAAATGCTCACTAACTAAGAAAGATAATCGATTAAATAACCTCTAAGTCCTACAGGAAAATAAGGATACAAAGAAATATTGAACTCGTGAAGACGACATTGGAACGGAGCCTCATCTCTAACTCCTAGCTAAACATGAACGATTGTAGGACGGAATAGAGGGGGGGAATAGCAGCACATGAAAAACTCAAACCCCTGAAACTGAACTCTCATAGAAAGTCGGCTACACCATCCACTGAACAGATATGTGTCTAGCAAGCACTTGGTGCCATCCACTGAACATATACGCACCAAGTGAGCGGAAGCACTCGACTCGACGAACACAAAGACTGCAAGCCATGCAAAGCAACACCTCACACACAAGTGACCAACTAGCCACTCAACACACCGAGATGTGCCTCACTAAAGATCAGCAAGTGAAGAGTATGGGCATAAAGTGAATAGACTAAAAGCGCGGATGAAGCAAAACACTACAGACTAAAATTAATCTAACAAACCAGGGCTAGCTGCCAGGCCACACTAGACTTTCCGATGCTTGGCATCAGACTGTCCATTGAGAGCCCTAGGACTGTCTGGTAGAAAGCTAAGATAGGAGCCGTTGCTGGATTGTACATTGCACGACGCTGGATTGTCCGTTGCGCGCTGTCGGACTATCTGGTAGAGGGACCGGATAGTCCGATGGTTCAACCGAATAGTCTGGTAGAACCCTCAAACTTGAGTTCTCAAACCTAAATATTGACCAAATCTTAACCGAACTTCATGAGATTTGACACTGGCTACCCCAAAACTATTCCAAAGCTATTCCCAAAAGATCTACTGAAAAAGATCATGGAATTAGCAGATATTTTAGATCTCGTGAAGAGGCAAGCTTTTGGCAAGAAAGGGGAAAACTCAAAAACAATTTTCTTGTGGTAATCCAGAGGGATTGAGATGAACTAAGTCATAATCTCCACATCATGGCAAGTCCAAAACACTAAAAGAACATGGCTAACTTGTAGACAAACCAAAATCTCCAAAAGTCTTCGAGTTTCACCTAAAATCCAAACTAGATAAGGAGAGAGGAAGGGTCTGCACACATGGTCACGAATTTCAGCTGAATCTTTATGTATTGAAGATGGGAAATCAGTTCATAGAAAGATCCTACAGCCTATCACCCTTCATCCTCCCTCTTATGCAAAAGACTAGAGCTAGGGAACACAAATCCCATACTCTGAGCCTCTCTTGATCTCTTAGGCACTTAGATGCAAGGAAAGCTAAGCCTAAGGTTTTGAAACTCCAAGAGATAGCCTAAGAGGCCAGCCAAGAGACTATTTATACCATAGGACTAGCAACGCCATTTAACACTAAGACCGTTATGCTACAAATGCCCGGAGAGGGCTAAATGAAAAAGATACAATTGGACGGCCACGATGAAGTATTGATCTTCTTCTCTTGCACGCAATTAAGGGATGTACACCACATGGTCAGTAGCCCGAGTCATGGCTCATGGTTTTGAAGTCAGGAACTAGGAAACTTTATTTTGTCATCTTAATGGGCCAGGCTTGGCCAAATCTTCTAACTTTGTGAGTTCGAGGCCCAACTCACCGAACCATCTCGAATCGGTAGGGTTGGCGGTTTTGAGCTGAAGCCGCTAAAGCTCTCTTGTACGTCTTTGCACCACGCACTCGGATTGGAGCACCGGGATGTGCCAGCTTCTTTAGTCCATCGGAGTTGCCTCACAGTCCATCGGAGGTCTTACACAACAGTTACAACTCTGTCCGTCTATGTACCAAGCTCCCGTGACCAACTGATGCCGAGCCTTTGGCTCTAGTCCTTCGGAGGCCTTTTGCCTGAGTCCTTCTGAGATTTGTCATCCTCTACCTCTAGTCCATCGGAGGGCCTCCTTTCCATCGGAGGATTTAGCTCTTGTTGGCAATCACTCATCACCATGGAGCAATGGAGCCCATCCATTGGCTCTCAATCTCCCCCTTGATGAGTTTATTGTCAACACACCTTTTGAAACTTGAACTAGATCAAAACAAAAGAAAACAAGTGTAAAACCAAAAAGGATAGAAGAAAAGAAGGAATTTCTCAAAATGCCCAAAAACCAAAGAAAAGCAAAGCAGGGCAAATTGAAGCAACAAAAGAAACCAAAGATCGACCCCCTAGGAAAAGGTAAATTGCTCAACGTAGTCCATGAAGTTAAAGCATGTCCCCTCAATAAAGAGGCAGACAAGCTCAACATAGTCATGCTTAGGCAAAGTATCGGCTTCTCCAGAAAGACGCAAAAGGCTCAACACACTAATGCAAGAGCATGCTAAAAGCTCAACTCCCCTAGAAATGTATCCTCACAAATGCAACATGAATGCAAGATCTCCAAAATTTCTCCCCTTGTTGATAATGGACTCATCAAGCAGTCATGAAACACTACTCCCCTTAAAGTAATGCTTCTCCTAAAAATATGTCATGAAATGCAGGAAGTGTACCAAGAAAGAGCTCAACAGGTATGTAAAGCTAGTAACTACAAGTCTAAGCATACAGAGCAAGTGAGGGCAAACGGGGCATGCACAAGCTCAAATGAATCTATCTTACATAGATCAGGAGCAATCATGAATTTCAGATTTGGTTAAAAGAAAGCATCACAAGTTTTGGCATCTCTTAGCCTAAAGAGATGTTACTCCGCAAGCGCACAGAGACCGTTTTAGCCTTTCGCCCAAAGTATTCTGAGTATCATAAAATTTAACAGGGAAGTGGCAGGCCGGAGAGTGTAATTGAATAACTCAAATCAAATGAATTGTAAACATGTATAAATTGTACCAGCTAGTAATTGAACAAGGTAACGATGGAAGTAACGGGTGTATGGTGGAGCGATAAGTCAGCTATTAAAGATATCAGTGGAATGGTATAGTTGCATAGGAGAACAACGAGTGACATAAAGTCACCAAACTCTACTTCTATTCGGCTGCAACGATTATCCGTGACTAACTAATCAATTCAAATAAACAAGTTAGGGTCTTGCATCGACCGAAATTCTAGAGCCTCAGGGGTACCAAGGGGTAGATAGTTGGTTCCGAAAGAGAGTCTAGCTATCACCTATGGGCCTCCTGAGGGACATGCCTGGGCTAGACAGGCACACCACACGCTGTCACCGAGTGGGGCTACCAAGCAAAGTTGTGTGGAGAGGATGGCATGCGATAAACATGTTCAAGCGAAGCTTGAACAACGATAGATCTTCCTTGATCAAAGGAGGGAATCTAGCTAGAGCCTAGGATCTAAGTCTAGCTAGGGTTGAGTTATAGCACAAGTAAGAATAACAAGATTTGAATAACTAAGTTAAACACAATCTAAGCCTAGCAAGTATGCAAAGAAAGGTATACCACACTCGCAAGAGATCGAACTTAGAGTAAAAAATATAACTGGAATTATATTGAAGGTAACCAGAGTACAAAGATGCAAAGCTTTTACCACAGACTCAAAGCTACTCCGGAGACTCCGAGCCAAAGGTTGACTCAACTCTAAGTCCTAGGACTATCCTAACTACTAGGAAAGAGTGAGGCACTCTAAGGTAAGACTTGTATTCCACTCTCCACACACTTCCAAATAGCTCCTGGGATCTATTTATAGACCAAATGAGTGAGGGAGGTATTTGTAGGTGGCCAAGGTCAGTTTGGGGTATAGGTTAGTGGCGGGGCAGCCACTGATATGTGGACCACATGGCCAGGCAGCCATTTGATTAACAGATCATTTGGCAGTTGAATCGGTGATGGACGTGTAAAGTACGTCCGAAGGATGGCCGGGCGGCCAAGGAAAGTGGCAGAGCGGCCATGTGTTTCTTTTTGATTCGTTGCATGGGACTTCCCTTGGATTGTTGATGTCGCCGATCCATGTGTTCATCGTCTTTCGGCCCTTGGATACATTAGATGCTTGGTTTTATGGTTGGATTTGCTTGTCATTGTGTTTCCTTGCATGAAGGATTGAAGATGTGAGAAGTGGGTGGCCGGGCGACCATGGCATTTTTGCCAATGTTGCCCATCTTTGATCTTTGGCTTGTTTCCATCCTTTTTACGTGTATTTTCATACATGCACCCAAATATTTGCACACAACTTGTGGAACTCATTAGTATAAAGGGTTCGTCCAATTTATTCACATGTTTCGCTTCTGTTGACACGATTTCACACCAAACATCACAAGAAACACTAAATCGCCTGAGGGGTTACTGGTGGACGCTGAACCATCCGGCGACGACTTGCAAATAGTCCAATAATGTTGGATAGTCTAGCGATGCACGTCGGACAATCCGGTGAGCCTTAGGGCTTAGGTAGATCTAGATCCAAACTCCCGAGAGGAACCCCATCGGGGAGGATGGATTATAGGGTTGCTCTAGGATCGGTAGGCCACCTAGAACGTCTTTACATAGCATGGAGTCATGAGAAGAACATCATGATAGATGGGAAAGAGAAAGAAAAGGAGATAAAACGGTAAAGAAAGATAAAAGTAATTGATTGGATCAATTGTGGTGCCTTAATCGGCCATGTGGCCCTTTATATTTATAGAGAGGGATGGATACCCCTTTTACAAGCTAAAACATGTCCTAAGTCGACCTAGAATCAATTGGAGGCTCCTTTTCAGATAAAACATGGTTCTACCAGACTACCCGGTGTACGAGACTGGACTGTCCGATATTTACGGGGCAAAATCCGTGTTGTACCGAACTGTTTGGCTTAAGCTACTAGATAGTCCGGTATTGCCTAGGCAAACAATCTTTCAGAGGGCATATCTTCTCCATCCGGACTCTGAATTAGGTGATCCATATATCTGATTTGATCGGCTCAACGAGGGCTACAACTTGGTGTATTGAAACTCCTAATTTGGCTTCATCTTGATGCATTTCCAAGGCCTTCTTCAATGAAATAGGCTCAAAACTCTCCAACACGTTGCACATTACCTGAAGAATAGGTTTTTGGTGGAGAAGCCTGAATGGCTCTACTTCGTCATGGTTGTGGGGTGTGATGTATGAGTCGAGCAGCAGCACTGGTCAATGAGTGGATGATGTTGCAAATTCTTTGGGCAGATCCGTGCTGATGGACATCCTTTCAGATGACGCCCTTGAGCTTCCGCTCTATGAACTAGGAGTTCTTGGGAACCTAATTTGCTACCTTGCCTTGCTTAGTGCATTCTTCGCCTTCTTGAATGCTCGATTTGTCCAGCAAGACAAGAGCAGTAACAAATACCCGAAGGAACAGATGACAATATTAGCATTAGCGGGTTAGTCATCCAAAAATTAGCGTCCTTGTGGGGCAGAGCCACCACAAAATGTTCTTGTTCTTGCTAAAAACGAGAGAGTTTGGACAAGTTTTCGCAAGAATTTATTTTTAGCACCTAAGCTCTTGATTAACAGTTAAATGAGGTGGATTAGAAGGGAGAGGGGAGTAGCAAGCTGTGTTGATGGTTGGCGCATTGAGAATAGAGGAGAAGGGTGCTATTTATAGAAAAAGTAGGAAGAAGCAGGTAGTCGGGTGGCCAACCAAGGTGGCTGACGGCCACGCAGACCGGTCGGTTGACCATGGTGGAGGGGCCGAGCGGCCAGGTGAGTGTGTAGCACAGCGATGAGACACGAGTAACTAAGTGCATTTCGATGGTGCACGGCGTAGGTGGCCGGGCAACCATGAGCTCTGATCGCCCAGCCAAGAGCAGGGAGCCACGTTGCCAAGTAGGTGCATGCAAGGGCGATAGGACGTTAGTGGTGTAGGGCATTTGGACGGTGGACACCAGGAGGGGCTAGGCGGCCATCACCTTTGGCCAGGTGGCTAGGCTTTTGTTTTTTCCAAACATGTGCATGCATGCAGCCAAGACTAAGTGCATGATTGAGCTAGTTTAGGCACTTGATGAAGTATGGGCAAGGAGGGAGTTGGTCGGCCGCCAATGGGCGGAGGCCGGGTGGTCATACCCTGCTATCCTTGATGCCCTACGGTGAAGAGAAGAGGGGTGGTCGGCCGTCCAGGCCTGGTGGCCAGCCAGCCATGGAATTTTTTTAATGCAAAGATAAATAAATGTGCGAAGTTAAAATACAGATATGCAAGAATATTGAAATTAAATAAACAATGGAGGTATGTAAATTTAATAAATTGGCAAGAAATAAATATGCAGTCGTATGATAATGCCAGTTTACCTGTTGGCAAGGGCAACCCATTTCTTACCTTTCCAAGTTTTGAGGGCACCAAATTGACGGGTTGCTTCTTTTTATGCCCTTAGATTATCGTGCCACTCTTGCATGTTCAACGTGGTGTTGGTGCTAACCTTGCTTATAGGAGCATTGCCTCCTATTTCCCGTGTTGTGAGTTTGGTTTGTCTGTGCTTTGCCTCTACTTTCAATATCTCCTTTTGTTGGGTGGCAGCCCCATGTTTCTTTTGTTGGATGGTAGACTCATGTTTAAATTTCCCTTCCATAAATGAGGTAAGGCTATTCATCTTTGGCTTTGACTTATTGCCTTCGACTTTGGTTTTGGCGGCATCCTTTGGAGCTTGGCATTTGAAAGTTTGCACCCTGTTGCATTGCTCCACTTTTGGCTTGAAGGTGAATGTCTCCCTCATGCCATTAATGTCGAGGTTGACTTGATGTCCAGCCCCAGCATCTATGCTTGCGTCTATGGTGCTTAAAAATGGCCATCCGAGAATGAGTGGGGTTTTGGCATCGATCTCCATATCCAAGACCACGAAGTCCACCGGGTTGAGAAAATTCTGGATTTTCACTGGAACATTCTTGGCAATTCCCGCGGGATATCAGATTTGTTGATCTGCAAGCTACAGATACGTAGCAGTGGGGACAAGTGCAGGCATTACAATGACATTGGCTCTGAGATCACAAAAGGCATGGTCAAAGTGATGGGTTCCGATCGAGCTTGAGATGGTAGGACTCCTAGGGTCGTTCTTGAGTATAGTTGCTCTACACTCCTTTGTCAAATGCACTACTTCCGTTGATGGTGATGGCTTCTTTTTGTTGAGTATGTCCTTTAAGTACTTAGCAAGCATCGGTACCTACATAGCATCTAGTGGAGGGATATATGAAATATAACTATTTAATGAATTCAACAAACTTACTTATTGCTCATCAGCGGCAGCCTTCTTGTTGCATGGAGGGAAAGGTAGCACCATTGTGTGGGAGGTGCTTTGGTGCTTCTTTTTCCTCCTTTCTAGGGACATCCATTGATGCTTCCTTGTCCTCGGGTTTTGTAGTATTCCCCTGCTCTTTACATGCACGACTAGGAGATTAGGGGGGGGTCCTATGTTGATTTCTCACCCCTAGTGATAACTGCATTGAGGTGCTCCTTGGGAGGCTGTTCAGGTTGCCTCAATAGTTTCCCCATATTTGGGTTAGATAAAGATGTAGCCAACTAAGCTATTTGGGTTTCAAACATCTTATTGAAGCTTAGTTGTTTTTTCATAGCGCTATTCAAAGTTTCCATTTGCAGAGAAATAGATTCAAAGAGTCTATCATTTGCATGACACTTTTTACTAATGCTGTCATTCACAGCTTTATGATCAAAGTTGTTTTCACAAAACTGCTATGAACTACCTGAAGAGTTACCTTGTCCGAAGAAAGGAAGGTAGGTCCTTGAATTCCAACCTGGTTGAGGAATCCCATTGTGAAAGCTGCTAGGGTTATTGGCAACGAAGTTCGCATCCTCCAGTCAAGTTTCGGAGTAGCTGTTGCCTGAGTGCCCTATGTTCTCATAGACTTTGCAAGTCATGTGAGCGTCAAGGGCCTGGACTAGTGCAGTTTCTGAAGTATCTCCTAGATTTTTCAATAATAAGTCCATCTTGGTGGTGAGCATGTCAGTGCTCTTGATTTGGTGGACGCCACATGATCGGGTGCTTGACTTCTCTTCTTTCCATCCTTGATTGATTACCATTTTTTTATCAGCTCTTTGGTGGCTCTAATGCTCAAGGACATGATGGATCCTCTGGCGGCTGCATCTAGGTGTTCTTGTGCTGAGCGATGAAGCTCATTGAAGAAGCTTTGAATGATCATCTACTCTTGCATTCCGTGGTG
Organism: Paspalum vaginatum; assembly: GCA_030272315.1. NCBI lineage: Eukaryota > Viridiplantae > Streptophyta > Magnoliopsida > Poales > Poaceae > Paspalum > Paspalum vaginatum. Next base: position 23,827,431 of record CM059013.1, read on the forward strand.
GGGGCAGGCTGCGATATACTCCTGGAATCTCATCTGTGAGCTATTGGAAGATAGAGATATTGTTCCTCAAGGCATTGGTCTTCCCCAGGGGAAAGTACTTTGCGAGGAATGTGTTGGAGCAAGCATCCCACATTAGAAATGTGCCCCGATTGAGGTAGAACCACTGCTTTGCCTTTCGGACAAGTGAAAATGGAAAGAGATGAAGTTTGATGGCATTGGTGAATGCACCTTTCAATGTAAACGTGCTGCAGATCTCCAAGTACCGCTGCAGGTGACTACATAGCCAATTCACAAAATGGGATAGCTTGAACCATGTGCATCACACTAGGCTTTAGTTTGAAGTTCTCCCACCTAAACCTCAGGTCATGTAGGGACGTTGTTGCTCGATGGGATGGAAAACTTGTGTGGCGGAACCGCCGATTTAATCCGGGCTAAGCACACCTGCCACCTTTGGCTCGCAGTGCGATTAGACCGAACTAAACCCGGTCGTCCGTCGAGAGTCATTCAACTCCCGATATTACCTTTTCCCAGAGGAACCGACATCATACACATCTGACTCACGATGGAGCCACAACAGATACATCATCGCAGGCAGTTGAATGGTAGAAAGTTAAACTTAGTTACAAACCAGTTTTTACATAAAATACAAGTCCAACATAAAGTTATAAGGTAGCAAGTTTGAAAGTCTCTCGTAGCAGAAAGTATAAGTTTAGATCACCATGTTATCACCAACAGTTTTGCATTGGAGGTACAACATCGAGCCCACCGATGTTGTCCTCGTAACACTCAATCACCTCAACCTAAATGAGGGCATGCCCCGCCTCCGACACAGGTGCACACCATGAATTCCATACCTGCGCTCAAAAATGTGGGGGCAAACCCTGAGTACTAATTACTCAGTAGGTCTTAGTGGATTTGGCTTACGGCTGACGCGAAGCAGCTTACTAGCAAGTGGATCCTTAGCTTTTAGTTTTTACAGCAACTTAATTATCATAAACAACAAGTTTCATTGTCTACATGATTGCCAACATAATAGTAAATTTCCGTAAAGTAACAACTCAATTCACACATGTAGTATTCCAAAACCATGAGTATTAAAATACCGAGAGTTTAAGTAATTACTACGTTGCCCGACAGTGATATTGGCATTCCCACACCTGGTGGGCATCAGCGATTCGAATCGATTTTTAATTCCCGGGAATAACTATCATGCCAGGGGTATATGCTTACTAGCCATCGCGTTCCCACATATAGCCCCAATCTTAACCTGCCTCGTCCCAAGTTTGATTCACTCCCGCCTAGCCCCCGGGTTGTGCCCCCATGACGAGCCTGCCGACATCTCGGTCTCCCCATCATGAGTACCAAGCTCCCCCGGGCCACCTTCCTCTCAACCAGCGGGTAGGAACGTGTCTCTGTGCTTCGGACGAGCCCAGGAAAGACTTTTCCGGTCCCATTCCCCGGATAAGCACTTTAGCAATGCTATGCCGATCAGCAGACGAACAGCGGACGGGCCTTAAACGACTCGGGCGGAGTCCGGTTGCGACATCATGAATAGTAAATACTGAAATAAAATCTCCGCCCGGTCTCCATTTACTTCCTGAGCAACACTTATAAGAGATATACCTTTAAGCTTTTGTGATTTTGAAAATACCTACGTGACGAGTCCACACACTCGTGTCTACTCGTACCTAGCAATTTCTAGGCATACTCGTCCTACGAACTCTATGTATAGGTGCTAGGGCCAGGGTGGCCAGGAAGTCTAATGCAATTGGTTCCAAGTAACTCCTAATGCATATGCGTAATTATCAAGTATAATTTATTTGCTGGGTAGAGTATGGTCCTGCCTACCTTCTTCACTAGGATCAGTAGCTTCCTCCGGAGCGTAGTCGGGTTCCTGTTGCTGGCCCTCTGGTTCCTGGTGCAACTCCTCTTCTGGTTCTTCCGCGACGGGTTGGTTCGGCAGTAGTTCTTCGTTCGTGGAATCTATATGCATGACATGATGCAGTTGGAGCATGTATTAGTGCAATGCTTGCTTTATGATGCGAGTGTAATGCAGTAAATCAGTGAACTTATGATTCATGGTATAGAGTTATGCATATTGGGGCGAAAGTTGTTTTGTACTAAGAAATCGTACAAGCCATCATCTACGACAGCTTAGCTTGTCACATAAAATAACGTGGGGTGTGCGTAGTGAGGTAGCATCGCTTCAAGTGAAGCGACCGAAGCTTTCATAAAAGTGCATTAATTCTACCAGCTTTCACTTAGAGCCAAAACCTTACATGCATCATCTCCAATTCTAGCAAGTTACTTCATAACCATAGCTTATATCAAACTTAAAGTCATTTTGAAACATTATTCACCATATTACTCTTTTTCTTAAGTTTAATATGTACTTAGTGCAAGACAAGGGCAAAATGGTAATTTAACAGCAAGTGCTAGGGCCAACAATTTTTATACAGAACCTATACATGATAACAAAGGTCCTGCTCAAATTTGGCTATTTTTGGAGATCATTTAGTCCTTATTTCCTATTTATTAGGGTTTTACATGTTTGAGTAAAAACAGGGGCAAAACTGTCCTTTCCTACTCAACCATCATTCTCATTCTGTAGATCTATTTATTAGGAACACAATGCAACAAAGTTTGCTATTTTTGGATTTTTATACACTTTATTATGATTTTTCAAAGTTTCAGCCTTTTTTAAAAGCATTTTAATCGAAATTAAACAGATCCAGGACCTATCTGTAAATATCCATAGCTTCTGAGGGTTCCTGTGCAAGATTTACAAGACTCAGTACACAGTGCCCGGTATGGAAACATAAAACTGTTAAACTCGGAGGGCGATAGCGCAAAATGTCCGTCTTCCTCCTCCCGTCGTCTTCCTCCTCGCGACGGGAGGGGAAAGTCCGGCGGTGCGCGGTCAATCCCGGCCCTGCGGGGCTCGGGAGCTCGCCGCGGAGTGTCGGGGAGAGAGAGGAGAGGACGGGGAACTTTACCCACTACCTCAGACGGCGGGGGAGATCGCGGGGAGGGTCGGCGACGAGTGCCCCTGGCCGGCGAGGTCCGGCGGTGCAATACGCCGGGGTGGAAGGGTCTCGGGCGACGCGGTCTGGGCGGGAAGGTAGAGTCGAGGGCGGCGAAGCTCGGCGCGGTGACGGTTGAGCTCGGGAGTGGACGGAAGTGGCTGGGGGCGAGCTCGCGGTGCTTCGGCAATGGCGGACGCGCGGGAACGAAAGGGGAAAAGCCAGAGAGCGCGAGCGCGTGGAGGAGAGCTCGAGAAATAGGCTCGGCCTCGCCCTCGCCCCGGTGGCGCGCCGTGCGCGCTGTCCGCGCGCGGCAGGGGCGCGTGGCCGCGGCGGCCGGGAAGGCCGGCGCGTGGCCACGGCCGCTCGGCGCGCAGCGCCGCGTGGGCGCGCGCGGGCGGGGAGAGAGGAGGGGGTGCGTGGGTGAACCGAGTCTATGGACCACTGTGGCTGACAGGTGGGGTCAACCCCGGGAATAGAGAGTACGGTGTATGGACTCGGTGTATCGAGCGAGGGAGCGGGTCCGTGCGCTGGCGCGGGCGGCCTGACAGGTGGGCCCCACTGGTCATAGAGACGAGAAATAAAAGAAAAACGAAAAAGGTAAAACCCCCCTTTGACCAGCTGACCTGGTTTCTGAATTTCGCAAATTTGACCAATTTAGGAGCCGAATTTGAAAAAGACCCAATTGAATGAAATGTTGTACCTTTTGAAATCTACAACTTTGTCAAAAGGACCTATACCAGATTCCAAATATAAAATGATTTAAATTTGAAATTAACTTGCTGACTCCTGTTTGACCATTTAAAACCCCCAACTTGGAAATTATAAAAGTCCATTTTAGGTACATTTTCATGAAAGGTGAAATATACCAATGTTGCATAGAATCTCATGATCTACAACTTTGGTATTCATGACATGGCAAGATTTTGAATTTTGTTTCACAAAATTTTGAATTTACCAAACAGGGCTGAATTTTGCAGAAGTCACATTTTCACATAAAATGACCCAAAACTAGATTTCAACAATCATGCATGCCAAAACACAAAATACCAAAGACATTCCTTATGGAATTGCCTACAAGTTTGGTATGTAAGGTTTTATGAAAAACACAATTGTCTTAAAGTTATATCCGCAAAACAAACACAGCTTTTCAGAAAACTAAGTTTAGTTGCTCAATTGACCTAATTTATGCATGCTCTCAAGATAAAATGTCTTTGACAAGATGTCATTATGCTAATGATTTTAGTGTAATGCACTTGAGATGCCTAGGGCATCACAACCCACCCTCCTTAAAGAAATCTCGTCCCGAGATTCTTGAAGTGTCGTGGGTGGTTAAATTGGTTGTAGTTAGTGTTGGGTGCATGTATTGAGTTTAGACCCAGAAGTTAAGCTGTTGTAACGTACCGGGTTGAGGTGGATGGTAGAAAACCAGGATACTTAGTGTGTAGGAATTCTTCTTGCTCCCAAGTGGCTTCTTCTTCGGAGTGATTACTCCATTGAACTTTGTAAAAGTTGATTGTTTTCTGACGAGTTGATCTTTGCTTTTGATCGAGAATTTTTATGGGATGTTCTTCGTATGTGAGATCTGGTTCAATCTGAACTTGAGAGGTATCTACCACTTTCTCCGGCACTCTTAAGCACTTCTTTAGTTGCGATATGTGAAACACATCGTGAACCGCAGCCAGATGTGGTGGTAGTTCTAACCGGTAAGCGACGGCTCCGCACTTTTCAATGATCTTGAATGGACCGACGTACCTTGGTGCTAACTTCCCTTTCACCCCAAACCGTTGTATCCCTTTCATCGGAGATACTTTGAGATACACATGATCTCCCTCATCAAAGACTAGTGGCCTCCTCCTTTTATCCGAGTAACTTTTCTGCCTGGACTGTGCTCTTTTGAGATGGTGGTGTATGAGTTTCACTTGTTCTTCGGCTTCTACCACTAAATCAGGGCCAAAGGTAACACGCTCTCCTGGTTCGGACCAGTTTAGCGGTGTTCTACACCTCCTACCATAAAGAGCCTCGAAAGGAGCCATTTCTAAGCTCTTTTGGTAGCTATTGTTATAAGCAAACTCTGCCAAGGGTAGACACTCATCCCACTTGGTGGAGTAAGTTAGTGCACAGGCCCTCAACATGTCCTCTAGGATTTGATTTACTCTTTCTACTTGACCACTGGTTTGAGGGTGATATGCTGAACTTCGAATCACAGTGGTTCCGAGAGCGGATTGCAAATGTTCCCAAAAGCGGGACACAAATATCGAACCTCGATCGGAAGTGATGGTCTTGGGCACCCCATGTAGGGAAATAACCCGTGCAATATATAGCTCTGCATAGGTAGCGGCAGTATAATGAGTCTTGACGGGTAAAAAGTGTGCCGACTTGGTGAGCCGATCGACAATTACCCATATAGAATCATATCCCTTTTGGGTACGCGGCAAACCCACAATAAAATCCATGTGTATATCCTCCCATTTCCACGCTGGAACCTCCAGTGGTTGAAGCATTCCAGCGGCCTTTAAGTGATCAGCTTTTACTTTCTTACACACGTCGCACTCCGATACGTATCTGGCGATCTCTCGCTTCATGCGGGTCCACCAAAATTTCTGTTTTAAGTCTTGATACATCTTATTGCTGCCGGGATGTATCGTGAGTATTGAAGTGTGTGCTTCATCCAATATTCTCTTTCTCAACTCCATGTCCTTGGGTACCACTAGACGATTCTTGAACCACAGGACGCCTTGGTCGTCAAGTGTGAAACACGCTTTCTTCTCTTCACTAATACCTTCACGGATATGTGCCATACCCTTATCTTGCTTCTGAGCTTCTATGACTTGTGCCTTGATTGTGGGCTCAATAATGATACTATGGAGTTCTGCAGGCTGTCCTGGAGGTGTTTCAATGTCACTCATTTCACAGCAGATTACTCTTGCTGTAGGTCGGACTTCTATCACATTGCAATGAGCTTTTCGGCTTAGTGCATCTGCTACCACATTGGCCTTGCCTGGGTGGTAGTGTATCTCTAGATCATAATCTTTTATCAGCTCTAACCATCGCCTCTGCCTCATGTTGATTTCGGGTTGTGTGAAAATATATTTGAGACTCTTATGGTCAGTGTAGATGTGACATGTGTTGCCTAACAGATAGTGTCTCCAAATTTTTAGTGCATGAACGACTGCAGCCAACTCAAGGTCATGTGTTGGATAGTTGGCTTCATGTTTCCTCAGTTGGCGGGAGGCATAAGCAATTACTCTTCCTTCTTGCATCAAGACACAACCAAGTCCATTACCGGAGGCATCACAGTACACCTCAAAAGGCTTGGTAATATCTGGTTGAGCTAGCACTGGTGCTGAGGTTAACAATTTCTTCAAGGTTTGGAAAGCTTCTTCACAACTCGGATTCCAAATGAACTTTGCATTTTTCTTGGTCAATGAGGTCATGGGTTTTGCAATTTTGGAGAAATCTTTGATAAAGCGGCGGTAGTAGCCCGCTAAACCAAGAAAACTCCGGATTTCAGTCACGGTCTCTGGTTGTTTCCAATTTAGCACATCTTCTACTTTGTTAGGGTCAACTGCGACTCCCTTTTCAGATAGTACGTGACCCAAGAAACTTACTTCTTTTAGCCAGAATGCACACTTGCTAAACTTGGCATAAAGCTTATGCTCTCTGAGCCGAGTGAGCACGACCCTCAAATGTTCTTCATGTTCTTTTTCATTTTTGGAGTAGATTAGTATGTCATCTATGAATACCACCACGAACTTATCGAGTTCATTCATAAACACCGAGTTCATCATATACATGAAGAAAGCCGGTGCGTTGGTTAGTCCAAATGACATGACCAAGTACTCATACAAGCCGTATCTAGTAGAGAATGCTGTCTTGGGTATATCCTCTTCTCTAATCTTCATCTGATAGTAGCCAGACCTTAGGTCAATTTTAGAAAAGACCTTAGCCCCAGCTAACTGATCAAATAGAATGTCGATGTGTGGCAGTGGGTATTTGTTTTTGACGGTCACTGCATTCAGTGGCCGATAGTCAACACATAGCCTCTTCCCACCATGATCCTTTTTCTCAACAAAGAGAGCTGGACAACCCCACGGTGATGAACTAGGCCTAATGAACCCTTTGTCTAATTGTTCTTGTAGCTGTGTTTTCAATTCCTTCAAATCATCAGGTGGCATCCTGTATGGTCTTTTTGACACAGGTGCCGTGCCTGGAACGAGTTCAATGGTAAACTCTACATCTCGTTTTGGTGGTAATCCAGGAAGTTCTTCCGGAAACACGTCCGGGAATTCACACACTACTGGTATCTTCTTAACTTCTTGTATTTCAGTCGCATTAACTGTGGGGGTCATGTGTTTTTGGTTTGGCATGTGTATCAGCATAGCCTTGCCGTTAATGCCTGACCTTAATTGTATTGTCCTGCTGCCAACGTCCAGGACTGCATCGTGTTCTTTCATCCAATTCATACCTAAAATAATATCAATCCCCTGGTGTGGTAGTACCACGGGGTTGATGATATAATTTTCTGTGCCAATGCTCAGCTTAAGTTGTCTAACCCCCAAACTGGTTTCAATAGGTGATCCCGGTGCTGTAATTTGATAGTTTTCTTTCAACTTGTACATTTTTATCCCATGCCTCAATGCATATGTTTTACTGATAAAAGTATGTGTAGCCCCAGAATCAAATAACACGACGGTCGGTTGACCGTTGATCATGAACGTACCAGCAAGCACCGGTTCTCCGGCGGAAATCTGATCCATGTGCACATAGTGCACGCGACCCATCTTGGGCATGGGTCCCTTCGGCTTGTTCTGTTGACTTCCACCAGCTGGGGTAGGACCCTGTATCTTGCGGGGTGCCCTACAGTCACGACTGAAGTGACCTATCTTGCCGCAGTTGAAGCACGGAGCACCCGGTCCCGGAACGATAGGAGCACGGGGAGCTGGTAACTGTGCGGGTGCTCGATAAATGGGGTACTGTAGCTGCGGTGCTGCCCGATGAATCCACCTTGGTTGGTTGGGCCGGACCACATAGCGAGACTGCTGAAAATTTTGCTGTTGAGGTTTGTATGCGGTCTTCTGCTTCTGTGAAGGGCCCGTCGCTGATGTGTTGACTAGTCTTTTGCGCTTCTGATCCTCGTTAGCCGCACGGAGACGATTCTCCATTTCGAGAGCAGTGTCTACCAGCTCAGTGAAGCTCTGGTAGCGCCGAGCCAGGTGAGTCCGGAGGGTAGGGTCAAGGCCCTCTAGGAGTCTCTCGGCCCGCTCCGGCTCAGTAGCAACATCTCTCGGAGCATACTGTGAGAGGTGGATAAAGATCTGCACATATTGCATGACGGTCCTGCTACCCTGCTTGAGGTCTCGGAACTCACGTCGCTTTTGTTCCATCAAACTTGCCGGGATATAGTGGGCCCGGAAAGCCTGACGGAACTCTTCCCATGTAGGCTCGTGGCCCTCTTCCTGCATGGCGAGGAAAGTGGCGTACCACGCTCCCGCAGGCCCATGAAGAAGCTGAGCAGCAAATCGAGCCTTCTCTTGCTCATTGATCCCTGGCAGAAGGGTGAACTTGGACTGGACAGTACGAAGCCAGTCATCTGCCGCCAGTGGCTCGGGGCAATTGGTGAAAACCGGGGGTCGCAGCCCCTCGAAGTCCTGATAGGTAATGCCACGTGGCCGGTACTCCCGCGGCTGTTGTTGCCCACGGGCCTGGCGGTCTTCTGCTAGTAAACGGATCAACTCAGCTTGTTGGACCACCAAGGTGGCCAGCTCTGGCGGGGGTGGAGCGCCTTGCGCTGACTGCCCCGATGACTGACCAGTGCGAGTGTTCACCATCTGCAAAATGGAATCATATGGGTTCAGCCCAATAGCCCTTGTGCAGAAATACGGTGACAGCAAGATCATAGGACTATAGGCAATTTGTGAGTACAAGTAAACTTGTAATAAAACAGTTAGACTCTATCTCTCAAGGCCAAGCTTAACGACATCGCACCATTCACATTGTCCATGCGCATTCAGTAGTTACTACAACCATATTTATAGAGTCTTAAAAACTAAGGGTTTACTTAGTACACACACGGGCCATCTCATCCATCACCTCGGAACACTAGCTTAAGGTCCTACATTAGGTTACATGACGTACATAAGCGAGTTCTCTCGACCTCACCACTGTTTAGTACAGTCATGACAAACTGCACGGAGCGATATAGTACAAAACATCGCTCACAACGTGCACCATTTACAAAAAGCTTCACCACACAGTGCTATTGTCAAAGTCTCTAACGCCCGTTACGCGCGTCAGACACCATGCTGCCCTCATCCTCCACCACAGGGGCAACTGAAGGATCCTGCTCGTACTGTGCCAGGCGCTGCTGTGCCTCAGCCAACTCTGCCTCCAGCTCCTCAATACGGTCCTGTGCATACATGTGCTGGTCGCGGTAGTGGGCGACACGGTCCTCGGCACGGAGGTACATCCCGTGTACGCTGTGAGCAAACTGCATGGTCGCAGCATAGGGCCTGGTGTCAATCCGCTCCTCCAGCATGTTGTGACGACGGAGCCACTCGTCGTCGTAGCCGTCGGTGGGGAGGTAGCGCAGCACTGACATCCCTGCTGCACCCGAGGAGCTGAGTGAGGTGATAGCTGCTAAGGTGACCTTGTCGTAGGCGTCCTCCTCATTGGCCCCGTAGACGGTGATCGTCTGCCGGACCACGGTGTGGCTCAAAGGAAGGACAACACTGGCCATGCAGTGTCCCTCCGCGTGCACTGTCTGCACGGAGAAGAAGGGGCACGGTCTGCGCCTCATCTCACGCAGAGCCCGACAAAGGATCTGCGCAAGGCCGTTCTCCTCACGGCAACGGGTGTGGACCATCCCATTCTCAAGCTGAGGAGGGGTGTGGGTCACTGGTGGGAGGGGAGCAGCCCTTCCCTCCTGTACGCGGAGTCCCCTCGCACTGGTGGCCTTACGAGCGGTTTGCTTGGTCCTGGCCATCTGTTTTTAAAAGAGACTTTAATCAGTGATAGGCATAGGTTGCATATAACTTTCAACGGTTAAGTGGGTGATGGGTGCAGAAAACATCTTTGAATCTTTCATTTTACTTATTTGACTTTTAACAATAATCCCCCAAGTATGAACAAGTAAAAGTAAACATGATGCATGACTCGTCCTATTCGTTCTCACATCACACACCTTATGTATAATGTATATAATCTAGCGAGTATCCGGTGACATAGTATGCACGGCACTCTCTAATGCAACTAGTCGTTCTCTACTCATTCTTAATTTCGCACGTAGGTTAGTGTACCTGCAGAAAAATGCATGCTCATATCAACATCATTCACCATTACCATACATTACCACTTCTAATCCTAAAAGTGGTATCCACGAATTTCTTTAAGCTACGTCTGGTGGACGACGTAGTGGCGCCATTTCTCCCAACACACCCAGTCTTCCTCCAGTACTGGGGAATTGCTGGGGAGAGAAACGGTGGCCAACAAGATCTAGCTATAATTTTGGTTGAAGGAAAAGTGGTCACGAAACACTCCAAGTGGCGTGACCACCCCCCTTAAAGAGTTTCTGCCCTATCAGCATGAATGCAGGGTTCGCAACAGTCCGCAAATCCCAATAGCAGCTCCACCAAGTACTGGGGATAGCTATGGCCGAAATGTTGCTTCCCAAAGCGCCGAATATGCATATGAGTTCTATCTAGGTCAGAATGTTAGCGATGTCACCTGGTATTTCACTAACATCCTTAATATGGGCATATCGATACTCTCATTTTTCCAAATACTTCGAAAAAGTTTTCAAAAATAGGTTTGCAAATCAAAACTGGATGATATGTCTGTTGTCTGTGTATGATCGGCTCTGATACCAGCTGTGGCGGAACCGCCGATTTAATCCGGGCTAAGCACACCTGCCACCTTTGGCTCGCAGTGCGATTAGACCGAACTAAACCCGGTCGTCCGTCGAGAGTCATTCAACTCCCGATATTACCTTTTCCCAGAGGAACCGACATCATACACATCTGACTCACGATGGAGCCACAACAGATACATCATCGCAGGCAGTTGAATGGTAGAAAGTTAAACTTAGTTACAAACCAGTTTTTACATAAAATACAAGTCCAACATAAAGTTATAAGGTAGCAAGTTTGAAAGTCTCTCGCAGCGGAAAGTATAAGTTTAGATCACCATGTTATCACCAAAAGTTTTGCATTGGAGGTACAACATCGAGCCCACCGATGTTGTCCTCGTAACACTCAATCACCTCAACCTAAATGAGGGCATGCCCCGCCTCCGACACAGGTGCACACCATGAATTCCATACCTGCGCTCAAAAATGTGGGGGCAAACCCTGAGTACTAATTACTCAGTAGGTCTTAGTGGATTTGGCTTACGGCTGACGCGAAGCAGCTTACTAGCAAGTGGATCCTTAGCTTTTAGTTTTTACAGCAACTTAATTATCATAAACAACAAGTTTCATTGTCTACATGATTGCCAACATAATAGTAAATTTCCGTAAAGTAACAACTCAATTCACACATGTAGTATTCCAAAACCATGAGTATTAAAATACCGAGAGTTTAAGTAATTACTACGTTGCCCGACAGTGATATTGGCATTCCCACACCTGGTGGGCATCAGCGATTCGAATCGATTTTTAATTCCCGGGAATAACTATCATGCCAGGGGTATATGCTTACTAGCCATCGCGTTCCCACATATAGCCCCAATCTTAACCTGCCTCGTCCCAAGTTTGATTCACTCCCGCCTAGCCCCCGGGTTGTGCCCCCATGACGAGCCTGCCGACATCTCGGTCTCCCCATCATGAGTACCAAGCTCCCCCGGGCCACCTTCCTCTCAACCAGCGGGTAGGAACGTGTCTCTGTGCTTCGGACGAGCCCAGGAAAGACTTTTCCGGTCCCATTCCCCGGATAAGCACTTTAGCAATGCTATGCCGATCAGCAGACGAACAGCGGACGGGCCTTAAACGACTCGGGCGGAGTCCGGTTGCGACATCATGAATAGTAAATACTGAAATAAAATCTCCGCCCGGTCTCCATTTACTTCCTGAGCAACACTTATAAGAGATATACCTTTAAGCTTTTGTGATTTTGAAAATACCTACGTGACGAGTCCACACACTCGTGTCTACTCGTACCTAGCAATTTCTAGGCATACTCGTCCTACGAACTCTATGTATAGGTGCTAGGGCCAGGGTGGCCAGGAAGTCTAATGCAATTGGTTCCAAGTAACTCCTAATGCATATGCGTAATTATCAAGTATAATTTATTTGCTGGGTAGAGTATGGTCCTGCCTACCTTCTTCACTAGGATCAGTAGCTTCCTCCGGAGCGTAGTCGGGTTCCTGTTGCTGGCCCTCTGGTTCCTGGTGCAACTCCTCTTCTGGTTCTTCCGCGACGGGTTGGTTTGGCAGTAGTTCTTCGTTCGTGGAATCTATATGCATGACATGATGCAGTTGGAGCATGTATTAGTGCAATGCTTGCTTTATGATGCGAGTGTAATGCAGTAAATCAGTGAACTTATGATTCATGGTATAGAGTTATGCATATTGGGGCGAAAGTTGTTTTGTACTAAGAAATCGTACAAGCCATCATCTACGACAGCTTAGCTTGTCACATAAAATAACGTGGGGTGTGCATAGTGAGGTAGCATCGCTTCAAGTGAAGCGACCGAAGCTTTCATAAAAGTGCATTAATTCTACCAGCTTTCACTTAGAGCCAAAACCTTACATGCATCATCTCCAATTCTAGCAAGTTACTTCATAACCATAGCTTATATCAAACTTAAAGTCATTTTGAAACATTATTCACCATATTACTCTTTTTCTTAAGTTTAATATGTACTTAGTGCAAGACAAGGGCAAAATGGTAATTTAGCAGCAAGTGCTAGGGCCAACAATTTTTATACAGAACCTATACATGATAACAAAGGTCCTGCTCAAATTTGGCTATTTTTGGAGATCATTTAGTCCTTATTTCCTATTTATTAGGGTTTTACATGTTTGAGTAAAAACAGGGGCAAAACTGTCCTTTCCTACTCAACCATCATTCTCATTCTGTAGATCTATTTATTAGGAACACAATGCAACAAAGTTTGCTATTTTTGGATTTTTATACACTTTATTATGATTTTTCAAAGTTTCAGCCTTTTTTAAAAGCATTTTAACCGAAATTAAACAGATCCAGGACCTATCTGTAAATATCCATAGCTTCTGAGGGTTCCTGTGCAAGATTTACAAGACTCAGTACACAGTGCCCGGTACGGAAACATAAAACTGTTAAACTCGGAGGGCGATAGCGCAAAATGTCCGTCTTCCTCCTCCCGTCGTCTTCCTCCTCGCGACGGGAGGGGAAAGTCCGGCGGTGCGCGGTCAATCCCGGCCCTGCGGGGCTCGGGAGCTCGCCGCGGAGTGTCGGGGAGAGAGAGGAGAGGACGGGGAACTTTACCCACTACCTCAGACGGCGGGGGAGATCGCGGGGAGGGTCGGCGACGAGTGCCCCTGGCCGGCGAGGTCCGGCGGTGCAATACGCCGGGGTGGAAGGGTCTCGGGCGACGCGGTCTGGGCGGGAAGGTAGAGTCGAGGGCGGCGAAGCTCGGCGCGGTGACGGTTGAGCTCGGGAGTGGACGGAAGTGGCTGGGGGCGAGCTCGCGGTGCTTCGGCAATGGCGGACGCGCGGGAACGAAAGGGGAAAAGCCAGAGAGCGCGAGCGCGTGGAGGAGAGCTCGAGAAATAGGCTCGGCCTCGCCCTCGCCCCGGTGGCGCGCCGTGCGAGCTGGCCGCGCGCGGCAGGGGCGCGTGGCCGCGGCGGCCGGGAAGGCCGGCGCGTGGCCACGGCCGCTCGGCGCGCAGCGCCGCGTGGGCGCGCGCGGGCGGGGAGAGAGGAGGGGGTGCGTGGGTGAACCGAGTCTATGGACCACTGTGGCTGACAGGTGGGGTCAACCCCGGGAATAGAGAGTACGGTGTATGGACTCGGTGTATCGAGCGAGGGAGCGGGTCCGTGCGCTGGCGCGGGCGGCCTGACAGGTGGGCCCCACTGGTCATAGAGACGAGAAATAAAAGAAAAACGAAAAAGGTAAAACCCCCCTTTGACCAGCTGACCTGGTTTCTGAATTTCGAAAATTTGACCAATTTAGGAGCCGAATTTGAAAAAGACCCAATTGAATGAAATGTTGTACCTTTTGAAATCTACAACTTTGTCAAAAGGACCTATACCAGATTACAAATATAAAATGATTTAAATTTGAAATTAACTTGCTGACTCCTGTTTGACCATTTAAAACCCCCAACTTGGAAATTATAAAAGTCCATTTTAGGTACATTTTCATGAAAGGTGAAATATACCAATGTTGCATACAATTTCATGATCTACAACTTTGGTATTCATGACATGGCAAGATTTTGAATTTTGTTTCACAAAATTTTGAATTTACCAAACAGGGCTGAATTTTGCAGAAGTCACATTTTCACACAAAATGACCCAAAACTAGATTTCAACAATCATGCATGCCAAAACACGACATACCAAAGTCATTCCTTATGGAATTGCCTACAAGTTTGGTATGTAAGGTTTTATAAAAATCCCAATGGTATTAAAGTTATATCCGCAATACAACCACAGTTTTTCTGAAAACTAAGTTTAGTTGCTCAATTGACCTAATTTATGCATGCTCTCAAGATAAAATGTCTTTGAAAAGATGTCATTATGCTAATGATTTTAGTGTAATGCACTTGAGATGCCTAGGGCATCACAACTTGTGAATTGTCATTTCGGCCATGATGTTTGGGTTCGGATTACTTGTCCTTGAAGTGTTGGTTCAAGATCCCTTGGTACTGGTTGCTGCCTGTGGATCGTCTTTGGACGCACTCTCCAGAGCAGTGACTCCGGTTATTGTGATAGTTTTTCGGCAGGTCAAAACTAGTCATACACCTCTCTGTTGAATCCACAACAAAAACAATAGAGCAAAGTGTGCCTATTAACAACTTGCAGTAAATTTGTCAAGTATACAGGGTTTGAAATGAGATATCAATTATCTCTTTACCTATTGCTTCCCCGGCAATGGCGCCAGAAAAGCTTGTTGGCATCTCTGAGCCTAAACAGATGTTACTTCGCAAGCGCATAGAGACCACTGTAGTCTTTCACCTAGAGTATTTCAAGTATCGTAAATTTCCACAGGAAGCGCAGGCCAGACAATGTAATTGAATAAACTCAATCAAATGAACTATGAACTTGGATAAATTGTACAAGCTAGTAATTGAACAGGGATAAGCGTGGAAGTAACACGTGTATGGTGGAGTAGTAAGTCAGCTAACAAAGATATCAGTAGAAAGTTATAGTTGCTTGGGAGGACAATGAGTGAGATAAAGTCACCAAAGTCTACTTCTATTCGGCTGCAAAGATTATTCGTCACTAACTAAGCAATTCAAATAAACATGTTAGGGTCTTGCGTTGAGCGAAATTCTATAGTCTCAAGGTTACCAAAGGGTAGATAGTTGGTCCCAAAAGAGAGTTTAACTATCACCTATGGGCCTCTCGAACGATAGGCCTAGGGTACACAAGCACACCACACGCTGTCACTGAGTGGGGCTACCAAGCAAAGCTACGTGGAGAGGATGACACGCTATAAATGCGTTCAAGTGAAACTTGAACAACGATAGATCTTTCGTTATTAGAGCAGGGGATCTAGCCTGAGCCTAGCGTCTAAGTCTAGGGTTGAGTTATAGCACCAGCAAGAATAACAAGATTTGAATAACTAAGTTGAACATCTAAGCCTAAAAAGTATTTAAAGAAAGATACACCACACTCGCAGGAGATAGAGCATAGAGTAAAATATAACTAGAATTATATTGAAGGTAACCAGAGTACAAAGATACAAAGCTTTTACCATAGACTCGAGGCTACTGCGGAGACTCTGAGGCAAAGCTCAACTCAACTCTAACTCCTAGGTCTATCCTAACTACTAAGAAAGAGTGAGGCACTCTAATGGTAGGCCTTGTACTCCGCTCTGCCCACAGTTCAAAACAAACTCCTGGGATTTATTTATAGCCTAAATGAGTGAGGGGGTATTTGTTAGTGGCCAAGGTCAGTTTGGGGGATATGTTGGTGGCCGAGCGGCCAAGTCGGTGACCGGTGTAGAACCGAGACGTGCGACTAGAGGGTGGTGAATAGGAGCACTTGAAAACTCAAAGTCACAACCCCAAAACTGATGCTTGAGAGAGAAACTAGACACCGTCCACCAAATAGATACGTGTCTAGCAGCGCAAAGGTGCCGTCTACTGAAAGGATATGCACCTAGCGGGAAAACAACGTGCAACACAACAAACACAAGATTGCAAGACACCAAGGCAACAGAACTTGCAAGTCCGCCACACGACACTCACCGCACTGATGTGCGACTCACTGACTTACAACAAGTAAAGAGAATGGTCAGGCAGTGGGGAATGCAAATCCGAAGCAAAAACACAAGGTCGAAGCAAAGCACTCAAAGCAAAAGTCTACAAACAAGACAAAAGGAACGACCTATCGATCACTAAGGCCTCTTAGCAAATAAGGTGCTAAAGACCTTAGGAATGATTGTAGGCACCCCCAAAACCATCTAGAACAAGCCACAACCCTTAGGAACCACTTCAACCAAATTTGGGGGCAAAACCACTGCAACCACCGGACTATCCGACATGTCCTACCGGATAGTCCGATAGGGAATTTTAGGACAGATAAGGATGCAAAGAAAATTGCCAAAACCCAGTCAAACGGGTTCCAAAAATCATGAAATTTTAATCACGGGCTGAGGAAAACGTGGGGAATAATATACTAAAAATTCAGCATATGTGCAGACTGTTAGGTCCATGGGACTATCCGGTGAAGTTGCACCGGAATGTCCGGTGAGCCCAAAAAATAGCCTCAGATTTTGAGTTTGC
Source organism: Paspalum vaginatum (assembly GCA_030272315.1). NCBI lineage: Eukaryota > Viridiplantae > Streptophyta > Magnoliopsida > Poales > Poaceae > Paspalum > Paspalum vaginatum. The sequence goes on from CM059013.1 coordinate 23,844,386, forward strand.
AAACCTTAAACTTGACCAAACCTTCTCGAATCTTCACGAAATTTTGCACAGGCTATCCTAGCACTATTCCGAAGCTTTTCCCAAAAGATATACTCAAAAAGATCAAGGGATTAGCGGGAATTTCAGATCTCATGAAGAGGAGAAATTTTGGGCAAGAAAGGGGAAAACTCAAGGGAAACTTGCTCGTGGCAATCCTCCAGGATTGAGGTGAACTAGATCATAATCTCCACGTCCTATCAAGTTCAAAAGAGCCAAAAGAACAGGATTACACATGAGCCAAAAGTGCCACATGTCCAAAAGAGCTAAAAGAATAGGATTACCTCGTGGGCAAAACAAATCACCAAAAGCCTTTGAGTTTCATCCAAAATCCAACTAGAGAAGGGGGTAGGAGATGGATGCACACATGAGCACGAATTGGGGATGAATCTTGCCTTGATTAGAAGTGGAAATTAGTTTACAACAGGTTCCTCACAGCCTGCCATCCTTTGTCCTCCCACTAATGCAAAGTACTAGCCTACGGGGCTCTAAATCCGAGATTAGCACCCGATTTCCTCTCTAAGCACTTGGCTGGTTGGAAACTAAGCCTAGGGTTTCTAAAGGCGAAAGAGTCATCTAAATGACTAGCCATTTAGGTATATATAACCCAGGCCTAACAGATACAACTTACAATAAGACCCCGATATTACAGAAACGCCTGTAGGGGCTAACCTGGAAAAGACTCGACTTTCTCGGGGACGGACGACTGCGATGGAGTCTTCAACTTCTTCGGATGCACACTAACTTCTGGATGACGTCCACATGGCCAGTAGTCCAAATCCGCCGATCGACCCTCGGTTTTGAAGTCCAAATTGGGGAAACTTTAGGGTATCCTTCCTGGGCCTGGAACGGCCTACTCCACTCTATCTCAGCGAGAATGAGCCGATTCGTTGAGTCTGGTAACATATTCATAGGGTGCTGGATTTGACCGAATCCGCCAACGCCCTTGCCCGTCTTCGCGCCATGTACTCAGGTTGGAGCACCGCGATGGCACCTGGCATCCCTTGTCCATCGGGGTCGCCTCACAGTCATTCAGAGGTCTTACTCCTGCTATCGCCATGCCGCTCCTCTGTGTACCGAACTCCCATGGCCGATTGACGTAGAGCATGCCTCCAGTCCTTCGGAGGGCTTCCATCTACCTCCCGTCCAGGTCTTTGGCTTCCGTTGACAATCACTCATCACTCTAGAGGCAATGGAGCCGGTCCATTGGCTCTCAATCTCTCCCATGTTGAGTGCATTGTCAACACCTTCTACCTGTAACCTGAAATAGAACAAAGACAAGAAAAACAAGCGTAAAACCAAAAATAAATAAGAAAAGAAGAAAGTTGCTCAAGATACCCAAAACCAATCACAAGCTAAGAAGTGCAAATTGGGGCAACAAAACAAAACCAAAGATCGACCCCCTAAGACAAGGGAAACCGCTCAACACAGTCGATCAAACTAAAGCATGACCCCTTAACAAAGAGGCAAACTAGCTCAACACAGTCATGCTTAGGCAAAGCATCGGTTCCTCCAGAAAGAGGCAAAAGGCTCAACGCACCGATGTAAGAGCATGCTAAAAACTCGAACTCCCTGAATGCACAGCTTCACCTCACTATATCTCACCAGAATTATCCACCTTGGAGCAACAATCTCTCCCATAAGTCAACATCTCTACCCCTTGCTGACAATGGACACATCGAGGGTTTATAGAATCCGACTCCCCCTGAACTTGACAACACCCCCTCAAAATATGCCACGAAATGCAGGAAGTGTACCATGAAGAGCTCAGCAGGGATGAAAAGCGAGTAAATACAAGTTCTAGCATACATAGCAAATGAGGGCAAGGAAGCATGCAACAAGCTCAATTGAATCTATCTTATTCCGATCATGAGCATGTTTTTCAGGGTTGTTGAAAAGAAAGCATCACCAACATGAAAAACATCTAGCAGGATAGGCATGAACAGCAAGATGCTAGCAAAACATACAAGGTGTGCTACTCTCAACCAAAGCATATACAACATGCCATAAGCAATTTAGAGACTTGCAGATTTCAAATTTAGCAATTTGTAACTTCATGCAAATCAGATCATATGCTAGGGGTTATTCACTTGTCCGTGCCACTTCTTACCAACCAATGCCAAGCCTAGGTTCAAAAAACTATCAGAAGCTTAAGACAAGGTTTTGGTCATACACAGGCTAGTCCAAGTTCATGTCAAAGTGCAAAGGCAAGCTATCTCAAACTAGAACAGTGTGACAAGCGAACCCACCTAGATCTTTTCATTTCAGCTCATAAGACACACTATATAAATAGATTTAATTTAGATTTCAGGGGTAGGCAAGGTGTCATAAATGCTTAGGCAGAATCTTAACAAAGGCATACGACTATCATATCCAAACATGAGAAGATAGCATAGTATTCAACATGCTTACACATGCTAGGTAGCCAAGTCAAGTGGTGATCATGATTTTTGATTTTCAAGAAATAAAAGTGACTTAGCTCACAAAAGATATTAGACAGATTCAAGGAGCTTAGCCAACCATGATCAAGCAAGCAACTGTACAATCTAGCACAAGCAAATACTAACTAGTCATTCCAAAAGAGCTCTAGTGCTAGTGAAAGTGAAAATGCATATGATACAATGTAATGCATGATATGATACAAAATGCAAAGAAAATAAAGAGAAGCAAAGAAAAGGCAAAACAAAAACCTAAACTACAACAAAGTTACCCCAACCTAAAAGGCGTAACAAACACCAAGCTCCCCACACAAGTGAGCAAACGCGCAAAGCTCTAACGGCTTGGTGTAGATATCGACCAACTGGTTCTCAGTCTCCACATGGATCAAGTCTATATCTCACTTCTCATAGTGATCTCTCAGAAAGTAAAACCTCACGTCTATGTGTTTGGTTCTGGAGTGCAAGACGGGGTTCCTAGCTACAAAAATAGTAGAAGTAGAGTCTACTAGGAGAGGGATCTTCCTAAAGGTTAGGCCAAAGTCACTCAAGGTAGCTCTCATCCAAAGCAGCTGGGAGCAGCAACTAGTAGCAGCAACGTATTCGGCTTCCGTGGTGGAAATGGCTACACTTGATTGCTTGCGTGAGGACTAAGAGACAAAAGAAGAACTGAGAAACTGGCAGGTGCTAGAAGTAGACTTGCGCTCCAGCCGACAACCTGCAAAGTCAGCATCCAAATACCCTCTGAGAGAGAGCGTCTAAGCTGAAGAGAACCAAAGACCAAGCTCAAGTGTGTATTTCAAGTACCTAAAGAAGCGCTTCATCGCTTGACGGTGTGATGTCCTCGGTGAGGCTTGAAATCGAGCACAGAGGCAAACTGCGAACTGAATGTCCAGCCTGGTCGCCGTCAGGTACAAAAGTGAGCCGATCATCCCTCGGTACTCTCTTTGGTCCCCCACCTCCCCTTCTTCATTTGCATCAAGCGCTGTTTGTGTTGACATGGGAGTTGCCATGGGCTTGGAGTCTCCCATATCAAACTTCCTCTGAATGTCTTTCGTGTACTTGTTTTGATGGATGAAGGTTCCTTCATGCCCTTGCTTGATTTGCAGTCCAAGGAAAAACTGCAACTATCCCATCATGCTCATCTCAAACTCCTTTGACATCTATTCAGAAAACTTGGTAACAAGAGAGTGAGACGAGCGACCAAAGATGATATCATCCACGTATATCTGGACAATAAGAAGATCACTACCATGCTTGAGGAGAAACAAGGTCTTATCCACACTCCCGATTTTGAAACCCTGGTTTAGCAAAAAGGTTTTCAATCTCTCATACCAGGCTCTAGGGGCTTGTTTTAAACCATACAAGGCTTTTTACAATTTGTAAGCATGGTTAGGGTGTTTAACATTTTCAAATCCAAGGGGTTGTTTGACATAAACTTCTTCTTGAATAAAGCCATTCAGAAAAGCAGACTTCACATCCATTTGAAAAAGCTTGAAACCCGTGGAAGCTGCAAAGGCTAAGAGAATATGTATAGCTTCCAGGCGTGCAACTGGAGCAAACGTTTCCTCATAGTCTATCCCCTCTTTTTGACAAAACCCCTTAGCCACAAGTGTAGCCTTGTTCCGCACAACAATTCCATCCTCCCCTTGCTTATTTTTGAAAACCCATTTTGTACCAATAGGATTGCAATGTGGCGGTGGCTCTACCAAAACCCAAACCCCATTCCTCTCAAAGTTTTCTAACTCCTCATGCATGGCATTAACCCAATTACCATCAGAAAGAGCGTGTCCAACATCCTTGGGCTCAAAGGAGGCAACAAATGCAGCATGAGCAATGAAAGCGATAGAACTTGACTGGGACCTCAAGGTCCTCACATGCAAATCACCAATGATCCCATATGGAGGGTGATTGCGCTGGACCTGCCGACATGGAACAATCTCAGAGGTCACCTCCCCTACATCCTCAGCAGGGCCAGCCCCTGCTCGAGCTTGCAGTCGAGGGAGTCAGGAGGAAGCCGTCAGCAAGGGTCCTCCTTTGTCTTCAGAGCTCATAGCAGAGGGGGCAAGAGCTGCAGCCGGTGTTCATCTTCAAAGATGGGAGTTCCTTCTTCATCATCACCTAAAAGCTCAAATGCAGGGGTTGTGCAAGGCATAGATTCATGGAAGGAAACCTCACAGGTCTCTACCACACCGTTCACTGAACAGATACATGTCTAGTAGCGCAAAGGTGCCATCCACTGAAAGGATACGTACCTAGCTGGAAAACAGCGAGCTACACAACAAACACAAGATTGCAAGACACCGAGGCAACGGAACTTGCAAGTCCACCACACGACATTCACCGCACCGAAGTGCGACTCACTGATTTACAGCAAGTAAAGAGAATGGTCAGAAAGTGGGGAATGCAAATCTAAAGCAAAAACACGAGGTCGAAGCAAAGCACTCAAAGCAAAAGCCTCCAAACAACACAAAAGGAACCACCTAGCGATCACCAAGGCCTCTTAGCAAATAGGGTGCTAAAGACCTTAGGAATGATCCTAGGCACCCCCAAAACCACCTAGAACAAGCCACAACCCTTAGGAACAACTTAAACCAAATCTGGGGGCAAAACCACTGCAACCACCGGACTATCTGGCATGCCCTACCAGATAGTCCGATAGGGGATTTTCAGACAGATAGGGCTAGAAAGAAAATAGCCAAAACCCAGGTAAAAGGGCTCCAAAAATCATGAAATTTTGCACATAGGCTGAGGAAAACTTGGGGAACAACATACTAAAAATTAAACCCATTTGGAGACTGTTAGGTCCACCGGACTATCCAGTGAAGTTGCACAGGACTGTTCGGTGAGCCCAGAAAACAGCCTCAGATTTTGAGTTTGCAAATCTTAAACTTGACCAAACCTTCTCGGATTTTCACAAAATTTTGTACAGGATATCGTAGCACTATTCCAAAGCTATTGCCAAAACATCTACTCAAAAAGATCAAGGGATTAGCGGGAATTTCATATCTCGTGAAGAGGGGAAAATTTGGGCAAGAAAGGGCAAAACTCAAGGGGAACTTGCTTGTGGCAATCCTGCAGGATTGACATGAACTGGGTCATAATCTCCACATTCTAGCAAGTCTAAAAGAGCCAAAAGAATAGGAGAAGGGGGAAAGAGAAGGCTGCACACATGAACACGAATTGGGGATGAATCTTGCCTTGATTAGAAGTGGAAATCAGTTTACAAGGGGTTCCTCACAGCCTTCCACCCTTCATCCTCCCACTAATGCAAAGTACTAGCCTACGCAACTCTAAATCCTAGATTAGCACCAGATTTGCTCTCTAAGCACTTGGCTGGTTGGAAACTAAGCCTAGGGTTTCTAGAGGTGGAAGAGTCATCTAAATGACCAGCCACTTAGGTATATATAGCCCAGGCCTAACAGACACAGTTTACACTAAGACCCTTATATTACATAAACACTCGTAGGGGCTAAACTAGAAAAGACTCAACTTTCTTGGGGACAGACGACCGCGATGGAGTCTTGATCTTCTTCAGATGCATACTAACTCCTAGATGGCATCCACGTGGCCAGTAGTCCAAATATGTCGATCGATCCCCGGTTTTCAAGTCAGAAACTGGGAAACTTTAGGGTTTCCTTCCTGGCCCTGGAACGGCCCACTCATCTCTATCTCGGCGATAATGAGCCCATTCACTGAGTCTGGTAATTTAGTGGTTGGCTGGCGGACTTGATCGAATCCGCCAATGCCTTCGCCCATCTTCGTGCCATGTACTCGGGTTGGAGCACCACGGTGGCTCCCGGCATCCCATGTCCATCGGGGTCGCCTCGCAGTCCTTCGGAGGTCTTACACCTGCCGTCGCCGTGCCGCTTCTCCGTGTACCAAACTCACATGGCCGACTGACGTCGAGCATGCCTTCAGTCCCTTAGAGGGCTTCCGTCTACGTCCCGTCCATCGAAGGGCCTCCTATCCATTGGAGGTCTTATGCCCAAGTCCTAATGGGTCTTTGGCTTCCGTTAACAATCACTCATCACTCTATAGGCAATGGAGACGATCCATTGGCTCTCAACCAGGAGACCACCACTATGGCCGGGCGGCCATTGGATTAACCGACATTGTTCATCCTTTGGCTGAGATTACTCCCCCACGTCGGTTGGTGGTTGAATCGGTTGATGCACATGTAAAGTAAGTCCGAAGGGTAGCCAGCCGGCCAAGGAAACTAGCCGGACAGCCACGTGTTTCTTTCTGACTTGTTGCATGGGACTTCCTTTGGATTGTTGATGTCACCGATCCAAGTGTTGATGGTCTTTTGACCCTTGGATACATTGTATGCTTGGTTTTATGGTTGGATTTCCTTGCAATAGGACTGAAGACTACAACAAGAGGGGTTGAATAGGAGTAGCTAAAAACTCAAATACAAACCCCTACTAGAAATGATACAAAAGGGAGCTAGATACTGTCCACTGAGAGGATACGTATCTAACTCACAACGCGTGCTTGGTACCGTCCACTAATAGATACGAACCAAACAAAAAGCGGAAGCACACGCTAAAACGTCCAAAACAAAGGACGCAAAGCAATAGAAAGGACACAAAACTAGCAAACCTCGGGTAGACAGCAAACCCCTGCTAGACAGGGCTGCAAAGAAAATTGCTTAAACCCTTCAAGAGAAGCTCCAAAAATCAGCCAAAACTTACGACACCCTCACAAGAAAACAAGGAACAACTGCTAAAAAATTAAGTTCAATTGGAGAAAATATGGACCACCAGACCATCCGATGGTTTGAGCATCGTACCGCTCGATGCACACAAACTGACAACCTGAAAACATTTGATCGAGAACCCAAACAAACCAACTCCAAAAATTATGAAATTTTTGCTACAGATTAAGAAGGAGTAGGGGAACAATGCCACAAAAATTCAGCTTAATTGAGAAAAACATAAATTCAACATTCATCAGATTGTCCGATGGTTTGATCATTGGGCTGTCTGATGCTTAGAAGCATGCAGACCTAGGCCAAAACACTTCAAAAAATTATGAAATTTTTGTGGGAGCTTTATAATGTGCTAAAGAAAAACTCCAAAAAATTTTAAGTGATTTTGATGATATTTGACCACCGGACCGTCTGGTGTGAAGAAACAAAGAAAACAGGATAGAGTAGAAAAACAACGCGGTTCTTAAGCTCCCGAACCCAAATCTTGACCAAACCTTCTCCAATCTTCAAGAATGACTTGCTTGTGGAAATCCTGCATGATTGAGATGTTCTGAGACATAATCTCCACGTCCTATCAAGTCCAAGACACTAGAAATAAAATGGATCAAAGATTGGCCAAAGCAAACACCTAAAAAGCCAAGGATTGGAGCCAAAAAACCAAATGAAAAGGGCAGGAGAAGCACACAAGCTTGTACCATGAAATTGTAGGACCGCGACGTGTGACTAGAGAGGGGTGAATAGGAGCACTTAAAACTCAAAATCACAACCCCCAAACTTGGTGTACCGAGAGCTTACAAATAATCACGCTAGACTCCATCCACTGAACATATACGTGCCAAGCAAGTGCAAGGTGTCATCCACTGAAAGGATACACACTAGGCGAGAAAGAGCACGGAACTCAACGACCACAAATATCACTAGTCACGACGAGCAATGAAACTTGCAAGTTCACCACTCGACACTCACCACACCGAAATGTGATTTACTAGAATGAAGGAAGCAAAGAGTATGATCAAACAGTGGTAAAAGCAATATCGAAGCAAAAACACAGGAGAGAGAAAATACTAACGACAAACAAGCAACTCTGCCACTGGCGGACTGTCTGGACTTTAGGGTCAAATAGTCCGTAGTTGTAGGCCTCAACTGACCACTTCAGAAGAACTGCAATAGAAACTACAGCGGACTGTCTGCTCTCCAGGTGCGGATAGTCCACTGTACAAAAATTGACAGAAAACAGCCTGACTAACACGAAGAAACAATTGCTGAAAACCAACCAAACGACCTCCAAAAATTATGAAATTTTAACAGGAGCTTCTTGATATGTCAAGGAAGGTCTCCACAAAATTTGAGCTCGATTGGAATTGGTTTGGTTTTCCAAAAGGGGCAGACAGTCCGGGGCCTGGGAGTGGACTGTCCGCGGTTCAGCAGAAACTGCGCAGGCAGCAGAAAACTAGTTCTGATTTCAAAGGAGATTTAAACCAAACAAGACCAAATCGAATTTAAATCCAACTAAACTTCAGGAATATAATCCATAGGCCATGGTGAACATATCCCAAAAAGATCTCAAGAAAAAAAAATAAAAAACTCACCAGCTTTCACTCCTACGAAGTTGCATGGGGGAAAGATTGGTCAAGAAAGGGGAAAATGCAATCCGAGACTTGCTGGGTAATTTTGGTCCAATCCAATGGTTGGAATTGGTTCACACACAGCCACACAAGTGTCGAAAGCCACAAGAACAAAAGATTTCTTAACAGAACAAGATTTGGCTGAAAATCACCAAGAAATCAACAGAAAGACCAAAAGAGGAGAGGGAAGAGATTGCTGCACTCAAGCACAGACATGGCTGCGAAAATCCCTTGGATTAAGATGCAAATCAGAAGTACAAAGGTTCTACAGCCAGCCACCCTTCATCCACCCACTAAGATGGGATTTAACAGACCCTCAAGCACTCATCTCCCTTGGATCTTGGGGTCTCCCTTGCAATTAGCTCTTGGCTGCAATTTCTCTCTATACTAGGGTTTCGACGGGTGAGTCTTGCAATCAACCTCCCTTCTGCCTTTGCACTCGAGGACCAATGTCCATCTAGCCCGAGAAAACCTTTGCACCCATCAATTTAGGATCCAATTCAGGATTTTTCTTGGGAAGTTTCGGGAAGAAATTGGAATGGAATAATGTCGATTCATACAGAGGAAAAAGTTCTCTATTGATGCAAACGCTGTACCTAGAGGATAGGGATAGAGGAAGAGGGGGAAATTGAAATGAAATAAATAAAGAATAAAGCCAAAAAATAAGTCAAAGATAGAAGAGCCCTGATTCAAAATGAAGAAATGGAAACTCAAAAAGGATCCTTCTGATTCTCGAAGAATGAGGGGCAATGGGATTGATACCGAGAAATATTTCTTCTTATTATAAGACGAGATTTGATCCGCATATGTTTGGTAAACAATCTTCTCCTTTAATCATAAATGGAAAGTGTTCAATTAGAACATGAAAACGTGACTCAATTAGTCTTAGTTAGACTTCGGGACGGATTGGAAAAAGGGCAAAGACTCTCGAACGAGGAAAAGGATCCCTTCAAAAGAATTGAACGAGGAGCTGTATGAGGTGAAAATCTCGTCCATCCCTGATGGAGTCTTGATCTTCTTCGGTTGCACGCTATCTTCAGGGTAACATCCATGTGGCCAGTAGTCCAAATCTGTAGATCGAACCCCAGTTTTGAAGTCAGAAACTGAGAAACTTTAGGATTTCCTTCCTAATCTTGGAATAGCCCACTCCACTCTATCTCGACAAGAATTTAGCCCATTCGCTAAGTCTTGGTAACTTGGTGGAAGGGTGGCAGATTTGAGCGAATCCGCCAACGCTCTCGCATGTCTTCGCGCCATGCACTCGGGTTGGAGCACCACGGTGGCACACAGCATCCCCTTTCCATCGCGGTTGCCTCGTAGTCCTTCAGAGGTCTTACACTTGCCATCGCCGTGCCGCCCCTCCATGTACCGAACTCCCATGGCTGAACGATGCCCAGCATGCCTCCTGTCCTTCTGAGGACTTTCTTCTCCATATACCTCCAGTCCATCGGAGGGCTTTGCCTAAGTCCTTCTGGGTCTTGACTTCCGTTGACAATAACTCATCACTCCAGAGGCAATGGAGCCAGTCCATTGGCTCTCAATTTCCCCCTTGATGAGTGTTTGTCAACACCTTCAACCTGTAACCTGCAATAGAACAAAGACAAGAAGAAAAGAAAGAAGAAAATAAGAAGTTGCTCAGGATGCTGTTATCACCAAAATCTAGCCGATTTCTATTTGGGCTAGATCAGCAAGATGGATCGGTCCATGGCCTAAGATATTGACTGATGAGCCATAGACGATCGTCTAGAGAAGAGGCGATTCCAAGGCCCGCGGGCCATTTATCTTTTGTTTTTGGTAAATTTAAGGCTAGTCCAAGTAAAAGTAGGGTTTTTCTTAGCTCGAGTCAGACTTGACGTCCAAGTCTCCAGACTATAAATATGTACCCATATGCTACACAATAAAATTTACGACAGACGTTCCTTAAACAGCGGTTGTCTCCAATCTCCCTTGGTGGATCACCCCCCTAAGCAATTAGGGTTTTTCAAGGTAATCGTCATGATGCTGTAATGGTTCTCAGATCCGTCAAGGCAATAGGGCATGAGCCATATGGAGAACCATGTACTGAAGCATTTTTAATGGCACGAATGCTTTGCTAACGTCTCATCGACCAACGAGCATCTACATGCATTATTGACCGGAGTACACGATCTCTCATGGTTGCCGATCCGAGCGATTTGGCAGGAATTTAATATTTAAATCTGTTGTGTACGCTTTATAGGGAGAACTAAAGCCAACCGTCGCATCCATCCAACCTTCCTGGCTGCAAGGTCATGCCCGGTGGCATGCCCGCATCACCACAACCAACCACATAGACTCTGCTCAGAGCCAATCGGAGCCGCATGACAAGGAGACGAGTGCAGCAGCAGCGTGATCCTCGGCTCCTAGTGTTTGTTCACCCCAGAGGCCCCGTACCACTGGTTCTCTATGGCAACACACTATTTGGCATGCCTGGTGGTGTTGGCGTTCCTTAGCCTTCAGATATAATTCCGCAAGCGCACGGTAAACGCGTTGTAGCTCTTTCACCCAAGAGTATTCCAGGGCATCAAATCCACAGAGAATGAGTATAATAACACGTAACACAACCAACCGAACTAGTGAAGCTAGCAATGTAGAGGATAAAAGATAGGGGAGCAGGTTCTCGACAAATGTTAGATCACCTTACTATTCTAAGCATGCAAAGAGATATACTTGTCATGTAAACATAGACACCAAAGCTGTAGCACCACTGCCAGGCACCAGAGTGCCGATTACCCAGCCAAGAAAGGCAGGCACTACAGGATAAGGCTATATCATCAGCGAGTCTATCCGAACGTACAGGATTGGAATAGTGAGAACACAAAAGCTGTCACCTAATGTGTCTACCAACTAGAGCTGTGTGGGATAGCCGACCAACCAAGGTAAACTCTAAGTATGAACACCGTCGTGCCACTCAGAAAGTCTACTACTAACTGGTAATGAGCTAGAAAAGCAAGCACTACTATATAGCCAACACTATAAGCATGCACAAGGTTCCCGTAAACAGACAAGTATAAGACTAAGTATGAAAGCAAAGTAAGTACGAAATAACGAAGGTAGAGGACAAGGAACTTTACTCAATCTTAGAATTGAATATCCTTCCGCTGACAATACAAGTATGGGAGTAAAGAGAAATCTGGCTCACGCACTCTTCTTCTCACTACTCTCCTTCATACAAGAGGAACTCTCTCTACAAGCTAAGGGATAACTTCACTTCTCCACACTATACACTAAACACCAAGTGCTACTATGCCACTACATCTACACACACACACAAATGAGCTACCAGGGGGTATTTATAGTACCAAGAGAGTGAGGGGGTACTTGTAGGGTCGGTATGGCGGTTACAAGTGTGTGGGCCAGGCCAGATGGCCTGGTAGGAGGCCGGGCGACCACTCCCTAGGCTGGGTGGCCTGAGGTGCCCTTGGATCCACCACTTTACTTCATCCTTCAGTTAATATTGACTCCCCAAGGCGGTTGTAGGTCGGTTGGCAGTTATCCTCGTGTGCTTTTGCCTCAACCATTAGATTCTCTTTGTGTTTCTTCCTTAGCCATTGGATGGGACTCCCCTGGATTGCTGACTTAACCAATTCGTGGGCTGGATTGGTGAGGTGGAGGCCTTCCGATGTGTTTGTGCTTCTTCTCTCGGTTGCCACGGTGGATTTGTGTTTGGCACGTTGTCTCTTGCATGCAGGTGAAGATTGGTGGCATTCGGAGCCGGAGGCAGGCCGGGCGGCCTGGCTCCTTAGCCCATTTCCAGCCTTCCTTCTTGGTTCACCATGTTTGACCATGTTTTGTATGTTTTTGCATCGTGACATGTGTTCCTGCAGGACTTTTGTACACAACTCATGGAACCGGTTAATATGTATGAACTTTGCATAAAATAACCCTTGGAACATGAAATGTTGGTGGTCGAAATGGGTTATAACGACAGCCAACACCCTCCACACTTAGATCTTGCTCGTCCTCAGGCAAAGGAGAGTTAAGCATGGTGTACAGAGCATATGACAACTGTAGTCTTAACAAGCACAAAAGATACTCCCAAATTAGTTCATCTTACCCCGGATTTCAATGGTGGCTACACTTATGGTTTTGAGATGTTGAGACTAAGAACGAGCCACACGTACCACAACAATTTTCTCCCAACTATGAGCAACAGAGGTTTTTCTCACTTTTTTTTTCCAAAAATATACTGCTCCTCCCTTTGTTCTCAAGATCACCTCTCGATCACTCAAAGGATGAGAATCCTTGTGTTTCCTCTCCTCCTATTCTAAGTTTTAGTGGAGCTGAGAAGTAATCTGACTATCTCATAATGTTTGTATCACCAAGTCAAATCAATGTGTCACGCAAAGAGTATGAATCAACTCAAGAACTTTGGCTATGTGCAAGTGTGGCGGAATGTTTATTGGTAAGTGTGCCTTGGTATTCCCCTTTTCGATGCGAGAGAGGGCATGGAATTTTCTTTTCCTCTTTCATTCTTACTTTCTTTTCTCTTTCTCATTTTTTTTCAATTCATTTCCATGCCTCTCTTCTTCTCTTTTTGCATGATTGACGAGGGGTAATTGGAATGTTTGTATAGCACCTGTTGCTGGAACTTTGTGATATGGATGTGCACGTGATAGCCAAAAGTTATGAATGATTCTAACTCATTTGATGGCACAAAATTTGACAAGGTTCAAAACATTCAGAGAAGCCTTTTTGATGCATAAGAATTTTCATTTGTGGCACTAGTAGGACGTGTCTTGAGAACATTGGAGAACACATTTTGATATTTTAGCAAAATAAAAACTCTTTGCTCAAGCGGGAGATTACTGGGGTGTATACATGTTACTCATATCTGATGAATCAACATCTTAAATCAAAGCGGGTCCCTAATAAAGAGTATCCATGGGCAATTTTACTTCAACATAGGGAGTAAAGTTTGTACAAGCATAGACACAGGTTGTCAATATGATCATGTAGAGTAAATTTTATCCAAGATTCATGTATAGCATGGAATATAAGGACCACATATGAAAAATTTGCGCTAATACCTGGTCCATGTGCAAGGTCGAGGTGGAGATGGGCCGACTCAGCCTAGGACCAGGCCGGGGGCCGTGGTCAGGAGCCGGGCGGCCTGACAATGGGTTCTTCCGACCTTTGCATCGGTCGTGTTGCTTGGAGAAGTGTTTTCGGACGTCCTTTTCTGCGTTTGGTATGTTTTTCATCAACTTAATAGGCCGGGCGGCCTGGGTAGGTGCCGGGCGGCCTAGGGTTAGGCTGGGCGGCCAGCCCTTGGCCTGGTTTGTCCCAAGTTTTTATGTGCAGCGAGATGCAACCCTATACATCGTGATTCTTCGTTCGTTTCTGCAGGGTTAGTGACGAGAGTTTGGGGGAGGCTAAGTGCATTCCCCCCACACTTGAACTCAAAGCAGGGATAGACAAAATATTTATTGAACTAAGCATTAATCAACCCAAAACAAAGGAAAACAAAGAGATAGGCGCTGTCCATACAAAGAAAGAAATAAAAGAAACAAAACCTAAGCACTAAGAAAACAAAAAGGGCGCCTATACTAAAATTTATTGTGAAGCCATGGGCATCTATGGTTTTGGATCATAGATATCAGGATGCCCTGTGGCTTCCACGAGTTATGGAACTTGGAAGAGAAGCCCTTCCTAAGGATTTCTAGCTTATCATTAATCTCCCACTTCCAAAGTTCGCCTTCCGCGTAGCGCTCCTCAAGTCTTAGCAGTGTATGCTTGAGCGCTTGATCTCCAACTTTAGAGACTCGATGGTCTCTTTCTCCTTCTCCTCCTCCTCCTCTGAATCTTCAAATTGGCTCGGTGGAGTGCGGATCAGAGGAGGCTTGGAGATCCTCTTCACGGTCCTCCTAGGGGGAGTGGAGTCGATGGACTCATCAATTGATGCGTCCTCCCTATGGACGTTCTCCAAGTGCTTAGGGACCAGCACCTTCCCCCACCTTCCAGAGGGAGTAACTCCACCCCGAATGGTGTAGGTTGGTGATTGTGGCCCCTTGGGCACCTCCTTGCCCATGCCCTCCATAGAATCTTCCGAGAAGAGTTTTCGGAAGGGCACCTTGGGGCTGATCGCCCCGACCTTAGGTCGAGGGGAATCTGCCCGAAACACCTTCTTCGCGATGGTTCGTGCAGGCCTTCCCACACTGCATGATCGCGCGGGGGAGGCCAGGCGGCCTTCCCTCAGGCTAGGCGGCCTGCTCTCAGACCAGGCGGCCTGAGGGGGTAGCCGGCCGGCCAGCGGTGCCACATCCAGCACCCTCGTGGTGCCGTTCCCCATTGGTACATGGGTGAACTCATCGTCGGAGGCCGGCGAATAGGTCGTCGTGGTGCCGGATGTTAGGGCAAGGCTCTTGGATGGAGTGTTGTTGGAGGCCATGACTTAGTTTTTCGAGTGGAGATGAGATGGGAATGGAGGGAGTGGCTGGAAGGGGAGAAACCCTCTTGTTTAAGTCATGAAAGCTCGATCTCATCTACTCAACGACGTCCGGCGGCTTAGGGATCAACTCAACTCAAAACATTTCGAAAAGAGGCAACCGGGCGGCAAGGTGGGAGGCCGGGCGGCTTCACTAGGGGGCCGAGCGGCCTGACCTGAGGTCGGCTGGCCTCGCCGACCCTGGTTTGGCAGACCAGGAGTCGATTGTTACCCATTTAGGTGCTTGAAACCCTATTTCATCGTGTTGTACCGTCACTTTATTGAGATTTGGTGATGTGGAATCAAAAGGTGTGATAAGAAAGAAAAGAGAGGAGCATGGTAGTGTACATGGCTTCGCTTAAGGTCGGAGCTAGACCGTGGCCGTGCGATCATGCCGTTTCTTGCAGCTCGTAGATGTCCACTTCTTCGAGCTGTGGCATTTCGGGCTCTAGGAAAACTTTTAGGCGTTGCCCGTTCGCCTTAAAGACTTTCCCGTCATCATCCTGGAGGGTGATGGCACCGTGATCGGCGGCATCAAGAAGCAAAAATGGCCCTTCCCACTTACTTCTAAGATTACCATGACCAAACAAACGAACGCGAGAATTAAAAAGTAGTACCTTATCGCCTCGTTTGAATGTCTTGATCTTGATACACTTGTTGTGCCATCTTTTGGTTCACTCTTCGTAGAGCTTAGCACTGTGGTAGGCCTTCTCCCTCCATTCCTCCAATTCGGCGAGTTGAATCTGATGTCAAACTCCCACTGATTGGAGATCCGTGTTCCATTTCCTTATCGCCCAGTGAGACTTGAACTCAAGTTCTACTGGCAGGTGACAAGTCTTGCCGTACACCATTTGGTATGGTGTCATGCCAATGGGAGTTTTATATGCTCCCATAGAGTGTCGGGTAGCTTGGATACCCAATCTTTTCCCATAGCTTCGACAGTTTTCTGCAGGATGTTCTTGATCTGCTTGTTCGATGTCTCAGCTTGGCCACTTGTCTGCGGGTGATAAGGAGTGGCGACACGGTGATCCACACCGAGTTCTGCAAGGCACCTCTTGAATCTTTTATCTATGAAGTGAGGTCCTCCATCGCTGATGATGACCCTTGGCGTACCAAATCAAGGAAAGATGGTGTCGTAGAACATTCTGATCGAATGCCTCGAATCTGCCGCGGGGCACGGCAGTGCCTCTACCCATTTTGATACATAGTCCATTGCGATCAGGATGTATTCTTTGTCTCCACACTTGCAGAAAGGCCCCATGAAGTCTATGCCCCACACATTGAATACATCGAGTTGAAGGTTGCTTGTGAGTGTCATAGCATCCCTTGGGTTAATGTTTCCTTGGCGCTGACACCGTGAGCACCTTCGTATCAACGCTTTGGCATCATCGTACATATTTGGCCAATAGAATCCACTTTGCCAAATCTTTGCTTGAGTCCAATAGGCTGCATAGTGACCACCATAGGAAGATGAGTGACATCTATCAAGGATTTGAGGTACTTCACAAGCTGGAATGCAGCGACGTAAGAGTCCGTCTGCGCAGAGTTTGTATAGGTAGGGGTCATCCCAAAGATAGAACCGGCTGTCATGGATCAATTTCCTCTTGTCAACTCCTTCAGGTATATATCCCGTGACCAGGTAATTAACCAGATCTACGTACCATGGTTGGGATGTGGTGACCTTTAGGAGGGTGTCATCTCACATGTAGTCATCAATGGGCAAGGATGATGTCTCTTCAAATTGCATTCATTAGAGATGGTCGGCAACTGAATTCTCAACTTCCTTCTTATCTCTGATTTCTATGTCAAATTCTTGGAGTAGTAGGATCCACCGTATCAGTCGTGGCTTTGCATCTTTCTTGGTGAGAAGGTATTTGAGTGCTGCATGATCTATATATATGATGACTTTGGCTCCCACCAAATATGATCTGAACTTGTCAATGGCAAAGACGACTGCTAACAACTCTTTTTCGGTGGTGTAGTAATTCAGTTGCGGGCCAGTGAGCATCTTGCTTGCATAGGATATGGCATGATGTTTTCTATCCTTGCTCTGGCCCAAGACTGCTCCTACAGCATAATCGTTGGCATCGCACATGATTTCAAATGGAGCATTCCAGTCTGGTGGTTGGATGATGGGTGCTGTGACTAGAGCCTTCTTGAGTGTATGGAATGCATCAAGGCAAGCATCATCAAACACAAAGGGTATGTCCTTGGCTAGGAGATTAGTTAGAGGCTGGGCAATAAAGGAGAAGTTTTTGATAATCTTTTGTAGAACCCAGCATGGCCAAGAAAGCTTCGGAGTGCCTTGATGTTTGTTGGTGGTGGAAGCTGCTCAATGACTTCAATTTTTGCACGGTCCACCTCTATGCCTCTCTCTAAGACTCTGTGTCCTAGTACAATCCCTTCTCTGACCATAAAGTGACACTTTTCCCAGTTTAGGAAAAGGTCGACTTCTTTGCACCGCTGGAGAACCTTTTCCAAGTTCTCTAGACATCCATCAAAGGTCTTGCCATAAACTGAGATGTTGTCCATGAAGACTTCCATTATGTTTTCTATCAGGTCAGAGAATATGGCCATCATGCAACGTTGGAACGATGCTGGAGCATTGCATAGCCCGAACGACATCCGTCGATATGCAAACGTGCCGTAAGGACATGTGAAGGTAGTCTTACTCTGGTCATCCGGGTGAATTGAGATCTGGTGATAACCGAGTAGCCATCGAGATAGCAGAAGAAGGAGTGATTGGTCAGCCTTTCGAGCATCTCATCAATGAAAGGAAGGGGGAAGTGGTCTTTCCGGGTGGCTGAGTTGAGTTTTCTATAATCGATGCACATTCGCCATCCCGTGACAGTGCACTGAGGGATTAACTCATTGTTCTGGTTCTTCACAACTGTCATTCCTCCCTTCTTGGGTATGACTTGGACTAGACTGACCCATTCACTATCTTGTACGGGGCAGATAATACCCACGTGTAGGAGTTTAAGTACCTCCTTCTTAACTACCTCTGTCATCGCATTATTGAGTCTGCATTGTGGTTCCCTTGTAGGCTGATGTTCGGTCTCCATGGGGATGCGATGTGTGCATAGGTTAGGACTGATTCCCTTCAGATCTTGCAGTGAGTACCCAAGCACTGATGATCTGTACTTTTCCAAGACAGAGAGTAATCACCGGCTTTCATTCTCGGTTAGCTTGTCACTGATGATCACCGGTCTGTCTGGATTCCTGTTGAGGAAGGCATACTTCAGGCCAGGCGGTAGCTGTTTAAGCTCAATTTTTGGGGGGTCAAGCCACAGAGATTCACCCAGTTCTTCTAACTCAAGCGGCTCTACTACCACACTAAAGTCGCTAGCCTCTTCCTCTAGGCTGTGTTGATCCTCCTCTTCCTCAAGTGAAATACCCATCATTTCTTCTAGGGGGTCAACTTCTGGCTTAGATTCTGTTTTGGTATTCAGTGCTCGACTCATGCCAATTTCGAGCACCTCTTGACCAAACTGAAGCTGTAACTGTCCTGGATTTGTCATGTTAATCAAGGAAGCAATGGGGAGCCCAATCAATATGAATGGCATAGGCCCCTCGGGTATGTCGAAGACGTGGAAGTCTACAAATATCCACTTGTCCTGCAAGGTAACTGGTTTGACCCAAATGACTCTATGGTTTTCCAATAATTCATTCTTGTTCCACTTCAAGCGAATGTCGGATTTTGATCGCGGTTGAGTGGGAAAATGAGTGTCTACAACATATTTGGGAATGATGTTCACCCCAACTCATGGGTCATAGAGGATATCTTGTGGAAGCATGTCGGATACATTGCCAGGGATGAGAGTTGGTTCTGGGTAGAACCTAACGAATTTTGTATCAAGTCTTCTATCTTCTAGCCATTCCCGATTTATCATAGCTGTAAGCCAGAGTAGGTCCTCTCTCATTTGATGTCTCTGATGTGGGAAGAGGTATGCTGGTTGAGAGGTCCTTCCGAAGCGTCGGCTCACTTTAGGCAACCGAGATACATTGCCAAAGCTTGCGAATAGTTCGTCATCGAATGAGAACGGCGAAACCAACGGAGGATTCGTCACAGATTCACTGACCCTCTCAGTGTCCTCTGACGTGCTTGGTTCAGGGACATCCTCTATCATGAGGGTTTGACGTGATAGTGGAGCTTGTGGATGGGTGTTCTGACTTTCTTCGTGGTAGCTAGGCTTAGGTGGATCTTGTGGATATGAGCATGGTTTCTCGATCTTACTGCCATGAGAGGATTTCTCGAGGATTCTATCAAGGACTTTCCGTCCTTATGGGGTAGTTAAGTGAGACAACGATCCTCCCGATGCTAAATCCAAACATAGTCCTGCGCCTGGTGATAGGCCTCGGACAAAGTGCTGCATGAGCAAGGATTCTTTTAGCGCCAGGTTAGGGCCAGATGCGACCAAACTGGTGAAACGTGACTAGGCTGCAGCCAAGTCCTCGTTACTTCCTTGTCAGAAATTGAGAACTTCACATCGGAGGTCAATGACTCGATGTTGTGGGAAGAAGTGTAGACAGAACTTGACTTTAAGTCCTTCCCAACTCCCCACTACTACACCAACTGCTCTGTTATACCAAGACTTTGCTGCTCCTGTAAGTGAGAATGGAAAGAGCAGCCATCGAAGAATTTCTCCAGGCATTCCTGAAATTATGAGGCAACTGCATAGCTGCTCGAATTCTCGGAGGTGTGTGTAGGGGCTCTCTGAGTCTGATCCCGTGAAACATTGATCCCAAACCATGGCTATCAAGCCGGGACGTAGCTGATAGCTATCTGTGATGATGGGGGCGGATGATGGTGGAGGCTCCTGAAAATTGCCCTTCGGAGCGGATAATTCGTAGATAGGCGTGTGATCCATTGGGTAGAATGGTGATATGATGGTTGTGTGGTGGTGATAGTGGTGGTATAGTGGGAGATAGGACAGCCTTCGTTTTGTGTTAAAATAGCTACCGTTCCCCGGCAACGGCGCCAGAAAAAGCTTGTTGGCATTCCTTAACCTTCAGATATAATTCCGCAAGCGCACGGCAAATGCGTTGTAGCCCTTTCACCCAAGAGTATTCCAGGGTATCGAATCCACAGAGAACGAGGGGTATAATAACATGTAACACAACCAACAGAACTAGTGAAGCTAGCAATGTAGAGGATAAAAGATAGGGGAGCAGGTTCTCGACAAATGTTAGATCACCTTACTATACTAAGCATGCAAAGAGATATACTTGTCATGTAAACATAGACACCAAAGATATAGCACCACTGCCAGGCACCAGAGTGCTGATTACCCAGCCGAGAAAGGCGAGCACTACAGGATAAGGCCATATCGTCAGCGAGCCTATCCGAACGTACGGGATTGGAATACTGTGAAGACAAAAGCTGTCACCTAATGTGTCTACCAACCCGAGCTGCATGCGATAGCCGACCAACCAAGGTAAACTCTAAGTATGAACACCGTCGTGCCACTCAGAAAGTCTACTACTAACTGGTAATGGGCCAGAAAAGCAAGCACTACTATATAGCCAATACTATAAGCATGCACAAGGTTCCCGTAAACAGATAAGTACAAGACTAAGTATGAAAGCAAAGTAAGTATGAAATAACAAAGGTAGAGGAAAAGGAACTTTACTCAATCCTGGAATTGAATATCCTTCTGCTGAGAATACAAGTATGGGAGCAAAGAGAAATCTGGCTCCCGCATTCTTCTCCTCACTACTCTCCTTGATACAAGAGGCACTCTCTACAAGCTATGGGATAACTTCACTTCTCCACACTATACACTTCACACCAAGTGCTACTATGCCACTACATCTACACACACCCACACAAATGAGCTACCAGGGGGTATTTATAGTACCAAGAGAGTGACGGGGTACTTGTAGGGTCGGTATGGCTGTTACAAGGGTGTGGGCTAGGCCGGGCGGCCTGGTAGGCGGCCGGGCGGCCTGGGGTGCCCTTGGATCCACCGCCTTACTTCATCCTTCGGTTGATATTGACTCCCCAAGGCGGTTGTAGGTCGGTTGGCGGTTATCGTCGTGTGGTTTTGCCTCAACCATTGGATTCTCTTTGTGTTTCTTCCTTAGCCATTTGATGGGACTCCCCTGGATTGTTGACTTAACCAATCCGTGGGCTGGATTGGTGAGGTGGAGGCCTTTCGATGTGTTTGCGCTTCTTCTCTCGGTTGCCACGGTGGATTTGTGTTTGACACGTTGTCTCTTGCATGCAAGTGAAGATTGGTGGCATTCGGAGCCAAAGGCAGGCCGGACGGCCTGGAGATGGGCCGGGCGGCCTAGACAACAAGCCGGGCGGCTTGGGTCCTTAGCCCATTTCCAGCCTTCCTTCTTGGTTCACCAAGTTTCATCATGTTTTGTATGTTTTTGCACCGTGACATGTGTTCCTGCAAGATTTTTGTACACAACTCATGGAACCGGTTAATATGTATGAACTTTGCATAAAATCACCCTTGGAACATGAAATGTTGGTTGTCGAAATGGGTTATAACGACCGCCAACAGGTGGGACCTTGCCTTCATCAACTTTTCCATCAAGCTATGGCAGGGGAAAAATCCAAAAAGGATGCCCTGCCAAAGCTCAATCAACTTACACCTGAGCACAAGAAGGTCTATGACCGTATACTCAATGAACTATTAGAAGAACTTCTTGACTACTTCACCTGGACGCGGAGCAGTGGCATCAAGTGCATTAGATACATGGAAACTCCGCTCGATGGCGTGGATGATTCTACACCATCAAAAGAATGCAACAAAGCTTTGTGGGAAGAGATGAACTCCATGGTGGGGCAGGCTATCCTGCGTCAGGCACAAGTACTACTAGACTCCATGGAGAACATAATGGCAAGCATGGTCAAGGAAGTACTTGCTGGCGAGTACATGCAAGAAATCAGACCATAGATCGGCACTTCTTTTGCCGAAACTAGGTTCTACACTCGACCACCTTATATGCCTCCTATCAATCCTCCAGAGGGGACCAAGGCTGAGTTTGTCATGCGTGTGCCCAGCAACCGCAACGACCAACCTGTGTTTTATGACGTATTGCTGGCATTCATACCAGATGGCTAAATATGTCAACTAAGATACAGGTTGCTACAGGAGGGCGAAGAACATCCTCGCCAGCCACCCAAATAGCCTCACCCTACAACCCACATGGCCAGTGGCAAAGATTAAACCCATGATCAAGAGGTCTCTGGCTGGCAAGCACGATTTGTGTCCAGTCTGGTTTTCAACAACCAGGGCAACTTTTTTGCTACTAACTGGATAGGCTGCTCAAGCCGATCTGGACAAGTTTCTCAGGAATCGGCATGGCGTAATGCCGGCGTGAGGTGTCGTCATCTACTCCAAGCCATACCCTGAGGCATATGATCAGTTGCCACCTCCACCCAAGTTCAAAGGTACCTAACTTTTCTAAGTTCAATGGTAATGATGATACCAGCACTGTGGAGCACATCAGCCGATACACGGCTCAATAGGGTATCACAGCAATAGCCAAATAATGAAGATTCAGCTCTTTTACTGTCCTTGATGGGCCCAGCTTTTAGATGGTATACGTCATTGTCACCGGGCACTGTTGTGACATGGAAGCAGCTGGACAAGACGTTCCATGTGCATTTATTCTTAGGAGCAGAAGAATCATCTTTCACAGATCTCATGTCGATTTGTCAGCTGCCCTGGTGAGCCTATGAACCAGTATATCCAATGCTTCAGGGAAGCCAGAAAAAAGTGCTATTCGCTGCAATTGTCCGAGAAGAACTTGGCTGAGATAGCATATGGTGGTTTACATCAAGCTACCAAACTCGCGTATGCGCCGACAGTCTTCAACTCCATCGGCCAGTTAGTTTCAAAAGTGTGAGCATACGAGTGTGCGCATTCAGAGCAGAGCCAAGAGAGGTCGTGAAGGCCTATCGCATACCTGCAAGATGAAGAATTGGTCGATGAAGAAGCTGAGGATCACAGTGGTACAGTGGACCAAGCCAAAATAGCCGTTGCCTTGCCAATGGTTCAAACGCCCGAAAGCTCCCGCGCGGTTATGACTTTGATGTGGCTAAGACAGAACATATTTTCGAGTTGTTGCTCAAAGAGAAATACTTGGAGTTAACACCCAGCCATAAGATCATACCAGTTGAAGAACTCAAAGGACATAAGTACTGCAAATTCCACAACTCCCTTGATTCGAAGAGCACCAATGATTGCAAGGTCCTGCGTCAACAAATCCAAATCGCTATTGAGCAAGGAAGATTGACCTATGCAAGGGGCTCATTGAAGGTGGACAGTACCCCATTCCCCAATGTCAGTATGGTCAATGTGATGTCTTACACATACGGCCAGACCAAGACAACTGCCTCCACTGGCGGTCAGATCAAAGCTGCATCAACAACTGAATCCTGTGAGTTTCTTCGCCGAGTTCGTGGCACTGTTGAAAGCGGCAGAGTCGTTAGCAAGAATCGACCCGGCCTATTTTCCCTGACCATCAACATGGTCAATGCCACCTCTGGCTCACAAGAGAAAGGCAGGGCAAAGGCCGATATGAACGACAATCGGTCGCTAGAGTTTTGCTCAGAAGAACATTTGTCTGCCAAAGACATTGCCAGAAATCGATGCTCCCACCTTGATTCAGGTGTATTAATTGGCATGCTGGTCATCACGAGAGACTGCCAGCAATACCAGGTATGTGATCAGGGGGAAGATAATGCTCGTGATCGTTGGCCAGAATGCCACCACCGGTCGCAAAACGACCCGCGCGATGGCTGTTGCTATCAGGGGCGCAGCTGCGAACAAGAAGAAGACCATAGCCGTGAATGCTGTCAAGACGAGGAACGCCATCACACAAGGCAGCGTTATGATGGAGGACGCGACAACCATGACGAGTCCAAGTTTAGAGAGCACTGGGATTGCCCATTCTTCCACTCCTGCTGGAGTCAAGGCATGGAGAGTTTGCCGACCATCGACGATTTCCCACAATGCTCAATTCCTTGACAATCAGCGGGAGGCTTGTCTGTGTTCCAATGATAGGGATGCCCAAGATTGGCACCACGGTGTCATCTGCAGATTTTGCCAGAACAATCCACGTATTCCGATTTAAGGAAACCTGGTCAAGGGAAGTCGCAACAGGAGGGTCCACGTATTCCAGGTATCGGAAAAATCCACAGGGAAGCAATGGTTAATAGGTGGAATGATATGTTCGAACTTCAAACAGTACTATAACTTAGATAAACACCAGCTATTCTTGCAACGGGGGAAAGATAAACAAGATAGTGTATGGTGGGAAGAGTAAACAGTGAACAAAGCAGTAAACAACTAGGTAGTTGCCTGGAGAACAACGAGTGAGATTAAGATATCCAAATTATATTCCTTAACTATTGCATAGGAGTATTCGCGGTTGAACTGAGTTATACAAACATGAACAAGGATCTTGCGTCAAGCGGAATTCCAGACTACACCGAGGAGGCACGGGGGTAGATAGTTGGCCAACCGAATGACAACTGGCAAACGCCTACGGGCTTACCGAACGACGGGGTCGGATTACAGAGGCTCCTTAATACTGTCACCAAGAGGTGCTACCAACCAAATCTACATGGGTAAGATGGCACGCTAAACTAGTAATCAAGTGAGAACTTGATCACTAAAGTCCGTCCTTGATCAGAGGGTTAGGACTGACTTAGCCTTAGATCAGAGCCTAAGGAAATCCTATAGCACCGGCAAGTCTAGCAAGATTTAGATAACTCAAGAACAACACAAACCTAAGCCTTGGTCTAGTATGCAATAAGGTACACCACACTAGGCAAGTGTAAGAAATAAAGTAAAGTATAACTCAAAGGATAGAGCAACAAAGTATATTATACTGAAGTAGCAAGAGTACAAAGATAGAAAGATACAAGAGCTTTACCAGACTCGAAGCTAACTCCGGAATCCTTGAGGCAAAGACTCAGACTCAACTCTAACTCCCAGGACTATCCTAGTGCTACTAAACTAGACAATGGTGTGTTTCACTCAACTTCCACACTTTACAAGTGAGAGCTCGGGGGTATTTATAGTCACCAAGTGACTGGGGGTACTTATAGGGTCGGTATGGCGGTGAAGGGGGCAGGTGGTAGGCTGGACGGCCTGGTAAGAGGCAAGGCATCCCCACCTCAGGCCGGGCAGCCTTCCCAACCGTCGGATCGATGGCCATACTTGATCTTGTGGTCTATCTTCACTTCCCAAGTTGGTTGCACGGTGGTTAAGGCGGTTATCTTTTTGTTTTCTCCCAAACCATTGGATCTCACTTGTGTTTCTTCCTTAGCCGCAGGATTGAAGTCTTGAGGATTGCTGACTTCACCAATCCAAGTGATGGATCAATGATGTGGCAAGGCCTTCCGGATGATTGCATGCGGCTTTCGTGGATTCCACCTTGGAGAAGTGTTGACGTGGCGTGTGTGTGCATGCAGGTCGAAGTTGGTGCCAATTGGGCCCAGACATAGGCCGGGCGACCTGAAAGTGGGGTCGGGCAGCCTCTGGTGGGGCCGGGTAGCCAGGGAACTTAGCCATATGGTAAGCCACCTCCTGGATTGGCTCCATTTCACCATGTTTGAGTATGTTTTGTCACATGCATTCAAATATCTCATCACAACTCGTGGAGATTGTTGACGCTCGTTATATACTAAAATTATGTATCATTTTCATATGATTTTATATCTTTTCGAGAGACAATCTTATCATTTACTCTTATTTTACTAACAAATAACCCCGTTTTCGAGAATGCTCTTTGTTTTTGTGCAATATGCATTTTTGCAGGAAAATAGGGAATAATTGAGGATATTTGAGAATTTCTCGAAGAAAGGATTTATGCTATGAGGAAGCTCTGAAGAAAGGACTAATTGAAAGCCCAATTGAGGAAGAAGCACAACAAGAGAAGAGTCTTAAAAAGATAAGGATCGCTTGAAGGAGTAAATCCTGAAATCTTCTCGAAATTCATTACAGCAGCAGCTTGTGGGCCCAATTTGGAGACCTTAATGACTTCAGATGGAAAAAGTTTGAATACCAAAGTTGTAGATATCTTCGAGCTCTACAATTTAGAGTCTGAGTTTGCATTAATTAGACTCCAGATGAGTAAGTTATGGTCGAAATACCAAAGGCTGCAGAATATGGAAGGTTTATTTCGGGAAGTATCAAAACGATGACTTCATCTCCAAGCAAGGAAGGATATGGATGACCAGGACTCTTCTAGAGGCATGGATATACATGGGAATAGATGTTTTAATTGTTTTAGGACTCTTAGAACTGACCTATTAGATTCCATGTATATGGTTCCCTCCGGGGTATAAATATAGTGCCTCCCAAGGGGAGAGGGTAGAGCACCACCGCATTATTCATTACAAGTCGAGAGTCTAGGGCAGAGGTCAGGGGCGAGAAGCGTTCAACTCGGTGAGAAGTAGATCTCGGCGAAAGGAGGAAGCAAGAGGAGGCAGGAAGCAGGCCGGTCGGCCAACCCCTAGGGGTCTGGTCGGCCGACCAGGAACTTCCTGCGGAGGTCTCGAGTTCATCTTTCGACATGTTCTTCGTCGAGTTCATCCCGACGACTATGCTTCAAAGTTTACGATGTATCTCAAGTAATTCCTTGTACTTTGTTCGATACTACGATGAAACTTTGTTATTCGATCAATAAAGGTTGTCTTTTAGACTTAGCTTGTTGTTTATACATGACTTATGATCCATATCTTTGCAATGCTTAATTCCAACATGGTTTTTCGGCCGAATCTGCTCATGCTTAGAGATGGTTAGGGCTGGCTAGTTCGTTGATTACCTGGTTACTAGTGACAGTAGAGCCCGGGGAAAGGTTCGAGTAGATCCTTGACATTCATGATCATGTTTATTCTATGCTTATGATTAGATATAGTTTCAAGGTTGTTCTTAGTATGAAGGAAGTTTGTCTCATATCTCTTGTGGATCCTTTTGCCATGTTAAACCTATCGTTTCCACGTTTTTAGCCTAATCCTGGTTCTATCGTTTTATGCTATAGTTTAAACCCTGTTTAGAACATATTTAGTTTATTAAGTAGGATGTAATTAGAGTAGTCTTAATCACCTCTTAAAGCTTGCTTTAGATCTATTAGAATTAGTTAGTAATTCAGTTAATATTAGATAGATAGTTTCTTAAACATAATCATTCCCGGATTGACAAAACCCAAGATACTCATCCTTGGGGAAAAGCTACCGCGATACTGTGCGATTGCAGTATAAGGATTGGAATGCTTAAGTGCTGTCAACAAGCTTTTCTGGCGCCGTTGCCGGGGACACAATAATTATCGTTTAAGTTATTATAAATCTTTTATTAACTTTGTTACTACTAGTTTTGATAGTTAGTTTATTTGTTAATTGTGTGTTTAATCTCGTTTTGCTAGGTTGCTTATAATTTCTTTAGTGTTTTAATCTTTATTTTAAATTCAGTTTAGGTTAATCTCAGTTTTTAATTGCTTAGCTTAATTCGTTCTTGATTTTAAGTTCATTAGTTTTTACTAATCCAGCAACTTTGCTGTCATAAATTTTTCGTTTTGTATTTTTGTTTTTGAAATTAGTTTCAGTTATGACTCCAATATGTAGAGAATGGGAGCTCTTGACACTCGGAGAACGCTTAACTCCAAAAGCCGTAGACCTCAAGTTTTAAGAATCCAACAAGAAGCCGGAACCAGGATCATACGAGCTAAAGCCAGGAATCATCCGGATTGCTTGCCGCAGATCCATTCAGTGGAGAAGATGACGAGAATCCGTACAAGCACCTGGAGAAGCTCAAACAAGTGTGTCACGCTTTCTATCAAGAAGGTGTCCCAGTGGAGTAGGTTAAGTGGAATCTCTTTCCATTTACTCTTGTGGACAAAGCCAACAAGTGGTATCAAGCTGCCTCGATTGAAGCCAAAGGAGATTGGGAAATTCTTGAGCATAAATTTCTCGCAAGATTCTTCTCGCCACTGAAGGTGTACAAGCTGAGGAAGCAGATTTTCCACTTTGAGCAAAGATGGAATGAAGACATCAACGAAGCCTGGGAGAGACTCGATGACATGCTTACACAAGGACCACTACTTGGGATAACGCCAGACGTACACATTCACACTTTCTACTATGGTCTGACGTCAGAAGCCTTCGACAAGGTGAACATTACCGCTGGAGGATCATTGTTGAGCAAGACATTGAGTGAAGCTAGAAAGATTCTACCAGACATCTGCATGGCATGCAAATACTACAGGGATAGAAAGGACAACGGAGTGAAAGAGCCAAGAGACCATATGGCGTCTACACCTGCTGTTTTTAAAGACCAACCACCTGCCAAAAAGACTACAGTATCCTATGCCTCTGATGAGGAGGATTTTGGAACTTTTGCACCTCAAGAGGAGACCAAGAGTGACTACAGAAGTCTTGCAAGTGCAAAGTCTTTGACGGAGTTCGAGAAGGTGAGCTGGATGCCAGTGGAATTTGGAGATACACTTAAGTGTGCAGGACCACTCTCAACAGAAGACTTAATGGAAGAAGAAGAGCTGTTCCCACCAGAAGTTCCACTAAAGAAAAGTGACGATGGTCAAGATATAGGGGAGATGTTGCAGAAATTATTCCAAGAAGAAGAGCTGGATAGTGACTTTGTCTCCGAAGTGAAGCAAGTAATAGGGATCAAGCCAGAGTCATCACTCACTGAAGAAGTTGTCATTCAGCTACCAGCCGACGAATCTTCAACTGGAATTTCTTGCTCCATCAACAACGAAGTCTTCAACAACATTTGCTGCGCCATGGAAGCCCAGGTAAGTGCAATGAGCTATGAAGTTTATTCTAAATTATGTGATAAACCATGTTTAATTTCCACTAATCTTAGAATTAAACTTGGCAGTAATGAAGTAATTACACCAGTAGGCTTAATAAAAGATGTTGAAGTTAACTTTGCTGGAAAAGTGATAGCAACTGATTTTTATGTCATTAATGTTTATGATGATAATATTAAATTAATTTTTGGTAGACCTTTTCTTAAATTAATTAATGCCGTAGTTAATAATGAAAAAGGAAAAGTCATGATTAATATAAATGGATTAAAATATGACTTTGATTTCTTACCGGCATCTAAAGTGCCTATTAATCTCACTCCCGATATAGAGGAGATAGAGAGTATCAACTACATTAATGCTTTTAGAGAGCCTTTAAATCTAGTTTTAGAGGGAGAAGATGAAGGATACTTCTCTAAAGAAGCAACTGAAGCTACTAATCAACTAGAACAAAACATAGAGAAAACTCAAGACTTTCCAGTAGAGCCACTGGGTGACCTTAATCAAAAAGAGGCGCCAGATGTGGAGTTAAAACCTTTACCTAATGGACTTAGATACGAGTTTTTAGGAGAGGATAAAACCTACCCAGTAGTCATTAGTGATGAGCTATGTCCAAAAGAAGTAGAGAGGCTGTTGGAAGTCTTGAGGAAACATAAGAAGGCAATTGGGTATTCTCTAGCAGATCTAAAAGGAATCAGCCCAGCATTTTGTACTCACCGCATTCCTATGGAGGAAGACCACAAGCCAGTGGTTGATAATCAAAGGAGGTTGAGTCATGAAATGAGATCTGTAGCTAAAAAGGAAGTCATCAAACTCTTAAACACTGGAATCATTTACCCAGTACCAACTAGCGAATGGGTAAGCCCTGTTCATTGTGTACCTAAAAAAGGAGGATTAACCGTAGTTAAAAATGATAAAAATGAATTAATCCCACAAAGAACAGTGACTGGTTGGAGAATGTGCATTGATTACCGGAAATTAAATAAAGCCACTAAAAAAGATCACTTCCCTTTACCTTTTATAGATGAGATGTTAGAGAGACTTGCTAAAAATACCCATTTTTGTTATTTAGACGGATTTTCTAGGTTTCTTTCAAATCCCTATTCATCCAGACGATCAACACAAGACTACCTTCACTTATCCATACGGAACTTTTGCCTATAGGAGAATGCCTTTTGGTCTTTGTAATGCACCTGCTTCTTTCGAAAGGTGTATGATGGCTATATTCTCTGATTTCATTGAAGATATCATGGAAGTTTTTATGGACGATTTCTCAGTTCATGGCACAAGTTTTGACCATTGCCTAAGGAATTTAGAGAAGGTGTTAAAGAGGTGTGAAGAGGTCGACTTGGTGCTAAACTGGGAAAAGTGTCATTTCATGGTTAGAAGAGGGCTTGTGTTGGGACATATCATTTCTTAGAAAGGAATTGAAGTAGATAAAGCCAAAATAGAAACAGTAGAGAAGTTACCACCACCTACTGATATTAAATCTTTAAGAAGCTTTCTCGGTCATGCTAGATTTTATAGGAGATTCGTAAAAGATTTTTCTAAAATAGCTAAACCACTCACTTACTTGCTTCAAAAGGATATTCCTTTTGATTTCACTGAGGAATGTGAGGTTCCTTTCAGAAAAATTAAGGAATTCCTTATTAGTGCACCTATCATTCAACCACTAGACTGGAATCTACCTTTTGAAATCATGTGTGATGCAAGTGACTATGCAGTAGGAGCTGTGCTGGGGCAAAGAAAGGATGGAAAAGTACATGCCATTTATTATGCCAGCAAAACTCTAAATGAAGCTTAAGTGAATTACGCTACTACAGAAAAGGAATTGTTAGCAGTAATTTTTGCCTTTGAGAAATTTAGATCTTATATAGTTAATTCAAAGGTCATAGTATACACTGACCACGCTGCTATCAAATACCTTCTCACTAAAAAAGATGCTAAACCTCGTTTAATTAGATGGATTCTTATGTTACAAGAATTTGATGTAGAAATTAGAGACAAGAAGGGAGTGGAGAATGTAGTGGTGGATCATTTATCTAGGATGAACCATGACAAGGGCGGCCCGCCAATAGAAGATGCGTTAAGAGACGATACCCTTTATGCAGTCTTAGATAAATATTCATGGATGATAGACGTTATAAGAGCCATTAAAAAGGAGCCACTTACTCATCTTAACTATAATTCCAAAAGAAAAGTCCAAGCCGAAGCTAAAAAGTTTTATTGGAACGCCCCTTACCTATATAGGTTTGGATCTGATGGAGTCCTTAGGAGATGCGTCCCTGCAGAGGAAAGAGAAGAGATTCTTAGAAAATGCCACGCTGCAGAATATGGAGGAAATCATGGACATTTCAGAACTCAAGCTAAGATATGGGGGAGTGGGTTTTATTGGCTAGGAATGCATGAAGATGCAAGGAAGTTTGTTGCTTCTTGTCCAGAGTGTCAGAGGACCGGAAATGTCACGTCTAGAAATTCGATGCCTCTCACTTATAATTTGCAAATTGATTTATTTGATGTTTGGGGAATGGATTTTATGGGTCCATTTGAAAATTCACATGGTTATGAGTACATTTTGGTGACTGTGGATTATGTCTCAAAATGGGTAGAAGCTTTACCTTGTAAAAAAGCGACTACACAGGAGTCCATAGAAATGATTAAAAATAATATCTTTCCAAGATATGGAGTCCCTAGAGTCATAATTTCTAATGGAGGATCGCATTTTATTGGTAAAGAGTTTACTAATTACCTAGAGAAAATGGGAATTGAGCATAGAGTCTCCACAGCCTATCACCCACAAACGAATGGCCAAGCCGAAGCATCAAATAAACATTTAAAAGAAATTCTTAAAAAAAAACAGTAATTAAAGGAGGTAAGAATTGGTCAAATAAGCTTAGCGATGCTCTTTGGGCATATAGGACTGCGTTTAAAGCTCCTATAGGGATGACACCTTATCAATTAGTCTATGGGAAGACTTGTCATTTGCCTAGTTGAGATGGAGCATAAAGCTTATTGGGCAATTAAGGACCTAAATTTAGATTTAGATGCTGCTCTAGTCAAAAGAAGGATTCAACTAAGTACCCTGGATGAGGCAAGATTGCAGGCTTATCATAATGCAACTATTTATAAAGAAAGGGTTAAAAGATGGTTTGATAAAAGAATCCTGAAGAAAGATTTTAAGCAAGGTGACAAGGTTTTGCTTTTTAATTCAAGGTTTAAATTATTTGGAAAAGGAAAGTTACAAAGCAAATGGGATGGACCTTATATTGTTCATGATGTGTCACTTGCCGGAGCAGTTACTATTATGGATTTCGAGGGAAACAAGTTTATGGTAAATGGTCAAAGGCTAAAGGTGTTCCTTGAAGGAGTTAAATTTGAAGTCAATTATATTGACACATATGAATTCAAGGAGGTTAGGATGCATTACCATGGCGTTAACCCCTACGTTTTCCATAGTTTTCCTACCTTTGTATGTATATAGTTACGTTTAATTTCAGTTTTTATGAAAATTTAGATCTAGATTTATTTTTAAGTAGGAAATAAGGTTACCGACAAAACTTGGAGGATTTTCAAGTCAAAAAAGGCCTAGGTCGGCCGAGCCCATGGGCTTTGGTCGGACCGACCAGTGGGGTTTCCGAGGCGGTTTGCTTCTAGGTTTTGCCAGCAGAGTCCGCATAGTATACCAAGTGTATTTAGGGAAGGGTTTGGAACGGAATTGCTGTTTAGTTTCCAAATTTCGTCAAACTCCAGAGTATAAAACAACGGGTAAGCCATAGACCTGAGACATCAAACTCTAAACACATCCAGACCTAGCCACGACGTTTTCTAAAGCGATGGAGATGAAACTCGTGAAGAAAGAGGCCGAGGCGCCGGAAGAAGGGTCCTGGTCGGCCGACCAGGAGGGTTCTAGTCGGCCGACCAGACCTAGTTCGATGGGGTTTTCAGCCGCAATTTTTCGCATATGGTCTTCGACGATGAAGATGAAGAGGCGAGGGTATGTGGATTGGCCGGAAAGCGGGAGGTCTCGAAGCATATGGCCAAACTTTCGATCAAACCAAGGCAGATGAAGGTTAGGAGGTCCAGAAGGATTGAAGAGATGCCTAGGTTGAACTATCGAGAAAGTCCTACCCGTTCCGGAGGTACTATTCACTCAAGTGAGGATCAGTCTATGAGCCATAGCCATGGTCAGGAATCAGGGACTGAGGAGGTAAACTCCATTGCTATTGTTCCTAGTTTCAATACTTATCATGTTGGAGCAGAGGATGGAGTGGATTGCTGCCCGACTTGTAGAGAAACTATCTATTTCAACAAGAAGAAGAGTGAGGACATCCTTGATATAATCGATGATTTAGGGGAAAGGCTTCAAAAGAAGATAGAAAATACCAGGGATAGAGTTAACGATTTTGTTAACGACCTTAAGCAGGCAAGTGAACCACCTCCAAAGAATCTGTGAGAATCAAAGACGTATCCTTAACAATATTTGGGGCCGTATGGAAGGAAGAAACTATCACCCGGATGACACTTGGGATGGACCGAAAGAATATTCACCGACACCCAATTACTTTCCCGGTGAAGATCCTCTCGATTCATCAGTGGATGAGACTCACTGGTATTCTAGTGATTAGGAGTATGCT
Source organism: Paspalum vaginatum (assembly GCA_030272315.1). Lineage (NCBI taxonomy): Eukaryota > Viridiplantae > Streptophyta > Magnoliopsida > Poales > Poaceae > Paspalum > Paspalum vaginatum. The sequence continues at coordinate 23,878,072 of CM059013.1, forward strand.
TAGTTTAACTGTGGGGATATTAGAGATTCCCCATTAGTTAGGAAGTCTAAATTAGAGTTTTTAGAGTCAGTATAAGAGTCAGTGTTTTCTTTAAAAAGAGTCTATGTAGACAATCTTTTATATTAATAAAGTGTGTGATTGAATAAATTACTTTACTTTATTTAAGTTTATTCTTTATTTTTGCTTTGATGATTAATCTTGTTTAAGAATTTTATGATTTGATTAATATGGTGATTACTAGATTGATTAAAATTGCATAGCTCATATCTTTATTAAAGGATGATGTTTTATAGCTTTGCCAAGGTTTTAATAAGAAAAGATTAGAGGAGTATTATCTTTTCGTTAAAATTTATTTTTCTTTTTGATCAAGAATTACATCCCTATGTTAAGAGAGAGCTAAAATTCCTAGGTAGAGCTTAGATTTAAAACCAGTTTAAAAAGTGATTTGTCTTATTTGAGTTTGGTTAAGTTTGATTCCTTTAGATATTTTGATCACTTAGAATTATCTTGGTCATCTACTTTCATCTTTTTGCTAGCCTTTATATATTCAATTGCTTACAATAATAGAGCAATTTCTTTAATCCTGTTGGCCCATTTCATCTCATTACTTTATCTTGACCTATATAGAGTAAAGTTTTTGCTCAAATACTCAATGTTCCATGAAAAGCAATTTGTCCAAAAAGGTGGTAAAAAAGGGAAAGTGACGCCATATTCAGAGTAAAAAAAAGAGAGAAAGAGCGAAAGAGAGGAAGATGGCGCCTAGAAAAAGAAAAGAGGGAGAAAAAAATGGCCATGTGGTCGACTATTAAAAAGGTAGAATTAGGAAAAGTAGAAAGGGGGAGAAAAGAAAGAAAGAAAAAAAATAGTAGAATTAGGAAAAGTTGAAGGAGTAAAGAAAGTTTTATTATCTTGTTAAATAATGAGCAAAAACTATTACTTTTCCAAACCATGTGCAAGTTTCCGGAAATAATTCCACTCCATTTGTTGTTGCACATGTCCACTATCTATATCTTCTTTTTCCTTGTCCTTACTTATTCTTACTTATATTTTCTCCTTTTTCGATGACCAAGGTAGTTTAAAAGTTGATTGAATAATTTTTAGGGAGATACCTTAGCTAGACAATAGAATAAACAGCTTTGCTAAGCCTTTACCAAGCTCTACTTAAACTCTTGAGAGATGAGAGAAGAAGAGTAATTTTATAGGATTAGCTACTTATAAGAGTGCCTTTTTGAGAGCTTAATATTTGGGGATATAGTAATTTCTTGATCTTTGAAAAATCTTTTTCTTTAAAAAACCCTCTTTGATAATTCCGAAAAGAAACTTTGGCATTGTTATGATTCATTTGATCTTGATAATTCTTTGTGGGGATCTATGTGCATAGAAGTCAATCTGAAAAGATCCATGTTATGATTTGAATGATTTCTAAGGCATGATTATCTCTGAAAGGTAACTATTTAGAATTTATTTAAACATAGTTAAAGTTCTTTTATCGATCTTTTTCTCGAGGACTAGCAAGATCTAAGTGTGGGGATATTGTTGACGCTCGTTATATACTAAAATTATGGATCATTTTCATATGATTTTATATCTTTTCGAGAGTCAATCTTATCATTTACTCTTATTTTACTAACAAATAACCCCGTTTTCGAGAATGCTCTTTGTTTTTGTGCAATATGTATTTTTGCAGGAAAATAGGGAATAATTGAGGATATTTGAGAATTTCTCGAAGAAAGGATTTATGCTATGAGGAAGCTCTGAAGAAAGGACTAATTGAAATCCCAATTGAGGAAAAAGCCCAACAAGAAAAGAGTCTTACAAAGATAAGGATTGCTTGAAGGAGTAAATCCTGAAATCTTCTCGAAATTCATTATAGCAGCAGCTTGTGTGCCCAATTTGGAGACATTAACGACTTCAGATGGAGAAAGTTTGAATACCAAAGTTGTAGATATCTTCGAGCTCTACAATTTAGAGTCCGAGTTTGCATTAATTGGCCTACAGATGAGTAAGTTATGGTCGAAATACCAAAGGCTGCAGAATATGGAAGGTTTATTTCGGGAAGGATCAAAACGATGACTTCATCTCCAAGCAAGGAAGGATATGGATGACTCTTCTAGAGGCATGGATATACATGGAAATAGATGTTTTAATTGTTTTAGGACTCTTAGAACCGACCTATTAGATTCCATGTATAGGGTTCCCTCCTGGGGTATAAATATAGAGCCTCCCAAGGGGAGAGGGTAGAGCACCACCGCATTATTCATTACAAGTCGAGAGTCTAGGGCAGAGGTCGGGGGCGAGAAGCAGTTCAACTCGGCGAGAAGTACATCTCGGCGAAAGGAGGAAGCAAGAGGAGGCAGGAAGCAGGCCGGTCGGCCTACCCCTAGGGGTCTGGTCGGCCGACCAAGAGCTTCCCGAGGAGGTCTCGAGTTCATCTTTCGACATGTTCTTCGTCGAGTTCATCCCGACGACTATGCTTCAAAGTTTACGATGCATCTCGAGTAATTCCTTGTACTTTCTTTGATACTATGATGAAACCTTGTTATTCGATGAATAAAGGTTGTCTTTTAGACTTAGCTTGTTGTTTATAAATGACTTATGATCCATATCTTTGCAATGCTTAATTCCAACATGGTTTTTCGGCCGAATTAAACGTTTTCATGTTCTTTTAGTAGATCCTTTTACTTTAATTAGTTGATTGAATCTGCTCATGCTTAGAGATGGTTAGGGTTTGCTAGTTCGTCGATTACCTGGTTACTAGTGACAGTAGAGCCTGGGGAAAGGTTCGAGTAGATCCTTGACATTCATGATCATGTTTATTCTATGCTTATGATTAGATATAGTTTCAAGGTTGTTCTTAGTACGAAGGAAGTTTGTCTCATATCTCTTGTGGATCCTTTTGCTATGTTAAACCTATCGTTTCCACGTTTTTAGCCTAAGCCTGGTTCTATCGTTTTATGCTATAGTTTAAACCCTGTTTAGAACATATTTAGTTTATTAAGTAAGATATAATTAGAGTAGTCTTAATCACCTCTTAAAGCTTGCTTTAGATCTATTAGAATTAGTTAGTAATTCAGTTAATATTAGATAGATACTTTCTTAAACATAATTATTCCCGGATTGACAAAACCCAAGATACTTCATCCTGGGGAAAAGCTACCGCGATACTTTGCGCTTGCAGTATAAGGATTGGCATGCTTAAGTGCTGTCAACAGAGATATGTTAGTAGCAAAAGTTTGTCCATACTTTGATGCATTTCCATTCATATTCATGGATAGTTGATGGTCGTAGATAGTGCAATAATGACCGTGAACACCCCCCCAAGCTTAGACCTTTGCTCGTCGTCGAGTAAAGCCTAAGAAGGGTTCGAGAAACCATATCAGTGTTCGAGAATAGAAACTTTGCATAACCGTCACTCATGCTCTGATTTCAAACCTTAGTGTATGCAATGATTACCTTTTCCATACCTATGGTGCATCTTTTGACTCACCATGTCTTGGGTGGTTGAGAGAAGGAACGACTTAGTTGCAGGCTTAGCTAAAAATACTTCTTTTGGGACTCCCATCTCAGGTGTTTTTGCAGATTTTCAAAATAAAACAAGTTTCTCTAGAGTTACTCTTGATCGCTCATAAGTGCATCCTCATCTTTTAAGGCCAAAAGCACCGCCGAGAACTTCCTATAATAAAGCTTATGTGGAGCTCAGGGTGTGGAAGAACTTAGCTTACTTAGGTTGTTTATTTTGCAAAGCCAAAGATTGGACCAAAGAAATGTACTACATCAGCTAATCATGTTCATCATTGGAGCTTCTTTGGTGGCTAGGAATGGATGGATCTCCTTGTTTCCTTTCCTTCTCCTTCTTTTGTACGCTAGGTATGAATGTGGAGCCTTTTTGTATTTTTCTCTCTTTTTGCCATGCTTGACTAGCATGCTTTTCTTTTTCATATTTTTGTCATGCTTGACTAGCATGCTTTAATTTTTTTGATGGCTCCACATCCTATGTCATTTTGCTTTGGAAGGAGTAAGGTCAAAGGTATTGATTTGGAGATATATGGATGCATACCTAGGGTAGGTAAATGCATATGTGCTGGTGGTATTTTGCTCCAACAATTCACAAGATAGTGATGATTCCATTCAATGAGACTCAAAATTTGACAAAGCTCAAAACAACACTAAGTGGCTTTAAACAAGCTAGGCTCAGATATTTCAGTGTATTTGGCTCTGGTAGGTGTTTCAAAACCAATGGGGGAACTTTATTTTCATTTTTCAAGAAAATAACCTGAGATGTTCATCTTACTAAGAAAATGTAGAGCTGGCCTAGTACTTAGTCATATCATTTCTCACAACAACTTAGACAAGGTTTATGCAAATGGCATCCACAAAGTAATAGGTCAGGCTTTCACTTTATACACACAAGCTTGAAATTAAGCTAAGCATAGTTTGTGCATAGATAACTAAACAAGAACATGATAGAGCAACTATTCATAATTTCCATATATGAAGGTAATATATCAAAGTTGGGAGTTTATTTTATTTGACACTTTTTTTGGATAGATAGGAAACAAAATAAAGTAAATATTATTATGACTACTTACCTTGCTGCTGGACCAGTGTTGCTGGTAGGACTGCTGGTTCTGCTAGACGGGTACTGCTGCTGCACAGGAGAAGATGAGGACGAGAAATTGGGGCCTTACTCTGAGGTTCGGGCACGAGGAAGCATGCTCGCGTCGGTTTACCATCCCCCCAAGCTTCAACGAAGCTAGGGGTGCTGGTAGTAGTAGCTGTGGAAGTCCTAAGCATGGATAAAGCTGGCTTCTACCATTTTGGTTGGATTCTGGAGCCTTTCGCTCTGGTCTTGAAGCCGTTCGCCCAATGTGTTGGTGTTTCAGTAGATGTCATTGACCTGCTGATATAGCCTTTGGTCGTAATGATCCTATGTTCATGTCTCCCATGGCAAAGTTGAGGCTGGCCATGTTATCAAGTGTTCAACCGGGCTGATGCAGAGGGACCTGCGTTCCTATTAAGGCCATGTGACGTACCTACCCCATAGTACGCAAGAGCATATGGCGGTTGGTGGTATGAACCTCCTCCACACATGCTGCCACTATACCACGGCTCTGGTTGGGCATAGCATTGGAGTCGTGATAACTCCGAGTCTGTGATCGACGGGGTTGCCGTATAGGGTGCCCACGATTGGTCTGCTTTTCTTCTTCTCCTTCCTGTTGTGCCCTTCGGCGCTGTTCTGCTTGTCGTCGCTGGGCCATAGTCATGACACCGCTGATGCTTTGGCGTGGTGCCTCCACGCCGAGCTGCATGGTTAGTTTTCTAACTTTATACATATCGAACTGCGGTGCGGGAAGCGGCAGCTCGAGATTATGCCCAAACGATGTCATGACTAAGTTCTGGCCATCCCTCTTCATAAAATGTGCCTGTATAAAGTGCTGCTCCCCAATAATGTGTGATGAGTCATTAGGAATGTATTCAATCTGGGCGTTCTCTAAGAGGCCTAGGTTGGATGCAATACGCGTGACAAAAGAGGTGATGTTTATGAGGGTGTTGGTCCTCAGCATATCCGCCCAATGACGGACTATGTCTAGGACTGGTGCATAGTGTTTCTTCTTGCACATAGCGTACAAGCACCTAAGGTCTTCGTTGGGTGCACAACGAGCTTCACTACGTGGAAAGACCCCGAGTGAGAACCAGCAAGCCAAAAGTCTCAGAGTAGGGTTGTGGATTTTAGTAGTGCTATGCTTCCCCTTAACATATTCTCCACAAATATCTGTCCAAAAAGTTTTCATACTGCATCCCAGTGGGCTCATCTCCTACTGAACAGTTGGAAGCGAAACCTAGGAGGTCGGTGAACCTCCTCGGACGAACAGCGAACTCAGTATTGAACAGACGGAAAGAAATGGTTGTACTTGTTGAGCGTCTATCCAAGCGGAGGGTCATCAGGAATTCTTGTGTGAGAAGGACGGATCCTTCTTCCGTGATGTTCGAGAACTCCAGGCATCCCACGTTGTCAAATGCCTGCTGTGAATGAATCCAACATACCTATAGTGACGAGGAAGAAGGCGTCGAAGTACCTCGTCCGTCCAAAAGTCTTAGTGGTGAGGACCTGCAACTTCTGTGCTTCATCATCGCTCTGGATGTTAATGTCCTGCAAAGTTAGAAGACGGCGCGGTGGCTGTGATGACATTCCTTCATCCTGTTCTTGCTCCTGGTGGCTTCTGGCACCACTGATCGACATCCTGTCGGACGGTGCTGGAGTCCTAGAACTCCCGCTCTGTGAGTGAGAGCGTGATCCTGATGAGGACGGGAACTTGAGGTGCAGTCGCTTCCCTATGTTGCTCAGGGCTTTCTTGGCTTTCTTGAAAAATGAAGACATCCTGCAAAAAATACTAAGAGACAAGAGAATACACAAAAGACAACAATTACAAATATTAGCGTTAGTGGTTAGTCATCCGGAAGTCAGTCGTCCAAAAAAGTTAGTCGTCCTTGCGGGGCAGAGCCTCCACAAACCGTTCAGAAAGCGAGGGTGTAGCACTTATTTTATTTGGCAGAATTTTGCTGAGTGCTGGAATTTAAACTAAGTGATTGGACTAATGCTAAGAGAGTGAGTAGGGGGGAAGAAGAGAGTGCTCACACTGCTGAGCGGCTGCAAGGAGCAAGTGTTGCGTGCATGCGTAATTATAGGCGCGAGAGGGAGCAAGCAAGCAGGAAAGGCAGGCCGGGCGGCTCAGGCAGGAGCTAGGCGGCCTAAGGGCTATGACCCTAGCTTGGTGGGTGTCGTGCATGGCGATGGGACGTGAATGGCACTAGGGGGGAGGTCGGGTGGCATCGGTAGGTGCCGGGCGGCGTAGGGCCTCAGTGCCCTTGGCCTTTTGCGTTTAGTGCCTTTGGCACTTCATGCATGTGTCCAGGGAGAGGGGCTAGGGGCTTGTTGGAGGGGCTGGGCGGCCTGTGCTGCTGCGCAGAAGGGACTGGGGGTCGGCCGGCCTCAGGTGGGGCCGAGCGGCCTCCAAATTTTTTTTTATTTTTTTATTTTTTGTAATATAAGAGATGAAAATAACTTATTCAAAAGAAAAAGTTTGAACTGATGCAAAACTTTTAGATTTAAACATATAGTGGTATAACGAAAAATATTTGCCCGGAAATGAAATACGCAGCGAAGGATAATGCCAATTTACCTCCTGGCGAGGGCAAGTCATACCTTGTGCTCAGAGTCAGCACTTGACGGAGACTTAGCGGCCGTTTGTGCTGCAATTTTTGCTCGCCATACCATCTTGGTTGCCACAGCCTTTTGTTTCTGAGTTATATTCTGGGTCTTTTCTGGCTTGGCTTTTGGCGATTCATCTTCTTTCTTCTGCCACTCTTTGGGTGTGTTCGTTGTTGTGGCGGCGACCTTCGTGATAGGAGTCTTGCCTCCTGATTCCTTTGTCGGCAGCTTGGCCATTGAGGCACGTCTTTGTGACTCGGCTTTGCAATCGGCTTTGAGCTTTCGGGCTTCTCCATCCAATAGGAACTTTTCCATTGTTCGGATGAGAGAGTCCACTTTCAACTAACTTGGCGAAAGCTCGATCTTCTTTCTAGGCGTCTCCCGGGGTGCCTGACACTTAAGTTTAAATGTTTTTACCTGTCGGCACTGTTCTACCTTCAGCTTGAAGGCGAACGTCTCCCGTCTGCCATTGATGTTGAGGTGGACTTGTCCACCTCTAACATCAATAGTGGCCTTAGCGGTGCTTAAAAACGGTCACCCAAGGATGAGCGGCGATTTGCTATCAATCTCCATGTAGAGCACCACGAAATCCATCGGGACAATGAAGTTTCGGATTTTGACCGGAATGTCCTTCAGTGATTTCGTCGGGGTAGCGAATTGACTGATCCGCTAGTTGCAGGCACATAACAGTAAGGGTGAGTGTAGCATGCGTGAATTTATCAAATACTACCTTTGGCATGACGCTCACACTTGCTCCCAGGTCGCAGAGAGCTTGATCAAAATGCTGGGTCCCGATTGAGCATGAGATGGTTGGATTCCCTAGATCCTTCTTCTTCTGGGGCGGCTGGTTGAGTATAGCAGCGCTACACTCTTCTGTGAGGTGCACAACTTCTGTGGACGGCAGCGGCTTTTTGTTGTTGAGGATGTCCTTCAGGTACTTAGCGTACGTGGGTACCTGCATCGCATCTAGCAAAGGGATATTGACATATAATTTCTTAATTACCTCCACAAACTTGCTGAATTGGTCGTCGACAGTGGTCTTTTTCTGCGTTTGAGGAAAAGGGAGCACGGTGGTGTCGTAGAACTCGTGCGGAGACGATTTTGGTGCTTCCTTAACCGGTTGTGGTTCGGCGACTTGATCTTCCTTTTCTGGTTCGGCTAGCTTCTCCTGTTCCTTCCCAGCATTCCTAGGATGTGGGGGGGGGGGTCTTGTGTAGACCTTCCACCCCTAGTTGTTACAACATTGATATGTTCCTTCGGGGGTGCCTCGGGCTGACCTAGAAGCTTACCCGAAGTTGGACTGGGCAATGCGGCAGCAAGCTGAAGCTATCTGAGTTTCTAGAATTTTATTAAAACTCAGCTGGTTCTTCATGGCGCTATTAAGAGTTTCCATTTGAAGCGACAGGTTTTCTAGAATTCTATCGTTTGCAAGCAATTTCTTACTTATACTATCGTTCACAGCTTTTTGATCGAAAGGATTTTTATTGAACTGCTGAGAACTACCAGAAGAGGTACCTTGACCAGAAAAAGGTAGGTGTTGTCGCGAGTTCCAACCTAGTTGAGGACGAGGCCCGTTGTTGAAGCTATTGTTGTTGATGAAGTTAACAGTCCTCCGATCCATTTCCGGGGCAGTTGTTCCCCGTGTGGTCGGTATTCCTGCAATGCTCGCAAGTCATTTGACAATCCAGTGCCTGGACCGGCACAGCTTTAGGAGTATCCTCCATCTTCTTTAGCAAGAAGTACATCTTGGCAGCCAACATGTTGGTACTGCCAATATGGTGGACTCCGCGGGGCTTATTGTTCGCCCTCTCCTATCTCCATCCTTGGTTGCTTGCCATCTTCTCTATGAGAGTGCGTGCAGCGGCAACGCTCAAGGATAAAAGGGTTCCTCTAGCGGCTGCATCGAGGTGTTCTTGCGCGGTCCGGTATAGACCATGGAAGAAGTTCTGGATGATCAGCCACTCTTCCATACCGTGGTGGCAGCATGCGGCGATGTACTCTTGAAGTCTTTTCCATGCCTCCGCCACTGTCTCATCAGTGAGCTATTGAAAGCTCGAGATTTGGTTCCTCAGTGAGCTTGTCTTCCCCAAGGGAAAGTACGTTGTAAGGAAAGCATTTGAGCATGCCTTCCAAGTTGCGAAGTTGTTGCGATTCAGATAGAACCACTGTTTTGCCTTCCCGATCAGTGAGAACGGAAAAAGGCACAGTCGAACAGCATCGGCGGTTGCACCCTTGATAGTTAATGTACTGCATATCTCCAGGAATTGCTGGAGGTGGCTGTTTGCATCCTCCGACGCCAATCCGCAGAATGGACTAGCTTGGACCATACGAATCACACCTGGCTTGAGCTCGAAACCTTCTCCAACAGCAACTTCAGGCCCAATGGGGATGTTGTTGCTGGATGGAACGGAAAAGTAACGGATGATCTTCTCGGGCACAACCATTGTTGGTGTTGGTTGCTTTGTGCTTGTGGTTCCAAACTCAAATGTTGATGGCACGGGCCTCTGCCCATGGATTGCCTATTGACAGACTCTCCTTCTAAGCAGCGACTCCGGATTATTGTGAAAGTTTGACGGTAGGTTGAAACCGGTCATACACCACTCTGTGACCCAACAATAAAGTAGACAGAGGCAAATGATCGCGCTAAGAAATAGTGGTATGTTATCAAGTTATAAGTACCTAGGTTCAAACAAATCAAACTTCTATTGCCAATTGCTTCCCCGGCAACGGCGCCAGAAAAAAGCTTGTTGACGTCTCTTAGCGTAACAAATTTTACTCCGCAAGCGCACGGAGATTCACTGTAGCTTTTTCACCCAGAGTATTCTAAGTATCGTCAAAATCCATAGGAAAGCACGGGTTAATAGGTGGAATGATATGCTCGAACTTCAAACAGTACTATAACTTAGATAAACACCAGCTATTCTTGCAATGGGTGTAAGATAAACAAGGTAGTGTATGGTGGGAAGAGTAAACAGTGACCAAAGCAGTAAACAACTAGGTAGTTGCCTGGAGGACAACGAGTGAGATTAAGATATCCAAACTATATTCCATAACTACTGCATAGGAGTATTCGTGGTTGAACTGAGTTAAACAAACATGAACTAGGATCTTGCATCGAGCGAAATTCCAAACTACACCGAGAAGGCGCGGGGGTAGAAAGTTGGCCAACCGAATGATAACTGGCTAATGCCTATGGGCTTACCGAACGACAGGGTCGGATTATAGAGGCTCCCTAATGCTATCACCAAGATCAGAGGGTTAGGACTGACTTAGCCTTAGATCAGAGCCTAAGGAAATCCTATAGCACCGGCAAGTCTAGCAAGATTTAGATAACTCAAGAACAACACAAACCTAAGCCTTGGTCTAGTATGCAATAAGGTACACCATACTAGGCAAGTGTAAGAAATAAAGTAAAGTATAACTCAAAGGATAGAGCAACAAAGTATATTATACTGAAGTAGCAAGAGTACAAAGATAGAAAGATACAAGAGCTTTACCAGACTCGAAGCTAACTCCGAAATCCCTGAGGCAAAGACTCAGACTCAACTCTAACTCCTAGGACTATCCTTCAGACTCAACTTTAACTCCTAGGACTATCCTAGTGCTACTAAACTAGACAATGATGTGTTTCACTCAACTTTCACACTTTACAAGTGAGAGCTTGGGGGTATTTATAGTCACCAAGTGACTGGGGGAACTTATAGGGTCGGTATGGCGGTTAAGGGGGCAGGTGGCAGGCCAGGGGGCCTGGTAGGAGGCTGGGCGGCCCCACCTCAGGCCTGGCGGCCTGGCCAACCGTCGGATCCACCGCCATACTTCATCTTGCGGTCTATCTTCGCTCCCCAAGTCGGATTGCATGGTGGTTAAGGCGGTTATCTTTGTGTTTTCTCTCGAGCCATTGGATCTCACTTGTGTTTCATCCTTAGCCGCAGGATTGAAGTGTTGAGGATTGCTGACTTCACCAATGCAAGTGATAGATCAATGATGTGGCAAGGCCTTTCGGTTGATTGCATGCGGCTTTCGTGGATTCCACCTTAGAGATGTGTTGACGTAGTGTGTGTGTGCATGCAGGTCGAAGTTGGTGCCAATTGGGCCCAGACACAGGCCAGGCGGCCCGAAAATGGGGCCGGGCGGCTAGGGAACTTAGCCATATGGTAAGCCACCTCCTGGATTGGCTCCATTTCACCATGTTTGAGTATGTTTTGTCACCTGCATTCAAATATTTCAACACAACTCGTGGAGATATGTTAGTAGCAAAAGTTCGTCCATACTTTGATGCATTTCCCTTCATATTTGTAGAGAGTTGATGGTCATAAATAGTGCAATAACGACCGTCAACAATGCCCAGCAGTCTGGAGGAGAAAGCAAGAAGAGCAGGAGTGACTAGAGGACCCAATGCAGGAGGACACAGAGGCATGACCAGCTAGATGAGGGAACAGCCGATGGATCGGCTGACGTCAATATGGTAATCCTTTTACCCGATGAATTTCATAATCCTTCTGTAGTCCAAGAATCGGTAGCCCAACTCAATCTTGGGCCAGCTACCATTATATTTGAGAAGTCAGCCACCAAAAAAAAATGGACATCTGAAGCCACTGTACCTCAAGGGGCATATCAATGGAAAGCCAATGAACAAAATGCAAGGTATATACAGGCGCGTCAGTTAATTTAATGCTGTATGCAGTGTTCAAAAAGTTAGACAGAGGTGAGGATGAGCTCATCAAAACAAAGGTTGTCCTCAGTGACTTCAAGGAAGATCCAACAGGAGCCAAAGGCATCTTCAATGTCGAATTGTCTATTGGGCACAAGACAATCAACACGTCATTCTTTGTTGTGGATACTAAACAACCTTACTCAGCCTTGCTCGGCCAAGATTGGATCCACGCTAATTGTTGTGTACTATCAACTATGCATCAATGCCTCGTACAATAGGACGGTGATGAGATTGAAATTGTTCCAGTAGATGGTTCGAATGACGTTACAGTTGCAGAATCCTCATTCTGGGGGGTAGAAGGAGCAGCATGCCTCACTGGAAGAGATCAGCTAGACTGGGATTATGTCGATGGTTCAAAAGATGGACTCATACAGGCTCCAGCAACTGGCGTTGATGTTTAGAGATAAACTCCGTTAGGGCCGATTAAGACGATTGGCCGATAATTAAATGTAGCAACAGCATGAGTTGTGTGGCCGATCTAGGCGATCGGCCCAAAAAAATATATTGTGCCATATTTGTTTAGCAATAAAAGCAGTGTTGGCCGATAATATTCATCAGGCCGTTGTTTGAAAGATAAATTCTTACAGTTAGAGCTGGCGAAACCAATCTCCTCAAGTTATTTAAGAAGATCGGTTTTGGGGGGCAAAAGATCTATATGGTATACTGGGGGGCATCAGTATGCTACTCCTAGGGGCCATCGGGCTCCAAATATACAAAACAGCCGATGCGTTGCCATGCAGTGCCATCAGGCTCCAAATATACAGAATAGCCGATGCGTTGCCATGCATGCCATCAGGCTCCAAATATACAGAACAGCCGAAGCATTGCCATCGACTTTAGGTATAGACAGAACAACAGATGCATTGCCATCGACTTCAGGTACCCCATACAAATTTTTTTATGAGTTAAAAAGCCAAGGCAGTAGTACCGACTGTAGACACATATTACTACTATCATGCAAGAGCGTCATATTCAACACAAAGACCAAACATGATCAGTTTCTGAAGTGTTCTCCACTAGCTACTGAAGATATTGCTGGATGGCTATAATAGCTTTCAGACGGATTGAGTCAATAGAGGAAATGATCTCCCGATCACACTCATTTGTGCTGGGTATTACACGAGCAGTTAACTGTAGGACCTCAGCAAGACCTGAGGACAAGTCTTCTTTCAGTTTCTAGGTTGTTGGCGTGATCTTTTCGAGCTCAGACGAGATATTATTGATGTTATCATCAATGGTTGAAAGCCTTTGCTGAAGGCATTGGATTTCTTCGACAATTTCATTTCTCCATTTCTGCAGATCTTTAGATCTTTAAGCTTCAAAGATAGATCTGATGAAGCCATGTCATCATCCAGTGCAGCCTTCTGTCGATCCAAGACTGTGCATTTGTCAGCAATCTCTTTCCTTAGGGGAGCTTGAGATTCGCGAGATGCAATACATGCTGTGGCTATTTATACTTCCTCCCTAAAGAAACCAAGATAGGCCACTAGGCGAAGCACCTACCTTAGATCAGCAAGCAGTTGATCTGCTATTGGTTCCAATGTTGCACGAAGAACTTCATTGTCTTTGACCAATTGCTACAATCGAGTCACCGAGTCGCTTCACCATCTCTTGAAGCCGAGCAGGTTACATTGGCTGTCCACAGACTTTGGTGGTCATGAAGGTCTTTCTTGCTCTTGTTCAAAGTCAAGATTCAGTGTGGAGGAATCAAAATTTAGCAGCTGCTGACAAGATGATACACTGCAAAAAGAATGGTAAGTTCTTATAGAAAGGATCTAATTGACGTAGAAAGAGAGATGGGCTTACCTCAGTATTCAGAGAAGATCCTTCATCAACATGACAGTGAACATCGGGTGCAGAATCGGCTCTTTGGTGAGAAGCATCACTACCATTAGAAGGGAGGTTGACCATAGATGGTTCAGGTGCTTGATTTCCTCGAATCGATGAAGCATTGCTCCTATTGGCCAACTCCCCTGACTACAGCAGAAAAGGCATATGTCTTCAAGTACATCTACTAACAAAAAGAAAAGGTAATTATTGCCGGAACACTTATAGATAATTTGGTATGGTCAGAAACCGGAGGTGTGGGAGGACGAACTTTGAAACTTCATGTTTTCTGATAGCGGGGCTTTTTGGCCGGTGATGGTTTCGTGTCATCACGCATGTGCTTTAAATGACCACTAGAAAGCAACACCTTGTCTAGGGGTGGTGCTAACTTTCTATATAAAGGCGTGGGAGCAATAGGCGAATAGCGAAATGTTTCTCCTAAATCATCGACTGGCACAAGTCTTTCTTCACACTGCATCAAGAAAAGATGCTAAGATGATGAAGGATGCATTGAGGATTAAGGCAACTACAGCAAAGACAAATTACCTCTTATAGCAAAGGCTTGTAGGAGGAGTCGATACAGTGGAGCTTGGTGCAGAGTGGTCCCCAGAACAGATGTATCTTCCCGCTATCCCACCAGGTATTAAAACCTTTTGATGTATATGTGAACTCCATATCACACAGGATTGGCAGGGAGAACTCAGGAAAGATGGCATATGCATAGAAAGTCAGGAGCCGTTTGGTAAGATCGGCTCGAACCGAGAACTTCTCATGTATGACAAAATGAGGAGAGGTCTGATTTAGACTAAACTGGCGAGTAGTTGTGACTGGTAGGTAGCACTGATAGCCAGGTTTGGTAACTCTATTACTAGTACTCATGCTCACAGGAAGCTGGCAAGGACAAATCATAGTAGCATATTTCTGCCGAGTTTCCTCATCATCGGCAAAATTGTCTAATCTGAAGGAGGAAGCATTTTCAAAGTTCTCTAATTCAGAATAGGCATTGAAGGTGGTTGCAGTACTCTCGTGGTAAAATAATTTGAACCATCTAGCCATCTCTGCTTCATTGGGTTTAGTACCTAGAAGACGATATAAGGCTTGACCAAAAGAAGTACATCGAATGAGTTTGCCTGAAAGGTCTGGGAAGGATGCTTCCTGCAGGTCAGGAAAATCCAGGACATGTCGCTGAAAGTGCAATTGGCACCAGAGCTATAGGAACCACCAAGGACCACCTAATTTTATATGTTCATTGTTCAACAACCTGGTGGTGTTTAGAGAAAGATGTTGATACAGAATGCCATGGAACAATTTGCCTAAAGCAAACTGTTGGCCGTTGGCAAGAGCATTGGCTAGATTTAGATAATTTTTAGTTGGTAGCAAGGAAGGGGCCACAGAACAAGAAGTGGTCTAGCCAAAGATTCAGAAAAGCTGTGTGCTCTCTATGGCCAACCACCCCTAAGCATTTATTGTGGTAGTCGATGTACTGACTATAGTTCTTGGTTGTGGCCTTGTCGACTATTTTGTGCCTACATTCTTCCTCAGAGAAACGGAGAAGGACAAGGCAAGCTGATATCTAAGCCCAAAATCATAGTTACATCCATCAGGGTGGGAGTCATGGGACCTTGACCAAACAAGAAGCAGTTTTGCGAATCAAAGTAGAAGTAACTAACTGCTCTCAGAATGTTCACATGCTTCTCTATGGGAGACAGAGTCAATAAAAGTGCATCGGCTATCCCTATATTCTGCCAGATAGACGACCCGTGATACTTGGCTACCCATCTGTACCAGTTCACCCATTCTTCCATGGGGAATGGCCAAGCCCGGAGTTGGTCAGTCTAGTGTTCTGGATTTGGATTTTGAGCTATGAAAGGGATCCATTTGGTTTCAGCAGAGAATAAATCTGTTGGAGGTTCAAAAGATTTAGGACCTAAGCTGAAAGATTTTGAGGTTGAGGACTTAGGAATTAATAAGGGCCGTAGTGAATATCTTTAGGCCGAAAATCTTTTAGGGCAGTGATTCCGCCATTGTTGAGCTCGTCATATCCACTATGCCTAGAATCTAAAGGAGAAGCTACACAAAAGGAGTAAGTAGCAGGGTGAGCTAAGGTGAGACATGCGTGAAACGGTGACAACTTCAAAGTTCAGCTTCAATGTTGATTCCCCAAAGTTGAACTGATGGAACATCGGCCAAAATTTTAGACAAGTGGGCCCGATATTAGGGCTATCGGCCGATCTACAAATAGAACTACAACGGCAAAAAAACAGAGGCCAGATCTGATGCCATGCTATTAGATCGGCTCATGACCAGCATAAAGAAGGAGATAGAAATTTAATAAACATAATACTTAATTTAATCCTAGGATATTTTTACAAGGTGAAATATTAAACCAAAAGATAAACATGGGGCTAATCATCCTTGGAAGCCGACACCACGACTATTGGTGCACTAAGGACTGCTAAGGCATCCCACTAGGGATGATTATCCTATTACTGCTCCTCACTGATGGTGAGGACACAGCACCATTGGAGACGACTGGGGAAGGAGGCTCCTTCCGCTTCTTCGTCGGTGCAGTCAAACCAGGACATGTCGATGCTTGAAGAGGACTAGTAGTCGAGGATGGCATCGAAGCGGCCGCTGGTAACATCACTCGAGGTGTCGGAGTCTGAGACTTGAAAATCCCAGTCACCATTGTCCTCGTAGTCGGAAGAAATCTCCGGTGGTGGTAGCGGTGGCGATGGTGGAGGTGCATTCCATGGCGGAGACACCACTGCATCTTTAGGGTCCTCAGCCACCCCAAGGTTTACCCCCGATAGGGTCTAGGATGTCTGTGCCCCAAATGGTCAGCCAGGCCTTATCGGCGTCGGTGAGGGGCTCCTCCTTCTCCGCATCAGCTACCTCGGTCGGCAGCACTGTCACCAGCTTCGGAGCCACAAGAGGGGCAAAGTCTGGCGGCACCTCCGAAAAAAGGAGGTGGCAATGGCGGAGTGGGCGATTTTGGCAGAGGGGTGGCATTGCTTCCTACAGAGGATTCCATCGGTGGTGGTTTCTTGAGAAATTGGGGTTTTCTTGTAGATGGAGAGGAGGAAGGTGGAGAATAGAGCTACAGTCGAGGCGATGATTAAATACTACTTGATGGATAGATGAAGATGCACCGGAAATAGTTTTCGAGGAAAGCAGTGCGAAAGGAATGTGACTGAAATTGCGGAACCGTGTGACCCCTCGTCTTCGCATTTTCTTGAGTTTTGAAATAATTATTATTGCCAAAACTCGGGAGGCATGTGTTATCGCTAAAATCTAGCTGATTGCTATTTGGGGATAGATCGGCTAGATGGTCTAGTCCAAGGGCTAAGATATTGACTGATGAGCCACAAACGATCGTCCAGAGAAGAGGCAATTCCAAGGCCCACGGGCCATGTATCTTTTGTTTTTGGTAAATTTAAGACTAGTCCAAGTAAAGTAGGGTTTTTCTTAGCTCGAGTCAGACTTGATGTCCAAGTCCCCAGACTATAAATATGTACCCATATGCTACGTAATAAAATTTATGACAGACGTTCCATAAATAGCGGTTGTCTCCAATCTCTCTCGGCGCATTGCCACCCCTGAGCAATTAGGGTTTTTCAAGGTAATCATCACGATGCTCTAGTGGTTCTCAGATCCGTTAGGGCATTAGGGCGTGAGCCATATGGTGAACCGTGTACTGAAGCATTTTTTATGGCATGGTTTGCTAGTTATCCTAATGAATCTCGTGTTGAGCTTAGCTTGGCACGAGATCCATTGTTTATCTCGAATGGACCTCGCGTCAAGCTGTTGGCGCAAGATAACGACGATATTTATGCTCTATATTGACATGATTTCATGTGTTTTCAGAGATTAATCATATGATGAAGTCATATTTTACTGACAATTAACCTCATAATGGAGTATGCACTTTGTTTTTGTACTTTATTAAATATTGTAGGAAAATGTGGAATAATTGGAACAATTGAGAAGGCTACTCGTTGATGGATCAACGCTACAAGTCCAGGGAGTTGACGTGATTAATAAAAGAATAACAATTGAAGACCAAGAGAAGGCCCAAGCCCATTAATTGAGATGGTTCTAGAAGACAAGGATTGCTTGAGTATGAGGAAATTGAAGATAATGAAGGTTTATCTTGAGATCCATCCAAGCTCAAATAAAATCTCCAGATATTCTCGAATTTCAGGACAGCAGTACATTGTGGGCCTAATTCGGAGACCTTAACGACATCAAATGAAGAATTTGAATATCAAGTTGTAGATCTCTTAGAGCTCTACAATTTAGAGTCAGAGTTTGACATATCTGGGCTTCGGATGAGGAAGTTATGGTCGAAATACTAAAGGCTACATAATAAGGAAAGGTGGATTTCGGGAAGGACATGGACAATAGCTTTATCTTCAAGCAAGGGGCTTTATGGATGACCAAAAACCTTCAAGAGGCTTGTATATACAAGGAAATAGATCATAGAAGCCATCTCCAACCGACCTAATAGTTTCCATGTATAGGGCACCCTCCGGGGTCTAAATATGTGGCCTTCCTAGGGGAGAGGCCATCTAATTCATTGTAAATAGAGCTCTAACTCGAGGGTTAGGGGTCCAATATTACAAGTTTCGTCGAGAAGGAGTTCTTGGTGAAAGAGAGAAGCGAGAGGAGGCTGGAGGCCCTAGGGTCGGCCGACCCCATGGGGGTTAAGTCTGCCGACCTTTGGGCTTCCCAGGGAGTCTCAAGTTCATCTTTTGATATGTTCATGATGAACCTCGAGTAAAATCTTTGTTCTTATTTTACTATGATAAATCCTGAGTTCGATCAATGAAATTGTCTTATGGCCATGAGTTCTTTGTTTATACATGATCCATGATTCATGTCTTTGCAATGCTTCATCTCTACATGTGCCCCAACTAGGAATGATTAATCCACATGTCTTTTAGTACATCTTTTTACCTTAGTTGGTTGATTGAATCTGCTCATGCATAGATACGGTTTAGGCTTGCTAGTTTGTCGACTACCTTGACTTAAGTGACAAGTGGTTGGAGGGAAAGGTTTGAACAAGTTTACGACATTCATGATCATTGTTTATTCTATGTTCCATGTTAGATCTATGCTCAGGGTGGTTTATAGTTTATAAGAAGTTTGTCTCATATCTCTTGCTAATCCCTTAGCCGTGTTTTAGCCTATCTTTATCTTGCTTAGTTTGTTCTTATCAAGCTCTTGTTCTCGATCCAGTTTATGCTATAGTCTAGTTTTATATCTAGTTTGTCATTAGAATATCGTTTATCATCTTTTAGCTTATTAGATATATTAGAGCTTGTAGTAATTGATTAATCCTAGTTTTCCATGGATTGACAAACCCTTGATACTCATGTTAGGGAAAGGCTACTGTTGGCATCTCTTAGCCTTAATAGGTTTTACTCCACAAGCGCACGAAGACTGTTGTAGCCTTTCACTCAGAGTATTCCGATTATCATAAATTTCCACTGGGAAGTTGCAGGCAAGATAGTGTAATTGAATATACTCAAATCGAAATAACTGTAAACTTAGATAAATTATACCAACTAGTAGTAACACGGTTAAACAGGATAAAAGTAGGTGTATGGTGGGATGGTAAGCCTATCAAAGATATCCGTAGAAAGGTATAGTTGCCTGGAAGGACAACTAGTGAGATAAAGTCACCAAACTCTATTTCTAATTGGCTGCAAAGTTGATCCGTGACTAACTAAGAAGCTCAATCAACAAGTCAGGGTCTTGCGCCGAGTGAAATTCTAGAGTCTCGAGGGTACCAGGGGTAGATAGTTGGTTTCGAAGGAGAGTCTAGCTAACACCTATGGGCCTCCCGAACAATGAGCTTGGACTACATAGGCACACCACACGCTGTCACCATGTGGGGCTACCAAGCAAAGTTGCGTGGAGAGGATGGCATGCTATAAACGTGTTCAAGCAAAGCTTGAACAACAATAGACCATCCTTGATCAGAGGAGAGGGTCTAGCCATAGCCTAGCGTATAAGTCTAGGGTTGAGTTATAGCACCAGCAAGAATAACAAGAATTGAATAACAAAGTTAAACACAACCTGTGCCTAGCAAGTGTGCAAAGAAAGGTACACCACACTCGCAGAAGATAGAACTTATAGTAAAATATAACTGAAATTATATTGAAGATAATCTGAATCCAAAAGATACAAAGCTTTACCACAGACTCGAAGATAACTATGGAGACTCTAATACAAATCTCGACTCAACTCTAACTCCCAGGACTATCCTAACTACTAAGGGAATAGTGTAGCACTCTAAGATAGAACTTGAACTCAACTCCACACCTTGCAAATGAGCTCTTGGGGCCTATTTATAGCCGATACATGTGAGGGGGGTATTTGTAGGGGGGCAAGGTCGGTGTGGAAGGTAAGGCAGTGACCGGGCGACCAAGGGGGGTAGCCGGCCGACCATGAGGGGTTGTCGGGAGGCCATCCGATGAACCGACTTGACCCATCCTTCGGCTGATATTGCTTCCTCATGTCGGTTGGCGGTTGAAACGGTTGATGCACATGTAAACTGAGTAACTTGAGTGGTCGGGCCGCCATGCGAAATGGTCGGGCGGCTAGGTGTCTGCGTCTGATTTGTTGCATGACACTTCCCTCGGACTTGTGACATCACCAATCCATTGTTTTAATGGTCTTTCAGCCCTTGGATTCTTTGGATGCTTGATACAACGGTTGGATTGATATTGCCTTGTGTTTCTTTGCATGCAAGAGTGAAGTGGGGGCAAACTGACTGAGAGGGGTGGCCACATGGTCGGGCGACCTGGTAGGTGGCCAGGTGAACATGCAAGGTGGCCGGCCAACCATGGGACATGGTCGGGCGGCCATGGTATTTTCCCCATTTCAGCCCATCTTTACTTCTTGGCCTTGTTTCATCCATTTTTCCATGTAATTTTGTACCTGCACCCAAATATCCATGTACATCTTGTGGAACTCATTAGTAGTAAGGGTTAGTCCGAATATTTCACATGTTTCGCTTCATTTGGTGGAGAATTGACGGTTGATATCGTGAGATTATGACCGTCAACACCCCCCAAGCTTAAACTTTTGCTCGTCCCGAGCAAAGCTAAGACTGAAAGTGGATCAGGAGTTGCTGCAATATCGAAGATGAAGGAGAATTCTTATAAGAAACTCACACTCAAACTTTTGCCCCAAGCAGGGAAATAGTGGTTGGGAGACAGAACAGCTTTATTGTAGGAGTGATTCTAACTTATTCTTTTTTGATTTCCTTCTCAGTTGTTTTCAAGATTTTTTTTTCAAAACAAAAGAAGCTTCCCCATGGTACTCTTGATCACTCAAAAGTGTTTCCTCACCAAGGGCCAAGATCTCGGCCATCATTTTACTACACTAATGGCCTTTGTTGAGCTTTAAGTGGGGGGGAATGTGGCACACTTAGAATATTTGTTTTGCTAAGCCAAAGATTGGGCCAAATAGTGTACTCTATCACTTCTTCTATTTGATCACTGGAGTATGAGTGGTCAAACAAAGTGTCTCCTTCTCTAAATTTTTATCCCTTGTAGCCTTTTATAGATTTGGAGGAGATATGGAGCTCTTATTTATTTTTGCCGTGCTAGAACTTGCATGCTTTTCCTTTTGCTATGCTTTTGCACGCTTTTTTCTTTTTGCTGTGACCTTGCATGCATTTTTTAGCTACATACCCTTCCTCCTTGAGAATTGAAGGCTAAAGGGATATGAGAAGTATTTGGAGACTTTTTAGTGGATGCAAAGTCCGGAATGGATCGCTTGCATTTGTTTGTACTCCAGCTATCAACAGAAGGTGATTTTTCTACTCAATGAGACTCAAAATTTGGCAGAGCTCAAAACATTGCTAAGCAGCTCTTTGTAGCGATTGGAACATATGAAGCATTTTATTGGCTCTAGTAGGAATTTCAACCAAGGGGAGCTTAATTTTGGTATTTTCAAAATAAAGACCTGAGATATTCATCTTACTAGGAACATGAAAGAATCTTCCCACATTTAAGTCATATCATTTTCTCCCAACAACCTAGGTTTGTTATCGCAAATGGCATCCACAAGGTAAAACTTTGGTTCACTTCTCTTTATCCACCGTAAGCTAAGCATAAGTTATCATGCAAGAATGGAACCATTCACTTGATAGAGCAACTATTCATCATTTCCAAAATGAAGCTAGCATGTGATTTTATCATTTAAGCATGGGAGTTTTTATGATACACACATTTTTTTAGAGTAAAAATAGAATTAAACTAACTTTAACTAAGTAGACTAGAAATTAAAGATACAACGGGCACTATTCTCACGATGGGGCAGAATGGTTGAGGGACAAGGTAGGCTTTCAGAGAAGAACACAGGGATGCACAAAGAAGTGGTGTGGCACACGTACCTTCCATTTGTTAGGTTCCCCCCAAGCTTCAATGAAGCTCAGTCGGGATAGAACCCCTTCCAGTTGTAGTACATGTGGTTCTGCTCTTGCATGCGGTCCACAGTCGCTCTTGTTTCCATGATCATGGTGTGGTCGACTACTTGTGTCTCCTGTATCTGGTTGAGGCTATCCATTATCCCCGGTGTGCGATGATCTTGGAGGTTCAGAGCTATGAAGAGGGCGTTGAAGTTTCTTCCATAGCCTTCAGTCGGTGTACCGTGCCGAGTTGGATGGGCCTATACCATGACCATAAGACTGCTCACCTCCACCGTAGTGGGTTGATGGCATCGAATGTACTGAGGGTACGACGTAGTTCCAAGAGCTATGCCATGACTCTCCTTGGTTCTCCCAGGTGGAGGGTCCTGCGCCTAGGTTGAGCCCATGCAGGCTCGGCGCCTGGTTCCTATGCATCTTCGTAAGTCTTGCGGATTCTTTCTTCAGCTCGGCGTCGCTGGGCTCGAGTGATGACTCTAAAGATACTGTTTCTTGCTGGCTCGGGTTCTAGCTACATGGTTAGTGATCTCACAGAATACAGTTTGAGCTGCGGAGCCGGAAAGCGGCAACTCAAACTCATAGCCTTTAAACGTCATAATATAGTTTCCCTGCGCGTCCTTTTTCAGAAAGTGTGCATGAATAAAGTGCTGACTCCTTAACTATGCGTGATGGGTCATTGGGCATAAACGACACAGTAGCATTTGCTAATGCTCCTAAACCATTAGCGATCCTCATCACAAATGACGTGATCGAAATGATGTTGCCATCGTGGACTAGCCCTATCCAGTGAGAAAGCATGCTAAGAACGGGGGCAAATTTTTGCCTTTTCCATAAGGCATAGAGGCACTTCATATCTTCTACTGTGACGCAGCGGGTGTCATCCTGTGGGAAAACAACCATGGTAATCCAACGAGCTAGAAACCGCATGGTGGGATGCTTGATGTTCGTGATTTTCTTTTTCTTTGAAGAGTCAGCCCCAGCTAACTCTTTTCAAAACTCTACTGAATTAAAGCCTGTGGGATCTTCGGCCACAAAGCATTATGGCGAGAAGTCCAGCAAATTGCTAAATTGTCGTAATGTAAGCTCATAATCAGTATTGAAGAGTTGGAACTAGATAACCGTACCTTCCCGTTGGGTTTTGGTGCGTAGTGTCATGAGGAATTCTTTCGTGAGGAGCACAATTCCTCCTTCTGGGATTTCGGCAAAGTTTTCCCAGCCCATGGTTCGGAACACCTCATTGAATTCTCCATGCATGCCGGTGTTGATCAGGAGGTCCTCGTCGAAGCACTTGGTTAAGGTGTAAGCCTTTTGGTGAAGAAGCCTTAACGCCTTCCCCTCGTCATTGTTGCGAGGTACAACCTACAAGTCGAGGAGCAGCACCGGTCGGTGTGTGGAGGACATCGAAAATTCCTTGGGCTCCTCCGTGCTCATGGACATCCTCTCAGAAGCAGCAGACTATTCACTAGAGTAGACCCCTCGGAGGAGGACCAGCGGACATGCTGCCCCGTCTTGCCAACGGCCTTCTTTGCCTTCTTGAGCATTCGTTTCATCCAGCAAGGCGATGACAAAACACACTATACCCGAAGGAGAGACGACAAAATAATATTAGCGTTGGTGGGTTAGTCGTCTGAAAATTAGCGTCCTTGTGGGGCAGAGCCTCCACAAAATGTTCTCGTTTCTGCAAAAATGTGGGAGAGTGTAGCCAGAATTTTATTTGGCTAGCACGAATTTTATTTGAGCACAAGTTTTAACTAAGCTAAAGAGCTTAATTAAACACTAAGTGACTGATCAGGAGAGGGAGAGAGAAAGTGTAGTGCGTTGCTGCTTGGTGCATCGAGCAAGGAAGGCAAGGGGGCTATTTATAGGCGAAATAGAGCAGGCAAGGGGGCCAGGCGGCCAGCTCCGGTGGCCGGGCGGCCATTGTCCATGGTCGGCCAGCCATGGCATGTGTTCCGGCGGCCATGCTTGTGCGTGCAGCAGAAAGAGAAGTGTGAAAGGGAGATGGTGTGTGCTATGTGGTGCTAAAAGGAGAGGGAAAGTGGTCGGCCAACCACATCATTAGGCGGGGCGGCTAGTGATTCCTGCCCAAATGTGCTTGAGTGTGTACACTAAAGATCAAAGAGAGGCAGAGAGTGCAGCATGCGCTAAATGGAGGAAAAGGAGCTGCCGGGGGCCACTCATGGTGGTCTGCCGACTAGGCCCCCATGCCATGTTTCTGCTTTCGGTGGTGACGGGACTGTGGTGCAGCCACTTTGCCGGTAGGTTGAGAAAATTTCTAGTGTACCACTTGTAAAAACTCAGGTTAGTGGTGCATGCATGAATGGGAGGAAGTGTTCAGAGTGCTAAATGGCTGGGTGAAGAGAAAGTGAAAAGAAAAAGAAAAGAGAAAGGGAAAGAAAGGAGAAAAAGGGAAAGAGGGGAGAGGAGGCCGGTCGGCCGGCCACCAAAACATTTTTTTGTGTAGAGGAAAAGAGAAGAAAATAAAAAGAAAAGGGGAAAGTAGAAAAGAGAAAGGCAAAGAAAAGAGAAAGAGAAAGAGAGGGGAAAGGAAAAGAAAGAAGAGGGCCGGTCGGCCGGCCACTCCAATTTTTTTTTTTGAAATGCAAAGATAAATTCAAACCGGTGCAATGCATAATTTTAGATGAGAAAATTTAAACCATGCAGTGGTGTATGAAATTAAACTTGGCAGAAAATAAATATGCTATCGAATGATAATGCCAACTTACCTGTTGGCGAGGGCAGACCATTTCTTTCCTCTCGAGGTTATGTAAGCACCAAAGTTGAGGTCTGACCTTGTTCTCAAGAGCTTTGCCTCCTATTCCGGGGCTGGGCTTGCCGTGTCTCTTCTCTTGTTGTCTCAATTTTCTGCTTTTCATGGCAGCTTCATACTCTTTTTGTTGTGTGTCGGCCTCGCTTTTCAATTTGTTCAGCATAATTGTAACGAAGCTGTCAACCTTTGAATTTGGCTTCTTGGTCCCGGTCTTGACCTTGGGTGCATTCTTTTGTGCCTGGCACTTGAAAGTGTGCACCTTATGGCAATGCTCAACTTTTGGCTTGAAGGCGAATGTCTCCTTCTTGCCATTTATGTTGAGGTGGACCTTTTCTTCCCCGACTTCGATGGTTGCTTCCGCGGTGCTCAGAAATGGTCGCCCAAGGATGAGCGGTGTTTTTAAGTCAATCTCCATGTCTAGTACCACAAAATCCACCGGGATGAGGGAATTTCGGATTTTCACCGGAACGTTCTCCGCGATACCTTCGGGGTAACGAACGGATTGATCTACGAGCTGTAGACACATAGCCATGGGGGCAAGTGTAGTGTGATTCAGTTTATCGAAGATAACCTTGGGCATCATGCTGACACTGGCTCCAAGATCGCACAATGCTTGGTCAAAAGGCTGGGTTCCAATCGAGCATGAGATGGTGGGGCTTCTAGGTTACTTTTTCTTTAGTATAGCTGTGCTACACTTTTCTGTCAAATGCACTATTTCCGTAGGCAGTAGGGGTTTCTTGTTGTTGAGGATGTCCTTTAAGTACTTAGCATATGTCGGTACCTGCATAGCATCTATCAGGGGTATGTTGATAGAAAGCTTCTTAATGACCTCAATGAACTTACTGTATTGTTCCGTGGAGGGAATGGCAGCACCGTAGTATTATAGAACTCATGGGGTAGATGCTTAGATGCTGGTTTCTCCTCCTTACTAGGTGTATCTTCCTTTGCGACCTTATATTCAGAGTTGGTTGTCTTCTTCTACTCTTTAACTGCATGACTTGGAGATGGGGGGTCCTGTGTGGACTTTCCACCCCTAGTGGTTACTGCATTTATGTTCTCCTTAGGAGGAGCTTCAGGTTACCCAGGCAGCTTACCCGCATTTGAGTTAGGTAAGGCAGCAGCCAATTGAGCTATTTGGGTTTCCAACATTTTATTGAAGTTAAGTTCGTTTTTCATACCATTGTTCAAAGTTTCCATTTGGAGAGAAATAGATTCAAACATTCTATCATTAGCATGTGAGAGCCAATGGACTGGCTCCATCGCCTCTGGAGTGATGAATGATTGTCAACGGAAGCCAAAGACCCAAAAGGACTTGGGTACAAGACCTCTGATGGACAGGAGGCCCTCGGATAGACGGGAGGTAGATAGAAGTCCTTCGAAGGACTAGAGGCATGCTCGACGTCGGTCGGCCATGGGAGTTTGGTACACGGAGGAGCGGCACAGCGACGGCAGGAGTAAGACCTCCGAAGGACTGCAAGGCGACCCCGATGGACTAGGGATGCCAGGTGCCACCGCGGTGCTCCAGACTGAGTACATGGCGTGAAGACGGGTGAGGGCGTTTGCGGATTCGCTCAAATCTGTCATCCTACCACCAAGTAACCAGACTCAGCGAATAGGCTCATTCTCGCCGAGATATAGTGGAGTGGGCCGTTCCAGGCCCAGGAAGGAAACCCTAAAGTTTCCCGGTTTCTGACTTCAAAATTGGGGGTCAATCGGCGGATTTGGACTACTAGCCATGTGGACATCATCCGGGAGATAGCTTGCGGACGAAGAAGATCAAGACTCCATCGCGGTAGTCCTGTTTTGGCCGATACGAGCAGTTTCTGTAATATAGGGGTCTTAGAGTAAAATGTGTCGATTAGGCCTGTGCTATATATACCTAAGTGGCTAGTCATTTAGGTGACTCTTCGACCTCAAGAAACCCTAGGCTTTGTTTCCCACCAACCAAGAGCTTAGAGTGAAAACCGGGTGCTAGTCTAGGATTTGGAGTCCCCTAGGGCTAGTTCTTTGCATTAGTGGGAGGATGAAGGGTGGTAGGCTATGAGGAAACTTGTAAGCACTGATTTCCACTTCTAATTAAGGCAAGATTCGTCCCCATTTTGTGCTCATCTGTGCAGCCATCTCCTTCCCACTTCTCTAGTTGGATTTTGGATGAAACTCAAAGGCTTTTGGTGATTTGCATTGCCCATCAGTTAATCCTATTCTTTTGGCTCTTTTGGACTTGCTAGGATGTGGAGATTATGACCTAGGTCATCTCAATCCTGATGGATTGCCAAGAGCAAGTTCCCCTTGAGTTTTCCCCTTTCTTGCCTAAATTTTCCCCTCTTCACGAGATCTAAAATTCCCGCTAATCCGTTGATCTTTTTGAGTAGATCTTTTGGGAATAGCTTTCGAATAGTTCTAGGATAGCCTGTGCAAAATTTCATGAAGATCCGAGAAGATTTGGTCAAGTTTAAGGTTTGCAAACTCAAAATCCGAGGCTGTTTTCTGGGCACACCGGAGAGTCCGATGCAACTTCACCGGATAGTCCGGTGGACCTGATTGTCTCCAAATGGGCAGAATTTTTAGTATGTTGTTCCTCATGTTTTCCTTACCCTACGGTTAAAATTTCATTATTTTTGGATCCCGTTTGATTACGTTTTGGCAATTTTCTTTGCAGCCCTGTCTGAAAATTCCCTGTCGGACTGTCCGATAGGGCATGTCGGACAGTCCGGTGGTAGCAGTGGTTTTGCCCCTGGATTTGGTTTAAGCTGTTCCTAAGGTTTGTGGCTTGTTCGAGGTGGGTTTAGGGGTGCCTAGGATCATTCCTAAGGTCTTTAGCACCTCATTTGCTAAGAGATCTTGGTGATCACTAGGTGGGTTCCTTTTGGTTGGTTTGTGTTCCTTTGCTTCCGTGCTTTTGCCTTAACCTCGCTTTGGTTATTCTAGTTGTATGCCTACACTCTTTGCTTGATGTGTATCATAGAGACGCATCTACGTGCGTTGAGTGGCTGGCGAGACACTTTGGCGTGAGTTGTTGCTCCGCTTGGCTTGTGGTCTTTTTGATCAGTTGAGTTGAGTGCTTCCGCTTGCTTGGTGCGTGTCCTCTCAGTGGACGGCACATTGTGTTACTAGACACGTATCTATTCAGTGGGCTGGTGTCTAGTTCTTTTCTCAAGCAGTAGTTTAGGGGTTGTGAGTTTGAGTTTTAAAGTGCTCCGATTCACCCCCCCCCCTCTAGTCACATGTCTCGGTCCTACAATTGGTATCAGAGCCGGTTAGGTTTCTTCATGCCTTTACCGGTGAGAAACCAGTAGCGACTATGGCGCACTCTGGGAAGGTTTCGGTTTTTGGCTCGGATGGCTATCCCTACTGGAAGGGTAGGATGAGAGCTTTCTTGCTTAGCCAGAGCGAGGACATATGGAATGCTACACAGAGTACGACTTTCACGGTGCTCCCCGTTGCTGAGCGTACCACACTGGCACTCGTTGCTCAGCATATGGCGAACTACAAGGCGGTAAACTTTCTTTTCTCTGGACTTAGTCCGGCAGACTATGAGAGGGTGAGCCACCTTGATACCACCCATGAGATCTGGTCCCTGCTCAGTGCACACCATGAGGGGACGTCGACAGTTAAGGGTCAATTTGTTGAGACTTACTGGCGCGAGTATGAGAACTTCGTCCAGAAGGCGCGAGTATGAGAACTTCGTCCAGAAGCCGGGAGAGTTTATGGATGCCTTGTTTGGTCGTTTTCAGTCGATCATCAATAAGCTCGGTGTCAACTCTGCCCCCGCTGCTGTCCCATACACTGACCATTAGCAGGCTGTCAAGCTACTGTATTCCTTGGACAGGAATGTGTGGGAGATCAAGAAGAACTCCATTCTTGAGTCAGCAGGATATGACACCTTGGGAGTTGAGGAGCTTTACAGCAAGCTCAAGGCCACAGAGGTTGATTACCAGATGACAGATATGCTCAATGGTACCGGTTCCAAGAGCCTGGCCTTGGCTTCTAGCTACAAGGAAGTTGCTGCTAACCCCCCACTTCACGGTTTTCCGTTCTCTGCTTTGATGTCTGTGACATAGGAGCAGTTGGCATCACTTGGGGATTATGAGCTCTGTCTGGTGTCTTGTTGCTTTCAGTGCGCCTATGACAACCCGATGAGCAAGAAGAGGGGTGAGGAGCCCAAGTGCTTCAAGTGGGGAGAGGTTGGCCACTTCATCGCTGAGTGCCCGAACAAGCAGAACGACTACTACAAGAAGGGCAAGAGCCACTCCCGTGATTCCAACAAGCACCGCTCCAGCAAGCACGACTATGGCAAGTGCGACCACACCAAGTACCGCTCTGGCAAGATCAAGAACTTCAGGAAGGCTTTCAAGAGCTACCAGAAGACAACTGGAAGCGTGACAAGGCCTTCTTCGCTGAGCTTGGTGGTCTTTGCAGCGGATCGTCCTCCTCCTCCTCTTCATCTTCATCAAGCTCAAGCGATGAGGAGATCGTCACCAAGTTGGATAAGAGGAGAGAACAAGGCAGTCCAGCTGGCCTCTGCTTCGTCTCCACCAAGTCCAAGCGCAAGCACAAGGTGAATCGGAGATCATTCTGCTCCATGGTGCTTGAGGACAAGGATGACAAGGGCAACAACAATGACTCCTCTGATGAAGAGGTAACTCCTAAGCAAGCTGAGATCCTAGATATCCTACAGAGGAATAGTCATGAGTTGAAAGCTCAGGATAACTTGTTAAAGAAGGCAGCCAAGAAGTTGCAAAAGCAGAAAGCCAAGCTTGCTGGTGCTTTGGCTGACATTGAGAAGCTGAAGAGTGTGCAAGCCCAGCCTAGTGAGTTTGAGTGCCCTACCTATGAGTCCCTCATGAGTGACCTTTGTGAGCAGAAGAGAAAATATGCTCATCAGGTAGAGGAGATGGATAGGCTAAAGGTTGAGTTTGAAGAGCTCCAGTCTAAACGGGATGAGCCTACCTTGAGTGAGGTGCCTGAGTGTGAGTCCTACCTCTACCTAGCTATTGACATAGCTGAGCTAAAGGTGAAGTGTGAGGGGCAGCTCAAGGAGTTGGAGGACCATAGAGCTAGACCCATGCTTTTGGGTGCGTGCATGGTCTGCCCTACCTTGAGGAGTGAGCTTGACCAGGTGAGAGCTGACCTTGAGGGGCTTTCAGTACCCCTGATACGTGCGAGAACTGTCTCACTTTGTGGCTGCAGTTGGTGGAGAAGGATGCCACCATTAGGAAGCTTGAGAAGTCTGCTCCTGTGATTACCTCTCTAGACTGTTCCACCTGTGCTGCCCAGACCTTGATTCTGGAGGATCTGAGAGAGGAGAAGTTGATCCTTGAAGAAGACAACTGTAGGTTGAGGGAGGTGCTGAGCTAGATGTATGCCAAGGAACCTCAGCTTAGGATGATCATAGAGGCGAACAAGAGTGGTGACGGTGACACCCGTGGAGTTGGGTTAGGAGAGTGTAGTACCTCAGGTAAGAAGAAGAGTGCCCCGATCAAGCCTAACACTGCCTCTTCCAAACCTGACTCTACTGTGGATGGTGTTTACCATGAACCTCCCAAGGCTACCCCAAGGAAGTCATATTGGACACCCAAGCCACCACAAGCCAAGTTGGACAATATAGTGGAGGAAGTGCTTAAGCCTCCAGGCATGAAACAAGTCTAGTAGCCAGCACCACCCAAGGCTTCACCACCACACTAGAAGCCCAAGACCTAGCCCCAGCCTATGCCCAAGAGACTTGTCTACCACTTTGACTTTTGCTAGTGGAATGGTCACTTGGAGGAGTTTTGCTTCAGGAGGAAGCAGGCTGAGAGGCAGGAGAGAGCCTGGGGGAACTAGGATTAGTTCTGCTAGGGTGGTAGGCAGGATCCTCCCCGTCGTGGTGAGATGAGAGACTGCTTTACTAGTGGTGAGAGAGGAGGCGGCTTTCAGGCCCGTGCTCCTAGTGGTGACAAAAGCTTTGCCGGCCGAGCTCCTAGTCGTTTTCAGCGCGGCTATGGACCTCGTGACCAAGGCTTTGGTAGAGAGTTTGTGTGGCGGAACCGCCGATTTAATCCGGGCTAAGCACACCTGCCACCTCTGGCTTGCAGTGCGATTAGACCGAACTAAACCCGGTCGTCCGTCGAGAGTCATTCAACTCCCGATATTACCTTTTCCCAGAGGAACCGACATCATACACATCTGACTCACGATGGAGCCACAACAGATACATCATCGCAGGCAGTTGAATAGTAGAAAGTTAAACTTAGTTACAAACCAGTTTTTACATAAAATACAAGTCCAACATAAAGTTATAAGGTAGCAAGTTTGAAAGTCTCTCGCAGCGGAAAGTATAAGTTTAGATCACCATGTTATCACCAAAAGTTTTGCATTGGAGGTACAACATCGAGCCCACCGATGTTGTCCTCGTACCACTCAATCACCTCATCCTAAATGAGGGCATGCCCCGCCTCCGACACAGGTGCACACCATGAATTCCATACCTGCGCTCAAAATGTGGGGGCAAACCCTGAGTACTAATTACTCAGTAGGTCTTAATGGATTTGGCTTACGGCTGACGCGAAGCAGCTTATTAGCAAGTGGATCCTTAGCTTTTAGTTTTTACAGCAACTTTATTAACATAACATCAAGTTTCATTGTCTGTACGATTGTCAACATAACAGTAAATTTCCGTAATGTAATATCTCAGATCAAACATGTAGTATTCCAAAAACCATGAGTATTATCATACCGAGAGTTTAAGTAGTTACTACGTTGAACGTCAAAGGCATTGGCATTCCCACACCTGGTGGGCATCAGCGATTCGAATCGATTTTTAATTCCCGGGAATAACTATCATGCCAGGGGTATATGCTTACTAGCCATCGCGTTCCCACATATAGCCCCAATCTTAACCTGCCTCGTCCCAAGTTCGATTCACTCCCGCCTAGCCCCCGGGTTGTGCCCCCATGACGAGCCTGCCGACATCTCGGTCTCCCCGTCATGAGTACCAAGCTCCCCCGGGCCACCTTCCTCTCAACCAGCGGGTAGGAACGTGTCTCTGTGCTTCGGACGAGCCCAGGAAAGACTTTTCCGGTCCCATTCCCCGGATAAGCACTTTAGCAATGTTATGCCGACCAATAGGCGAACAGCGAACGGGCCTTATACGACTCGGGCGGAGTCCGGTGCGACATCATGAATAGTAAATACTGAAAAAAAATCTCCGCCCGGTCTCCATTTGCTTCATGAGCAACAATTACCAGTGATATAACTGTAAGCTTTTGATTTTGAAAACACCTACGTGACGAGTACACACACTCGTGTCTACTCGTACCTAGCAATTTCTAGGCATACTCGTCCTACGAACTCTATGAATAGGTGCTAGGGCCAGGGCGGCCAGGAAGTCTAATGCAATTGGTTACAAGCAACTCCTAATGCATATGCGTAATCATCAAGTATAATTTATTTGCTGGGTAGAGTATGGTCCTGCCTACCTTCTTCACTAGGGTCAGTAGCTTCCTCCGGAGCGTAGTCTGGTTCCTGCTGCTGGCCCTCTGGTTCCTGGTGCAACTCCTCTTCTGGTTCTTCCGCGACGGGTTGATTCGACAGTAGTTCTTCGTTCGTGGAATCTATATGTATGACATGATGCAATTGGAGCATGTATTAGTGCAATGCTCGCTTTATGATGTAAGCGTAATGCAGTAAATCAGTGAACTTATGATTCATGGTATAGAGTTATGCATATTGGGGCGAAAGTTGTTTTGTACTAAGAAATCGTACAAGCCATCATCTACGACAGCTTAGCTTGTCACATAAAATAACGTGGGGTGTGCGTAGTGAGGTAGCATCGCTTCAAGTGAAGCGACCGAAGCTTTCATAAAAGTGCATTAATTCTACCAGCTTTCACTTAGAGCCAAAACCTTACATGCATCCATCTCCAATTCTAGCAAGTTACTTCATAACCATAGCTTATATCAAACTTAAAGTCATTTTGAAACATTATTCACCATATTACTCTTTTTCTTAAGTTTAATATGTACTTAGTGCAAGACAAGGGCAAAATAGTAATTCAACAGCAAGTGCTAGGGCCAACAATTTTTATACAGAACCTATACATGATAACAAAGTCTTAGTTCAAATTTGGCTATTTCTGGAGATCATTTAGTCCTTATTTCCTATTTATTAGGGTTTTACATGTTTGAATAGAAACAGGGGTAAAACTGTCCTTTTCTACTCAACCATCATTCCCATTCTGTAGATCTATTTATTAGGAACACAATGCAACAAAGTTTGCTATTTTTGGATTTTTATACACTTTATTATGATTTTTCAAAGTTTCAGCCTTTTTTTAAAAACATTTTAACCGAACTTAACCAGATCCAGGACCTATCTGTAAATATCCATAGCTTCTGAGGGTTCCTGTGCAAGATTTACAAGACTCAGTACACAGTGCCCGGTATGGAAACATAAAACTGTTAAACTCAGAGGGCGATAGCGCAAAATGTCCGTCTTCCTCCTCCCGTCGTCTTCCTCCTCGCGACGGGAGGGGAGCTCCGGCGGCGCGCGGTCAATCCCGGCCCTGCGGGGCTCGGGAGCTCGCCGCGGAGTGTCGGGGAGAGAGAGAAGAGGACGGGGAACTTTACCCACTACCTCAGACGGCGGGGGAGATCGCGGGGAGGGCTGGCGACGAGTGCCCCTGGCCGGCGAGGTCCGGCGGTGCAATACGCCGGGGTGGAAGGGCTTCGGGCGACGCGGTCTAGGCGGGAAGGTAGAGTCGAGGGCGGCGAAGCTCGGCGCGGTGACGGTTGAGCTCGGGAGTGGACGGAAGTGGCTGGGGGCGAGCTCGCGGTGCTTCGGCAATGGCGGACGCGCGGGAAGGAAAGGGGAAAAAGCCAGAGAGCGCGAGCGCGTGGAGGAGAGCTCGAGAAATAGGCTCGGCCTCGCCCTCGCCCCGGTGGCGCGCCGTGCGCGCTGTCCGCGCGCGGCAGGGGCGCGTGGCCGCGGCGGCCAGGAAGGCCGGCGCGTGGCCACGGCCGCTCGGCGCGCAGCGCCGCGTGGGCGCGCGCGGGCGGGGAGAGAGGAGGGAGGCGCGTGGGTGAACCCGGTCTATGGACCACGGTGGCTGACAGGTGGGTCCAACCCCAGGATTAGAGAGTACGGTGTATAGACTCGGTGCATCGAGCGAGGGAGCGGGGAAAAATCATCCGTGCGCTGGCGCGGGCGGGGCTGACAGGTGGGTCCCACTGGTCATAGAGACGAGAATTAAAAGAAAAACGAAAAAGATAAAACCCCCTTTGACCAGCTGACCTGGTTTCTGAATTTCGCAAATTTGACCAATTTAGGAGCCGAATTTGAAAAAGACCCAATTGAATGAAATGTTGTACATTTTGAAATATACAACTTTGTCAAAAGGACCTATACCAAATTACAAATATAAAATGATTTAAATTTGAAATTAACTTGCTGACTCCTGTTTGACCATTTGAAACCCCCAACTTGGAAATTATAAAAGTCCATTTTAGGTACATTTTCATGAAAGGTGAAATATACCAATGTTGCATAGAATCTCATGATCTACAACTTTGGTATTCATGACATGGCAAGATTTTGAATTTTGTTTCACAAAATTTTGAATTTACCAAACAGGGCTGAATTTGGCAGAAGTCACATTTTCACATAAAATGACCCAAAACTAGATTTCAACATTCATGCATGCCAAAACACAAAATACCAAAGTCATTCCTTATGGAATTGCCTACAAGTTTGGTATGTAAGGTTTTATGAAAAACACAATTATCTTAAAGTTATATCCGCAATACAAACACAGTTTTTCTGAAAACTAAGTTTAGTTGCTCAATTGACCGAGTTTATGCATGCTTTTCAAGATAAAAAGTCTTTGAAAAGATGTCATTATACTAATGTTTTTAGTGTAATGCATTTGAGATGCCTAGGGCATCACAACCCACCCCCCTTAAAGAAATCTCGTCCCGAGATTTTTTTTTTTTTTTTGTGATGTGGGTGGTGCAGTTGGTTGTAGTCAATGTTGTGTGTATGTAGTGAGCTTAGATCCTAAAGTTAAGCTGTTGTAACATACCGATTGGAAGTGGATGGTAGAAACCCAGGATACTTAGTGTGCAGGTACTCTTCTTGCTCCCAAGTGGCTTCTTCTTCGGAGTGATTACTCCATTGAACTTTGTAAAAGTTGATTGTTTTCCGACGAGTTGATCTTTGTTTTTGATCGAGGATTTTTATAGGATGTTCTTCGTATGTGAGATCTGGTTCAATCTGAACTTGAGAGGTATCTACCACTTTCTCCGGCACTCTTAAGCACTTCTTTAGTTGCGATATGTGAAACACATCGTGAACCGCAGCTAGATGTGGTGGTAGTTCTAACCGGTAGGCGACGGGTCCGCATTTTCCAACGATTTTGAATGGACCGACGTACCTTGGTGCTAACTTCCCTTTTACTCCAAACCGTTGTACCCCTTTCATCGGAGATACTTTGAGATACACATGATCCCCCTCATCAAAGACTAATGGCCTCCTCCTTTTATCCGAGTAACTTTTCTGTCTGGACTGTGCTCTTTTGAGATGGTGGTGTATGAGTTTCACTTGTTCTTCGGCTTCTATCACTAAATCAGGGCCAAAGGTAACTCGCTCTCCTGGTTCTGACCAGTTTAGTGGGGTTCTGCACCTCTTACCATAAAGAGCTTCGAAAGGAGCCATTTCTAAGCTCTTTTGGTAGCTGTTGTTATAAGCGAACTCCGCCAGGGGTAAGGCATTCATCCCACTTAGTGGAATATGTCAGTGCACAAGCCCTTAACATATCTTCTAGAATTTGATTCACTCTTTCTACTTGACCACTGGTTTGAGGGTGGTATGCCGAACTGTGAATCAAAGTGGTCCCTAAAGCGGTATGCAATTGCTCCCAGAAACGGGAGACAAACTGTGACCCTCTATCCGAAGTGATGGTCTTTGGGACTCCATGCAAAGGAAGGATACGAGCTAAATAAATCTCAGCATAGGTCTTGGCATGGTATATCGTTTTTACCGGAAGGAAATGGGCTGACTTTGTAAATCTGTCTATTATTACCCATACCGAATCATACCCCTTTTTAGCTCGAGGCAACCCCACAATGAAATCCATGTGTATATCCTCCCATTTCCACGCTGGGACATTCAGTGGTTGAAGCATTCCAGCGGACTTTAAATGATCAGCTTTTACTTTCTTGCACACGTCGCACTCAGACACGTACTTGGCGATTTCTCGTTTCATGCGGGTCCACCAAAACTTTTGCTTCAAGTCTTGGTACATCTTATTGCTGCCTGGATGTATCGTGAGTATTGAGGTGTGCGCTTCGTCCAGTATCTTCTTCCTCAACTCCATGTCCTTGGGTACTACTAGACGATTCTTGAACCACAGGACGCCTTGGTCATCAAGTGTGAAACACGTCTTCTTCTCTTCACTAATACTTTCACGGATATATGCCATACCCTTATCTTGCTTCTGAGCTTCTATGACTTGTGTCTTGATTGTGGGCTCAATAATGATACTATAGAGTTCTGCAGGCTGTCCTGGAGGTGTTTCAATGTCACTCATTTCACAGCAGATTACTCTTGCTGTAGGTCGGGCTTCTATCATATTGCAATGGATTTTGCGGCTTAAGGCGTCGGCCACTACATTGGCCTTGCCCCGATGGTAGTGTATCTCCAGATCATAATCTTTTATCAGCTCTAACCATCGCCTCTGCCTCATGTTGATTTCGGGTTGTGTGAAAATATATTTGAGACTCTTATGGTCAGTGTAGATGTGACATGTGTTGCCTAACAGATAGTGTCTCCAAATTTTTAATGCATGAACGACTGCAGCCAACTCAAGGTCATGTGTTGGATAGTTGGCTTCATGTTTCCTCAGTTGGCGGGAGGCATAAGCAATTACTCTTCCTTCTTGCATCAAGACACAACCAAGTCCATTACCGGAGGCATCACAGTACACCTCAAAAGGCTTGGTAATATCTGGTTGAGCTAGCACCGGTGCTGAGGTTAACAATTTCTTCAAGGTTTGGAAAGCTTCTTCACAACTCGGATTCCAAATGAACTTTGCATTTTTCTTGGTCAATGAGGTCATGGGTTTTGCAATTTTGGAGAAATCTTTGATAAAGCGGCGGTAGTAGCCCGCTAAACCAAGAAAACTCCGGATTTCAGTCACGGTCTCTGGTTGTTTCCAATTTAGCACATCTTCTACTTTGTTAGGGTCAACTGCGACTCCCTTTTCAGATAGCACATGACCCAAGAAACTCACTTCTTTTAGCCAGAATGCACACTTGCTAAACTTGGCATAAAGCTTATGCTCTCTGAGCCGAGTGAGCACGACCCTCAAATGTTCTTCATGTTCTTTTTCATTTTTGGAGTAGATTAGTATGTCATCTATGAATACCACCACGAACTTATCGAGTTCATTCATGAACACCGAGTTCATCATATACATGAAGAAAGCCGGTGCGTTGGTTAGTCCAAATGACATGACCAAGTACTCATACAAGCCGTATCTGGTAGAGAATGCTGTCTTGGGTATATCCTCTTCTTTAATCTTCATCTGATAGTAGCCAGACCTTAGGTCAATTTTAGAAAAGACCTTAGCCCCAGCTAACTGATCAAATAGAATGTCAATGTGTGGCAGTGGGTATTTGTTTTTGACGGTCACTGCATTCAGTGGCCGATAGTCAACACACAATCTTTTCCCACCATGATCCTTTTTCTCAACAAAGAGAGCTGGACAACCCCACAGTGATGAACTAGGTCTAATGAACCCTTTGTCTAATTGCTCTTGTAGCTGTGTTTTCAATTCCTTCAAATCATCAGGTGGCATCCTGTATGGTCTTTTTGACACAGGTGCTGTGCCTGGAACGAGTTCAATGGTAAACTCTACATCTCGTTTTGGTGGTAACCCAGGAAGTTCTTCCGGAAACACGTCCGGGAATTCACACACTACTGGTATCTTCTTAACTTCTTGTATTTCAGTCGCAT
Organism: Paspalum vaginatum; assembly: GCA_030272315.1. Lineage (NCBI taxonomy): Eukaryota > Viridiplantae > Streptophyta > Magnoliopsida > Poales > Poaceae > Paspalum > Paspalum vaginatum. The sequence continues at coordinate 23,916,026 of CM059013.1, forward strand.
TAACTGTGGGGGTCATGTGTTTTTGGTTTGGCATGTGTATCAGCATAGCCTTGCCGTTAATGCCTGACCTTAATTGTATTGTCCTGCTGCCAACGTCCAGGACTGCATCGTGTTCTTTCATCCAATTCATACCTAAAATAATATCAATCCCCTGGTGTGGTAGTACCACGGGGTTGATGATATAATTTTCTGTGCCAATGCTCAACTTAAGTTGTCTAACCCCCAAACTGGTTTCAATAGGTGATCCCGGTGCTGTAATTTGATAGTTTTCTTTCAACTTGTACATTTTTATCCCATGCCTCAATGCATATGTTTTACTGATAAAAGTATGTGTAGCCCCAGAATCAAATAACACGACGGTCGGTTGTCCGTTGATCATGAACGTACCAGCAAGCACCGGTTCTCCGGCGGAAATCTGATCCATGTGCACATAGTGCACGCGACCCATCTTGGGCATGGGTCCCCTCGGCTTGCTCTGTTGACTTCCACCAGCTGGGGTAGGACCCTGTATCTTGCGGGATGCCCTACAGTCACGACTGAAGTGACCTATCTTGCCGCAGTTGAAGCACGGAGCACCCGGTCCCGGAACGATAGGAGCACGTGGAGCTGGCAACTGTGCGGGTGCTCGATAAATGGGGTACTGTTGCTGCGGTGCTGCCCGATGAATCCACCTTGGTTGGTTGGGCCGGACCACATAGCGAGACTGCTGAAAATTTTGCTGTTGAGGCTTGTATGCGGTCTTCTGCTTCTGTGAAGGGCCCGTCGCTGATGTGTTGACTAGTCTTTTGCGCTTCTGATCCTCGTTAGCAGCACGGAGACGATTCTCCATTTCGAGAGCAGTGTCTACCAGCTCAGTGAAGCTCTGGTAGCGCCGAGCCAGGTGAGTCCGGAGGGTAGGGTCAAGGCCCTCTAGGAGTCTCTCGGCCCGCTCCGGCTCAGTAGCAACATCTCTCGGAGCATACTGTGAGAGGTGGATAAAGATCTGCACATATTGCATGACGGTCCTGCTACCCTGCTTGAGGTCTCGGAACTCACGTCGCTTTTGTTCCATCAAACTTGCCGGGATATAGTGGGCCCGGAAAGCCTGACGGAACTCTTCCCATGTAGGCTCGTGGCCCTCTTCCTGCATGGCGAGGAAAGTGGCGTACCACGCTCCCGCAGGCCCATGAAGAAGCTGAGCAGCAAATCGAGCCTTCTCTTGCTCATTGATCCCTGGCAGAAGGGTGAACTTGGACTGGACAGTACGAAGCCAGTCATCTGCCGCCAGTGGCTCGGGGCAATTGGTGAAAACCGGGGGTCGCAGCCCCTCGAAGTCCTGATAGGTAATGCCACGTGGCCGGTACTCCCGCGGCTGTTGTTGCCCACGGGCCTGGCGGTCTTCCGCTAGTAAACGGATCAACTCAGCTTGTTGGACCACCAAGGTGGCCAGCTCTGGCGGGGGTGGAGCGCCTTGCGCTGACTGCCCCGATGACTGACCAGTGCGAGTGTTCACCATCTGCAAAATGGAATCATATGGGTTCAGCCCAATAGCCCTTGTGCAGAAATACGGTGACAGCAAGATCATAGGACTATAGGCAATTTGTGAGTACAAGTAAACTTGTAATAAAACAGTTAGACTCTATCTCTCAAGGCCAAGCTTAACGACATCGCACCATTCACATTGTCCATGCGCATTCAGCAGTTACTACAACCATACTTATAGAGTCTTAAAAACTAAAGGTTTACTTAGTACACACATGGGCCATTTCATCCATCACCTCGGAACACTAGCTTAAGGTTCTACATTAGGTCACATGACGTACATAAGTGAATTCTCTCGACCTCACCACTGTTTAGTACAGTCATGGCAAACTGCACGGAGCGATATAGTACAAAACATCGCTCACAACGTGCACCATTTACAAAAAGCTTCACCACACAGTGCTATTGTCAAACTCTCTAACGCCCGTTACGCGCGTCAGACACCATGCTGCCCTCATCCTCCACCACAGGGGCAACTGAAGGGTCCTGCTCGTACTGTGCCAGGCGCTGTTGTGCCTCAGCCAACTCTGCCTCCAGCTCCTCAATACGGTCCTGTGCATACATGTGCTGGTCGCGGTAGTGGGCGACACGGTCCTCAGCACGGAGGTACATCCCGTGTACGCTGTGAGCAAACTGCATGGTCGCAGCATAGGGCCTGGTGTCAATCCGCTCCTCTAGCATATTGTGACGACGGAGCCACTCGTCGTCGTAGCCGTCGGTGGGGAGGTAGCGCAGCACCGACATCCCTGCTGCACCCGAGGAGCTGAGTGAGGTGATGGCTGCTAGGGTGACCTTGTCGTAAGCATCCTCCTCATTGGCCCCGTAGACGGTGATCGTCTGCCGGACCGCGGTGTGGCTCGAAGGAAGGACAACACTGGCCATGCAGTGTCCCTCCGCGTGCACTGTCTGCACGGAGAAGAAGGGGCACGGTCTGCGCCTCATCTCACGCAGAGCCCGACAAAGGATCTGCGCAAGGCCGTTCTCCTCACGGCAACGGGTGTGGACCATCCCATTCTCAAGCTGAGGAGGGGTGTGGGTCACTGGTGGGAGGGGAGCAGCCCTTCCCTCCTGTATACGGAGTCCCCTCGCACTGGTGGCCTTACGAGCGGTTTGCTTGGTCCTGGCCATCTGTTTTTAAAAGAGACATTAATTAGTGATAGGCATAGGTTGCATATAATTTCAACGGTTAAGTGGGTGATGGGTGCAGAAAACATCTTTGAACTTTCATTTTACCTTTTTGACTTTTAGCAATAAACCCTCAAGTATAAACAAGTAAAAGTAGACATGATGCATGACTCGTCCTATTCGCTCTCACATCACACACCTTATGTACAATTTATATAACTAGCGAGTATCCGGTGACATGTATGCACGGCACTCTCTAATGCAACTAGTCGTTCTCTACTCGTTCTTAATTTCGCACGTGGTTAGTGTACCTGCAGAAAAATGCATGCTCATACCATCATCATTACCATGACCAATCATTACCACTCTAACCCTAGAAGTGGTATCCACGAATTTCTTTAAGCTACGTCTGGTAGACGACGTAGTGGCGCCATTTCTCCCAACACACCCAGTGTTCCTCCAATACTGGGGAATTGCTGGGGAGAGAAACGGTGGCCAACAAGATCTAGCTAAAATTTTGGTTGAAGGAAAAGTGGTCACGAAACACTCCAATGGCGTGACCACCCCCCTTAAAGAGTTCTGCCCTTATCAGCATGAATGCAGGGTTCGCAACAGTCCGCAAATCCCAATAGCGCTCCGCCAGTACTGGGGATGGCTATGGCCGAAATGTTGCTTCCCAAAACACCGAATATGCATATGAGTTCTATCTAGGTCAGAATGTTAGCGATGTCACCTGGTATTTCACTAACATCCTTAATATGGGCATATCGATACTCTCATTTTTCGAATACTTCGAAAAGGGTTTTCGAAAATAGGTTTGCAAATCAAAACTGGATGATATGTCTGTTGTCTGTGTATGATCGGCTCTGATACCAGCTGTGGCGGAACCGCCGATTTAATCCGGGCTAAGCACACCTGCCACCTCTGGCTTGCAGTGCGATTAGACCGAACTAAACCCGGTCGTCCGTCGAGAGTCATTCAACTCCCGATATTACCTTTTCCCAGAGGAACCGACATCATACACATCTGACTCACGATGGAGCCACAACAGATACATCATCGCAGGCAGTTGAATAGTAGAAAGTTAAACTTAGTTACAAACCAGTTTTTACATAAAATACAAGTCCAACATAAAGTTATAAGGTAGCAAGTTTGAAAGTCTCTCGCAGCGGAAAGTATAAGTTTAGATCACCATGTTATCACCAAAAGTTTTGCATTGGAGGTACAACATCGAGCCCACCGATGTTGTCCTCGTACCACTCAATCACCTCATCCTAAATGAGGGCATGCCCCGCCTCCGACACAGGTGCACACCATGAATTCCATACCTGCGCTCAAAATGTGGGGGCAAACCCTGAGTACTAATTACTCAGTAGGTCTTAATGGATTTGGCTTACGGCTGACGCGAAGCAGCTTATTAGCAAGTGGATCCTTAGCTTTTAGTTTTTACAGCAACTTTATTAACATAACATCAAGTTTCATTGTCTGTACGATTGTCAACATAACAGTAAATTTCCGTAATGTAATATCTCAGATCAAACATGTAGTATTCCAAAAATCCATGAGTATTAATCATACCTGAGAGTTTAAGTAGTTACTACGTTGAACGTCAAAGGCATTGGCATTCCCACACCTGGTGGGCATCAGCGATTCGAATCGATTTTTAATTCCCGGGAATAACTATCATGCCAGGGGTATATGCTTACTAGCCATCGCGTTCCCACATATAGCCCCAATCTTAACCTGCCTCGTCCCAAGTTCGATTCACTCCCGCCTAGCCCCCGGGTTGTGCCCCCATGACGAGCCTGCCGACATCTCGGTCTCCCCGTCATGAGTACCAAGCTCCCCCGGGCCACCTTCCTCTCAACCAGCGGGTAGGAACGTGTCTCTGTGCTTCGGACGAGCCCAGGAAAGACTTTTCCGGTCCCATTCCCCGGATAAGCACTTTAGCAATGTTATGCCGACCAATAGGCGAACAGCGAACGGGCCTTATACGACTCGGGCGGAGTCCGGGTGCGACATCATGAATAGTAAATACTGAAAAAAAATCTCCGCCCGGTCTCCATTTGCTTCATGAGCAACAATTACCAGTGATATAACTGTAAGCTTTTGATTTTGAAAACACCTACGTGACGAGTACACACACTCGTGTCTACTCGTACCTAGCAATTTCTAGGCATACTCGTCCTACGAACTCTATGAATAGGTGCTAGGGCCAGGGCGGCCAGGAAGTCTAATGCAATTGGTTACAAGCAACTCCTAATGCATATGCGTAATCATCAAGTATAATTTATTTGCTGGGTAGAGTATGGTCCTGCCTACCTTCTTCACTAGGGTCAGTAGCTTCCTCCGGAGCGTAGTCTGGTTCCTGCTGCTGGCCCTCTGGTTCCTGGTGCAACTCCTCTTCTGGTTCTTCCGCGACGGGTTGGTTCGGCAGTAGTTCTTCGTTCGTGGAATCTATATGTATGACATGATGCAATTGGAGCATGTATTAGTGCAATGCTCGCTTTATGATGTAAGCGTAATGCAGTAAATCAGTGAACTTATGATTCATGGTATAGAGTTATGCATATTGGGGCGAAAGTTGTTTTGTACTAAGAAATCGTACAAGCCATCATCTACGACAGCTTAGCTTGTCACATAAAATAACGTGGGGTGTGCGTAGTGAGGTAGCATCGCTTCAAGTGAAGCGACCGAAGCTTTCATAAAAGTGCATTAATTCTACCAGCTTTCACTTAGAGCCAAAACCTTACATGCATCATCTCCAATTCTAGCAAGTTACTTCATAACCATAGCTTATATCAAACTTAAAGTCATTTTGAAACATTATTCACCATATTACTCTTTTTCTTAAGTTTAATATGTACTTAGTGCAAGACAAGGGCAAAATAGTAATTCAACAGCAAGTGCTAGGGCCAACAATTTTTATACAGAACCTATACATGATAACAAAGTCTTAGTTCAAATTTGGCTATTTTTGGAGATCATTTAGTCCTTATTTCCTATTTATTAGGGTTTTACATGTTTGAATAGAAACAGGGGTAAAACTGTCCTTTCCTACTCAACCATCATTCCCATTCTGTAGATCTATTTATTAGGAACACAATGCAACAAAGTTTGCTATTTTTGGATTTTTATACACTTTATTATGATTTTTCAAAGTTTCAGCCTTTTTTTAAAAACATTTTAACCGAAATTAACCAGATCCAGGACCTATCTGTAAATATCCATAGCTTCTGAGGGTTCCTATGCAAGATTTACAAGACTCAGTACACAGTGCCCGGTATGGAAACATAAAACTGTTAAACTCAGAGGGCGATAGCGCAAAATGTCCGTCTTCCTCCTCCCGTCGTCTTCCTCCTCGCGACGGGAGGGGGAGCTCCGGCGGCGCGCGGTCAATCCCGGCCCTGCGGGGCTCGGGAGCTCGCCGCGAAGTGTCGGGGAGAGAGAGAAGAGGACGGGGAACTTTACCCACTACCTCAGACGGCGGGGGAGATCGCGGGGAGGGTCGGCGACGAGTGCCCCTGGCCGGCGAGGTCCGGCGGTGCAATACGCCGGGGTGGAAGGGCTTCGGGCGACGCGGTCTAGGCGGGAAGGTAGAGTCGAGGGCGGCGAAGCTCGGCGCGGTGACGGTTGAGCTCGAGAGTGGACGGAAGTGGCTGGGGGCGAGCTCGCGGTGCTTCGGCAATGGCGGACGCGCGGGAAGGAAAGGGGAAAAAGCCAGAGAGCGCGAGCGCGTGGAGGAGAGCTCGAGAAATAGGCTCGGCCTCGCCCTCGCCCCGGTGGCGCGCCGTGCGCGCTGTCCGCGCGCGGCAGTGGCGCGTGGCCGCGGCGGCTGGGAAGGCCGGCGCGTGGCCACGGCCGCTCGGCGCGCAGCGCCGCGTGGGCGCGCGCGGGCGTGGAGAGAGGAGGGAGGCGCGTGGGTGAACCCGGTCTATGGACCACGGTGGCTGACAGGTGGGTCCAACCCCAGGATTAGAGAGTACGGTGTATAGACTCGGTGCATCGAGCGAGGGAGCGGGGAAAAATCATCCGTGCGCTGGCGCGGGCGGGGCTGACAGGTGGGTCCCACTGGTCATAGAGACGAGAATTAAAAGAAAAACGAAAAAGATAAAACCCCCTTTGACCAGCTGACCTGGTTTCTGAATTTCGCAAATTTGACCAATTTAGGAGCCGAATTTGAAAAAGACCCAATTGAATGAAATGTTGTACATTTTGAAATCTACAACTTTGTCAAAAGGACCTATACCAAATTCCAAATATAAAATGATTTAAATTTGAAATTAACTTGCTGACTCCTGTTTGACCATTTGAAACCCGCAACTTGGAAATTATAAAAGTCCATTTTTGGTACATTTTCATGAAAGGTGAAATATACCAATGTTGCATAGAATCTCATGATCTACAACTTTGGTATTCATGACATGGCAAGATTTTGAATTTTGTTTCACAAAATTTTGAATTTACCAAACAGGCTGAATTTGGCAGAAGTCACATTTTCACATAAAATGACCCAAAACTAGATTTAAACATTCATGCATGCCAAAACACAAAATACCAAAGTCATTCCTTATGGAATTGCCTACAAGTTTGGTATGTAGGGTTTTATGAAAAACACAATTATCTTAAAGTTATATCCGCAATACAAACACAGTTTTTCTGAAAACTAAGTTTAGTTGCTCAATTGACCGAGTTTATGCATGCTTTTCAAGATAAAAAGTCTTTAAAAAGATATCATTATACTAATGTTTTTAGTGTAATGCATTTGAGATGCCTAGGGCATCACAGTTTGAGAGCTCACACTTTTCAAGGTCGTGGGTACCCAGATCGTCGTGATGCTTACTTTGACTGTGCTTTCCCTACCTTTGAGTAGATGGCTCAGCATTGGTTCAGCAATTTCACTAACCCCAGTGCCGGACCATTTGCTCACTCTCGCTTTCCTTGATTTTGCAGGATCTAGGCTTGGAGGACATATGGATCATGGACTTCGGCTGCTCTAAGCACATGATAGGGCACCGCAGATGGTTCTCCAGCCTCAACCCTATGAGCACCAAGGAGTACATCACATTCGGGGATAATGGTCAAGGTAAAGTGTTGGGTGTTGGCTCTGTTGCACTTTCTGGCAAGCTTTCCCTGAGAGAAGTTGCTTTGGTGAGGAATTTGGGGTTCAATTTGGTTTCTATCTCGCAACTTCTCAAGGAAGCGTATGAGGTTCGTTTTAAGGAGAGTTCTTCTTGTGTTCTTGATTCTAAGGAAAACCTTGTTTGTCGGATTTTGCCCTATGGGCAGGTTTTTAAGGTTGACCTTGCATCTATTTCTGGCCCTCCTCGGTGTTTGGTAGTTGGTCCTGAGAGCCAATGGACTGGCTCCATTGCCTCTGGAGTGATGAGTGACTTTCAACAGTAGCAAGACCCAGAAGGACTTGGGCACAAGACCTTCGATGGACAGGAGGCCCTCTGATGGACTGGAGGTAGAGGAAAGTCCTCCGAAGGACTGGAGGCATGCTCGGCGTCTGTCGGCCATGGGAGTTCAGTATAAGGAGGAGCGGCACAGCGACGGCAGGAGCAAGTCCTCCAAAGGACTGCGAGGCTGCCCCGATGGACAGGGGATGACGGGCGCCACCGCGGTGCTCCAACCCGAATGCGTGGCGCGAAGGCGTGCGAGGGAGGCTTTGGCGGCTTCGGCTCAAAACTGCCACCCAAGCTACCCAAGCATTGGTGAGTTGGGCCATGACTCGCTAAGATAGAGAAGTTGGGCCAAATCCGGCCCAAGCGGAGACTTCCTAAAGTTTCCCGGTTTCTGACTTCAAAACGGGGGGCGGATCGCGGATTGGACTACTGGCCACGTGGAGAACATCCGAGGATTGCGTGGAACTTACGAAGATCAAGACTTCATCGTGGTCGTCCGTCCCGAAATATCCTGTAATCTTTCGTTTGAGTCCTTAGGGTTTGTCTAGCTGTAGGGACCTAAGTGCAAAACTGTCTAAATAGCACTCGGGTATAAATTGGTCCAAGGCAGGTCATTAGTTATGACTCTTGGCTGCTAGGATTAGTCTTTACTTGGTGATTTTCGTCCTTAAGCTTTGAGCTCCATTGTTAAGGAGGTTAGAGTAGGATTTAGCCTCCTAATCTTGAGGGAAGGTGAGGGTGGTTGCTTGGGACGAATTTCTCCTTGTATGCTGAATTTTTAGACCCATCTTGGGCATTTAATCGAAGCAAATTCATGCAGCAACCTTGTGTTCTTCTGCTCCCCCTCTCTCTTTGGTTTTTGGGTTCAATCCTTGGCTTTTGGGTGTTTTTGTTGGCCAAGCTTGAATCCCTTTCCTTGCTGATGTTCTGGACTTGCTAGGACGTGGAGATCATGACTTAGCTCATCTCAATCCTGCTGGATTGCCACGAGCAAGCCTCTTGTGGGTTTTCCGCCTTCTTGCCCAAGGATTGCCATTTCACGAGATCTGAAATTCCCACTGATTCCTTGGTCACTTTGAGTTGATCTTCTAGGAAAAGCTTTGGAATAGGGTCCAGATAGCCTGTGCAAAATTTCGTGAAGTTTGGACAAGGTTTGATCAAGTTTGGGTTTGAAAACGCCCTTTCTATGACTCTACCGGACAATCTAGCAGAGGCCACCGGACAGTCCGGTTCCACCGGATAGTCCGACAGAGCCCACCGGACAGTCCGGCGTGACGCGCTGTTCGGGCCGTGCCACCGGACAGTCCGACAGCAGGCACCGGATAGTCTGGTCCCACCGGACAGTCCGGTCCTGCTAGGGAGCTGCTGTGTTCTTCCCAGTTTGATTTTTCCGCTGTGTTTCTGCTCTGGTTTTGTGCATTCCCCACTGTAAGACCATTCTCTTTGCTTATTGTCAGTCAGTGATACGCACCTTGGTGCGGTGAGTGTGTTGTGGCAGGATTTGCATTGTTTCGTTGCCTCGATGCCATTCTTGGCTGGATCTTGAGTTTTCCCGCATTGGTGCGTATCCTTTCAGTGGACGGCACCCTTGCGCTGCTAGGCACGTATCTGTTCAGTGGATGGTGCCTAGCTCTGTTTCTCTTGAGCTTTGCAGAGCATTTTCTTGGGGGTTGTGATTTTGAGATTTCAAGTGCTCCTATTCACCTCCCCTCTAGTCGCATGTCTCGGTCCTACAATTGGTTTCAGAGCCGGTTCGGTTTCTTCATGCCTTTACCGGTGAGAAACCAGTAGCGACTATGACTCACTCTGGGAAGATTCTGGTCCTTGATTCCGATGGCTACTCCTACTGGAAGGGTAGGATGAGAGCTTTCTTGCTTAGCCAGGGCCAGGATATATGGGATGCTACTTAGAGTGCGAACTTTGTGGTGCTTCCAGTTGCTCAGCGCACTACCCCAGCGATTATGGCTTAGCATGAGGCAAATGCCAGAGCTGTTAACTTTCTCTTCTCAGGACTTGGTCCAGTTGATTATGAGAAAGTCAGCCATCTTGAGAGTGCCCGTCAGATCTAGTCCCTGCTGAGTGCACACCATGAGGGCACTGCTACTATCAAGGGGCGTCTTGTTGAGACCTATAGGAGCGAATATGAAAATTTCGTTCAGAAGCCTAATGAGTCCATCGATGACTTGTTTGGTCATTTTCAATCGATCATCAACAAGTTGCGCGTTAACTCCAGCCCTAAGAGGATCCCATACACCGACCATCAGCAGGCTGTCAAGTTGCTGTTTGCATTGAACAGGAAGGTATGGGAGATCAAGGTTAACTCGATCATCGAGTCTGAGGCCTATGACACAATTGGAGTGGAGACACTTCACAGCAAGCTCAAGGCCACAGAGGTGGATTAAAAGTTGAGAGATTCTCTCACTTGTACTGGCTCCAAGAGCCTGGCCTTGGCTTCTCCCTCCAGTGAGGCCATTCCTAACCCCCAGCTTCACAACTTTTCATTTTCTACTCTTATGTCTGTTACAGAGGAGCAGTTGGCGTCACTTGGGGATGATGAGCTTTGCCTGGTGTCTAGCCGCTTTCAGCACGCCTATGACAACCAGATGAGCAAGAAGAGGGGCGAGAGGCCCAAGTGCTTCGAGTGCGGAGAGGTCGGCCACTTCATCGCCGAATGCCCAAACAAGCAGAACGACTACTACAAGAAGGGCAAGAGCCACTCCCGCGACTCCAACAAGTACCACTCCGGCAAGCATGACCACACCAAGCACCGCTCCGGCAAGATCAAGAACTTCCGGAAGGCTTTCAAGAGCTACCAGAAGTGTGACAAGGCCTTCTTCGCCGAGCTTGGTGGTCTGTGCGGTGGATCGTCTTCCTCCTCCTCGTCTTCGTCAAGCTCAAGCGATGAGGAGATCGTCACCAAGCGGGACAAGAGGAGGGACCAAGGCGGTCCAGCTGGACTCTACTTCATCTCCACCAAGTCCAAGCGCAAGCACAAGATGCACCGAAGATCCTTTTGCTCCATGGCGCTTGTGGACAAGGATGACAAGGGCAACGACAATGACTCCTCCGATGAAGAGGTAACTCCTAAGCAAGTTGAAATTCTTGAGATGTTGGAGGCAAATAGTCGTGAGTTGAAAGCCCAGGATAGGTTGTTGGAGAAGGTAGCCAAGAAGCTGCAGAAGCAGAAAGCCAAGTTGGCTGATGCTTTAGCTGAGATAGAGAGGCTGAAGAGTGTGCCAGCCCAGTCTAGTGAGTCTGAGTACCCTTCCTGTGAGACTTTGATGAGAGATCTCTGTGAGCAGAAGAGCAAGTATGCTCATCAGGTAGAGGAGATGGATAGGCTGAAGGTAGATTTAGGAAAGCTCCAGTCTAAACTGGATGAGCCTATTTTGAGTGATGTGCCTAAGTGTGAGATGTGCCCTCACCTAGCTCTTGACATAGCTGAGCTGAAAGTGAGGTGTGAGGGACAGCTCAAGGAGTTGGAGGAGCTTAGGGCTAGACCCACACTTTTGGGTGCATGCATGGTTTGTCCTACCTTAGAGAGTGAGCTCGTGCAGTTGAGAGCTGACCTTGATGTGCTTTCAGCACCCCTTGACACTTGTGAGAACTGTCTCACTCTGAGGTTGATATTGGTGGATAGGGATGCCACCATTAAGAAGTTAGAGAAGTCTGCTCCCTCTATTCCCTCTCTAGACTGCCCCACTTGTGCTGCCCAGACTTTAGTTCTGGAGGATCTGAGAGAGGAGAAACAGAATTTGGTTGATGAGAACAATCGGTTGAGAGAGGTGCTCAGTTGGATGTATGCTAGAGAGCCCTAACTTAGGATGATCTTGGAGAGCACCAAGAGAGCTGAGGGTGATATGAGTGGAATTGGGTTAGGAGAGTGCAGTACTTCGAGTGAGAAGAAGAGTTCCCCAATTAAGCTTAAGACTGCCTCTCCTCAGCCTAGCCCTACTGTTGATGTGGTTTACCACGAGCCTCCCAAGCCTGCCCCAAAGAAGCAGTTCTGGACGCCCAAGCCCTCACAGGCTAAGCTGGACAGAGTAGTGACTGAGATTCTCAAGCCTCCAGTGAGCAAGGAGAGAGTCTAGCAGCCTGTTCCACCCAAGGCTACTCCACCTAAGCCCAAGGCTCAGCCTAACCCTACTCCCAAAGGCCTGTCTACCACTGTGACTTTTGCCAGCAGAATGGCCACTTGGAGGAGTTTTGCTTCAGGAGGAAGCGAGTTGAGAGGCAGGAGAGAGCCTGGGGGAATCAGGATCAGTTCTATCAGGGTGGTAGGCAGGATCCTCCCCGTCACGATGAGATGAGAGACCGCTTTGCTAGTGAGAGAGGAGGTGGCTTTCAGGCCCGTGCTCCTAGTGGAGAGAGACGCTTTCCCGGTCGAGCTCCTAGTCGTTTTCAGCGCGGCTATGGATCTTCTGACCGAGGCTTTGGAGGTAGAGGGTTTGAGAGCTCACGCTTTAGAGGTCATGGGTAACTAGGTAGACGTGATGCTTACTTTGACTGTGCTTACCCCACTTTTGAGCAGATGGCTCGGCACTGGTTCAGCAGTTACACTAACCCCAGTGCCGGACCACTTGCCCACTCTCGCTTTCCTTGATTTTGCAGGATCGAGGCCTGGAGGACATATGGATCATGGACTCTGGCTGCTCTAGGCACATGACAGGGCACCACAGATGGTTCTCCAGCCTCAACCCCGTGAGCACCAAGGAGTACATCACATTCGGGGATAATGGTCAAGGTAAAGTGTTGGGTGTTGGTTCTGTTGCTCTTTATGGCAAGCTTTCCCTGAGAGAAGTTGCTTTGGTGAGGAATTTGGGGTTCAATTTGGTTTCTGTCTTGCAACTTCTCAAGGAAGGGTTTGAGGTTCGTTTTAAGGAGGGTTCTTCTTGTGTGCTTGATACTAAGGAAAACCTTGTTTGTCAGATTTTGCCCTATGGGTAGGTTTTAAGGTTGATCTTGCATCTATTTCTGGCCCTCCTCGGTGTTTGGTTGCTAGTCCTTCTGCTGATATTTGGAAGTGGCATAGGAGGCTTGGCCATTTGAGTTTTGATCTGCTAGCAAGGTTGAGCTCGATGGGTCTAATCCGAGGATTGCCCAATTTGAAAGCAGAAAAGGACTTAGTATGCCACCCCTGTCGTCATGGCAAGATGGTTGCTGCTTCTCATGTACCTATCAATCAGGTGATGACCTCTTACCCGGGTGAGCTGCTACATATGGACACAGTTGGTCCTGCTCGGGTACAGTCGGTCAGTGGGAAGTGGTATGTGCTTGTAGTTATGGATGACTTTTCTCGCTATTCGTGGGTGTTCTTCATGGAATTCAAAGATGAAGCTTTTGGTTTTGTTCGGGATCTGGTCTTGAGGTTAAGGAATGAGAGTCATAAAGCCATGAGGGCTATCCGCATCAATAATGGCGGAGAATTTCGTAACTCTCGTTTCGAAACTTTTTGTCGTGACCTTGGTCTTGATCACCAATTCTCATCTCCTTATACCCCACCACAGAATGGTGTTTTGGAATGAAAGAACCGCACACTTGTAGAGATGGCGCGGACGATGCTTGATGAGCATAGGACTCCGCGACGCTTTTGGGATGAGGCTATGAATATGGCCTGTTACATTGCCAACCGCATCTTCCTACGAGCTTTCTTGGGAAAGACTTCGTACGAGCTACGGTTTGGTAGGCAACCTAGCATCAAGCACCTGCGTGCATTTGGCTGCAGATGCTTTGTGCTCAAAAAGGGGGGGCATTTGGACAAATTTGAATCTCGCTGCTTGGATGGTATTTTTCTTGGGTACACCTCTAGCTCTAGGGCATATAGAGTGTGGATCCTTGACACTAGACAAGTGGTTGAGACCTGTGAAGTTTCATTTGATGAATCTATGCCTTCCATAACCCCTGCATTTGAGTTTTCAGGTGATGATGAAGAAGGCGCTCCCATCTATGAAGATGAGGAAGGCGAAGTAGATACTGGTGATGCAGGAGCCACTGCATGGCTGCAGCTCCTTCCCCCTCTGCTACGAGCTCTGAAGATGAAGGAGAACCCTTGCCTATGGCTTCCTCCTCACTCCCCCGACCGCAAGCTCGAGCAGAGGTTGGCCCCGCTGAGGACGCAGGGGAGGTGACCTCTGAGATTGTTCCATCTCGGCAGGTCCAGCGGGATCACCCTCCAGACAGGATGATTGGAGATCTACACCAGCGTGTCACACGCTCTTCGGTTAACTCTCTAGCCTTTTTTTGTCACTCCACATTTGTTGCTTCTTTCGAACCCCGGGATGTGTCACATGCATTATCTGATCCTAGTTGGGTGAACGCCATGCATGAGGAGTTGGAGAACTTTGAGAGAAACCATGGCTGGGATTTAGTTGAACCTCCACCAAACTGCCACCCTATAGGAACCAAATGGGTTTTCAAGAACAAACAGGGTGAGGATGGGATGGTTGTGAGGAACAAAGCGAGATTGGTAGCCCAGGGTTTCTGTCAGAAGAAGGGGATAGATTATGAGGAAACCTTTGCTCTTGTAGCTCGTTTAGAGGCTATTAGGATTCTGCTTGCCTTTGCTGCCTCTAAAGGCTTCAAATTCTAGCAGATGGATGTCAAGTCAGCCTTTCTAAACGGTTACATAGAGGAGGAGGTATACGTGAGACAACCTCCTGGCTTTGAGAGTGCCAAGTTTCCAGACCGGGTGTATAAGTTGAGAAAAGCCTTGTATGGTCTGAAGCAAGCTCCAAGAGCTTGGTATGCTAGGTTGAAAGCCTTTCTGCTCAAGTCTGGTTTTGTGATGGGTTCAGTAGACAAGACCTTGTTTATGTTGAGTCGTGGCGGTGACACCCTTCTAGTTCAGATATATGTTGATGACATTATCTTTGGTGGTTCATCTCACGCTTTGGTGTCTAAGTTTGCTAAATAGATGAGCAGCGAATTCGAGATGAGTCTCATGGGTGAGCTTCAGTTCTTTCACGCGCTTCAAATCAAGCAAGGCCCAGAAGGAACCTTTGTCCATCAAGCCAAGTACACAAAGGACATTCTGAGGAAGTTTGACAAGGGAGATCTCATGCCCATGGCGACTCTCATGTCAACACAGACGTCTCTTGATGCTAATGAAGAAGGGGAGGTGGTGGACCAAAGAGAGTACCGAGGGATGATCGGCTCACATCTATACCTGATGGCGACCAGGCCGGACATTCAGTTCGCGGTCTGCCTCTATGCGCATTTTCAGGCCTCACCAAGGCTATCACATCGTCAAGCGGTGAAGCGCATCTTCAGGTACCTGAAATACACTCCTGAGCTCGGTCTTTGGTTCTCTTCAGCTTTGTTGCTCTCTCTCAGAGGGTATTCGGATGCTGACTTTGCGGGTTGTCGGCAGGAGCGCAAGTCTACTTTCGGCACCTGCCAGTTTCTCGGTTCTTCTCTTTTCTATTGGTCCTCACGCAAGCAATCTAGCGTAGCCACTTCCACCACAGAAGCTGAATACATTGCTGCTGCTAGTTGCTGCTCCCAGCTGCTTTGGATGAAGTCCACCTTGAGCGACTTTGGTCTCAGTTTTAGGAAGATCCCTCTCCTAGTAGACTCTATTTCTGCTATTTCTGTAGCTAAGAACCCCGTCCTGCACTCTAGAACCAAATACATAGACGTGAGGTTTCACTTCTTGAGAGATCACTATGAGAAGGGAGATATAGACTTGATCCAGGTAGAGACTGAGAACCAGTTGGCCGATATCTCACTAAGCCCTTAGCCCTTAGCGTGTTTGCTCGCTTGCATGGGGAGCTTGGTGTTTGTTACCCCTTTTAGGTTGGGGTAACTTTGGTGTAGTTTCGGATTTTGTTTTGCTTTTTCTTTGCTTTTCTTTGTTTTTCTTGCATTTTGTATCATACCATGCATTACATTGTAACATATGCAGTTGAGAGTGAGCTCGTGCAGTTGAGAGCTGACCTTGATGTGCTTTCAGCACCCCTTGACACTTGTGAGAACTGTCTCACTCTGAGGTTGATATTGGTGGATAGGGATGCCACCATTAAGAAGTTAGAGAAGTCTGCTCCTTCTATTCCCTCTCTAGACTGCCCCACTTGTGCTGCCCAGACTTTAGTTCTGGAGGATCTGAGAGAGGAGAAACAGAATTTGGTTGATGAGAACAATCGGTTGAGAGAGGTGCTCAGTTGGATGTATGCTAGAGAGCCCTAACTTAGGATGATCTTGGAGAGCACCAAGAGAGCTGAGGGTGATATGAGTGGAATTGGGTTAGGAGAGTGCAGTACTTCGAGTGAGAAGAAGAGTTCCCCAATTAAGCTTAAGACTGCCTCTCCTCAGCCTAGCCCTACTGTTGATGTGGTTTACCACGAGCCTCCCAAGCCTGCCCCAAAGAAGCAGTTCTGGACGCCCAAGCCCTCACAGGCTAAGCTGGACAGAGTAGTGACTGAGATTCTCAAGCCTCCAGTGAGCAAGGAGAGAGTCTAGCAGCCTGTTCCACCCAAGGCTACTCCACCTAAGCCCAAGGCTCAGCCTAACCCTACTCCCAAAGGCCTGTCTACCACTGTGACTTTTGCCAGCAGAATGGCCACTTGGAGGAGTTTTGCTTCAGGAGGAAGCGAGTTGAGAGGCAGGAGAGAGCCTGGGGGAATCAGGATCAGTTCTATCAGGGTGGTAGGCAGGATCCTCCCCGTCACGATGAGATGAGAGACCGCTTTGCTAGTGAGAGAGGAGGTGGCTTTCAGGCCCGTGCTCCTAGTGGAGAGAGACGCTTTCCCGGTCGAGCTCCTAGTCGTTTTCAGCGCGGCTATGGATCTTCTGACCGAGGCTTTGGAGGTAGAGGGTTTGAGAGCTCACGCTTTAGAGGTCATGGGTAACTAGGTAGACGTGATGCTTACTTTGACTGTGCTTACCCCACTTTTGAGCAGATGGCTCGGCACTGGTTCAGCAGTTACACTAACCCCAGTGCCGGACCACTTGCCCACTCTCGCTTTCCTTGATTTTGCAGGATCGAGGCCTGGAGGACATATGGATCATGGACTCTGGCTGCTCTAGGCACATGACAGGGCACCACAGATGGTTCTCCAGCCTCAACCCCGTGAGCACCAAGGAGTACATCACATTCGGGGATAATGGTCAAGGTAAAGTGTTGGGTGTTGGTTCTGTTGCTCTTTATGGCAAGCTTTCCCTGAGAGAAGTTGCTTTGGTGAGGAATTTGGGGTTCAATTTGGTTTCTGTCTTGCAACTTCTCAAGGAAGGGTTTGAGGTTCGTTTTAAGGAGGGTTCTTCTTGTGTGCTTGATACTAAGGAAAACCTTGTTTGTCAGATTTTGCCCTATGGGTAGGTTTTAAGGTTGATCTTGCATCTATTTCTGGCCCTCCTCGGTGTTTGGTTGCTAGTCCTTCTGCTGATATTTGGAAGTGGCATAGGAGGCTTGGCCATTTGAGTTTTGATCTGCTAGCAAGGTTGAGCTCGATGGGTCTAATCCGAGGATTGCCCAATTTGAAAGCAGAAAAGGACTTAGTATGCCACCCCTGTCGTCATGGCAAGATGGTTGCTGCTTCTCATGTACCTATCAATCAGGTGATGACCTCTTACCCGGGTGAGCTGCTACATATGGACACAGTTGGTCCTGCTCGGGTACAGTCGGTCAGTGGGAAGTGGTATGTGCTTGTAGTTATGGATGACTTTTCTCGCTATTCGTGGGTGTTCTTCATGGAATTCAAAGATGAAGCTTTTGGTTTTGTTCGGGATCTGGTCTTGAGGTTAAGGAATGAGAGTCATAAAGCCATGAGGGCTATCCGCATCAATAATGGCGGAGAATTTCGTAACTCTCGTTTCGAAACTTTTTGTCGTGACCTTGGTCTTGATCACCAATTCTCATCTCCTTATACCCCACCACAGAATGGTGTTTTGGAATGAAAGAACCGCACACTTGTAGAGATGGCGCGGACGATGCTTGATGAGCATAGGACTCCGCGACGCTTTTGGGATGAGGCTATGAATATGGCCTGTTACATTGCCAACCGCATCTTCCTACGAGCTTTCTTGGGAAAGACTTCGTACGAGCTACGGTTTGGTAGGCAACCTAGCATCAAGCACCTGCGTGCATTTGGCTGCAGATGCTTTGTGCTCAAAAAGGGGGGGCATTTGGACAAATTTGAATCTCGCTGCTTGGATGGTATTTTTCTTGGGTACACCTCTAGCTCTAGGGCATATAGAGTGTGGATCCTTGACACTAGACAAGTGGTTGAGACCTGTGAAGTTTCATTTGATGAATCTATGCCTTCCATAACCCCTGCATTTGAGTTTTCAGGTGATGATGAAGAAGGCGCTCCCATCTATGAAGATGAGGAAGGCGAAGTAGATACTGGTGATGCAGGAGCCACTGCATGGCTGCAGCTCCTTCCCCCTCTGCTACGAGCTCTGAAGATGAAGGAGAACCCTTGCCTATGGCTTCCTCCTCACTCCCCCGACCGCAAGCTCGAGCAGAGGTTGGCCCCGCTGAGGACGCAGGGGAGGTGACCTCTGAGATTGTTCCATCTCGGCAGGTCCAGCGGGATCACCCTCCAGACAGGATGATTGGAGATCTACACCAGCGTGTCACACGCTCTTCGGTTAACTCTCTAGCCTTTTTTTGTCACTCCACATTTGTTGCTTCTTTCGAACCCCGGGATGTGTCACATGCATTATCTGATCCTAGTTGGGTGAACGCCATGCATGAGGAGTTGGAGAACTTTGAGAGAAACCATGGCTGGGATTTAGTTGAACCTCCACCAAACTGCCACCCTATAGGAACCAAATGGGTTTTCAAGAACAAACAGGGTGAGGATGGGATGGTTGTGAGGAACAAAGCGAGATTGGTAGCCCAGGGTTTCTGTCAGAAGAAGGGGATAGATTATGAGGAAACCTTTGCTCTTGTAGCTCGTTTAGAGGCTATTAGGATTCTGCTTGCCTTTGCTGCCTCTAAAGGCTTCAAATTCTAGCAGATGGATGTCAAGTCAGCCTTTCTAAACGGTTACATAGAGGAGGAGGTATACGTGAGACAACCTCCTGGCTTTGAGAGTGCCAAGTTTCCAGACCGGGTGTATAAGTTGAGAAAAGCCTTGTATGGTCTGAAGCAAGCTCCAAGAGCTTGGTATGCTAGGTTGAAAGCCTTTCTGCTCAAGTCTGGTTTTGTGATGGGTTCAGTAGACAAGACCTTGTTTATGTTGAGTCGTGGCGGTGACACCCTTCTAGTTCAGATATATGTTGATGACATTATCTTTGGTGGTTCATCTCACGCTTTGGTGTCTAAGTTTGCTAAATAGATGAGCAGCGAATTCGAGATGAGTCTCATGGGTGAGCTTCAGTTCTTTCACGCGCTTCAAATCAAGCAAGGCCCAGAAGGAACCTTTGTCCATCAAGCCAAGTACACAAAGGACATTCTGAGGAAGTTTGACAAGGGAGATCTCATGCCCATGGCGACTCTCATGTCAACACAGACGTCTCTTGATGCTAATGAAGAAGGGGAGGTGGTGGACCAAAGAGAGTACCGAGGGATGATCGGCTCACATCTGTACCTGATGGCGACCAGGCCGGACATTCAGTTCGCGGTCTGCCTCTATGCGCATTTTCAGGCCTCACCAAGGCTATCACATCGTCAAGCGGTGAAGCGCATCTTCAGGTACCTGAAATACACTCCTGAGCTCGGTCTTTGGTTCTCTTCAGCTTTGTTGCTCTCTCTCAGAGGGTATTCGGATGCTGACTTTGCGGGTTGTCGGCAGGAGCGCAAGTCTACTTTCGGCACCTGCCAGTTTCTCGGTTCTTCTCTTTTCTATTGGTCCTCACGCAAGCAATCTAGCGTAGCCACTTCCACCACAGAAGCTGAATACATTGCTGCTGCTAGTTGCTGCTCCCAGCTGCTTTGGATGAAGTCCACCTTGAGCGACTTTGGTCTCAGTTTTAGGAAGATCCCTCTCCTAGTAGACTCTATTTCTGCTATTTCTGTAGCTAAGAACCCCGTCCTGCACTCTAGAACCAAATACATAGACGTGAGGTTTCACTTCTTGAGAGATCACTATGAGAAGGGAGATATAGACTTGATCCAGGTAGAGACTGAGAACCAGTTGGCCGATATCTCACTAAGCCCTTAGCCCTTAGCGTGTTTGCTCGCTTGCATGGGGAGCTTGGTGTTTGTTACCCCTTTTAGGTTGGGGTAACTTTGGTGTAGTTTCGGATTTTGTTTTGCTTTTTCTTTGCTTTTCTTTGTTTTTCTTGCATTTTGTATCATACCATGCATTACATTGTAACATATGCAGTTGAGAGTGAGCTCGTGCAGTTGAGAGCTGACCTTGATGTGCTTTCAGCACCCCTTGACACTTGTGAGAACTGTCTCACTCTGAGGTTGATATTGGTGGATAGGGATGCCACCATTAAGAAGTTAGAGAAGTCTGCTCCTTCTATTCCCTCTCTAGACTGCCCCACTTGTGCTGCCCAGACTTTAGTTCTGGAGGATCTGAGAGAGGAGAAACAGAATTTGGTTGATGAGAACAATCGGTTGAGAGAGGTGCTCAGTTGGATGTATGCTAGAGAGCCCTAACTTAGGATGATCTTGGAGAGCACCAAGAGAGCTGAGGGTGATATGAGTGGAATTGGGTTAGGAGAGTGCAGTACTTCGAGTGAGAAGAAGAGTTCCCCAATTAAGCTTAAGACTGCCTCTCCTCAGCCTAGCCCTACTGTTGATGTGGTTTACCACGAGCCTCCCAAGCCTGCCCCAAAGAAGCAGTTCTGGACGCCCAAGCCCTCACAGGCTAAGCTGGACAGAGTAGTGACTGAGATTCTCAAGCCTCCAGTGAGCAAGGAGAGAGTCTAGCAGCCTGTTCCACCCAAGGCTACTCCACCTAAGCCCAAGGCTCAGCCTAACCCTACTCCCAAAGGCCTGTCTACCACTGTGACTTTTGCCAGCAGAATGGCCACTTGGAGGAGTTTTGCTTCAGGAGGAAGCGAGTTGAGAGGCAGGAGAGAGCCTGGGGGAATCAGGATCAGTTCTATCAGGGTGGTAGGCAGGATCCTCCCCGTCACGATGAGATGAGAGACCGCTTTGCTAGTGAGAGAGGAGGTGGCTTTCAGGCCCGTGCTCCTAGTGGAGAGAGACGCTTTCCCGGTCGAGCTCCTAGTCGTTTTCAGCGCGGCTATGGATCTTCTGACCGAGGCTTTGGAGGTAGAGGGTTTGAGAGCTCACGCTTTAGAGGTCATGGGTAACTAGGTAGACGTGATGCTTACTTTGACTGTGCTTACCCCACTTTTGAGCAGATGGCTCGGCACTGGTTCAGCAGTTACACTAACCCCAGTGCCGGACCATTTGCCCACTCTCGCTTTCCTTGATTTTGCAGGATCGAGGCCTGGAGGACATATGGATCATGGACTCTGGCTGCTCTAGGCACATGACAGGGCACCACAGATGGTTCTCCAGCCTCAACCCCGTGAGCACCAAGGAGTACATCACATTCGGGGATAATGGTCAAGGTAAAGTGTTGGGTGTTGGTTCTGTTGCTCTTTATGGCAAGCTTTCCCTGAGAGAAGTTGCTTTGGTGAGGAATTTGGGGTTCAATTTGGTTTCTGTCTTGCAACTTCTCAAGGAAGGGTTTGAGGTTCGTTTTAAGGAGGGTTCTTCTTGTGTGCTTGATACTAAGGAAAACCTTGTTTGTCAGATTTTGCCCTATGGGTAGGTTTTAAGGTTGATCTTGCATCTATTTCTGGCCATCCTCGGTGTTTGGTTGCTAGTCCTTCTGCTGATATTTGGAAGTGGCATAGGAGGCTTGGCCATTTGAGTTTTGATCTGCTAGCAAGGTTGAGCTCGATGGGTCTAATCCGAGGATTGCCCAATTTGAAAGCAGAAAAGGACTTAGTATGCCACCCCTGTCGTCATGGCAAGATGGTTGCTGCTTCTCATGTACCTATCAATCAGGTGATGACCTCTTACCCGGGTGAGCTGCTACATATGGACACAGTTGGTCCTGCTCGGGTACAGTCGGTCAGTGGGAAGTGGTATGTGCTTGTAGTTATGGATGACTTTTCTCGCTATTCGTGGGTGTTCTTCATGGAATTCAAAGATGAAGCTTTTGGTTTTGTTCGGGATCTGGTCTTGAGGTTAAGGAATGAGAGTCATAAAGCCATGAGGGCTATCCGCATCAATAATGGCGGAGAATTTCGTAACTCTCGTTTCGAAACTTTTTGTCGTGACCTTGGTCTTGATCACCAATTCTCATCTCCTTATACCCCACCACAGAATGGTGTTTTGGAATGAAAGAACCGCACACTTGTAGAGATGGCGCGGACGATGCTTGATGAGCATAGGACTCCGCGACGCTTTTGGGATGAGGCTATGAATATGGCCTGTTACATTGCCAACCGCATCTTCCTACGAGCTTTCTTGGGAAAGACTTCGTACGAGCTACGGTTTGGTAGGCAACCTAGCATCAAGCACCTGCGTGCATTTGGCTGCAGATGCTTTGTGCTCAAAAAGGGGGGGCATTTGGACAAATTTGAATCTCGCTGCTTGGATGGTATTTTTCTTGGGTACACCTCTAGCTCTAGGGCATATAGAGTGTGGATCCTTGACACTAGACAAGTGGTTGAGACCTGTGAAGTTTCATTTGATGAATCTATGCCTTCCATAACCCCTGCATTTGAGTTTTCAGGTGATGATGAAGAAGGCGCTCCCATCTATGAAGATGAGGAAGGCGAAGTAGATACTGGTGATGCAGGAGCCACTGCATGGCTGCAGCTCCTTCCCCCTCTGCTACGAGCTCTGAAGATGAAGGAGAACCCTTGCCTATGGCTTCCTCCTCACTCCCCCGACCGCAAGCTCGAGCAGAGGTTGGCCCCGCTGAGGACGCAGGGGAGGTGACCTCTGAGATTGTTCCATCTCGGCAGGTCCAGCGGGATCACCCTCCAGACAGGATGATTGGAGATCTACACCAGCGTGTCACACGCTCTTCGGTTAACTCTCTAGCCTTTTTTTGTCACTCCACATTTGTTGCTTCTTTCGAACCCCGGGATGTGTCACATGCATTATCTGATCCTAGTTGGGTGAACGCCATGCATGAGGAGTTGGAGAACTTTGAGAGAAACCATGGCTGGGATTTAGTTGAACCTCCACCAAACTGCCACCCTATAGGAACCAAATGGGTTTTCAAGAACAAACAGGGTGAGGATGGGATGGTTGTGAGGAACAAAGCGAGATTGGTAGCCCAGGGTTTCTGTCAGAAGAAGGGGATAGATTATGAGGAAACCTTTGCTCTTGTAGCTCGTTTAGAGGCTATTAGGATTCTGCTTGCCTTTGCTGCCTCTAAAGGCTTCAAATTCTAGCAGATGGATGTCAAGTCAGCCTTTCTAAACGGTTACATAGAGGAGGAGGTATACGTGAGACAACCTCCTGGCTTTGAGAGTGCCAAGTTTCCAGACCGGGTGTATAAGTTGAGAAAAGCCTTGTATGGTCTGAAGCAAGCTCCAAGAGCTTGGTATGCTAGGTTGAAAGCCTTTCTGCTCAAGTCTGGTTTTGTGATGGGTTCAGTAGACAAGACCTTGTTTATGTTGAGTCGTGGCGGTGACACCCTTCTAGTTCAGATATATGTTGATGACATTATCTTTGGTGGTTCATCTCACGCTTTGGTGTCTAAGTTTGCTAAATAGATGAGCAGCGAATTCGAGATGACTCTCATGGGTGAGCTTCAGTTCTTTCACGCGCTTCAAATCAAGCAAGGCCCAGAAGGAACCTTTGTCCATCAAGCCAAGTACACAAAGGACATTCTGAGGAAGTTTGACAAGGGAGATCTCATGCCCATGGCGACTCTCATGTCAACACAGACGTCTCTTGATGCTAATGAAGAAGGGGAGGTGGTGGACCAAAGAGAGTACCGAGGGATGATTGGCTCACATCTGTACCTGATGGCGACCAGGCCGGACATTCAGTTCGCAGTCTGCCTCTATGCGCATTTTCAGGCCTCACCAAGGCTATCACATCGTCAAGGGGTGAAGCGCATCTTCAGGTACCTGAAATACACTCCTGAGCTCGGTCTTTGGTTCTCTTCAGCTTTGTTGCTCTCTCTCAGAGGGTATTCGGATGCTGACTTTGCGGGTTGTCGGCAGGAGCGCAAGTCTACTTTCGGCACCTGCCAGTTTCTCGGTTCTTCTCTTTTCTATTGGTCCGCACGCAAGCAATCTAGCGTAGCCACTTCCACCACAGAAGCTGAATACATTGCTGCTGCTAGTTGCTGCTCCCAGCTGCTTTGGATGAAGTCCACCTTGAGTGACTTTGGTCTCAGTTTTAGGAAGATCCCTCTCCTAGTAGACTCTATTTCTGCTATTTCTGTAGCTAAGAACCCCGTCCTGCACTCCAGAACCAAATACATAGACGTGAGGTTTCACTTCTTGAGAGATCACTATGAGAAAGGAGATATAGACTTGATCCATGTAGAGACTGAGAACCAGTTGGCCGATATCTCACTAAGCCCTTAGCCCTTAGCGTGTTTGCTCGCTTGCATGGGGAGCTTGGTGTTTGTTACCCCTTTTAGGTTGGGGTAACTTTGGTGTAGTTTCGGATTTTGTTTTGCTTTTTCTTTGCTTTTCTTTGTTTTTCTTGCATTTTGTATCATACCATGCATTACATTGTAACATATGCATTTTCACTTACACTAGCACTAGAGCTCTTCTGGTATGGCAAGTTAGTACTTGCTTGTGCTAGATTGTACAGTTGCTTGCATGATCATGGTTGGCTAAGCTCCTTGAATCTGATTAATATCTTTTGTGAGCTCAGTCACTTTTATTGAAAATCAAAATCCATGATCACCACTTGACCAGGCTACCTAGCATGTGTAGGAATGTTGAATGCTATGTTATCTTTTCATGCTTGGATATGCTAGTCGTATGCCTTTGTTAAGTTGATGCCTAAGCATTTATGACACCTTGCCCAAATCTGAAATCTGAATGAATGTTGTTTACAAGTGGTGTCCTATGAGCTAAATTGAAAAGATCCAGGTGGGTTCACTTGTCACACTGATCTAGTTTGAGATAGCTTGCCTTCGCATTTTGGCATGAACTTGGACTAGGCTATGTCTGACCAAAACCTTGTCTTAAGCTTCTGATGGTTTTCTGAACCTAGGCTTGGCATTGGTTGGCAAGAAGTCGCAAAGACAAGTGAATAACCCCTGGCACATGATCTGATTTGCTTGAAGTTCAAAATTGCTAAATCTGAAATCTGCAAGTCTCTAAATTGCTTATGGCCTGTTGTAGATGCCTTGGTTGAGAGTAGCACACCTTGTATGTTTTGCTAGCATCTTGCTGTTCATGCCTATCTTGCTAGATGCTATTCATGTTGGTGATGCTTTCTTTTCAACAACCCTGTAAAACATGCTCCTGATTTGTATAAGATAGATTCAATTGAGCTTGTTTGCATGCTTCCTTGCCCTCACTTGCTCTGTATGCTAGAACTTGTATTTACTAGCTTTTCATCCCTACTGAGCTCTTCATGGTACACTTCCCGCATTTCATGGCATATTTTGAGGGGGAGTTGTCCAGTTCAGAGGGAGTTGAGTTCTATGAACCCTTGATGTGTCCATTGTCAACAAGGGGGAGAGATGTTAACCCTTGAGGAGAGAGAGATGCTGGACCAAGGGGGAGGACTCTATACAGATCTAGTTGAGGGGGAGTTTGAGCTTTTTGCATGCTCTTGCATAGGTGCGTTGAGCCTTTTGCCTCTTTCTGGAGGAGCCAAAGTTTTCCCTTAGCATGACTGTATTGAGCCAGTTTGCCTCTTTCTTGAGGGGTCATGCTTTAGTTTGATCCACTGTGTTGAGCGATTTCCCTTGTCTTAGGGGGTCGATCTTTGGCTTTGTTTTTGTTGTCTCAATTTGCCCTTTTCTGCTAGTATTTGGCTTTTGGGCATCTTGAGCAACTTCTTCTTTTTCTTCTTTCTTTTCGGTTTTACGCTTTTCCTTTTGTCTTTGTTCTATTTCAGGTTACAAGTTGAAGGTGTTGACAATGCACTCATCAAGGGGGAGATTGAGAGCCAATGGAACAGCTCCATTGCCTCTGGAGTGATGAGTGATTGTCAACAGTAGCAAGACCTAGAAGAACTTGGGCACAAGACCTCCGATTGACAGGAGGCCCTCTGATGGACTGGAGGTAGAGGAAAGTCCTCCGAAGGACTGGAGGCAGGCACGGCGTCTGTCGGCCATGGTACATCGGTATACGGAGGAGCGGCACGACGACGGCAGGAGTAAGTCCTCCGAAGGACTACGAGGCTGCCCCGATGGACAGGGGATGCCGGGCGCCACCGTGATGCTCCAACCCGAATGCGTGGCGCGAAGGCGTGCGAGGGAGGCTTTGGCGGCTTCGGCTCAAAACCGCCACCCAAGCTACCCAAGCCTTGGTGAGTTGGGCCACGACTCGCTAAGATAGAGAAGATGGGCCAAATCCGGCCCAGGCGGAGACTTCCTAAAGTTTCTCGGTTTCTGACTTCAAAACCGGGGGCGGATCGCGGATTGGACTACTGGCCACGTGGAGAACATCCGAGGATTGCGTGGAACTTACGAAGATCAAGACATCATCGTGGTCGTCCATCCCGAAATATCCTGTAATCTTTCGTTTGAGTCCTTAGGGTTTGTCTAGCTGTAGGGACCTAAGTGCAAAACTATCTAAATAGCACTCGGGTATAAATAGGTCCAAGGCAGGTCATTAGTTGTGACTCTTGGCTGCTAGGATTAGTCTTTACTTGGTGATTTTCGTCCTTAAGCTTTGAGCTCCATTGTTAGGGAGGTTAGAGTAGGATTTAGACTCCTAATCTTGAGGGAAGGTGAGGGTGGTTGCTTGGGTTGAATTTCTGCTTGTATGCTGAATTTTTAGACCCATCTTGGGCATTTAATTGAAGCAAATTCGTGCAGCAACCTTGTGTTCTTCTCCTCCCCCTCTCTCTTTGGTTTTTGGGTTCAATCCTTGGCTTTTGGGTGTTTTTGTTGGCCAAGCTTGAATCCCTTTCCTTGCTGATGTTCTGGACTTGCTAGGACGTGGAGATCATGACTTAGCTCATCTCAATCCTGCTGGATTGCCACGAGCAAGCCTCTTGTGGGTTTTCCGCCTTCTTGCCCAAGGATTGCCATTTCACGAGATCTGAAATTCCCACTGATTCCTTGGTCACTTTGAGTTGATCTTCTAGGAAAAGCTTTGGAATAGGGCCCAGATAGCCTGTGCAAAATTTCGTGAAGTTTGGACAAGGTTTGATCAAGTTTGGGTTTGAAAACGCCCTTTCTGTGACTCTACCGGACAATCCAGCAGAGGCCACCGGACAGTCCGGTTCCACCGGATAGTTCGGCAGAGCCCACCGGACAGTCCGGCGTGACGCGCTGTTCGGAGCCGTGCCACCGGACAGTCCGGCAGCAGGCACCGGATAGTCTGGTCCCATCCGGACAGTCCGGTCCTGCTAGGGAGCTGCTGTGTTCTTCACAGTTTGATTTTTCCGCTGTGTTTTTGCTCTGGTTTTGTGCATTCCCCACTGTAAGACCATTCTCTTTGCTTATTGTCAGTCAGTGAGATGCACCTTGGTGCGGTGAGTGTCGTGTGGCAGGATTTGGATTGTTTCGTTGCCTCGATGCCATTCTTGGCTAGATCTTGAGTTTTCCCGCATTGGTGCGTATCCTTTTAGTGGACGGCGCCCTTGCGCTGCTAGGCACGTATCTGTTCAGTGCACGCTGCCTAGCTCTGTTTCTCTTGAGCTTTGCAGAGCATTTTCTTGGGGGTTGTGATTTTGAGATTTCAAGTGCTCCTATTCACCCCCCTCTAGTCGCACGTCTCGGTCCTACAGGTCCTTCTGCTGATATTTGGAGGTGGCATAGGAGGCTAGGCCATTTGAGTTTTGATCTGCTTGACTGGTTGTGCTCGATGGGTCTGATCCGAGGATTGCCCAATTTGAAAGCATAAAAGGACTTAGTGTGCCACCCTTGTCGTCATGGCAAGAAGATTGCTACTTCTCATGCTCCTGTCAATCAGGTGATGACTTCTTACTCGGGTGAGGTACTGCATATGGACACGGTCGGTCCTGCTCGGGTATAGTCGGTCAGTGGGAAGTGGTATGTGCTTGTCGTTGTAGATGACTTTTTTCGCTTTTCGTGGGTGTTCTTCATGGAATTCAAAGATGAGGCTTTTGGTTTTGTTCAGGACCTGGTCTTAAGGTTAAGAAATGAGAGTCATAAGGCCATGAGGGCTATCCGTAGCGACTCTCGTTTTGAAACCTTCTATCGTGACCTAGGTCTTGATCACCAATTCTCGTCTCCTTATATGCCACTTCAAAATGGTGTCGTGGAACGAAAGAACTGCACACTTGTAGAGATGGCGCGGACGATGCTTGTGAGCATAGGACTCCATGATGCTTTTGGGCTGAAGCTATGAATACGGCTTGTTACATTTCTAACCGCATCTTCCTACGAGCTTTCTTAGGGAAGACCTCGTACGAGCTATGGTTTGGTAGGTAGCCCAGCGTTAAGCACGTGCGTGCTTTCGGATGCAGATGTTTTGTGCTCAAAAAGGGGGGGCATTTGGACAAATTTGAATCTCATTGCTTGGATGGTATTTTCCTTGGGTACGCCTCTAGCTCTAGGGCATATAGAGTGTGGATCCTCGATACCAAACAAGTGGTTGAGACCTGTGAAGTTTCCTTTGATGAATCTATGCCTTGCACAACCCCTACATTTGAGCCTTCAGGTGATGATGAAGATGGAACTCCCATCTTTGAAGATTAGGAAGTTTAGGTAGATGCTGGTGATGCAAG
The DNA here is from genome assembly GCA_030272315.1 of Paspalum vaginatum. Lineage (NCBI taxonomy): Eukaryota > Viridiplantae > Streptophyta > Magnoliopsida > Poales > Poaceae > Paspalum > Paspalum vaginatum. The sequence goes on from CM059013.1 coordinate 23,944,853, forward strand.
AACCATTGCACTGGCTGTAGCTCATGCCCCCTCGGCTACGAGCTATGAAGACGAAGTAGGACCCTTGCCGACGGCTTCCTCCTCGCTCCCCTGACTGCAAGCTCGAGCAGAGGCTGGCCCCGCTAAGGACGCAGGGGAGGTGACCTCTGAGATTGTTCCATCTCGGCTGGTCTAGCGATATCACCCTCCACATGGGATAATTGGTGATTTGCATGCGAGGACCTTGAGGTCCCAGACAGGTTCTATCGCTTTCTTTGCTCATGCCGCATTTGTTGCCTCCTTTGAGCCCAAGGATGTTGGACACGCTCTTTCTGATGGTAATTGGGTTAATGCCATGCATGAGGAGTTAGAAAATTTTGAGAGGAATGAAGTTTGGGCTTTGGTAGAGCCACCGCCATAATGCAATCCTTTTGGTACAAAGTGGGTTTTCAAAAATAAGCAAGGGAAGGATGGCATTGTTGTGCGGAACAAGGCGAGACTTGTGGCTAAGGGTTTTGTCAAAAAGAAGGGATAGACTATGAGGAAACGTTTGCTCTAGTTGCACGCCTGGAAGCTATACGTATTCTCTTAGCGTTTGCAGCTTCCATGGGTTTTAAGCTTTTTCAAATGGATGTGAAGTCTGCTTTTCTAATGGTTTCATTTAAGAATAAGTTTATGTTAAGCAACCCCCGGGATTTGAAAATGCTAATTACCCTAACCATGTTTACAAACAGCAAAAAGCCTTGTATGGTTTGAAACAAGCCCCTAGAGCCTGGTATAAGAGATTCAAAACCTTTTTGCTAAACCAAGGTTTCAAAATGGGGAGTGTGGATATGACCTTGTTTCTCCTCAAGCATGGTAGTGATCTTCTTATTGTCTAGATATACGTGGATGATATCATTTTTGGTGGCTCGTCTCACTCTCTTGTTACCAAGTTTTCTGAGCAGATATTGAAGGAGTTTGAGATGAGCATGATGGGAGAGTTGCAATTTTTCCTTGGATTGCAAATCAAGCAAGGGCATGAAGGAACCTTCATCCATCAAGCCAAGTACACGAACATTCTGAGGAAGTTTGATATGGGAGACTCCAAGCCCATGGCGACTCCCATGTCAACACAAATGGCGCTTGATGCAGATGAAGAAGGGGAGGTGGTGGACCAAAGAGAGTACCGAGGGATGATTGGCTCACTTCTGTACCTGACGGTGACTAGGCCGGACATCCAGTTCAGTCGTTTGTCTTTGTGCACGTGTTCAGGCCTCACCGAGGACATCACATTGTCAAGTGGTGAAGCGCATCTTTAGGTACCTAAAATACACTCCTGAGCTTGGTCTTTGGTTCTCTTGAGCTTTGACGCTCTCTCTCAGAGTCTCTCAGAGAGTATTCAGATGCTGACTTTTGGGGTTGTCGGCTGGAGCGCAAGTCTACTTCCGGCACCTGCTAGTTTCTCAGTTCTTCTCTTGTCTCTTGGTCCTCATGCAAGCAATCTAGTGTAGCCACTTATACCACAGAAGCCAAATATGTTGCTACTGCTAGTTGCTGCTCACAGCTGCTTTGGATGAGAGCTACCTTGAGTGACTTTGGCCTAAGCTTTAGGAAGATCCCTCTCATACTACACTCTACTTCTGCTATTTCTATAGCTAGGAACCGTGTCTTGCACTCCAAAACCAAACACATAGATGTGATTTTTCAGTTTCTGAGAGATCACTATGAGAAGGGAGATATAGGCTTGATCCATGTGGAGACCGAGAACCAGTTGGCAGATATCTTCACCAAGCCCTTAGAGCTTAGCGCATTTGGTCGCTTGCGTGGGGAGCTTGGTGTTTGTTACCCCTTTTAGGTTGAGGGTAACTTTGTTGTAGTTTAGGGTTTTGTTTTGCCGTTTCTTTGCTTTTCCTTGTTTTCTTTGCATTTTGTATCATATCATGCATTGCATTGTATCATATGCATTTTCACTTTCACTAGCACTAGAGCTCTTCTGGAATGACTAGTTAGTACTTGCTTGTGCTAGATTGTACAGTTGCTTGCTTGGATCATCATGGTTGGCTAAGCTCCTTGAATCTGTCTAATATCATTTGTGAGCTAACTCACTTTTATTTCCTGAAAATCTAAACCATGATCACCACTTGGCTACCAAGCATGTGTAGGAATGTTGAATGCTATGCTATCTTCTCAAGCTTGGATATGCTAGTTGTATGCCTTTGTTGAGTTTATGCCTAAGCATTTATGACACCTTGCCTAAACATGAAATCTGATTTAAATCTGCACACTTTGTGTGTCTTATGAGTTGAATTGAAAAGATCTAGGTGGGTTCACTTGTCACACGGTTCTAGTTTGAGATAGCTTGCCTTTGCACTTTGGCATGAACTTGGACTAGGCTGTGTATGACCAAAACCTTGTCTTAAGCTTCTGATGGTTTTCTAAACCTAGGCTTGGCATTGGTTGGTAAGAAGTGGCAAAGACAAGTGAATAACCCCTGGCACATGATCTGATTTGCATGAAATTACAAATTGCTAAATCTGAAATATCCAAGTCTCTAAATTGCTTATGGGCTATTGTATATGCTTTGGTTGAGAGTAGCACACCTTGTATGTTTTGCTAGAATTTTGCTGTTCATGACTATCTTGCAAGATGCTACTTATGTTGGTGATGCTTTCTTTTCAACAACCCTGAAAAACATGCTCCTGATCGGTATAAGATAGATTCAATTGAGCTTGTTGCATGCTTCCTTGCGCTCATTTGCTCTGTGTGCTAGAACTTGTATTTACTAGCTTTTCATCCTTGCTGAACTCTTCATGGTACACTTCCTGCATTTCATGGCATATTTTGAGGGAAAGTTGTCTAGTTCAGGGGGAGTCAGATTCTATGAACCCTTGATGTGTCCACTGTCAACAAGGGGGAGAGATGTTGACCTATAGGAGTGTTCATGGACCAAGGGGGAGAATTCTGGAGAGATCTAGTTGAGGGGGAGCTGTGCATTCAGAGAGTTTGAGCTTTTAGCATGGTCTTGCATTGGTGTGTTGAGCCTTTTGCCTCTTTCTGGAGGAGCCGATGCTTTGCCTAAGCATGACTATGTTGAGCCGGTTTGTCTCTTTCTTCAGCAGTCATGCTTTAGTTTGATCGACTGCTTTGAGCGGTTTCCCTTGTCTTAGGGGGTCGATCATTGGTTTTGTTTTTGTTGCCTCAATTTGCCCTTCTTAGCTTGTGTTTGGTTTTTGGGCATCTTGAGCAACTTTCTTCTTTTCTTTCTTGTTTTTGGTTTTACGCTTATTTTTCTTGTCTTTGTTCTATTTCAGGTTACAGGTAGAAGGTGTTGACAATGCACTCATCAAGGGGGAGATTGAGAGCCAATGGACCAGCTCCATTGCCTTTGGCGTGATGATTGATTGTCAATGGAAGCCAAAGACCCAGAAGAACTTGGGCACATGACCTCTGATGGACAGGAGGCCCTCTAATAGACGGGAGGTGGATGGAAGTCCTCCGAAGGACTGGCGGCATGCTCGACGTCGGTCGGCCATGGGAGTTCGGTACACAAACGAGCGGCATGGCGACAGTAGGAGTTAGACCTCAGAAGGACTGCGAGGGTAAACCGATGGACTTGGGATGCCGGGTGCCAACGCGGTTCTTCAGCCCAAGTACATGGCGGAAAGACGGGCGAGGGCATTGGCGGATTCGCTCAAATCCGTCATCCTACCACTAGGTTACTAGACTCAGTGAATGGGCTCATTCTCACTGAGATAGAGTGGAGTGGGCCGTTCCAGGCCCAGGAAGGAAACCCTAAAGTTTCCTAGTTTCTAACTACAAAACCGGGGGTTGATCGGTGGATTTGGACTATTGGCCACGTGGACATCATCCGGGAGATAGCTTGCAGATGAAGAAGATCAAGACTCCATCGCGGTCGTCCGTCCCCGAGAAAGTCGAGTCTTTTCTGTTTTGGTCCCTACGGGCGTTTATGTAATGTGGCGGAACCGCCGATTTAATCCGGGCTAAGCACACCTGCCACCTCTGGCTTGCTGTGCAATTAGACCGAACTAAACCCGGTCGTCCGTCGAGAGTCATTCGGCTCCCGATATTACCTTTTCCCAGAGGAACCGACATCATACACATCGAGCCCACGATGGAGCCACAACAGTTACATCATCTCAGGCAGTTGAATATAGCATATATAAACTTATTTTACAAACCAGTTCGAAATAAAGATATAGTTTTCAACATAATGTCATACAAAAGGCAAGTTTGAATCAGATAGCAGAAGCGAATTCGAAAACATCTCACAGCGGAAACAAAAAACTTTAGTAGTCTTCATGCAACGATGATCGAGGCGAGCAGTACCGAGCCCACTGGTACTACCCCCTCCAAGCACTTGTCCAGATGTCGCCGGTACCTGTTCTCAAAAGGTGAGGGCAAACCCTGAGTACTAATTACTCAGTAGGACTTAATGGAATGGCTTACGACTGACGCGAAGCTTGCTTACTAACAAGTGGGTCCTTAGCCATTGATTTTTAAGCAGTGGAATATCAACATAAGGTAACAATTTCATCATTTCCACATAACATCATAATAATATCCTTCAGAAATGTAAACAATACAATACAAACATGTAGTATTTAAAACATGAGTAATAGATATAATATGTTCAAGTAGTTACTACATTGCCAGTGTGCATTATCAGCATTCCCACACCTGTTGGGCATCAGCGATTCGAATCGATTTTAATTCCCGAGAATAACTATCATGCCCGGGGTATATGCTTACTAGCCATCGCGTTCCCAAATATAGCCCCAATCTTAACCTATCTCGTCCCAAGTTCGATTCACTCCCCCTAGCCCCCGGGTTGTGCCCCCATGACGAGCCTGCCGACATCTCGGTCTCCCCACCATAAGTACCAAGCTCCCCCGGGCCACCTTCCTCTCAACCAGTGGGAAGGAACGTGTCTCTGTGCTTCGGACGAGCCCAGGAAAGACTTTTCCGGTCCCATATCCCAGATAAGCACTCTAGCAATGTTATGCCGAACAGCAGGCGAACAGCGGACGAGCCTTAAATGACTCTGGCGGAGCCAAAGAGTACAACAACGCACACCCCCAAAATAAGATTATTCTCCGCCCGGTCTCCATTTAAATCATGAGCATAACATTACTTTCTTAGTAGTAAAAGTTTTTGTGACTTTTGAAACCACCTACACAACGAGTGACTCCTTTCACTCGTGTCTACTCGCACCTAGCAATTCTAGGCAACTCGTCCTACGAACTCTAGATATAGGTGCTAGGGCCAGGGCGGCCAGGGAGTCTAATGCAAAGGTTTTCAATCAACGCCTAATGCAGATGCGTAATCATTAATCAAGATAACATTAGCTGGGAAATTTATGGTCCTGCCTACCTTCCTTGCTAGGGTCAGTGGGTGCCTCCGGTGCAAAGTCGGGTGCGGGTTGCGGGCCCTCCTGTTGCTGGTTCACTTGCTCCTGCTCCTTGTGTGCGGAGTCTATATGCATGACATAATGCAAATGAGTGCAAAGAATGCAAATGCATGCATATGGTGCAGGTGAAATGTACATACCAATACGCATCAAGTAACTTTATGAACATTCACTAATGATATCAATTGTAAATAGCACATAACCAATGCAACATGCTTATTTTATGAATTAAAACCCCTATCTGAGTTCGGGTGGTTAGAAAATTCCAAATGACCTCAAGTATTTATGACATGCAGAAACTTACTGTACAAAGCCATTGCCAAAATTTCAGCCACAAAGGTGCTATATTATAATTACAGTAATTCTAGCAATTTACAAGGCATTTAAATTATCAGATTTATTATAGATCACAAAAATGGTTTCTGGCCATGCAATTTATTCAGCAAGCAACACAGAGCATAAACATCATGTATAAAATCTAGCAAGTAAAATAACCATGATTTAATAGGTCATCTATTTTCCATATCATTACTTTAACCTATTTTACACACAGATCAAAACAGTAGCAATAAAACCCAAAAAAATACTTTCTGATTCTTAAACATGAACATGAGTAACCATTATTTTTCTCAGAATTTATTGTGCACAGCAAAAATCACTTTTTCCTATTATTCACCTCAACATGCAACTTCTTATCGATTTCAAAACAGCAAGCACACTTTACATGCAGGGTCCTAGATAATACAGCAAGCTTCATATACAGTAAGGAGCATTTTCAAATTATGGTGGAATTTGTGGAGCATTTTTCATACAGTAAGTATTTCTCCCTTCATTTTTAGCTCAAAATTCATACAAAGGGGTAAATCTGGCATTTTTACAACAATTTCATGGCTACCGAAAATCCCACAGTGTCTAGATGTACTAACAAAGCTACTATCCAAGTCTCAAGATTTTTGGATTCCTTTTCAAGCACTTTTAGCATTTATTTACATTTTAACAACCATACACTAAACAGGGGAAAATAGACATTTCTCACATCATTATCATGCCCATCCTGTGGATCTACTCAATAGGAGTTTAAAGAAACTAAGTTTGTATTTTTCCCATTTTTATTCGATTTAATATGAATTTCTAAAGTCATTAGCCGAAATAAGGAAAATAATCATGAAACTCACAGATCCGGGGCCTATACACGATTATTCCTAGTTCCAGGGACTACATCAGGAGATTTACAAGACACATAGCATAGTGCACTAGATCAGAACATAAAATAACAGAAACGCGAGGATTAAAACGCAAGAAGTGCATGTCTTTCTTCTACCTCCCGACAGGGGCAGGGGCGCTCGTGGCCGCCGAGGTTCTCGCGCGCGGCGCGCCGCGTGGGGGTGCGCGCTTGGAGCTGAGCTGGTCCGGGGATGTGTTCCCGGCGTAGGGCTCCCATTCCCCCAAGACGGCATTGCGCGAGGTCGAGCGAGTGGGCGAGGAACGGCCGTGAACCAATGGGCGGCGGAGCATGGTCCGGTGGCACACTCCGGCCTGATTCGGCGCCGTTGGCGGGGAAGGGAGGCGACGGATGGGCGTCCGAGCTGCGCGGGGAAGTGGCGCATCTGGAGGAGGCACTACGGAGGTGTGGGAGGGCGCCGCTGGTGGCCCTCCATGGCGACGCCGACGTTGCGGGGGCGGTGCACAGTGACGCTCATGGGAATAGAGGTTGGAGGCAGCGATGGGCTTCGAGGCCTTGGGGAATAGATGGAGCGGAGTGAGGAGAACGTGGTGCTCATGCTAGATGGACGGAAAGGAGGCCGGAGAGGCTAGGCGTGGGCTCGAGCTTGGCTCGGCCGGCCATGGCGGAGGCGCGCGCTGCTGTTGCTCGTGAGGGAGAGAGCGAAGGAGAGGGAGAGAGAGACCGGGAGCGAGCGCAGGAGGCCGCGAAGACGTCTAGGTGAAGCCTGGCGCACTAGGGGAGCGATCCACGGTGAGGGCGCGTCACCCGTACACCGGCGTCCGCGTGGTGTTCATGTCTTGGCCATGGGCGCGGCGCTGACGCGCGGGGCCCACCTGTCAGAGACACGGAGAAAGGAAAAAGAAAAATGTGTTTTCTCCCTCTCTGAAATTCACATTTTTGACCAAGTAAAAAGCCGAGTTTGCAGGAACTCCAATTGGAGAAGATGTTCTACCCTTTGATCTCTACAACTTTGTCAAAAACCTTGTTGCCAAATTTCATGTGAAAATGTGGTTTAAATTTGAATTTGACTCATTAACTTCAGTTTGGCCAACAGACCTTCGCTGTTTAGAAATTATAAACGAAAAGTTTCTAATCACTTTCACTCAAAGGTCCTCTTAACAATATTGTTTGAAATGCCTGGATATACAACTCCTTCAAATATAGTTTTGCAAGATTTTGGCTGTAGGTCTAGGGAAATTTGAATTTGCCCCGCAGTTCAGATTTGGACAGATTTCAGGTGCTGACAGAAAACGACTTATATCACCATGCAAACCTTAATATATGACCAAGAACCAATTAACAAAGTTGTGCATCATGAAATTCTCTACAAGTTGGGTATATAAAGTTTTGTCTATATCGCAACAGATTTTGAAATACTAACACAAATGTGTTCCAAGGTTGGGTCAAACAGCAAGTTAACTTTATGTAGGCTCTTTCTTGTTTTGAACTTTTGAAGTATCAAATGAAGTCAAAACACCTCCACACTAGATGCATTCGAAAGGTGATAAGTTTAATTTTTATTTCATAGCATGGAACATTTTGAAGTTGTATAGTGAAATTAAAAGTAATTTCAGAATCAACTTTGGGAAAAAGCTGAAATTCTAGAGTTGGGAATTTTCTAAGCATAGAACAACTAGGGCTGATTTCAATAGAATTGTGGGGCAATTTAAAATAGGTGAATGCCAGTTTTGAATTAGGCTCCGTGTAACAAAAGTGTAATTCATAGTTTGTACAATAACTTTGATAATGAAGTTAAGCTCAAGTACTTTATGAATCTGAAAGTTTTATTATGGCTCAAATTTGGTCACGATCACAATTCCACCCTTCAAAGAATGGTTGATTCAATTTGGTTTGGGCTTTCGAGCCTCTTAACATCTGATTTTAAACAGGGTCAAAATAACAAGGTTGAAGGAGACCTCTCTAACAAAACTATTGTATTTGATATTTTGCACAAAACTTGTGGGTGTTGACTTATTCAACCATGTGATGTGTGGTTTGTATCTTGTGAACAAAAATTTGACTTAGTGATTTCTCCACCAATCCTCATCACTCTCTAAGCATAATTAAATCCTAATTCACCATTAGTGTTCATGTAATCGTGTGTCAGGGCTTTCGAGATGCCGGGGGCATCACATGTAATATAGGGATCTTAGTGTAAAATGTGTCGATTTGGCCTAGGCTATATATACCTAAGTGGCTGGTCAGTTAGGTGACTCTTCCACCTCAAGAAACCCTAGGCTTAGTTTACAACCAGCCAAGAGCTTAGAGTGAAATCCGGGTGCTAGTCTAGGATTTGGAGTCCCCTATTGCTAGTACTTTGCATTAGTGGGAGGATGAAAGGTCGTAGGCTATGAGGAACCTTGTAAGCACTGATTTCCACTTCTAATCAAGGCAAGATTCATCTCCATTTCATGCTCATGTGTGCAGCCATCTCCTTCCCCCTTCTCTAGTTGGATTTTGGATGAAACTCAAAGGCTTTTGGCGATTTGCTTTGCCCACGAGTTAATCCTGTTCTTTTGGCTCTTTTGGACTTTCTAGGACGTGCAGATTATGAACTAGATCATCTTAATCCTGCAGAATTGCCACGAGCAACTTCCCCTTGAGTTTTCCCCTTTCTTACCCAAATTTTCCCCTCTTCACGAGATCTGAAATTCCCGCTAATCCCTTGATCTTTTTGAGTAGATCTTTTGGGAATAGCTTTGGAATAGTGCTAATAGCCTATGCAAAATTTCGTGAAGATTTGAGAAGATTTGGTCAAGTTTAAGGTTTGCAAACTCAAAATTCGAGGCTGTTTTCTAGGCACACCGGATAGTCCGGTGCAACTTCACCAGATAGTCCGTTGGACCTCACAGTCTCCAAATGGGCTGAATTTTTAGTATGTTGTTCCCCATGTTTTCTTCCAGCCTGTGGTTAAAATTTCATTATTTCTGGTGCTCGTTTGTTTAGGTTTTGGCAATTTTCTTTGCAGCCCTATCTGTCTGAAAATTCCCTGTCGGACTATCCGGTAGGGCATGTCGGACAGTCCGGTGGCAGCAGTGGTTTTGCCCTTGGATTTGGTTTAAGCTATTCCTAAGGTTTGTGGCTTGTTCTAGGTGGGTTTGGGGGTGCCTAGGATCTTTCCTAAGGTCTTTAGCACCTTATTTGCTAAGAGATCTTGGTGATCACTAGGCGGGTTCCTTTTGGTTGGTTTGTGTTCGTTTGCTTCCGTGCTTTTGCCTCAACATCGCTTTGGTGATTCTCGTTGTATGCCTATACTCTTTGCTTGCTGTGTATCTGTGAGACACCTCTAGGTGCATTGAGTGGCTGGCGAGATACTTCGGCGTGAGTTGTTGCTTCACTTGGCTTGCGGTCTTTTTGATCGTTGAGTTGACTGCTTCCGCTTGCTTGGTGCGTATCTGTTGGGGTTTAGTACCGGCAGTGCACCACGGGACGGGTCATGAGGTGCTTTTGTGGTTCGGTGAGATCAACGTAGCTCGATGGTTCGTCGGAAAAGTGACAAAGATGCGAAGATTTATACAGGTTCGGGCCGCGAGATGCGTAACACCCTACGTCCTGTTTGTGGCTGATTGTATTGCTATGAGTTCTCATGGTTACAATGAGAGCTAGGCCTGGATTGCGATGGGTTGAGATGTGTTTCCATGTTCTACGTAGGGGTCCCTCATCCGCCTTATATAGTCTGATGGACTCTTGGGTTACAAGTTGAGTTCCATCTATATCTCCTAGTCAGTTTAGATTAGATGAAATCAGAGTAGAATCTCGTCAAATCTCGGAACCTAATTCTGAGCTAAGCTTCCTTGTTTGCTATCTAGATCATGTCGTTGCTGCCTTGAACTCCAAGCCGTCACGACCGTATTTGGGCCTGAGTTAAGCGTCCGGCCCATGAAATCAGCCGCTCACCCAACTCAGGCCCACTGTTGGCCTATGTCATGGATCCACGTTATGAGGAGCCAGGGGATATTTATCCCCCACAAGCCCCCAAGGCTCGAGTCAATTCAGAGGTCAATTGACTCAAGACTCCCAAAGTCAACTATAGCTCCGAGTGAAATGTCCCACAGAGTTAACTGTCATATCCCTCTAATCGTTGCACCAACTAGGTGCACCCATTGGGTGTAGAACCCGAGCTTTAAGCAGACTTGAGCAACAATCAGCTTAAAGATCCAAAAAGATTAACCAGCTTTGAGAACTTCACCTCTAAATCATCCGTCTTCTCAATTCATTGGTTGCACCGACAAGGTGCACCCAATGGGTATAGCCCCCTTCAAGTTGACTTGCGTAGCAATCAGCTTGAAGGTCCAAATAATCTGAAATTTTGAAAGTATATATTTCCTCCCGAGCCTGAATCGAATGAAGCTAGAGCTCCTAAGCCCGAGTCCGGTGCAACCGAAGCCCCCGAGCTTAAGTCTGGTACGACTAAAGCCCTCGAGCCTGAAGTCTCGGTGCACATGACTGAAGCATCCGAGCTTGAGGTCTCAGAACAGCCGACTGAAGCGAAACTGAAGAATACAACGGATCATCAAGATGACACCAGTGCGAAGCCTCTGTTCAACTAGCAGGACGCACTCAGCAACCCTGAAGGAAGAGGCACTTTAGGTCACCAAGAGCATGCCATGGATAAGCATGGCCTGCAACATGAGAGCGAGACAGCTGCTGGCAATGAGTCAACCGATGCCGAAAATATACCATACTTCTCAGTGCCAATGTCAAGCCCCCGAGATGAAGGTCCCAGGTCAACAGGTGACACCATCATGGCTGAAGAAGCTACTTCACTCAACCTGGTAACCCCAGATCTCCAACTTGCCATAGGCCCGACTGAACCAAGGCCGTATGTAGCTTTTGAAGTAAGTCATTGTTCTGAGCGCGATGATCTTTGAGGTCAGCATCAATATCACTAATGCATTGAATCATTTTCTGCAAAACTGGCTTGATCAGGCTGCGCGATGGCGTGAACAGCATGCTCCAGTACTTAGGAGTGATGTAGTCAAGCTACGTCAATAGCTGGCTGAGTCAGAGGCCACCCGTGCTGCTGAGACCGCTAGTGAGTGTCTGCCCTGTTAGTTGCCCATATAGCCTAGCGTCTGACATATTCTTATATACCCACGCCTTGACAAGCAGCAGCTGCTAAAAAGATTGCTGATATGGAAAATGCATTAGCTCAATGCGATGCGTCATACCGTAATGTTGTCCTCGAGCATGACGAAGCTCGAGACAATGCTCGGAATCTGCAGCGCAAACTTGAACTAGAATGAAAACAGCATGAGGTAACTCACCAATAAACCTAGTTAGCATATTCTTTACTTACGGAAGCCTATAAGTTGAATTGGTCCAGTAGGATGAGGCACTGTGACTAAAAAGAGAAATCTAGGAGCTTCGAGAGTCATGAGATGGATTCGAGAAGTCCTTCCAGAACACATATAGTGCCTTGACAGTACTTCAAACAAGCCATCAGCTGACTCGGGTAGAACTCGAACGGAAGACATCCGAGCTGATGGAAGCTAACAAAGTCCAAGTTGAGATTCAAAGCAAAACAGAGACTTGGACAAGGTACTGAAATCCACAAGGCAGGCTCTCAAAGAGTCCCGGCAGTTATCAAAGAGACAACGCCATGACCTAGAACTTTCAGTGCGAAATTACGAAGTTGTCAAGAAGAACTGCGAGAAAGTGAAGGTAGCTTATGAAAAGAACAAAGAGCTAATGAAGTCTGCAACAACTGCAATGAACACCATGCTGAACATATGTGCCCCAGAAGTTGGTTCGTCAAGACCAGTATCGGACCGGGTGGCAACCTTGGTTGAAGACACCAAGAAACATCTTCGAGGACGACTAAAATCAACTCTTCAACACGTGCTGTTGATGATGAAGATAACCTGGCCAGAGCTGGATTTAGCCGAGCTGACAGCTAAGGTTGGAGCTGACCCGAGTGATGCAACGATTGACAACTATGCCTCGAAGATTCAGTCCATAGCTAGAGAAACTGATTTCAGAATTCGAACTGTAAATTCAACTCTTTGCTTGCCATGACTATGTACCTTAATTATACATGTTATGAATGTTAGTCTGTAAGAAAACAAGATTGGAATTCTTAGATCATATGAAATCTGACTGACTGCTTATTCTCATGTGTGATGTTATGAGAAAAACAGGCCCTTGAGTCGGCCCTAACACAGAGTTTAGATGCGCATTATCTCGAAGATCAAAACACGCAAATGAGTGTCTGACTTAAACTTTTGTACTGAGAACTCATCAAATACGTGAAACGTAGGGCCAGACCACACCCTTCTGTTATGAGTACTTGCAGGCATGTAGCACTGACTGTAGGTCCATGACCCAAGCCTAATTGCCTGGTAGTAAGGGTCGGATTGCACCCTTTTCCTGAGAACGCGAAGGCATGTAACACCAGTTGTCGGTCTACGACCTAGGCTGATTGCCCCATAAGGAGGGACAGATTGCACCCTTTTTATGAGGACGCGAAGGCATCTAACACCAGCTGTTGGTCAAACGACCTAGGCTTGTTGCCCCGTAAGGAGGGTCTGATTGCACCCTGTTCTGAGTGAGCGTAGGCATGTAACACCAGCTATCGGTCATACGACCTAGGCTGATTGCCCTATAATTAGGGTCGGACTGCACCCTATCTTGAGTAGGAGTAGGCATGTAGCACTAGCCATGAGTCGGGTCAAGACCCATGACTGATTGCCTGATTATCTGAGGACTGAGGACATGATCACCAGAAATCACACACACTCTTGCCACGAAAAGAAGAGATATGCACAGAAATCATGCCTTTATTCATTATCCGAGTACATCCGACTGAACATGAATGAGGATGAGTCCACCTAAAATCAGGACTGATCATGAGTACAGACTAGAGTACATGACTGCCGAGGTCGCCTGATGCCGAAGAGTAGAACTTGCATAGATGCTCGATGTTCCACGAGTTCACAACTAGAGTTCCATCCATCTCAGACAAGCGATAGGATCCTGGCTGAGTGACTTCTGTGATGATGTAAGGCCCCTCCCAGGAGGGGACAGCTTGTGGTGCCTAGCCCCCTTGAGTACCCTTTGGAGGACCAGTTCCCCGACCAAAAACGCACGAGGACGCATGTTGCGCTCATGATAACGCCGCAGAGTCTGCTGGTATCGTGCCAACTGAATTACTGAGTTGAGTTGCTCTTCCTCTAGCAAGTCAACTTCCTCGAGCCACGTGCTCTCTGCTTCCGCAATATCCTTGAATGCTAACCGCGGTGCCCCATGTGCCAAGTCAGCAGGCAACACCGCTTCCAAGCATACACCATGAAGAAAGGTGTGTTCCCATTGAGAGCTTTACTCGGCTGCATTCTGAGGCTCCAGATGATGTATGGTGGTTCCCTGATCCACTTGCCTGCCAACCTCTCATCCTTGTCGAAGACTCTTTTCTTTAGGGCATCCAGAATCATCCTATTGGCACGCTCGACTTGGCAATTAGCACGAGGGTGCGATACCGAGACGTACTTGATGAGGATAGACTTCTCGTTGCAAGAGTCAAAGAATTCTGAGCCCGTGAAGTTGGAGGCCAAATCTCTGATGATGCTGTTCGGAATCCCAAAGCGAAATATAATCTCTTGAATGCAATCCACCACTTTTGCTGAAGTCAGAGACGCTATCGGTTTGACCTCAATCCATTTAGTGAACTTATCAATGGCTACCAAGACATGAGTGTAACCACCTTGAGCCCTCTTGAGTGGACCAATCATGTCGAGCCCCCAGCTTGCAAAGGGCCATGAGATAGGAATGTTTTGCAACTATTGAGCCGGCAAGTGACGTTGATTTGCGAAGAACTGACATGCCTCACACCGCTTGACTATCTCCGCAACATCTTGCATAGCTGTCGGCCAGTAGAATCCTGGCCCTGAATGCCTTCCCGACCAACATCCTGGAAGCAGCGTGATTACTGCACTACCCGGCATGGATTTCCATCAGCAGACTCCTGCCCCGAGACACATCGATGCATTTTAAGAAAGCTCCAGCCGTGCCACGCTTAAACAGATTGCCACCAATCAATGTGTAGCTGGCCACACTCTGGATGAGTCACTCGGCTACTACTTTGTCATCAGGTTGATCACCATCCCTGATGTACTTGATTATTGGGACCCTGCCAGTCAGCCGAAGCCTCCTCTAAGCTCAGAACGTGCTGCTCTGGGGGTTCTAAGTCGCGATCAATGGATGGACGAGACAATTCCTGGACAAACACACCTAGGGAATTTTGGCTTCAGGAAGAACCAAGCTTGGACAGTAAGTCAGCGTCTGTGTTGCCGTTGCGGTCCACATGATGAAATTCTAGCCCGTCGAACTTGTCTTCCAGCTTGCGTACTTCAGCATAGTATTTGTCCATGACTTCTGTGGTACAGTCCTAGTCCTTGTTGACTTGACTAATCGCCACTAGAGAGTCCCCATAGACCATGAGGCCCCTGATGCCGAGTGAAATCGCGATGCGCAGGCCATGCAGCATAGCTTCATACTCTGCTGCATTGTTGGAAACTGTGAAGAGGATCTGCAGGACATACTTGAGTTTCTCGCCTTTCGGGGAGGTTAAGACGACACCAGCCCCAGCTCCATCTATTTTCAGTGACCTATCGAAATAGATCTTCCAGAATTCCAGAGGCTCTGGGTTATCAGGTACCTGGTTCTCTGTCCACTTAGAGATGAAGTCAGCCAAAGTTTCGGTCTTGATAGCGATGCGTGGGCGGAATTCGAAGTCATGTGCTCCCAGCTCACACGCCCACTTAGCGATTCTTCCTGTAGCCTCTCTGTTCCACAGGATCTCGCCTGATGGGGAAAGAAGTGACTACTATGACCCTGTGCTTTTTGAAGTAATGGCGAAGCTTGCGAGCTGTGATGAGGACCACATACAGTAACTTCTGGACTTGAGGGTACCTTATCTTAGACAGGGTTGAGCACCTCACTGATGAAATAGACCGAGTGTTGAGTCGGCTGAATATGCCCTTCCTCCACCCTTTCGGCCACCAAGGCTGAACTGACCACATGAGTCGTGCAAGAGAGGTATAGCAACAGATCGTTGACTACGCAATCTGCAATGGCTCGGTTTGGTGATTTCAAAACTGGGGGAGTCGTCAGGAATTTCTTGTGGGCCTCGAGTGCTTCCTGGGCTTCTAGTGTCCACTAAAATATGTCCACCTTCTTCAGGAGTTTATAGAATGGCATGCCACGCTTGCCCAGCTGTGAGATGAATCGGCTTAGCGCTGCCATGCACCCTGTGAGCTTCTGGACCTTTTTCTGCGACTTGGGAGGCTACATCCGAAGAATTGCATCGATCTTCTCCGGATTAGCCTCGATCCCCCTTTTGCTGACGACAAATCCAAGTAATTGCCCAGCTGGAACCCCGAATACACACTTAGTCAGGTTGAGCTTCCAGTGGAACCTCCTCAGACTATTGAAGACCTATTGGATATCGTTGATGAAGTCTTCCGGATCCTTTGTCTTGATCACCACGTCATCGATGTAAGCTTCAACACGCTTGCCCCCAGTGCTCAGCCAAGCATGTTTGGATCGCGCGGTGGTACATGGCCCCGGCATTTTTCAACCCGAAAGGCATAGAGGTGTAGCAGAATGCCCCGAACGGCATGATGAAAGCCGTATTCTCCTAATCCTCCAAGGCCAGGCTGATCTGATGGTAGCCCGAGTAACAGTCGAGGAAGCAAAGGAGGGAGCATCCGGTCGTAGAGTCGACTACTTGATCTATCCTAGGTAGCCCAAAGGGATCCTTCAGGCAATATTTGTTGAGATCACTATAATCAACACACATCAGCCAGTCTACTTTATTCTTTTTCAGAATGAGTACAGGGTTTGCAAGCCACATGGGATGCATGACTTCTCTAATAAACCCAGTAGCTTGGAGCCGGGTTAACTCCGCATGGATCACCTCCCTCTTGTCCGGAGTAAAGCGATGCAGCCTTTGCTTGATTGGCTTTGCGTTGGGAAACACCTAGAGTTTGTGCTCGGGCAATTCTCTTAGGACTCCTAGCATATCTGCGAGCTTCCATGCAAACATGTCCCAGTTGTCCCTCAAGAACCGGATGAGCGCGCTTTCCTATTTGGGAGGTAGGATTGCGCTGATGGTCACCGTCTTTGAGGCATTGGGGAGGTCGAGGCTCACTTCCTTGGCTCGCCTGGATGGCCGTGGTGGGGACTGACTCATGAGTCGGGATTGCCAGATCATCCTTTGGGAGCTTGTTCACGTTGTTGACGAGTCAGAGCTGAGCCGCCGTCGTTGTCGTGGCGAAGGCCGTCTGAAAAGCCTCCCAAGTGCAGAGAGCAAAGCCCTTGAAGTCCGCCCGCACGGAGAGAACTCCATGCGGGGCCGGCATCTTCAGGACCAGGTATGAGTAGTGGGGGACAGCCATTAACTTGGCTAACCTGGGTTGCCCAATGATGGCGTTGTAGGCGGAGTCAAAAGTGGCCACCTCAAAGCGCAGGGTCTCAGTGCGGAAGTTCTCCTCTATTCCAAAGGTGACGGGTAGGCTGATGTACCCCAGCGGGTATTCTCCCTCGCTAGGCATGATCCCGAAGAACGAACTGTCTGACTCCTCCAGATCACTGATGGAGAGCCCGAGAGATAGTAGGGTCTTGGGGAACATGACGTTGATGCTGGTCCTGCCGTCGATCAGAGTCCTCATGAGTCAGGCTCTCGTGGACCACCAGGCTTACCAGCAGGGGTTACTTGCCTAGGTGATCGTACTTGAGCCAATGGTCCACCCAACTGAAGGAGATCGGCATGTCCGACCAGTTGTATGGCTCCGGAGGTTCCTTGGTGGCCGCCATGACTTGGCAGTCATCTAGCTTCTGCTGCCGCTTGCTTTCCAGGGAGCAATGCCCCCAATGATGATTTCGACGTGCCGGTTGACGTTATGAAAGCCGGCGCCATTGGCTCTGTTCTGCTGAGGCGGAGGTCCCCGATCACGGGGCAGTAGTGGTGGCGGAGGCAGAGGTACGAAAGGCCTGCCATGAGCGATCGAAGCGTTGAAGTCCCTGCAGTCATGCAGGGTGTGGTGCATCTCCTTGTGGTAGGGACACGGCGCGTCGAGAAGTTGGTCTAGTGACAATTCCCCCCTTGTCGTGGAGGAATGCGTGGGTGCATGGGCAGTGGCCCCACAGTCTGGACTTCCTACCGAGGTCATTTGTCCTAGCGACAATCTTGTCGCAGGGGTTCTTCGCGCTTCCCTCGATCTTCTCGGCATGCATTGACCAAGTCTTGAGCTCGCTCATCCATGGTGATGTATCGGTCGGCATCGCGGAAGAGCCGCTCAGATGTGACCGGAGACTTCTGCAAGAGGGCCTTCATGAAAGCTTCGTCGTTGGAGCCGCGAAAGAAGTCATCGGTCACCGCTGCGTCAGCAATGTTGGGAATTCGATTCTGCATCGACAGAAAACGCTTGAGGTATGAGCGAAGACCCTCGCCATCCTTGCGCTTGATGGATTTGAGGTCCCAAGGCCGTGTCGGCTTATCCGACAGCGACTGGAAGTTGGCGATGAAGCACTGACAGAAGTCATCCCAGTTGTCGATGCAGTCGCGCCTGAGGTGACGCAGCCACTGTAGCGCATCCTGTCCCACGACGATCGGGACGTAGGCAGTCATCACGTCTTCACTTGCGCCTGCCGCGTTAGCTGCAGTCGAGTACATAGCTAACCAGCAGGTGGGGTCAAGCTTCGCCTCGTACTTGTCGACGTTGGAGACTTTGAAGTTTTAAGGCCACAGCCACCCCACGAAGCCGAGTGGTGAAAGCCAAGATTCTGACCATGCCACGATGGGCTGGTTCATACCAACCTCCATCTTGAGCTGCTGCATCGCGGCGTTGCAGGGATCGAGGGCGATTTCCCCCCAGTCGGTCAGTGGACTGATCATCGGACTGTCAGGCTATTGACAGATGCTCCAGGCCGAGTTAGCGCTGCCCCGATCTTCTTGGTGAGGTGCCCCGAAGTCACGATCGTGGTCATTGTGACGTTAGATCTCCTCTGCATGTCGGTCTGCGTGCCATCTCTCAATGTTGTTGCACGCATCCTGCCTCCCGTTGATGGCTTGACGGGCGTCGGGGACTGCTGGAGGATTGACGGGAAGGAGATGGTGAACTGCTTGAGCGAAGATCTGACGGTATGTTTCCCCCTCCGGAGTGTGATGGAGAGTGTCCGCCAGCCACGCCAGGACTCCTCCCGCTTAACTCAGGGTGCCCATGGCCGCAGCAAAGTCGGGCAGCAGGTTGCACCCTGGTGGTGGAGGTACTCGAGGTTGAGCTTGGTTTTCTGCGTCGCGCACCCTCCCCCTGTGATCTCGTTGGTATTGCTGGGCCTACATGTGCCGGTGATCTCGCCGCTGACTATTCCTCTAATGGTAAAACTCAGCTTCTTCAAGTGCCTTGCCTGACTCGGACATCTCATCTTGTGAGACGGGTAGGGTCGCGTCTTGATCCCCAGCGTCGTGATGATGGCGGATGTTGCGGCGCCAGTTGTGACATCGCCACTGGTCATGCCGCTGTGGTGTTTCCCCATTGACAGAGGGCTCATCACCAGAGACAGTGTCATCCTTCGTTGGTACGTTGATGATGAGTACCTCAGAGAAGTGCATTGGCGTCCCTAAGCTTGCCCGATCGTCGAGGAGTGTCAGCGACGCCTTCGAGTGAAGCCTAGAGTCGAAAAGCACGAATCCTGATGCTGTGGTCATTGGGGCTTGCCTGCTTCCGAGCTCGGTGGAAGACTCCAGGTTGCAGACCATCTCGATGCAGATAGGCTCGCCGCCCTCTCGAGGAAGAGGTGGCTGAGTCAACTGCTGTGGAGGCTTCGGAGGCGCGATCTCTGACTTTCCCACAGCATGTGAGCTACGCCACGTGGCAGTCCTGCCACTCGGAGTAGAGTTGATGACGAGGACCAGGCGAAGCCCAGTCACCAGCTTCTCGGCCGCGTGGTAGACATCGTCGTCCACGAGTGGTGTGGGCGTTGACCCTGAGGAAGGTCTCATCGGCTTTTCCCCACCCCCCTCCTTGGATCGAGGTGGCTGATGTCACACCCCAAAATTTCTAATTTTGGGATGTGAATAGACAACAATGAATAAAGCAAATGTTTTCTTATTTTTTCTAAATTTTTTTTTGAACTTGTAAGTTTTGTTGGATCTAAAAGCCAGGGTATGTTTTAAAAAAAAGTTTTTCCAATTAGAATTCATTTGTTGTTGCATTCATGCCGAAGTGCATAGTGTTTATGTGTGTAAAATGAGGTTTCAATATATTTCAGAACTGGCTAGATTTCGATTCAATCCTAAGCCATATCTCTAAAAAGCCTTAACCTTTTCTTTCTTGCCTACTCAAACCCAACCTCTGAATCCCTTTCTCAATCTCTAAAGTTTCATCAAATCAAAACTGTAATCGAATCTTGTTGATCATCCTCTATACCAAGTCACTTATTTCAATTGATCCAAGTCATTCTCGAAACCCTATATGATCTCACCCGAACCTCACTCTCTTTCCCTCTTTTGAAGTCAACTTGTTAAACATCTCGTCTCCATGTTTATCTTTTCACCATTTCTGTGCATTGACATTATTCTCTCTTTATGTAATAACTCAATTGTTCTCATTCTCAAGATCAATATCAAGACCAACTAACGATGCCTTCCCTCTCTCTATCCATAGACCCGAGAAAACCCTAATCTAGGTTAAGCTCATGTCATCCATATTTCATATTTATTCTCCCACATGCATGACAAATACAGGACCCACCCTTTCTCCATTAATGGGTCAAGCCCCAACGTTCTTATGCTTTTTGGCATGGACGTGAGCCCGACATCCTATCATTCTGACCTTGCACAAAGGCTCGGAATCTGTTATTCTTTTCCCCACCTATCACCACAGCTTGGGCCGGCCCTAAACCTCCAAAAACAGCGCAAAACAGCCCCTTCCTTCCCCTCCTCCTCTCCCCCTTTTACCCAGGTCGCCCCAGCCCCTTTACTAGTCGATCTCTCCTTTCTCCTCACGAAGAAACAGCAAGGGCACCTCTCATGGTCGCCCCTTCCCCTTCCTGGTCGCCCCCTCCTCTCTCCTTCACCTCCCTCTTCTAACTGCTCTTAATTCCCTGCCATCACTCCCTCCCTTAACTCCCCTTTTATCATTTTCAGTTTTCCCTCATCAACATGAATAAATAAGGGTCTCCCCTTCTGCTACCTTCCTGCCAAGTCTGCCCTCTCCACCTTCTTCCCTCTCCCTCATCTTCACCAAATTGGAGTGCCCCTTCCATGGAGAATCAATCCTACCACTGCGTTCAAAGTTCTGGGCATCGGTGTCGTTGACCCCGTCGCTGTGCTGCAAGTCTTGTCCATGGGTGAGCTGTGCCCCTCCCTATTCTTCCCTCTCTTGTCCAGCTCTCTCACCCTCCTCGCTGTGCAGAATATGGAACATGCTGTCCCGATCATCCTCGATGCTGAGACAAGGCCTCAGCCCTGCCACATGGGCACAGCATGCACCATTGCTGCCGGCATCGCTCTCCGATCATCGCTGTTCATCATGGCTGTGACCAAACAATTGATGTGAGAACCACCATAGTTATATCCCTACTTTTACTTTCATGTTCCTCACTGCGATCATATGCCAAATGTCAATTTCCGTCGAGTTCCGATATTGTTTAACCGTTGAACAACTTGTTGCCCGTGCGGACAGCCGCGCTGCCACCACTTGGCACGTGCATTCCCCAATGATCTGAGGATCCAAATACCAAATAATTAAACCATCACATGCTATATATACTTGGGAATGTCCCTGCAAATCAGTTTTTCGATTGGTGCAGCAAAGCGAGAGTGATGGCCATCGCCGTGCCCACTGCTCCTGCTGCAGAACAGCTGCG
Source organism: Paspalum vaginatum (assembly GCA_030272315.1). Taxonomy (NCBI): domain Eukaryota; kingdom Viridiplantae; phylum Streptophyta; class Magnoliopsida; order Poales; family Poaceae; genus Paspalum; species Paspalum vaginatum. Next base: position 23,966,335 of record CM059013.1, read on the forward strand.
GTGCCACTGAACTCAACCTGCGTTCCCCGCTGATCTGGCAGTCTAGGGTCCATGCCCTTTCACCAGATCGTGCCTTGCATCCTAGAACATGTCTCTGTAAAAGGAATTGTCCATAGGCACAGCAATGCGAGAGTTATAGCTCTTGCCATGCTCATTGCCGCCGCTGTCCAGACAGCAATGCTGCTCTGAATGTGATCATCGTTCTCCAAAGATCTATCAAACCAAATGCCAAACCCTTTAACCGTAGCATAGCTCATGCACTTGCACATGACTTTGTAACTTGTGGTGACCATTGGATCATCGTAGACCAGGTTTGGATGGTCTTTCCGATGGTTATCCGGCAGCCCGCTGTTTTCAGCACATGCACCAGTTAACAAATCCTTGTTCCTGTTGAACTAGCAGCCCTCTTGATGTATCCTCTGGTTAAACTATATATGTTCCCAAGATACCTCCACAATATACCAAAAGATCACAATCATAAACCTTACCCATGACCATAGCACGAAGAATTCATTTGACACCTCCATTGACAACCACCCCTGATCCGTTGTCCTTGGAAAGTTTCAGCGAGTATACCCACTGCCTCCATCCCGATCATGACATGTTTTACTCCAGAAGTTTGACCTCCTTACCAACGCCTTGCTGCAAGTCTTTGTTCCTTAACCCATGAATTACACTCATCGGCCATTCGACAAATCAAATTCATCACAAACTCACATCAAGCTCTTCATGTTTTGCATACACTACCATATCCTTTCTTCTACCATCAAATCCCTCAATGTGGTACTGTTCTTTCAGTCCCTTCCTTTTCTAACCATCTTTATCTCCTTGTTAGTCGTTTTGTTGTGCTCCCATGTTATTAATAACGACCATTGTTATTTTTATGTTTTTTTTATAAAATCATTTGTTTGTATGGTGTATTGTTCTTAGTTTCCCTTGTTTGTTGTTTCAGCTGTTTGCGCTGAGGATCAACGTGTATGAGCAGTAGCACCAAGAGCACTTTGAGGAAGGCAAGTATAACATGGACAACACCTAATAACCTTAAATCACCTCATATGCATGTGTCTAATTTTGTATGCCTATAAGGATTGTACCGTAGCCTCTTTTATATAAATGTTTACCTATGGGGATGCATGTTGGTTAAGTTTTGCTAGTCGCAGCGCGAACACATGTTCTTTTGTTAATAATTTGATTAATGGGTCTATGCAATATAATTGTGAGCTTGACCCTCTGTGCCGAGGCTTGAGTGGTTCAGGTCTCCTTAATAATTTTGGCTTTTTAGCAACTTGGTTAGAGGGCATGAGCAATGGGCTTAGTGGTTTTGCTCATAGCCACTCTCCATAAGGACCGGTTCGCAAAGCGACAACCTGGGACAACAGCGCTACCATGAGACTAGTATGGGACGGTCTTAGCTGATTAATTAGATTGCCTTGGTTTGGGAGTAACTTACCTGCGGGGCAAGAGGGGAAGTGAGCCGGGATGGGCCTCGGATCTGCTTTGGGTTGTGTGTGCTGTGTGCTTCACCCCTTAGAGTAGGGCCCCATCTTTGCGGAGCTTGAAACCTCAGCAGTCACACCTTACCAACGTGATCTTTGTAAAGGCTTCGTAGTGTGGCTTGCTAGTCATCTCATCTAAGGCAATGTGATGAACTTCTAGCTTAGCTCACGACTTGTGGGTAAAGATGTGCAACCTCTCGAGAGTGTAAAAGTGACATGTCAGCCGTGCTCACGGTTATGAGCGGCCCAGATCCTTTATGCTGATTAGTGGTTCTTGGTTTGGTTTGGGAGTTGGTTATGTTTCTAATAATGTTGATTAATTCTTTATGCAATATCTTTTGGGCTAATGGTTTATCTACTCACCTTAGTAAATAGATGATAATAAAACTTGACCAACTAAAAGCAAATGCAGTTGTGTCAGCTAACCTTAGAGCCTCATGGTTCATGTTATGCTTGTTGAGTACAGTTGGGTACTCACGCTTGTTCCTTTAAATTTTCTTTTTGTTGGGTGGATACCCAACTGCTGCTCAGAAGATGGAGGCCTAAAGGAGTACAAATGAAGGTTCAAGGAGGTCTAGGTGAGCGACCCCCAGTTGGCTTCCCTGTGGAATGGCTTGGAGTTATAGTTACGCTTCCGCTACTCTGTGTTAAAGACTTGATGTCTTAATGTAAATCTTGCTTAAACGGTATGTAATAAAGCATTGTCTATGATATCACTGTTAATTGTCTCTATATGTGTGAGATTAGATCCTGGCACACATATGGTTTTGCTCTGGTTTTGTGTTGAAAACCAGGGTATGACAGCTGAGGCTGCAGTTGGCGATGAGGGCCTGCAGTCTCCCATCGCGCATCCTCATCAGTTTTTTAGGAGAACCGTGGCACAAGAAACGAATTGCAGGTGTGGCGAACTTGATTGGCAAGTTGCCGCGGTGTTACAGAGGCTGCAGGGAGGCTTGGAGGGAGCTCGATCTTTCACGAGATCTGTGGCTTTACCGCTTCGGCCATCAGTCGGGAGCAGAATCGAGGTCTTCCGGCGAGGAGTGGTTGCCGGCGCAGGAGTCAAGGACGTGCGGCAAGTCTCCGGTTGCCACGGTTTGTTCCCCCGACTGATCTGAGTCTAGACCCGAGTTGGGGAAGTAGAGAGTGCAGTGCGTCGAGTCGGCGAAGATGTGGTCACCAATCGGGGTGAAGGAGCAGGAGCAAATCCACGCCTGGCCAATGCCACAACTGCCTGTCAAGGTCCCAACCCAGGTTGAATCAGGGAGTAGCTCAGCGCCTTGCCTTGAGGCAGGACAAATCGAGGCCGAGTGGCCCTGGTAGGCTAATGCGTCGATGCTCGAGGAAGAGTTGGCTCGACACTGGTGACAGCCGATCGCTGGCCTGCCACCTGCTGCACAGATCCAGGAGCTGGTGAAGTCGAAAAAGGTTTCGGGTTTGGCGGCGGAGCCTTGAAGCTACGTGCCTCCCCCTCAGCACCGATGAGACGATGCAGATCGCCGGATTGGTCAACGATGAATGAGATGGATCCGAAGCAGATCATCTCACCGTGAGCGAACTTGTTGACGTTGTTGATGAGGTTAGCCATGGAGCTAGCTCGATGTCGATGTCACTGAGCCTCTATGTGGCGCGCCAACTGTCGAGGTTTAGTACCGGTAGTGCACCACGGGACGGGTCACGAGGTGCTTTTGTGGTTTGGCGAGATCGATGTAGCTCAATGGTTTGCCAAAAAAGTGACAAAGATGCGAAGATTTATACAGGTTCGGGCCGCGAGATGCGTAAAACCCTATGTCTTGTTTGTAGCTGATTGTATTGCTATGAGTTCTCGTGGTTACAATGAGAGCTAGGGCTGGATTGTGATGGGTTGAGATGTGTTTCGATGTTCTATGTAGGGGTCCCTTATCCGCCTTATATAGTCTGACGGAGTCTTGGGTTACAAGTTGAGTTCCATCTATATCTCCTAGTAGGTTTAGATTACATAAAATCAGAACAGAATCTAAGTTTCCATCGTATCTTCTTCTATCTCCTCAAATCTCGGAACCTAAGTCCGAGCTAAGCTTCCTTGTTTGCTATCTGGATCATGCCATTGCTGCCTTGAACTCCAAGCCGTCACGATCGTATTTGGGCCTGAGTTAAGCGTCCGGCCCATGAAATCAGCCGCTCGCCCGACTCAGGCCCTCTGTTCGCCCATGTCCTAGGATCCACGTCATGAGGAGCCCAGGGATATTGATCCCCCACAGTATCCTCTCAGTGAACGGCACCTTGCGCTACTAGACACGTATCTATTTAGTGGACGGTGTCTAGTTCTTTTCTTAAGCACCAGTTTCAAGGGTTGTGAGTTTGAGTTTTAGAGTGCTCCTATTCACCCCCCTCTAATCGCATGTCTTGGTCTGACAGCATGGAACTTTTTACTAATGCTATGATTCACAGCTTTCTGATCAAATTTATTTTTAGGATACTGCTGTGAATTGCCTGAAGAGTTACCTTGTCCGGAGAAAGGGAGATATGGTTGTGTACTCTATCTTGGCTGAGGACGATTCCCGTTGTTGAAGTTGTTGCTCCCTATGAAGTTTGCATCTTTGGGTCACGTCTCGGGGCAGCTGTTCCCCGAGTGCCCCGTGTTGCCATAGACTTCACAAGTCATATGGTTATCAAAGGCCCAGACCGAAGCCGCTTTTGGAGTATCGTTCAGCTTTTTCAATAGCAAGTCCATCTTAGCGGCGAGCATGTCAGTGCTCTCGATCTGATGGACGCCACGGGATCGGGTGCTAGACCTCTCTTCTCTCCATCCTTGATTGGTGGCCATTTTTTCAATTAGCCCTTTGGCCGCAGTGATGCTCAAGGATAGGAAGGATCCTCCATGACTGCATCCAGATGTTCTTATGCTAAGCGGTGAAGCCCATGGAAGAAGCTCTGAAGAATCAGGCACTCTTGCATGCCATGGCGGGGGCAGGCTGCGATGTACTCCTAGGGTCTTTCCGAGGCCTCCACCACGGTTTCATCAGTGAGGTGTTGGAAGCTCGATATTTTGTTCCTCAATGCGTTAGTTTTCCCAAGTGGGAAATACTTTGTAAGAAATGCATCGGAACATGCGTTCCAAGTTGTTAGTGTCACACGGTTGAGGTAGAAACTCTGTTTTGCCTTCCCAACATGAAAGAAAGGGAAGAGACGAAGTTTAACAGCGTCTGGTGATGCTCCTTTCATGTTGAACTTGCTGCAGATCTCCAAAAACTGCTGCAAGTGATTGTTGGCATCTTCCATAGCCAGTCCGCAGAATGGGATAGCTTGAACCATGTGAATCACCCCTGGCTTGAGTTAGAAGTTCTCCCCCACTTGAACTTCAGGTCCCATAGGAATGTTGTTGCTCGAGGGGATGGAGAACTCATGAATGGTCTTCTCGGCCATGGTGGTGGTAACTAGAGTACCAGTAGAAGTGCTTCGTTCTAGCTCCCTTGGCACAGGTCTCTACCCGTGGATAGTCTTTGGATGGACTCTCCTGAGCAGTGACTCTGGATTATTGTGGTAGTTTTCCGGCAGGTCAAAACCAGTCATACACCTCTCTGTTGCAACCACAACAAAGCAACAGAGCAAAGTGAGCCTGCTAACGACTAGCGGTAAACTTATCAAGTATACAGGGTTCGAAATGAGATATCAATTATCTCTCTGCCTATTGCTTCCCCAGCAATGGTGCCAGAAAAGCTTGTTGGCGTCTCTTAGCCTTAACAGGTTTTACTCCGCAAGCGCACAGAGACCGCTATAGCCTTTCACTCAGAGTATTCCGAGTATCGTAAATTTCCACAGGGAAGCGGTATGCGAGAGAGTGTAATTGAATATACTCAAGTCGAAATAACTGTAAACTTAGATAAATTATACCAACTAGTAGTAACTGGGGTAAACGTGACAAAGATAGTTGTATGGTGGGATGATAAGTCTATCAAAGATATCCGTAGAAAGGTATAGTTGCCTGGGAGGACAACGAGTGAGATGAAGTCACCAAACTCTATTTCTAATCGGCTGCAAAGGTTTTTCGTGACTAACTAAGAAACTCAATTAACAAGTCAAGGTCTTGCGTCGAGCAAAATTCTAGTGTCTCGAGGGTACCAGGAGTAAATAGTTGGTCCCGAAGGAGAGTCTAGCTAACACCTACCAGCCTCACGAATGACTAGCCTGGACTACACTGGCACACCACACGCTGTCACCAAGTGGGGCTACCAAACAATGCTGCATGGAGAGGATGGCACACTATAAACTTGTTCATGCGAAGCTTGAACAATGATAGACCGTCCTTGATCAGAGGAGAGGGTCTAGCTAGAGCCTAGCATCTAAGTCTAGGGTTGAGTTATAGCACCAGCAAGAATAACAAGAATTGAATAACAAAGTTAAACACAACCTATGCCTAGCAAGTGTGCAAAGAAAGGTACACCACACTTGCAGGAGATAGAACATAGAGTAAAATATAACTGAAATTATATTGAAGATAATCTGAATCCAAAAGATACAAAGCTTTACCACGGACTTGAAGATAACTCCGGAGACTCCAAGGCAAAGCTTGACTCAACTCTAACTCCCAGGACTGTCCTAACTACTAAGGGAATAGTGTAGCACTCTAAGATAGAACTTGAACTCAACTCCACACTTTGCAAATGAGCTCTCGGGGCCTATTTATAGTCCATACATGTAAGGAGGGTATTTGTCGGTGGCCTAGGTCGGTTGTGGGGGTAGGTCGGTGGCTGGGCGGCCAAGGTCGGTGGCTGAGCGGCCACCCCCTGTGGTCGGCCGACCATCCGATTTACCGACTTTGGCAATCCAGTGGTTGATCTTGCTTTCCCATGTCGGTTGGAGGTTGAAACAGTTGATGCATGAGTAAAATGCCTCCAAAGGGTGGCTGGGTGGCCACGAAACGTGGTCAGGTGGCCACATGTTTTCCTCTGACTTGCTGCATGGCTCTTCTATCAGATTAGTGACATCACCGATCCATGGTTTGATGGTCTTTCCGCCCTTGGATTCTTTGGATGCTTGATACAACAGTTGGATTGACATTGCCTTGTGTTTCTTTGCATGCAGGAGTGAAGTGGGGGCAAACTGACTCGGAGGTGTGGTCAGTCGACCATGCCACATGGTCGAGCGACCTGGCAGGTGGCCGGTCGACCATGGGATATGGTGGGGCTGCCATGGGCTTTTCCCTATTTTAGCCCATCTTCACTTCTTGGCCTTGTTTCATCCATTTTGTGTACATTTTGATACCTTCATCCAAATATTCATGTACATCTTGTGGAACTCATTAGTAGTAAGGGTTAGTCCACATGTTTCGCTTTATTTGTTGGATAATTGATGGTTGATATTGTGAGATTACGACCGTCAACATCTACTACTGCAGCGTTAGAGGAGTTGAAAGCTAGGCCGACTTTACTTGGTGCTTGTGCTGTTTGTCCAACTCTTAGGATGGAGTTGGATGAGACTAGGCCTGCTTTGAGGAAGTCTGAAAAGACTGCTATCCCTATTAGTGCTGATTGTCCTAAGTGTGAAGGTCTTAGAGGTAGGCTTGATGAGTTGTGTGGCGGAACCGCCGATTTAATCCGGGCTAAGCACACCTGCCACCTCTGGCTTGCAGTGCGATTAGACCGAACTAAACCCGGTCGTCCGTCGAGAGTCTTTCGACCCCCGATATTACCTTTTCCCAGAGGAACCGACATCATACACATCCAGCCCTCAATGGAGCCACAACAGGTACATCATCTCAGGCAGTTGAATATAGCATATATAAGCTTGTTTTACAAACCGATTCGAAATAATAATATAAATTTCAACATATTACCATACGAAAGTCAAGTTTGAATCAGACAGCGGAAGTGAATTTGAAAACGTCTCACAGCGGAAGAAAATACTTTACTAGTCTTCATGCAACGTTGATCGAGACGAGCAGCACCGAGCCCACCGGTACTACCCTCCTCCAAGCAGATGTCCAGTTGTCGCCGGTACCTGTTCTCAAAAGGTGGGGGCAAACCCTGAGTACTAATTACTCAGTAGGACTTAATGGATTGGCTTACGGCTGACTCAAAGCTTGCTTACTAACCATTGGATCCTTAGCCATTGATTTTAAACAGTGGTATATCAATATAAAATATCAAGATTCATCTTTTGCATATAACTCCATAACAACTTGTAGAAATGGAAGCAATACAATTCAAACATGTTGTATTTGAAAACATGAGTAACGAACATAATATATTCAAGTAGTTACTACGTTGAACGTCAAAGGCATTGGCATTCCCACACCTGGTGGGCATCAGCGATTCGAATCGATTTTAATTCCCGGGAATAACTATCATGCCAGGGGTATATGCTTACTAGCCATTGCGTTCCCACATATAGCCCCCATCTCCACCTGTCTTGTCCCAAGATTCAAAGCGCCCTCACCTAACCCCCGGGTTGTGCCCCCTCAGGAGCGATACCACGGCCGCACCGGGTCAGCCCTCCCTTAGGAGCGATACCACGGCCGCACCGGGTCAGCCCTCCCACGAGTACAAGCGCCCCCGGGCCCAACGGCCTCCAGCAAGTGGATGAGCGGAGCCTCGAAAACTTCGGACAAACCCAGGTAAGACTTCACCGGTCCCATTTCCCGGTTAAGCACTCTAGCAATGTTATGCCGACCAATAGGCGAACAGCGAACGGGCCTTATGCGACTCGGGCGGAGCCAAATGCATACCACATACGCACACCACATAATAAAATTATTCTCCGCCCGGTCTCCATTTAAATCATAAGCATAATATTACTTTCTCAATAGTAATAGTTTTGTAATCTTTGAAAACACCTACGCGACGAGTGACTCCTTTCACTCGTGTCTACTCGCACCTAGCATAGCCTAGGCAACTCGTCCTACGAACTCTATTTATAGGTGCTAGGGCCAGGGCGGCCAGGGAGTCTAATGCAAAGGTTTTCAATCAACTCCTAATGCGGATGCGTAATCATCAATCAAGATAACATTAGCTGGGAGATTTATGGTCCTGCCTACCTTTGCTTATTCTTACTCAGCCAACAAACTAAACTAGGTTAGTTTGCCAGGTTGTGAGGCTTTGCCCCAGGCAACCCCTTGATCACTTGGACAACTCCTCCTTCCAAACACGACTGATGGGCTCTCCAGGTCGTGTCTGGGGCTTACTTGATCTTCTGGAACACCATTGCTTAAAGTAGCTCCCGTACTTGTTTGTTAATCACGTATCTGCAATAAGCGTTGCTATATGAATGCTATGCATGACACAGTGAATGAGATGCACGATCATCAAGCGTTCAACTGGTTAAGCAAAATATAAGGCAAACCTCTAGTTACGCAGGTAATGGATTACTAGCTCAACCAAAACCTCCCGACTGGCACTAATATTAATACTACTTTGATGGACCCGAAGTAATCGTGTATGTGTAATTTCACAAGAACATATACAGGAGTTAAGTTGTCGATCATAAACCTAACATGGTAAGTGTGGGGGTTTTTATTGGATATATTAGTTTCACATTTTCTACTGTTTACTTAAATATGCATTATTTCTACCCTCTTCAAGTCAGAGCCAAAACCTTATAAGCGCTACTTCCTACTCTAGCAGTGAGTCATGTTCATAATCTAGAGCTCATATCAAGGCCCTAAAGTCACATGGAGCATTTTTCTCCATAGCAATCTTTTTCTAAATTAATATATGCTTAAATACAAGATAAGGGCAAAATAGTAATTAAACAGACAATGCTAGGGCTACCAAAATTTAGACAGAGTCTACTCATGTTCACAAGGTTTCTGTCCAATTTTTATAATTTTCGAAGCTCATTTTACCTACATTTCCTATTTATTAAGGTTTTTCATGCATACACATTAACAGGGGCAAAAAGGTCATTTTAGGGACCTACTTTTTTGCCATTCTGTAGACATACTAAAAATGAACACAATGCAACAAAGTTTATATTTTTAGCATTTTTCTACAATTTACTATGAATTTCCAAAGTTTTTAGCCTAATAAAACACATTAAATCGAAAATCATAACAGTCAGGGACCGAAACATGATTATCTATTAACATCAGGGTTGAATCGTTAGATCCACAAGACTCAGTGAATAGTGCGGAGACGGAAACATGAAAGCGGCAAAGTCCAGGGGTTAAATCGGAAAAACTCCATCTTCTACCTCCGGCCGACAGAGAGGGCGCGCGGTCGCCGGGGTTCTCGCGCGCGGCGCGTCGCGTGGGGGCGCGCGCTTGGAGCCGAACGGGTCTGGGGAGGTGTTCCCGGCGTAGGGGTTCCTTTCCCCCAAGACGGCGTCGTGAGAGGAGGCCGGAGTGCGCGAGGAACGCCGGTGAACCGGACGTGGAGCCGGGCGGCGCGGAGGACGGGGCGGCGGCTCGATCTGGTGGGGGAGTGGGGGACCGGCGCCTCGGGTAGGGGAAATCGGCGGAGGACGGTGGCGTGGGTGTGGTGCTTGCGGCCGTTGAACGCGAGGAGCACCGGAGGAGGCGGGGCGCGAGCTCATCCCGGGCTCTGATGGCGGCGGCGCGCGCAGCGGGGTTCCAAGCAAGGCGAGGCAGGGGAGCGGGCGTGTGAGGCGCGAGGAGATGAGGCCGAGCTCTCCGCTTCTTCGTTCGGGGCGTGAGGTGGCGTGGGCAGGGCGGCGCGTGGCTGCGTCGTGACGAGCAGGGCGGCCATGGCGTGGCGCGTGGCCATGGCGGCCAGGCCCGGTGCCGCGTGGGCGCAGGGGAGGGGAGAGGGAAGAAGACGTCGCGCGGGTGGACGCGGTCCATGGACCCGGCGAGGCCGACAGGTGGGGTCGGGGTGAGGAGGAGGGTGAGGGGTCTACGGACCGGGTGCACGGAGCAAAGGAGGTGGTGGAATGCGCTGGCGCGGCAGCCCGACAGGTGGGGCCCGCTCGTCAGCGACTCACGGAGAAAAATAAATTCGGGAAAATGAAAAAATGTTGTTTGACTGCTGGGACATGCTTAGAAATTGCGATTTTTGAACATCCTAAAGGCCGAATTTGACCAAACTAAAAATACAAAAGTTGTTCTACTCTTCCATATCTACAGCTTTGTCAAAAGGAGTAATATCATATTCCAAGTTTAAATATGATTAAATTTGAATTCAACCTGCTGACTCCAGTTTGACCAAAGTTTAGTACAAACTTAGAAATTCCTAAAGTCTATTTTATGCTCATTTTCAGAGAAAGAGCATTATACCAATGTTGTGTGGTTTTTAATTATCTACAACTTTCTTATATGATGTTTTGCATGATAGGGACTTTTGATTGCTCAAAATTTGAATTTTCCATTCAGGTCTATTTGGACAGAATTCACTAGAAGATAGAAAAGGAGCTAAAACATCTTGCAAACCTTTATGCATGTCACCACACCCAATAACAAAGTTGATCTACCTAGAATTGTCTACAAGTTTGTTATAGGGAGTTTGGTCTAAATCACATTTTATTTGGAACTAAGGTCATAAGTGCACTCAGGGGTTTTGCATATCTCATTGGAAATTTCTGACTTCGTGATTTACTAACCTAGTTGTTGCTCTTCTCTAAACACTATTAAGCCAAATCTCTGACTACCGCTAATCTAATCACATGTTAAGATTTTCGAGATGCCGGGGGCATCACAACCCACCCCCCTTAAAGAAATCTCGTCCCGAGATTTGTGTGAGGTACGGGTGTGTTACCTATCGCGTATGGTAAGGAGTATGGCATCATGGTTCGTGCCTTTTTGAATGCACATGGTAACATCCTAAATTTTCACTTGTTGGCTTTGTCAACTATCTTGTGAATGGTTAGTGCCTCTTTATCACAAGTAGTCACAGAGCATCCCCTAAGGTAGGCTCGGGTGGTCTCCCTATGATACTTGACGAGTCGTGCCATATAAGAGAGCGAATGAACAAACCATGAAGAGACTGTGGTCAGTGAGCAAGTGACTGTGATTGAAGCAAAGGAATAGAGTCATTTCCTGATTGTGATACTAATATTTGAAACACGGTAAGTATCTGATTTATCCAGACTATGAAAACAAAGTGTACCCAGCCGGGGATCGAGCAAAGTAGAACATTATGATTCAAAGGATTGTCATTGGATGTGTTTTTGAGAGACACACTCATTCTATTTGATGGGGACTGTGTCCACATATAAAATTCCAAGTTAACATGTTTCCAAAGAGTAAGATGTGGTGAAGAGCTGTGGCGGAACCGCCGATTTAATCCGGGCTAAGCACACCTGCCACCTCTGGCTTGCAGTGCGATTAGACCGAACTAAACCCGGTCGTCCGTCGAGAGTCTTTCGACCCCCGATATTACCTTTTCCCAGAGGAACCGACATCATACACATCCAGCCCTCAATGGAGCCACAACAGGTACATCATCTCAGGCAGTTGAATATAGCATATATAAGCTTGTTTTACAAACCGATTCGAAATAATAATATAAATTTCAACATATTACCATACGAAAGTCAAGTTTGAATCAGACAGCGGAAGTGAATTTGAAAACGTCTCACAGCGGAAGAAAATACTTTACTAGTCTTCATGCAACGTTGATCGAGACGAGCAGCACCGAGCCCACCGGTACTACCCTCCTCCAAGCAGATGTCCAGTTGTCGCCGGTACCTGTTCTCAAAAGGTGGGGGCAAACCCTGAGTACTAATTACTCAGTAGGACTTAATGGATTGGCTTACGGCTGACTCAAAGCTTGCTTACTAACCATTGGATCCTTAGCCATTGATTTTAAACAGTGGTATATCAATATAAAATATCAAGATTCATCTTTTGCATATAACTCCATAACAACTTGTAGAAATGGAAGCAATACAATTCAAACATGTTGTATTTGAAAACATGAGTAACGAACATAATATATTCAAGTAGTTACTACGTTGAACGTCAAAGGCATTGGCATTCCCACACCTGGTGGGCATCAGCGATTCGAATCGATTTTAATTCCCGGGAATAACTATCATGCCAGGGGTATATGCTTACTAGCCATCGCGTTCCCACATATAGCCCCCATCTCCACCTGTCTTGTCCCAAGATTCAAAGCGCCCTCACCTAACCCCCGGGTTGTGCCCCCTCAGGAGCGATACCACGGCCGCACCGGGTCAGCCCTCCCTTAGGAGCGATACCACGGCCGCACCGGGTCAGCCCTCCCTCGAGTACAAGCGCCCCCGGGCCCAACGGCCTCCAGCAAGTGGATGAGCGGAGCCTCGAAAACTTCGGACAAACCCAGGTAAGACTTCACCGGTCCCATTTCCCGGTTAAGCACTCTAGCAATGTTATGCCGACCAATAGGCGAACAGCGAACGGGCCTTATGCGACTCGGGCGGAGCCAAATGCATACCACATACGCACACCACATAATAAAATTATTCTCCGCCCGGTCTCCATTTAAATCATAAGCATAATATTACTTTCTCAATAGTAATAGTTTTGTAATCTTTGAAATCACCTACGCGACGAGTGACTCCTTTCACTCGTGTCTACTCGCACCTAGCATAGCCTAGGCAACTCGTCCTACGAACTCTATTTATAGGTGCTAGGGCCAGGGCGGCCAGGGAGTCTAATGCAAAGGTTTTCAGTCAACTCCTAATGCGGATGCGTAATCATCAATCAAGGTAACATTAGCTGGGAAATTTATGGTCCTGCCTACCTTTGCTTATTCTTACTCAACCAACAAACTAAACTAGGTTAGTTTGCCAGGTTGTGAGGCTTTGCCCCAGGCAACCCCTTGATCACTTGGACAACTCCTCCTTCCAAACACGACTGATGGGCTCTCCAGGTCGTGTCTGGGGCATACTTGATCTTCTGGAACACCATTGCTTAAAGTAGCTCCCGTACTTGTTTGTTAATCACGTATCTGCAATAAGCGTTGCTATATGAATGCTATGCATGACACAGTGAATGAGATGCACGATCATCAAGCGTTCAACTGGTTAAGCAAAATATAAGGCAAACCTCTAGTTACGCAGGTAATGGATTACTAGCTCAACCAAAACCTCCCGACTGGCACTAATATTAATACTACTTTGATGGACCCGAAGTAATCGTGTATGTGTAATTTCACAAGAACATATACAGGAGTTAAGTTGTCGATCATAAACCTAACATGGTAAGTGTGGGGGTTTTTATTGGATATATTAGTTTCACATTTTCTACTGTTTACTTAAATATGCATTATTTCTACCCTCTTCAAGTCAGAGCCAAAACCTTATAAGCGCTACTTCCTACTCTAGCAGTGAGTCATGTTCATAATCTAGAGCTCATATCAAGGCCCTAAAGTCACATGGAGCATTTTTCTCCATAGCAATCTTTTTCTAAATTAATATATGCTTAAATACAAGATAAGGGCAAAATAGTAATTAAACAGACAATGCTAGGGCTACCAAAATTTAGACAGAGTCTACTCATGTTCACAAGGTTTCTGTCCAATTTTTATAATTTTCGAAGCTCATTTTACCTACATTTCCTATTTATTAAGGTTTTTCATGCATACACATTAACAGGGGCAAAAAGGTCATTTTAGGGACCTACTTTTTTGCCATTCTGTAGACATACTAAAAATGAACACAATGCAACAAAGTTTATATTTTTAGCATTTTTCTACAATTTACTATGAATTTCCAAAGTTTTTAGCCTAATAAAACACATTAAATCGAAAATCATAACAGTCAGGGACCGAAACATGATTATCTATTAACATCAGGGCTGAATCGTTAGATCCGCAAGACTCAGTGAATAGTGCGGAGACGGAAACATGAAAGCGGCAAAGTCCAGGGGTTAAATCGGAAAAACTCCATCTTCTACCTCCGGCCGACAGAGAGGGCGCGCGGTCGCCGGGGTTCTCGCGCGTGGCGCGTCGCGTGGGGGCGCGCGCTTGGAGCCGAACGGGTCTGGGGAGGTGTTCCCGGCGTAGGGGTTCCTTTCCCCCAAGACGGCGTCGTGAGAGGAGGCCGGAGTGCGCGAGGAACGCCGGTGAACCGGACGTGGAGCCGGGCGGCGCGGAGGACGGGGCGGCGGCTCGATCTGGTGGGGGAGTGGGGGACCGGCGCCTCGGGTAGGGGAAATCGGCGGAGGACGGTGGCGTGGGTGTGGTGCTTGCGGCCGTTGAACGCGAGGAGCACCGGAGGAGGCGGGGCGCGAGCTCATCCCGGGCTCTGATGGCGGCGGCGCGCGCAGCGGGGTTCCAAGCAAGGCGAGGCAGGGGAGCGGGCGTGTGAGGCGCGAGGAGATGAGGCCGAGCTCTCCGCTTCTTCGTTCGGGGCGTGAGGTGGCGTGGGCAGGGCGGCGCGTGGCTGCGTCGTGGCGAGCAGGGCGGCCATGGCGTGGCGCGTGGCCATGGCGGCCAGGCCCGGTGCCGCGTGGGCGCAGGGGAGGGGAGAGGGAAGAAGACGTCGCGTGGGTGGACGCGGTCCATGGACCCGGCGAGGCCGACAGGTGGGGTCGGGGTGAGGAGGAGGGTGAGGGGTCTACGGACCGGGTGCACGGAGCAAAGGAGGTGGTGGAATGCGCTGGCGCGGCAGCCCGACAGGTGGGGCCCGCTCGTCAGCGACTCACGGAGAAAAATAAATTCGGGAAAATGAAAAAATGCTGTTTGACTGCTGGGACATGCTTTAGAAATTGCGATTTTTGAACATCCTAAAGGCCGAATTTGACCAAACTAAAAATAAAAAAGTTGTTCTACTCTTCCAGATCTACAGCTTTGTCAAAAGGAGTAATATCATATTCCAAGTTTAAATATGATTAAATTTGAATTCAACCTGCTGACTCCAGTTTGACCAAAGTTTAGTACAAACTTAGAAATTCCTAAAGTCTATTTTATGCTCATTTTCAGAGAAAGAGCATTATACCAATGTTGTGTGGTTTTTAATTATCTACAACTTTCTTATATGATGTTTTGCATGATAGGGACTTTTGATTGCTCAAAATTTGAATTTTCCATTCAGGTCTATTTGGACAGAATTCACTAGAAGATAGAAAAGGAGCTAAAACATCTTGCAAACCTTTATGCATGTCACCACACCCAATAACAAAGTTGATCTACCTAGAATTGTCTACAAGTTTGTTATAGGGAGTTTGGTCTAAATCACATTTTATTTGGAACTAAGGTCATAAGTGCACTCAGGGGTTTTGCATATCTCATTGGAAATTTCTGACTTCGTGATTTACTAACCTAGTTGTTGCTCTTCTCTAAACACTATTAAGCCAAATCTCTGACTACCGCTAATCTAATCACATGTTAAGATTTTCGAGATGCCGGGGGCATCACAAGTTGGCCATTGAGAAGGTCTAGCTAGAAGATGAGAATACCTATCTTAGGACCATTCTCTATTGGATTTCAGCTAAGGAACCGCAACTTGGCATGATTGTTTCTGCTTTCAAGTTGAGTGACAAGTTGGGGCTTGGCTACCACTACACCCAGGCTGATTTTGATCAGTTGTACGGGAAGATAGGTGACTTGAGTGGATTCCCATTAGTGAGAAGTTTCCAGTTACCCATGACAAGCCCTACTTCGAGCATGGAAATCCTACGAATGTGGTGTGGATAGAAAAGCCAAGGGAGCCACCGAAGAAACAAGTGTGGACTCCCAAACCAAACTTTGTTAGGAACCCACTTGACACTCTTCCTGTGAGGAATTTAGTTGACTCACCTTCTGAGAGCTCTCAGTAAGGGGCTAAGAGGAATGCTCCTCCTAAGCCCACTCCTCAGCCTAAGACCCAGAGCCAACTTAAGGGTGCTCTACCCAAAAGGTACGTGTGTGACTACTGTCATGCTGAGGGTCACTTGGTGGAGTTTTGCTACCGCAGGATGAGAGCTGAGCGTAGAGAGGTTGAGTTGAGGAATGAGGACAGGTACTACTAGGGTGGTAGGCCTGATATGGTACCTCGGCATGGGGATAGGAGAGACCACTGCCATGTTGTGTAGGTGGAGGTAAAGGAGACCGCTTCCCTCGCAGTGCTCTAGGTGGCGGACACTTTGCTGGCAGGGCACCGGGTCAAGAGTAGTACAAATTTGGTCCTCCTCGCCGAGGCTTTGAGAGCTACGACGGACCACACGCTTTGCTTGATGTGGTGACCAGCAGTCTCAGTTTGTCTTGGATAGGGGTTTTGGGATGTTTGGTTGTGATATTGCTAACCCTTCTTTTGAGCAGATGGCTCGACACTGGTTTGCTTCTTTTTAGACTAACCCCAGTGTCGGATCATATGCTCAACCCATGGACTGCTATTGATGTAGGATGGAGGCCTGGAGGACATATGGCTCATGGATTCCGGTTGTTCGCGCCACATGACCAGTAATCACAGATGGTTCTCCAGTCTCATCCTAGTGAGCTCCAGTGAGCACATCAGTTTTGGGGATAAAGGTACAGGTAAGGTGAAAGGTGTTGGCTTTGTTCCTGTTTCTGAGAATTTTGTTCTAAGGGATGTTGCTTTGGTTGCTAACCTTGGTTACAACCTTCTCTCTGTTTTGCATCTTCTCAATGAATACTATGAGGCTCATTTCAAGAAAGGTTGTTTGCGAGTTTTGGATTCTCGAGAGAATCTTGTTTGCCATGTGTTGCCTTTTGGGAAGGTTTTTCGTGTTGATTTCTCAAGCTCCTAGGGTCCTTCATGCTGTTTGGTAGCTAGGCCCTCCTCTGATTTGTGGAAGTGGCATAGGAGGCTAGGCCATTTGAGCTTTGATTTGCTTGCAAATCTTAGCTCACTTGACCTGATGTGAGGATTGCCCAAGTTGAAGAGTGAGCGTGATCTTGTTTGCCATCCTTGTCACCATGGGAAGATGGTTGCTGCTTCCCACACACCAGTGAATTAGGTGATGATGGCTCACCTCTTAGAGCTTCTTCATATGGACACAGTTGGTCCTCCTCGGGTGAGCTTTGTTGGTGGGAATTAGTATGTTCTTGTGATCGTGGATGATTTTAAAGCTGGTCTTGGGTGCATTTCATGGAATCGAAGGATGAGGCTTTTGAGTTTTGAAGCGCCCCAGTGTCCATAATGGGACTAAAATGTGCTTTATTACCATCCCAGGGTTTGGTAATCACATTCTTACATCAGAGTGATACAGATCCGCCCTAAACGGGTCGTACAACAAGGGGCGCAGCCCTGAAAATCTAAGCAGCGGAATATAAAACGTAGGCCCATCTTCCTCACGCCTCAGTTGGGAAACAGGTCGTAACCCTTACTCGTTCTCGGACCAATGTATGTCCATTGCACTGAGAAAAACAACAACAAAGCAAAGGTGAGTACATACGTACTCAGCAGCCCACCTTCCTCCCAAGGAATTTGGGGAAGGCTAACACTATATGCAAGGATATATCTGGAGCTTAGGATAATTTTGCAGAAAAATACTTGTATACAGGGTTTGTTTAGTTGTCAAGTTTTAATCTTTCTGAAAACTGAGTTTTTCCCAAAAAGGTTTGCCACTAGACTTTTCGGTCCAAAGTGGCCCACGGCCTTCCAGCCAACACAATTTCCATACATCCAGCATCCACTGCTGAACCAAAAACCATTTTTATCCAATCCCAAACCAATTCTATTTTATTTTATGAAAGCTGCTAACTGAAGAACCAAGCCACAACTCATCCATTCTAGTGGACACGGACTATTCGAATAGGTTTTACTCTAATAAGAGGTTGTACTAATTCCCACAAGTTGGACTCAGCCACATGTTACCGTCGTAACTGCCCGAATTCCAAACCAAGCCGTTGCCTTTGTTTCATCACCTAGCAGAACTTTAGGAGTTCAGGCATCTGAGCCACTCTAGTACCCCGCGGTACTCCCGTTGGCACACCTCCCATCCCCTAGCCCCTTGTGCGCCAGCACAAAAGCTACTAGGCTATCCACTCCGGCTCGGGCCTGGCCAATACCTCATACAGAGCGAGTGGTTGTACTAAAAGAGTTAGGCAAGATGAAAATCATAACAGTCCTTACGGAGAGCTCAGGTAGAACTATTCCAACTTTTCAATGCTCAACAGCGCGAGCAATCCACCTACCCGGTATTCTCCATGAATCCCGGGACAAGGCGTAACTCTAGGTAGCTAAGTTACCCGTTCATACCCTGCCCTTATGGCTGTTTCGGCGCGTAGCCGTATTCCGACAAGGTCGGTTGCTGAGATTCTTCCCCATTTTATTTCAAAACCACACACACATCCACTTTCCCATACCCTTCATATTCCACATTATTAGCATCACGATTATGATAGATAATTAAATGAGCAATCCCACCTATGCGCGCTATATCTAAAATAAGCTTAGGTGGCTGTATATTTTGCTGGGTTACCTTAGCAAGCAAAACATGCAAATTTTTATGTAATTAACAGGTCAAGGGTTGTGTTTGCAAAACATAGGAAATTTATGCATCAAGTGGGGATTCCAGTGGGCTTGCCTTTCACTTTGTTGAGGTGGTTGATATAACAGTTGCTGGACGTATTAGACGCAGACCATCGCGTAGCATACCGTGAGGGGTAGGCCGAACGGACTCTCCGGTAAGGCCTAGTGCACAAACAAGGAAAACACACTAATCGAAGCATAATATGAGCTCAACGGGTTTGGTGGTGTAGAGCTTGGATTGCGGAGATGAGAGTCTGCTGGGTTCTTACTGGTGGTATTACTGCAAGTGGTCGAGGTGTAGCGAGTTTTCAGGTGAGTTGACGGGTTCGGTAACGTCACTTACGGAGACGCCAAGGTAGGGGTGGTGAATGTGAGATGCGGGATCGACAACGCCGAAGGGGCGGCGGTTGCATGTTGGTGTGTTGGAAAAGATCTTTTTGTGGAGTGGTGGGTAGAGCAATGATGTTCAGATGATTTTTGGTATCGTCATCATCTGAATTCAGGGCTCGAACAGGCTAAGACAGCTACCTTTAAGATTTATGTGGAATAGGAGATTAACGGCATCGATCACCAGGCTCACAATGTTTGTGCGACCGGTGCGAAGCACTGACTGGGCGTAGGACGGTGTCATGGTGGCATGACGGCGGCTTCCGGCCAGGACAAAAGATTATGTGGAGTGTATGGGTAGGTAGAATTTAGGCGGAAGAATCACCCAAATCGGAGTTGGAACGGAGAAGATATGAATTTTGTATATTCGGAAAAAGAAAAGGAAAAATAGAAGGGAATATTCCTGGAATATTCCAAAATCCGAACATTTGGAAACTGGAGAATAAAATCGTGTTTTTGGACTTTGGAGGAACAGAAAATATCTGTAGACTGCTTGCGAGCGGAGTTTCAGGCTGGTGTCAACGGTCCACGCCTACGGTGTCTATTGTGGCACTGGCTTGTAGGCCGATCTGGAAACTCCTAAAATCATGAAATTAACGTGGATGGTAGGTATTGATTTTTGATGAATTTAGAAAGAAGAACAACATAATTGGAGCTCATATGGTCGAGAGATTAATTCAGAAATAAATGAATAGAAGAAAAGAATGGTACAAGATTGGACATGCTAGCTCGAATGACACGTGATTAGTGATGGGCTAATCACCGGTGGCTGGTGGTTGGCGTGGGATAAATAATGGGTGGATTCACCCGTCATTCATCTTAGAGGGGGCGCTGTTATAATAGGCAGGGGGGCACGAGCAGGCTCGAGCAGCGCCTCTGCTCGGCTGCTTGCCTCGCGCCGTCGTGAGCAACAGGCAGGGGCTCACCGGCATTCAGCTCTGGTGGTTGTCAGCACGGTGGAGGTGGTGGACACGGAGGTGCTTGCCACGGGCAGCTATTGGTTGCGGCCTAGGAGCTCGTGGGGAGCTCGATACAAGCAGGGAGAAGGGAGAAGCCCGGCTTAGGGATGGTGGAGGGTGGTGGCGAGGTGCTCACAGTCGGAGCAATTGAGCTATGGTGGTCTCTCGATGAAGAACGCAGAGGCACTCTGCTTCCGTGCATGAACACAGCAAGGGAGGAGAAAGGGGATGACGTTCGCGGTGCACAATGCCCGGGTTGAACCGGGGGGCTGATATTGCCGCGGTGGTGAGCTTGGTGTGGATGGAGGCGTGGGGGTGGGGGGCTATTTATAGCCGATGGAGGAGGAGGCTGATGATGTGTCACGGAGATGGGAGGTCCACATGGCACGGAGATGGGGGTCCAAGTGTCGCAGAGATGGGAGGTCCACATGGCGCGGAGATGGGTGGTCCAAGTGTCGCGGAGATGGGAAGTCCACATGGCACGAAGATGGGGGTCCAAGTGGCGCGGAGATGTAGGGTCCAAGTGGTGCAATGATATGTTTTTTAGAATTGAATTTTTGGAAAGGAATTTTGGAAAGAATTTTGGTGGAGAGTATTTGCGATATTTGGAATTTTGTTGGGCTCATATTAACACACTCAAAACAAATAAGCAACATCCAAAGTTTTCGAAAATTTGATTTTGAATTAGGGAGGGATTAGGAGAAAATTCCGGGTGCTAAATTTTAGGGCGTTACAAGTTTGTTCATGACTTGCTTTTGAGGTTGAGAAACGAATCCAATCATGCAATGAGAGCTATACGCAGTGACAATGGCTCGGAATTGAAGAATGATTGTTTCAAAGCTTTTTGCCATGGCCAAGGTCTTGAACACCAGTTTTCGTCCCAATAGGTCCCCCAGTAGAATGGTGTGGTAGAATGCAAGAATTAGACTCTTGTTGAGATGGCTAGGATGATGGTTGATAAGCATAGGACTCTTAGGAAATTCTAGGCTGAAGCGATTAACACCGTGTGCTACGTTTCCAACCTCATTTTTCTCCGAGCTCTTCTTCATAAGACCTCGTATGAGTTGCGGCCGTGTGCCTCATTTCCAACCTCATTTTTCTCCGAGCTCTTCTTCATAAGACCTCGTATGAGTTGTGGTTTGGGCGGCAGCCAAATGTGAGCCACCTACGGGTGTTCGGTTGTTGGTGTTTTGTGCTCAAGCAGGGGAATTTGGAAAAATTCGAACCTCGCAGTTATGATGGAGTTTTTCTTGCCTATGCTATGCATTCACATGCATACCGCATTTGGCTCTTGGACTCCAACAAGATTGTTGAGACTTGTGAAGTTACCTTTGATGAAACTATTGATGAGAACATGACTAATAAGCATATGACCAAGGCCCAATCCGAGTTGATGTCCAATTTATTCGCGAGGCCGGTTCGGACTGCAAGAGTAGGCCTCAGTAAAATGGACGTCCAGGCTACATACGGGCTCCGTTTTGGACGTTCTACATATCGTTGGAAAGCTAAGGAGATAAACTTCCCAACTCTTGTGGTCCCACCTCTGAATTCGATCGGAGTCGACAGAAATCATCGAAACAAGATGACGGACAGAATTTGCCAGGGTGCTACTGGACCGGTTTTTGGGCCCGCTAGCCTTTTACGCCCTAGGGTTGCTCGGCCACCCCCTAGACCTCTCTCTTGTATATATTATATAGCCATCATTATATTAGATGGGTTTTGCTTAAGAGTATTTGTGGCGGAACCGGCGATTTAATCCGGGCTAAGTACACCTGCCACCTCTGGCTTGCAGTGTATTTAGGCCAAATCAAATCCGGTCGTCCATCGAGCAACCCAAAAGGGCACTCGATGCAACTATCACCCAGGGATGCCGACATCACACACGTTAAGCCCTCGAAAGAGCCACAACAATTACAACAACCCATCATTTCATACAAACATATATTGATTTGTTTGAAAATATTTACTGAAAATGGGGTACAATCATACTGAAATAGAGTTCCAAAATAATCTCGCAGCGGAAACCGTAACGTAATACCGATATACTCTTGCAGCAGAAATAAAACATCGAGCCATGACATTGAGCCCACCATTGTCATTCTCGATCATGAAGTTCCTGAAATAAAAATATCAACAACGTAGGGATGAGTACGTGAGGTACTCGTAGGACTTACCCGTGGGCGGTTTCAACCCGACACATTTGAGAGTATGCAAGGCTTTTTGTGGACTGGACTCTAACCCGCACAAGCTTACTAGAAGTGAGTCCTTACTTTCAAGTATCATTTATTTTTAAAGTATAAGCCTCATTTGATCCATTATAGTTATTATCATCATCCATAACTCATATATATCATCATCCCAACACATATGTCATCATAAAGGAGCTTGCGGAAATGTAAACATACAAGTACAAACATGTAATATAAAAATCATGATTAAATGAACAAGATATTAAAGTTATTACTACGTTGCCCGTGTGCGATACTGGCATTCTCACACCTGGTGAGCATCAGCGATTCGAATCGATTTTTAATTCCCGGGAATAACTATCATGCCAGGGGTATATGCTTACTAGCCATCGCGTTCCCACATATAGCCCCCATCTCCACTCGTCCCATCCCAAGTTCGATTCAATCCCGCCATTCCCCCGGGTTTTGCCCCCTCAGGAGCGATACCACGGCCGTACCGGGTCAGCCCTCCCTCGAGTACAAGCTCTCCCAGGCCTAACTCCCTCCAACAAGAATGGTAGGAACCTGTCTCTGTTCTTCGGATGGCACGAGGAAGACTTTCACCGGTCCATTATCCCGGATAAGCACTCTAGCAATGTTATGCCGATCAGCAGGCGAACAGCAAATCAGGCCTTAAACGACTCGGGCGGAGTCCACCAAACCATCCACATCATTTTTCATCATAATATACCCATATCTCCGGCCGGTCTCATCTTTTCATCACATCATATCATATTTCTCTCGTATTAAATTTTTGTAAAACATTTTGAGTCCTATCATCTCGCGAGTGAATATCTTCACTCGACTTCTACCGTCTAAGCATGGCTAAGCATAGACTTCGACCTATCCATTCTACCTAGGATACCAGGTATTTATGCAGGTGGGGTTTCAAACAACTCCTGAACGTAAATGCACAATCAAATAAGGGGTGGTGAGATTCCCTAGGTAGGTGTATATGCCTAAGGGGCCTACCTTTGTTGTTGATAACTTGAACAAACTAAACTAAAGTTAGTTTGCCGGGTTGTGAGGCTTTGCCCCAGGCAACCCCTTGATCACTTGGACAGCTCCTCCTTCCAAATACCACTTCAGGGGCCTCCAGGTGGTATTTGGGTCTTAGTTGGTCTTCTGGACCACCGTGGCTTGAAGTAGCTTAACGCACTTGCTTCCCGATTACGTATCTGCAGTGAGCGTCGCTATATGAATGATATGCATGATGCAGCGAATGAGATGCCTGAATGTCAAGCACACGTATGAACAACCATTTTTCACATAGCTAACTTAGAATTCCTAGCGTGCATTTTTCAACAGTAGTGAAGACCTATATTACATTCCAGAAACAGTGGCTAAGACTTACACATTCTTATGTTTCAAATATGGTTCATTGTGGCATTTATTGGATATACTAGTCTCACATTTTCTATTATTTACGTAACTATGCACTATTTCTACCATTTTCAAATCAGAGCCAAAACCTTACATGCACCACCTCCGACTCTAGCAGTGAGTCATGTTCATAACCTAGAGCTCATATCAAGCCCCTAAAGTCACTTGGAGCATTTTTTCACCATAGCAAACTTTTCTTAAATTAAATATATGCTTAAATGTAAGACAAGGGCAAAATAGTAATTAAACAGTCAATGCAAGCGCTACCAAAATTTATACAGAGCCTACACATGTTAATAACGCCTCTGCCCAAATTTCATAATTTTTGAAGCTCATTTTACCCACATTTCCTATTTATTAAGGTTTTTCATGCATGTACATTAACAGGGGCAAAAAGGTCTTTTCATACCCAACCATCATATCCATTCTGTAGATCTACTTAATAGGAGTACACTGCAACAAAGTTTGTATTTTTCTGATTTTTATTTGATTTATTACGAATTTCCAAAGTTTCAGCCGAATTACCAAAGTTAAATCGAAAAAAAAACTAGGTCCAGGACTAATCCGTGAATAGCCCTAACTTTCAACGGCTAGAACGCAAGATCCGCAAGAATCAATGCACAGTAATCAAACAGGGCGCATAAAAATGAAATATGACAGGGGGATTTTTGTAAAACAACCATCTTCTTCAGCCTTCTTCTTCCTCGTTCGACCGACGCGCAGGGAGGGGGAGACGGCGGTTGCGCCGCATCGTGGGGGTCGGGATGGGCGTCGCGGCGGTCTGGGAACGCATTCCCGGTGGAGAGGATTCGTTCCCCCCAGGTCTTGATCGGTGGGGAGGCACGCAGAAGCGGGGAACGGCGGGTGAACTGGCGATGAACCGGGTGTAGAGCTTGGGGGCAGCGGTGACTCGATCCGACGTCACCGGTGGCGGGAGGAGCCATGAAAGGGCACTCGAGCTGCGCCGGAAGGTGACGCATAGGGAGAACGGGTTCTGGAGGCAGGGGGAACGCCGGAAGGTGGTTCTTCACGGTGGCCAGTCGGTAGCCATGGGGATGGCGAGCAGCGCTGCGTGTGGGGTGGCGCTCAGAGCGGCAACGGGTCTTGGCCCCTTGGGAAACTGAAGGGAAGGGAGCTGGCGCGGCGGGTGCTCGAGCTATCGCGACCGGGGAAGGCTCAGGGCGGCAGTTCCGTGAGCTCGCCGCCGGAGCTCCGACTGGCAGCCATGGCGGGCGACGAGCTCGCAGCTCGGGGCGGCGGAGACGAGTGGCAGGGAGATGAGCAGGGAATGAGAGGGAGGTGGCTTCGACCTCAAGGAAGCCGGGGCGAGGGGCAGGGCAGGCCGGGCGAGGCAGGCGGCGCGTGCCCGGCGGTGGCAGGCGGCCATGGCCGCGTGTGCGAGCCGGAGCGAGGAAAGAGAAAGGGATGCAGCGCGTGGAGTAGGTCCGTGGACCGTGGGACGCTGACAGGTGGGACCGGGCGGGGAAAAATATTACGGTGCATTGGACCGAGTCTGCGGAGGCGTGGGATGGTGGGGCCCACCGGTGCGACGTGTCCCAACCGCGTGAGCAGGAATCCGATGACCTTACAGGTGGGGCCCACTCGTCAGCGACTCATGGAGAAAACAAAATTCGAAAAATAGGAAAACCCCTGTTGACTGCAGGAAGACCTGTTTGAAACTTGAGTTTTTGGGTATTCTAGAATCCGAATTTGAAAAGGACCCAATTGAATGAAACGTTATACCTTTTAGGATCTACAACTTTGTCAAAAGGAGTAATATCAGATTCCAAGTTTAAATATGATTAAATTTGAATTTAACCTACTGACTCCAGTTTGACCAAGGTTTAATGCAAACCTAGAAATTCCTAAAGTCTATTTTATGCTCATTTTCAGAGAAAGAGTATTATACCAATGTTGTGTAGTTTTTAATTATCTACAACTTTCATATATGATGTTTTGCATGATCATGTCTTTTGGTTGCTCAAAATTTTAATTTTCCATTCAGGTCTATTTGGACAGAATTCACTAGAAGATAGAAAATGAGCTAAAACACC
Source organism: Paspalum vaginatum (assembly GCA_030272315.1). Taxonomy (NCBI): domain Eukaryota; kingdom Viridiplantae; phylum Streptophyta; class Magnoliopsida; order Poales; family Poaceae; genus Paspalum; species Paspalum vaginatum. The sequence goes on from CM059013.1 coordinate 23,992,170, forward strand.
TTGCAAACCTTTATGCATGTCAACACACATAATACCAAAGTTATTCCTCATGAAATTTTCTACAAGTTTGTTATAGAGAGTTTGGTCCAAAACACATTATATTTTGAACTATAGTCACAAGTGCACTCAGGGGTTTTGCATATTCCACTAGAAAATTTTTGACTTCGTGATTTACTGGCCTAGTTGTTGCTCTTCTCTAAACATTATTAAGCCAAATCCTTGACTACCGCAAATCTAATCGCGTGTTAAGACTTTCGAGATGCCGGGGGCATCACAGTATTCTGTCGTGAACAGTTCGCCGTTCGTGTATTTATTTGTGAAACCCCAACTTGTGCACAAGATTAATCTTGATTGCGTTTATTCCTCGTTCTTGCTTGTGTTCTCTCAGTTGCACTGCTGGAATGATAGCCTTCTTGGTGAGGTCGATTGAGCACGTCATGCTGTCGATAACCATCGGAGCAGTGGTGTAGTGATTCTAAGGATTCGATCGATTGCTTGGAGCCTTCTTCACCAACGTCGAGTTCTCCACCCTAAACCGACTTATCCATACCTCTCGGGAGATCGGGAATAGCTTTCTATCAACTATGCCTTGCACAACCCCTAGCTTTGAGCTTCCAGGTGATGCTGAGTTAGGTACTACCATCTTTGAGGAAGATGAGGAAGAAGATGGAGGTGTTTCTGGTGATTCTGCATCTACCACAACTTCAGAACCTACTGGTTCACTTGCATAGGATGAGGAGGGAGCTCCTGTACCTTCTCCTTCGACTACTTGGGAGCTACCTCCACAAGATCCACCAGTACATGCAACAGGGCCTGGTTAGGATGCAAGAGAGGTGACGTCTGAGCCACAGCCATCTTGGATGGTCTAGGGGATCACCCTTCGGCGAACTTCATTGGTGGCCTGAATGAGCGAGTGACAAGATCCAAGTCCACTTCTCTTGCTGTCTTTCTACACTCAACTTCTGTTGCTTCTTTCGAGCCCCATGATGTTGCACATGCTATTGTTGGCGCCAGAATTTAGCCGACCCAGGCTAATGGGCCTAGATCGGTCTCAGGCTAAAAGTTGGGCTATCCAGGGAAGAGATAGCGTGTATTTTGCCTTTTGGGCCATGCGCCCATGTATCTTAGGAAAGAAAGTTTCTTTGGTAGAGAGTCCGATCAGGACTACAGTTTAGTTAAGATTTAGAGATAAATTAGGAAAGGATAGGCTTGCTATCCAAGTCTATGGACTATAAATATGTACCCGTACCTATGAAATAAATAGATACTACTCAACAGCGGTTGTCTCCACATTCTCTTGGCGCATCGCCACTGCTAAGCAATTAGGGTTTCAAGGTATATCGTCATGCTACTCTATTGACCTCTTTCATAGATGTTGATAGGGCTTTACGGCATTTTGCCTATGGTAGATCTTGTACTAAGCGTTGTTGTTGGCAAGATCTGCTAGTTATCGTGTGCATCAACCCGATCTACTTATTCTCTGAGCTTCTCGACATAGATAGGATCGTGTACAATTTGCTATCATGCTATCCTTTAATGTTATTATCTTCTGCAATATATGCTGCATCAAGCCACCGCCATATTTTGTTAGATTTGCATGATACGAGAGGATTACTTTGGTTGATGTTCGCATTTCATACTGTCTTGCAATTGATCGGTTCCTAGCTAGAGACAATACTATATTTATTTATTACGCTAGATTCTATTAAAGAGCCAATCTGCGTAAGCAGATCACTCTATTTCTATGCACCTTCTATGCATCGCCTAAGCAGCGTCGGATCAGCTCGTGGAGTATCGATGGAGATTTGCTGATGCTAAGACCCATCGCGGGAGAGCCGATCCGAGCGATCTGGCTAGTATTTAACGTTTGCCCTGTTTTGTTTGTCTATGTAGAGAGAACAGGAGCCGACCGCCATCACCACCACCACCTTCCTGGCTGTATGGTCAAGCCAGGTGGCAGGCCCAACCATCACCGAAGCCAGCAGTTGGCTAACCATTTAGCCAACTGGGAGCCACAGCAAGGAGGAGCGACCTCTACGTCCACATACACCTCCCGACTCGCATTGTGTTGACTCGTTGGTACACTGCCCACCAGTTTCCCGTGGCAACACATTTTTGGCACGCCCGATGGGACACGATCATGATGGCTGGAGGCAAGAGAACTAAAAAAGATGATGAAGTCACACCCATCGAAAGGGTGGAAGACCTGCCCGAGAACCACCAGAAGCATTATGCCTCGATCATCGAGGATCTCAAGAAAAAGGTGCTTGCCATGTACGAATGCACTCGTCACGACGCCACTAGGATCCAATGAGTTCCTGAGTCACTGCTGGACAAGGTCAACCTCATGACCCCATCACAACAGCGTAGTGAAGCACTCTGTGAGGAGTTCTAGAGAATCACAGCTCACGCCCTGATACGGCAGTCGGAGGCGACCATAAAAAGCATGGATAACATTGCGGTCAAGACTGTCAGAGCTGCTTTGGCAGGTGAACCGTTGCATATCACCGGACTCGAGCAGAACTGCCACATTGGAGAAGCCATGTTCTACTCCAGGCCACTCACCCCCATTCATATTGAGGTTCAAGGTGATAACGTTGCCGAATTCGTCATGCACCCTCCATGTGACGGCATTCCCCTGGAGCCTCATGCTTACTCTACGCCACCACTGGTCATCCCTGAGGAATACTTCTGTCAGCTCAGGTATCAACAGCTAGAAGAAGAAGAGCGGCCTCCCTACACCTACCCCAATCTGGTAGTTGTCAACAAGTGGCCAGCTCAAGCGCAGGGTACACCGGAGGCTCAACCACACCAAAGGCCGGCAAAATCGGCCGATCAAGAGATGATTGAGTGGCAGCGCGCCTATGGGACTGGGCCGATCCAACTCGATCAGGCCGGACATACTCCTGCAGGCGATCTCAATGGTGTTGTGCAGGAGATCTTGAAGAATCAGTACGGGATGGCGCCCAAACGGGGGGCAATTACTTATGCTAAACCTTACCCAAAGGCATACGATCTCCTGGAGCCTCCTCCGAAATTCTAGATCCTGGATTTCACCAAGTTCAGTGGCAACTATGGCGCTAGTACCATCGAGCACGTCAGTCAGTATTTGGCACAGCTAGGCGTCACCTCTCGAGCCAAGCACATGAAGATTCGGCTCTTCTCCTTGTCGCTCACTGGGCCAGCGTTTGGGTGGTACACCACATTGGCCCCGGGATCAATTACTACTTGGAAGCAGCTGGAAGAAAAGTTCCATGCCCAGTTCTTCTCTGATTCTAACGAAGCAACTCTGACCGACCTGGCTAGTATCTACCAATATCTAGGAGAATCGGTCTAGCAATACATCTAGTGGTTCCGCGAGTTGAGGAGCAGGTGTTACTCTCTCCACCTATCGGAGAGGTCATTGGTAGAGTTGGCTTTCAAGGGCATGAACAAGGCCGTCAAAGTGGTTTACGGGCTAACTGATTTCAAGTCTATCGGCCATTTGGTGTCTAAGGTTTTGGCCTAAGAACGCAGTCATCCCGAGATCCTCCAGGAGAAGCATAAGAGGAACATCGGTTACATTCAAGCTGATGAAGACGACACGTTGGATGATGCGGATACATACCTCGTCCAATGGTCAAGGAAGAGCCAGCCACTAAAGTGTCAGTGGGTAAAGCAGCCCGTACCCACTCCTGGCTTCGACTTCGACGTGTCCAAAACTGAGCAGATCTTTGACCTACTACTTAAGGAGAAGCACTTGGTACCACTGGCCGGGCATCAAACATGCTCGGCCGAAGAAATACGTGGCCGCAAATACTACAAATGGCACAACAAGTTTAATGGTCATAATACCGATGACTATAGGGTCTTAAGGACCGAAATCCAAAGGGCCATCCAGCAGGGAAGGCTAGTTTTTGCCCGTCCTCCAATGAAGATCGAGACAAAACCTTTCTCGGTCAACCTGGTACACGCAGTCCTGCCACCCTGGGAACCGGAAAATTCGCCTGATCGGCTCAACTGGATTGGCTTTCGGCACTCGAGTGCAGGGAGCGATCAGTCGCAGGGAGAGTCCTTTGCCGTACCACAGAAGAGCCCAGCCCTAGGCCATCCATCTCAATCAACAAGGTCCAGCCCTCTACAGAAGAGAAGGGGAAGGCTAAGGCTGACCCGCGCGATGACCTACCTCTTTAGTTCAGGGCTGAAGAACAGACTTCAGCCAGAACAATCGAAACAAACCGATGATTCCGCCCAAACTCTAGGGCGTTGATGGGACTGTACCCACGGCATCACCAGCATAACGAGGAGCGCCGCCACAGGGAAGAAGCATACTACCGCGAGCAGCGCCGGCGTTGTGAGGAGCATCATCGAGCGTACCCACCCTCGTCCAGGAGTGACGCAATGTGATGGGAGAGCCCACTGGGAACGCGATGAGCGCCTCAACCTCGCCAACCATAGGGAGCACTGGAGGTGCCCATACTTCTACTACTGTTGGAGCCAAGGCATGAGTAGGCTCCCAACCCCTGATCAATGCCAGAGTGTTCTACTCGCAGGACTCAGCACAACAGGCCATCGGTGTTCGAGCGCTTGAGGCACGCGCCCTCACTGCCTCACCGCCACGTGCCTTTGCCACGGCATGGATGTGGCCCATCACCAAAGCCACGATGGCCCGAGTCCCTAGACGAAGAGGCGACAAGCATCTCTGCCTCCAAAGCTGGCGTCACCTCCTCTGCAGCAGCGCAGACCGCCAGTCCAAGAGGTCAATGATGGTCGACTGTCGTGAGGAGTGCCACAGCTAAGATGGTGTCTAGAGGGCCTATCTAGGTCGCAAAAGCGCAGGGTCCAACATCTGCGTTGCTTGGAACAAGCCATAGAGGAGTACCTTCGGCAGCTGAAAAAGTTTGGTGGCATCTTTGACATTCCAAGCTTACGTCCAGAGTGCAACTTCATATGGAAGCGCAAAGTGCAATCCGAGGTGGCTGAAGCGATAGCCAAACCAATCGTGGACGGCTCGTTGAAGCTAAACGAAGAAGGCGGCACCTTGGACGTGGACAGCGACAGTCAATCGGACCACGGGGACGACTTTGAAGGGGAAGTCAGCGCAGTTCTAAAGAAGCCTGCAGCGGATGTCAACATGGTCTTCTACTTGCCAGACGATTTCCTGAGTCTATGGTGCAACTCAGTCTCGCCCCTGCAGCTGCTATCTTTGAGAAGCCAATCGACAAAAAATATCGGCACCTTAAGCCATTACGCGTAAAAGGGTTTGTCAATGGCAAGCCTGTCAGCAGGAAGCTCGTTGATATAGGTGCGACCATTAGCATCATGCCATATTCTTTGTGTCGCAAGCTTAGCAGGTCTACTGGAGGACCTTGTTGATACCAATGTCACGTTGAAACATTTCAAAGGGAACCCTTCAAAGGTCAAAGGAGTTTTCAATGCTGAGCTGACGATTCGCAGCAAGACCATGAACACTTCATTCTTCGTCGTTGACGATCACGGCCCTTTCTCCATCCTGCTTGGCCGAGATTGGATCCATGCCAACTGCTGTGCCCCATCTTCCATGCATCAATGTCTGATTCAGTGGAACGGTGACGAGATCGAAGTGGTCCCTGCTGATGAGTCCTATGACTTCGCAATGTCCGAGGCACAATAGTGGACGAATGAGACAGATTGCCTCTCGGGTCGGCAAGATTCGAACTGGAGCTTCGTCGACCTAGCAAAAAATGGGATCATGCCGGTTCATGCAACCGGCAACCAACCTTAGACGGTGAAATAGCTAGTGTACCCGCCAATCCCTCTGATCGGCTCACTGGTTGGTGTAAACTTTCTACGGGTTCATGACCCATAGTGGCCGATCTGCGTGATCGGCCCCAAAAAATTTGTAATCATATTTTCTGTAAGATTTCTGCATTGGCTGACCTGTGTGATCGGCCCCAAAACATGAATTTAATACATGTTTCTTCCAATAAAGATGTTCTTTCATGCGATGATCAATCAAGCCCTGATGAAGAAAGATCAGAAGCTGCGCGCTCTCGTCCCTCTTCGGCATCATCAGGATCCACTCAGGAGTTCATAGAAGACGGCAAGCTCAGTTTTGGTTTCGCACCTTCTGACGAGCTTGAACCGGTCGACATCGGCTCAGGGGATCGGCCAAGGCCGACGTCGATCAGTAAAAAGCTCGACCTAGAGTTCAAAGCCATATTGATCGAGCTACTCAGGGAGTTCCCAGATTGCTTTTCCTTGGAGTACCACTGAGATGCCAGGTCTTGATCGGTCTATCGTTGAACATTGGCTGCCGATCAAGCCTAGTTTTTGACCTTTCACTCAACAACCCAGGAAAATCGATGCGAAAATCGTTGATACAGTCAAGGAAGAGATAGAGAAGATGATTCACGCTGGGTTTATCCGCCCTTGCCAATATGCCACTTGGATATCGAGCATTGTTCCTGTTTGGAAGAAGAACGGTAAGCTCAGGATATGCATTGACTTCAGGGATCTAAACAGAGCTACCCCAAAGGACGAATACCCAATGCCCATTGCATAGTCACTCATCGATGCTGCAGCTGGTCACAAGATGATGAGTTTCCTTGATGGCAATGCCGGGTATAATCAAATCTTTATGGCTGAAGAAGACGTCTAACAAGACAGCTTTTCATTGCCCACAAGGTTTGTTCGAGTTTGTGGTCATGACCTTCGGCTTACGCAATGCCAGAGTAACTTAACAACGGGCCATGAACTACATCTTCCATGATCTCATCGGCCGGCTCGTGGAAGTATACATTGATGATGTGGTGGTCAAGTCAGTGTTGCAAGAGAACCACTTAGCCGATCTGCATCAAGTCCTCGAGCATACTTGTAAACATGGCATGAGGATGAATCCCGATAAATGTGCGTTCAGCGTCACTGCTGGACAATTCCTTGGGTTCATGATCCATGAATGAGGTATAGAGATCGGCTCGAAGAGTAAATATGCCATCAAGACAATGACACCACCAACGACCAAAAAGGAGCTTCAGCAGCTGATCGGCAAGATTAACTACATCAGGTGGTTCATCCCTAACCTTTTAGCAAAACTTGAAGCGTTTATGCCTTTGGTCAAGACACAGCGTAGCAGCGAGTTCATGTGGGGCCCTGATCAGCAACTGGCGTTCGACAACCTAAAAAAGTACTTGACAGCACCACCAATGATGGTCCCACCTCGACTCGACCTCCGATTCATTGTCTATCTTTCAGCCGATGAAGTTTCCATTGGCTTTGTGCTGATTCAAGAAGTCGACGGCAAGGAGCGTGTCGTGTACTATCTTAGCCGACGATTACTCGACGCAGAGACCAGGTATTCCGAGATGGAACGCTTATGTTTATGCTTATATTTCACATACACCAAACTGCTGGCATTACCTGCTCAACGCCGAGGTGCTGATCGTCTGCAAAGCCAATGTCATCAAGCACATGTTGTCGGCCCTGATCCTCAAAGGGAGGCTTGGCAAATGGATGTTCGCTTTGTTAGAATTTGAGGTCAAGTTCTGACCAACGAAAGCCATTAAAGGCCAAGCATTAGCCGAATCTTATTACAGAGCGATCGGCTCCACAGTCCCATTTCATCGGCATATCATCTTGGGCTTTGTTCTTCGATGGGTCTGCGTGCGACACTGGTTGTGGCATAGGGCTCTTCATCATATCCCCTCGGGGGGCACAGTATGAGTTCGCCTTTCGCCTCAAGGAGCATCGTACCAATAATTAGACGGAGTATGAAGCTTTGTGCAAAGGTCTTGAGCTGTTACTAGATGCAGGCGCCGAAGCAGTCGATGTTTTCGGTGATTCAAAAGTCGCCATTACACAGTCAATGGAGGACTTCAATTGTGCAAGTGATTTGCTGTATCCATACCTCCTGCATTGTCAAGAGTTGATGGCAAGATTCCGTTATGTTCAGCTCAAGTGGATCCCAAGGGACGACAATGCCGAAGCTAACAAACTCACGCAAATAGCTTCTGGCTATGCAGAGCAAGTCGAAGACGTCTGTGTCGACACGTTGCAACTAACGCCAGCCAATTGGAGAGCCGATCTCCTCAATTACTTGAGGGATCTAGCTCGGGGGGCAGATAAGAAGACAAGACAGCGAGCTCTGAAGCATGTGCTCATTGGTGAAGAACTTTATTTCAGAACCATTGAAGGCTTGTTGTTAAAATGCCTAGGACCGACAGAAGCGCTCAAAATCATGCACGATGTACACGAAGGGACTTGCGGTACTCATCAATCGGCTCACAAAATGAAGTGGTTGATCAGAAGGTCTGGCTATTATTGGCCGACTATGTTGCAGGATTGTTTCAAATATTACAAAGGTTGCCAGGAGTGTCAAAAATTTGGGGCCGTACGATAGCTCTGGCTGGACCACTAAATCCTATTATCAAGCCGTGGCCATTTAAAGGTTGGGGCATGGACATGATTGGACAAGTCAACCCTCCAACTAGCAAGGGCCACAAATGGATTTTGGCCGCAACCGATTATTTCACCAAATGGGTGGAGGCTGTGTCGATGAAAAATGTCAAGGCCAAGGATGTGATAAATTTTGTCAAAGAACACATCATTCATCAGTTTGGGATTCCACAGACCATCACCACATATCAAGGGTCTGTCCTTTTAGCAGAAGAATTCAAAAAATTTGCTAAAGAGATGGGCATCACTTTGATACAATCTTCACCGTATTATGCTCAGGCTAATGGTCAGGCCGAGGCGTCAAACAAGAGTCTCATCAAGCTGATCAAGCGAAAGATTGACGAATATCCCAAGCAATTGCATGATCGGCTGGCTAAAGCATTGTGGGCATATCGAATGTCATGTCATGGGACTACCAAATGCACTCCCTATCAGTTGGTCTATGGCTAGGAGGCCGTTCTGCCTTGGGAGATCAACATCGGCTCTCGACGGGTTCAGTTTCAAAATGACCTGACAGCCGATGAATATTCAGCGCTCATGAACATTAACACGGATGATCTGACGGAACTTCGGCTCTGGGCTCTTGAAAAGATCGAGGACAACAAGGCCAAGGTGGCAAGAGCTCATAACAAAAAGGTGAAGTCGAAGAATTTGCAAGTTGGAGATCTTGTGTGGGAGCTAGTTTTGCCTGTTGGAACAAAGGACCCAGCATATGGAAAATGGTCACCTAACTGACACGGGCCATATCGCATAATAGAAACCGGTCCAGGAAACTCCTTGTGATGCCCCCGGCATCTCGAAAGTCTTAACACGTAATTAGATTGGCGGTAGTCAAGGTTTTGGCTTAATAATGTTGAGAGAAGAGCCACAACTCGGCTAGTAAATCACGAAGTCAGAAATTTTCAGTGAAATATGCAAAACCCTGAGTGCACTTGTGACCTTAGTTCAAAATAAAATGTGATTTAGACCAAACTCTCTATAACAAACTTGTAGACAATTTTATGTAGATCAACTTTGTTATTGAGTGTGATAACATGCACAAAGGTTTAGGTGGAGTTTTGAGTCGATTAATGAAAAAGACAGAAATCTGCCTAAACTTGATCGGTAAGGAAAATTCAAATTTCAAAGGAACAAAAGTCCCTATCATGCAAAACATCATATAATAAAGTTGTAGATAATTAAAAACTACACAACATTGGTATAATACTCTTTCTCTGAAAATGAGCATAAAATAGACCTTAGGAATTTCTAAGTTTGCATTAAACCTTGGTCAAGCTGGAGTCAGCAGATTAAATTCAAATTTAATCATATTTAAACTTGGAATTTGATATTCCTCCTTTTGACAAAGTTGTAGATCCAAAAAGGTACAACGTTTCATTCAATTGGGTCCTTTTCAAATTCGGACCCTAGAATACTCAAAAACTCAAATTTCGAACAGGTCTTCCTGCAGTCAACAGGGGATTTCCTATTTTTTCGAATTTTATTTTCTCCGTGAGTCGCTGACGAGCGGGCCCCACCTGTCGGTCCGCCCGCGCCAGCGCATTCTACCGGATTCCTTTGTTCCGTGCACCCGGTCCGTAGACCCCTCACCCCCTCCTCACCCCGACCCCACCTGTCGGCCTCGCCCGGTCCATGGACCGCGTCCACCCGCGCGACGTCTTCTTCCCTCTCCCCTCCCCTGCGCCCACGCGGCGCCGGCGCCCGGCGCTGCCGGCCCCGCGCCGCCCGGCCGCCACGCCGAGGCCACGCGCCGCCTGCCCACGCCCGGCCTGCGCTTCCCCCTGCCGCGTGCCCCGCGCCCTCGCCACTACCTCTGCTCCCTGCCTCCCTGCTTGCCACGCGCGGAGCACGTCCGCCATGAGAGCTCGCAGCGAGCTCACACTACCTCGCCTCTCCGTAGCCCCTCCGCCCCGCCCGTCACGCGTCCCGCGCTCGCCTCCATCTCCTCCACCGGTTCCCCCACCTCAGTGGCCGCTTCCATAGCCCCTAGACCCTCCCTACCGTGCCGCCCGCCATGGCCACCATGGCGAGCTCGAACACACCGTGGGGAACCCCTCTCCGGTGTCCTTCTCGCCTCAAGAGCGCCACCACTGGACTCCCCATGCCACCGCACAGCCCGCGCGGTAGAGGGTGGCCACCACCTCCGCCGGTGCCGCGAGATCGTGCCCCGACCACCGAGCTCTGCGCGTCGCCGCCACCCATCGGTTCACGGCCGTTCCCCGCTCACTCGCTCGACCTCTCACGACGCCGTCTTGGGGGAAAGAAGCCCCGTCGCCAGGAACACCTTCCCGGACCAGCTCGGCTCCAAGCGCGTGTCCCCACGCGACGCGCCGCGCACGGGAACCCCGGCGACCGCGCGCCCTCTCTGTCGACCGGAGGTAGAAGAAGCCCCTTTTCCGATTTAGCCCCTGGACTTTGCCGCTTTCATGTTTCCGTCTCCGCACTATTCACTGAGTCTTGCGGATCTAACGATTCAGCCCCTGATGTTAATAGATAATCATGTTTAGGTCCCTGACTGTTATGATTTTCGATTTAATGTGTTTTATTAGGCTGAAAACTTTGGAAATTCATAATAAATCGAATAAAAATCCAAAAATTGCAAACTTTGTTGCATTGTACCCCTATTAAGTAGATCTACAGAATGGATATGATGGTTGAGTAGGAAAAGACTGTTTTGCCCCTGATTTTGTATATGCATATTAAATCAACATAAATGGAAAATATAGGTAAAATGAGCTTCAAAAACTATGAAATTTGGGCAGAGGCCTTATGAACATGTGTAGGCTCTGCATAAATTTTGGTAGCCCTAGCATTGACCGCTGAATTTACTATTTTGCCCTTGCCTTGCACTAAGCACATATTAAACTTAAGAAAAAGATTTATATGATGAATAATGTTCAAAATGACTTTAAGGTTGATATGAGCTCTAAATTATGACCATAACTCACTGCTAGCATAGGAGGTGGTGTATGTAAGACTTAGCCACTGTTTCTGGAATACAATATAGGTCTTCACTACTGTGGAGATATGCACGCGAGTAATTCTAAGTTAGCTATGTGAAATGTGGTTATTCATACGGGTGCTTGACATTCCGGCATCTCATTTGCTGCATCATGCATATCATTCATATAGCGACGTTCACTGCAGATACGTGATCGAGAAGCAAGTGTGTGGAGGTACTTCGAGCAACGGTGTCCAGAAGACCAACTAAGACCCAAATACCACCTGGAGGCCCCTGAAGTGGTATTTGGAAGGAGGAGCTGTCCAAGTGATCAAGGGGTTGCCTGGGGCAGAGCCTCACAACCCGGCAAACTAACTTTAGTTTAGTTTGTTCAAGTTATCAACAACAAAGGTAGGCCCCTTAGGCATATACACCTACCTAGAGAATCTCACTACCTTTTATTTGATTGTGCATTTACGTTCAGGAGTTGTTTGAAACCCCACCTGCATAAAGACCTAACATCCTAATTAGAATGGTTAGGCCGAAGTCGATGCTTAGCCATGCTTAGACGGTAGAAGTCGAGTGAAGATATTCACTCGCGAGATGATAGGACTCAAAATACTTTACAAAAGTTTAATACGAGAGAAATATGATATGATGTGATGAAAAGATGAGACCGGGCGGAGATATGGGCATATTACGATGAAAAATGATGAGGATGGTTTGGTGGACTCCGCCCGAGTCGTTTAAGGCCCGATTCGCTGTTCGCCTGCTGGTCGGCATAATATTGCTAGAGTGCTTAACCGGGATAATGGACCGGTGAAAGTCTTACTCGTGCCATCCGAAGAACAGAGACAGGTTCCTACCATTCTTGTTGGAGGGAGTTAGGCCTGGGGGAGCTTGTACTCGAGGGAGGGCTGACCCGGTGCGGCCGTGGTATCGCTCCTGAGAGGGCAAAACCCAAGGGAATGGCGGGATTGAATCGAACTTGGGATGGGACGAGTGGAGATTGGGACTATATGTGGGAACGCGATGGCTAGTAAGCATATACCCCTGGCATGATAGTTATTCCCGGGAATTAAAAATCGATTCGAATCGCTGATGCTCACCAGGTGTGAGAATGCCAGTATCGCACACGGGCAACGTAGTAATAACTTTAATATCTTGATCATTTAAGCATGTTTTTATATTACATGTTTGAACTTGTATGTTACAATTCCGCCAGCTTCTTTATGATGATATATATGAGCTATGGATGATGATAATAACTATAATGAACCTAATGAGGCTTATACTTTAAAAATAAATGATACTTGAAAGTAAGGACTCACTTCTAGTAAGCTTGTGCGGGTTAGAGTCCAGTCCACAAAAAGCCTTGCATAATCTCAAATGTGTCGGGTTGAAACCACCCACGGGTAAGTCCTACGAGTACCTCACGTACTCACCCCTACGTTGTTGATGTTTTTCTTTACAGGAGTATCATGATCGAGAATGACAATGGTGGGCTCAATGTCATGGCTCGATATTTTATTTTTCCGCTGCAGGAGTATATCAGTATTATGTTACGATTTCCGCTGCGAGGTTATTTTGGAATTCTATTTCAGTATGATTGTACCCCATTTTGAGTAAATATTCTCAAGCAAATCAATCTATGTTTGTATGAAATGATGGGTTGTTGTAATTGTTGTGGCTCTTTCGAGGGCTTAACGTGTGTGATGTCGGTATCCCTGGGTGATGGTTGCATCGAGTGCCCTTTTTGGGTATCTCGACGGACGACCGGGTTTAGTTCGGCCTAACCACACTGCAAGCCAGAGGTGGCAGGTGTGTTTAGTTCGGATTAAATCGGCGGTTCCGCCACAGCTGGTATCAGAGCCGATCATACACGAACAACAATTATAACAACTTTATTTTGATTTCGAAAGCCTATTTTCAAAATCTTTCCAAAGTATTTGCGAAAACGAGAGTATCGCGTATATGCCCATTATAAGGATGTTAGCTTATATATACAGGTGGCATCACTGACTTGACTAACGAAGATAGCAACTCATGTGCATATTTGGCATTTTGGGAAACAATGTTTCGGCCATAACTATCCCCAGGACAGGTGGAACGCTATCGGGATTTGCGATTCATTGTGAACCTTGCATTCATGCTGCCTAGGTAAATCTTTTAAGGGGGGTGGGCACACTTTGGAGTTTTCATGCCCACCACACTTACATTCGGTTTTGGGATCCATCTTCTTCTCGACAATCCCCAGAACTGGTGGAAAGTCAGGTTTTGAGAAGAAGGTGCAGCGGCCCACTCAACGTTGTCCACGCAGCGTGAGAATTCGCGTGGATACCACACTAGGTGGTAATGTATGAGCATGCATTTTCTTGCAGGTACACTAACCACGAAATGCGTAGCATGGACGACTAGAATTCGGCTAGTTGCATGTAGGGAGAGCACGTGCATATATGTCACCGGAATATCGTTATTTATAAAAGTAAGGATTTGTGAGGACGGATAGGACGATCATGCATCATTTTATCTCATCTCCTGTGCTTTGCTATGTGTGTTTGATTGAAAGTAATTAGATTCATATTATGTTATACACGTAATTGTTTGAAAGTAACAAATTTCACATGAGATTTATATGAGTGTTGCTACCATTTTGAAGTAGATCAAACTGCAAATACAACCATCAAAGTCAACGTGTTTTCAGCTCTTTGGTTCATATCTTCCGTACATTGAGATTCATGTGATCCAATCTCCTTGTTCATTTCTTGTCATGACCTTGTAATGTCCATGATCCTACAACTAGTATGATTAAACCACTCTTGTTGTGATGTCTCCTTAGGCAGTCTTGGATGCCTCGACGGGACCTAGAGTCCTCTGTGTATGGCCGTCACATGGTTGTGCTACTAGGTTCGCACTGGCATTAAGACATGCGAAGGCATGACATCGCTTCAATCGTGGAACATTCATAAGCGGAGTTTATCATCTGATTGACCTCGAATCTTGCTACTCTTGATTTGTGGGGATGATTGATTTCATTTCCACTATCCAGTATATATCACTTCATTGCTTGTTGCACCCTGCTTTTCCTGAGATGTGGGAGTAGCCAACCTCCACCCACTGCTTATCTACACCCTTTTCATTGCTTCTGTGGAAGTGATCCGTCTCATTTCCACCATCTCATCACATTTTTCCATTGCCTTGTTTCACCTTGCCTTCTTGACCAATGGGGGTGATCTGCTTCAACCCCACGGCTTGTTCATAATAATTCATATCCATGTTTGACGTTGCCTCCGAAGATTGGTGGGAACAGCCAACTTCGTTCTCACTATCTCCGTCGATAGTTTCTATCCATTTGTTGAACCTTAATTCCCGAGGGTGTACTTTACGAACATCCTCCACACTAGCTTTTGTCCTCGGCTAGTGCTCATGTCATATCGTCATTTCCCTAGGAGTGGTTTTATTCCTCTTAGAAGGGAACTTACTAGCATTTTGGTTCGCTAGTAAGAACACATCAGCTACTGCCATATTCTTGATCACTCATGACCAACGCTAAGAACTCATACAGATCATCACCTTGTTAGGGCGAATACGGCCTATCTTCTCCCTCTTGTGCCTTTCTTGTCCTATTGAGTAGAATGTGCTACGTTTCACCACATCTTACTCTTTGAAAACATGTTAACTTGGAATTCTATATGTGGACACAGTCCCTGTCAAATAAAAGGAATATGACTCTCAACAATGTATCCGATGATACTCCTTTCGATCAAAAGACCCTGCCTTAGTCAATTTCCGCCTATGTACACTGTACTTTCATTATTTGGATAAATCAGGTACTTACCGCATTTCAAATATTAGTATCACAATCAGGAAATGACTCCATTCCTTTGCTTTAATCACAGTCACTTGTTCACTGACCACATTCTCTTCATGGTTTGTTCATTCGCTCTCTTATATGGCACGACTCGTCGAGTATCTTAGAGAGACCACCCTAGCCTAATAGATAACGCTCTGTGACTACTTGTGTTAAAGAGGCACTAACCATTCACAAGCTAGTTAACACAGCAAGCAGTTAAAGATTTAGATGCTTCTATGTGAAATTGAAAAGACACGAACCCATAATGCCCTACTCTTTGCAATGAACGCTAGGTTACACAGCTATACCTCACCCAAATCTCGGGACGAGATTTGTTTAAGGGGGGTGGGTTGTGATGCCCCCGGCATCTCGAAAGTCTTAACACGTAATTAGATTGGCGGTAGTCAAGGTTTTGGCTTAATAATGTTGAGAGAAGAGCCACAACTCGGCTAGTAAATCACGAAGTCAGAAATTTTCAGTGAAATATGCAAAACCCTGAGTGCACTTGTGACCTTAGTTCAAAATAAAATGTGATTTAGACCAAACTCTCTATAACAAACTTGTAGACAATTTTATGTAGATCAACTTTGTTATTGAGTGTGATAACATGCACAAAGGTTTAGGTGGAGTTTTGAGTCGATTAATGAAAAAGACAGAAATCTGCCTAAACTTGATCGGTAAGGAAAATTCAAATTTCAAAGGAACAAAAGTCCCTATCATGCAAAACATCATATAAGAAAGTTGTAGATAATTAAAAACCACACAACATTGGTATAATACTCTTTCTCTGAAAATGAGCATAAAATAGACCTTAGGAATTTCTAAGTTTGCATTAAACCTTGGTCAAGCTGGAGTCAGCAGATTAAATTCAAATTTAATCATATTTAAACTTGGAATTTGATATTCCTCCTTTTGACAAAGTTGTAGATCCAAAAAGGTACAACGTTTAATTCAATTGGGTCCTTTTCAAATTCGGACTCTAGAATACTCCAAAACTCAAATTTCAAACAGGTCTTCCTGCAGTCAACAGGGGATTTCCTATTTTTTCGAATTTTATTTTCTCCGTGAGTCGCTGACGAGCGGGCCCCACCTGTCGGTCCGCCCGCGCCAGCGCATTCTACCGGATTCCTTTGTTCCGTGCACCCGGTCCGTAGACCCCTCACCCCCTCCTCACCCCGACCCCACCTGTCGGCCTCGCCCGGTCCATGGACCGCGTCCACCCGCGCGACGTCTTCTTCCCTCTCCCCTCCCCTGCGCCCACGCGGCGCCGGCGCCCGGCGCTGCCGGCCACGCGCCGCCCGGCCGCCACGCCGAGGCCACGCGCCGCCTACCCGCGCCCGGCCTGCGCTTCCCCCTGCCGCGTGCCCCGCGCCCTCGCCACTACCTCTGCTCCCTGCCTCCCTGCTTGCCACACGCGGAGCGCGTCTGCCATGAGAGCTCGCAGCGAGCTCACACTACCTCGCCTCTCCGTAGCCCCTCCGCCCCGCCCGTCACGCGTCCCGTGCTCGCCTCCATCTCCTCCACCGGTTCCCCCACCTCAGTGGCCGCTTCCATAGCCCCTAGACCCTCCGTACCGTGCCGCCCGCCATGGCCACCATGGCGAGCTCGAACACACCGTGGGGAACCCCTCTCCGGTGTCCTTCTCGCCTCAAGAGCGCCACCACTGGACTCCCCACGCCACCGCATAGCCCGCGCGGTAGAGGGTGGCCACCACCTCCGCCGGTGCCGCGAGATCGTGCCCCGACCACCGAGCTCTGCGCGTCGCCGCCACCCACCGGTTCACGGCCGTTCCCCGCTCACTCGCTCGACCTCTCACGACGCCGTCTTGGGGGAAAGAAGCCCCGTCGCCAGGAACACCTTCCCGGACCAGCTCGGCTCCAAGCGCGTGTCCCCACGCGACGCGCCGCGCACGGGAACCCCGTCGACCGCGCGCCCTCTCTGTCGACCGGAGGTAGAAGAAGCCCCTTTTCCGATTTAGCCCCTGGACTTTGCCGCTTTCATGTTTCCGTCTCCGCACTATTCACTGAGTCTTGCGGATCTAACGATTCAGCCCCTGATGTTAATAGATAATCATGTTTAGGTCCCTGACTGTTATGATTTTCGATTTAATGTGTTTTATTAGGCTGAAAACTTTGGAAATTCATAATAAATCGAATAAAAATCCAAAAATTGCAAACTTTGTTGCATTGTACCCCTATTAAGTAGATCTACAGAATGGATATGATGGTTGAGTAGGAAAAGACTGTTTTGCCCCTGATTTTGTATATGCATATTAAATCAACATAAATGGAAAATATAGGTAAAATGAGCTTCAAAAACTATGAAATTTGGGCAGAGGCCTTATGAACATGTGTAGGCTCTGCATAAATTTTGGTAGCCCTAGCATTGACTGCTGAATTTACTATTTTGCCCTTGCCTTGCACTAAGCACATATTAAACTTAAGAAAAAGATTTATATGATGAATAATGTTCAAAATGACTTTAAGGTTGATATGAGCTCTAAATTATGACCATAACTCACTGCTAGCATAGGAGGTGGTGTATGTAAGACTTAGCCACTGTTTCTGGAATACAATATAGGTCTTCACTACTGTGGAGATATGCACGCGAGTAATTCTAAGTTAGCTATGTGAAATGTGGTTATTCATACGGGTGCTTGACATTCCGGCATCTCATTTGCTGCATCATGCATATCATTCATATAGCGACGTTCACTGCAGATACGTGATCGAGAAGCAAGTGTGTGGAGGTACTTCGAGCAACGGTGTCCAGAAGACCAACTAAGACCCAAATACCACCTGGAGGCCCCTGAAGTGGTATTTGGAAGGAGGAGCTGTCCAAGTGATCAAGGGGTTGCCTGGGGCAGAGCCTCACAACCCGGCAAACTAACTTTAGTTTAGTTTGTTCAAGTTATCAACAACAAAGGTAGGCCCCTTAGGCATATACACCTACCTAGAGAATCTCACTACCTTTTATTTGATTGTGCATTTACGTTCAGGAGTTGTTTGAAACCCCACCTGCATAAAGACCTGACATCCTAATTAGAATGGTTAGGCCGAAGTCGATGCTTAGCCATGCTTAGACGGTAGAAGTCGAGTGAAGATATTCACTCGCGAGATGATAAGACTCAAAATACTTTACAAAAGTTTAATACGAGAGAAATATGATATGATGTGATGAAAAGATGAGACCGGGCGGAGATATGGGCATATTACGATGAAAAATGATGAGGATGGTTTGGTGGACTCCGCCCGAGTCGTTTAAGGCCCGATTCGCTGTTCGCCTGCTGGTCGGCATAATATTGCTAGAGTGCTTAACCGGGATAATGGACCGGTGAAAGTCTTACTCGTGCCATCCGAAGAACAGAGACAGGTTCCTACCATTCTTGTTGGAGGGAGTTAGGCCTGGGGGAGCTTGTACTCGAGGGAGGGCTGACCCGGTGCGGCCGTGGTATCGCTCCTAAGGGGGGGCTGACCTGGTGCGGCCGTGGTATCGCTCCTGAGAGGGCAAAACCCAGGGGAATGGCGGGATTGAATCGAACTTGGGATGGGACGAGTGGAGATTGGGACTATATGTGGGAACGCGATGGCTAGTAAGCATATACCCCTGGTATGATAGTTATTCCCAAGAATTAAAAATCGATTCAAATCGCTGATGCTCACCAGGTGTGAGAATGCCAGTATCGCACACGGGCAACGTAGTAATAACTTTAATATCTTGATCATTTAAGCATGTTTTTATATTACATGTTTGAACTTGTATGTTACAATTCCGCCAGCTTCTTTATGATGATATATATGAGCTATGGATGATGATAATAACTATAATGAACCTAATGAGGCTTATACTTTAAAAATAAATGATACTTGAAAGTAAGGACTCACTTCTAGTAAGCTTGTGCGGGTTAGAGTCCAGTCCACAAAAAGCCTTGCATAATCTCAAATGTGTCGGGTTGAAACCACCCACGGGTAAGTCCTACGAGTACCTCACGTACTCACCCCTACGTTGTTGATGTTTTTCTTTACAGGAGTATCATGATCGAGAATGACAATGGTGGGCTCAATGTCATGGCTCGATATTTTATTTTTCCGCTGCAGGAGTATATCAGTATTATGTTACGATTTCCGCTGCGAGGTTATTTTGGAATTCTATTTCAGTATGATTGTACCCCATTTTGAGTAAATATTCTCAAGCAAATCAATCTATGTTTGTATGAAATGATGGGTTGTTGTAATTGTTGTGGCTCTTTCGAGGGCTTAACGTGTGTGATGTCGGTATCCCTGGGTGATGGTTGCATCGAGTGCCCTTTTTGGGTATCTCGACGGACGACCGGGTTTAGTTCGGCCTAACCACACTGCAAGCCAGAGGTGGCAGGTGTGTTTAGTTCGGATTAAATCGGCGGTTCCGCCACACTCCTACAGGATGGAAACACTGGAAGGAGTACAGTTTAGTAGGAACATCAATGGCAAGTACTTGAAAAAGTACTATCCTAGCTTATGGGTCAGAACCTGACCTATTTCATACAAGGCTGATGCGAGGCCATCTGGACCTAACAGAGCCGATGTGTTAACATCGCCTAGAGAAATATATATATATCTCTACATCTGGACCTGACAGAGCCGATGTGTTAACGTCACTTGCGATCTTTTCCATGTCTACATCGTTGGCTATGATGGCTGCTTCGACCTCGGATAATTCTTATTGGAGGCGTTTGATTTCTTCATTTAGTCTGATCTTCTTCGCATCAAGCTCCTCCCTAATTGACAGCAGTCGTTCATTGACACTTTGATCATTAAGAGCCACCTTGAGTTGGTTTGCTGTCGTACAATCCCTGACGATTTCTTCCTTCAAAGCTAGCTGTCTAGCACGGGAAGCAATGCGCTTGGTGGCCGCCAGAACATCCTCTCAGAAGAAACCCAGATGGGCCATAGGCTGAAGCGCCTGCTTCAGGTCTGAAGGGAGGTCATCGGCAATTGACTCAAAGATCGGTCAGATCTCGTCACACTCAGTGACTAGTTGTTCGATTGGAGCCTCCAATCGTTTCGCTATATCTTCAAGTTTGGCGGCCTTGTGTGCAGCAGATGAAGGCGACACAGGCGGGCTCTTGGTCATCAATGTTTCACCGATGGTAGAAGGATCAAAATTCAACAGATTTGCTACATTGAAGGTCTGACAAAAGGGGTCAGCAAGATTAGGCAGTCTTGAAGTGAAAACAGCACGATGAAGGCATGTGGTGGTCTTACCTCAGACAAATCAGCTTCTACTTCGACTCCAGCATGGCTGGATGTGTCCTCAGGTGGAGCATCACAACATTCGAGCAGAGCTCCTCCTGCATCGGTTTCATGCCCCTGACAGAGGGTATGATCATCCTGCAATATGCATGGAGTTCTTTGAGTTAATGCAGATGGTGACAAAATCTGGGGAAGCAGGGGAGATTACCGGTGAATCAGGAGGTAATGGAGCTAAGGGAGCCACTAGCTTCTTGGTTGATGTCTTTTTAAATCTCGGCTGGCTGGGCCCTCTCCCTTCTCGTTGTCGTTTCAAGCCAGGAGCAGCAAAGATGACTTTATCTAAAGAAGGTGCATTGGCTTGATACACCAGCACTGGAGCCATTTGCAGATACTTAAATGGCTGGCCTGCTTCATCGGTCGGGCTTGGACCTTCTCCTAACTAAGTAGAAGAAAATTTGGTTAGATTCTGGAATAATAAAAGAAGGAGAATCAAGGCTGAAGTGAACATACCTCTTCTAGTGTGGCTTGGTATTCTAACTCGATTGCCACAAGAGCCGATGCAACTACGCCCTGAAAGAGGTGGGGTCTCCAGTAGTCCCACCAAGAGTTGAAGCCATCAGAAGTATGCACAAACTCCAGATCGCCAGGCACTTGTAGCTTCAAGTCAAAAAAAATGGCGTAGGCTTTGGAAGCTACCAACGAGTTGGTCAGTTCAGCTCAGCTCTGAATTCTCTCATGGATGATCAGATGTGGAGAAGTTTGATTCAAGCCGAACTGACGAGCAGCTAGGACAGGTTGGTATGATTCATACCTTGGCTTGTTGATCCTATTGCTAGTACTCATGCTGACTGGGAGGAGACACGGAGTGTTCATGATGCTAAATAGAGCTCGGGATTCTTCATCGGTGGGGAAACTGTCTAGTCTAAAGAAAGATGGGTTCTCAAAATGCTCTAATTCAGCATTTGCATCATAAGAAGGTGTGTTTTGGGAGCTGTAGAAGCATTTGTACCATTTGGCAATTTCTGCAGCAGCAGTATTGGTTACAAGTAGCTGATGTAGGGCTTGGCCAAATGAATTACAACGAATAGACTTACCAGAAGAATCTGGGAAAGATTGGGATTCCAATCTAGGAAAATCTGGGATTTCAGTATGGAAGTAGAGCTTGCACCAGAGCTGAACGAACCACCAAGGTCCCCCGGGATTCAATAAGATGCGTTGGGTGTTCAGCGACAGGTGCCGATATAGAATTCCCAAGAACAGTTTTCCCTAGGCAAGAGATTGGCCATTGGCTAGAGCATTGGCCAAATTCAGATAGTTCTTTGTTGGGGCCAAAGAAGGACCATTGAAAATAAAATGGTCAAGCCAAAGGTTCTAAAAGGCGATGTGTTCTTTCAGTGAAACAGGGCCTGTTTGTTTATTGTGTTGACTGATGTATTGGCTCCAGTTTTGGGTACTGCTCTTCTCCACTATTTTCTAGTGAGGGCATTCGGTTAAGGAGAAAGGAGAAGGACATGAGGAATGCACATCGAGGCCTAGAATCATGACAACATCTATCAATGTTGGGGTCATGGGGCTAGAGCCGAACAAAAAATAGTTCAGGCTGTCCGACCAGAAATAGCCGATGGATCTAAGCAAGTTATCATCTTTCTCCATGGCAGAAAGGGACAAAGTTAAGCCATCGGCTATACGGGTGACTTGCCAGGTGGAACCGTGCGCCCGTTCAACATGTTTGTACCAGTCGACCCAACCCTCCATTGGGAATGGCCAGGCTCGTAATTGATCCGACCACAGATCTAGGTCTGGAATGGTATGAACAAACGGCAGGCGTTTGGTCTCGGTTCTAATGAGTTCATGCGGGGGTTCGTAAGATTTGGGCCCTAGACTGAAAGTTGTGGAATTGGCTGATGAGGGGAGTAAAATTTCATTGACTTAATCATAAAAGTTAACAGACTCAGAGCGAGAAAAACTACCACAAAATGCGGGGAGGTAATAATCCGGGGGAGTTGGAAATTGTTACCTTCAAATCAAAAAATCGGTCGCAGAGAGTCTTTTCTTCAACTGCGCTGTTGGATGCCACCATTTCACTAGGTTGGTTAAAGGTGGATTGTAATGGCGAAGTGTTTTTGCATCAGGAGTTAGAAGGCTGGATTTGGAATTAGTTCGCTTGCCTTTTATGAGGAACTGTCCACACCCGACGAGGTAGCGCGGGATTTTTGGAATTTGGCCAAAGGATTCGTGCCTTTGGTTGGATGGTCAGAGTGTGGGACCACCGTTGGCTATTAGCCAATACCAGGTCGGGTCAGTACTAATCGGCTGAGAACCATTCTGCGTGGTGTGGACCTGTGTGAAGATCTGCTCGACTCTTGATGATGTCACCAGGATCCAATTTTTTAGCATAGCTTAGTGCGTTGCCACTAAGCCGATGCCACAGAGTCGATCTAATTGTGCTGATCTTAGGGAGTGAATCTTCAAGTTCGGCTCAGTGCGTTGCTACTAAAGCCAATGTTAAGGAGTCTCAGAGGGATTTTGGACGAAGGAGTCAGTAAAGAAAAGTTCATTGATTTATATATATTCTTACTAAGGAATATATAAATTGATGACAAAATATAAAAAAAAAGGAGAAAGAAGTCCCCAAGAGCCGATTGCATGACTATCGGCTTGCCCAAAATTTGGGAGTCTTCCTAAGAGCTGACGCAATGGCTAAAAAAGATAAAATTAACTAATTAAAACTAAAGCTAAGGACGCTTTAACCATCGCTATCTTTGAACGGCTCGTCGCCGGCGTCCTGGCTGTCTTCGTGTGCCTCGTCGCCGACATCCTCGCCGTCGGGGAACTCAAGGTCCGAGGGACCTTCATCTCACCGGGCGAGAAGGTCCTCATCCTCGTTTGGCTCCTCCAGCGCGACGTCGTTTGCGTCTTCCTCCTCTAGCTCCTCGGCCTCCTCCATCGCCGTCGTCCCAGGAAAAGAGGCCATCGTCGCTTGAAGGAAGATGGGGGCAAGAGTGAGGACGTCGATGTCTTCGCCACTCATCATCTCCGAGTCGCTGTACTCAGAGGACCCAGAGCTCCACGACCTTGCGTCGTGGTAATACTCCGGGAGTTCGAGGGGGATGATCAGCGGCGGTGGCTCCATTTGATCGTCATGGACATGGAGCACCGGTGGAGGAGTACTCGTCCCATTGCTGTGGCCGGTGTCGGGGTCGGTGCTGGAGTCATCGCTGGAGATGATAATGACCTCCGGCGGAGCTGGGGCAACGGCTGGAGGAGGCAGTGGCGCCAATGTCGGCGCGGCGCATGCCGGGAGCGTAGGCACCAAGTTCTCCAAGTAGGAGAGGATGTGCTCCTCCGGGGAAGGAGGCCCTAAGGGCCCTGCGATGGAAGGAGAGGAGGGATGCTCTGGGATGTTGCTACCCCTAGAAGACATGGCTGAGGGTCTCTCGGCTTTCTTGGGCTCAAGAAGGAAGAAAAGGCGGTTGCCGATGTGAAGAAAACAGGGGAATCCCTGTACTTGTTAAGTACTAGATTGAAGGAGGATGAAGAGGCGCTACATGGTTACCGAGGCACCGAACGGTCATCATTACAGGAAGGACCACGTGGCATTCCAAGTCCAATGGGACGGGGTGGTCAGCACCCATTTCTCGTTTGGTAACGTGGCATTTCAGATTCGACGTGACAGGTCGGCACGGGATCCATTCTCATTTGGTTTTGAAATAAAATCTTTATTTGCCAAAACTAGGGGGGCATGTGTTGGTGCCAGAATTTAGCCACCCAGGCTAATGGGCCTAGATCGGTCTGGGGCTAAAAGTTGGGCTATCCAGGGAAGAGATAGCGTGTATTTTGCCTTTTGGGCCAAGCGCCCGTGTATCTTAGGAAAGAAAGTTTCTTTGGTAGAGAGTCCGATCGGGACTCCAGTTTAGTTAAGATTTAGAGATAAATTAGGAAAGGATAGGCTTGCTATCCATGTCTATGGACTATAAATATGTACCCCGTCCTATGAAATAAATAGAGACTACTCACATTCGTCAATAGCGGTTGTCTCCACATTCTCTTGGCGCATCGCCACCCCTAAGCAATTATGGTTTCAAGGTATATCGTCATGCTGCTCTATTGACCTCTTTCATAGATGTTGATAGGGCATTACGGCATTCTGCCTATGGTAGATCTTGTACTAAGCGTTGTTGTTGGCAAGATCTGTCATATTTTGCTAGATTTGCATGATACGAGAGGATTACTTAGGTTGATGTTGGCATTTCATACTGCCTTGCAATCGATCAGTTCCTAGCTAGAGACAATACTCTGTTTATTTATTACGCTAGTTTCTATTAAAGAGCTGATCTAGGTAAGCAGATCACTCTATTTCTATGCACCTTCTATACATCGCCTAAGCAGCATCGATGGAGATTTGCTGATGTTAAGACCCGACACGGGAGAGCCGATCCGAGCTATTCGACTAGTATTTAACGTTTGCCCTGTTTTGTTTGTCTATGCAGAGAGAACAGGAGCCGACCGCATCACCACCACCACCTTCCTGGCTGTAAGGTCAAGCCAGATGGCACGCCCAACCATCACCGAAGCCAGTAGTTGGCTAACCGTTTAGCCAACTGGGAGGCGCAGCAAGGAGGAGCGACCTCTACGTCCACATACACCTCCCAGCTCGCATTGTGTTGACCTGTTGGTACACTGCCCACCGGTTTCCTGCGGCAACAGCTATATCTAATCTGAATTGGGTCAATGCCATGCATGAGGAGCTAGCAAATTTTGAGAGGAACTAAGGTTGGGTTTTAGTCGAGCCTCCACCACAATGCAATCCTATAGGTACCAAGTGGGTGTTTAAGAACAAGAAGGGAGAGGATGGAGTTGTGGTGAGATACAAGGCGAGGCTAGTTGCTCAGGGTCATTACCAGAAAGAGGGGATATATTATGAAGAGACTTTTGCCCCTGCAGCCAGATTAGAAGCCATTAGCATTCTTTTAGCTTTGGCAGCATCGAAAGGGTTTAAGCTATACCAAATGGATGTGAAGAGTGCATTCCTGAATGTGTATATGTAGGAGAGTTTTTGTGAGGTAGCCCCCAAGTTTTGAGCATCTCAAATATCCTAACCGAGTGTTCAAGTTGCAGAAGGCTTTATATGGCCTGAAGCAAGCTCCCCAGGCTTGGTATGAGAGACTTAGGAAATTCCTAGTTGCCCAGGGTTTTCTGATGGGGAGTGTGTACAAGACTCTATTTTTGCAAAAGAATGGCAATGACCTTTTAATCATTCAGATATATGTGGATGATATCATCTTTGGTGGTTCTTCTCATGCACTTGTGAGCAAGTTTTCATAGTAGATGAGGAAGGAGTTCGAGATAAGCATGATGGGGGAACTTTAGTTCTTCCTAGGGATCTAGATTAGGTAGACTACACAAGGTACCTTCGTCCACCAGAGTAAGTACATGAGGGATCTACTCCAGAAATTCAAGATAGTGGATGATTGGCCTCAGATGACTCCGATGAGTACATACACCATGCTGGACAAGGATGAAGATGTGAAGGAGGTTGATCAAAAGGTGTATCGAGGGATGATTGGATCATTGACGTACCTGACTGCCACAAAGCTGGATATATAGTTCGCTGTAGGTCTGTGCACTCATTTTCAGGCGTCTCCAAGGGCGTCACACAGCACCGCTATTAAGTGGATCCTGAGGTATGTCAAGTTCACTCTAAAGTATGGTTTGTGGTACTCCGCAGATTCATTGCTTTCCCTCCTCGGCTATTCTAAGGCCGACTTTGCAGGGTGCCGGTTGGATCGCAAGTCGACTTTCGGTACCTGCCAATTCTTGGGTACTTCTTTACTCTCCTGGTCCTTTTGCAAACAATCTTGTGTAGCTCATTCCACTTGTGAGGCCGAATATGTAGCTGCTGCTAGTTGTTGTTCCCAAATCATATGGATGCTTGCCACTTTGAAAGATTATGGCCTAACCCATGGGAGGATACCACTCTTGTGTGACAGTTCTAGTGCCATTAGTGTTGCTAAGAATCCAGTACTCCATTCTAGAACCAAACACATAGATGTGAGATATCACTTTCTAAGAGATAGCTATGAGAAAGGCCTCATTGATGTAGTGCATGTCACGAGTGAGAAACAGGTGGCAGACATCCTAACTAAACCCCTAGACCTAGATGACTTCACCCATTTGCAAGGAGACTTAGGGATTTGCTTTCCCTTTTAGTCAGAGGGAGTTTTGCTAGCTTTTAGGTTTTGTTTCGAGGTTCTTTTGCTTTTGCTTTCTTTTGCTTCTTCATGCATTTTTTGTATCATGCTCATGCATTGCACCATGTACATTTGTATTATACACTTGCACTTGAGCTCGATTGGAATGACTTGCTAGTTTTTACTTGTGCTATGATGTACAGCAATTTGCTTGATCATAGTTGGCTAGAGCTCATTTGGATCTATTGTATACTATGTGAGAGCCTAGTCACTTTTGTTTTCCTAAAAATCATAAACACGATCACCACTTGACTTGGCAACATAGCATATGTAGGAAGTTGAATCTTGTTCTAGTTGCTTACCTTTGTTAGTTGATGCCTAAGCTTTCATGATACCACGCCTAATCTGAATTTTGAATTAAGCTCTTGTTGCTGTAGAAAACCGGTGTTGCGGGGCCTCCAGGATGAAGACACACTAGGAGCCGGGGATCGCGCTGCTGCTGCACTCATCTCCCTGTCATGCGGCTCCGATCGGCTCCAAGCAGAGCTGATGCGGTTGGTTGTAGTAATGTAGGCATGCAACCTGGCTTGCCCTTGCAGCTAGGAAGGTTGGATGGATGTGATGGTTGGCTCTGGTTCTCCATGTGAAGCATACACAACAGATCTAAACGTTAAATTCCTGCCGAAACGCTCGGATCGGCAAACACGAGAGATCGTGTACTCCGGTCGGCATGCATGTAGATGCTTGATGGTTGATGAGACGTTAGTGAAGCATTTGTGATAGCCAAAGCCACATCCATAAATAAAAATAAAGTGAACCCTAGCTAAAAGCATGATGTAAAAGATTTAACTAGCCAGATTGGCTTCTAACCAGGACCTCCAAGGAGAACCATCCAGATAGGTAAAAGCGAAATACGACATGTATAGCCAGGATGCTCATGGTACGCTAATCTATCGGCATGTCACTAGCACACACTGCAGCGGCATGTCATGGATTGTAACAAGTTATTAGGTAGCGCAAAATGAGCTACATGAAGATCGATCTATGACGTGAAGCACAAGTACATGGGTAGGTCGATAAGCATGCAAGGTTGCAGATGAGTTTCACATCAAGTAAGGCCTGATGCAAGATCCATCATGATAAATAATGGATCTCGTACCAAGCTAGGCTCGACACGAGATTCATCATGATAATCAGCAAACCATGCCATAAAAAATGCTTCAGTACATGGTTTGTCATGCCCTAATAACATAATGGATCTAAGAACCAATAGAGTAGCATGACGATTACCTTGAAGAAATCCTAATTGCTCTAGGGTGGCAATGCGCTAAGAGTGGTTGGAGACAACCGCTATTAGGGAATGTCTGTCGTCAACTTTATTACGTGGGTATGGGTACATATTTATAGTCCGGAGACTTGGACGTCAAGTCCGACTTGAGCTAAGAAAACCCTACTTATGCTAAAACGTCTTGATTTCTAAGATACATAGCCCATCGGCCTTGACTTTGACATCAGCTACTTCTCCCTTGAGCAGCCTTTCTAAGTCCATCGGCCAATCAGACCTAGTAGTGGCGATAACACATGCCCCTGAGTTTTAGAAATAATAATTATTTCAAAACACAAGAAAAATGTGAAGACAAGGAGTCACATGGTTCCGCAATTCCAGTCTCATCCTTCTGCACACTTTCCTTGGAGACCATTCCTAGTGCCTCTTCATCTACCCCTCAAGTAGTATTTAATCATCGCATCGATTGTAGCTCTATTCTCCATCTTCCTCCTCCCGTCCATTAGCAAGAAAACCCCAATTTTCTTCAAGAAACCACCACCGATGTCATCTTTTGTAGGAAGAAGCACCACTCCCCCCACCAAAATCGCCTTCTCCACAACTGCTACCTTCCTTCTCAGAGGTGCCGCCAGGCTTGGCCCCCTCGTGGCTTCAAAACCGGACATGGTGCTGCCGACCAAGGTAGCAGATGTGGAGGAGGAGAAGCCCCTCACCGATGCCGACAAGGCCTGGCTGGTCATCTGGGGTCTCGACATCCCCAGCCCACCATTGCCAATGGAGCTCGGCATTGCCGTGGATACAAAGGATGCACCGGCCTCCCCATCATGGAACGTGTCCCCACCATCGCTGCTGCCACCACCACCGGAGCTTCCTTCCGACTACGAGGACAATGGTGCCTGGGATTTTGAAGTCTTGGACACTAACACTTTGAGTGATGCCACCAGTGGCCATTCCGACACCATCCTCGACTACTCCTCTTCTCCAAGTGTCGATATGCCCTAGTTCGATGCACCAGCGAAGAAGCGGAAGGAGCCACCCTCACCGTCATCTCCGATGGTGCCGGGTCCTCACCATCAGTGAAGGAGCAGTAGTAGGACAATCATCCCTAGTGGGATGCCTTAGCAGCCATTAGGGCTCCAATATCCATGGTATCAACTCCAAGGGGACTAGCCCCGTGTTTATCTTTAGTTTAATATTTCACCTTGTAAAAATATCCAGCAATGAATGAAGTACTATGTTAATTAAATTTCTATCTCTTTCTTCTTTATGCTGGTCATGAGCCGATCTGATAGCATGGAATCAGATCCATCCTTTGTCTTTCAATCATTGCAACTCCATTTGTAGGTTGGCCAATAGTCCTAGTTTTGGATCCACTTGTCTGAAACTTCAGCCGATATCCCATTGGCTCATCTTTGGGGAATCGAGATCAAGATCGAACTTTGAACTTGCCATCAACGCACACTCTGCCTTAGCATACCCACGAATCATACCTCTCCTGTAGCTTTTCCTCTTAGGCCCTAAGCATGGCAGACACAGCGAGCTCAAAAATGGCAGAATCGTTGCCTTAGAGGATTTTTGGCCTGAATGTACTTAATCCAGCTCTTATTCCTTTTGTGGGAAAATATATTTCTCGCATTATTCACATTAT
Source organism: Paspalum vaginatum (assembly GCA_030272315.1). NCBI lineage: Eukaryota > Viridiplantae > Streptophyta > Magnoliopsida > Poales > Poaceae > Paspalum > Paspalum vaginatum. Next base: position 24,021,731 of record CM059013.1, read on the forward strand.
TATTTCTCCTTCTTGTGAATGCGTAGTTGAACGATTTTCTGATTCCTATATCCCCGACTTCAAAATCTTTTAGTTTAGGTCATCAATATTTTGAATCTCCAGCGGATTTGATTTTTGCTGAAACTCAAAATCTAGATCCAGAACGCTGGACTGACCGACTTAGGGCTTTGCCGTTTCCCATGGAAGAATCGGTGAATTTGTACAGAAGAGTAGCCAAGTACCATGAGTTCTCTGTCTGGCAAAACACAGGGATAGCCGACGCACTCTCCTTGACCTTGTATACTATAGAGAAGCATGAAAACTGGTTAAGAGGAATTAGTTATTTCTGGTCTGATTCTCTCAATTGCTTCATGTTTGGACAACGTCCGATGACTCCCACTCTGACGGATGTAACCATGATTTTGGGCTTAGATGTTAGCTCACCCTACCATTTTCCTTTTTCTCTAGAAGAATGTAAACACAAAATCATTGACGAAGCTACGACAAAAAACTAGAGCAAGTACATTGATTACCACAAAAAATGCTCAGGGTGGGTCGGCCATGAGACCATATAGCTTTTCTGAACCTTTGGCTGGATCACTTCCTCTTTTGTGGCCCTTCCCTTGCTCTAACTAAGAATTATTTGAACTTAGCCGATGCTCTTGCTAGCGGCCAACAATTTGCTTTAGGGAAACTATTCCTCGGCATCTTGCATTGGCATCTTTCTCTGAACACCACCAGGCTATTGATCAATGAACGTATAAAATCAGGTGGTCCTTGGTGGTTCCTACAGCTCTGGTGCCAATTGTACTTTCAGCACATGTCTTGGATTTTCCTTACCTGCAGGAAGCATTCCTTCCTAGACCTTTCAGCCAAACACATTCGATGTACTCCTGTTGGTCAAGCCTTATATCGTCTTCCAGGTAGTAAACCTAATGAAGCAAAGATGGCTAGGTGGTTCAAATTGTTTTAGCATGAGAATACTGCAGCCACCTTCAATGCCTATTCTGAATCAAAGAACTTTGAAAACCCTTACTCCTTTAGATAAGACAATTTTGCTGATGATGAGGAAACTCAGCAGAAATATGCTACCATGATTTGTCCTTGCCTAGTTTCTGTGAGTATGAGGACTAGTAACAGAGTTACCAAACCTAGCTATGAGTGCTATCAACCAGTCATAGCTGCTCGCCTGTTTCGGTCAAAATCAGATGAAGATAGGGCTGAAGGCGAAAGCTCAGGAGGGTCAAGCCCCCGAGCGTGAAGACACTGAGATAGGCGATCAACCCCCCGAGCTTGCACCCATTGGAAAAGAAGGTGTACACACTCTAGAGATGCTCAAGTGTACGCTGAACCAAGGTGTCCACTGCGAGGACTGAAATCCCTTGAAAGAGGAGGACCAGCAAGTAGTAGATCATAGCTCGAAGGTCAACTGCAGTCATGCCTGACTCACCATCGCCTTCCAAAAGGCCGAGTAAAAAACCCAAACTGCAGGAGAAAGCAAGTGACAGTGGTGTAGCTTCCCCATAGCATATTGACTGGAACAGGCTGGCCGACGAGGAAGAAGAAGAGGAGGAAACTTCACTCCATTGTGACGAGAGAAGATCCAAGGAGCTGCACGATACTAAGACATCCTCTTCTCCCCTGACCCAACAACCCATGCAATGGAAGAGGAACTGAACCTGTCTGATATTGACCTTGAACTGGACAAATTTGTGAAGGCGGTTCCTCATCTCATGTTCAGCGGAGCAACTGAGGATAGAAGTCACACAACCATGGTACATACATTTTCCTATACTGTTATATCTCAATTCTGCCTTTGTCATCTATCTCCCGACTAATCAAAACTCCTGTACAGGCCATCTCCCATGCATGTGCAACCAGTGAGTCCCACTAAGCCAACCATCTCGGGGGGTGCAGATCAGGCCCCATTGAGAGGTGGCATTGCTTCGAGCCCCCAGGGCTCTCCGCATCCCTCGAGCGAACGTCTGAAGGAGACTACATCAGAGCAAGACATAGTGCCCCCCGAACTTGGGGCCAACCCAAATGGAGCCCCTAAGTCTAAAGTTCCTGACCGCTCAACTAGAATTGCACCAGAGACCGCAGGCTAGTGAGCAATGTGACCATGACACTAGGCCCTTGGTAGACTAGTGCAGCACACTTAGTAATCTGGGAGGAGACACCCTGGACAACTGGGTGCACCCCTCAGGTCAGCACAAACCAGCAGACTAGGAAGGGGCAACAACTGAAGGTAAGCCAGCTGGTACCAAGGCCGCGCTGGATATGCCTGAGCTGGTGCCATGCCCCCGCGCATCAACCGTGGTTCCGTCCAATGACACAGACGCCATCATCAATGCCACTACGCTTAATATGACTGACACGGGTTTGCAAGTGGCTACAGTTCTTCCCGAGTCACGGCCATTCGCAGCCTTTGAGGTAAGACATCGATCAACCATTGCTGTAATGGACTCTATTGCCAGTACTTTCATGCAGCATAACTCTTCACAGGATTGGCTGAATCAAGCTTCGTTGTGGCATGAGAGGCTTGCTCCCATACTTGGGACCCACGCAACCATGCTACGACAATGATTGGCCAACTCTGAAGCAGCCCGTGCTGCTGAAGCCGTTGGTAAATGACTGTCCCCTGATTCTGATCCTCAACTCATTTCAACATCTTGTGTGCTTACACTGTGTTCGCATTTGCCGGCAGTTGCTGTTAAAGGATTGCTGATTTGGAGAGTGCCCTGGCCCAGCGCGAAACCACATATCATAAGGCCGTACTCGAGCATGATGAGGCCCGAGATGTCACTCTAAACTTGCAGCGGAAGCTTGAACTAGAGAGAAAAGGGCATGAGGTAACTCGCCAAGAAACCCAACTTGCATCTTACTTACGGAGGCCTATAAGCTGCACCGATCCGCATGATGAGGCATTGCAGCTAAAGAGGGAGATTCGAGAACTCCGAGAATCATGAGACGGTTTTGAGAGATCATTCCAGAATACATCCAGTGCCTTGATAGTGCTTGAGACTAGCCATAAATTGACCCGGGAGGATCTTGAGAGAAAGACCTCCGAGTTAATTGAAGACGATAAAATTCAAGTCAAAATCTTGAGCAGGAATAGAGACTTGGAGAAGGTACTGAAGTTGGTAGAGAAGCGCCATGAGGATCTAGACCTTGCAACAGGGAACTATGAGATCTCCAAGAAGAACTGTGAGAAACTGAAAGCTGCTTATAACAAAGCCAAGGAGCTAATGAAGTCTGCAACATCTGCCAAGACAACCATGTTGAATATATGTGCCCTCAAAGTTGGAGCCCCACGACCAATAGAAGACCGAGTGTCAACTCTGGTTAAAGATATCAAGAACCACCTCTGGGAAGACTGAAATCAATCATGCAGCATGTTTTACTGATGCTCAAGATAACCAAGCTAGATCTGAACTTATCTGACTTATCAGGGAGGGTTGCAGTTGATCCCAGTGACTCGACGATAGATAGCTATGTTGTAGAGGTCCAAGCTGTTGTCGAGAGGCTTGTAACAGAATTCGAGCCGTAAACAAATACATTTGATGATGTATGCCCTTGTAATTGAATGAGGTCTGTCATTGACTGTTTAAGCTGCAAGAAATGAGATTAGCATTCTAAGTTATTGTAAGATCGAATTAGATGTTTTTGCATATATGATGATATATGATGTTTATTCCTTGGGTCGGACCCACGACTCAAGATTTTCATAAAGAGTACAGAGTTCGCACGTGTTATCATGAGGTTGAACGCGTGTACGAATACCCGACTCAAACTTTTATGTTGGCTTGGGCTGATTACTTCTGACTGTACGACGCATAGGGTGGGACTGCACCCTTTTATGAGTGTAAGCGCAGGCATGTAACACCAGCTGCCAGTCTATGACCTAGGCTGATTTCCTCGTAACAAGGGTCAGATTGCACCCTACTATGAGTACATGAAGGCATGTAACACCAGCTGTCAGTCTACGACCTAGGCTGATTGCCCCGTAAGGAGGGCTAGATTGCACCCTATTATGAGTACGCGAAGGCATGTAACACCAGCTGTCGGTCTATGACCTTTAGGGTTGGATTACACCCTATCTTGAGTAAGAGTAGGCATGTAACACTAGTCATGAGTCAGGTCAGGACCCATGACTGATTGCCTGGTTATGAAGAACAAGGATAAGAGGTTAATGCAGGATGCATCGTATAGTTACGTCGAAAAATGAGACATGTGCACTAAATACGACTGAGGACGATTCGCCTCGAGGTCATCACAACCGCAGTATTGATCATGAGTACAGATGAAGATACAGTGCTCTGAGGTTTGTAGTGACTCTAAGCATAGAACTTGTGAAGATGTTCGATATTCCAGACGTTCTCGATCGGAGTGCTATCCATTTCAGACAAGCGATAAGATCCTAGCTAAGTGACTTCTATGACGATGTAGGGTCCCTCCTAGGGAGGGGATAGCTTGTGATGCCCTACCCCCTTGAGGACTCTGCAGATGACCAACTCTCTTATTGAGAAGGCACGAGGATGCATGTTTCGCTCAGGATAACACTGCAAAGTCTGCTGGTATCATGCCGACTGAATCACCGAGTTGAGTCATTCCTCCTCAAGTAGATTGATTTATTGAAGCCAAGTTGATGCAGTTCGCGGTCCCGATCTTCATGACATAGGATCTAGAACGAGATAACTAGCTGCAAGCAGCCGGATAACTAGTGCAACCTGGCAAATAAAACTCGAAGCCAACCACCGTCTCTATACAGCAACCTGAATCAAGGATTCGCCCAACCACACTCTCAAAGAACCAACCAACACAACATGGAATCAATGGACCAGGAGCACCAATTGGGAGCCGAAGATGCGGCCGCTTTTGTAATACCTCAAGGAAATCACAAGAGCAAAGGGGTAGAGATCACTCTCTCTAAATTTGTTAGCACTCAGCTGCAACAAAGGTCCTAGTTTTTCAATTATCAAAAGTATACAAATGCTGAGATAACATAGATATTTATACTAGCAACAACCCTCCTAGTTTAGGTGTGAAAGGACTCTTCAGTTGATGGAGTTTAGTAGCTCAAAGGTCTCCACCAAGTGAATGCTGCTGCAGCCTCGAGTAGTCCTTTCAACTTCTGGTAGTTCGTAGTAAAATGGTGATTACTCCTAATTGGGAAGTCCAAACAATGCACAGTTTGTCACCTTGGCAAGAAGACTTAAAGAGCTTTCCATCAAGTACTTGTGGGCCACCAGAACTTTTAGGAGTGAAGAGTTATGATGTCATATTTGGACACTTCAAACTAGCACTACAAACTGGCATGTGCTGATTTGTTCTTCCTCTTGAATGTATGTAGTTTCGTCTTGAGCAAGGAGTGATATTCTAGTAGAATGTGTTCCTTCTTCCCCTTGAAGACTGTCATATTCTTCATGTTCAAACCTAAGAATTACCAATGTACAACATTTAGGTAGCATAACATTCTCTGATATATTGTAACCAAATTCAGCTAGGAGTGAATTCACCTTTTGTTTCACCTTCTTGGCACGACTACGTGTTAATGGACCTTGGATTTCATTTATTGGTGCAGCTTGATCTTTGTTCTCTCTTTGAGTTATATGAAATGGTGGATACTCAGTTGGGGTGGTCGTATCATCGTCCCCCTCTTGAAAAGGAGTCGTCCTCGACTCTATTGCATGTTCACCCAAAAATGGTGATAAATCAGAAACATTGAATGTTGGGCTGACACCATAACCTTCTGGTAGTTCAAGCTTGTAAGCATTGTCATTAATCTTGGTCAGCACTTTGAATGGTCCGTCTCCTTGTGGCATCAACTTTGACTTGCGCTTCTCAGGAAAATGCTCTTTGCGTAGGTGCAACCAAACTAGATCACCTAGTTCAAATGTTATCTTCTTTCGATGCTTGTTTGCCTTGGAAGCAAAATATTGTGACTTCTTCTGTAGCTGTTCCTTGATATTCTGATGCATGTTCTTCACAATTTTCAGCACACTTGGAAGCTTCCATGTTACTTTGTTCCTGCAAGGGTAAAGGCAACAAGTCAATCGGCGCGAGGGGTTTGAACCCATATACAACTTCAAATGGACACATATTAGTGGTAGAATGTACTGCCCTATTGTATGCAAACTCGATATGCAGTAAGCACTCCTCCCACTCCTTCAAATTTTTCTTGATAATGGTTCGAAGTAGTGTTGAAAGTGTTATATTTACCACTTCAGTTTGTCCATCTGTCTGTGGGTGGCAAGTTGTTGAAAACAATAGCTTTGTCCCAAGTTTTGACCACATTGTCTTCCAAAAATAGCTCAAAAATTTGGTGTCACGATCTGAAACAATTGTTCTAGGATTCCATGTAACTTCACAACATCCCTGAAAAACAAAGAGGCTACATGGGAAGCATCATTGCTTTTATGGCAAGGTATAAAATGTGCCATTTTAGAGAAACAATCAACCACAACAAAGATAGAATCTCTCCCCGTCTTTGTCCTAGGTAAACCCAAAACAAAATCCATGCTAATATCTTACCAAAGAATGCTAGGAATAGGCAAAGGAGTATATAAACCATAGGGGTTCAGTTTTGACTTAGCTTTGTGGCATGTGACACATCGTTGAACAAGTTGCTCTACATCCCTTCTCATCTTTGGCCAATTAAAGTGGTCAGCCAACATCTCATAGTTCTTTTTCCATCCAAAATGACCCATTAATCCACCTGCATGTGCTTCCTATAACAAGAAAAGTCTAACAGAAGAGTTTGGGACACACAATTTGTTAGCTCTAAACAAAAATCCATCATGCACATGATATTTTTCCCATCCTTTTCCTGCAGAACATTTTGCATATGGTTCTGAAAATTCATGATCAGTAGAATATAATTCTTTTAAACTTTCTAATCCCGACACTTTCACTTCAAGTTGATTTAACAAAATATGTTTTCGGGATAGAGCATCAACAACAAGGTTATCCTTACCTTTCTTGTATTTTACAACATATGGAAAAGTTTCAATGAATTCAGCCCATTTTGCATGGCGACGATTCAGCTTAGCTTGGCCTTTCAAATATTGTAAAGTTTCATGATCTGAATGAATAACAAATTCTTTTGGCCATAAATAATGTTGCCAAGTCTCAAGTACTCTTACCAAAGCATACAACTCCTTGTCGTACATAGAATAGTTCAGTTGTCCTCCTCCTAACTTCTCGTTGAAATAAGCTACATGTTTTCCTTCTTGCATGAGCACACCTCCAATTCCAATCCCACTTGCATCACATTCAACTTCAAATGTTTTAGTAAAATCCGGTAACACAAGCAAGGGAGCTTCAGTCAAACGTTTCTTCAATTCTTGAAAAGCTTTTTCTTGTCGTTCTCCCCATTTGAATACAACACCTTTCTTAGTTAATTCATTGAGTGGAGCAGCTATGGTACTTAAATCTTTCACAAATCACTTGTAAAAACCAGCAAGTCCATGAAAGCTTCTCACCTTGACTTACATTCTCAAGTGTTGGCCACTCCGTGATTGCTTTCACCTTTGATTCATCAACCTGCATTCCCTGTCCTGAAACAACAAAGCCAAGAAACACAACTTGATCTGTACAAAAGGTGCACTTCTCAAGGTTAGCAAATAATTTTTCTTTCTAAGAACATCCAAAACTTGCCGGATATGGTCAACAGGTTCCTCCAATGTCTTGCTGAAAATCAGGATATCATCAAAATAAACAACAACGAATTTTCCAATGAATGATCTCAACACATGGTTCATCAATCTCATGAATGTACCAGGTGCATTAGTCAAACCATATGGCACAACTAACCACTCATACAGCCCAAACTTCATTTTAAAAGCAGTTTTGCATTCATCTCCCACATTCATTCTTATTTGATGGTAACCACTTCGTAAATCAATTTTAGAAAATATCATAGAACCACTCAATTCATCAAGCATATCATCTAGCCTAGGAATAGGATGACGATAGCGAACTGTGATGTTGTTAATAGCTCTACAATCTACACACATTCTCCAAGATCCATCTTTTTTTGGCACCAAAATTACTGGGACAGCACAAGGACTTAAACTTTCACGCACATAACCTTTATCTAAAAGTTCTTGTACTTGCCTTTGAATTTCTTTGGTTTCTTCAGGGTTGGTCCTGTATGGAGGATGGTTAGGAAGTGCAGCTCCAAGGATGAGATCAATCTGATGTTCAATGCCTCGCAAAGAAGGAAGTCCAGCTGGTGTTTCTTCTAGAAAAAGATCAGTGTAGTCCTGCAAAACACTAGCAACACAACTTGGAATAGATGTCAAGTCATTAGCTGAAAATAATGTGTCTCTGTACACAAGTACAATGAGTACTTAATTTGGGTTATTCCTCACATTTCTCATTTCAGATTTGGTGGCTAACATGACTAAATTTTCTCCCTCTCTTTTATTATTTTTCTCTCTCACATTTGGCTTGTGGTTCTCTCTCACTGATTTGTGGATGACACTCAGTTTCTTTTTCTCTCTTTCCTTCTCACATTCAACATTCACTTCAGAGCTCCTTTGCAAATGCTCAGCAAGGATTTGTTGTGGTGTCATTGGTTTAAGTACCAATTCCTTTCCTTTCCACTTTATGGTGTATTGATTTGTGCGACCACAAAGTAGAGATGAACGATCATATTGCCATGGTCTTCCTAATAGCAAATGACACACTGTCATGGGAGCAACATCACACTCTACAGTGTCAACATATTCACCAATCTTGAAAGGAACTTTTACTCTATGGCCAATCTTAATATCTCCTAAATCATTTAGCCATTGCACATGATATGGATGAGCATGTCGCAGCAATTTCAGTCCAAGCTTGTCAACCATTTCCTTGCTTGTAAGATTATAGCAGCTTCCACCATCTAAGATTACCTTGCAAACCCTATCTTCAACCTTGGCTCTTGTTTGGAAAAGATTATGTCGCTGTCCATTCTCAGCTTCTCTCATTTGTACACTCAAAATTTGAGTAACAACAAGAGCAGCACCTCTCTCAAATTCACAGCTAGTGTGGTCTTCTTCTTCCGGAATATCCTGAAATCTGCCCTCATCAATAACATCTTGTTCTTCCTCACTAGCAGATTCATACTCCCCTTGATCATTGACAATGATAGTGCGATTATTTGGACATTCTCTTGCAACATGGCCACGACCTCCGCACTTGAAGCACTGAATTCCACTACTCTTGATAGTAGATCTCGTGGAAGTAGATGCTGAATTTGCATATTTGTTCTTCTCACTTGGAGCAGCCAGCTCTTTGCCACTAGGGACACTACAAGCAATTGAATATGAACCTCCACTTGAGTTGGTGATGGTGCCTCGACTAGTACTACTTCTTGATGTAAATTTGCTTCCACTTGATATACCCTTTGCACTAAAATGTCTAGCTCTAGTGCTCTTACTGTCTTGCTGTAACTACCTTTCAGCTTTGCTTGCTTGATGCACCAACTCAATAAGATTGCGGTACGGTTGAAATTCAACAATGCGCTGAATGTTGCGGTGTAAACCAGACATGAAACGTGCAATTGATTGCTCTTCATCTTCATATACATTGGCCTTGATCATTGCCTTTTCCATCTCCTTGTAGTACTCATCTACAGAGAGATTTCCTTGCTTCAAATTATGCAGCCTATCAAAAAGATCACGACGGTAATGCTTGGGTACAAATCTTGCTCTCATTTCTCTCTTCATTTCAGCCCTTGATGTTACATCACCTTGGCCTGCTTCTTCTCTATCACTGAGCACTTGCTCTCACCAGATTAGTGCATAATCATCAAACTCAAGGGCAGCCATGGCCATCTTTTTTTCTTCAGAATAATTATGCAAGCGAAAGATTTTATCAACCTTCACCTCCCATGTGAGATATGCTTCAGGATCAGATCCACCATCAAATTTGGGAATGGTGAATTTAAGCTTACCAAACCTCTCTTCGTTGGGCTGATTACCACCACGATTACCTCGATGTCGATTGCCTTCATTTTGGGGCTGTCCAAGGACACTTCCTTCCTCCTCTTCCTCAGATTCTGCATGTTGCCTTCCTCTATCTCCAAGACCTCTTCCTCTTCCTCTACCAGGACCAACACCATGTTCATCATTCACTCTGCCACGACCAGCAGGCCTCCTAGCTTGATTAGCAGCTCGCTGTTGGCGTTGTCGCTGTTCTCTTGCAAGTCGTGCAGCAGCTTCTTCATCGGTTTCATCAACCTCATCTTCATGATTACTTGCACCATCATGGGCTTGGTGCTGAATTCTTAGCTGAGCCACAAGTGCTTGAAGATCTTGGGACAACCTCTCTTGCTTCTCCTCCATGCTTTGCTTCAACTCATTGAATTGTGTCATGGTGACACAATCATCAATATCCGGCGTTTGAGACATCTTCCTAAAAACTTAGCGAGAACACAAACTGTAAGTATATGTGGAATAGGAAATATGTGGAAGTCACACAATCTCACCTCTCTTACCAACCAAAACTCTTATGACTTCCTTGCAGATTACAGAAGTATAATGTGTGGTGGTAATAAGAAAGTGATGGTTAAGCAAATACACGACTGATGTGCAGTTTACGGTGGCTTATTTGTGGAGCTTGGTAGGGGGTGATGCACAACGAACAACCTGAAATCTAGTTGTTCTAAAGTTAAGTAGCAATCCAACCTAGAGTACCATTGCCTAGTGCTGATCACAGGATATGACTGAAGAAATTGGATAAACACTCGCTCAAGGAAAATTTCAGATTCGATGTAAACAAGGATTATGCTAAGAATGAATGAGTTGTTGGAATCAACTAGCACAAATTGCACTTGACATGGATAGCAAACTAATTGCACAACTTGAAGGGTTCACCACTTGTGCACATCAACAAATTCTTCTTTCGTGCACAACTTCTTTTTTTTACTCTCTTTTGTTTAGTAACTTTCTTTCCACTTCTTTTTTTATTTCTCTCTTTTTTTGCAAACTATGAACTCAGATCAGATATAACACGTGCACAACTTTGAGAGAGGATAAGGACCCAAACACAAGTAGTAGCTAGAACTTGATAGGATAAAGATTGACTCAAACGATAAAACTAGTTATGCAAGTTTTTTTTGTAGGGATTTTTCAGATATATGGAAGGACACGAAATAAAATATATGGGTAGACTAAAGGATACACAAAGGAAGATATGATCAGCAACTAAACAAAGACTCTTATGGACTGAAACTTAACCAAACTCACTAGAACAACAGATTGAAAAAAAAGGCTATAACAGAATTTTTTGTGGCTTTTTGGTGGATAGGACGAGCACAATAATATATGTAGCTAAGGGTAAAAAATCATACCATGGTAACGAAAGCTCTGGTACCAAATGATGCGGTTCACGGTCCCGATCGTCACGATGTAGGATCAAGAACGAGATAACTAGCTGCAAGCAGCCGGAAAACTAGTGCACCTGGCAAATAAAACTCGAAGCTAACCACCATCTCTATATGGCAACCTGAATCGAGGATTCGCCCAACCACACTCTCAAAGAACCAACCAACACAACCTGGAGTCAATGGACTAGGAGCACCAATTGGGAGCCGATGATGCAGCCGCTTCTGTAATCCCTCAAGGAAATCACAAGAGCAAAGTGGTAGAGATCACTCTCTTTGAATTTCTTAGCACTCAGCTGAACAAAGGTTATGGTTTTTCAATTATCAGAAGTCTACAAATGCTGAGATAACATAGATATTTATACTAGGAACAACCCTCCTAGTTTAGGTGTGAAAGGACTCTTCAGTTGATGGAGTTTAGTAGCTCAAAGGTCTCCACCAAGTGAATGCTGTTGCAGCCTCGAGCAGTCCTTTCAACTTCTGGTAGTTTGTAGTAAAATGGTTATTACTCCGAATCGGGAAGTCCAAACAGTGCACGGTTTGTTGCCTTGACAGAAGACTTAAAGAGCTTTCCATCAAGTACCCATGGGCCTCCAGAGCTTTCATGGAGTGAAGAGTTATGATGTCATATTTGGACACTTCAAACTGGCACTACAAACTGGCATGTGCTGATTTGTCTTCCTCTTGAATGTATGTAGTTTCGTCTTGAGCAAGGAGTGATATTCTAGTAGAATGTGTTCCTTCTTCCCCTTGAAGACCGTCATATTCTTCATGTTCAAACCTAAGAATTACCAATGTACACCATTTAGGTAGTATAACATTCTCTGAGATATTGTAACCAAATTCAGCTAGGAGTGAATTCACCTATTGTTGCACCTTCTTGGCATGACTACGTGTGAATGGACCTTGGATTTCATTCATTGGTGCAGCTTGATCTTTGTTCTCTATTTGAGTTATATGAAATGGTGGATACTCGGTTGGGGTGGTCGTATCACGAGTGGTCTCTTCCTCGGCGATATCTTTGAATGCGAGCCACGGTGCCCGGTGTGCTAAGTCAACTGGCAGCACCATTCTGAGCAATAGACCATGAAGTAGGGCATGTTGCCATTGAGGGCTTTACTGGGCTGAGTTCTAAGACTCCAAACTTTGTATGGGAGCTCCGTGATCCATTTCCCCACAAGTTTTTTGTCAATGTCGAAGACCATCTTCTTTAAAGCATCAAGAATCATCCCATTTGCGCACTCGACCTGACCATGGGCACGGGGATGCGCTATCGAGACATATTTGACAAGTATGGACCTTTCACTGCATAAATCAAAGAACTCCGAGCCTGTGAAGTTGGAGCCCAGATCTATGATGATGCTGTTCAGAATCCCGAAGCAGAATATAATCTCTTGGATGAATTCCGCCGCCATTACAGTAGTTAGAGATACAATCGGCATGACCTCAATCCACTAGGTAAACTTGTTGATAGCCACCAAGATGTGAGTATATCCACCTTGAGCTCTCTTGAGTGGCCCAATCATGTCGAGCCCCTAGCATGCAAAGGGCCACGAGATAGGAATGTTCTGCAGCAGCTGTGCCGGGACGTGATGTTGATTTGTAAAGACCCGATAGGCTTCACAATGTTTGACCAGTTCCGCTGCGTCTTGCTTTGTCATTGGCCAATAAAAACTGGCCATGAATGCCTTCTCAACCAGTGTCCTAGATGCAGCGTGATTGCTACACTACCCAACATGAATCTCCATCAGTAAACTCTTACCATGAGGTATGTCGACACACTTTAGGAGGACGTCGGCCGTGCCACGCTTGAACAGATCGTCACCGATCAGTGTATAGCTAGCCACGCGCCCAACGAGTCACTCAGCTTCTGCTTTATCGTCGGGCTCATCCCCATCTCTGATGAATCTGATGAGTAGGACCCGCTAGTCAGTAAGAGCTTCCTCCAAGCTCAGGACATACTGTTCTGGAGGTTCCCGCTCTCAATCGATGGATGGGTGAAACAGTTCTTGGACGAAGATGCCTGGAGGTATTTGGGCTTGGCAGGAGCCGAGCTTTGACAGTAGATCAGTATCTGCGTTGTTGTTGCGATCTACAAGATGAAACTCAAGCCCATCGAACTTATCCTCCAGTTTGTGAATTTCCGCGCAGTACTTATCCATTACTTATGTGGAGTAGTCCCAATCTTTGTTGACTTGGTTGATCGCAGCCAAAGAATCCCCATAGACCGTGAGGCGCTTGATGCCAAGTGAAATTGCGATGCGCAACCCGAGCAGCATAGCTTCGTATTCTGCTGCATTGTTGGATACCGTAAAAAGGATCTGTAGCACATACTTGAGCTTCTCGCCTTTCAGGGAGGTTAAGACGACTCCTGCCCCGGCTCCCTCTATTTTTAGGGATCCATCGAAGTACATCTTCCAGAATTCTAGAGGCTCTGGGTTCTCTGGTATCTGATTCTCTGTCCACTCAGAGACAAAGTCGACCAGCGTCTGAATCTTGATCGCGGTGCGTGGGCGGAATTCGATGTCATGTGCTCCTAGCTCACATGCCCATTTAGCAATCCTCCCAGTAGGCTCTCTATTGTGCAGGATCTCGCCAATGGGGAACGAAGTGACCACCACGACTTTGTGCTCTTCGAAATAATGACGCAGCTTGCGAGCAGTAATAAGGACCGTATACAGCAATTTCTGAACTTGAGGGTACCTTATTTTAGACGGACTAAGTACTTCGCTGATGAAGTAGACCGGGAGTTGAGTCGGCTGAACGTGCCCTTCCTCCAACCTCTCGGCCACCAATGCAGTGCTGACAACATGAGTCTTGCAGGAGATGTATAGAAGCATATCCTCCGCCGCGTGGTCTGCCGTGGCCCGGTTTGGTGATTTGAGTACCGGGGGGTTCATTAAGAACTTCTTGAGAGCTTCGAGCACTTCTTGACCTTTTGGTGTCATTGGAATCTATCCACCTTCTTCAGCAGCTTGTAGAATGGCATGCCATGCTCCCTTAGCCATGAGATGAATCGGTTTAGGCTGCCATGCACCCAATAAGCTTCTGGACCTTCTTCTATGACCTAGGAGGCTCCATCTGAAGAATTGCTTCAATCTTCTCTGGGTTGGCTTCCATTCCCCTCTTGCTGACGACGAACCTGAGTAGCTGCCCGGCTAGGACTCCAAATACACACTTAGTGGGGTTGAGCTTCCAGCGAAACCTTCTGAGGCTGTTGAAGACTTGCTGTAGGTCGTTAATGAAGTCTTCTAGATGCTTTGTCTTGATCACCACGTCGTCGACGTAAGCTTCAACGCGCTAGCCCCAGTGTTCGGCCAAGCACGTCTTGATTGCATGCTGATATGTCACCCCGGCATTTTTCAGCCTGAATGACATAGAGGTGTAACAGAATGCCCCAAAAGGCGTGATGAACGCGGTCTTCTCTTGATCTTCCTCGGCTAGGCTAATATGATGGTAGCCCGAGTAACAATCTAGGAAGCAGAGGGAGCATCCTACTGTAGATTTGATGACTTGATCTATCCTAGGCAGCCCGAAGGGGTCGTTTGGGCAGTGCTTATTGAGATCGGTATAGTCAACACACATCGGCCAGTCTTTTTTATTCTTTTTGAGTACAAGCATGGGGTTTGCAAGCCACTCAGGATGCATGACTTCTCTAATAAACCTGGCAGCTTGGAGCCAGGCTAGCTCTGCACAGATCGCTTCCCTCTTATCTGGAGTGAATCAGTGCAGCCTCTCCTTGATTGGTCTCACGTTGGGTAAAACCTTGAGCTTGTGCTTGACCAATTCTCTTGGGACTCCAAGCATATCTACGAGCTTCCATTCAAATATGTCCCAGTTGTCCCTCAACAACCAGACGAGCGCATCTTCCTATTTAGGAGGAAAGATGGCACTGATGGTCACCGTCTTGGATGCATCAGGGAGGTTGAGGCTCACATGCTTGGTCACTACGGTCGCCTGTATTTCTGAGCTGGGGACTGACTCATGAGTCAAGATCGGCAAGTCGTCCTTCGAGAGTTGAGCCACGTCAACGGCAAGCTGGCCATCTAGAATGCCTCCCGAGCACAGATTGCAGAGCCCTTGAAGTCTGCCCGCACAGAGAGAACACCGCTTGGGGTCGGCATCTTCAGGACCAAGTACGAGTAAGGAGGGACGACCATGAATTTGGCCTGCCTGGGCCGCCCGATGATGGCGTTGTAGGCGGAGTTGAAGGTTGCCACCTCAAAACAGATGGTCTCAGTATGGAAGTTGTCCCTTTCGCAGTGGATATTCCCTTTCGCAGGGCATGATCCCAAAGAATGGGTTGTCCGACTCTTGTAGATCATCGATAGAGAGCCCAAGAGATAGCAGGGTCTTGGGGAACATCACGTTGATGCTACTTCCCCCGTCGATCAGTGTCCTCATGAGTCATCTCTCATGCACCACCGGGCTCACAAGCAGAAGGTAACACACAAATTTTCAACGGATATTATAAAAAAAAGTTCACAACTTCATCGGCCACGATATTGGATCGATTTGCCTTGAAGATCTGAAATAAGAAAAATCCTGAATTTCTTCTTTGTGATGATAATGCCAAAAAATCTCAAGTTGTCTCGCCTGGGTGGTCGAAGTTGAGCCAATGATCCACTCGACTGAAAGAGATGGGCATGTTCGACCAATTGTATAGCGCGGGAGGCTCTTGGATGGCTGCCATGACTCTGCGGTCTATCAGCTTATGTTGCCTCTTGCTTTCTTGGGAGCCATGCCCCTCCAAAGATGACATTGGCCCTGTTTTGTTGAGGTGGCGGCCCCTGATCTCGTGGCAGAGGTGGTGGCAGAGGCAACGGTATAAAGGGCCGGCCATTTGCGATAGAGGCCCTGAAGTCTCAGTAAATGTGCAAAGAGTGGTGCATCTCCTTGTGGTAAGGGCATGGCGCATCAAGGAGCTAATCGAGCGAGCGTCAGCCTCCCACATGGGGAAGGATGCGTGGGAGCATGGGTGGTGGGCCCATGGCTTGGATCTCCTCTCGAGGCCTCTTGTCCTAGAATATGGTCCTACCGCGAGGGGTCTTCACGCTTGTCTTTGCCTCGGTCTTCTCGACGTGCGTCGACTAGGTCCTGAGCTCTCTCATCCACAGTAATGTTTCGGTCGGCATCGCGGAAGAGCTGCTTTGTAGTGACTGGGGCCTTGTGCAGGAGGCTTTTCACAAAGGCCTTGTCCAGTCGATTCCGCATCGATTGGAACTGATTCAGATATGACCCGAGACTCTTGTTGTCCCTACGCTAGATGGACTTGAGATCCCATGGCTGTGCCGCTTGTTAGAGAGAGATTGAAAGTTGGCGATGAATCGGCGGCAGAAGTCATCCCAGCTGTCGATGCAGTCGCGCCTGAGGTGGCAGAGCCACTGAAGTGCGTCTTGTCCTAGCACAATGGGGACATAGGCAGTCATCACATCCTCGCTTGCACCGACGGTGCTGGCTGTAGTTGAATACATGGCTAGCCAGCTGCTCGGGACGTGCTTCGTCTCGTACTTGTCGACGTTGGAGACTTCGAAATTTTGAAGCCATGCAACCTCGCAAAGTCGTTTGGCGAAGGCCGGGATACCGACCATGCCTCGATGGGCTGGTTTGCCTCGACCTCCATCTTGGGCGGCTCCTTGGTGATGCCGTGGGGACCGAGGGTAGCCGTCCCCCAGCAGGTCATGAATTGAGTGGCGAGGCATCGGGCTGTTGACAGAGGCCCTGCCAGAGTGAGCCCTGCCCCCATCGTTGCGGTGGGGAGCGCCATAGTCCCGATCATACTCGTTTAGATACCAAATCTATTCCTCGTGCTGGTCTGCATGTGATCTCTCAATATTGTGGCGTGCATCACCCCCCATGTAGATGGCATGATGGGCGTCGGCAGCCACGGGGGCATCGACAAGCAGGAGATGGTTAGTTAGCTGAGTAAAGATTTGGCAGTAGAGTTCCCTGTCCAGCGTGCGAAGGAAAACGTCCGTGAGCCTCGCCAATACTCCTCCTGCTTGACTCAGAGTTCCCATGGCGGTGATGAACTCGGGTAACAGATTATGACCTGGGATTAGCGACGTGCGAGGCTGAACGCGATTGTCCCTATCACATCATCTCCCGCGGTCATGGTCGTGCTGTTGGGCCTGCGCGTGCTGGCGTTCTTGACATCGGCCATTCCTTTGATGATGTAACTCAGCTTCCTTCGGTGTCTCCCTAGGTTTGGATGCCTCGTGCTAGGAGATGGGAAGAGTTTTGATCTTGGTTCCCCACATGATGATGGCGGCAGATATTACATTGCCAGTTATGGCGTCATCGCCGCTCGTGTTGTTGCTGATTTTCCCCATTCACTGGATATATCATCGTCGGAGATAGGGTCTTCTTCCGTTTGGCCATCAATGATGAGGATTTTAGAGAAGTGCATGCCTGATCATCGAGGAGCGTTGGTGATCCCTCAGAGTGAAGCCTAGAGTCGGGAGGCATGGGTCCTGTTGTAGTAGTCATGGTTGGCCCAGCCTTGGGTGCATCGAAGGACTCCAGTCTATAGATCATATGTGGGTAGGGTGCCTCGCCGCCCTCCTAAGGGAGAGGTGGTAGAGGCAGCTGCTGAGGTGAATGCCATTGTGGAGACGTTGGCAAGGTTGCCTAGACCTATCCACTGAACGCGAGGTGCGCCAGGTGGTAGTTCTGCTGCTCGGGGTGGAGCTGATGATGAGTCCCAGGCAAAGGCCGGTCAACGATTCTTTGGTTGCGTGGTAGACATCGTCATCCACGAGAGATGTGGATGTTGACCCCAGCATAGGGCCTCTCCGTGCTTCCTCGCCCCCCTCTCGAGAATGAGGTGGCTGAGGTTGCTGCTGGTGGCAGTCAATAGTGGCTTCCCGTAGTGCATCCTCGTTGTCTTTGATGAGAGCCGTGACACGGGGGATGAACCACTGGTGTGACAAGCTTGCCTGATAAGTGGTCGTAGCATTGCAAAGGCCGTGAGGGAATTGGGACAGAGCCCGATCCTCCCCATGGTTCGGGGTATGGCGCTTGCGACTTCTGGTTGGTGGTGGGATCGGGACCACCCGATGTAGAGTGGTCACGGGCATGGGCGTTGGATGATGCAACGAACCTTTGGCTGCTGTGGTTTTCTCCCTCGACTGATCTAGGTCTAGATCTGAGTCAGGGAGGTAGAGAGCGTAGTGTGCTGAGTTGGTGATGACGTGGCGGTCGGTCGAGGCGAGGGGGCAGATGCAGACCCGCACCCAGCCGACGTCACGATGGCCCGTCATGGTCCTGAGCCAAGTTGACTCAGGGTGCGTCATGACGGCCCACCTCACGATGAGGTGGATGGAGCTGGAGTCGTTCTGATGATAGATCGGGGCGTCGGTGCCCGAGAGCGAGTTGCTATGACCCTGGTTGGCGGGACAGCTGGCTGTTGGCAAGCCATGTGCTGAACAGATCTTGCAGCAGGCAAGGCCAAGGGATGCTTCGGAGTTGGTGATGGGGCCTTATGGCTATGCACCTCCTCCATCGCACCACTGAGTCGGTGAAGATTGCTGGCTTTGTCGGCGATTAACGAGATGGATCCGAAATGGATCATCTCACCAGGAGTGAACTTGACAACGTCGGTGGAGAAGTTAGCCATGGAGCTAACTTGGTGTCGATGTCGCTAAGCCCCTATCTGGTGCGCCAACTGTCGGGGTTTGGTACCGGCAGTGCACCATGGGATATGTCATGAGGTGCTTTTGGGGCAAGCAAAATCGGCGTAGCTCGATGGTTCGCCTGAGGAGCGACAGAACATGAGGATTTATACAGGTTTGGGCCGGAAGATGCGTAATACCCTAGGTCCTATGGTGGAGAGTTGTATTGATCTGAGGGCAAGGTTACAATGAGAGCTAGAGCTTTGGTGCACTAGAGCATGGTTTGGCGGTATGAGATGAGTTGAGACGCTACGTAGGGGTCCCTCATCCACCTTATATAGCCCGACGGGTTCTTGGGTTACAAGTCAGGTACCTTCTATTTCTCCTAGTCAGTTTAGATTACAAGAGATCAAATAGAATCTTCATCCCTATTGTTTCTCCTTTGAATCCCACTAATCTCAGACCTTGATTCCGAATCAAGCATCCTTCTACGCTTAGCCAGATGACGATGTTCCTGCCTTGATCTCCAAGCTTGCTCGACCATCTTTGGGCCTGAGCCAGGCAACCGACCTAGGAAATCAGGCATCTGCCCTCCTCAGGTCCTCCAATGACCCACGTCTTGAGTCCACGCCATGAGAAGCCATGAGATATCTATCCCCCATAGAGATAACTATCGATTTGGCGGAGACACGACACACACGATCCGGCTTCCAATCAACATGATTCGAACCCTGCAATCGCAACACCACGTCTTCTTTGGTTATCAACAATACACAGATGGTTGACCTCACCACAAAGGCTTATCCCTGCCCGTGAATCGAAGAACACAAGCAAGAACACGGTAGATGCAACTGAAATTACAAATAGAAAGGATTAATCACACGAATTGGGGTCTCACAAATCGGAGTACTCTCCACGGCGAAACTGTTCAACAACAGAATAATCTAAGCAAAACCCAAACCCTAACCTGATGATGGCTATCGAATATATACATCAAAGAGGGTTGGGGCGGCCAAGGGGGTGGCCGACCAACCCTAGGGCGTACAAGGCCTTTAGGCCCAAAAACCGGCGTGGTAGCACCCTAGCAGATTCTGGTTGTCATGTTGTTTCGATGATTCCCGGTGAGTCTGAGCGAATTTTGCCATGAGACCAGTATCTCCTTAGATTATCGTCGATATGTATCCTAGGCGTCCATTTTTGTGAGGCCTGCTCCTGTAGTCCAAACTGGCCTCATGAATGAATTGCATTTTAACATGGATTGGGATTTGAACTCCATCTTCGCTTGGGCCTTTGTCATAAGCATATTGGTCATGTCCTCATCATCTACTGGATTATTTCTTAATGATCTGGCTACTGGATAGCAATTAAATTACTTCTGGAATATCCGAGTTACTGGATCAATTGGATTATTTATGGATCACTCAGATTATTTATTATGGATCACTGGATTATTTTTGGATCACCCATAATGCTTGATATACCACTTTGGATTTTTATTGACTAATCGGGATTTCATCAACACATCATGCAATATGCTTTATCTGGTTGGAAAATTACTGAGATGAAGCTGCAAATTAAATACCTATATTGGATGTCCAATCCGAGACGTTGCTAAGACAAATTGTTTTCTCCAATGCCAATTCTGTGATGCCCTAGGCATCTCAAATGCATTACACTAAAATCATTAGCATAATGAAATCTTTTCCAAGGCCTTTTATCTTGAAAAGCATGCATAAACTAGGTCAATTGAGCAACTAAACCTAGTTTTCAGAAAAAGCTGTGTTTGAATTGTGGATATAACTTTAAGGTCTTTGTGTTTTTCATAAAACCTTACATATCAAACTTATAGGTAATCCCATAAGGAATGACTTTGGTATTTTGTGCTTTGGCATGCATGAATGTTGAAATCTAGTTTTGGGTCATTTTATGTGAAAATGTGACTTTTGCCAAATTCAGCCCTGTTTGGTAAATTCAAAATTTTGTGAAACAAAATTCAAAATCTTGCCATGTCATGAATACCAAAGTTGTAGATCATGAGATTCTATGCAACTTTGGTATAGTTCACCTTTCATGAAAATGCACCTAAAATGGACTTTTATAATTTTCAAGTTGGGGGTTTTAATTGGTCAAACAGGAGTCAGCAAGTTATCTTCAATTTTAAATCATTTTAAATT
The DNA here is from genome assembly GCA_030272315.1 of Paspalum vaginatum. Classification (NCBI taxonomy): domain Eukaryota; kingdom Viridiplantae; phylum Streptophyta; class Magnoliopsida; order Poales; family Poaceae; genus Paspalum; species Paspalum vaginatum. The sequence continues at coordinate 24,042,871 of CM059013.1, forward strand.
TGGAATCTGGTATAGGTCCTTTTGACAAAGTTGTAGATTCCAAAAAGTACAACATTTCATTCAATTGGGACTTTTTCAAATTCGGCTTCTAAATTGGTCAAATTTGCAAAATTCAGAAACCTAATCAGCTGGTCAAAGGGGGTTTATCTTTTTCGATTTTCTTTTATTTTCTCGTCTGTATGACAGGCGGGACCCACCTGTCAGCCCCGCCCGCGCCAGCTCATGGGTCGATCCCCGGCCCCTCGCTCCGTGCACCCAGTCCATGCACCCTGATCTTTGTTTCCGTCCTTGGTCCCACCTGTCAGTCCCACCGGTCCATAGACCGGGTTCACCCACGCGCCTCCCTCCTCTCTCGCCGCCCGCGCGCGCCCACGCGGCGCTGCGCGCGGCGCGCCGTGGCCACGCGCCGGCCACCTCGGCCGCCGCGGCCACGCGCCCCTGCCGCGCGCGGACAGCGCGCGCAAGGCGCGCCTCCAAGGCGAAGGCGAGGGCCGGCCTCTTTCCCCGACCCCATTCGCGTGCCTAGGCTCCCTCCGCTCGGCCTCTCCGCATCTCCCCGCCCGCGCCGGTTCGCACCGCCATTGACGGCGAGCTCCGAGCTCGAGCTCGCGCCGCCCCCTCCGTCGCTCCCCGTGTCTCCCCACCTACCCCGCGACCTTCGCCTCGCTCCCGCGCACCGCGCGCCCTAGACCTCGTCGCCGTTCCCCGCCCGGACGCCGAGGTTCGACCTCGCCTCGACGTCGCGTCGCGCCGGTTCACCCTCGGTTCATCTCCGTCGCCCGCCTCGTCCACGCCGTCTCCGCCGTCACCGCCTCCCCAAGGTAGAAGCCCCGCACGGGGAACACCTTCCCCAACTCATGTCGCGGCCGCGGCGAGCCCCGGCTCGCCGGCGCGCGCGCGCCCTCCCGCGCGGCCGCGGCCGACGCGAGGAAGAAGAAGGGGGCCGGGCAAATTTTAGATCCGGCCCCTGCTTTTTCCATTATTTGCGAATCAGTCCACCGCACTGTGCACTGAGTCTTGTAAATTTTGCACGGGAACCCTCGGAAGCTATGAATAATTACAGATAGGCCCTGGATCTGTTTAATTTTCGGTTAAAATGCTTTTAAAAAGGCTGAAACTTTGAAAAATCATAATAAAGTGTATAAAAATCCAAAAATAGCAAACTTTGTTGCATTTTGTTCCTATTAAATAGATCTACAGAATGGGTATGATGGTTGAGTAGGAAAAGACAGTTTTGCCCCTGTTTTTGTGCAAGCATGAAAAACCTCGATAAATAGAAAATATGGCTAAAATGAACTCCAAAAATTGTGAAATTTGGGCAGAGACCTTTTTATTCTGTGAAGGCTCTATGAAAATTTTGGTAGCTCAAATGTCCGCTGCTAATTACCATTTTGCCCCTATATGTGTTTTTAGCATGGAAATAAATGAAGAAATGTTTTTTATATAAAAATTAGGTTCTAAATGGTTATACCTAGTTTTTGTGCTCCTTATAGCATAAAAGAGTTCTAGATGGTAGTAGACATCGATCTTTTCGCATAAATCGATGCAACTCAGTCACACACCACGTTATTTTATGTGACAAGCTAAGCTGTCGTAGATGATGGCTTGTACGATTTCTTAGTGCGAAACAACTTTCGCCTCAATATGCGTAACTCTTTTCCATACATCATGATTCACCGCATCGCATCTACATTTGCATCGTGAAGAAGCATTACAGTAATACATACTCCTTTTGCATCCTGATATGCATATAGATTCCGCGAACGAAGAACCACCGCCGAACCAAATCGTCGCGGAGGAACCCGAAGAGGAGTTGCACCAGGAACCAGAGGGCCAGCAGCAGGAACCAGACTACGCTCCGGAGGAATCTACTGACCCTAGTGAAGAAGGTAGGCAGGACCATACTCTACCCAGCAAATAAATTATACTTGATGATTACGCATATGCATTAGGAGTTGCTTGTAACCAATTGCATTAGACTTCCTGGCCACCCTGGCCTTAGCACCTATACATAGAGTTCGTAGGACGAGTACGCCTAGAAATTGCTAGGTACGGGTAAACACGAGTGTGTGTACTCGTCACGTAGGTGTTTTCAAAGTTACAAAAAGCTTACAGTCATATCACTTTTTACTGTTGCTCATGAAGTTAAATAGAGACCGGGCGGAGATTTATTTCAGTATTTCCTTTATCATGATGTCGCACCCGGACTCCGCCCGAGTCGTTTAAGGCCCGTCCGCTGTTCGTCTGCTGATCGGCATAACATTGCTAAAGTGCTTATCCGGGGAATGGGACCGGAAAAGTCTTTCCTGAGCTCGTCCGAAGCACAGAGACACGTTCCTACCCGCTGGTTGAGAGGAAGGTGGCCCGGGGGAGCTTGGTACTCATGACGGGGAGACCGAGATGTCGGCAGGCTCGTCATGGGGGCACAACCCGGGGGCTAGGCGGGAGTGAATCGAACTTGGGACGAGGCAGGTTAAGATTGGGGCTATATGTGGGAACGCGATGGCTAGTAAGCATATACCCCTGGCATGATAGTCATTCCCGGGAATTAAAAATCGATTCGAATCGCTGATGCCCACCAGGTGTGGGAATGCCAATATCACTGTCGGGCAACGTAGTAATTACTTAAACTCTCAGTGCTTAATACTCATGGTTTTTGGAATACTACCTGTTTGAGCTGAGTTGTTATCTTGCAAAGACTTACTACTATGTTGGCAATCATAGAGACAATGAAACTTGTTATTTATGTTAATTAAGTTGCTGTTAAAAAACTAAAAGCTAAGGATCTACTTGTTAGTAAGCTGCTTCGCGTCAGCCGTAAGCCAAATCCATTAAGACCTACTGAGTAATTAGTACTCAGGGTTTGCCCCACATTTTGAGCGCAGGTATGGAATTCATGGTGTGCACCTGTGTTGGAGGCGGGGCATGCCCTCATGTAGGATGAAGTGACTAAGTGGCACGAGGACAATATCGGTGGGCTCGATGTTGTACCTCCAATGCAAAACTTTTGGTGATAACATGGTGACCTAAACTTATATTTTCCGCTGCGAGAAACTTTCAAACTTGCTACTGTATAATATTATGTTGGACTGGTATTTTTTGTAAAAACTGGTTTGTAAATAAATCTACTTTTATGCTATTTAACTGCCTGTGATGATGTATCTGTTGTGGCTCCATCGTGAGTCGGATGTGTATGATGTCGGTTCCTCTGGGAAAAGGTAATATCGGGAGTCGAATGACTCTCGACGGACGACCGGGTTTAGTTCGGTCTAATCGCACTGCAAGCCAGAGGTGGCAGGTGTGCTTAGCCCGGATTAAATCGGCGGTTCCGCCACAGCTGGTATCAGAGCCGATCATACACAGACAACAGACATATCATCCAGTTTTGATTTGCAAACCTATTTGCGAAAACCCTTTTCGAAGTATTTGGAAAAAATGAGAGTATCGATATGACCTATTAAGGATGTTAGTGAAATACCAGGTGACATCGCTAACATTTTGACCTAGATAGAACTCATGTGCATATTCGGCGCTTTGGGAAGCAACATTGCGGCCATAGCCATCCCCAGTACTGGAGGAGCGCTATTGGGATTTGCGGACTGTTGCGAACCCTGCATTCATGCTGATAGGGCAGAACTCTTTAAGGGGGGTGGTCACGCTATTGGAGTGTTTCGTGACCACTTTTCCTTCAACCAAAAATTATAGCTAGATCTTGTTGGCCACCGTTTCTCTCCCCAACAATTCCCCAGTACTGGAGGAAGACTAGGTGTGTTGGGAGAAATGGCGCCACTACGTCGTCCACCAGACGTAGCTTAAAGAAATTCGTGGGTGCCACTTCTAGAGTTAGAGTGGTAATGATTGGTCATGGTAATGATGATGATATGAGCATGCATTTTTCTGCAGGTACACTAACCACGTGCGAAATTAAGAACGAATAGAGAACGACTAGTTGCATTAGAGAGTGCCGTGCATATATGTCACCGGATACTCGCTAGATATATAAATTATGCTTAAGGTGTGTGGTGTGAGATCGAATAGGACGAGTCTTGCATCATGTTTATTCTTATTTGTTCATACTTGGGGGGTTTATCGCTAAAAGATAAATAAGTAAAATGAAAGCCCAATGATGTTTTCCGCACCCATCACCCACTTAACCGTTAAACTTATATGCAACCTATGCTTATCACTGATTAAAATCTCTTTTAAAAACAGATGGCCAGGACCAAGCAAACCGCTCGTAAGGCCACCAGTGCGAGGGGACTTCGCATACAGGAGGGAAGGGCTGCTCCCCTCCCACCAGTGACCCACACCCCTCCTCAGCTTGAGAATGGGATGGTTCACACCCGTTGCCGTGAGGAGAACGGCCTTGCGCAGATCCTTTGTCGGGCTCTGCGTGAGATGAGGCGCAGGCCGTGCCCTTTCTTCTCAGTGCAGACAGTGCACGCGGAGGGACACTGCATGGCCAGTGTCGTCCTTCCTTCGAGCCACACCGCGGTCCGGCAGATGCTCACCGTCTACGGGGCCAATGAGGAGGACGCTTACGACAAGGTCACCTTAGCAGCCATCACCTCACTCAGTTCTTCGGGTGCAGCAGGGATGTCAGTGCTGCGCTACCTCCCCACCGACGGTTACGACGACGAGTGGCTCCATCGTCACAACATGCTGGAGGAGCGGATTGACACCAGGCCCTATGCTGCGACCATGCAGTTTGCTCACAGTGTACACGGGATGTATCTCCGTGCCGAGGATCGTGTCGCCCACTACCGTGACCAGCACATGTATGCACAGGACCGTATTGAGGAGCTGGAGGCAGAGTTGGCTGAGGCACAGCAGCGCCTAGCGCAGTACGAGCCGGATCCTTCAGTTGCCCCTGTGGTGGAGGATGAGGGCAGCATGGTGTCTGACGCGCGTAACGGGCGTTAGAGAGTTTGGCAATGGCACTGTGTGATGAAGCCTTTTGTAAATGGTGCACGTTGTGAGCGATGTTTTGTACCATATCGCTCCGTGCAGTTTGCCATGACTGTACTAAACAATGGTGAGGTCGAGAGAACTCACTTATGTACGTCATGTAACCCGATGTGGAACCTTAAGTTAGTGTTCCGAGGTGATGGATGAGATGGCCCATGTGTGTACTAAGTAAACCTTTAGTTATTAAGACTCTATAAGTATGGTTGCAGTAACTGTTGAGTACGCATGGATGATGCGAATGATGCGATGTCGTTAAGCTTGGCCTTGAGAGATAAAGTCTAAATGCTTTGTTACAAGTTTACCTGTGCTCACAAATTGCCTATAGTCCTATAATCTTGCTGTCACCGTATTTCTGCACATGGGCTATTGGGCTGAACCCATATGATTCCATTTTGCAGATGGTGAACACTCGCACGGGGCAGTCATCAGGGCAGTCAGCGCAAGGCGCTCCACCCCCGCCGGAGCTGGCCACTTTGGTGGTCCAACAAGCTGAGCTGATTCGGCTATTAGCAGAAGACCGTCAAGCCCGTGGGCAACAACAGCCGCGGGAGTACAGGCCACGTGGCATTACTTACCAGGATTTCGAGGGGCTGCGACCCCCGGTCTTCACCAACTGCCCAGAGCCACTAGCGGCAGACGACTGGCTTCGCACTGTCCAGTCCAAGTTTACCCTTCTGCCAGGAATCAATGAGCAAGAGAAGGCTCGATTTGCTGCTCAGCTTCTTCATGGGCCTGCGGGAGCGTGGTACGCCACTTTCCTCGCCATGCAAGAAGAGGGCCATGAGCCCACATGGGAAGAGTTCCGTCAGGCTTTCCGGGCCCACTATATCCCGGCAAGTTTGATGGAACAAAAGCGACGTGAGTTCCGAGACCTCAAGCAGGGTAGCAGGACCGTCATGCAATATGTGCAGATCTTTATCCACCTCTCACAGTATGCTCCAAGGGATGTTGCTACTGAGCCGGAACGGGCCGAGAGACTCCTCGAGGGCCTTGACCCTACCCTCCGGACTCACTTGGCACGGCGTTACCAGAGCTTCACTGAACTAGTAGACACTGCTCTCGACATGGAGAATCGTCTCCGTGCTGCTAATGAGGATCAGAAGCGCAAAAGGATAGCCAACACCTCAGCGACTGGCCCTTCACAGAAGCAGAAGACCGCATACAAACCTCAACAGCAAAATTTTCAGCAGTCTCGCTATGTGGTCCGACCCAACCAACCAAGGTGGATTCATCGGGCAGCACCGCCACAACAGTATCCCATCTATCGAGCACCCGCACAGTTGCCAGCTCCCCGTGCTCCCATCGTCCCAGGGCCGGGTGCTCCATGCTTCAATTGTGGCAAAATAGGTCACTTCAGTCGTGACTGTAGGGCACCCCGTAAGATACAGGGTCCTACCCCAGCTGGTGGAAGTCAACAGAGCAAGCCGAAGGGACCCATGCCCAAGATGGGTCGCGTGCACTATGTGCACATGGATCAGATTTCCGCCGGAGAACCGGTGCTTGCTGGTACGTTCATAATCAACGGTCAACCGACCGTCGTGTTATTTGATTCTGGGGCCACACATACTTTTATCAGTAAAACATATGCATTGAGGCATGGGATAAAAATGTACAAGTTGAAAGAAAATTATCAAATTACAGCACCGGGATCACCTATTGAAACCAGTTTGGGGGTTAGACAGCTTAAGCTGAGCATTGGCACAGAAAATTTTATCATCAACCCCGTGGTACTACCACACCAGGGGATTGATATTATTTTAGGTATGAATTGGATGAAAGAACACGATGCAGTCCTGGATGTTAGCAGCAGGACAATACAATTAAAGTCAGGCGTAAGTGGTAAGGCTATACAGATACACATGCCAAACCAAAAACACATGACCCCCACGGTCAATGCGACTGAACTACAAGAGGTTAAAAAGATACCAGTAGTGTGTGAATTCCCGGATGTGTTTCCAGAAGAACTTCCGGGACTACCACCAAAACGGGATGTAGAATTTGTCATTGAGCTCGTTCCAGGTACGGCACCTGTGTCAAAAAGACCATATAGGATGCCACCTGATGATTTGAAGGAATTGAAAGTACAGCTACAAGAACAATTAGACAAAGGGTTCATTAGGCCTAGTTCATCACCGTGGGGTTGTCCAGCTCTCTTTGTTGAGAAAAAGGATCATGGTGGGAAAAGACTGTGCGTTGACTATCGGCCACTGAATGCAGTGACCGTCAAAAACAAATACCCACTGCCACACATCGACATTCTATTTGATCAGTTAGCCGGGGCTAAGGTCTTTTCTAAAATTGACCTAAGGTCTGGCTACTATCAGATGAAGATTAGAGAAGAGGACGTACCCAAGACAGCATTCTCTACCAGATATGGTTTATATGAGTATTTGGTCATGTCATTTGGGTTAACCAACGCACCGGCTTTCTTCATGTATATGATGAACTCGGTGTTCATGAATGAACTCGACAAGTTCGTGGTGGTATTCATAGATGACATACTAATCTACTCCAAAAATGAAAAAGAACATGAAGAACATTTGAGGGTCGTACTCACTCGGCTCAGAGAGCATAAGCTTTATGCCAAGTTTAGCAAGTGTGCATTCTGGCTGAAAGAAGTGAGTTTCTTGGGTCATGTGCTATCTGAAAAGGGAGTAGCAGTTGACCCTAATAAAGTAGAAGATGTGCTAAATTGGAAGCAACCAGAGACTGTGACTGAAATCCGGAGTTTTCTTGGTTTAGCGGGCTACTACCGCCGCTTCATCAAAGATTTCTCCAAAATTGCAAAACCTATGACCTCTTTGACCAAGAAAAATGCCAAGTTCATTTGGAATCCGAAATGTGAAGAAGCTTTCCAAACCTTGAAGAAATTGTTAACTTCAGCACCAGTGCTAGCTCAACCAGATATTACCAAGCCTTTTGAGGTGTACTGTGATGCTTCCGGTAATGGACTTGGCTGTGTCTTGATGCAAGAAGGAAGAGTAATTGCTTATGCCTCCCGCCAACTGAGGAAACATGAAGTCAACTATCCAACACATGACCTTGAGTTAGCTGCAGTCGTTCATGCACTAAAAATTTGGAGACACTATCTGTTAGGCAACACATGTCACATCTACACTGACCATAAGAGTCTCAAATATATTTTCACCCAACCTGAAATCAATATGAGGCAGAGGCGATGGTTAGAGTTGATAAAAGATTATGATCTGGAGATACACTACCACCCAGGCAAGGCCAATGTGGTAGCAGATGCACTAAGCCGAAAAGCTCATTGCAATGTGATAGAGATCCGACCTACAGCAAGAGTAATCTGCTGTGAAATGAGTGACATTGAAACACCTCCAGGATAGCCTGCAGAACTCTATAGTATCATTATTGAGCCCACAATCAAGGCACAAGTCATAGAAGCTCAGAAGCAAGATAAGGGTATGGCACATATCCGTGAAGGTATTAGCGAAGAGAAGAAGGCGTGTTTCACGCTTGATGACCAAGGCGTCCTGTGGTTCAAGAATCGCCTAGTGGTACCCAAGGACATGGAGTTGAGAAAGAAAATACTGGACGAAGCGCACACTTCAATACTCACGATACATCCAGGCAGCAATAAGATGTACCAAGACTTGAAGCAAAAGTTTTGGTGGACCCGTATGAAACGAGAAATCGCCAAGTATGTGTCTGAGTGCGACGTGTGCAAGAAAGTAAAAGCTGATCACTTAAAATCCGCTGGAATGCTTCAGCCACTGGATATTCCAGCATGGAAATGGGAGGATATACACATGGATTTTGTGGTGGGTTTGCCTCGTACCCAAAAAGGATATGATTCCATATGGGTAATTGTCGATCGGCTCACCAAGTCGGCACACTTCTTACCCGTCAAGACTCATTACACTGCCGCCACCTATGCAGAGCTATATATTGCACGAGTTATTTCCCTACATGGGGTACCCAAGACCATCACTTCCGATCGAGGTTCGATATTTGTGTCCCGCTTTTGGGAACATTTACAATCCGCTCTCGGAACCACTGTGATTCGAAGTTCAGCATATCACCCTCAAACCAGTGGTCAAGTAGAAAGAATAAATCAAATCCTAGAGGACATGTTAAGGGCCTGTGCACTAACTTACTCCACCAAGTGGGATGAGTGTCTACCCTGGGCAGAGTTTGCTTACAACAATAGCTACCAAAAGAGCTTAGAAATGGCTCCTTTCGAAGCTCTTTATGGTAGGAGATGCAGAACACCACTAAACTGGTCCGAACCAGGTGAACGTGTTACCTTTGGCCCTGATTTAGTGGTAAAAGCCGAAGAACAAGTGAAACTCATACACCACCATCTCAAAAGAGCACAATCCAGACAGAAAAGTTACTCGGATAAAAGGAGGAGGCCATTAGTCTTTGATAAGGGGGATCATGTGTATCTCAAAGTATCTCCGATGAAAGGGGTACAACGGTTTGGGGTGAAAGGAAAGTTAGCACCAAGGTACGTCGGTCCATTCAAGATCATTGAAAAGTGCGGAGCCGTCGCTTATCGGTTAGAACTACCACCACATCTGGCTGCAGTTCATGATGTGTTTCATGTCTCACAACTAAAGAAGTGCTTAAGGGTACCCGAGAAAGTGGTAGATACCTCTCAAGTTCAGATTGAACCAGATCTCACATACGAAGAACATCCCATAAAAATTCTCGATCAGAAGCAAAGATCAACCCGTCGGAAAACAATTAACTTCTACAAAGTTCAATGGAGTAATCACTCCGAAGAAGAAGCCACTTGGGAGCAAGAAGAATACCTACACACTAAGTACCCTGGTTTTCTGCCGTCCACCTCAACTCGGTACGTTATAACAGCTTAGCTTCTAGGTCTAAACTCAATACGTATACCCAACACTAACTACAACCAGTTTAACCATCCACGACACTTCCAAAAATCTCGGGACGAGATTTCTTTAAGGGGGGTGGGTTGTGATGCCCTAGGCATCTCAAATGCATTACACTAAAATCATTAGCATAATGAAATCTTTTCCAAGGCCCTTTATCTTGAAAAGCATGCATAAACTAGGTCAATTGAGCAACTAAACCTAGTTTTCAGAAAAAGCTGTGTTTGAATTGTGGATATAACTTTAAGGTCTTTGTGTTTTTCATAAAACCTTACATATCAAACTTATAGGTAATCCCATAAGGAATGACTTTGGTATTTTGTGCTTTGGCATGCATGAATGTTGAAATCTAGTTTTGGGTCATTTTATGTGAAAATGTGACTTTTGCCAAATTCAGCCCTGTTTGGTAAATTCAAAATTTTGTGAAACAAAATTCAAAATCTTGCCATGTCATGAATACCAAAGTTGTAGATCATGAGATTCTATGCAACTTTGGTATAGTTCACCTTTCATCAAAATGCACCTAAAATGGACTTTTATAATTTTCAAGTTGGGGGTTTTAATTGGTCAAACAGGAGTCAGCAAGTTATCTTCAATTTTAAATCATTTTAAATTTGGAATCTGGTATAGGTCCTTTTGACAAAGTTGTATATTCCAAAAATTACAACATTTCATTCAATTGGGACTTTTTCAAATTCGGCTTATAAATTGGTCAAATTTGCAAAATTCAGAAACCTAATCAGCTGGTCAAAGGGGGTTTATCTTTTTCGATTTTCTTTTATTTTCTCGTCTGTATGACAGGCGGGACCCACCTGTCAGCCCCGCCCGCGCCAGCTCATGGGTCGATCCCCGGCCCCTCGCTCCGTGCACCCAGTCCATGCACCCTGATCTTTGTTTCCGTCCTTGGTCCCACCTGTCAGTCCCACCGGTCCATAGACCGGGTTCACCCACGCGCCTCCCTCCTCTCTCGCCGCCCGCGCGCGCCCACGCGGCGCTGCGCGCTGCGCGCCGTGGCCATGCGCCAGCCACCCCGGCCGCCGCGGCCACGCGCCCCTGCCGCGCGCGGACAGCGCGCGCAAGGCGCGCCTCCAAGGCGAAGGCGAGGGCCGGCCTCTTTCCCCGACCCCATTCGCGTGCCTAGGCTCCCTCCGCTCGGCCTCTCCGCATCTCCCTGCCCGCGCCAGTTCGCACCGCCATTGACGGCGAGCTCCGAGCTCGAGCTCGCGCCGCCCCCTCCGTCGCTCCCCGTGTCTCCCCACCTACCCCGCGACCTTCGCCTCGCTCCTGCGCACCGCGCGCCCTAGACCTCGTCGCCGTTCCCCGCCCGGACGCCGAGGTTCGACCTCGCCTCGACGTCGCGTCGCGCCGGTTCACCCTCGGTTCATCTCCGTCGCCCGCCTCGTCCACGCCGTCTCCGCCGTCACCGCCTCCCCAAGGTAGAAGCCCCGCACGGGGAACACCTTCCCCAACTCATGTCGCGGCCGCGGCGAGCCCCGGCTCGCCGGCGCGCGCGCGCCCTCCCGCGCGGCCGCGGCCGACGCGAGGAAGAAGAAGGGGGCCGGGCAAATTTTAGATCCGGCCCCTGCTTTTTCCATTATTTGCGAATCAGTCCACCGCACTGTGCACTGAGTCTTGTAAATTTTGCACGGGAACCCTCGGAAGCTATGAATAATTACAGATAGGCCCTGGATCTGTTTAATTTTCGGTTAAAATGCTTTTAAAAAGGCTGAAACTTTGAAAAATCATAATAAAGTGTATAAAAATCCAAAAATAGCAAACTTTGTTGCATTTTGTTCCTGTTAAATAGATCTACAGAATGGGTATGATGGTTGAGTAGGAAAAGACAGTTTTGCCCCTGTTTTTGTGCAAGCATGAAAAACCTCGATAAATAGAAAATATGGCTAAAATGAACTCCAAAAATTGTGAAATTTGGGCAGAGACCTTTTTATTCTGTGAAGGCTCTATGAAAATTTTGGTAGCTCAAATGTCCGCTGCTAATTACCATTTTGCCCCTATATGTGTTTTTAGCATGGAAATAAATGAAGAAATGTTGTTTATATAAAAATTAGGTTCTAAATGGTTATACCTAGTTTTTGTGCTCCTTATAGCATAAAAGAGTTCTAGATGGTAGTAGACATCGATCTTTTCGCATAAATCGATGCAACTCAGTCACACACCACGTTATTTTATGTGACAAGCTAAGCTGTCGTAGATGATGGCTTGTACGATTTCTTAGTGCGAAACAACTTTCGCCTCAATATGCGTAACTCTTTTCCATACATCATGATTCACCGCATCGCATCTACATTTGCATCGTGAAGAAGCATTACAGTAATACATACTCCTTTTGCATCCTGATATGCATATAGATTCCGCGAACGAAGAACCACCGCCGAACCAAATCGTCGCGGAGGAACCCGAAGAGGAGTTGCACCAGGAACCAGAGGGCCAGCAGCAGGAACCAGACTACGCTCCGGAGGAATCTACTGACCCTAGTGAAGAAGGTAGGCAGGACCATACTCTACCCAGCAAATAAATTATACTTGATGATTATGCATATGCATTAGGAGTTGCTTGTAACCAATTGCATTAGACTTCCTGGCCACCCTGGCCTTAGCACCTATACATAGAGTTCGTAGGACGAGTACGCCTAGAAATTGCTAGGTACGGGTAAACACGAGTGTGTGTACTCGTCACGTAGGTGTTTTCAAAGTTACAAAAAGCTTACAGTCATATCACTTTTTACTGTTGCTCATGAAGTTAAATAGAGACCGGGCGGAGATTTATTTCAGTATTTCCTTTATCATGATGTCGCACCCGGACTCCGCCCGAGTCGTTTAAGGCCCGTCCGCTGTTCGTCTGCTGATCGGCATAACATTGCTAAAGTGCTTATCCGGGGAATGGGACCGGAAAAATCTTTCCTGAGCTCGTCCGAAGCACAGAGACACGTTCCTACCCGCTGGTTGAGAGGAAGGTGGCCCAGGGGAGCTTGGTACTCATGACGGGGAGACCGAGATGTCGGCAGGCTCGTCATGGGGGCACAACCCGGGGGCTAGGCGGGAGTGAATCGAACTTGGGACGAGGCAGGCTAAGATTGGGGCTATATGTGGGAACGCGATGGCTAGTAAGCATATACCCCTGGCATGATAGTCATTCCCGGGAATTAAAAATCGATTCGAATCGCTGATGCCCACCAGGTGTGGGAATGCCAATATCACTGTCGGGCAACGTAGTAATTACTTAAACTCTCAGTGCTTAATACTCATGGTTTTTGGAATACTACCTGTTTGAGCTGAGTTGTTATCTTGCAAAGACTTACTACTATGTTGGCAATCATAGAGACAATGAAACTTGTTATTTATGTTAATTAAGTTGCTGTTAAAAAACTAAAAGCTAAGGATCTACTTGTTAGTAAGCTGCTTCGCGTCAGCCGTAAGCCAAATCCATTAAGACCTACTGAGTAATTAGTACTCAGGGTTTGCCCCACATTTTGAGCGCAGGTATGGAATTCATGGTGTGCACCTGTGTTGGAGGCGGGGCATGCCCTCATGTAGGATGAAGTGACTAAGTGGCACGAGGACAATATCGGTGGGCTCGATGTTGTACCTCCAATGCAAAACTTTTGGTGAAAACATGGTGACCTAAACTTATATTTTCCGCTGCGAGAAACTTTCAAACTTGCTACTGTATAATATTATGTTGGACTGGTATTTTTTGTAAAAACTGGTTTGTAAATAAATCTACTTTTATGCTATTTAACTGCCTGTGATGATGTATCTGTTGTGGCTCCATCGTGAGTCGGATGTGTATGATGTCGGTTCCTCTGGGAAAAGGTAATATCGGGAGTCGAATGACTCTCGACGGACGACCGGGTTTAGTTCGGTCTAATCGCACTGCAAGCCAGAGGTGGCAGGTGTGCTTAGCCCGGATTAAATCGGCGGTTCCGCCACAAATTCTGAGCTAACGTGGCATAACATGAGGTAATCATATCCTAATCAGTCTACTCTGTGATGAGAACATGTACAACATGCATATGATCAAGGCCCAAGAGAAGATGGAGTTTGAAGCCCAATCCGAGTTGAGGTCAAATTTATTCGCGAGGCCGTTTCGGACTACAGGAGTAGGCCTCAGTAAAATGGACGCCCAGGCCACATACGGACTCCATTTCAGGTGTTCTACAATCAACGAATAGCTAAGGAGATAAACTTTCCAACCCATCTGGTCTCAGGCCCAAATAATCTCGGAGTCAACGGGAATCGTCGAAACAACACGACGATCAGAATCTACCATGGTGCTACTGGACCGGTTTTTGGGCCCGCTGGCCTTGTACGCCCTAGGATTGCTCGGCCACCTCCTTTGCCGCCCCTATACCTCTCTCGTGTATATATTATATAGCAGTCATTAGATTAGAGGGGGTTTTGCTTAAGACTATTCTGTCATGAACAGTTCGCCGTTCGTGTATCGGTTTGTGGAACCCCAACTTGTGCACAAGATTAATCTTGATTGCGTTTATTCCTCATTCTTGCTTGTGTTCTCTCAGTTGCATTGCAGAAATGATAGCCTTCTTGGAGAGGTCGATTGCGTGTGTCACGCAGTCGATAACCATCGGAGCACTGGTATAGTGACTGCAAGGATTCGATCGATTGCTCGGAGCCTTCTTCACCAACGTCGAGTTCTCCACCCCTAAACCGACTTATCCATACCTCTCGGAAGGTTGAAACCCAATTCCCCATCATTTGATAATCAGAGCTTTAGGTTTCCCTTAAGGTATATTATCGTGTGTCCCTTAGTTTGAGTGTTTTATATTCCTAAAGTCTACAAAAAGCCATAAAAATTATGGTTTCTAGTTCATCTTGTCATATCACCAAGTTTAGCCTTTGCATAATTTGATTTCAGAGTCCACATCTTTGAGTTTGTGTCCATGGTCATAGTCTTAGTGCTGGTGTAGATCGCATTCTTTGTTTAGTTTGAGTTTTGCATCTTCTCACCGTGCCCGTTTTCATCACGTCGTCACGTCCGGTTCGGAATCCTCTCTATCTAGTTCGGTATTTGTATGATATCTCCCTCATACGAACTCAGATTTTTGAGTTCTAGTACTTTCTGGAATGCTTGTGAAATCATCTACAACTTTGTCAATTGGGAAGTTTCCAGAAAACATTGCTATCAGGATGTAATATCTGTTGGGAATTAATCTATTTGTGACCCAAAAATTTCTGAGCAGTCTATATTTCAGGGTCAATATCTTCATCATCCATTATCCAAAATATGTCTTCCATATACTATAAAGAAATATAAAAAGGAGATCAACAACTTTGGTATTCAAAGTTTTTGCTTTCGAGGCTATTAAAATTGTCTAATAGGCTGTGCAACTCAGAATAGTAAATCTGTGATTTATAGATGTGAGTTTTGTGTTTGTATAGAGTTGTATCTTGTTTTGCGGCACTTTTGAGATAAAAAAAGCAAGCAAAAGGAAAGTGCATAAAATTAGCTACACAAAAAAAAAAGAACAGAAAAAAATCATAAGTGCTTGCATCCTGTGTGTCCTTTGTATTTCGGTGTATCTCTTGCTTTCCTTAAACTAGGTCTAGGAGTACGTTTAGGCCAGCAATTTGACAAGTACTTTGCACGTTTATTCAACTTTGCTATCTGATTTCGGATTTTGCTATTCCTTGATACATATTGTGCATTCCCAAAGATCCACATATATACTTTAGAGCAACACAGATCGGTCTTGCAATCACCCCACGCTCTAGGTGTATTATCACCTTTGGGCCCCCGTCACCTCTTCTAGATTGCCATCGTCTTCTTGCTGTGTACGGTAAGAACATTTGTAAGCGCTTGGTAAATGCTTGGGGTGTGAGAGATCCCACCTGCCCACTGTCATTAGATAGGGTTAACCTTTTTTTTGTGTGTTTTCTTGTTTTTCTACTAACAATGACATGTTGCACCGACGCACGTGAACGTGAAAAGATCAAGAAAATGGTTAAGAAGGCAATTGAAAGCCAGACAACTTTGAAAACATCTCCATTAAAAAGTTCAGGTTGTCTCCTTCCAGATCTTCCTTCTAATAATGGTTTGGCTGATGATGCTTATATTGATTAGGAAATAGCTATGGATGAAATTTTTTTCCAATGTCGTTTGAGTGATAGAAGAAAGGTTAAGAATGCTGCTAGTACTTTTAAAAAATGTGCTTTACGTTAGTGGAAAGATCTTTGTGTTTATGATGAAGATCCACAAAATTGGAGAGATATGAAAAGACTTATGAGGAATGAATTTGTTTGAGATTCTCATTCTTTAAAGCTAATTTGTGACCTACAATTTTTAAAACAACATGATAAAACTGTTGTAGAGTATTATAATGAGCTACATACTTTGTTGTTGCATTGTAGTTTACATGAATCAGAGAAATAAATTACAATCAGATTTTTAAAGGGTCTTCACAATGACATTCGTGATATTATTGCTGGTATGAAATAAGTCTCTCTATAAATTATATACATACGCTTGTAAGATTGAGAACAAAATTAGACATAAGAAACAACAATTTATTAAGATTGAATATCATGCATACATTGCTGAAATTAAACATCATGACATACATCCTATGGAGGTTCCCTTTGCTACTAACCATACACAGAATGTTGAGAACAAGGATGAAAAAGATAACATGTCGGAGGAGAATAAGGATGATCTTGTTTCCGTTCCATACTTGTCACAGTGCCCTAATTATGTAAACACAGATAATGACACTTGTTATATGATCTCTCAAGGTGAGAAAACTTCTGAGTTATCTTTATTACAAGATGATGGTACTACTGATTCGTGTGATCAAAAGGAGTTGTGTGATTTTGCTTCTATTATTTCTATGCCACAACTTGTTGATAAGCTTGATGTTGATGTTCCTGAGCCAATTATTTGTGCTAAAAATAGTCGTTTTCTCCCTATTGGTTGTGTGTATGATGAGCTGAAGTTGATATCTTCTTTAAATACTCTGGGTTATATTGAATTTGATGTTCTATGTAATCTGAATAATTTAAAGAAGAAATTTTCTTTTGTTGCTGATTTGCCATGGTTATCTAGGAATTCTTATCATGTTATTGGCAAGTACGATAGCAAAAGAGAATATATGGTTCACCGTGTTTATATCTCATCAAATTTGAACTCTCTTCCTGTTGGAGAATGTGAACAGTTAGAGGACTGCGCTAACGCTAATCATATCACGTCGAGTTGCCCTTGTTCTTTGTTTGTTATGTTACAACAGGGTAAATTTCAAAAAGGGGAGCAAGGTTGGATGATGTCAAGCATGACAACTACTTCTGCAAACATCAATAACTTTGAGTTAGGGATGACTCAAAACCAAAAAAGGGAGAATGATGAGAACATGTACAACATTCATATGATCAAGGCCCAAGAGAAGATAGAGTTTGAAGCCCAATCTGAGTTGAGGTCCAATTTATTCGCGAGGCCGTTTTGGACTGCAGGAGCCCAATGTGAACCACGGATTCAGCAGAGCCTTTTAGCTATTCTCCAACAGCTCCTGTACCATTGTATGGATAGTCAACACCTCCTCTTGACAGGATACTATTCTCTAGTGAGAGCTCAAAATGCCGATGCGATGACATAAGCAAATCACTAGCCAAGGGCTCTAACTACAAGAAGACTAGAAGTTCTAGGGCACGGTCTCCTACTCCATCTGTCTATAATCATGTAAGTATCCCAGAATAACTCCTTTGCCTTTCAACAATTTTGTGTAGTTTATGTATGTTTTGACTTACAGTCAGAAAGCTTGGCCAATGAGACAATGCTTCACCACCTCGAGAACAACAAGTGCCAAAGCCTTCTGCTGAGACTCTCTGTTTTGATAGTCATGATGCTTCTCGTCAGAAAACCAACCCTGAACCTGATGTGCATCATCATATCGATGAAGGAACTTCTACAATCTGAGGTAAATATGATACTCAGCCAAGGCTACTCTTAACTCGTCTCTTTTTACATGATTCTCATTTCCTTCTGCAAACCATCAATTTGTCAGCGTTACTTAACTTTGATCCTTCAACATTGGACATCGGCTCGGGACAAGAGCAAGAAAGGGCTCCCTTTCCTCCAAAATCTGTATTAGCCGATGTAACGGAGCACCTTTACGAGATGGCCGGGCTACTTGGTGAATCGGTCATGCGGTTGGTAAAAGACAGTGAAGTACTCCGCATGACCTTGAAACCAGTGGTAGACCAATTGCCTGCTGACCTGAGATAAGTACTCCGTCTAGTAGCAAACCTTGGCTTCTTCAAAGAAGAGGAAGAAACTGCTGCAGCTCGTATTGTATCTCATGAAGCCCAAGCATCTTTGAGAAAAGAAATTGCTGACAAATGCACAATCTTGAATTAAAAAAAGATTGCTCTTGATGATAATAAACTTCATTCAGAATTATCTTCAAAGTTGAAAATCTATAGAAGTCTAGAGACAAAGTTGCCGAAGAAATTCAACATCTTCAGCAAAAGCTTTCCACAATTGACGATGACATCAAGACTACATCATCCGCACTTGAAGAGGTTGATGTGAACAAACAGAAACTGATGGAAAACTTATTAACAGGTCTTGCCGAGGTCAAAGCTCTGACCAATCAAGTGATACCCTGCACAAATGAAGCTGACAATGCAGTTATTTCTTCGGTTGACTCCATACATTTGAAAGCTATTCTTACTATCAAAAAGTTCCTTTAGTAGTCCATGTTAGCATGCCTCGGACTGATGACACTCTGATTATGCCACCCAGCCATATTTTTTTTGTAACCTGACAGTAGTCTTGCTTGATGACGATGTATCAATAGCTTTTGCTAGAAAAAATTTTGTGTGGGGTGCCTAAAGTCGATGGCAACGCATCAACTCGCTTTTGTGTGGGGTACCTAAAGTTGATGGCAATGCATCGGCTCATTGAGTTTCTGTGAGCTCATGGTAAAACATCATCCTCGGCCATCTATCATGACAATCATCCTTATTTTTTGCCCCCCCCTCCAAGCTGATTTTTTCAAGTTACTTGGGAATATCGGCTTTTCCAACCTTTAAAGGATAGTAAAATAGGTTGAACCAAAAAATATCTCATATTTTTTTGGGCCGATTGCTCGGATCGGCCATTGTTTATCAACATCAAATTCTTTTACAGGTCAGTTGATCGCTTAGATTGGCCATTACAGATAGATTCATAATCTGAACATCAATGCCGGCTGCTGGAACCGGTGTTAGTCCATTTTTTTATCCTTCTACAAAATCCCAATCCAATTGCTCTCTTCCAGTTAGACATTCTGCCCCCCCAAAACAAAGATTCAGCAATAGTAACATCATTAGAATCATCTGCTGGCACCAATTCAACCTCATCGCCATCCCACAGTATAAGACATTGGTACATTATTGATGGCACACAGCAATTTGCATGAATCCAGTCTCGGCCAAGCAGAACCGAGTAAGGTCCTTTAGTATCTACGACAAAGAAAGAAGTATCAACCGACTTTCACCCAATGGTCAATTGTGCATTGAAAATGCCCTTACCTCCCATTGGTTCTCCTTTGAAATCAATGAGAACAATGTTCATCTTGATAAGATCATTGTTGACTCTGTCAAACTTTAGAAATACCGCATATGGCATTAAATTAACTGCTGCCCCAGTGTCGACCATCAACTTGTTCACTGGTTTGACATTGATATAACCCATGAGGTAAAGCGGCTTCAAGTAACGATATTTTTTATCGGCTGGTTTCTCAAATACAATCGCTGCCGGCCCCAAACTGAGCTGAGCTAGTGACTCCTGGGTAGCATAAGGATTGCGGAACTCATTAGTTAGGAGAAATACCATATTGACGTCAGTCGATCCATCGGCTGTCACTTCATCAAGCAAGTCCTCTGCATCATCCTCTATCGGGTCATCCTGTTGCTTCGCCTCTTGTTGCTTTCTCCTCCATACTGCCAGATGTCTAGGTAGTTCCGGCGATAGCCGGCGTCCATACGCCAGTAGGACCCGAATTCACTTACCTTAATAGCCGAAGGTACTGTGCTTCGGCTGCCTCCAGACTATGCAGACATTGCACCCTGCAATTTTGTGAGTTAGAAAGTCTGTCGGGCACCACCTGGGTTAGTGGCACTCCACATGTTTGGAGCTTGACTCCCCCTGATGATAAGATGGTGCATCCTGCCATCGCAGTTGTTCTTGTCCTGATCCTCCATTCTGCTTTTGTGACAACCTTTCTGGTGACAACTGCAAATGGTGCTGAGGTGAAGAACATGGATGGCCCAGTCGCTGGAAAACACTATTTGGACCGCGAGGGTTTGAACATTTAGGACAATCTTCAACTGCCGGCAGTCTTTTCATGCCCTAACTCCAACAATACTGAAAAAATTGGCAATCCCAATGTCTTTCCAGTTTGCGGTCCCTGTGAGAGCCGCGTCCTTCATCATAACAGCTTTGAGAATAATTTGATTCCCTACGGTGTTGATCGAAGTAGTTGAGGTGTCAACGCTCCTCTTGCTCATAGCGGTACCCTCGTGGACCATAGCTTGATTGATTACGACGTTCTTGCTGCCAAAATCGTTGCTCTCTTTGGTAATCTTCTTCCCTCTCTTGCCTCCGACGTTGTTCATGTCGTTCATAATGTTGTGCATAGATACCAATCAAAGCACCTAAATTAATGAGAGAATGACTATTCCTTGCAAACTGTTCCTCAGTCAAATGCACTTTTGGCATGAACTCCATTGGCCAATCACCCTTAGGATCGGCTTGCGCTTTACCCTTGTCTTGCGGACTAGACGCAACATTTACCATATTAATACTTAGATGAAAAGGTCTTAGTTGATTCTTAGTAATAACTCAGCCACTTTCCACTGCGGTCTGTACTTTGCTCATGAACTCGGAAGATTCGATCGAAGACGCAAACCTGACTTGTCTCTGACTTGAATGTCACACCCAATTCTCAATCAATGGAACCGGAACAACATATGTGTGCTAGGAACATGTCTCACATATAATATGACAAGAGTGACATCACAAAACGTGCATAAAGGTAAAATAAAAATGTTACATAGCGTATCATCACATTATTACATCAAGACCACAAGTCTTTATAATAGAGTCATACAGCGGAAGCATAAATGGTAGCAAAATGAGCCGCCACAGGGACGTCAACTGGAAGACTGGCAAGCCTAGAACTCATCATATCCCTGAACATACTCCTCAGCACCATCATCAAATGAACAACGGTTGGGTATCCACCCAACAAAAGAAGGAAAACAACAAGCGTGAGTACACAGCCGTACTCAACAAGCATAACATAAACCATGAGGCTCTATGGTTGGCTGACCTGAATGCATGAGCTTTTAATTGGTCAAGTTTTATTTAACGATTAATTACTACAAGTGAGTTCAAAATCATTATCCCAGAAGATATTGCATAAGACATTAGTCAACATTATTAGCAACAAAACCAACTTCCAAACCAAACCAAGAACCACTAATCAGCATAAAGGATGTGGGCCGCTCATAACCGTGAGCACGGCTGATATGTCAGTTTTACACTCTTGAGGGGTTGTACATCTTTACCCACAAGTTGTGAGCTACGCTAGGAGTTCATCACATTTCCTTAGATGAGATGACTAGCAAGCACACTATGAGGCCTTTACAAAGATCACGTTGGTAAGGTGTAACCGCTAAGGATTCAGGTTTCGCAACTATGGGGCCCACCTCACAAAGGGAGAAGAATAGCATCACACTCAACCTAAGGTAGCGTGAGGACCACAGAAGCTCACCTCCCCTCTTGCCCCGCAGGTAAGTTACTCCCAAACCAAAGCAAACTAATTAGTTAGCCAAGACCGCCCCATCCTAGTCTTGTGGTAGCACTGTTATCCTAGGTTGTCGCTTTGTGAACCGGTCCTTATGGAGAGTGGCTATGAGCAAACCACTAAGCACATTGCTCATGCCCCCTAAACCAAGTTGCTAAAAAAACCAAGTTATTAAGGAGACATGAACCACTCAAGCTTCAGCACAGAGGGTCAAGCTCACAATTAAATTGCATAAGTCCATTAATCGAATTATTAACAAAAGATACATGTGTTAGCGTAGCAACTAGCAAAACTTAACCAACATGCATCCCCATAGGTAAAACATCGAGTAAAGAGTAGCTAACGTATAATCCTTATGGGCACACAAATTAGACACATGCACATGTGGTGATTAAAGGTTATTAGGTTGTCCATGTTATACTTGCCTTCCTCAAACTGATCTTGTGGCTGGTGCTCAAAACCTTCAAACTGCTGCTCCTCGGCTCCAACGAATGGTTCACCGTCTAAACACATTCAAGGCAACATACAAGCATTCCCAATCACACATGCATGCAAACAAATAACAAAAGATGAGAAACATTACATCATTTTAGAAAAACAAAAGATAACACTGTGCCAAAAACATTGTACACATTTCTACAATCATGTGAGCGCAAGAATCACACAAAACGAAGCTAAAATGTGAAAGTTATGCATAAAACGGGCTCCTAAGGGCAAAACTGCAATGAAATAAACTAAACCAGGGGCTAGTTCTGAAAATCGAGGGCCTAAACATACTTAAACCTAGCCGCCAAGGTTTTTAGGGCAAAATTCCAGAGCTTGGACTGTAGGTTCAAATCTCGTAAAGCTCAGGGTCTAAACCGATAAAAATAGGTCCTAAATCTAATTATTTCTCAAAGGCGACAAACTGCGGGCTGATAACAGAGAAACACGGGGTTTTTCTACAAAAGTTCCACGGTGGACTCGGTCAGCGCTGATGCATCGCTGATGTGGCGCACACGTGGCTGGCCACATCACCCTGGCATGTGGGGCCGGTGCTGACTGCGTTAAGTGATACGCGTGGTGCGCTGCGATTGGACATAGAAGGGGTGTGCATCACAGATCGAACGGTCATGGGTGAAAGGGGTGGAAAGGGGTCCAGTGGTGACCATCTTCCATGGCGGAGTCCACCTAGAGATGTGGCGCCTCATCGGATGCACGAACGTTGGAGCCTAGGGTCGGTCCTGGTGCCCTAGGGCTAGCTCAGAAGGGAGAGGAGGTCACGGCGGAGCTCAACAGGGGCTTACGGGAGACGAAAGATGGGCGGCGATGCTTGGCGATGTGAACCGGTGGGCAGAGGTGCCTGGTGCTCACGGACAGAGTGTTGGGGGCATGTTCTCTCGCCCAGAACCCACGAAAAGCCCTCCCGAGGACCCTGCGAAAGAGAAGGTGGGGCTTAGGGTACTGGAGAAGCATCACTGGTGACGAATCAGGTGGTGGGGCAGCTTACCACTGATGGGCTTCGGCGGCGGATTGCGTGGGCGATGATGAACGAGAGGGCAATTGAAACAATGGAGTGGCAAAGGGAGTGGAGGTGAGCCTCGGGGTCGGGTTTTATAGGTTTTGTGAGAGCTAGAACGTCATGGACATGGTGGAGGTGGCCGGGCTTTGAAAGCTCCCATCGACACAGTGAAGGAAGGGAGGAATGGCCGCGAGACTCTATGGATTGGTGGAGGGTTTAAGGCAGGGGACTTGGGGCGAAGATTCGGGGAGAGTTTCCGTCATGGACGAACAAAGAGGGGAAGCACGCGGGATCCCCGGAGGGAGGTAGGAGACGCCACTGACATGTGGGTCCCACCAGTGAGAGAGAGAGGGGGCGCGGCCCACTGGTCAGTGGCACGCAGAGGGAGAGAGAGAGGACTGCGTGGTTTGGGCTGGCTAGGCCGGCCTTCGGCCCAGGCGGGTGAGGGTGGAGTGAGCTGGGTTGGGCTGCAGGCTTGGGCTGGCAGCCTGGGCTGCTCTTCCCTTTTTTTGCTTTTTCTTTTCTGGTTTCTAACTCATTTGAATGAGAGAGCAATAGTTCTATCAATTCAAATAAATTTGAAATTGAATCCTTAATTCATACAAACAAGAAATAATGCACCAGCATGTATGCAAAGGATAGTTAGACCTATATTTGCTTTTATTCTTTTATTTAATTTATATAAATCATGATAAGTGCATACTAAACACATAAGCCTTAGAAAATTAAATAATTCCTTGGAATTTATTATAAAATGCTGAAATTAGAATTAGGGTGTTACATTGAACCGGCCGACTTGACTTGCGCCCCAGCATTAGACACCATGTCGATCATGTTTACGTGAGGGAATGGTGTGTTGTCCACTTTCATGGGGCTCCTTGGATAAATCAGCTGTCCTTGTTCAATTGCGGCTTGAATCTGCTGTCACAACACCTTGCAATCATTGGTAGTGTGAGAATCAGGAGTATTGTGCCACTTACAATATTTGTGACATTTTAATTCTTCTGCTGGTATAATTTTGTGTCCTGGTGACAACTCGAGATGCTTTTCTTTGAGTAAGAGATCAAATATTTTCTCTATCTTGTTCACATCAAAATCATAGCCAACAGGCGCCTCGGGGCGTTTGAGCCATTGACACGGCAACGGCTGCTTGGGTTTGGTCCACTGTATGAAAGATACCTCGGCCTCTTCATCGGTCGATTCTTCTTCTTGGAGAAAACTAACATTCCTCCGTGGCCTTTCTTGATAATGCTCTGCATTAGTATGCTCATAGGCTGTCACTTTAGATAATAAATGGCCGATGGAATTTAAATCACTCGGCCCGTATGCAACTCTTGTGTGACAATGTAGCCCATTATATGCTATCTGAGCTAGATATTTCCCTGACAACTGCAGGGAATAACATATGTTCCTCACTTCCCTAAATCGTTGAATATATTAGTTAACGGACTCGCCAGGACGTTGGCATATCGCCATCAAGTCCATGAAAGTGGCTTCTTCTGATCCTAAGAAAAATTGAGCATGAAACAATTCTTCCAACTACTTCCATGTGGTCACAGATCCTGGAGCCAATGATGTGTACCATCCAAAGGCTAGTCCCATTAAAGACAGTGAAAAGAGCCGAATCCTTATATATTCAGCCGATGCTGCAATGCCCAGATGAGCCAAATATCGGCTGATGTGCTCCATAGTGCCGGTGTTATCATTACCATTGAACATAGAGAATTCTAGCACCTTGAATTTTGACGGTGGAGACAACTGATCATACATCTCTGGGCAGGGTTTTGAAAAAGAAACGGTGCCTCTCACCGGCGTTATGCCAAAAAGGTTCTTAATATATTCATCTAGATTGGCTTGAGCAGCCGATCCACCTTTTGTATAAAAACTGGCCTGGTTGTTAAAAACTGGCCCAGTCCCAACTGTGCTTGCCAATTAGCAGTTTCATTGTCACTGGTCTTTTCTTTGCCACCACCCATGTGGCATGTATTGTGCAACTGGTTGCTTGATGGTTTGCCAAGAGGTTCTTCTCCTTCCTGTAATGGCCTATACCTGAGTTGGCAAATGAAACCATCCGGAATGAATGCCGGCGGCTCATCGTAGGATGTAGCCTGATCTCCTGGACAGTTTGGCGCGTACATAATGAACTCGGCCTTAGTGTTTTCTTGTGTCTTGATTGGTGGTATGTAAAGTGACTCAGAGTAGAACTCGGTCTCTTCGAAGTGAGTGCCAATTTGAGGACCGGTTTCCTAATATTCACCGGCCATAATCTGTCTAATTATGCATGCCACTATGCTGTCCATGGAGTTTAACAAAGCTTCAGACTGTGGCAGCATAGATTTGGAAACCATCTCATTCATATCTTCTCTGAGAGCTCTAGTGCGTGTCTCTAATGGTGTAGAGATATCCAAGCCGTCGAGCAGCTTGTCTGGGTGCCCGGTGCACTTGACGCGATCGTTCCGAGTCCAGGTGAAGTGATCTAGGAGTTCTTCAGTTAATTCTTCTAAAACATGATCATACACCTGTATATGCTCAACTGGTAACTCCACAAGCTTGGGTGGAGCAGTCTTGTCTTTCGGCCATGTGGTAGGATCATGTCGAGCCGAATTTTTCTTTGATGTCGATCCTGTCATGGTTTAGTGATGAAGTTGACAAGAGTGAGGTTCCACCGAGCATGCCAAAAGTGTGTTGAACCCAAATACCGGCAAGTGGTGTGGTTCAGGCATAGGGCACATGGGGGCCGAGGATCACACTGCTGCCGCGCTCGTCTCCCTGTGGTGCAGCTCCTGATTGGCTTGACGATTATCTTGAAAAACCCTAGTTGCTAGGGGTGGCGATGCGCCGAGAGTTGATGGAGACACGAGCTGTAGGGAGCGTAATGTCGTCGATTTATTAAGTAGAACATAGGTACATATTTATAGTCTAGAGACTTGGACAACAAGTCCGATTCTTTCTATAACTAAAATCCCCTATTTTAACTAAACAAATCCTACTTGGACTCGACATAACTTAAAAAAATAAAAGATACATAGCCCATAGGCCTTGGCGTCGTTTCTCCCATGGGTGACATTTTAGTAGCCCATCAGTCGGTTGACCCTCTCACGGGTCAGCACTTCTGGCCCATTTAACCGATGCAGCCCATCTTGCAGATTGGCTAAAATCTAGTCCTAACACATATCTCCACAAGTTGTATTGAATATTTGATTACAGGTGCAAGAACAGCTGAAAACAGGCAAAATATGGCTAAGTTAGGAAAAGCCCTAGTTGCTCGGCTAGTGGACCAAGCCGCTCGGCCTACCCCCTTGGGCAACCAGCTAGTGAATGTGGCCAAATCACCTCATCTTCAACCTGCAGGCGCATAAACCGATGTGTCAACCAAGGCCAACATGTTAAGTACTGGAAGGCCTGCCACCTCATCGATCTAACACTTGGATTAGTGAAGTCAATGACCCAGGGCACTTCAATCCTGCGGCTAAAAAAGAAACACAAGGAGGATCCAATGAACCTGAAGAAAGAACAAAATTGTAACCGCCAACCGACCTCTAACTGACTTAGGGAGGCAACATGGACCATTGGATGCAAAGAGGCGGTGGATCCAAGGGAGGAGCTGGCCACCCGGCCTTGGGTGGGGCTGCTCAGCCCTCCTAGCAGGCTGCCCGGCCTGCCACATGTCCCCTTAACCATCTCAACACCCACTACCGACCTACACTCATGTATAAATACCCCTCTTGCTCGAGTGGGTATAAATAGGTCCCTAGGCCTCACTTGTGAAGTGTGGAAGTTGAGAAGAACGCACCATTTTCTTAGTCTTGTAGCAGTAGGTTAGTCCTAGGAGTTAGAGTCAAGTTTGAGCTTTCGCCTCAGGGGTTTCAGAGTTATCTTTGAGTCTTGGTAAAGCTCTTGTATCTTTGTATCTTTTGTACTCTTGCTACTCCAGTATAATACATGTCATAGCTCTATCTTTCAGTTATATTTTACTTTATTTCTTACACTTGCCTAGTGTGGTGTACCTTTTTGCATACTAGACCAAGGCTTAGGTTTGTGTTGTCTTTAAGTTCTTTGAATCTTCCTAGACTTGCCAGTGCTATAAACTCGCCTAAGGCTCTGATCTTAGGTTAAGTTAGCTCTCACCCTCTGATCAAGGACGAGCTTTGGTATATCACTAGTTTAGCATGCCATCATACCCACGCTGATCTGGTTGGTAGCCCCTATTGGTGACAGCATTAGGGAGCCTCTGTAATCCAACCCCATGGTTCGGTAAGCAAGTAGGTGTTAGCCAGTTGCCATTCGGTTGGCCAACTATCTACTTCCGTGCCACCTCGATGTAGTCTAGAATTTCGCTCGATGCAAGACCCTAGTTCATTTTCGATTGACTTAGTTCAACCGCATATATTCCTATGCAGTGTAGTTAAGGAATAGAGTTTGGATATCTTAATCTCACTCGTTGTCCTCCCAGGCAACTATACCTGGTTTGCTAGATATTTGGTCCCTGTTCCCTCACACCACCATACACTATCTTGTTTATCTTACCCCCGTTGTAATAATAGTTGTATTTATCTAAGTTATATAGTACCATTGAAAGTTTGACATATCATTTTATCTATTCGCCCTTGCTTCCCTGTGGATTTTTACAATACTCGGAATCCTCTGAGTGAAAAAGCTACATTGAATCTCCGTGCGCTTGCGGAGTAAAATCTGCTACGCTAAGACACATCAACAAGCTTTTTCTGGCGCCATTGCCGGGGAAGCGATCAGCAATAGAAGTTTGATTTGTTCATACCTAGGTACTTATAACTTGAAAACATACTGCTATCGATTAGCGGGCTCATTTGCCTCTGTCTACTTTATTGTTGCGTGACAGAGAGGTGTATGACCGGTTTCGACCTACCTGCAAATTTCCACAACAATCTAGAGTCACTGCTTAGAAGGAAAGTCCGTCAAAATACAATCCACGGGCAGAGGCCTGTGCCATTAGCATTGGAGTTTGGATCCATGAGTACAACTTCACCGACACCAACCATGGCCTAAAAGAACATTCGCGAGTTCTCCGTCCCATCCAGCAACAACATCCCCAATGGGCTTGCATGTAGGTTGGAGAAGGGTTTGAGCACAAGCCAAGTGTCATCCACATGGTCCAAGCTAGTCCATTTTGCTAATTGGCATGGATGCTAACAGCCATGTCCAGCAATTCCTAAAGATATGCAGCACTTTCACGATCAAGGGTGCAACCGCCGATGCTATTCGACTTCGCCTCTTCCCATTTTCATTAGTGGGAAAGGCGAAACAGTGGTTCTATCTAAACTGCGCAAACTTGGCGACATGGGAGGCATGTTCAAATGCTTTCCTAGCAAAGTACTTCCCTCTGTGGAAGATAAGCTCTCTGAGGAACCGAATCTAGAGCTTCCAGTAGCTCACGGATAAGACAGTGGCAGAGGCATGGGAAGGACTTCAAGAGTACATTGGTGCTTGCCCCCACCATGGTATGGAATAGTGGTTGATCATACAAAATTTCTTCCATGGGCTACATCGGTCCGCGCAAGAACACCTCGATGCAGCCACTGGAGGATCCTTCTTGTCCTTGAGGGTCGCTGCTGCCCGTACTCTCATCAAGATGATGGTAAGCAACCAAGGATGGAAACAGGAAAGGGAGAATAATAAGCCCCGTGGAGTTCACCATATTGATGGCACCGACATTCTCACCGCCAAGATGAACCTCCTACTATAGAAGCTGGAGGATGCTCCTAAAACTATGCTGGCCCAGGCACTAGATTCTCACATGACTTGTGAGCACTATGGGAATACCGGCCATACGGGGAACAACTGCCTCAGAAATGGATCAGAGGACGTGAACTTCATCAACAACAATAGCTTCAACAATGGGCCTCGTCCTCAACCAAGTTGGAATTCACGCCCACATCTACATTTCTCTAGGCAAGGTACGACTTCTAGCACTTCACAGCAGTTTAACAAAAATCCTTTCAATCAAAAAGCTATGAGTGATAGCATAAGAAAGAAATTCCATGCTAATGATCGAGTCATTGAATCTTTGTCTTTGAAAATGGAAACTCTCAATAGTGCCATGAAGAATCGGTTGAGTTTTAATAAAATGCAAGAAACATAGAAAGCTCAGCTTGCTGTCGCTCTGCCTAGACCTACTTCAGGTAAGCTTCCAGGTCTGCCTGAGCCACCCCCAAAGGAACATATCAATCCTGTAATGACTAGGGGTGGAAGGCCTACACAAGACCCCCGACATCCTACAAATGCAGGGAAAGAGCAGGCAAAACCCACTGAACCTGAGGAAGAAGAGGTGGCTAGTGAGCCACAACCGCTGAAGGAAGCACCCAAGTCAGCTCCACATGAGTTCTACGACACCACCATGCTCCCTTTTCCTCAACGGCAGAAGAAGACCTCCGTTGATGACCAGTTCGGCAAGTTTGTTGAGGTAGTCAAGAAATTATATGTCAACATCCCACTTCTAGATGCGATGCAGGTGCCCACGTACACTAAGTACTTGAACAGCATCCTCAACAAGAAGAAGCTGCTACCATCCATAGAAGTCATGAACCCCACAGAAGGGTGTAGCGCTCCTATACTCAACCAACCGCGACAAAAGAAAAAGGATCCAGCTAACCCAACCATCTCAAGCTCAATCGGGACCCAACACTTCGATCAAGCTCTCTATGACCTGGGAGCAAGTGTGAGCATCATGCCAAAGGTAGTTTTTGATAAGCTCACACATGCCACACTTGCCCATATTGCCTTGTACCTATAGCTGGTGGCTCAATCGATTCGCTACCCCGTCGGGATCGCTGAGGATATCCTGGTTAAAATCTGGAACTTTCTCATCCCGGTGGACTTCGTGGTGCTAGAAATGGAGATTGATAGCAAAACGCCGCTCATCCTTGGGCGACCATTTCTAAGCACCACTGAGGCCAACATTGATGTCAGAGCTAGAGAAGCTCACCTCAACATCAATGGCAGAAGGGAAACATTTGCCTTTAAGCCAAAGGTCGAACAATGCCGACAGGTGAAAACATTCAAATGTCAGGCACCAAGGGATGTACTGAGACCCAAGATCAAGCTCTCGCCAAGCCAGTCAAAAGTGGATTGTCTCATACTAGTAATGGAGAGAGTTCTACTAGATGGAGAAGCCCACAAGCTCAAAGCCGATTGCAAAGCCGAGTCACTAAGACATGCCTAGATGGCCAAGCCACCGACGAAGGAAGCAGGAGGCAAAGCTCTTGTCACAAAGGTCACCAACAAAACAACAAACACATCCAAAGAATGGCTGAAGAAAGTAGAAGAAACGCCAAAAGCTAAGCCAGAAGAATAGAAGAAAAGTAACACTCAGAACTAGGCTATGGCATCAAAGGAAATATGGCGTGCAAAAGTTGCAGCGTAGACAGCCGCTAAGTCTCCATCAAGCACTGACTCTACATAAAAGGTATGACTTGCCCTCGCTAGGAGGTAAACTGGCGTTATCCTCCACTGCATATTTAATTTCCCACGCATTTACTTTTTGTCTTGCATTCATTCCTTTGAATTTGACCACTGCATGTTAAATTCGGAGTTTTGCATAAGTTTGTTTATATCCACATTTCAAAAAAAATGAATTTTGGGAGGCCACCTAGCCCCTCCTAGGCTGACCCCCCTGCTTTTGTCCAGCACGAAGTGCCAAGGGGCACTAGGTGACAAGGCCGCCCGGGCCCTAGAAGAGGCCGCCCGGCCCCTTTCTTTGGCTGCTCAGCCCCCGGGTGGCCCCTAATCTAACCCCATGCATGCACTCACTCCTCGCACCACTCAGCAGTGTGAGCGCTCTCTCTCTCTCCCTCTAATCGCTCTCCTAATTTAAGCACTTAGCTAATTTCAGCACTTAGGAAATTTCTGCTCAATATAATAAGTGCTACACCTTCGTTTGAGAGCCAATGGACCGGCTCCATTGCCTCTGGAGTGATGAGTGAATGTCAATAGAAGTCAAGACCCAGAAGGACTTTGGCACAAGCCCTCTGATGGACTGAAGGCCCTCTGATGGACTGGAGGTAGATGGAGAAGAAAGTCCTCTGAAGGACAAGAGGCATGCTCAGCGTCGATCGACCATAGGAGTTTGGTACACGGAGGAGCGGAATAACGATGGCAAGTGTAAGACCTCCGAAGCACTGCGAGAAGACCCCGACGGATAGGGGATGCTGAGTGCCACCGCGGTGCTCCAACACGAGTGCGTGGCGCAAAGACGTGCGAGGGCGATGGTGGATTCACTCAAATCTACCACCCTACCACCAAGTTACCAAGACTCGGTGAATGGACTCAATTCTCACCGAGATAGAGTGGAGTGGGCTATTCAAGGCCTAGGAAGGAAATCCTAAAGTTTCTCGGTTTATAACTTCAAAATCGGGGGTTAATCGGCGGATTTAGACTACTGTCCACCTGGATTTCATCCAGAAGTTAGCGTGCAACCGAATAAGATCAAGACTCCATCGCGGTCGTCCGTCCCCGAGAAAGTGGGGTCTTTTCCAGTCTAGCCCCTAGGAACATTCCTGTAATATAGGGGTCTTAGTGCAAACTGAGTCAGTTAGGCCTGGGCTATATATACCTAAGTGGTTGGTCATTTAGGTGACTCTTCCACTTCAAGAAACCCTAGGCTCAGCATTCCAACCAGCCAAGTGCTTAGAGTGAAAACTGAGTGCTAATCTAGGATTTGGAGTCCCCTAGAGCTTGTAAATTGCATTAGTGGGAGGATGAAGGGTGGTAGGCTGTGTGGAACCTTATAAGAACTGATTTCCACATCTAATACAAGGAAGATTCGTCCGCAATTCGTGTTCATGTGTCTAGTCATCTCCTTCCCCCCTCACTAGTTTGGTTTTTGGATAAAACTCAAAGGCTTTTGGTGATTTGCTTTGCTCACTGAGTTAATCCTATTCTTTTGGCTCTTTTGGACTTGCTAAGATGTGGAGATTATGACTTATTTCATCTCAATCCCGTAGAATTGCCACGAGCAAGTTGTTCTTGAGTTTTCCCCATTCTTGCCCAAAGATTGCCTTCTCAGGAGATCTGAAATTCCAGCTAATCCCTTGGTCATTTTGAGTTGATGATTTGGGGTTTGAAAACTCATTTTCTACGACTCCATCGGACTATCCGATAGAGCCACCGAAATATCCAGTCCTACCAGACATTCCGGCAGCTGCCTACCAGACATTGTGGCATTAGGTATGCCCGGGGCTTCCCGTTGGACAGTCCGGCAGCATTTACCAGACTATCCAGTGCCACCGGAACCGTCCGGCCCCTGGCACTGAACAGTTCGGTGAAGACAAGGAAGCTACCCCATTTCTGTGATTTGGTTCTTTCGCCGTGTTTTTGCATCGGATTTGCTTTTCCCACCGTCTGACCATACTCTTTGCTAGCTGTGTATTAGTAAGTCACATTTTGGTGCGGTGAGTGTCGAGTGGTGAATTCGCAAGTTTCGGTGTTTGGGGTAACTTGCGATCTTGTGATCGTTGAGTTGCTTGCTCTTTTGCGCCTAGTGCGTATCCTTTCAGTTGACGTCACCTTGCACCTGCTAGACACGTATCTATTCAGTGGACAGTGTCTAGCGTCAGTTCTCATGAGCTTCTCTTAGCACCAGTTTGGGGGTTATGATTTTGAGTCTTCAAGTGCTCCTATTCACACCCCCTCCACCTCTAATCGCACGTCTCGGTCCTACAAGTGGTATCAGAGCCAGTTAGATTTCTTCATACCTTTACTGGTGAGAAACCAATAGCGACAATGGTGCACCCTAGAAAGGTTCTGGTTCTTGGCTCAGATGGCTATCCCTACTGGAAGGGTAGGATGAGAGCATTCTTACTTATCTAGAGCGAGGACATATGGAATGCTACTCAGAGTACGACTTTTGCGGTGCTCCCCGTTGCAGAGCATACCACACCGGCACCTGTTGCTCAGCACGAGGCGAACTACAAGGCAGTGAACTATCTCTTCTCTGGACATGGTCAGGCCGACTATGATAAAGTGAGTCACCTTGATACCGCCCGTGAGATTTGGTCCGTGCTCAGCACACACCATGAGGGGACGGCTGACAGTCAAGGGTCGTCTTGTGGAGACTTACAGGTGTGAATATGGGAATTTCACACAGAAGCCGGCAGAGTTTGTGGATGCCTTGTTTGGTCATTTTTAGTCGATTGTCAACAAGCTCCATGTCAACTCTGCCCCCACTTCTCTCCCATACACTAACCATCAGCAGGCTGTCAAGCTGCCATATTCCTTGGACAGGAAAGTGTGGGAGATCAAGAAGAACTCCATTCTTGAGTCAGCAGGGAATGACACCTTGGGTGTAGAGGGGCTTTATAGCAAGCTCAAGGCTACAGAGGTGGATTACTAGATGACAGATATTCTCAATGGTATTGGCTCCAAGAGCCTGGCATTGGCTTCTAGCTCCAAGGAAATAGCTACTAACCTCCCACTTCACAGTTTTTCATTCTCTGCTTTGATGTTTGTGATAGAGGAGCAGTTGGCGTCACTTGCGGACGATGAGCTTTGCCTGGTGTCTAGTCGCTTTTAGCGTGCCTATGACAACCGGATGAGCAAGAAGAGGGGCGAGAGGCCCGAATGCTTCGAGTGCAGAGAGGTCAGCTATTGGGGTTTGACACCGGCAGTGCACCATGGGATGTAACACGGGATGCTTTTGGGGGCCGGCGAGGTCGACGTAGCTCGATGGTTCGCCAGAAAAGCGACAAAACATGAAGGTTTATATAGGTTCAGGCCACAAGATGCGTAATACCCTATGTCCTATTTGTGGTGAGATTTATTGCTTTTGAGTACTCGAGATGACAATGAGGGCTAGGGTTTTTGTGCGAGAGCATGGTTTGGCGACTTGTGATGGGTTGAGTTATGCTACGTAGGGGTCCCTCATCCTCCTTATATAGTCTGACGGATTCTTGGGTTACAAGTCAGGTTCCTTCTATATCTCCTAGTCGGTTTAGATTAAAAGGGATCAAACAGAATCTCAGTTTCCACCTTATCTTCCTTGATCTCCGCGAATCTCGGACCCTGAGTCCTAGTCATGTATCCTTCCATGCTTCCCTATACCATGACACCCTTGCCTCAATCTCCAAGCGTGCTCGACCATCTTTGGGCCTGAGCTAGGCAACCGGCCCATGAGATCAGCCTGTTCACCCTTCTCAAGCCCTTTAACGGCCCATGTCCTAGATCCACGCCATGAGGAGCCAGGGGATATCCATCCCCCACAAGCCCCCGAGGCTCGAGTCAATTCAGAAGACAATTAACTCGAGACTCCAAAGCAATTCTCAGCTCCGAATGTAAAATGCCACCGAGTCAATTAACTTACCCCCACAATGGTTGCACCGACTAGGTGCACCCATTGGGTGTAGCCCCTGAGCTTTAAGCTGACTTGAGTAGCAATCAGCTTAAAGATCCAGAAGAATAACAGAATAAACAACCTTTCTTCCAGATCGGTCAGCTCCTTTTTCCTTGGGTGCACTGACTAGGTGCACCCAATGGGTATAGCCCCCGAGCTTGAAGTTGACTTGAGTAACAATCACTTGAAGGTCCATAAAATTTGAAGGCTCCAAAGTGTGAACACCCTCGAGTCAATCGACGTGGCTTTTCAGTGGTTGCACCGACTAGGTGCACCCATTGGGTGTAGCCCTTGAGCTTCAAGTTGACTTGAGTAATAATCACCTTGAAAATCCAAAGAATTCCCCTGACTCATTATCGCGCGACTGAAATCTCCATGCTTTATCTCAATAGAACATTTCGAGAAAAAATTCCCCACCCATTGCATGTAAAATGGGAAACTGCCAAGAATACGAAGTGCCATCCCTTTCTTTGTCTTATGTGCATAACCTCAAAAACACAACCGCTCACAAATCCAACTTTCTTGAACCGTCACACATGTAGATCTGCGACATGCCATCCCGAATACGAAACGCCATCCCTGTGCACGTATTTGCAGAAGCCGAAGCAGCACTTTGCCCGCTATATAACCAAGTCACGAGCCCCTTCCAGCAATCAGACCTCCATTGCCATATGCATACATCGCAGCCCATTGCCGACCACTACACTCTCTTCTGCCCAACACCATGGCCGGCAAGCATCACAGGAGCCACCAAGATTTATCCGATGAGGAAGATGATGTCTTCGCTCGCGGCTTCGGCAACAAAGACTCACTGTTGACGGTCGATAAAACCCATTTTGATCGCCAACATTTCATGTTTGAGGGAATAACTCTGCCACCAGGAAGGACCATTTTCCTCTTCCCTTCATTGACGAAATGCTAGAGAGGATGCCAAATCACTCTTTCTTCTGCTACCTCGATGGCTACTCTGGCTACCACCAGATTCCGATTCACCCGGAGGACCAAAGTAAGACCACCTTCACATGCCCTTACGGAACTTTTGCCTATCGGCGAATGTCCTTTGGGCTGTGCAATGCTCCAGCATCATTCCAGCGCTGCATGATGGCAATCTTCTCTGATTTCATTGAAAATATCATGGAGGTCTTCATGGACGATTTCTCAGTCTATGGCAAGAGCTTTGATGAATGCCTAGAGAACCTTGAAAAAGTCCTCTAGAGATGCAAAGAAGTTGACCTTGTCCTAAACTGGGAGAAATGTCATTTCATGGTCAGAGCAGGCATTGTGCTAGGCCACAAAATCTCAAAAAGAGGCATAGAGGTAGACCATGCAAAGGTAGAGGTCATTGAACAACTACCTCCACCTACAAACATTAAGGCTATCCAAAGCTTTTTAGGCCATGCTGGGTTCTATAGGAGATTCATCAAAAACTTCTCCCACATAGCCCGGCCTATGACCAACCTTCTAGCCAAGGATACCCCCTTTGTGTTTGACGAGGACTGTCTCAAAGCCTTTCACAAGCTCAAGAGGGCACTGGTCACAGCACCCATCATTCAACCGCCCGATTGGACCAAACCATTCGAGATTATGTGTGATGCAAGCGACTTCGCTGTTGGAGCAGTACTGGGCCAAACCAATGACAAAAGGCATCATGCCATATTTTATGCAAGCAAAACGTTAACTGGCCCGCAACTGAACTACTCCACCACCGAGAAAGAATTGCTAGCAGTGGTCTTTGCAATTGACAAGTTCAGATCATACTTGGTAGGATCAAAAGTCATCATCTACATAGATCATGCAACTCTTCAAATACCTCCTTACCAAGAAAGATGCAAAGCCACGCTTAATCTGGTGGGTACTATTACTCCAAGAGTTTGACATAGAAATCAGAGATAAAAAGGGAGTAGAAAATTTAGATGCAGATCACCTCTCACGAATGAAATTTGAGGAAACATCGCCATTGCCGATCGATGACTACATGAGAGATGACCAGCTCTTAAAGGTGACAATAGCCCAACCATGGTATGCAAATCTGGTGAATTACTATAGTTGCTGGCTACGTCCCTGAAGGAGCAGATAAGAGGAAATTGGCCCGCGATAGCCGATTCTATCTCTGGGATGACCCCTACCTATACAAACTCTGTGCAGACGGACTCCTATGTCGCTGCATTCCAGCTTGTGAAGCACCGCAAGTCCTTGATAGATGTCATGCATCCTCTTATAGAGGGCACTATGGGGCTTATCGGACTCACGCAAAAATCTGGCAGAGTGGGTTTTATTGGCCCACTATGTATGAAGATGCAAAAGAGTTCGTGCGACGGTGTTCAAGGTGCCAGCGCCAAGGAAATATAAATCCAAGAGATGCTATGCCACTCACAAGTAATCTTCAGCTTGATAAATTCGATGTGTGGGGCATAGATTTCATGGGACCTTTTCCCAAGAATGGAGACAAGGAGTACATTCTCGTCGCAATGGACTACGTGTCAAAATGGGTAGAAGCAATACCATGTCCCGCAGCAGACTCAAGACACTCCATCAAGATGTTCTGGGAGACCATCTTTCCTCGCTTTGGAGTACCACGGGTCATTATCAGTGATAGAGGCGCACACTTCATTGACAAGCGCTTCAGGAAGTGTCCCGCTGACCTCGGTGTGGACCACTGTGTCGCCACCCATTATCATCCGCAGACAAGTGGCCAAGCTGAGATGTCAAATAAACAAATCAATAACATATTGCAAAAGACAGTCAAAGCTATGGGAAAAGAATGGGTATCCAAGCTACCCGATGCTCTCTGGGCATATCGCACAGCATATAAGACTCCTGTCGGCATGACACCATATCAGATGGTGTACGGCAAGACTTGTCATCTTCTAGTGGAACTAGAATTCAAATCTCACTGGGCAGTGAAGAGGTGGAACATGGATCTCCAATTGGCAGGCGTAAGATGACAGATACAACTGGCCGAGCTGGAGGAATGGAGGGAGAAGGCATACCACAGTGCCAAGCTATACAAGGAGCGCACCAAAAGATGGCACGATAAGCAGATCAAGGTAAAAACATTCAAACCGGGAGATAAGGTACTACTCTTTAACTCTCGTATTCGACTTTTTGGTCATGGGAAGCTTAGAAGTAAGTCGGGAAGGACCTTTTACAGTTCTTGATGCTGCCAATCACTGACGCCATCACCCTCCAGGACAATGACGAAAGGGTTTTCAAGGCGAATCGGCAACGCCTTAAAATCTTTCTTGAGCCCGAAATACCTACGCTCGAAGAGGTGGACGTCTTGGAGCTACATGAGGTAGTATGATCACACGTTCACGGTCGAGCTCAGACCATAAAAGACGCCATGTACACTATCTCTTTTCTCCCTTAAAATTCTTTCTAATCTCACATTTTGCTAAAAATCTCAACACAACCGCCGTTCTACACTCATATTTGGGTCCAAAGCTCGCCCATGAAGGTGACTCAGCTTGTGGCACATCCAGCCCAAGCGAGGCCTGGCCACCCAGCCACAGGCCATGGCCGCCTCGCCCCTAGGGTATGGTCGCCCGGCCACCCCTCGTGGCCGCCCGGCCACCAAAACTCAAATTTCGAGTTTGGAGCACTTTTCCCTTCTTTTGTGGTTCTGTTGAGTGGATGAGATCAAGTGGTTCGACGATTTAAGGAAAAGGTCTTCTTCTTCCTTTCTCATCTACACTCATCTCACTCCCACATCATCCATGGCACCCCCTTCTCACACTAGCAAGGGCAAGGCCACCATTTCCATCACCTCAGGCACCACTGCAACCTACTCACCAACCTCCGAAGGATCACCACGACCTCTAAGCCCTGAGAGGATCGCCGATAACACACCCTAGCCAATAGGGCCTGGACCCCATGGCCGCCCGGCTAGGGCAGACAGCCCCCATGGTCGTCCGACCACTCATGAGGCTCGCCCAGCATCCCCTCGATGATCCCTCAGTGTAGATAGGCCCCCACGTGGTCTGTCTCCATCAAGGATGATCGCTAAGAAGGTGGCGCGCCCATTTCCTCGTCCCACCTTGGGGGCGATCGCGCCGGTGAAGTGTGTGAAGAGCCTTTTTCAGGAGGAGGCTTCCGGCTCGACGAAGGATCCAGTGATCCCTAGTGCATCCACCCATACCATCCGTGGGGTTAAAACTCCCACCGGTTATGGTAAGGTGCTTGTACCTAGGATCCCTAAGCCAGATGCCTCCATAGATGAGTCCATTGACTCAACTCCACCACGGAGGACGGTGAAGAGGGTGGTTGTCCCTCCTCCAATTAGGGGACCACTAGGGACAATACGAAGATTCATCCGATGAAGAAGACATGGTGGCGTCCCTTAGGAAGGAGAATGCAGCGCTCAAGGCAAAATTGCATAATTTAGAGGAGCGCTGCGCTGAAGGTGAACTATGGCGGATGGACATAGATGATAAGATAGATGTTCTTAGGAAGGGAATGTCCGCCAAAGTCCGCCGTCTTGCAGAAGCAATGGGGCGTCCTGATCTTTATGATCCACCCGCACTATAGATGCCCATGCTTCTAGTTATCTTAGGCGCTTTAGTTCTTTTTCAATTCTAGGGTTAAAATTTGTTTTGCTTTATTTAATTTCCCTTTTGTAATAAGCGCCTCTAATTTTATCAATTCAATAAAGGTAGGATAGTTTCCCCTTTCAATAATGAGTTTGGGAAGAATGGGCAGAACCATTCGACCACCTGTCACTAACCCTGCAGGAACCACGATCAAAACACGATTTACAAGGTACAAACACGCTACTCAGAAAGTTTCAATGGGAATTGAGCGAAAACTAGTGGCCGCCCGGCCATCATTTTTCACAAAAACATGCCAGCGCGGACTTGTCATGTCTCCCCAAGGCTGCCTCAACAGAACAAACCAGCGCACGAGTCGAAAACACAACAAGATGTGGCCGCACGACTACCCCCCATGGCCGCCCGGCTATGGTGATGGGCCAGACTGGCCCATTTTTACTTCAAACCCGTACATGGAGGTCAGGTATACATGTTTATGTTCATATACCTCCAGTTCTTTGCGTTTCACACATGAACTTGATCAAATCATGCTCTACATGTCCATGACGTCACATTTAACTTGTGCTTGCACCATCTTTTTCCCTATGATAGATTAATCTTGCCTTTGGATACTCTCATGAATAGGGAACCACTTAAGTTTAAGATGTTGATTCATGTGAGATAAGATAATTAGAGGAAACCAATGGAACCTTTCCACATGAGTAAGAGTTTTATTTGTAAAATAAAATGAAGGACCCATCTCGGATGATCTCAAGTACCTATCTTTTGTCCAACCAATGCCACATACGAAAAAGAAACCTGTACATTCGTGCTTCCTTGATTGTTTTGAGTCTTATCAAGTTTTGTGCCATTAAAAGAGCTCATTTCAATTGAGAATTTTGGCCTACACATGCACGTTCCATGAAATAAAGTTTCTCAAAAAGGTGTGTATGAAATACCAATGATCCCATTCAAGTCTTGTTTGAAAGAAAGCGAGGCATGGAGATTCGAAAAAAAAAAATAAAAGAAAAAAAATGAGTATGAAAAGATGAAAAGAAAAGAAAGAAGAACTCCATGCCCTCTACTCAAACATGGGAATCAAGCAAAACACCTACAAGAGACAAGTCCCTACACTACACTTGCACATGGCCAAATCTCAGTTGATTATGAATCTTTTTCTTGACACTTGATTTGATTTGACGATATAAACATGACGGGAAAGCCCCATTTTCTTGACTACCTCAGCTCCACAAAGGCCTTGGTAGTATAGGATGTGAGGAAAACAAGATTCTGACAAGGACACTTTGTCCTGTGAGTGACCGAGAGCTGGTCTTCAGATCAAAAGAGTTGGTAAGCCTTGCTTTTTGAAAATTCTGAAAACCTCTTTACTCATGTGTGGGGGAACCTGAAGTTGACTCTGCTATATTCTTGTTCCATACTTCAACATCTCAAAACTAAAGTGTAGACACCACTGAAATCCTGGGCAATGAAATAGTCGGGAATAAAATGGTGTTTGATATGGTGAATGTTGCTGTTATGCCCTATCCACTTATGCTTAATTCTACTCTTTGCTCGAGGACGAGCAAAGGTTTAAGTGTGGGGGGGGGTGTTGACGGTCGATAGAACCCATTTTGACCGCCAACATTTCATGTTTGAGGGCATAATTTATCAAGTTTTCATGTATTACTAATCAGTTCCATGAGTTGTGTACAAAAGTTGGATGCAGGAGCATGTCACGTACAAAATAACGAAGAAATGCACAAAATAGACACAAAGTGGCAAGGGAAAGGCATGGGCCGAAAGTGCCTGGCCGCCCAAGCCATGTATTATGGCCGACCAGCCATCAGCAGGCCTAGGCAGCCCCCAGCCCAGTTGGGTGGCCGCCCGGCCATACCACATGGTCGCCCTAGCCACGTCACCAATCCAATCTTTGACCTGTATGCAAAGAAACACAAATGAAGACAAATCCAACCGTGCAACCAAGAATCCAATGTATCCAAGGGATGGAAAACCATGATGCAACACAAATCCAACCGTGCAACCAAGAATCCAATCTATCCAAGGGATGAAAAACCATGATTTAACAGATTGATGACGTGAGGGATCTAGGGAGTGGCCGCCCGACCAATAGGAGTGGCCGCCCGGCCACCCCTCGGCTCATTTTTTAGGTGCATCAACACCACTAACTGTCAACCGACTCTAGGAGTGCATATCAACCATCGGATCTTCAAAGTCGGTTCATCGGGTGGCCGCTCGGCCATTAACAGTGGCCGCCCGGCCACCAACCTACCCCACTACCGACCTTGCACACCTACAAATAGCCCCCCTCGGTCTCCAATGCTATAAATACCCCCTGTGAGGTCATTTGCAAGGTGTGGTGGATCAAAAGAAGAATACTGTGGTTGTGTAGTTGAGTATAGAGTATAGTAGTAAGGCCGCCCTTGGCATTGTAGAGAGAGCCAAGTGTATCAAGAGTGAGTAGTGAGTTGTAGAGTGAAGGAGTCGGATTTCCCTCTGGTATTCTATTCCCGAGCTCTTATTCTAAGAGGAAATATTACTCTATTTCCAGGGTACAGTAAAGTTCCTTGCTCCTCTGCTTTATTTATTTCGTACTTACTTTACTTACATACTTAGTCCCTGCTCAATAGTTTACGGGTGCCATGTGTGCTCTGTGTAGTTTAACTATACAGTTTTGCTTGCTCTCTGGCTTTGAACTAGTGTAGTAGCAAACTCGGTTGTGTAGACGTGGTGTCTAGACTAGAGTTTGCCTTGGAAGGTGCCTTGTCCCACGCAGTTTTGGTTGGTAGTCCCACCTGGTGACAGCGGGTGTGTGTCCTGTGTAGTCCAACCCCGTCGTTCGGATAAGTTGTCATCGACGCATAGCTGAGTCCTAGTAGCGCCCGCCTTTCTCGTCTGGGTTATCAGCACTCTGGTGCTTGGAAGTGGTTCTATAGCCTCAGTGTCCAAGTAAACATGTTAAGTAGAGTACTAGTTTGTTTAGTAAGGTTAAGTTGTTCTATCTAAAGTAGTGATCTTGCTCTGCTCTGTTAATTATCTCTACAATTGCTGGTTTTACTGTTCGGTCCTATCCGTTTTACATTGAGGTACTCCTTGTTCCTCGTGGATTTCGATACCCTGGAATACTCTTGGGTGAAAAGCTACAACGTGTTTCCGTGCGCTTGCGGATTTATTTTAGTACGCTAAGAAACGCCAACACCCGCCCAGCGACACCGATCCCCACGGCGACAGCGGCGACGATGAGAAGAAGAAGAAGAAAGAGGAGAACGAAGATAACTCCTCCTCCGACTTCGACCAGTACAACTGGAAGGAGAAGGTGATAGTCCGGGGCCACATCCACCCCGGCCTCGGTGGCCCGGATGACAATGACAGCGACGAAGAGGAGGACACCGACAACGACAAGGATGACGATGATGACGACGACGATGATGACAGCGGCGACGGTGATGACGACGATGGCAACGTCGGCAGCTGCGACGAGGACACCGCCCTGCCTCCCAAGAAGCGCTGCCGCATCAGTAATTAGTTTAGCAGTAATGATTAGGAGTCTGATGTTCCATAGTCAGGTCCCATGTATCCTTAGCAGTAATATGTAATGACCTTATCTTCCAATGTTGTCTTATGTTCTCATTTGCAATCGCCCATTACGTGTGTGTGACAACGCTGCTACTCTTGTCCCTTGAACAACCGCTATAGAGTTTGCTGTACAACTGATGCTTACTTCACCATCGAGAACGAACCCTATCGGATAACACATGCCACAACCCAAGTACTTAGGTAGAATTTTAATCTTTGAGGCGAATAATTTTATGAAGATACAACCGCCACCAAACATCCCTCAACCGAGTGACAACATCTGACTTAACTCAATCGAACGAACGATATCCGACTGAATTCCAAATAATCCTCACAACTGCCTCGCCGACTGAAACTGTGTTGACATAAAATTACGAAAACTGCTGACTTGCAAGACTCACAGCGGATAATACTGACGGCGTGAACTTACTTAATGAAAACAGAACTTCCCAATTTAACACCGTTAGGTATTAAACAGGACCAATACCATAATGGTTCTTTCCACTCAAATCCTCATTCCCCAATTTCCACAATTACTCCACTGTCAGCGCCAACAAACTTGAAGTCCTTGCCCAAAATCTCCCAAAATCGCACTAGAATCCTCCTCGACCATGGCTTCGAAGAAGAAGACAATCAGCGAGCGCGGGAACACTAGCGAAGGACTCTCGCATGATGACAACTGGCCAATCCCATCACCATTCCTCACATTTTGTACGTCCACCATCTCTGAATCTCACTTAATCTGTCTTGTAGAAATGGGAGTCCCCCCCTAAGGAGTTAGGTGGGTGGAGGAGTTATGAGGGTGAAAAGGTCCCCA
Source organism: Paspalum vaginatum (assembly GCA_030272315.1). Lineage (NCBI taxonomy): Eukaryota > Viridiplantae > Streptophyta > Magnoliopsida > Poales > Poaceae > Paspalum > Paspalum vaginatum. The sequence goes on from CM059013.1 coordinate 24,086,328, forward strand.
TAGAAGATACTCACGAATCTCTAGGTTTTGCCCCTTTCTTTGTGCACGGACTAGGATTGCCTCTCTATTCATTCGCGCAAGGTTTGCTCAATTTCTATTCTGTTGATTTGTCACATCTGAACCCCAATTCCATTCTTCAAATCTCAATCGTTATCCATCTATGCAAAGCTTTCCTCAGAATTGTCCCGCATTTCGGTCTTTGGAAACACCTCTATCATTACAAACCCGGTACCCGAGACAGGGTCTTGCAAGTAGTTGGCGGAGCTAGCTTAGACCTGCGTAGGGGGTGCAGATCGGTGTACCTAGATATCCCTCGCAAAGACAGCAACAGGGGATGGCATTCTGAGTGGTTCTCCATGAGTAATCATGGAAATTTCCTACCACCCCGGTCAGGCAGACATCCAAACACCAAGCCGAGCAATTGTGAAGAAGCACCAATGGCAGAAGAAAGTGCTGAGGTAGAAATCCTGCTCAAGGACATTGCGGATTTGAAGGAAAATGGCTTAACTGCCCAAGCCATAATCATTAGCTTCATATTCCGGAGCATCCAACCCTTGAAGGATCGAGTCTACCCAACCTATCTGTATGTTGGGGCAAGTGATCCTACACGTGAAACCAGCCGAGTTATTACTGCTGAAGAGATCAAAGCTCATGTTGGTTTGATGCTAAGGGGCGATGTCCGCAATGAAGGATCTCCATAGCCCTACTCTACATGGCACCCTACTCCATCTGTAAGTATCTTAGCTTGTCGACCAAATCAATTATAAGATCTGATAATGCAAACACCACTGAATATACTTCCTGGTTCAACCTTGCAGAGCAATATTGCCAAGTTCCTGTCCGACCCACCTCAACAAGGCACGGACAAAGTGCTGAAATGAGGATCAGAATTGATGACTGAAGAGATGGAAGTGGTTGTGAAGGCAACAACGAGGGCACCACATATATAGTCATTCCCCGCCCAGCTGAAGACTCTAAGGCTGGAGAAGATACTGGGGCTCAGGAGGAGCAAGCCCCTGAGCGTGCAACCGTCGCTACAGAGGTATTCAAGCGCACCCGAACCAAGACATCCACCATGAAAACCGAAGTCCCATAGAAGAAGAGAACAATCAGGGAGCAAGTCAAAACTCAGAAGTCCCCCACCGCCATTCCCGACTTGTCATCGCCATCCAAGAGGCCAAGCAAGATGCCAAGTGCAGGAGAGAACTAATAATAGTGAAGGAGCTTCCCTAAACCATATTGACTAGAGTATGCTAATCAATGAGGAGGGGGAAGAAGAAGAAGAAGTTCCTCTTCAGTGTCGCGAGAGGAGGTCAAAGAAAATGTAGGATGCTGAGGCCACCTCCTCTCCACCGACTCAACAACATATGCCAATGGAAGAGGAATTGAACCTCTCAGATGTCGATCTCGAACTAGACCAATTTGTGAAGGTAGTCCCACATCTGACTAAAGACAGTCTGATGCCACCACGGTATGTCTGAATCCTTTAACTGTTGTTCCCCTACTCCACCTCTGCCATCAATTTCCTAATTGAATGAAATTATGTTCAGGCCTTCCATGGAGCAAGACGTAGTGCCTCCCGAACTTGGGGCTAGCCCGACTGCAGCCCCCAAGCCTGAATCCTCAAACCGCCCTACTGGAACTGCGCCAGAAATTGCAGACAACTAGCAAGACGACATTGACACTAGGTCTCCAGTCGACTGGCATGACGCGCTCAGTAACCCGGGAGGAGGAAACACCCTGAGCAGCCAGGAGCATCCCTTGGATGAGCATGAGACACTACACGAGGAAGAAACGACTGTTAGAGGCGATCCAGCTGATACTGAGTCCACGCTGGATACATCCATGCTAGTTCCGAGCCCCCAGGACACAGGTGCATGGTCGACAGATGACGTAGGTGCCATCGCCTACACTAGTACACTCGACCTGGCGAACTCAGACTTACAAATCACCATAGGTCATCCTGAATCATGACCGTTTGTAGCCTTTGCAGTAAGGCGTCATCATTACTATAATGATCTTGGATGTTGGTACTCTCATGTAGCTAAACCCTTTTTTATAGGATTGGCTAGATCAAGCTTCGTGATGGCATGAAAGGCTCGCTCCCATACTTGGGAGCGACGTGACCAAGCTACACCAATAGTTGGCCGATTCGGAGGAACCTTGTGCTGCTGAAGCTGCTGGTAAATGTCGGCCCCCTAAGTCTCCATTCAGCCAAACATTTGGCATACTTATACTTGTACATGCATTGGTCTGCAGCTGCTGCAAAAAAGATTGCTGATCTGGAGAGTGCGTTGGCTCAACACGATACCTCACACCGCAACCTCATACTTGAGCGTGATGAAGCCCGAGACACTGCTCTGAATTTGCAGCGCAAGCTTGAACTGGAGAGAAAACAACATGAGGTAACTCGCCAAGAAACCCAACTTGCATATTCTTTACTTACAGAAGCCTATAAGCTGCATCGGTTCGTAGGATGAAGCACTGCGTCTAAAGAGAGAAATCCAAGAGCTTCGAGAATCACGGGACGGATTAGAAAAATCATTCCAAAATACTTCCAGTGCACTGGCGGTGCTTGAGATGAGCCACAAACTGACTCAGGAAGATCTTGAGAAGAAGACTTCCGAGTTAATTGAGGCCAACAGAATCCGAGTCAAAATTCAGGGCAAAAACAGAGACTTGGATAAAGTACTGAAATCCACGAGGCAAGCTCTTAAGGAATCCCAGCAATTATCAGAGAAATACTGCAAAGACTTGGATCTCGCGACGCGGAATTACGAAATTTCCAAGAAGAATTATGAAAAACTGAAGGCAGCTTATGAGAAGACCAAGGAGTTGATGAAGTATGCAACGTCTGCAATAACCACTATGCTAAATATATGCGCCCCAGAGGTAGGAGCCCCACGACCTAGTGGCAGATTGAGTATCAACTCTGGTGGAAGACATCAAGAATCTCCTCCGTGGAAGGCTGAAATCAGTTATGCAGCATGTCCTACTGATGTTGAAGATAACCCGGCCAGATCTGAACTTAGCTGAATTGTCAGAAAAGGTTGCGGTCGATCCTAGTGACTCGGCAATAGACAAATATGCTGCAGAAATTCAAACTGTAGTCGAGAAACACATAGCAGAGTTTGAGCCATGAACTAGAGTTCTTGTTGCTGCATTTGTGTAAATGATGCCACATCCTTGTAATAGAATGATATCTACTATGGATACTTCAAACTACAAGAAAATGAGATTAGCATCCTAAGTTACTGTAAAATTGAATTATCCGTTCTCACACGTATGAAGACATGTGAAGCCAGGTCCTTGAGTCGGACCTACGACCCAAAGTTTCTCATGAGACACAGAGTTCGTACGCACACTATTCTGAGATCGAAAATGGAGGGGAATATCCGATTTAAACTTTTACGTTTACTCGAACCGAATACTTTTGAGCATGCAATGCATAGGGTCGAACTGCACCCTTTTCGTAATAATAAGCGCTGGGCATGTAGCACTAGGCTGTCGGTCAATGACCTAGGCCAATTGCCCTGTAACGAGGGTCGAATTGCACCCTATCATGAGTACGCGAAGGCATGTAACACCAGCTGTCGGTCTACGACCTAGGCTGATTGCCTCGTAAGGAGGGCCAGATTGCACCCTTTTATGAGTACGCACAGGCATGTGACACCAGCTATCGGTCTACGACCTACGACCTAGGCTGATTGCCCCGTAATTAGGGTCGAATTGCACCCTGTCTTGAGTAGTAGTAGGCATGTAACACCAGCCATGAGTTAGGTTAGGACCCATGACTGATTGCCTGGTTACGCGAGGACGAAACACTACCACAAGAAGCATCATGCAGTCACACCAGAAAAAGAGGACATGTGCACAGAGATCATGCATTTATTCATTATCTGAGTACATCCGACTGAACATGAGGTTGAGTTAACTCGAAGTCACGACAACAATGATATTAGGCATGAGTACAAATGAGGGTACAATGCTCTAAGGATTGCAGAAGCTCTAAGCGTAGAACTTGCGAAGATGCTCGATATTCCAAGAGTTCCCAATTGGAGTGCCGTCCATTTCAAACAAGCGATAAGATCCTGGTCGAGTGACTTCCATGATGATATAAGGTCCCTCCAAAGGAGGGGAAAGCTTGTGATGCCCAACCCCCTTGAGGACTCTACGGAACACCAATTCCCTGACTGAAAAGGCACGAGGAGTGCATATTGCGCTCATGATAATGACGTAGAGTTTGCTGATAGCACGCCAACTGAATCACCAAATTGTGTCATTCTTCCTCAAGCAAGTCAACTTCCTCAAGCCAAGTTGTTTCTGCCTCGGCGATATCCTTGAACACTAGCCGCGGTGCTCCGTGTGCTAAATTAGGGGGCAGCACTGCTTTTGAGCCGTACACCATGAAGAAGGGAGTATTACCGTTGAGAGCTTTACTTGGCTGTGTTCTGAGACTCCAGACTATGTACAGGGGTTCCCTGATCCATTTGCTTGCTAGCTTTTCAACTTTGTCAAAGACCCTCTTCTTCAAAGCATCAAGAATCATTCCGTTCGCGCGCATTAACTTGGCCATTGGCCGGGGTGCGCTACCGAGACATATTTGACCAGTATAGACTTTTCACTTCAGAAATCGAAGAATTCCGAGCCGGTGAAGTTGGAGACCAGATCTGTGATAATGCTGTTCGGAATCCCAAAGCGGAATATAATCTCCTGAATGAATTTTGCCGCCTTTGCTGAAGTTAGGGATGCGATCAGGTTTGACCTCAATCCACTTGGTAAACTTGTCGATGGCCACCAAGACGTGAGTATACCCACCTTAAGCTCTCTTGAGTGGCCCAATCATGTCGAGCCCCCAGCATGCAAAGGGCCACAAGATAGGAATGTTTTGCAACTGTTGAGCTAGGAGGTGATGTTGATTTGCGAAGAACTGACAGGCTTCACAATGCTTGACCTATTCTGCAGCATCCTAATTGGCTATTGGCTAGTAAAATCCAGCCCTGAATGCCTTTCCAACCAGCGTCCTAGAGGCAACATGATTACTGCACTGCCTAGCATGGATTTCCATCAACAGACTATTGCCACGAGATATGTCGATGCACTTCAAGAGAACTTCGGCCGCGCCACGCTTGAACAGATCATCGCCGATCAATGTGTAGCTGGCAATGTGCCGAATGAGTCACTCGGCTTCTACTTTTCATCAAGCACATCACCGTCTCTGATGTACTTGATGATTGGGACCCGCTTGTCAGTCGGGGCTTCCTCCAAGCTCAGGACATGCTGTTCTGGGGTTCTAACTATCGATAAATGGATGAACGAGATAGCTCTTGGATGAACACACTCTGGGGGTATTTTGGCTCCAGGAGAGCCAAGCTTAGACAGTAGGTCGGCATCTGCCTTGTTGTTGTAGTCCACGTGATGAAATTCCAGCCCATCGAATTTGTCCTCCAGTTTGCGAACTTCCGCGCAGTATTTATCCATGACTTCCATGGAGCAATCCCAGTCTTTGTTGACTTGACTAATCGCAACCAGGGAATCCCCATAGACCATGAGGAGCTTGATGCCGAGTGAAATCGCGATGCGCAACCCATGCAACATGGCTTCATATTCTACTACATTATTGGACACCGTGAAGAGGATATGCAGCACATACTTGAGTTTTTCGCCTTTTGTAGAGGTTAAGACAACTCCTGCTCCAGCCCCCTCTATTTTGAGCGACCCATTGAAGTACATCTTCTAGAATTCTAGAGGCTCTGGGTTATCTGGTACTTGGTTCTCTGTCCACTCGGAGATGAAGTCAACCAGTGCTTGAATCTTGACGGTAGTGCGTGGGCAGAATTCGATGTCATGTGCTCCCAGCTCACACGCCCACTTGGCAATTCCTCTAGTAGATTCTCTATTTCACAAAATCTCGCTGATGGGGAACGAGGTGACCACCACGACTTTATGTTCCTCGAAATAATGGCATAGCCTGCGAGCTGTGATAAGGACCGCATACAGTAACTTTTAAACCTGAGGGTACCTTATCTTAGACGGGCTGAGTACTTCACTGATGAAATAGACCAGGTGTTGAGTCAGCTAAACATGTCCTTCCACTAGCCTCTCGGCCACCAAAGCAGTACTGACCACATGAGTCGTGCAGGAGAGGTACAATAGTAAATCTTCAGCTGCGTGGTCTGCTATGGCTCAGTTCGGTGATTTCAATACCAGAGGAGTCGTCAAGAACTTTTTGAGGGCTTCAAGTGCTTCCTGACCCTCCGGTGTCCATTGGAATCTATCCACCATCTTTAGCCGCTTATAGAATGGCATGCCACGCTCTCCCAGCCACGAGATGAATCGGCTTAGAGCAGCCAAGCACCTAGTGAGCTTCTGGACCTTCTTCTGCGACTTAGGGGCTACATCCCGAGAATTGCATCGATCTTCTCTAGGTTGGCTTCTATCCCCTCTTGCTGATGACAAACCCGAGTAACTACCCAACTGGGACCCCAAATACACACTTAGCGGGGTTGAGCTTCCAGCGAAACCTTCTACAGTTGTTGAAGACTTGCTGTATGTCATTAATGAAGTCCTCTGGATCCTTCATCTTGATCACCACGTCTCGACACGCTTACCCCAGTGTTCGGCCAAACACGTCTGGATTGCACGTTGATATGTTGCCCTGCCATTTTTCAACCCAAACGACATCGAGGTGTAACAAAATGCCCCAAAGGGCATGATGAACGCGCTCTTCTCCTGATCTTCCACGGCCAGGCTAATCTGATGGTAGCCTGAGTAACAATCTAAGAAGCAAAGTAGGGAGCATCCTATCATAGAATCGACGACTTGATCTATCCTAGGCAGCCCAAAAGGGTCCTTCGGGCAGTGCTTATTGAGATTGGTATAATCAACACACATCCGCCAGTCTACTTTATTCTTTTTGAGTACTAGTACAGGATTTGCCAGCCACTCATGATGCATGACTTCTCTAATAAACCCAGCAACTTGGAGCCGAGCTAACTCCACACGGATTGCTTCCCTCTTGTCCGGGGTGAATCAGCGCAGTCTCTGCTTGAATGGCTTCGCGTTGGGGAACACCTTGAGTTTGTGCTCCGCCAGTTCCCTCGGGACTCCAGGCATATTTGCAGGCTTCCATGCGAACATGTCCCAATTGTCCCTCAAGAACCGGACGAGCGCGTCTTCCTATTAGGGAGGGAGAATTGCACTAATGGTCACCATCTTCGAGGCATCAAGGAGATCGAGGCTCACTTCCTTGGCTGCCATGGTTTCCTGTATCACCGAGCTGGGGACCGACTCATGAGTCAGGATCGGCAGATCATTCTTTGAGAGTTGAGCTACTTCATCAATGAGTCAGCGCTGAGCTGCCGCGGTAGTTGCTGCAAAGGCCATCTGGAATGCCTCCCGTGAGTAGAGTGCAAAGCCCTTGAAGTCTGCCCGCACGGAGAGGACTCCACGTGGGGCCGGCATCTTTAGGACCAGGTATGAGTAGTGGGGGACGGCCATGAACTTGGCCAACCTGGGCCGCCCAAGTATGGCGTTGTAGGCGGAGTCGAAGGTTGCCACCTCGAAGCAGAGGGTCTTTGTACAGAAGTTGTCCTCCGTTCCAAAGGTGATGGGCAAGCTGATGTGCCCTAGTGGATATTCTTCTTCGCTAGGCGTGATCCCAAAGAATGGGCTGTCTGACTCTTGCAGGTCGTTGATGGAGAGCCCAAGAGATAGCAGAGTCTTTGGGAGCATCACGTTGTTCCCCCATTGATGAGCGTCCTCATGAGTTGGCTCTCACCCCCCCTGATGTGGAGGGACACGCGGACGCATGGGCGGTGGCCCCATAGCCTAGAATTCCTCTCGAGGTCTCTTGTCCCAACGGCGATCTTGCCGCACGAGGTCTTCACGCTTCTCTCTTCCCCGATCCTCTCGACGTGCATCGACCAAGTCCTGAGCTCGCTCATCCGTGGTAATGTATCGGTTGACACTGCAAAAGAGCTGCTCAGACATGACTGGGGCCTTGTGCAAGAGGGCCTTCACAAAAGCCTCATCGTTGGAGCCGCGGAAGAAGTCTTCGATTACTGTTGCGTCAGCGATGTTGGGGATGCGGTTCTGCATTGACAGGAAATGCTTCAAGTATGAGCAAAGACTCTCGCCATCTTTGTGCTTGATGCACTTGAGATCCCATGGTTGTGCCGGCTTATCTGAAAGCGACTGAAAATCAGTGATAAAGCGCCGGCAGAAGTCGTCCTAGTTGTCGATGCAGCCGCGCCGGAGTTGGCACAGCCACTGAAGCATGTCCTGTCCCAACACGATGGGGACATAAGCAGCCATCACATCTTCGTTTGCCCCAGCGGCACTAGCTGCAGTGGAGTACACAGCCAGCCAGCCGTTCAGGTCGTGCTCTGACTCGTACTTGTCGATGTTAGAAACTTTGAAATTCTGAGGCCACGCTACCCCACGAAGCCGCCTGGTGAAGGCTGGGATACTGACCATGCCTCGATGGGTTGGTTCGACCCAAATTCTGTCTTGAGCATCTCCTTTGCTGCGTTGCGGGGACCGAGGGTGGGTTCCCACTAGTCGGTCGTGAACAGAGCGTCGGGGCATCGGGCTATTGACAGATGCTCCGCCCGAGTTTGCCCTGCCTCCGTCATCGTGGTGAGGGGCCCCATAGTCCCGATCGTAGTCATTGTGACACCAGATTTCTTTTGCATGCCGGTCTACACGTTATCTCTTGATGTTGCAGCATGCATCACGCCCCGCGTTGATGGCATGACTGGCATCAGCAGCCGCGTGAGCATCGGCGAGGAGGAGATGGTTAGTCGCCTCAGTGAAGATTCGAAGGCAGAGGTCCCTGTCCGGAGTGCGAGGGAAGATGTCCGCCAGCTGCACCAGTACTCCTCCCACTTGACTCGGGGTCCCCATGGCGGCGGCGAACTCGGGAAATAGGTTACGCCCTGGAAATGCTGCTGTGTGGAGCTGAACACGATTCTCCCCATCACGCACTCTTCCATGATCGCGCTCGTACTACTGGGCTTGCATGCACCGGTGTTCCTGTCACCGACCATTCCTTTGACGATGAAACTCGGCCTCTTCTGGTGCCTCCCCAGGTTCAGATGCCTCATCCTAGGAGACAATAAGGGTCGGATCTTGATTTCTCGCTTGATGATGGCGGTGGATATTATGGCACCAGTTGCGATAGCGTCTCCTACCATGTTGTTTCTAGCTTTCTCCATTCACGAAGGGCTCGTCGTCAGAGACGGGGTCATTCTGTGGTTGGTCATTGATGATGAGGACTTCGGAGAAGTAGGTGGGCGTCCTTGAGGGCGAACTCGCCTGATCATCAAGGAGCGTTGGCAACCCCCCCGAGTGAAGCCTAGGGTCAGATGGCGCCGACCCTGTTTCCATAGTCGTGATCAGCCCGTTCTCAGGTGCAGTGAGAAACTCCAGATTATAGATCATGTGTGGGCAAGAAGCCTTGCCGTCCTCTCAAAGAATAGGTGGCTGAGACAACTGTTGCGAAGATGCTGGAGGAGAAACTCTTGACCCGACCACTGGACGCGAGCTGCACCAAGTGGTGGTTCTACCAATTGGGGAAGAGCTGATGACGAGCCCCAAGCAAAGACCGATCAACGGTTCTTCGACCGTGTGGTAGACTTCCTTGTCCATGAGCGACATGGACGTTGACCCCAAGACAGGGCTTACTGGCGCCTCCCCACCTTCCTCTTGAGAACAAGGTGGTTGAGGTGGTTGTTGGCGGCGAAGGTTGGCGGCTTCCCGTCATGCATCCTCATCGTTTTTTAGGAGAGCCATGGTGCGAGGGATGAACCGCAGGTGTGCCAAGCTTGTCTGGTAGGTGGCCACAGCGTTGCGAAGATGGGGAGGGAATTGGGATGGATTCTGATCCCTCCCACAGCCCGGAACATTGCGGTTTCAACCCCCAGTCGGCGACAGGGTCGAGACTACCCAATGTGGAGTAGTCGCTGGTGTGGGAGTTGGAGTCATATGGAGAAGTTTTGGTTGCCGCAGTTTCCTCCACCGACTGATCTGGGTCCAAATCTGGGTCAGGGAGGTAGAGAGCGTAGTGCGCCGAGTTGTTGGCGATGTGGTAGTAGGTCAAGGCGAAGAAGCAGATGCAGACTCATGCCCAACTGATGCCACGATTGTCCGTGGTGGTCCTGAGCCAGGTTGACTCGGGGTGCGCCTCGATGATCCATCTCGTGATGAGGCGGATGGAACTAGAGTGGTGCTGACGGCGGATCGGTGCATTGGTGCCCGAGGATGAGCTGGCCCAACTTTGGTCACCGTCATGGCCGGCCGTTGGCTGATCACCCGCTAGACAGATCTTGGAGTTGGTGAGGTTGAAGGAAGCTTCGGAGTTGGTGATGGAGTCTTACAGCTGTGCACCTCCTCCGCGGCACCAATGAGTCCGTGCAGATCACTGGTTTTGTCGACGATGAATGAGATATATCCAAAGCGGGTCATCTCTCCAGGAGCGAACTTGGCGACGTCAGTGGAGGAGTTGGCCATGGCCCCTACCTGGCGCACCAACTGTCGGGGTTTTACACTAGCAGTGCACCACACGATGTACCACGGGATGCTTTTGGGGGCTGGCGAGGTCGACGTAGCTTGATGGTTCACCAAAAAAGCCACAGAACACGAAGGTTTATACAGGTTCGGGCCACAAGATGCGTAATACCCTACGTCCTATTTGTGGTGACATGGATTGCTTTGAGTACTTGAGATTACAATGAGGGCTAGCGTTTTTGTGCAAGACCGTGGTTTGGCGACTTGCGATGGGTTGAGTTGTGCTACATAGGGGTCCCTTATCTGCCTTATATAGTCTGATGGATTCTTGGATTACAAGTCAGGTTCCTTCTATATCTCCTAGTCGGTTGAGATTACAAGGGATCAAAGAGAATCTTAGTTTCCACTATATCTTCCTTGGTCTCCGCGAATCTCGGACCCTAAGTCTGAGTCATGTATCCTTCCATGCTTCCCTAAACCACGACACCCTTGCCTCGATCTCCAAGCTTGCTCGACCGTCTTTGGGCCTCAGCTAAGCAACCGGCCCATGAGATCAGTCATTCGCCCTTCTCAAGCCCTCCAACGGCCCATGTCCTGGATCCACACCATGAGGAGCCAAGGGATATCCATCGCCCACATCGGCCACTTCATTGCTGAGTGCTTGAACAAGCAGAACGACTACTATAAGAAGGGCAAGAGCCACTCCTACGACTCCAACAAGTACCACTCTGGCAAGCATGACTACGGCAAGCGCGACCATGCCAAGCACCGCTCCGGCAAAGTCAAAAACTTCAGGAAGGCTTTCAAGAGCTAGCAAAAGGACAACTGGAAGCGAGACAAGACCTTCTTCACTGAGCTTGGTGGCCTATGTAGTGGAATGTCCTCCTCTTCCTTGTCCTTATCAAGTTCAAGCAATTAGGAGATCGTCACCAAGCGAGACAAGAGGAGGGATCAAGGCGATCCAGCTGGCCTCTACATCGTCTCTACCAAGTCCAAGTGCAAGCACAAGATGAACCGGAGATTGTTTTGCTCCATGGCGCTTAAGGACAAGGATGACAAGGGCAATGATAACGACTCCTCCGATGAAGAGGTAACTCCTGAGCAAGCTCGGATCCTTGAGATGCTGGAGAAGAATAGTCATGAAATGAAAGCCCAGGATAAGATGTTAGAAAAGGTAGCCAAGAAGCTGCAGAAGCAGAAAGCCAAGCTTGTTGATGCTTCGGCTGAGATTGAGAGGTTGAAGAGTGTGCAAGCTCAGCCTAGTGAGCTTGAGTGCCCTACCTGTGAGTCCTTGATGAGTGACCTTTCTGAGCAGAAGAGTAAGTATGCTCATCAGGTAGAGGAGATGGATAGGCTGAAGGTTGAGATAGGCATGCTCCAGTCAAAACTGGATGAGCCTACTTTGAGTAAGGAGCCTGAGTGCGAGTCTTGCCCCCACCTAGCTATTGACAAAGCTGAGCTGAAGGTGACGTGCGAGGGGCAGCTCAAGGTGTTGGAAGAGCTTAGGGCTAGACCCACGCTTTTGGGTGCGTCCATGGTCTGTCCTACCTTGAGGACTGAGCTTGAGCTGGTGAGAGCTGACCTTGAGGTGCTTTCTGCACCTCCTGACATGTGTGAGAACTGTCTCACTTTGAGGTTGCTGTTGGTGAAGAAGGATGCCACCATTAAGAAATTAGAGAAGTCTGCTCCCCCAATTCCCTCTCTAGACTGTGAAACTTGTGCTGCCCAGACATTAGTTCTAGAGGATCTGAGAGAGGAGAAGTTGATCCTTGAAGAGGACAAATATACGTTGAGAGGTGCTGAGCTGGATGTATGCTAGAGAACCTCAGCTTAGGATGATCATAGAGGGAAGCAAGCATGGTGAAGGTGTAGTACCTTAGGTGAGAAGAATGAGCGCCCCAATCAAGCTTTACACTACCTCTCCTCAGCTTGGTTCTACTGTTGATGGGGTTTACCATGAGCCTCCCAAGGCTGCCCCAAGGAAGTCATACTAGACACCCAAGCCACCACAAGCCAAGCTAGACAAGATTGTGGAAGAAGTGCTTAAGCCTTTAGGCAAAAACCAAGTCTAGCGGCCTACAGCACCCAAGACCACACCACCAGCACACCAAAAGCCTAAGGTTCAGCCCCAGCCTATGCCCAAGAGACCTGACTACCACTGTGAGTTTTGCCAGCGGAATGGTCACTTGGAGGAATTTTGCTTTTGGAGGATATAGGTCAAGAGGCAGGAGAGAGCCTTGGGGAACCAAGATCAGTTTACTAGGGCGGTGAGATGAGAGACCGCTTAGCTAGTGGTGAGAGAGGAGGCGACTTTTAAGCCCGTGCTCCTGGTGGTGAGAGCGCTTTGCTGGCTGAGCTCCTAGTCATTTTCAGCACAGCTATGGACCTTGTGACTGAGGCTTTGGTAGGGAGCTTGTTTGTGCTTACCCCACCTTCGAGCAGATGACTCGGCACTAGTTCAACAGTTTTACTAACCCTAGTGCCAGACCATTTGCTCACTCTCGCTTTCCTTGATTTTGCAAGATTGAGGCCTAGAGGATATATGGATCATGGACTCTGGCTGCTCTAGGCACATGACTGGGCACCGCAGATGGTTCTCCAGCCTCAAACCCATGAGCACCAAGGAGTACATCACATTCGGGGATAATGATCAAGGTAAAGTGTTGGGTGTTGGTGGTGTTTCGCTTTCTACCAAGCTTTCCCTGAGAGAAGTTGCTTTGGTGAGGAGTTTAGGGTTCAATTTGGTTTCTATCTCGTAACTTCTCAAGGAAGGGTTCAAGGTTCACTTTAAGGAGGGTTCTTCTTGTAGGACCGAGACGTGCGACTAGAGGGGGGTGAATAGGAGTAATTTAAAACTCAAATTCACAACTCCCCAAAACTGGTGCTAAGGAGAAGAACTAGACAACGTCCACTGAACAGATACGTGTCTAGTAGTGCAAAGGTGCCGTCCACTGAGAGGATACACACCAATCGAGAAAAACTGAGATCCAACTCAACAAGAGCACCGAGGCAACGATTCTTTGTGAAAACCGCCACACGACACTCACCGCACCAAAGTGCGTCTCACTGACTCACAGCAAGCAAAGAGAACAGTCTGGAAGTGGGGAATGCAAAAATCCGAAGCAAAAATGTAGCGGAAGAAGCAAAACAGCGAAAACATTGCAGCCACCCTGCCTGAACCGGACTATCCGGTAGCAGGTGCCGGTGTGTCCGGTGGCACCGGATAGTCCGGTCTCCTCTGCCGGACTGTCCGGTGGGAGGTCCTCGATAGAACCCAACACCGAACTATCCGATGGGCACTGCCGGACTGTTCGGTGGAACCGGAGTGTCCGGCGGCCTCTGCCGGACTGTCTGGTAGAGTCGCGGAAAGGGGGTTTTCAAACCCAAACTTGACCAAATCTTGTCCAAACTATACGAGATTTTGCATAGGCTATCTGGACCCTATTCCAAAGCTTTTCCCAAAAGATCAACGCAAAATGATCAAGGGATCAATGAGAATTTCAGATCTCGTGAGATGGCAATCTTTGGGCAAGAAGGGGGAAAATTCAAAAGAAGCTTGCGCGTGGCAATCCAGTAGGATTGAGATGAACTAAGTCATAATCTCCATGTCCGAGCAAGTCAAAAAGAGCCAATAAAATAGGATTAACTCGTGGGCAACACAAATCACCAAAAGTTGTTGAGTTTCATCCAAAAACCAACTAGAAAGGGGGGAGAAAGATGGCAGCACACATGAGCATGAATTTGGGACGAATCTTGCCTTGATTAGATGAGGAAATCAGTTCTTACAAGGTTCAACTCAGCCTACCACCCTTCATCCTCCCACTAATGCAAAGTACTAACCTAGGGAACTCTCAAATCCTAAGCTAAGCACCCGATTTGCTCTCTAAGCACTTGGCTGGTTGGAGACTAAGCCTAGGGTTTCTAGAGGTAGAAGGGTCACCTAAAGGACCAGCCACTTAGGTATATATAGCCTAGGCTGAAAGCCAATGGACCGGCTCCATTGCCTTTGGAGTGATGAGTGATTGTCAACAGTAGCAAGACCCAGAAGAACTTGGGCACAAGACCTCCGATGGACAGGAGGCCCTCCGATGGACTGGAGGTAGAGGAAAGTCCTCCAAAGGACTGAAGGCATGCTCGGCGTCTGTCAGCTATGGGAGTTCGGTATACGAAGGAGCGGCACGGTGACGGCAGGAGTAAGTCCTCCGAAGAACTGCGAGGCTGCCCCGATGGATAGGGGATGTCGGGCCCCACCGCGGTGCTCCAACCGGAATGCGTGGCGCGAAGGCGTGCGAGGGAGGCTTCGGTGGCTTCGGCTCAAAACCGCTACCCAAGCTACCCAAGCCTTGGTGAGTTGGGCCATGACTCGCTAAGATAGAGAAGATGGGCCAAATCCGGCCCAAGCGGAGACTTACTAAAGTTTCCTGGTTTCTGACTTCAAAACCGGGGGCGGATCGCGGATTGGACTACTAGCCACGTGGAGAACATCTGAGGATTGCATGGAACTTACGAAGATCAAGACTTCATCGTGGTCGTTCGTCCCGAAATATCCTGTAATCTTTCGTTTGAGTCCTTAGGGTTTGTCTAGCTATAGGGACCTAAGTGCAAAACTGTCTAAATAGCACTCGGGTATAAATAGGTCCAAGGCAGGTCATTAGTGGTGACTCTTGGCTGCTAGGATTAGTCTTTACTTGGTGATTTTCGTCATTAAGCTTTGAGCTCCATTGTTAGGGAGGTTAGAGTAGGATTTAGCCTCCTAATCTTGAGGGAAGGTGAGAGTGGTTGCTTGGGACGAATTTCAACTTGTATGCTGAATCTTTAGACCCATCTTGGGCATTTAATCGAAGCAAATTCGTGCAGCAACCTTGTGTTCTTCTCCTCCCCCTCTCTCTTTGGTTTTTGGGTTCAATCCATGGCTTTTGGGTGTTTTTGTTGGCCAAGCTTGAATCCCTTCCCGTGCTGATGTTCTGGACTTGCTAGGATGTGGAGATCATGACTTAGTTCATCTCAATTCTGCTGGATTGCCACGAGCAAGCCTCTTGTGGGTTTCCCCTTTCTTGCCCAAGGAGTGCCATTTCACAAGATCTAAAATTCCCGCTGATTCCATGGTCACTTTGAGTTGATCTTTTGGGAAAAGCTTTGGAATAGGGTCTAGATAGCCTATACAAAATTTCGTGAAGTTTGGACAAGGTTTGACCAAGTTTTGGTTTGAAAACGCCCTTTCTGCGACTCTACCGGACAATCCGGCAGAGGCCACCGGACAGTTCGGTTCCACCAGATAGTCTGGCAGCGCCCACCGGATAGTCTGGCGTGAGGCGCTGTCTGGGTTGTGCCACCGGACAGTCCGGCAGCAGGCACCAAATAGTCCGATCCCATCGGATAGTCCGGTGTTGGCCACAGGACAGTCCGGTCCTGCCAGGGAGCTGCTTTGTTCTTCCTAGTTCGATTTTTCCACTGTGTTTCTACTCTAGTTTTGTGCATTCCCCACTGTAAGACCATTCTCTTTGCTTATTGTCAGTCAGTGAGACGCACCTTGGTGCCGTGAGTGTCGTGTGGCGGGATTTGCATTGTTTCGTTGCCTCGATGCCATTCTTGGCTGGATCTTGAGTTTTCCCGCATCCTTTCAGTGGATGGCACCCTTGCGCTGCTAGGTACGTATCTGTTCAGTGGACGGTGCCTAGCTCTGTTTCTCTTGAGCTTTGCAGAGCATTTTCTTGGGGGTTGTGTTTTTGAGTTTTCAAGTGCTCCTATTCACCCCCCCTCTAGTCGCACGTGTCGGTCCTACAATTGGTATCAGAGCCGGTTAGGTTTCTTCATACCTTTACCGGTGAGAAACCAGTAGCAACTATGACTCACTCCGGGAAGATTCCGGTCCTTGGTTCCGATGGCTACTCCTACTGGAAGGCTAGGATGAGAGCTTTCTTGCTTAGCCAGGGCCAGGACATATGGGATGCTACTCAGAGTGCGAACTTTGTGGTGCTTCCAGTTGCTCAGCGCACTACCCCAGCGATTGTGGCTCAGCATGAGGCGAATGCCAAAGCTGTTAACTTTCTCTTCTCAAGACTTGGTCCAGTTGATTATGAGAAAGTGAGCCACCTTGAGACTGCCCGTCAGATCGGGTCCCTGCTGAGTGCACACCATGAGGGCACTGCTACTATCAAGGGGCATCTCGTTGAGACTTACATGCGCGAATATGAGAATTTCGTTCAGAAGCCTGGTGAGTCCATTGATGACTTGTTTGGTCGTTTTCAATCGATCATCAACAAGTTGCGTGTTAACTCCAGCCCTGAGAGGATCCCATACACCGGCCATCAGCAGGCTGTCAAATTGCTGTATGCGTTGGATAGGAAGGTATGGGAGATCAAGGTTAACTCGATCATCGAGTCTGAGGCCTATGACACAATTGGAGTGGAGACTCTTTACAGCAAGCTCAAGGCCACAGAGGTGGATTACAAGTTGAGAGATTCTCTTGCTTGTATTGGCTCTAAGAGCCTGGCCTTGGCTTCCCCCTCCAGTGAGGCCGCTACTAACCCCCAGCTCCACAATTTTTCGTTTTCTGCCCTTATGTCTGTTATAGAGGAGCAGTTGGCGTCACTTGGGGATGATGAGCTTTGCCTGGTGTCTAGCCGTTTTCAGCGCGCCTATGACAACTGGATGAGCAAGAAAAGGGGCGAGAGGCCCAAGTGCTTCGAGTGTAGAGAGGTCGACCACTTCAATGTCGAATGCCCGAACAAGCAGAACGACTACTACAAGAAGGGCAAGAGCTACTCCCGCGACTCCAACAAGTACCACTCCGGCAAGCACGACTACGGCAAGGGTGACCACACCAAGCACCACTCCGGCAAGATCTAGAACTTCCAGAAGGCTTTCAAGAGCTACCAGAAGGACAATCGGAAGCGTGACAAGGCCTTCTTCGCCGAGCTTGGTGGTCTGTGCGGCGAATCGTCTTCCTCCTCCTTGTCTTCGTCAAGCTCAAGTGATGAGGAGATCGTCACCTAGTGAGACAAGAGGAGGGACCAAGGCGGTCCAGCTGGACTCTGCTTCGTCTCCACCAAGTCCAAGCACAAGCACAAGATGCACCGGAGATCCTTTTTCTCCATGGCGCTTGAGGACAAGGACGACAAGGGCAATGACCACGACGCCTCCGATGAAGACGTAACTCCTGAGCAAGCTGAAATTCTTGAGATGTTGGAGGCAAATAGTCGTGAGTTGAAAGCCTAGGATAGGTTATTGGAGAAGGCAGCCAAGAAGCTGTAGAAGCAGAAAGCCAAGTTGGCTGATGCTTTAGCTGAGACAGAGAGGCTGAAGAGTGTGCCAGCCCAGTCTAGTGAGTCTGAGTACCCTTCCTGTGAGACTTTGATGAGAGATCTCTGTGAGCAGAAGAGCAAGTACGCTCATCAGGTAGAGGAGATGGATAGGCTGAAGGTAGATTTAGGAAAGCTCCAGTCTAAACTGGATGAGCCTATTTTGAGTGATGTGCCTGGGTGTGAGATGTGCCCTCACCTAGCTCTTGACATAGCTGAGCTGAAAGTGAGGTGTGAGGGACAGCTCAAGGAGTTGGAGGAGCTTAGGGCTAGACCCACACTTTTGGGTGCATGCATGGTTTGTCCTACCTTAGAGAGTGAGCTCATGCAGTTGAGAGCTGACCTTGAGGTGCTTTCAGCACCCCCTGACACTTGTGAGAACGGTCTCACTCTGAGGTTGATATTGGTGGATAGGGATGCCACCATTAAGAAGTTAGAGAAGTCTGCTCCCTCTATTCCCTCTCTAGACTGCCCCACTTGTGCTGCCCAGACTTTAGTTCTGGAGGATCTGAGAGAGGAGAAACAGAATTTGGTTGATGAGAACAATCGGTTGAGAGAGGTGCTCAGTTGGATGTATGCTAGAGAGCCCTAACTTAGGATGATCTTGGAGAGCACCAAGAGAGCTGAGGGTGATATGAGTGGAATTGGGTTAGGAGAGTGCAGTACTTCGAGTGAGAAGAAGAGTTCCCCAATTAAGCTTAAGACTGCCTCTCCTCAGCCTAGCCCTACTGTTGATGGGGTTTACCATGAGCCTCCCAAGGCTGCCCCAAAGAAGCAGTTCTAGACACCCAAGCCCTCACAGGCTAAGCTGGACAGAGTAGTGACCGAGATTCTCAAGCCTCCAGTGAGCAAGGAGAGAGTCCAACAGCCTGTTCCACCCAAGGCTACTCCACCAAAGCCCAAGGCTCAGGGTAACCCCACTCCCAAGAGGCCTGTCTACCATTGTGACTTTTGCCAGTGGAATGGCCACTTGGAGGAGTTTTGCTTCACGAGGAAGTGAGTTGAGAGGCAGGAGAGAGCCTGGGGGAATCAGGATCAGTTCTATTAGGGTGGTAGGCAGGATCCTCCCCGTCGCAGTGAGATGAGAGACCGCTTTGCTGGTGAGAGAGGAGGCGGCTTTCAGGCCCGTGCTCCTAGTGGAGAGAGACGCTTTCCCGGTCGAGGTCCTAGTCGTTTTTAGCGCAGCTATGGATCTTCTGACCGAGGCTTGGAGGTAGAGGGTTTGAGAGCTCACGCTTTAGAGGTCTTGGGTACCCATGTAGATGTGATGCTTACTTTGACTATGCTTACCCCACTTTTGAGCAAATGGCTCAGCACTGGTTCAGCAGTTACACTAACCCCAGTGCCAGACCATTTGCTCACTCTCGCTTTCCTTGATTTTGCAGGATCGAGGCCTGGAGGACATATGGATCATGGACTCCGGCTGCTCTAGGCGCATGACAGGGCACCGCAGATGGTTCTCCAGCCTCAACCCCGTGAGCACCAAGGAGTACATCACATTCGGGGATAATGGTCAAGGTAAAGTGTTGGGTGTTGGTTCTGTTGCTCTTTCTGGCAAGCTTTCCCTGAGAGAAGTTGCTTTGGTGAGGAATTTGGGGTTCAATTTGGTTTCTGTCTCGCAACTTCTCAAGGAAGGGTTTGAGGTTTGTTTTAAGGAGGGTTCTTCTTGTGTGCTTGATGCTAAGGAAAACCTTGTTTGTCGGATTTTGCCCTATGGGTAGGTTTTAAGGTTGATCTTGCATCTATTTCTGGCCCTCCTCGGTGTTTGGTTGCTAGTCTTTCTGCTGATATTTGGAAGTGGCATAGGAGGCTTGGCCATTTGAGTTTTGATCTGCTAGCCAGGTTGAGCTCGATGGGTCTGATCCGAGGATTGCCTAATTTGAAAGCAGAAAAGGACTTAGTATGCCACCCCTATCATCATGGCAAGATGGTTGCCGCTTCTCATGCACCTATCAATCAGGTGATGACCTCTTACCCGGGTGAGCTGCTACATATGGACACGGTTGGTCCTGCTCGGGTACAGTCGGTCTGTGGGAAGTGGTATGTGCTTGTAGCTGTGGACGACTTTTCTCGCTATTCGTGGGTGTTCTTCATGGAATTCAAAGATGAAGCTTTTGGTTTTGTTTGGGATCTCGTCTTGAGGTTAAGGAATGAGAGTCATAAAGCCATGAGGGCTATCCGCAGCGATAATGGCGGAGAATTTCGTAACTCTCATTTTGAAACTTTTTGTCGTGACCTTGGTCTTGATCACCAATTCTCGTCTCCTTATACCCCACCTCAGAATGGTGTTGTGGAACGAAAGAACCGCACACTAGTTGAGATGGCGCGGACGATGCTTGATGAGCATAGGACTCCGCGACGCTTTTGGGCTGAGGTTATGAATACGGCATGTTACATCGCCAACCGCATTTTCCTACGAGCTTTCTTGGGAAAGACTTCGTACGAGCTACGGTTTGGTAGGCAGCCTAGTGTCAAGCACCTGCGTGCATTTGGCTGCAGATGCTTTGTGCTAAAAAAGGGGGGGCATTTGGACAAATTTGAATCTCGCTGCTTGGATGGTATTTTTCTTGGGTACGCCTCTAGCTCTAGGGCATATAGAGTGTGGATCCTTGACACTAGACAAGTGGTTTAGACCTGTGAAGTTTCTTTTGATGAATCTATACCTTGCACAAACCCCTGCATTTGAGCTTTCGGGTGATGATGAAGAAGGCGCTCCCATCTTTGAAGATCAGGAAGGCAAAGTAGATATTGGTGATGCAGGAGCCGCTGCACCGGCTGCAGCTCCTGCCCCCTCTGCTACGAGCTCTGAAGATGAAGGAGGACCCTTGCCTACGGCTTCCTTCTCACTCCCCCGACCACAAGATCGAGTAGAGGTTGGCCCCACTGAGGACGCAGGGGAGGTGACCTCTGAGATTGTTCCATCTTGGCAGGTCCAGCGGGATCACCCTCCAGACAGTATGATTGGAGATCTACACCAGCGTGTCACACGCTCTTCGGTTAACTCTCTACCCTTTTTCTGTCACTCCGCATTTGTTGCTTCTTTCGAACCACGGGATGTGTCACATACATTATCGGATCCTAGTTGGGTGAACGCCATGCATGAGGAGTTGGAGAACTTTGAGAGAAACCATGCCTGGGATTTAGTTGAACCTCCACCAAACTGCCACCCAATAGGAACCAAGTGGGTTTTCAAGAACAAATAGGGTGGGGATGGGATGGTTGTGAGGAACAAAGCGAGATTGGTTGCCCAGGGTTTCTGTCAAAAGGAGGGGATAGATTATGAGGAAATCTTTGCACCTGTAGCTCGTTTAGAGGCTATTAGGATTCTGCTTGCCTTTGCTGCCTCTAAAGGCTTCAAATTGCAGCAGATGGATGTCAAGTCAGTCTTTC
Source organism: Paspalum vaginatum (assembly GCA_030272315.1). Lineage (NCBI taxonomy): Eukaryota > Viridiplantae > Streptophyta > Magnoliopsida > Poales > Poaceae > Paspalum > Paspalum vaginatum. The sequence goes on from CM059013.1 coordinate 24,107,528, forward strand.
TAAACGGTTACATAGAGGAGGAGGTATATGTGAGACAACCTCCTGGCTTTGAGAGTAACAAGTTTCCAGACCGGGTGTATAAGTTGAGAAAAGCCCTGTATCGTCTGAACCAAGCTCCAAGAGCTTGGTATGCTAGGTTGAAAGCCTTTCTGCTCAAGTCTGGTTTTGTGATGGGTTCAGTAGATAAGACCTTGTTTCTGTTGAGTCGTGGCGGTGACACCCTTCTAGTTCAGATATATGTTGATGACATTATCTTTGGTGGTTCATCTCACGCTTTGGTGTCTAAGTTTGCTGAACAGATGAGCAGTGAATTCGAGATGAGTCTCATGGGTGAGCTTCAGTTCTTTCTCAGGCTTCAGATCAAGCAAAGCCAAGAAGGAACCTTCGTCCATCAAGCCAAGTACACGAAGGACATTCTGAGGAAGTTTGACAAGGGAGATCTCAAGCCCATGGCGACTCCCATGTCAACACAGACGGCTCTTGATGCTGATGAAGAAGGGGAGGTGGTGGACCAAAGAGAGTACCGAGGGATGATCGGCTCACTTCTGTACCTGACGGCGACCAGGCTGGACATTCAGTTCGCGGTCTGCCTCTGTGCGCATTTTCAGGCCTCACCAAGGCTATCAAATCGTCAAGCGGTGAAGCGCATCTTCAGGTACCAGAAATACACTCCTGAGCTTGGTCTTTAGTTCTCTTCAGCTTCGTTGCTCTCTCTCAGAGGGTATTCGGATGCTGACTTTGTGGGTTGTCGGCTGGAGCGTAAGTCTACTTCCGACACCTGCCAGTTTCTCAGTTCTTCTCTTGTCTCTTGGTCCTCACGCAAGCAATCTAGCGTAGCCACTTCCACCACAGAAGCTGAATACATTGCTGCTGCTAGTTGCTGCTCCCAGCTGCTTTGGATGAAGTCCACCTTGAGCGACTTTGGTCTCACTTTTAGGAAGATCCCTAACCTAGTAGACTCTACTTCTGCTATTTCTATAGCTAAGAACCCCGTCCTGCACTCCAGAACCAAACACGTAGATGTGAGGTTTCACTTCTTGAGAGATCACTATGAGAAGGAAGATATAGACTTGATCCATGTAGAGACTGAGAACCGGTTGGCTGATATCTTCACCAAGCCCTTAGACCTTAGCGGGTTTGCTCGCTTGCGTGGGGAGCTTGGTGTTTGTTACCCCTTTTAGGTTGGGGTAACTTTGGTGTAGTTTAGGATTTTGTTTTGCTTTTACTTTGCTTTTCTTTGTTTTTCTTACATTTTGTATCATACCATGCATTGCATTGTAACATATGGATTTTCACTTACACTAGCACTAGAGCTCTTCTGGTATGACAAGTTAGTACTTGCTTGTCCTAGATTATACAGTTGCTTGCATGATCATGGTTAGCTAAGCTCCTTGAATCTGTCTAATATCTTTTGTGAGCTCAGTCACTTTTATTGAAAATAAAAAACCATGATCACCACTTGACTTGGCTACCTAGCATGTGTAGGAATGTTGAATGCTATGTTATCTTTTCATGCTTGGATATGCTAGTCGTATGCCTTTCTTAAGTTGATGCCTAAGCATTTATGACACCTTGCCCAAATCTGAAATCTGAATGAATGTTGTTTACAAGTGGTGTCCTATGAGCTAAATTGAAAAGATCTAGGTGGGTTCACTTGTCACACTGATCTAGTTTGAGATAGCTTGCCTTTGCACTTTGGCATGAACTTGGACTAGGCTGTGTATGACCAAAACCTTATCTTAAGCTTCTGATGGTTTTCTGAACCTAGGCTTGGCATTGGTTGGTAAGAAGTGGCAAAGACAAGTGAATAACCCCTGGCACATGATCTGCTTTGCTTGAAGTTCAAAATTGCTAAATCTGAAATCTGCAAGTCTCTAAATTGCTTATGGCCTATTGTAGATGCCTTGGTTGAGAGTAGCACACCTTGTATGTTTTGCTACCATCTTGCTGTTCGTGCCTATCTTGCTAGATGCTATTCATGTTGGTGATTCTTTGTTTTCAACAACCCTGTAAAACATGCTCCTGATTTGTATAAGATAGATTCAATTGAGCTTGTTTGCATGCTTCCTCACCCTCACTTGCTCTGTATGCTAGAACTTGTATTTACTAGCTTTTCATCCCGGCGGAGCTCTTCATGGTACACTTCCTGCATTTCATGGCATATTTTGAGGGGGAGTTGTCAATTTCAGGGGGAGTTGAGTTCTATGAACCCTTGATGTGTCCATTGTCAACAAGGGGGAGAGATGTTGACCCTTGAGGAGAGAGAGATGTTGGACCAAGGGGCAGGACTCTGTAGAGATCTAGTTGAGGGGGAGTTTGAGCTTTTAGCATGCTCTTGCATCGGTGCGTTGAGCCTTTTGCCTCTTTTTGGAGGAGCTGATGTTTTGCCTTAGCATGACTGTGTTGAGCCAGTTTGCCTCTTTCTTGAGGGGTCATGCTTTAGTTTGATCGACTGCGTTGAGCAGTTTCCCTTGTCTTAGGGGGTCGATCTTTGACTTTGTTTTTGCTGTCTCAATTTGCCCTTTTCTGCTAGTATTTGGCTTTTGGGCATCTTGAGCAACTTCTTCTTTTTCTTCTTTCTTTTCGGTTTTACGCTTTTCCTTTTGTCTTTGTTCTATTTTAGGTTATAAGTTGAAGGTGTTGACAATGCACTCATCAAGGGGAAGATTGAGAGCCAATGGACCGGCTCCATTGCCTCTGGAGTGATGAGTGATTGTCAACAGTAGCAAGACCCAGAAGGACTTGGGCACAAGACCTCCGATGGACTGGAGGTAAAGGAAAGTCCTCCGAAGGACTAGAGGCATGCTCGGCGTCTGTCGGCCATGGGAGCTCGGTATACAGAGGAGCGACACGGCGACGGCAGGAGTAAGTCCTCCGAAGGACTACGAGGCTGCCCCGATGGACAGGGGATGCCGGGCGCCACCGCGGTGCTCCAACCCGAATGCGTGGCCCGAAGGCATGCGAGGGAGGCTTTGGTGGCTTCAGCTCAAAACAGCCACCCAAGCTACCCAAGCCTTGGTGAGTTGGGCCACGACTCGCTAAGATAGAGAAGATGGGCCAAATCCGGCCAAGGCGGAGACTTCCTAAAGTTTCCCGGTTTCTGACTTCAAAACCGGGGGCGGATCGCGGATTGGACTACTGGCCACGTGGAGAACATCTGAGGATTGCATGGAACTTACGAAGATCAAGACTTCATCGTGGTCGTCCGTCCCGAAATATCCTGTAATCTTTCGTTTGAGTCCTTAGGGTTTGTCTAGCTGTAGGGACCTAAGTGCAAAATTGTCTAAATATCACTCGGGTATAAATTGGTCCAACGCAGGTTAGTAGTGGTGACTCTTGGCTGCTAGGATTAGTCTTTACTTGATGATTTTCGTCATTAAGCTTTGAGCTCCATTATTAGGGAGGTTAGAGTAGGATTTAGCCTCCTTATCTTGAGGGAAGGTGAGGATGGTTGCTTGGGATGAATTTCTGCTTGTATGCTGAATCTTTAGACCCATCTTGGGCATTTAATCGAAGCAAATTCGTGCAGCAGCCTTGTGTTCTTCTCCTCCCCCTCTCTCTTTGGTTTTTGGGTTCAATCCTTGTCTTTTGGGTGTCTTTGTTGGCCAAGCTTGAATCCCTTTCCTTGCTAATGTTCTGGACTTGCTAGTATGTGGAGATCATGACTTAGTTCATCTCAATCCTGCTGGATTGCCATGAGCAAGCCTCATGTGGGTTTTCCCCTTTCTTGCCCAAGGATTGCCATTTCACGAGATCTGAAATTCCCGCTGATTCCGTGGTCACTTTGAGTTGATCTTTTGGGAAAAGCTTAGGAATAGGGTCCAGATAGCCTGTCCAAAATTTCGTAAAGTTTGGACAAGGTTTGATCAAGTTTGGGTTTGAAAACGCCCTTCCTGCGACTCTACCGGACAATCTAGCAGAGGCCACCGGATAGTCCGGTTCCACAGGATAGTCCAGCAGTGCCCACCGTATAGTCCGGCGTGAGGCGCTATCCGGGTCGTGCCACCGGATAGTCCGGCAGGAGGCACCGGATAGTCCGGTCCCACCGGCCAGTCCGGTCCTGCCAGGGAGCTGCTGTGTTCTTCCTAGTTTGATTTTTCCGCTGTGTTTCTGCTCTGGTTTTGTGCATTCCCCACTGTAAGACCATTCTCTTTGCTTATTGTCAGTCAGTGAGACGCACCTTGGTGCGGTGAGTGTCGTGTGGCGGGATTTGCATTGTTTCATTGCCTCAATGCCATTCTTGGCTGGATCTTGAGTTTTCCCGCATTAGTGCGTATCCTTTCAGTGGATGGCACCCTTGCGCTGCTAGGCACGTATCTGTTTAGTGGATGGTGCCTAGCTCTGTTTCTCTTGAGCTTTGTAGAGCATTTTCTTAGGGGTTGTGTTTTTGAGTTTTTAAGTGCTCCTATTCACCCCCCCTCTAGTCGCCCGTCTCTGTGATGCCCTAGGCATCTCCCGAGCATTATCAAGTGCATACTTTGTTTAATTATTTCTCATAAGCATCATTTCATGTCATACTAATGTGCATTTGAGTAAACATGGAGAAAATAGCTAAGTAGTGCATTCAGTTTAGCAAAAATGATGCTATAATGTGAGCATAACTTAAATCCTAGGGAGAGTTAGGTAGAACTTCTTATACCAAACTTGTAGGTCATAAGGTGGTAAACAACTTTGTCAATTAGAGCTTGGATGGAAAATGGGCTTATCTAAGTGCAAAGGGACTTTTGGTGTTACCCAACAAACATACTCCAAATCTGGCTTATTTAGAATTCTTCATTTTTCTATAACCTAGAGTCCTTTTCATATAAAGGTCCAATTGGGAAAGTTTTAGGTTATGAAATCTTGAACAACTTTGTCAAAAAGACTTTTGGGAGAAAATGGCTAGAAATAGGACTTTTGAATTATCTAAGGAAAATAGTTCTCAGTCCAAACTGAGGGCTGACAGTTAAACTCGAATTTAAATCCAACTTAGAGCCAGAAATTGAAATTGGTTCTTTTTACAAAGTTGTAGATCTCAAAAGGTACAACATTTCATTCGATTGGGCCCTTTTCAAATTCGGCGCGTAAATTGGTCAAATTTGCGAAAATCAGAAACCTGATTAGTTGGAAAAAGGGATTTTTCCTTTTTCGGAAATTCTTTTCTTTTTCCGTCTCTATGCCAGGTGGGACCCATCCGTCGGGCCGCCCGCGCCAGCGCATTTCATCGGCTCCCTTGCTCCGTGCACCCGGTCCATGCGATTTGTTCTTCATTTCCGACCTTGGCCCCACCTGTCAGAGTCATTGGTCCATGGACCCGGTTCACCTCGCGCGCGCCCTCTTCCCTCACCGCCCGAGCGCGCCCACGCGGCGCTGCGCGCCGAGCGCCGTGGCCACGCGCCGGCCTTCTCGGCCGCCGCGGCCACGCGCCGCTGCCGCGCGCGGACAGCGCGCACGGCGCGCCACCAGGGCGAGGGCGAGGCCGACCCCTTTTTCCCGAACCCTCCTTCACGCGCTCGGGCTCTCTGTTTCTTTTCCCTTTTCGACCTCGCGCCGTCCGCCATTGACGGAGCTCGCGCGAGCTCGCCCCCGGCCACTCCTACCCTCTCCCGAGCTCAACCGTCACCGCGCCGAGCTTCGCCGCCCTCGACTCTACCTTCCTGCCCAGACCGCGTCGTCCGAGACCCTTCCACCCCGGCGTATTGCACCGCCGGACCTCGCCAGCCAGGAGCGTTCGTCGCCGTCTCTCCCCGCGGTCTCCCCCACCGTCTGAGGTAGTGGATAAGGTTCCCCGTCCTCCTCTCTCTCTCCCTGACACCTCACGGCGAGCTTCCGTGCCCCGTAGGGCCGGATTGGCGGCGCGCCACCGGAGCTCTTCCTCCTGTCGCGAGGAGGAAGATGACGGGAGGAGGGAGATGAAGTTTTTGCGCTATCGCCCTCCTAGTTTAACAGTTTTATGTTTCTGTACAGAGCGCTGTACGCTGAGTCTTGTAAATCCTGCGTACTAGCCCCTGGGGTTTCGAAATAATCACAATCTAGCCCCTGGTTCTGTTGATTTTCTTTTTAAATTGTTTATTTCGACAGAAACCTTTGAAAAATCCTAGAAAATTCAATAAAAATCAGAAAAATACTAAATCAGTTGCATTGAAATCCTTTTGAATAGATCTGTCTAGGGAATATGATGGTTGAGTAGGAAAAGACAGTTTTGCCCCTGTTTTTGTACAAGTATGAAAAACCTTGATAAATAGGAAATATGGGTAAAATGAACTCCAAAAATTGTGAAATTTGGGCAGAGGCCTTATTATTCTGTGTAGGCTCTGTATAAATTTTGGTAGCTCAAATGTTCACTGTTAATTACCATTTTGCCCCTACATGTGATTTTAGCATAGAAATAAATGAGGAAATGTTGTTTATATAGAAATTAGGCTCTAAATAGTTGTATGTATTTTATTTGTGCTCCTTTTAGCATAAAGAGCTCACTGTTGAAATGGGATACCATGCATGTCAAGATTAGTTAGTGTTTTGAAATTGATAAGTTCATGCATGTTTAAATTAATAAATAGAAAATATAGATTAAATGGAGGTCAAAACTTCTGAATTTAGGGCAACAACATTGCTAGTATGACCTAGGCTTAGTATAGGAATTTGGTAGCTTAATTGCTTGCTATATATTTACTATGTTATCCTTACCTAGTAGTTAAGCATATAGTGAACCATGAAAAAGAGTTCTAGATGATAGTAGACACCGGTCTTTCCGCATAAATCAATGCGATTCAGTCACACCCCCACGTTGTTTTATGTGACAAGATAAGCTATCTTAGGTGATGGCTTGTACGATTTCTTAGAAGTTAAACAAGCTTTATCACGAAAGTACATAATACTATTCCATAACCCTTGCTTTCTTGCATTGCACTAATACATGCTCCAATTGCATCATGTCATGCATATAGAGTCCGCGAACGAAGAACCACCGCCGAACCAGCCCGACAGAGAAGAACCAGAAGAGGAGTTGCACTAGGAACCAGAGGGCCAGCAGCAGGAACCTGACTACGCTCCGGAAGAAGCTACTGACCCTAGTGAAGAAGGTAGGCAGGACCATACTCTACCCAGCAAATAAATTATACTTGATGATTACGCATATACATTAGGAGTTGCTTGGAACCAATTGCATTAGACTTCCTGGCCACCCTGGCCCTAGCACCTATACATAGAGTTCGCAGGACGAGTATGCCTAGAAGTTGCTAGGTACGAGTAGACACGAGTGTGTGGACTCGTCACGTAGGTGTTTTCAAAATCACAAAAGCTTACAGTTATATCACTTGTAATTGTTGCTCATGAAGTAAATGGAGACCGGGCGGAGATTTTATTTCAGTATTCACTATTCATGATGTCGCACCCGGACTCCGCCCGAGTCGTTTAAGGCCCGTCCGCTGTTCGTCTGCTGATCGGCATAACATTGCTAAAGTGCTTATCCGGGGAATGGGACCGGAAAAGTCTTTCCTGGGCTCGTCCGAAGCACAGAGACACGTTCCTATCCGCTGGTTGAGAGGAAGGTGGCCCGGGGGAGCTTGGTACTCATGACGGGGAGACCGAGATGTCGGCAGGCTCGTCATGGGGGCACAACCCGGGGGCTAGGCGGGAGTGAATCGAACTTGGGACGAGGCAGGTTAAGATCGGGGCTATATGTGGGAACGCGATGGGTAGTAAGCATATACCCCTGGCATGATAGTTATTCCCGGGAATTAAAATCGATTTGAATCGCTGATGCCCACCAGGTGTGGGAATGCTGATAGTGCACACGGGCAACGTAGTAATTACTTAAACACTCTGGTATTTAATACTCATGATTTTGGAATACCACATGTTTGAATTGAACTGTTTACCTTATCGCAAGTTACTTTTGTGTTGAAGGTTATACAAATGATGAAAACTTGCTATTTATGTTACACATGTTTCTGTTTAAAACTAAAGGCTAAGGATCCACTTGCTAGTAAGCCGCTTCGCGTCAGCCGTAAGCCATTTCCATTAAGACCTACTGAGTAATTAGTACTCAGGGTTTGCCCCCACATTTTGAGCGCAGGTATGGAGTTCATGGTGTGTACTTCTGTTGGAGGCGGGGCATGCCCTCATTTAGGATGAGGTAACTGAGTGGCACGAGGGCAACATCGGTGAGCTCGATGTTGTACCTCTAATGCAAATCTTTTGGTGATAACATGGTGACCTATAAACTTATATTTCCGCTGCGAGAAACTTTCGAACTTGCTACCTTATGACCTTATGTTGGACTTGTATTTTATGTAAAAACTGGTTTGTAACTAAGTCTAATTTTATGCTATTCAACTGCCTGTGATGATGTTTCTGTTGTGGCTCCATCGTGAGTCAGATGTGTATGATGTCGGTTCTTCTGGGAAAAGGTAATATCGGGAGTCGAATGACTCTCGACGGACGACCGGGTTTAGTTCGGTCTAATCGCACTGCGAGCCAGAGGCGGCAGGTGTGCTTAGCCCAGATTAAATCGGCGGTTCCGCCACAGTCTCGGTCCTACACAGGCCTAATCAACACATTTTACAGTAAGACCCCTATATTACAGAAATGCCCGTAGGAGCCAAAACGGAAAAGACTTGACTTTCTCGGCGATGGACGACCGCGATGGAGTCTTGATCTTCTTCACCTGCAAGCTATCTCCTGGATGACGTCCACGTGGCTAGTAGTCCAAATCCACCAATCGACCCCCGATTTTGAAGTCAGAAACCGGGAAACTTTAGGGTTTCCTTCATGGGCCTGGAACAGCCCACTCCACTCTATCTCGGCGAGAAGGAGCCCATTCGCTGAGTCCCATAACTTGGTGGTAAGGTGATAGATTTGAGTGAATCCGCCAATGCCCTCGCCCGTCTTCGTGCCATGTACTTGGGCTGGAGCACCACGGTGGCACCCGGCATCCCCAGTCCATCGGGGTCGCCTCGCAGTCCTTCGGAGGTCTTCCTCGTGCCGTCGCTGTGCCGCTTCTCTGTGTACTGAACTCCCATGGCTGATCGACATCGAGCATGCCTCTAGTCCTTCAGAGGGCTTCCATCTACCTCCTATCCATCGGAGGTCTTGTGCTCAAGTCCTTCTGGGTCTTTGGCTTCTGTTGACAATCACTCATCACTCTAGAGGCAATGGAGCTGGTCCATTGGCTCTCAATCTCTCCCTTGATGAGTGCATTGTCAACACCTTCTACTTGTAACCTGAAATAGAACAAAGACAAGAAAAACAAGCGTAAAACCAAAAAGAAAGAAGAAAACAAGAAAGTTGCTCAAAATGCCCAAAAGCCAAACACAAGCAAAGAAGGGCAAAATTTGGCAACAAATAAAAACCAAAAATCGACCCCCTAAGACAAGGGAAACCGCTCAATGCAGTCGATCAACCTAAAGCATGACCCCTCAAGAAAGAGACAAACCAGCTCAACACAGCCATGCTTAGGCAAAACATCGGCTCCTCCAGAAAGAGGCAAAAGGCTCAACGCACCGATGCAAGAGCATGCTAAAAGCTCAAACTCCCTGAATGCATAGCTCCCCCTCAACTAACTCTCCCCCTTGGTCCAAGAATACTCCTCTAGGTCAACATCTCTCCCCCTTGTTGACAATGGACACATCAAAGGTTCATAGAATCGGACTCCCCCTGAACTAGAGAGCTCCCCCTCAAAATATGCCATGAAATGCAGGAAGTGTACCATGAAGTGCTCAGCAGGAATGAAAAGCTAGTAAATACAAGTTCTAGCATATAGAGCGAGTGAGGGCAAGGAAGCATGCAACAAGCTCAATGGAATCTATCTTATACAGATCCAGAGCATGTTTTTCAAGGTTTTTGAAAAGAAAGCATCACCAACACGAATAGCATCTAGCAAGATAGGCATGAACAACAAGATGCTAGCAAAACATACAAGGTGTGCTACTCTCAACCAAAGCATAACAACAGGCCATAAGCAATTTAGTGACTTGCAAATTTCAGATTTAGCAATTTGTAACTTTATGCAAATCAGATCATGTGCCAGTGGTTATTCACTTGTCTTTGCCACTTCTTACCAACCAATGCCAAGCCTAGGTTCAGAAAACCATCAGAAGGTCAAGACGAGGTTTTGGTCATACACAACCTAGTCCAAGTTCATGCTAAAGTGCAAAGGCAAGCTATCTCAAACTAGATCAGTGTGAGAAGTGAACCCACCTAGATCTTTTCATTTCAGCTTATAAGACACAGAAAATGTACAGATTTAAGTCAGATTTCATGTTTAGGCAAGGTGTCATAAATGCTTAGGCATAAATTCAACAAAGGCATACGACTAGAATATCCAAGCATGAGAAGATAGCATAGCATTCAACATTCCTACACATGCTAGGTAGCCAAGTCAAATGGTGATCTGGTTTTTGATTTTCAAGAAATAAAAGTGACTTAGCTCACAAATGATATTAGACTGATCCAAGGAGCTTAGCCAACCATGATCAAGCAAGCAACTGTACAATCTAGCACAAGCAAGTACTTACTAGTCATTCCAGAAGAGCTCTAGTGCTAGTGACAGTGAAAATGCATATGATACAATGCAATGCATGATATGATACAAAATGCAAAGGAAACAAGGAAAAGCAAAGAAAAAGCAAAACAAAACCTAAACTACAGCAATGTTACCCCCAACCTAAAAGGGGTAACAAACACCAAGCTCCCCACGCAAGCGAGGAAACGCGCTAAGCTCTAAGGGCTTGGTGAAGATATCAGCCAACTGGTTCTCGGTCTCGACATGGATCAAGTCTACATCTCCCTTCTCATAGTGATCTCTTAGAAAGTGAAACCTCATGTCTATGTGTTTGGTTCTAGAGTGCAAGACGGGGTTCTTAGCTACAGAAATAGCAAAGGTAGAGTCTACTAGGAGAGGAATCTTCCTAAAGCTGCGACCAAAGTCACTCAAGGTAGACTTCATCCAAAGCAGCTGGGAGCAGCAACTAGCAGCAGCAATGTATTCAGCTTCTGTGGTGGAAGTGGCTACGCTAGATTGCTTGCGTGAGGACAAAGAGACAAGAGAAGAACTGAGAAACTGGCAGGTGCCGGAAGTAGACTTGCGCTCCAGCCGACAACCCGCAAAGTCAGCATCCGAATACCCTCTAAGAGAGAGCATAGAAGCTGAAGAGAACCAAAGACCAAGCTCAGGAGTGTATTTCAGGTACCTGAAGATGCACTTCACCGCTTGTCTATGTGATGTCCTCGGTGAGGCCTGAGAATGCGCACAAAGGCAAACAACGAATTGGATGTCCGGCCTAGTCGCCGTCGGGTACAGATGTGATCCGATCATCCCTCGGTACTCTCTCTGGTCCACAACCTCCCCTTCTTCATCTGCATCAAGCGTCATTTGTGTTGACATTGGAGTCACCATGTGTGGGGGATAAATATCCCCTGGCTCCTCATGACGTGGATCCAGGACATGGGCCAGCAGTGGGAATGAGGAAACCCTACAAAGGATAGTTACTCCCATCGCAATCCAGCCCTAACCCTCATTGTAACTTCGAGAAATCACAGTAATACAACCAAAGACAAACAAGACATAGGGTTTTATGCATCTTGCGGCCCGAACCTATATAAATCTCTGTGTCTTCATCGCTTTTCCGGCGAACCATCGAGCTACGTCGATCCCGCCGAGCCACAAAAGCTCCACGTGACCCATCCCATGGTGCACTGCCGGTACTAAACCCTGACAGTTGGCGCGCCAGGTAGGGGGTTCGGCGGCTTCGGCATCAAGCTAGCTCCATGGCCAACCTCATCAACAACGTCAGCAAGTTCGCTCTGGGCGAGAAGATCTATTTTGGATCCATCTCGTTCATCGCCAATCAATCCGGCGATCTGCACCGCCTGATCGGTGCCACGGGGGAGGCGCGTGGCTGCAAAGCACCGTCGCCGACTCCGAACCTCCCTTCGACTTCACCGACATCTGGGCCCACTCAGCACGCAGCAGGCCAGCGACCAGCCCCCTCCGGTGCCGAGGCAGCTCATCCTCGGGCGTCGACACACCAGCCCACCTGGGCCACTCAGCCTCGGTTCGTCACACCTCGGTGCAAGGCGCCAAGTCGCACCACGATCCAATCTGGGTGGGGACCTCGACAAGCGGTCGAGGTGACAGTCGGGCGCAGATCTGCCCCCACTTCTCCACCGTGATCGGTGACTTCGTCCTCGCCAACTCGACGCACCGCGCTCTCCACTTCCCCAACTCGGGTCTGGACTCAGATCAGTCGGGAGAAGAAATCACGGCAACCGGTGACTCGCCGCACGTCCTTGACTTCTACACCAGTACCCCCACCTCGTCGGAAGACCCCGATCCTGCTCCTGACTGATGGCCAAAGCAGCAAAGCCACAGATCGCGCGCAAGATTGGGCCCCCACCAAGTTTCCCTGCGGTCCCTTGCAATGTCGCGGCGGCTCGTCAGTCGACCTCATCGCATCTACGGTTCATTCCTCACACCACGGTTCTCCTCAAACACGACGAGGATGCGCGACGGGAGACCGCAAGCCCTCGCCGTCAACTGCAACCTCAGCCACCTCGACTCAAGGAGGGGGGCGGCGAGAAGATGACATGAACTCCCTCAGGTTCAACGTCCACACCGCTCGTGGACGATGACATCTATCATGCAGTCGAGGAACCGATGACTGGGTTTCGTTTGGGCCTTGTCATCAACTCTACCCCGAGCGACAGAACCGCCACGTGGTGCAGCGCGCGCACGATGGCAAAGTCGGAGATCGCACTTCCACAGCAGTCGACTCGGCCACCTCTTCCCCAAGAGGGCGGCGAGCCTGCCTGCATTGAGATGGTCTGCAACCTGGAGTCTCCCTCCAAGCCTAGAAGCGAGCAACCTCAGACGACCACGGCATTGGGATCCACGCTTCCCGACTCTGAGCTTCACTCGGAGGGGTCGTTGACACTCCTCGACGATCAGGCCAGCTCAGAGGTGCCGACGCACTTCTCCGAGGTACTCATCATCGGCATGCAGGTGGAGGACGACCCTGTCTCTGGTGACGAGCCTTCCGTCAATGGAGAAACGCCTCAACAGCGCGATCGGCGGCGACATCGCAACTGGTAGCGCAACATCCGTCGTCACCACAATGCAAGAAATCAAGACCCAACCCTGCCCGTCTCACAGGATGAGGCAACCGATCCAGATGAGATGCCGGAGCAAGCTGAATTCTGTCGGCAACGAAATAGTCAGCGGCGCAACCGTCGGCACATGCAGGACCAACAGTACCAGCGGGATCACGGGGGAGCGGGGCACGATGCAGAGAACCACGTTCAACCCCGACCGCCTCTACCAGTAGGGCGTAACCTGCTGCCTGACTTCGCCGCTGCCATGGGCACCCCGAGTCAAGCGGGGGGAGTCTTGGTGCGGCTAGAGGACACACACCCTCAGACTCCGGAGGGGGAAGCGTATCGGCAGATCTTCATGCAAGCAGCTCATCACCTCCTTCTGGCTGTTCCTCCAGCAGCCCCCGACGCCCGTCAAGCCATCAATGAGAGGCGTGATGTGCATAACAACATCGAAAGATCGCGCGTGGAACGACATGCAGAGGAGCTCCGACGTCGTAACAACTACGACCGTGACATCAGGGTGCCACACCAAGAAGCCCGACGACACGGCGTTCAGTCCGCGACCGGTTGGGGGGGAATCGCCCTCGGTCCCCTCAACGCCGCGATCCAGCAGCTCAAGACAAAGGTCAGTATGAACCAGCCCATTGTGGCATGGTCAGAATCCCGGCTTTCACCACTCGGCTCCGCGTAGTAGCATGGCCACAGAACTTCAAGGTGTCCAACATCGACAAGTACGAGGCGAAGCATGACCCCACTGGTTGGCTGGCTGTGTACTCGATAGCAGCTAGCGCGGCCGGCGCAAGTGAAGATGTGATGACGGCCTACGTCCCAATCGTCCTGGGACAGGATGCGCTACAGTGGTTACAACACCTCAGGCATGACTGCATCGACAACTGGGACGACTTCTGTCGGCGCTTCATCGCCAATTTCTAGTCACTGTCATACAAGCCGGCACAACCTTGGGACCTCAACTCTATCAAGCGCAAGGATGGCAAAGGTCTTTGATCGTACCTCAAGCGGTTTCAGTCGATGCGAAATAGAATTCCCAACTTCGCTGATGCGGCAGTAATCGACGACTTCTTCCGAGGTTCTAGGGACGAGGCTTTCGTAAAGGTCCTCCTTCAAAAGTCCCCGGTCACATCCGAGCAGCTCTTCCGCGACGCCGACCGATACATCACCGTGGAAAAGCGAGCTCGGGATTTGATTGACGCATAACGAGAAGAATGTGGGAAGCGTGAAGAGTCCTCATGGCAAGATCGCCGTTGGGAGAAGAGACCGAGGGAGGAAGTCTAGATGGTGAGGCCATCGCCCACACCACCACGCGTTCCACTATGGCAAGGGGGGCAGAGGTCACTCGACCAGCTCCTCGACGCACCGTGTCCCTACCACAAGGAGATGCATCACACCCTGCGCGACTGTAGGGACTTCAAGGCTTCGATCGCTAACGACAGGCCTTTCGTGGCTCTGCCCCCTCCACCGCCACTCCCGCGTGATCAGGGGCCCCCGCCTCAGCAGAATAGGGGCAGCGATGCCGGCTTCCCCAACATCAACCGGCACGTCAACATCATCTTCGGGAGGTGCTGACGCGGCTTATGTACAAAATTTATGCATCATTTTATATGATTTATCATTGATTTTATGCGTCAACTATATCTTTCACTAACATTTATCACCGATAATTGTGGATTTTGCAATATTGTCTTGGAAATATGCTACATGTGATTTTTACAGGTTTTAGACTAATTTTTCGCGGAATTCACCATGATCCACTTCGGGTAAGAAAAGACCGCTAGATGACATGGATTGAAGATGAAGAACAAGGAATACTTGGTGTACTCATAGCCCCTCTGTGTAAATCAAGGCTCCCTAACCAGAAGATTCAATGAAGTGTCAAAGAGCTACAAGAAAATAAAGATATTTATTCATTAAAGATGATGAATATGACAAAGGCCAGAAGAATTCATCGAAGCTCAGCCCATTACGAAGATTCCAGAAGCATAAGAGTCCTGAAGGCCCGGCACAAATATTACTTAAGCATTAAGTAACTACCCCGCGAAAGATGGAAAGGAGACGACGCAGGAAGAGTCCGGGTCGGCCAACCCTGACCCTCCTGGTCGGCCGACCCTACCTCTCCGAACGTCGGTTCGACTTGCCTTTTCTCCCACGTCTTCTCCAGGGTATAAATAGCGAGTCTAGGCCCCGAGTCGAGGCATCCAATTCATTATCAAGGCGTGAAGTCGGCGGAATGAGGGACAACATCGATGTGATGCCGTTATCGCATATACTTTGGATCCGTTTAGAGCCTGATTAGAAGCTAGTTAATACCCTTTAATTAGTTCTCTAATGATGTTCTAATCGTCTATCTTATATATTAACATATCTAGTATAGGTTAAGGATTGGTTTAGATTAAAGATTGGTTTAGAGTTAACTATACACCTTTCACCCCTTTAAGTTTATCTCAAACTCTTGTTAATTAGATTACCTTTAGTTCGTTCCTTGGATTGACAAAACCCATGATACTCATCCTGGGGAAAAGCTACACACGATAACTGTCGCTTGCAGTATAAGGTTTGCCGTGCTTAAGTGATGTCAACAAGCTTTTCTGGCGTCGTTGCCGGGGAGCTAATTAAGCGAATCATAATTAACTTGAGTTTGTATATATTTAACTTTGTCTCTTTTTTTTACTAGTTTTTTTAGTAAATTTGTATAGTTTTAATGTTATGTAAATGTAATTAGCAATCAACTCTAATTATCAATTTTTGTGTTTTTAGCTTTTATCCTTTAATTTTAGTTTTTATTTTCGATTTAGCCTTTATCTTTTATGTTTTAGTTTTTATTTTGTTTTTATTCTTGCGCCATATATGTTTTTCTTTTTATACCTTTTAAATTTCGAATTTATTTTCTTACCTTTTGTTTATTTATGGCTGAATTATTGTTTTTCTAGTTTATATATTTTTCTAGAATATATATTTTCTTCGTATATATTCTCTGCCACTAACATTAGCAGGAATGGATGGACCTATGTCCAACAAACCGACTAATTATGTGGATGATCCAGAGAAGCTACTAAAGAAGACCCGAAACTCTGCCAAATTTCCGCGGAAGCAAGGCGAAACTCTACCGAAAATGGGTGACGAGAACCAAGAGAGGAAGCTACTGGACCTGTGTGTGTCGACGTCAGTAGATTTGAAGATCAGAGATCTCACTCCACCTCAGAGACCATTTGAGATTAGAAGCTCAGTGATCAGCATGGTGCAGAATCAACCATTCCGTGGGAAGGAATATCCGAATCAACACTTGAAGACGTTCTTGCAGATCTGCAACACCTTCAACATCGATGGAGTCACCAACGATCAGATCAGAGCAAGACTATTCCCATTCTCACTGATTGGGAAGGCTCACCAGTGGCTGTCCACACTTCCAGAAGCTACGGTCAACAACTGGCAATAGTTACTACAAGCTTTCATCGCCAAGTACTTTTCACCTGGAAAGACTCAAGCCCTGCGCAACAAGATTTCAACATTTGTGCAGTACCCCATGGAGACATTCGATGAAGCTTACGAGAGATTCAATGACTATGTGTTAGCCTGCCCGCATCACAACTTTCAGAAATGGGACTTGATCCAGAAGTTCTACGGTGGACTCAACGCAGTGTGTAGAGCCCAGATTGACGCATCGTCCGGAGGATCAATTCTAAGTCTTACTCCTACAGAGACCGAAGCTTTGTTCAAGAAGATCGCTGAGAATGGAACTTGGGGCACAGGAGCAGACAGAGTGGCACCACAGCCTGCTCTCACTCCATCCACTGGAGTGGCGAAGAGTGTGCTTGAAGTGGACAAGATGAAGATCCTAGGTGGAAAGATCGACTCACTCATGAAAAGGTTCGAGAAGATAGAGAGTGGCAGAGCAGAGGAAGTGAAGTCTACAGAAGCCATGATGACTTGTGAAGAGTGTGGAGAGTTTGGCCATTCAAGGGAAGGTTGCATAGAGGAAGCTAAGGCTCTGGACTATGCAAGAAAGGAAGGTTGGATTCCTCCATCCAACTACAGACAGAATCGACCACAGTTCACTGCTGGATCAGCTGTTCAGAATGCCATTCCTCTAGGAATTCAACTCAAGGACTTTATGGAAGAGCAAGCCAAGATCAACAAGGACACACACTCCAAGTTCAAGGCTATGGACAATGGTGCTGGAGAACATTGACGGCAAGATCACCACTGTGGGAAGTTCAAACCAACAGCTAGTGGGGATGATGAAGATTTTGGAGAATCAACTCTCTCAACTTGCAGAGCATCTCCTAAACAAGAATGAAGGAAAGTTGCCAGGACAACCACAGTCGAAGGAATCACTCAAAGCAGTCACTACCAGATCTGGAAGGGAGACAAGAGATCCGAAAATGACTACAAGACTTGCTAGTGAAGTGGAAGCAGAAGCTCAGAGTGAAGACGAACCTACAGTGACAGTGGAAGACACAAGGATACTACCAGAAAAGAGCAGAGTTCGAGTGAACAAGTCAAATGAGCATTTCAACAAGTTTCTTGAAGTGATCAAGCAGCAGTATATCCATATGCCATTATTGGATGCACTCCAAGTTCCCACTTATGCCAAGTACTTCAAAGATATACTAGCTAACAAAAGGGAAATGCCATCTGAATGTGTGAAGTTGACGACTGAGTGTAGTGCAGCTATCATGGATACTCCTTTACAGAAGAAGGCAGATCCGGGATGTCCCACTATCCCGTGCTCTATTGGTGCACTCAACATTGACAAGGCTCTTTGTGATTTAGGAGCAAGTGTAAGTGTCATGCCTAAGTCAGTGTTTGACAAGCTAAAGCTGCCAAAGCCAGAGCCAACATCCATGTGTCTAGAGCTAGCAGATCGCTCAGTCAGATATCCAGAAGGAGTCGCTGAGAACGTGCCAGTCAAGATTGGAGCAAATCTTGTACCAGTTGACTTCGTTATTCTGGAAATGGGAGGAAGCTCAAGGTCACCATTGATACTTGGAAGACCTTTTCTCAGAACAGCTCAAGCCAACATCAACGTGGGAGAAGGGATGATCAAGTTCAACATCAATGGAGATTCAAGCTCGTTCAAATTCCGTCCAAGATTCGAGATGTGTCAAGCAATAGAAGAGGACGAAGCTTGAAGAAGAAGACTCATCTGCAGTGTCTACACCAGACATTGGATGGCGCCCAGAAGAAGTTAGGTTGAAGGACTTATCTCAAGCGCTTATGGGAGGCAACCCAGGTATTTTAGAAAGTTTTTAGTTTAGTTTATTAGTTTTTCTTAGAAACAGTTTTTAGTTTAAAGCTTTTAGTTTTAAAGTGAGCCATGGTCATAATTAATAAAGAGTTTAGATTAGTTAAAATTTGATTTTGAATTTTTAGGTGGCTACTCTCACTTACGTAGCTGTCTAAATTTTGAAAATTACGAAGCCTTTGCCGGTTTTTGAATTCGATTCAATTTTGAAGCGGTTTATTAAAAAAAAGGGAGAGACTTTTTCTTAGATTTTAATCTTTTATTATTATAAGATTTCAAAATCTTCTCTCTAATTTATCCAAAAAACTAGGCGTATACCTAAGCCACGCTAAAGAAATGAGATGGGTATATTCAATTCAATTCATGATTGAATTACTTATCTTTATTCTGAAATTAACTCGGTAAATTTACCGAACATTTGTTTTTATGCAAAACCAAACATAGGTTTTAGAATAGCAACTTAAAATTATTTTGTATCTCAAAATTAAAATCTATGTTGAGTGTTATAAACATTGTGTGCTTTTAACCTACTATAGTAGGCATACTTATGAATATGTTTATATTGCATAAATGCAAATTAAGGACGTAGAATTAGTGAAGATAATCAACTTCTTAATAAGAAATATTTAAATTAGGCAACATAGGATCCTCTTTTAGTATAATATAACTAGCAAACTTGATATGGATAATAATTAAGAAGTTTTGATAGAAAAGGTTTAAAAGGCTATCACCTAAGGAGACAAACTTTAAAGCCTTGATTGGTTTTCTGTCAAAAGGTTCATGCATATCGACAACCTTGCTGTATAAGCTTAGCCTTTATTGCTAGGAATCCTATGGGTAGCTTATAGGAGAAGTTTGGAACGCGAGTAGGTCCTGAAGAAGCCTGCCTCGGCCGACCAGACTCCCCCAGGTCGGCAGACCCCAGCCAGCCCTTCACCAAATCGACCTCCCGTTTGAGCCACCTCTTTGCCTATAAATTAGAAGTTGATGTCGCTGCTTTTCAACACCAGAGCCACTACCACCAGTTCAGAAACCCCCAAGAGAAGAAGTAGAGTTTTAGTTTTGAGAGAAATATCTGAGAGGTAGATGAAGAAATTGCTCAAGAAAGCCTTTAAGAGTACCCCATCTAGAGGAAGCCCTCTTCGAGAGGAGGAGAGTTCATCAAGGCCCACATCAAGGAGATACTCTGTCTCTGAGATGGGAAGTTCCAACTCTGATCGCAGTCTTCATAGCGATCAAGGCCTACGTGGGTGTTCTTCCCGCTTCTCCGTCAACACTGATGAAGTTCTAGAGCCAACAAGAAGGAGGAACCGTTCTTCTACCCGAGCTCAAGAACAAGCCCCTCAAGCGATGGACGTTGAAAAGGATCAATGGAAGTACTCGCAGGAAGGGTTCTCGCTCCGTACCGCTATTGAAGAGCAGAGGTATAATAGTTGCCAGCATTGCATCACCTCCAATTATGATTTAGACTTCGATTTCTTGGGCAGTCTAGATTTTGCTCCTAGCATAGAGAAAGCTTTTCAGAATTTGGGCTGGAGCAATTTCATTCATATTTCTGCTACCTACCAGAGGGACATAGCTTTAGAAATCATGACCACTATGGATATAATCAGTTCCTCTGATTATAACCATGCCTTGAGATTTAGATTGAAGGAAGATTGGGTAGAAATGTCCTTTGGTATGATTGGTTCTTTGTTGGGATTTTGGGAGAACTCACCTGAAACTTTTGAAGTTAACCAAGACATTCTAGAGAGTTTTTGGTTACAAATTGCTGAAAATTCTACCAAGGAAAGAATGAGAATAATTAATCCCATAATCAGAATCATCCATAGATTCATGACTGTCAGAGTCATAGAGAGGCTAGATGACACTAAGGTGCAGAGTGCTGAAATGAAATGGCTTTATATTGCACTTTGTCAGCCTATGGGGATTAATCCAATACATTCCATGATTAACCATTGGATTGTTCAGAGGAATAGAAACACTGGATTACTTGGATTTGTACACTATCTTACTATCCTCGCTTCTGCGCTAAAACCCGATTTAGTGTTTGATCCAAGTTACACAAAGTTACCAGCTAGCATTGATGAAAATTCCTTAAGGAAAGGAAAATATATTTATGGAAACAAGAATACTGGTTTCTTTGTTAGCAAAACCAATTTCAGAATTCCTAGTCCTAGACTTGCCTTATTTGCACAAGGAAGGATTGATTGGTTGGAAAAATTTATGACTGAGGAAGGAGAATCAAGCCAGTAACCGCCATCATCTGGATGGGGCACCTGGGAGATACCATCTGCACAAACTAGTCAGCATTTTATGGCTGAAGAGTTTAGAGCAGGATCATCATCTCAAGTGCATGTGCTTAATCCAAGGCCAGTTAGCTTGTTTGGTCCTACTTCTACCCCAGTGTTCATTCCTTCAACACATTTTCCCCCGCCTCCAGCTTTTGTTCCAAGGAGTGCAAGACGTCATACTCCTGAATTTATTGCAACTCACAGCATGCCTCAACAAGCATTCTATGGCATAGAAAATATGACTTCAGAGAATTATCAGATACTTGATCAAATTAGAGCAAATACCGATCAGTTTGAGCGGAACACTCAAACCATAGAAGAGCAATTGCACCATTTGAGGCTATGGAACCAGAGGCGTCAACAGTGAAGATCATTGGTTTGCCTTAGTTTTTATTTATTTCTTTAATTTTCGTTATAAATTTTATTTTTGTTATTTTTCTTTTATCAATTTATGTATAGTTACAAGTGTTTTTTATTTATGTGTGAGTTAGTTTTATCATGATTATGTATTTCCCTATGTTGAGATGAAATAAAATAAAATGTTTATTTTCTTGTAATCATATGTCATTAATTAAGATGAATTTATGCTCTCAATAATGCAATTTAATTGAATTATGATTGGCATTTATATAGTAGATATGATATTTCATAAAGACCCACATGATTTTCAAAGTTTAGATTTCAGTTCTTTGTCATAATGGATCTCCTTTAAAATTTTGTTTTGAGCTATCAATATTAAGACTAAGTTTCTTATGATTATTTTATATAGGCCCTACCTATTTAGAGCTTTATTGTTAAAACGTAGTTTTTATCAAATTTAATTCTTGATTGAATTGGATTAAGATTTGAATTTAGGGAATGAGATTTCAAAGCTGGTCATTCATTTTTACTTATCATTTCATTTGCTAGCTTTTTTATCCATCCATTGTAACTCTCTACATCAGAAAGATTACAAACTTCGCTGGATATCCCTCCTGAAACCAAAATCATCATTTCATATATCTTCCTTGACCACAACCTATTGATTTCGGGTGTTTTGGAAATAAATATTTTAGGTATATCCCACTTATATTGATGTTTTAAATACTCAAGGATGAGTATTATCTAAGAGTGGGGACTGGGGGTCGTGATTAAAAAAAAAGAAGGGAGAAAAACGACCATGTGGTTGACCAGAAAAAAAAGGGGAAAGAGAAAGAAAAAAAATAGAGAGAAAAAGATCAAGTGGTCAAAAGTAGAATTAGGTGAATATACCAGCCCCTCTTTGTTTTCTTAAAGACCTCTGTATAACTTAGTTGGTTGTTTAAAAAAAAAGAAACTCTAGAAAATCTTCCAACCATATGCAATCCTGATAATAAGGACTTCATTTGTGCCTTGAGATCATTTAATTTATTTGCATATGTCCACTTTTCTATATATACTCTCTTCTAATCTTTTCATCATTATGAATTCCATGACCTTTTTGAGAAATCTCAGTAATACCAGCAGATTCCTTTCTTAGTTTGATAATATATCGAGATTAAAATTTGATTAGGATTCATACCAAGCTCCAGATAAGCCTATACTTATAGATTCTTATAGTTTATTCCACATATATATATACACTGAGAGCCTGGAAAGATGAGAGTAGTTCTTGGGCTTATATATTTTAATCTTTGATACTTAATCCTTTTTGAAAATTTATTGAAAAATAAGGAGATTTGTTATTGATGAGTTTTTTATTTCTTTCTACATATGTTGTGGAGTATGCTTACATGAATATCTATTTACTTGTATAAATTGTTGGTCTAAACATAGAAAAATTTGAGAGTTTTAAATTTGGTTTGATTATTTGATTTATGATTATAAATGAACTTTAATTGTACAACTTGACTTACTCGAGGACGAGCAAGGTTTAAGAGTGGGGATGTTGTTGACGCGGCTTATGTACGAAATTTACGCATCATTTTATATGATTTATCATTGATTTTATGCGTCAACTATATCTTTCACTAACATTTATCACCGATAATTGTGGATTTTGCAATATTGTCTTGGAAATATGCTACATGTGATTTTTACAGGTGTTAGACCAATTTTTCGCGGAATTCACCATGATCCACTTTGAGTAAGAAAAGACCGCTAGATGACATGGATTGAAGATGAAGAACAAGGAAGACTTGGTGTACTCATAGCCCCTCTGTGTAAATTAAGGCTCCCTAACCAGAAGATTCAATGAAGTGTCAAAGAGCTACAAGAAAATAAAGATATTTATTCATTAAAGATGATGA
The DNA here is from genome assembly GCA_030272315.1 of Paspalum vaginatum. Taxonomy (NCBI): domain Eukaryota; kingdom Viridiplantae; phylum Streptophyta; class Magnoliopsida; order Poales; family Poaceae; genus Paspalum; species Paspalum vaginatum. Next base: position 24,130,423 of record CM059013.1, read on the forward strand.
ATATGACAAAGGCCAGAAGAATTCATCGAAGCTCGGCCCATTACGAAGATTCCAGAAGCATAAGAGTCTCGAAGGCCCCGCACAAATATTACTTAAGCATTAAGTAACTACCCCGCGAAAGATGGAAAGGAGACGACGCAGGAAGAGTCCGGGTCGGCCGACCCTGACCCTCCTGGTCGGCCGACCCTACCTCTCCGAATGTCGGTTCGACTTGCCTTTTCTCCCACGTCTTCTCCAGGGTATAAATAGCCAGTCTAGGCCCCGAGTCGAGGCATCCAATTCATTATCAAGGCGTGAAGTCGGCGGAAAGAGGGACAACAACTAGAGAGAGCAGAGGGTCGAGTTTCTAGTTTAGGATTAGAGTTCTTCTAGTTCCTGGAGGTGATTAGAGGCCTTGCACGGTGCTCTAATTACCTAGCTTTGGAGGCCTAATTGTATCATCAAGGGAAGGTATGATCATGGATGTGATGTTGATACAGTTAATCAATGAAGCTTTGTTCTTGTCTAATTATCAAGTTCCGGTTCTAATTATGCTTAGTTCTAGTTCTAATTAGATTTAGATCTAGATGCTTGTTGATTAGACCATGTCATTAAGGGTGTTATTTATCTAGCGTTCTTGATCTCTAATCTAGTTTACTAATGATATAGTTATGTTTCTAGTTCTTTTGATCATGGTGATTAGAAGTTCTAGTTGCTTTAATTATGTTATTAGACTATGTGAAGTAATTAGAAGCGCGTTCTCTAATTATGTATGCCTGTTGAGAGTTTCTCGTCAATTACCTGGTTACTAGTGACACAGTAGAGCCTGGGGAAAGGTTAAACTCAATCTAGGGGATTAGATTGGTTGATCGTGATTTAATTATGCTATGATGAATATGCTTGAACATGTTTGTTTGCCTTAAGCTACTAGTTATCTCGCTGTTTTATCTTAGATGTGATGCCTGTTATCGCATATGCTTTGGATCCGTTTAGAGACTGATTAGAAGCTAGTTAATACCCTTTAATTAGTTCTCTAATGATGTTCTAATCGTCTATCTTATATATTAACATATCTAGTATAGGTTAAGGATTGGTTTAGAGTTAACTATACACCTTTCACCCCTTTAAGTTTATCTCAAACTCTTGTTAATTAGATTACATTTAGTTCGTTCCTTGGATTGACAAAACCCACGATACTCATCTTGGGGAAAAGCTACACACGATACTGTCGCTTGCAGTATAAGGTTTGCCGTGCTTAAGTGACGTCAACAGGGGGCATGGCTCCCTAGGAGAGCAAGCTGGCAGCAGAAGCTCGATGACCGCCAAGTCTTGGCGGCCACTAAGGAACCTCCGGAAGCCATCCCGAGCAAATACCCCATGCTGGTTTGCCCAGTAGTCCATGAGAGCCGACTCATGAGGACCCTGATCAATGGCAGTAGCAGCATCAACGTCATGTTCCCCAAGACCTTGCTGTCTCTTGGCCTCTCCATTGACGATCTACAGGAGTCGGATAGTCTGTTCTTCGGAATCATGCCTGGCGAGGGCGAGTACCCACTGGGGCACGTCAGTCTGTCCGTCACCTTCGTAACGGAGGAAAACTCCTGCACCGAGACCCTGCGCTTCGAGGTGGCTACCTTCGACTCCGCCTACAACGCCATCATTGGGCAGCCCGGGTTAGCCAAGTTCATTGCTGTCCCCCACTACTCGTACCTGGTCCTGAAAGATACCGGCCCCACAGTGAAGTCCTCTCCGTGCAGGGCGGACTTCAAGGCCTCTGCTCTCTACGCATGAGAGGGTTTCCAGATGGCCTAGGCCACGACCACTGCGGCGGCTCAGCGCTGACTCATCGATGACGCGAACAAGCTCCGAAAGGATAACGAGGTGATCCTGACTCATGAGCAGATCCCCACCTTGGCGAATCCAAGCGACTGTGGCAACCAAGGAAGTGAGCCTCGACCACCCTGATGCCTCGAAGACAGTGACCATCAGCGCAATCCTACCTCCCAAATGGGAAAGCCGCGTTCATCCAGTTCTTAAGGAACAACTGGGACATGTTCGCCTAGAAGCCCACTGATATGTCCTGGAGTCCCGAGAGAATTGGCCGAGCACAGACTCAAAGTGTTCCCTAATGCCAAGCCAATCAAGCAGAGGCTACGTCGCTTTACTCCGGACAAGAGGGAGGCAATTTGTGCAGAGTTAACTCGGCTCCAAGCTGCTGGGTTTATTAGAGAAGTCATGCATCCCGAGTGGCTTGCAAACCCTATACTCGTTTTGAAAAAGAATAAAGTAGACTGGCCGATGTGTGTTGATTATACTGATCTCAACAAACATTGCCCGAAAGATCCTTTTGAGCTACCTAGGATAGATTCAAGTAGTCAACACGACGGTTGGATGCTCTCTCTTGTGCTTCCTTGACTGCTACTCAGGCTATCATCATATCAGCCTGGCTTTAGAGGATCAAGAAAAGACAGCCTTCATCACACCATTTGGGGCATTCTGCCACACTTCTATGCCTTTCGGGTTGAAGAACGCCGGGGCCACGTACCAGCGCGTGATCTAGACATGCTTGGCTGAGCATTAGGGCAAACGCATCGAACCCTACATCGATGACGTAGTGATCAAGACGAAGAATGCAGAAGACTTCATCGACGACATCCAGCAGGTCTTCAACAGCCTGAGAAAGTTCCGCTGGAAGCTTAACCCAACTAAATGTGTATTCGGGGTTCCAGCCGGACAGTTACTCAGATTCATTGTCAGCAAGTGGGGGATCGAGGCCAATCCCGAGAAGATCGATGCGATTCTCAGGATGCAGCCTCCCAAGTTGCATAAAAAGGTACAGAAGCTCACCGGGTGTATGGCCGCGCTGAGCCGATTCATCTCACGACTGGGCGAGTTCGGCATGCCTTTCTACAAGCTCCTAAAGAAGGTGGACAGGTTTCAGTGGACACCAGAAGCTCAGGAAGCGCTTGAGGCCCTCAAGCGGTTCTTGATGAATCCTCCAGTGTTGAAGTCACCAAACTGAACCACAGTGGATTCCCCTGCCGAGGATCTGCTGTTGTATCTCTCTTGTATGACTCATGTGGTCACCTCAGCATTGGTGGTCGAGAGGGTGGAAGAAGGGCATATTCAGCCGACTCAACACCTGGTCTACTTCATCAGTGAGGTGCTCAACCCATCCAAGATCAGGTATCCTCAGGTTCAGAAGTTACTGTATGCGGTCCTCATCACAGCTCGAAAGCTCCGTCATTATTTCGAGGAACACAAGGTGGTGGTGGTCACTTCGTTCCCCACCGGCGAGATCCTGTGGAACAGAGAAGCTACGGGGAGAATCGCTAAGTGGGCGTGTGAGCTGGGAGCACATGACATCGAATTCCGCCCACGTACCACTATCAAGACCCAAGCTCTGACTGATTTCATCGCCGAGTGGATGGAGAATCAGGTACCTGATAACCCAAAGCCTCTGGAATTTTGGAAGATGTATTTTGATGGGTCACTGAAGATAGATGGTGCCGGGGCAGGCATTGTCTTGACCTCCCCGAAAGGTGAGAAGCTTAAATATGTACTTCAGATTCTCTTCTCAGTTTCCAACAATGCGGCAGAATACGAAGCTATGTTACACGGCCTGCGCATCACGATTTCACTCGGCATCAATCGCCTCATGGTCTACGGGGATTCCCTAGTGGCGATCAATCAAGTCAACAAGGACTGGGATTACACCACGGAAGTCATGGACAAATACTACGCTGAAGTTTGGAAATTGGAGGACAAATTTGACGACCTCGAATTTCATCATGTGGAGCGCAACGGCAACACTGACGCGGACTTACTGTCCAAGCTCAGATCGTCCTGGGCTAAAATTTCCCCAGGAGTATTCGTCCAGGAGTTGTCTCGCCCGTCCATTGATCGCGACCTAGGACCCCCAGAGCATCACGTTTCGAGCCTAGAGGATGCTCCGGCTGACTGGCGGGTCCCAATCATCAGATACATCAGAGATGGGGATGAGCCTGACAACAAAGCAGAAGCCGAGCAACTCGTTCAGCGTGCGGCCAGCTACACATTGATCGGCAATGACTTGTTTAAGCGCGGCACAGCCGGAGTTATGTTAAAGAGCATCGACGAGTCTCGGGGTAGAAGTCTACTAATACAGATCCATGCTGGGCAGTGCAGTAATCACGCCGCATCCAGGACATTGGTTAGGAAGGCATTCAGGGCAGGGTTTTACTGGCCGATAGCTAAGCAATACGCTGCAGAGATTATCAAGCGGTGCGAGGCATGTCAGTTCTTTGCGAATCAACATCACCTGCCAGCTCAACAACTGCACAATATTCCTATCTCATGGCCCTTTGCATGCTGGGGGCTCGACATGATCGGCCCACTCAAAAAGGCTCAAGGTGGTTACACTCATGTCTTGGTAGCTATCGACAAGTTCACCAAGTGGATCGAGGTCAAGCCTATCGCGTCTATGACTTCAGCAAAAGCAGTGGACTTCATCCAAGAGATTATATTCCGCTTCGGAATTCTGAACAGCATCATTACAGATCTAGGTTCCAACTTCATAGGCTCAGAATTCTTCGATTTCTACAACGAGAAGTCTATACTCATCAAGTATGTCTCGGTGTAGCACCCTCATGCTAATGGCCAGGTTGAGCGAGCTAACGCGATGATTTTGGACGCTTTGAAGAAGAGAGTCTTCGATAAGGATGAGAAATTAGTAGGCAAGTGGATCAGAGAACTCCTATACATTGTCTGGAGCCTCAGAACGCAGCTAAGTAAAGCCCTCAACTGGGAACACACCCTTTTTCATGGTATATGGCTCAGAGGCAGTGTTACCTGCTGGCCTAGCACATGGGGCACTGCGGTTGGCATTCAAAGATATCGCAGAAGCAGAAAGTACGCGGCTTGAGGAGGTTGATCTACTGGAAGAAGAGCGGCTTAACTCAGTGATTCAGTTGGCACGCTATCAGCAGACTCTACGCCGTTATCATGAGGGTAACATGCGTCCTTGTGCTTTTCTCGTGGGAGATCTGGTCCTCCGGAGGGTCCTCAAGGGGGTCGGGCGCCACAAGCTGTCCCCCCCTTGGGAGGGGCCTTACATCATTACAGAAGTCACTCGGCTAGGATCCTATTGCTTATCTGAGATGGATGGTACTCCGGTCGGGAATTCGTGGAATATCGAGCATCTGCGCAAGTTCTACTCTTAGGCATCATGCGACCTCGGAAGTCATGTACTTTAGTCTGTACTCATGCTTAGTCCTGATTTCAAGGGGACTTATCCTCAGTCATGTTCAGTCGGATGTACTCAGATAATAAATGTATGCATGATCTCTGTGCATATTTCTTCTCCTCATAACATGAATGCATATGACCTCTGGTGAATCGTGTCTTCATACTCAGATAATTAGGCAATCGGTTATGAGTCCTGACCCGACTCATGGTTGATGTTACATGCCTACTCCTACTCAAGCTAGGGTGCAGTCCGACCCTAATCACTAGGGCAATCAGCCTAGGTCGTACGACCGACAGCTGGTGTTACATGCCTTCGCGTTTTCACAAAAAGGGTGCAATCCGACCCTCCTTACGGGGCAATTAGCCTAGGTCATTGACCAATAGCTAGTGTTACACGCCTTCGCGTTTTCACAAAAAGGGTGCAATCTGACCCTCCTTACGGTGCAATCAGCCTAGGTCAATGACCAACAGCTGGTGTTACATGCCTTCGCGTTTTCATAAATAGGGTGCAATCCGACCCTAGCCACTGGGCAATTGGCTTAGGTCATGGATCTACAGTCAGTGCTACATGCCCTCAAGTACTCGTAACAGATAGGCTCGATCTGGCCTTGTGTTTTGCGTCTTTTGATAAGTTTTCAGTTTGATTGATTAAATTCTGTACTCGTTTGCACGTTTTTCGATTTCAAGCAAGTTCGCATGCTAATGCTAATTCAAGGGCCTGATTTTTTCACAGAATCGTATATAAGGACGAGTAGTCATTAATGATTTTATGTCATCTAAGAATTCTGACATTGTTGTCCTACAGACTAACACTCATGACAGGTACAATTAAATCCTAGCAAGGAAGAGTTCAAATTTACAGTTCGAATTCCGAGATCAGTTTGTCCGCTATGGATTGAATCTCTGAGGCATATTGGTCAATGGTGGCATCACTCGGATCAGCTCCAACTTTCACTATCAGCTCGGCTAAGTTTAGCTCTGGCCGAGTTATTTTCAGCATCAACAACACGTGTTGGAGGATTGATTTCAGTCGCCCTCGAAGATGTCTCTTGGTATCATCGGCTAGGGTTGCCAACCGATCTGATAGTGGTCTTGATGAGCCAACCTCTGGGGCACATATGTTCAGCATGGTGGGGTCAGCGCAATTGTTGCAGATTTCAGCATCTCCTTGTTCTTTTCGTAGACCGCCTTCAGTTTGTTGCAGTTCTTCTTGACAACTTCATAGCTTCGTACGGAAAGCTCCAAGTCATGCTGTTGTCTCTCCGACAGAAGCTAGGGATTCCTTGAGAGCTCGCCTCGTTGATTTCAGCACCTTGTCCAGATCTCTGTTTTTGCTTTGGATTTCGACCCGGATCTTGTCAGCTTCCATTAGCTCGGCTGTCTTATGTTCAAGCTCTGTCCGAGTCAACTGGTGGCTTGTCTGAAGTACCATCAAAGCACTGGACGTGTTCTGGAATGACCTTTCAAATCCATCTCGTGATTCTCGAAGCTCCTAGATCTCTCTTTTAAACCGCAGTGCCTCATCCTATGGACCGATTCATCTTATAGGCCTCTATAAGTAAAGAATATGCTAACTGGGTTTCCTAACGAGTTACCTCATGCTGCTTTCGCTCTAGTTCAAGTTTGCGTTGCAGATTCCTAGCGTTGTCTCGAGCTTCGTCACGCTCAAGCATAGCGTTACGGCATGAAGCATCACACTGGGCTAAGGCATTTTCTAGATCAGCAATCCTCTTAGCCGCAGCTGCATGTCAGGGTAGGAGTATGTCAGGATACGTCGGATGCTAGGATACGTGGGCAAACAAAACAGCAGGCACTTACCAGCGCTTTCAGCAGCACGGTTGGCTTCTGACTCGGCTAGTTGTTGGCATAGCGTGAACACATCGCCCCTAATCACTGGAGCGAGCCGTTCATACCATCGTGCAGCTTGGTCAAGCCAGTCCTGCAGTAACAGATTCAGCACATTAGTGATATTAATATTGACTTCAAAAATCATTGCAATCAGAATAGCGAGTTACCTTAAAAGCTGCGAATGGTCTGGTTTCACATGGGCGTTCAGCAAGTTGTAGATTTAGGGTCACTAGGTTGAGTGAAGGGGCTTCCTCAATCATGACAGTGTCATCCGCTGACTTAAGAGCTTCATCTTGGGGGCTTGGCGCTGGCAGAGTGACTTCTGGAATATCTCTGGTGTTGGTCGTCTCGTCACCAGCAATTGCATCATTCTCTTGCTGTGGGCATTGTTCACCCATGGCAGGCTCTTGGCTCCTTGAAATGCTTCTTCCTTCAGGATTGCTGAGCGCGTCATGCTAGTTGAACAGGGGTTCCATGCCAGTGTCATCTTGGTGATCTTCCATACTCTTCAGCTGTCCTTCAATCGGACACTTCGGGGCCTCACGCTCAGGCACTTCGGTTGTATGTTCTGAAACCTCAAGCTCGGGGGTTTCAGTTGCACTAGACCCAATCTCGGGAGCTTTAGTCACTTCAGTCCCGAGCTCGGTTGTGATGCTCCAGCATCTCAAGAGCATTTTCATTTATCATACATTCAGCATGCATCATTTTCATCATACTTATGCTTGCATTTGAAATGCATGATCAAACTTGAGTGCAATGCATAGTGTTGAACCCTGTTTTCTGCATGTGTAATACTGTTGATTTGATTGTAACTCTAGTTATGTTGAGAACTAGGTGGAGCTTTCTATACCAATCCTGTAGGTAATGATGTGGTGAACAACTTTGTTAATTGGATCTTGGATATAAAATGGACTTAGCATAGTGTAAAGGGTCCTTTACTGTCGGCCAACAAACACAATCCAAACCTGAACTGTTTAGAAATCTTCATTTTTCTATAACCTACAGTCATTTTCATGCAAAGGTTCAATTGAGAAAGTTTTAGGTCTTGAATTTATAAACAACATTGTCAAGAATACTTTTGGGTGAAAATGGTTATAAATAGGACTTTTGAATTCTCTAAGAAAAATAGTTCTCTGTCCAAACTTAGGGCTGCTAGATAAATTCGAATTTAAATCATATTTAAACTCAGAATTTGAACTTGGGACTTTTGACAAAGTTGTAGAACTCAAATATTTGAACATTTCATCCAATGGGAATATCTCCAGAATCGGCTTCTAAATGGGCCAAAAACGCGTTTTTCAGTGAGGGAGAAAGCACAAAAATCACCTGGTTTCCCCGGAGTCGGTCCCACCTGTCAGGATCGCCTGCCTGCCCTGCCGGCACACACCGCGTGGCCGGCGGCGTACGGTCAGCTCACCGCACCATGGATCGAGCCTCTCTCTCCATCCCCGGCCGCGGCTCTAAGTGGACAGCGCCTCCCTCTCTGCGCTCTCTCCTCTCTTCCGGCCGCACGCCTCTCGTGTTCATTTTTCCACGCTCGCCATTGCTGGAGCTCGGTCGAGCTCACTCCCGGCCACCTCCGTTCACTCCTGAGCCCAACCTTCACCACGCGGGCCTTCCCCTCACCTCCTTCCACCGTTTCCCCCAAATCCTGACCGGCATCCGCTCTTCCCCGCGCCACATTTCGCAGCCGAACCTCGAGCTCTAAGCTCAACGCCGCCGGCCCTCTCCGCTACGTCGCGCGTCCATTGAGGTAGGGGGTAAGCATCCCCGCATCCCTCTCTCTCTTCCCGACCATCCGCGGTGAACCTCTGTGCTCTGCCCGGCCGTTCCGGCCGTGCGCCGCCGGTCCTCCCCCTCCCGGCGCGAGGAAGAAGAGGGAGGAAGGAGACAATGGGTTTTCCAAATTAGCCCCTGCATTTGCACGGTTTCACGGGTTCATACTCGGCACTGTGCATAGTGTCTCATAGATCTTACGTGCAGGCCCCCGAAGTCTATGCATAATCCCGTTTAAGTCCTGGATATGTTGTTTTTCGAAATATTTGGTATTATTTGAATTGTGAACTTTGAAAAATCATAAAAAATCAAATAAAAATCCTAAAAATACAAAACCAGTTGCATTGTATTCCTTTTGAATAGATCTATCTGGTGAATATGATGGTTGAGTAGGAAAGTACAAGTTTGCCCCTGGATCTAGTGTTTTTGAGATTTTTATTTTTCATATTTAGCTAAAACTTTGGAAAATCATATTAAATCAAAGAAAAATCCAAAATGCACAACCTTGGTAGCTATGAACTCCTCTTGAATAGATCTACCTGCTGGGTATGATGTAGGAGTGTGCATGGACATTTTTGCCCCTGATTTTTGTGCATGCATGTAAAACCCTAATAAATAGGAAATATATGTTAAATAAGCTCCAAAAATTCTGAAATTTGGTAGAGGCTTTGCTTGCAAATCTAGGCTTGGTATAAATTTTGGTAGCCCAAATGCTTACTGTTTAATTACTGTTTTACCCTTGCCTAGTGATTAAGCACATAATTAGCAAAAGAAATGGTTTCTATATGAAAATGAGCTATAGATGGCTTTGTGGTATTTATATGGATTCTAGCTGATGTAAGTAGCTCACTGCTGAAACTTGAGGCTGTGCATGTAAGGTTTTGGCCCTAATTTGAAAATGGTAGAAATAATGCATATTTAAGTAAATAATACAAAATGTGAGACTAGTATATTTAATAAATGCCACAATAGATCATATTTGAAACATAGGAGTATGTAAGTCTTAGCCACTGATTTGGAATGCAATATAGGTCTTAGCTACTGTTTTGGAATGCATGTTAGGACAAGCTAAGTTAGCTATATGGAAAATAGATGTCTAAGTAAGCTTCGGCCGCTTCACATGAATGGATGCTACCTCACCACACACCACCACGTTGTTATATGTGATAAGCTAAGTTAATCTTAGGTGATGGCTTGTACGATTTCTTAGTACTAAACAAGTTTCATCACAAAAATGCATAACTCTATTCCATAAATCATGATTCGTCGCATCGCATTCTGCATCATGAGCAAGCATTGCACTATTACATGCTCAAATTTGCATTATATCATGCATATAGATCCCGCGAACGAGGTGCCGACGCAGGAGCAGCCAGTCATTGAGGAGCCGGACGATGAGCTGTGTCAGGAGCAGCAGCAGGAGGACCCAGAGCTGATTCCCCACTATGCTCCGGAAGGAACTACCAACCCTAACGAGTAAGGTAGGCAGGACCATGCTTAACCCAGCAAATAAGTTATATTTGATGATTTAGGCATTTGCATTAGGAGTTGCTTGAAACCTATTGCATTAGACTCCTTGGCCGCCCTTGCCCTAGCACCTATATTTAGAGTTCACAGGACGAGTATGCCTAGAAGTGCTAGGTACGAGTAGACACGAGTGTGTGGACTCATCGCGTAGGTACTTTCAAAGTTACAAAGATCTTACTATTATGTCAAATAGTACTCTTGCTCATGATTTAAATGGAGACCGGGCGGAGATTTTATCTCAGTATTTACTTTCCATGATGTCGCACTTTGGACTCTGCCCGAGTCGTATAAGGTCCGTCCGTTGTTCGCCTATTGGTCGGCATAACATTGCTAGTGTGCTTAACCGGGATGTGGGATCGGTGAAGTCTTTCCTGAGCTCGTCCGAAGCACAGAGACACGTTCCTACCCGCTGGTTGAGAGGAAGGTGGCCTTGGGGAGCTTTGTACTCATTGCGGGGAGACCGAGATGTCGGTAGGCTCGCTATGGGGGCACAACCCGGGGGCTAGGCGGGAGTGAATCGAACTTGGGATGAGGCAGGTGAAGATTGGGGCTGTATGTGGGAACGCGATGGCTAGTAAGCATATACCCCTGGCATGATAGTTATTCCCGGGAATTAAAAATTGATTCGAATCGCTGATGCCTACCAGGTGTGGGAATGCCAATACCTTTGACGTCCATCGTAGTAACTACTTAAACACCCTGTATTTAATACTCATGATTTTGAATATCACATGTTTGAATTGAACTGTTTACCTTACTACAATTTACTATTATGTTGGTGGTTATATAAATGATGAAAACTTATTTACTTATGTTGATCATGACACTGTTTAAATCAATGGCTAAGGATCCACTTGCTAGTAAGGAGCTTCGCGTCAGCCGTAAGCCAAATCCATTAAGTCCTACTGAGTAATTAGTACTCAGGGTTTGCCCCCATATTTTGAGCGCAGGTATGGAGTTCATGGTTTGCACCTGTGTCGGAGGTGGTGCATGCCCCCACTTAGGATGAATCGGCATGAGTTGCACAGGGGCAACATCGGTGGGCTCGATGTTGTTACTTCTAAAATGCAAATCTTTTGTGATGAGATGGTGACCTCTGAACTTTATCATTCCACTGCGAAAAAACTTATGAACTTGCTATTTTAAAACTCTATGTTGGACTTGTACTATATTTGAAACCGGTTTGTAACTAAGTCTATTATTATGCCATTTCAACTGCCTGTGATGATGTATCTGTTGTGGCTCCATCGTGGGTCGGATGTGTATGATGTCGGTTCTTCTGGGAAACGGTATCATCGGGGGTTAAGTGACTCTCAACGGACGACCGGGTTTAGTTTGGCCTAAGTGCACTGCGAGCCAGAGGTGGCAGGTGTGCTTAGCCCGGATTAAATCGGCGGTTCCACCACATTGGGGGGCTCTGGCTTCATTCGTCTCAAGCTCGGGGGCTTTCTTTGGGTCAGCATCGGACCCAAGAGGTACTGTACTTTGTTCCGCTGAAGGTGTGCATAGCAGTTTGATGCAATCAGCATGTTGCAAATTAGATATGAAGAGACGATGGTCAAAATGTTCAGTCATACCGTGATGGCGTGAAGATACTGTCACTTAGGAGAGGGAAGGACTTCACGAATTGTGCTAATTCTGGGTCAATGTCTAATAATTCCAGTTCCTTTTCTACTAGCATATCTGGGTGAGTCAGAGGGGAGGTTGTGACATCAGTTTCTTGTGCTCGTTTGGATCTCCTTTCATGACGCTGCAGTGGGACTTCTTCCTCCTCTTCCTCCTCGTCAATTAAAGAACTCCAGTCAATACCACTGAGGGATGAACCCGTACTTTGGTCAGTCGTCTCCTGCGCTCTGAACTTCTTGCTCGGTCTCTTAGATAGGGACATTGGATCAAGCCTGGCAGGAGAAATCTTCTGGTCGTTGATTTGTTCCCTGATGGTTCTCTTTCTCCGGGAAACATCGGACTGTTCTGTTGACGTCCTGGCTCAGGTACGCCTTGACACCCTAGAGGCGACATCACCTTCCTTTGAGCCCGTTGCATGCTCGGGGGCTTTTTCTTCTTGGGCTGCATCTTCTTCTTCAGTATCTGCATTATCATTAGGACGTGGGATGATGATGAATGTCGCAGCTTCATTATTATCTCTTCCTTGTGTCGCTGCAACCACGGCCACCATCTCTTCAGCAGTTAACTAGGATTGCCGCTTCAACATCTTGTCTGCATTATGTTGAGGAGGGTCGGACAGAAACTTCATAATATTGCTCTGCAAAGATAAAGTCAGAAATCTATTCAGTATTGAATACATTATTAGAACACACCAGTGAATTGGTCGGTGAGCTACCATACTTACAGTGGACGTTGGATGCCATGCAGAATAAGGCTGTGGTGACCCTTCGTTGTACACGTCACCTCTTAGTATCAGGTCAACTCGGGCCTTGATTTCTTCTGCAGATATGGGTCGGCTGATCTCTCGAGTGGGATCGCTGGCCCCAACATACAGATAGGCTAGATACACTCGATCCTTCATCGGTTGAATGCTTCAGAAGATAAAATCTATAACTATGGCGTGAGTAGTGAAACCGCTATCTTTCAAACCTGAGATGTCATTAAGCAGAATTTCTACCTCTGCCATTTCCTCTGTGGTTGGTGCCTCTTCCCAACTATTAAGCTTGGAGTTCAGCTGACGTCCTGATTGGGCTGGCAGGGATTTAGCGTGGTTAGTCATGTAGAACCACTCGGAGTGCCATCCTCTGTTGTTGTCCTTGAGAGGGATATCTATGTACACTAATTTGCGTCCTCTACGCAGTTCTAGGCTAGCTCCTCCAACTACTTGTAGCACTTTGTCTCGGGTGCCGGGTTTGCAGTGGTACAGATACTTCCAAAGACCAAAATGGGGAGCAATCCCGAGGAAAGCTTCGCACAAGTGAATAAAGATTGAAATTTGTTGAATTGAGTTAGGATTCAAGTGAGATAGATCAATGCAATAGAAGTTCAGTAAACCGCGGGCAAAAGAACAGAGGGGCAATCCTAAGCTGCAGACAAAGAAAGGGGCAAAAACTAAGGACTCATGGGTATCTTCTGTGGGGACCTTTTCACCTTCGCAATCTCTCCACCCACCCAACTCCTTGGGAGGAAGAAATTCCATCCTTACAAGGTGATTCAGATGAGATTCAGAAATGGATGACATACGGAATGCCAAAAACGGCAATGGGATTGGCCGGTTTTCGTCGTGTGGAAGCCCTTCGCTTGTGTTTCCATGTTCGCTGATCGTCTTCTTCTTCGGCGCTTGGTTGGAAGTTTTGGGACAAGGATTTTGAATCTGGTGACGATGGCGGTGGAGTAAATGCAGTTGTTGAGAATGCGGATTCGAGTGGGAGGAACCGTCAGGGTATTGGTCTTCTTTAATACTCGACGACGTTAAATTGAGGAGTTCTGTTTTCTCTAAGGAAGTTCATGGCATCAACATCCTATCAGTCGGCGCGGATTCAGTCGGAGTGGATTTTTCATGGACCACATGGAATTCAGTCGGACGTCATTCAGTCGAATAAATTGATTCGGATATTAGCGATTTGTCGATACTTAGTGGCAGTTACATTCCAGATGATTCATTTGGCTCGGGGGCTCGCAGTTTTCATTCGATGGTACAGATTTCAATGCGTAGACTGTTTCTAAGCATTATGATAAGGATTGTTCATAGAAGGGGTAGATTTCACTTTGCAAGGCCAAATTCATGAGCAAGCAGAAACTTAAAAGCATTCATTAAGAGAGGCGAGATTCATTACAAAGATGGACCTACAGATACATGAGATTCTCCTACGGTACTACATTCCTAATTAGACTAAAAATCCTAGCATAATAGCCGACACGGCGGGGCTTCTTGGGTGGCAGAGCAGCATCCTCGTCGCTGCTGCTGCCATCGTGGTCATCGTCGTTATCATCTCCGTCGTCATCGTTGTCGTCGTCATCATCGTCGTTGTCGTCGTCGTCGTCGTCATCATCGTCGTTGTCGTCGTCGTCGTCATCATCATCGTCATCGCCATCATCGTCGTCGTCATCTTCTTTCTCCCCATCGCTATCCTCGTCGTCAGGACCGCCGAGACCGGGGTGTTTCAGGCCCTATAGCATTGCCTTCTCCTTCCAGTTATACTGGTCAGAGTCGGCGTCGGAGTCTTCGTCGGCTCCCTCCGGCGGCACCTTCCCTTTGACGTCGCCGCTGTCGTTGCTGTCGCTAAATGGCTCAGCATCGCTGGGGGGGTCTTCTTCGTCGAGACCACCAGTGAAGATTTCATCCTCCGAGTCGGAGAACTCAGGGCGGTTCTTGCGAGGGCCAGCCACGGTGTTCATGAGCAAAAGGGTTTGGAGCAGTGGAATCTTATGTGTGTGTAAGGCAATGGAAGTGTGATTGATGGATGGGTTCTTGCTTCAGTTATATAGCAGGCGAGGTGCCGCTTCGGTTTCTGCAAGTCCACGTATAATGATGGCGTTTGGTATTCGAATGGACAGATGTTGGTGATCCATAGACGAGACGAATCAAGAGGGTTGGATCCATGAACGGTTGGGTTTCCAAGGGAAAAGCGTATGCAGCAAAGAAAGGAATGGCTCTTCATTTTACTGTCAGTTTCCCGGTATACACCCAATGGTTGGGGAATTTATTATGTAAGTTTTTTCTAATTGAGTGTGGCGGAACCGCCGATTTAATCCGGGCTAAGCACACCTGCCACCTCTGGCTTGCAGTGCGATTAGACCGAACTAAATCCGGTCGTCCGTCGAGAGTCATTCGACTCCCGATATTACCTTTTCCCAGAGGAACCGACATCATACACATCCGACTCACGATGGAGCCACAACAGAAACATCATCACAGGCAGTTAAATAGCATAAAAGTAGATTTATTTACAAACCAGTTTTTACATAAAATACCAGTCCAACATAATATTATATGGTAGTAAGTTTGAAAGTTCCTCGCAGCGGAAAATATAAGTTTAGGTCACCATGTTATCACCAAAAGTTTTGCATTGGAGGCACAACATCGAGCCCACCGACGTTGTCCTCGTGCCACTTAGTCACTTCATCCTACATGAGGGCATGCTCCGCCCCCGACACAGGTGCACACCATGAATTCCATACCTGCGCTCAAAAGGTGGGGGCAAACCCTGAGTACTAATTACTCAGTAGGTCTTAATGGACTTGGCTTACGGCTGACGCGAAGCAGCTTACTTGCAAGTGGATCCTTAGCTTTTAATTTTTACAGCAACTTTATTAACATAACATCAAGTTTCGTTGTCTGTACGATTGTCAACATAACAGTAAATTTCCGTAATGTAACATCTCAGATCAAACATGTAGTATTCCAAAATCATGAGCATTAAGCATCTGATAGTTTAAGTAATTACTACGTTGAACGTCAAAGGTATTGGCATTCCCACACCTGGTGGGCATCAGCGATTCGAATCGATTTTTAATTCCCGGGAATAACTATCATGCCAGGGGTATATGCTTACTAGCCATCGCGTTCCCACATATAGCCCCAATCTTAACCTGCCTCGTCCCAAGTTCTATTCACTCCTGCCTAGCCCCCGGGTTGTGCCCCCATGACGAGCCTGCCGACATCTCGGTCTCCCCGTCATGAGTACCAAGCTCCCCCGGGCCACCTTCCTCTCAACCAGCGGGTAGGAACGTGTCTCTGTGCTTCGGACGAGCCCAGGAAAGACTTTTCCGGTCCCATTCCCCGGATAAGCACTTTAGCAATGTTATGCCGACCAATAGGCGAACAGCGAACGGGCCTTATACGACTCGGGCGGAGTCCGGGTGCGACATCATGAATAGTAAATACTGAAAAAAAAATCTCCGCCCGGTCTCCATTTGCTTCATGAGCTACAATTACCAGTGATATAACTGTAAGCTTTTGATTTTGAAAACACCTACGTGACGAGTACACACACTCGTGTCTACTCGTACCTAGCAATTTCTAGGCATACTCGTCCTACGAACTCTATGAATAGGTGCTAAGGCCAGGGCGGCCAGGAAGTCTAATGCAATTGGTTACAAGCAACTCCTAATGCATATGCGTAATCATCAAGTATAATTTATTTGCTGGGTAGAGTATGGTCCTGCCTACCTTCTTCACTAGGGTCAGTAGATTCCTCCGGAGCGTAGTCTGGTTCCTGCTGCTGGCCCTCTGGTTCCTGGTGCAACTCCTCTTCGGGTTCCTCCGCGACGGTTTGGTTCGGCGGTGGTTCTTCGTTCGCGGACTCTATATGCATGACATGATGCGAGTAGAACATATATTAGTGCAATGCTTGCTTTATGATGTGAGCGTAATGCAGTAAATCAGTGAATTTATGATTCATGGTATAGGGTTATGCATATTGAGGCGAAAATTGTTTCGTACTAAGAAATCGTACAAGCCATCATCTACGACAGCTTAGCTTGTCACATAAAATAACGTGGTGTGTGACTGAGTTGCATCGATTTATGCGAAAAGATCGATGTCTACTACCATCTAGAACTCTTTTATGCTATAAGGAGCACAATAAACTAGGTATAACCATTTAGAACCTAATTTTTATATAAACAACATTTCTTCATTTATTTCCATGCTAAAAACACATGTAGGGGCAAAATGGTAATTAGCAGTGGACATTTGAGCTACCAAAATTTTCATAGAGCCTACACAGAATAAAAAGGTCTCTGCCCAAATTTCACAATTTTTGGAGTTCATTTTAGCCATATTTTCTATTTATCGAGGTTTTTCATGCTTGCACAAAAACAGGGGCAAAACTGTCTTTTCCTACTCAACCATCATACCCATTCTGTAGATCTATTTATTAGGAACACAATGCAACAAAGTTTGCTATTTTTGGATTTTTATACACTTTATTATGATTTTTCAAAGTTTCAGCCTTTTTAAAAGCATTTTAATCGAAAAATACACAGACTCTGGACCTATTTATAAATATCCATAGTTTCTGAGGGTTCCTGTGCAAGATTTACAAGACTCAGTGTACAGTGCTCGGTATGGAAACGTAAAACTGATAAACCCGGAGGGCGATAGCGCAAAATGTGCGTCTTCCAACTCCCGTCGTCTTCTTCCTCGCGACGGGAGGGGGAACTCCGGCGACGCGCGGCCAATCCCGGCCCTGCGGGGCTCGGGAGCTCGCCGCGGAGTGCCGGGGAGAGAGAGAGGAGTACGGGGAACCTTATCCACTACCTCAGACGGCGGGGAAGACCGCGGGGAGGGACGGCGACGAGCGCCCCTGGCCGGCGAGGTCCGGCGGTGCAATACGCCGGGGTGGAAGGGTCTCGGGCGATGCGGTCTGGGCGGGAAGGTAGAGTCGAGGGCGGCGAAGGTCGGCGCGGTGACGGTTGAGCTCGGGAGCGGGCAGAGATGGCTGGGGGCGAGCTCGCGCGAGTTCCGGCAATGGCGGACGCGCGAGGTCGGGAGGGAAAAGCAGAAAACTCGAGCTCGGGGAGGAGAACTCGAGATATAGGGCCGGCCTTGCCCTCGCCCCGGTGGCGCGTCACGCGCGCTGTCCGCACGCGGCAGTGGCGCGTGGCCGCGGCGGCCGGGACGGCCGGCGCGTGGCCACGGCCGCTCGGCGCGCAGCGCCGCGTGGGCGCGCGCGGGCGGGGAGAGAAAAGGGAGGCGCGTGGGTGAACCCGGTCTATGGACCACGGTGGCTGACAGGTGGGGCCAATCCCAGGATTTGTGAGTACGGTGTATAGACTCAGTGCATCGAGCGAGGGAGCGGGGGAAAAACCGTCGGTGCGCTGGCGTGGCGGCCTGACAGGTGGGTCCCCCTTGGCATAGAGACTAGAAAATAAAAGAAAAACGAAAAAGGTAAATCCCCTTTGACCAGCTGAACAGGTTTCTGAATTTCGCAAATTTGACCAATTTAGGAGCCGAATTTGAAAAAGACCCAATTGAATGAAATGTTGTACATTTCGAAATCTACAACTTTGTCAAAAGGACCTATACCAGATTCCAAATATAAAATGATTTAAATTTGAAAATAACTTGCTGACTCCTGTTTGACCAATTAAAACCCCAACTTGAAAATTATAAAAGTCCATTTTAGGTGCATTTTCATGAAAGGTGAACTATACCAAAGTTGCATAGAATCTCATGATCTACAACTTTGGTATTCATGACATGGCAAGATTTTGAATTTTGTTTCACAAAATTTTGAATCTACCAAACAGGGCTGAATTTGGCAAAAGTCACATTTTCACATAAAATGACCCAAAACTAGATTTCAACATTCATGCATGCCAAAGCACAAAATACCAAAGTCATTCCTTATGGGATTACCTACAAGTTTGGTATGTAAGGTTTTATGAAAAACACAATGGCCTTAAAGTTATATCCGCAATACAAACTCAGTTTTTCTGAAAACTAGGTTTAGTTGCTCAATTGGCCTAGTTTATGCATGCTTTTCAAGATAAAAGGCCTCTGAAAAGATATCATTATGCTAATGTTTTTAGTGCAAAGCATTTGAGATGCCTAGGGCATCACAACCCACCCCCCTTAAAGAAATCTCGTCCCGAGATTTTTGAAGTGTCGTGGATGGTTAAACTGGTTGTAGTTAGTGTTGGGTGCACGTATTGGGTTTAGACCCAGAAGCTAAGCTGTTGTAACGTACCGAGTTGAGGTGGATGGCAGAAAACCAGGGTACTTAGTGTGTAGGAATTCTTCTTGCTCCCAAGTGGCTTCTTCTTCGGAGTGATTACTCCATTGAACTTTGTAGAAGTTAATTGTTTTCCGACGGGTTGATCTTTGCTTCTGATCGAGAATTTTTATGGGATGTTCTTCGTATGTGAGATCTGGTTCAATTTGAACTTGAGAGGTATCTACCACTTTCTCTGGTACCCTTAAGCACTTCTTTAGTTGTGAGACATGAAACACATCGTGAACCGCAGCTAGATGTGGTGGTAGTTCTAACCGGTAGGCGACGGGTCCGCATTTTCCAACGATTTTGAATGGACCGACGTACCTTGGTGCTAATTTCCCTTTTACTCCAAACCGTTGTACCCCTTTCATCGGAGATACTTTGAGATACACATGATCCCCCTCATCAAAGACTAGTGGCCTCCTCCTTTTATCCGAGTAACTTTTCTGTCTGGACTGTGCTCTTTTGAGATGGTGGTGTATGAGTTTCACTTGTTCTTCGGCTTCTACCACTAAATCAGGGCCAAAGGTAACACGTTCTCCTGGTTCGGACCAGTTTAGCGGTGTTCTGCATCTCCTACCATAAAGAGCCTCGAAAGGAGCCATTTCTAAGCTCTTTTGGTAGCTATTGTTATAAGCAAACTCTGCCAAGGGTAGACACTCATCCCACTTGGTGGAGTAAGTTAGTGCACAGGCCCTCAACATGTCCTCTAGGATTTGATTTACTCTTTCTACTTGACCACTGGTTTGAGGGTGATATGCTGAACTGTGAATCAAAGTGGTCCCTAAAGCGACATGCAATTGCTCCCAGAAACGGGAGACAAACTGTGACCCTCTATCCGAAGTGATGGTCTTTGGGACTCCATGCAAAGGAAGGATACGAGCTAAATAAATCTCAGCATAGGTCTTGGCATGGTATATCGTTTTTACCGGAAGGAAATGAGCTGACTTTGTAAATCTGTCTATTATTACCCATACCGAATCATACCCCTTTTTAGCTCGAGGCAACCCCACAATGAAATCCATGTGTATATCCTCCCATTTCCACGCTGGGACATCCAGTGGTTGAAGCATTCCCGCGGACTTTAAATGATCAGCTTTTACTTTCTTGCACACGTCGCACTCAGACACGTACTTAGCGATTTCTCGTTTCATGCGGGTCCACCAAAACTTTTGCTTCAAGTCTTGGTACATCTTATTGCTACCTGGATGTATCGTGAGTATTGAAGTGTGCGCTTCGTCCAGTATCTTCTTCCTCAACTCCATGTCCTTGGGTACCACTAGACGATTCTTGAACCACAGGACGCCTTGGTCATCAAGCGTGAAACACGCCTTCTTCTCTTCACTAATACCTTCACGGATATGTGCCATACCTTTATCTTGCTTCTGAGCTTCTATGACTTGTGCCTTGATTGTGGGCTCAATAATGATACTATAGAGTTCTACAGGCTGTTCCGGAGGTGTTTCAATGTCACTCATTTCACAGCAGATTACTCTTGCTGTAGGTCGGACTTCTATCACATTGCAATGAGCTTTTCGGCTTAGTGCATCTGCTACCACATTGGCCTTGCCTGGGTGGTAGTGTATCTCCAGATCATAATCTTTTATCAGCTCTAACCATCGCCTCTGCCTCATATTGATTTCGGGTTGGGTGAAAATATATTTGAGACTCTTATGGTCAGTGTAGATGTGACATGTGTTGCCTAACAGATAGTGTCTCCAAATTTTTAGTGCATGAACGACTGCAGCTAACTCAAGGTCATGTGTTGGATAGTTGGCTTCATGTTTCCTCAGTTGGCGGGAGGCATAAGCAATTACTCTTCCTTCTTGCATCAAGACACAACCAAGTCCATTACCGGAGGCATCACAGTACACCTCAAAAGGCTTGGTAATATCTGGTTGAGCTAGCACTGGTGCTGAGGTTAACAATTTCTTCAAGGTTTGGAAGGCTTCTTCACAATTCGGATTCCAAATGAACTTGGCATTTTTCTTGGTCAATGAGGTCATGGGTTTTGCAATTTTGGAGAAATCCTTGATAAAGCGGCGGTAGTAGCCCGCTAAACCAAGAAAACTCCGGATTTCAGTCACAGTCTCTGGTTGCTTCCAATTTAGTACATCTTCTACTTTGTTAGGGTCAACTGCGACTCCCTTTTCAGATAGCACATGTCCCAAGAAACTCACTTCTTTCAGCCAGAAAGCACACTTGCTAAACTTGGCATAAAGCTTATGCTCTCTGAGCCGAGTAAGCACGATCCTCAAGTGTTCTTCATGTTCTTTTTCATTTTTGGAGTAGATTAGTATGTCATCTATGAATACCACCACGAACTTATCGAGTTCATTCATGAACACCGAGTTCATCATATACATGAAGAAAGCCGGTGCGTTGGTTAGTCCAAATGACATGACCAAGTACTCATACAAGCCGTATCTGGTAGAGAATGCTGTCTTGGGTATATCCTCTTCTCTAATCTTCATCTGATAGTAGCCAGACCTTAGGTCAATTTTAGAAAAGACCTTAGCCCCGGCTAACTGATCAAATAGAATGTTGATGTGTGGTAGTGGGTATTTGTTTTTGACGGTCACTGCATTCAGTGGCCGATAGTCAACGCACAATCTTTTCCCACCATGATCCTTTTTCTCAACAAAGAGAGCTGGACAACCCCACGGTGATGAACTAGGCCTAATGAACCCTTTGTCTAATTGTTCTTGTAGCTGTACTTTCAATTCCTTCAAATCATCAGGTGGCATCCTGTATGGTCTTTTTGACACAGGTGCCGTGCCTGGAACGAGTTCAATGGCAAATTCTACATCCCGTTTTGGTGGTAGTCCCGGAAGTTCTTCTGGAAATACGTCCGGGAATTCACACACTACCGGTATCTTTTTAACCTCTTGTAGTTCAGTCGCATTGACCGTGGGGGTCATGTGTTTTTGATTTGGCATGTGTATTCGTAGAATCTTGCCGCTGACACTAGACCTTAACTGCACTGTCCTGCTGCCAATATCCAGGACTGCATTGTTTTCTGTCATCCAATTCATACCTAAAATAATATCAATCCCCTGGTGTGGTAGTACCACGGGGTTGATGATAAAATTTTCTGTGCCAAAGCTCAGCTTAAGTTGTCTAACCCCCAAACTGGTTTCAATAGGTGATCCCGGTGCTGTAATTTGATAGTTTTCTTTCAACTTGTACATTTTTATCCCATGCCTCAATGCATATGTTTTACTGATAAAAGTATGTGTAGCCCCAGAATCAAATAACACGACGGTCGGTTGACCGTTGATCATGAACGTACCAGCAAGCACCGGTTCTCCGGCGGAAATCTGATCCATGTGCACATAGTGCACACGACCCATCTTAGGCATGGGTCCCTTCGGCTTGCTCTGTTGACTTCCACCAGCTGGAGTAGGACCCTGTATCTTGCGGGGAGCCCTACAGTCACGACTGAAGTGACCTATCTTGCCGCAGTTGAAGCACGGAGCACCCGGTCCCAGAACAATGGGAGTACGGGGAGCTGGCAACTGTGCGGGTGCTCGATAAATGGGGTACTGTTGCTGCGGTGCTGCCCGATGAATCCACCTTGGTTGGTTGGGTCGGACCACATAGCGAGACTGCTGAAAATTTTGCTGTTGAGGTTTGTATGCGGTCTTCTGCTTCTGTGAAGGGCCAGTCGCTGATGTGTTGACTATCCTTTTGCGCTTCTGATCCTCGTTAGCAGCACGGAGACGATTCTCCATTTCGAGAGCAGTGTCTACCAGCTCAGTGAAGCTCTGGTAGCGCCGAGCCAGGTGAGTCCGGAGGGTAGGGTCAAGGCCCTCTAGGAGTCTCTCGGCCCGCTCCGGCTTAGTAGCAACATCTCTCGGAGCATACTGTGAGAGGTGGATAAAGATCTGCACATATTGCATCACGGTCCGGTTGCCCTGCTTGAGGTCTCGGAACTCGCGACGCTTTTGCTCCATCAAACTTGCCGGGATGTAGTGAGCCCGGAAAGCTTGTCGGAACTCCTCCCAGGTGGGCTCATGGCCCTCTTCCTGCATGGCGAGGAAAGTGGCGTACCACGCTCCCGCAGGCCCATGAAGAAGCTGAGCAGCAAATCGAGCCTTCTCTCGCTCATTGATCCCTGGCAGAAGGGTAAACTTGGACTGGACAGTGCGAAGCCAGTCGTCTGCCGCCAGTGGCTCTGGGCAGTTGGTGAAAACCGGGGGTCGCAGCCCCTCGAAGTCCTGGTAAGTAATGCCACGTGGCCTGTACTCCCGCGGCTGTTGTTGCCCACGGGCTTGACGGTCTTCTGCTAATAGCCGAATCAGCTCAGCTTGTTGGACCACCAAAGTGGCCAGCTCCGGCGGGGGTGGAGCGCCTTGCGCTGACTGCCCTGATGACTGCCCCGTGCGAGTGTTCACCATCTGCAAAATGGAATCATATGGGTTCAGCCCAATAGCCCATGTGCAGAAATACGGTGACAGCAAGATCATAGGACTATAGGCAATTTGTGAGCACAGGTAAATTTGTAACAAAGCAGTTAGACTTTATCTCTCAAGGCCAAGCTTAACGACATCGCATCATTCGCATCATCCATGC
This sequence comes from Paspalum vaginatum, assembly GCA_030272315.1. Classification (NCBI taxonomy): domain Eukaryota; kingdom Viridiplantae; phylum Streptophyta; class Magnoliopsida; order Poales; family Poaceae; genus Paspalum; species Paspalum vaginatum. The sequence goes on from CM059013.1 coordinate 24,154,023, forward strand.
GCACTCAACCGTTACTGCAACCATACTTATAGAGTCTTAATAAACTAAAGGTTTACTTAGTACACACATGGGCCATCACATCCATCACCTCGGAACACTAACTTAAGGTTCTACATTAGGTTACATGACGTACATAAGTGAGTTCTCTCGACCTCACCACTGTTTAGTACAGTCATGATAAACTGCACGGAGCGATATAGTACAAAACATCGCTCACAACGTGCACCATTTACAAAAAGCTTCTCCAAACCATGCCATTGTCAAACTCTCTAACGCCCGTTACGCGCGTCAGATACCATGATGCCCTCTTCCTCCACCACAGGGGCAACTGAAGGGTCCGGCTCGTACTGCGCCAGGCGCTGCTGTGCCTCAGCCAACTCTGCCTCCAGCTCCTCAATACGGTCCTGTGCATACATGTGCTGGTCGCGGTAGTGAGCGACACGGTCCTCGGCACGGAGGTACATCCCGTGTACGCTGTGAGCAAACTGCATGGTCGCAGCATAGGGCCTGGTGTCAATCCGCTCCTCCAGCATGTTGTGACGACGGAGCCACTCGTCGTCGTAACCGTCGGTGGGGAGGTAGCGCAGCACCGACATCCCTGCTGCACCCGAAGAACTGAGTGAGGTGATGGCTGCTAGGGTGACCTTGTCGTAAGCGTCCTCCTCATTGGCCCCGTAGACGGTGAGCGTCTGCCGGACCGCGGTGTGGCTCGAAGGAAGGACAACACTGGCCATGCAGTGTCCCTCCGCGTGCACTGTCTGCACTGAGAAGAAAGGGCACGGCCTGCGCCTCATCTCACGCAGAGCCCGACAAAGGATCTGCGCAAGGCCGTTCTCCTCACGGCAACGGGTGTGAACCATCCCATTCTCAAGCTGAGGAGGGGTGTGAGTCACTGGTGGGAGGGGAGCAGCCCTTCCCTCCTGTATGCGGAGTCCCCTCGCACTGGTGGCCTTACGAGCGGTTTGCTTGGTCCTGGCCATCTGTTTTTAAATAAGAGACCTTAATCAGTGATAAGCATAGGTTGCATATAAGTTTAATGGTTAAGTGGGTGATGGGTGCGGAAAACATCATTGGACTTTCATTTTACTTATTTGACTTTTAACAATAATCCCCCAAGTATGAACAAGTAAAAGTAAACATGATGCATGACTCGTCCTATTCGTTCTCACATCACACACCTTATGTATAATTTATATAACTAGCGAGTATCCGGTGACATGTATGTACGGCACTCTCTAATGCAACTAGTCGTTCTCTACTCGTTCTTAATTTCGCACGTAGTTAGTGTACCTGCAGAAAAATGCATGCTCATACCATCATCACTACCATCATCATACATTACCATTCCAACTCTAAAAATGGTATCCACGAATTTCTTTAAGCTACGTCTGGTGGACGACGTAGTGGCGCTATTTCTCTCAACACACCCAGTCTTCCTCCAGTACTGGGGAATTGCTGGGGAGAGAAACGGTGGCCAACAAAATCTAGCTATAATTTTGGTTGAAGGAAAAGTGGTCACGAACACTTCAATGGCGTAACCACCCCCCTTAAAGAGTTCTGCCCTATCAGCATGAATGCAGGGTTCGCAACAATCCGCAAAGCCCAATAGCGCTCCGCCAGTACTGGGGATAGCTATGGCCGAAATGTTGCTTCCCAAAGCGCCGAATATGCATATGAGTTCTATCTAGGTCAGAATATTAGCGATGTCACCTGGTATTTCACTAACATCCTTAATATGGGCATATCGATACTCTCATTTTTCAAATATTTCGAAAAGGGTTTTCGAAAATAGGTTTGCAAATCAAAACTGGATGATATGTCTGTTGTCTGTGTATGATCGGCTCTGATACCAGCTGTGGCGGAACCGCCGATTTAATCTGGGCTAAGCACACCTGCCACCTCTGGCTTGCAGTGCGATTAGACCGAACTAAATCCGGTCGTCCGTCGAGAGTCATTCGACTCCCGATATTACCTTTTCCCAGAGGAACCGACATCATACACATCCGACTCACGATGGAGCCACAACAGAAACATCATCACAGGCAGTTAAATAGCATAAAAGTAGATTTATTTACAAACCAGTTTTTACATAAAATACCAGTCCAACATAATATTATATGGTAGTAAGTTTGAAAGTTTCTCGCAGCGGAAAATATAAGTTTAGGTCACCATGTTATCACCAAAAGTTTTGCATTGGAGGCACAACATCGAGCCCACCGACGTTGTCCTCGTGCCACTTAGTCACTTCATCCTACATGAGGGCATGCTCCGCCCCCGACACAGGTGCACAACATGAATTCCATACCTGCGCTCAAAAGGTGGGGGCAAACCCTGAGTACTAATTACTCAGAAGGTCTTAATGGACTTGGCTTACGGCTGACGCGAAGCAGCTTACTAGCAAGTGGATCCTTAGCTTTTAATTTTTACAGCAACTTTATTAACATAACATCAAGTTTCGTTGTCTGTACGATTGTCAACATAACAGTAAATTTCCGTAATGTAACATCTCAGATAAAACATGTAGTATTCCAAAATCATGAGCATTAAGCATCTGATAGTTTAAGTAATTACTACGTTGAACGTCAAAGGTATTGGCATTCCCACACCTGGTGGGCATCAGCGATTCGAATCGATTTTTAATTCCCGAGAATAACTATCATGCCAGGGGTATATGCTTACTAGCCATCGCGTTCCCACATATAGCCCCAATCTTAACCTACCTCGTCCCAAGTTCGATTCACTCCCGCCTAGCCCCCGGGTTGTGCCCCCATGACGAGCCTGCCGACATCTGGGTCTCCCCGTCATGAGTACCAAGCTCCCCCGGGCCACCTTCCTCTCAACCAGCGGGTAGGAACGTGTCTCTGTGCTTCGGACGAGCCCAGGAAAGACTTTTCCGGTCCCATTCCCCGGATAAGCACTTTAGCAATGTTATGCCGACCAATAGGCGAACAGCGAACGGGCCTTATACGACTCGGGCGGAGTCCGGGTGCGACATCATGAATAGTAAATACTGAAAAAAAAATCTCCGCCCGGTCTCCATTTGCTTCATGAGCTACAATTACCAGTGATATAACTGTAAGCTTTTGATTTTGAAAACACCTACGTGACGAGTACACACACTCGTGTCTACTCGTACCTAGCAATTTCTAGGCATACTCGTCCTATGAACTCTATGAATAGGTGCTAAGGCCAGGGCGGCCAGGAAGTCTAATGCAATTGGTTACAAGCAACTCCTAATGCATATGCGTAATCATCAAGTATAATTTATTTGCTGGGTAGAGTATGGTCCTGCCTACCTTCTTCACTAGGGTCAGTAGATTCCTCCGGAGCGTAGTCTGGTTCCTGCTGCTGGCCCTCTGGTTCCTGGTGCAACTCCTCTTCGGGTTCCTCCGCGACGGTTTGGTTCGGCGGTGGTTCTTCGTTCGCGGACTCTATATGCATGACATGATGCGAGTAGAACATATATTAGTGCAATGCTTGCTTTATGATGTGAGCGTAATGCAGTAAATCAGTGAATTTATGATTCATGGTATAGGGTTATGCATATTGAGGCGAAAATTGTTTCGTACTAAGAAATCGTACAAGCCATCATCTACGACAGCTTAGCTTGTCACATAAAATAACGTGGTGTGTGACTGAGTTGCATCGATTTATGCGAAAAGATCGATGTCTACTACCATCTAGAACTCTTTTATGCTATAAGGAGCACAATAAACTAGGTATAACCATTTAGAACCTAATTTTTATATAAACAACATTTCTTCATTTATTTCCATGCTAAAAACACATGTAGGGGCAAAATGGTAATTAGCAGTGGACATTTGAGCTACCAAAATTTTCATAGAGCCTACACAGAATAAAAAGGTCTCTGCCCAAATTTCACAATTTTTGGAGTTCATTTTAGCCATATTTTCTATTTATCGAGGTTTTTCATGCTTGCACAAAAACAGGGGCAAAACTGTCTTTTCCTACTCAACCATCATACCCATTCTGTAGATCTATTTATTAGGAACACAATGCAACAAAGTTTGCTATTTTTGGATTTTTATACACTTTATTATGATTTTTCAAAGTTTCAGCCTTTTTAAAAGCATTTTAATCGAAAAATACACAGACTCTGGACCTATTTATAAATATCCATAGTTTCTGAGGGTTCCTGTGCAAGATTTACAAGACTCAGTGTACAGTGCTCGGTATGGAAACGTAAAACTGATAAACCCGGAGGGCGATAGCGCAAAATGTGCGTCTTCCTCCTCCCGTCGTCTTCTTCCTCGCGACGGGAGGGGGAACTCCGGCGACGCGCGGCCAATCCCGGCCCTGCGGGGCTCGGGAGCTCGCCGCGGAGTGCCGGGGAGAGAGAGAGGAGTACGGGGAACCTTATCCACTACCTCAGACGGCAGGAAAACCGCGGGGAGGGACGGCAACGAGCGCCCCTGGCCGGCGAGGTCCGGCGGTGCAATACGCCGGGGTGGAAGGGTCTCGGGCGATGCGGTCTGGGCGGGAAGGTAGAGTCGAGGGCGGCGAAGGTCGGCGCGGTGACGGTTGAGCTCGGGAGCGGGCAGAGATGGCTGGGGGCGAGCTCGCGCGAGTTCCGGCAATGGCGGACGCGCGAGGTCGGGAGGGAAAAGCAGAAAACTCGAGCTCGGGGAGGAGAACTCGAGATATAGGGCCGGCCTTGCCCTCGCCCCGGTGGCGCGTCACGCGCGCTGTCCGCGCGCGGCAGTGGCGCGTGGCCGCGGCGGCCGGGACGGCCGGCGCGTGGCCACGGCCACTCGGCGCGCAGCGCCGCGTGGGCGCGCGCGGGCGGGGAGAGAAAAGGGAGGCGCGTGGGTGAACCCGGTCTATGGACCACGGTGGCTGACAGGTGGGGCCAATCCCAGGATTTGTGAGTACGGTGTATAGACTCAGTGCATCGAGCGAGGGAGCGGGGGAAAAACCGTCGGTGCGCTGGCGTGGCGGCCTGACAGGTGGGTCCCCCTTGTCATAGAGACTAGAAAATAAAAGAAAAACGAAAAAGGTAAATCCCCTTTGACCAGCTGAACAGGTTTCTGAATTTCACAAATTTGACCAATTTAGGAGCCGAATTTGAAAAAGACCCAATTTAATGAAATGTTGTACATTTTGAAATCTACAACTTTGTCAAAAGGACCTATACCAGATTCCAAATATAAAATGATTTAAATTTGAAAATAACTTGCTGACTCCTGTTTGACCAATTAAAACCCCAACTTGAAAATTATAAAAGTCCATTTTAGGTGCATTTTCATGAAAGGTGAACTATACCAAAGTTGCATAGAATCTCATGATCTACAACTTTGGTATTCATGACATGGCAAGATTTTGAATTTTGTTTCACAAAATTTTGAATCTACCAAACAGGGCTGAATTTGGCAAAAGTCACATTTTCACATAAAATGACCCAAAACAAGATTTCAACATTCATGCATGCCAAAGCACAAAATACCAAAGTCATTCCTTATGGGATTACCTACAAGTTTGGTATGTAAGGTTTTATGAAAAACACAATGGCCTTAAAGTTATATCCGCAATACAAACTCAGTTTTTCTGAAAACTAGGTTTAGTTGCTCAATTGGCCTAGTTTATGCATGCTTTTCAAGATAAAAGGCCTCTGAAAAGATATCATTATGCTAATGTTTTTAGTGCAAAGCATTTGAGATGCCTAGGGCATCACATTGAGACAAAGGCCTGAAGACTTCAGTCGGGCGGTGTTGAGTCGGGAGAGCTCTTTGGACCTTTAAGCTGATTGTTACTCAAGTCAACTTGAAGCTCGTGGGCTACACCCAATGGGTGCACCTAGTCGATGCAACCATTGAAATGACGCAGTGATTGGTTCGGGAAGAAATGTGTACTTTCAAAATTTCAGATTGATGGGACCTTCAAGTTAATTGTTGCTCAAGTCAAGTTGAAGCTCGGGGGCTATACCCATTAGGTGCACCTAGTCAGTGCAACCAATGATTCGAGAAGACAAATGATCTAGAGATGGAGTTGTCAAGGGCAGTTGGTTCTTCCTAGATCTTTAAGCTGATTGATGCTCAAGTCAGCTTAAAGCTTGGGGGCTACACCCAATGGGTGCACCTAGTCGGTGCAACCATTGGAGAGATATGAAAGTTGACTCAGCGAGACGCTTCACTCGGAGCTCTAGTTGGTTGTGGGAGTCTCGAGTCAATTGACCTCTGAATTGACTCGAGCCTCGGGAGCTTGTGGGGGATAAATATCCCCTGGCTCCCCATGACGTGGATTCAGGACATGGGCCAGCAGTGGGCCTGAGTCGGGTGAGTGGCTGTTTCCGTGGGCTGAACGCCTGGCCCAGGCCCGATTGTGGTCGCAATGGCTTGAAGTTCAAGGAAACGATGGCACAAGCTGGAGAACGAACAGGGAAGTTTGGCTCAGACTCTGGTTCTGAAATTTGAGGAGACTGACGAAGATACGATGGAAACTTAGATTCTGTTTGATTTTATGTAATCTGAACCGATTAGGAGATATAGAAGGAAATGGACTTGTAACCCAAGATTCCGTCAGCTTATATAAGGCGGATGAGGGACCCCTACAGAGGATAGTTACTCCCATCGCAATCCAGCCCTAACCCTCATTGTAACCTCGAGAACTCACAGCAATACCACGAACCACAAACAGGACGTAGGGTTTTACACATCTCGCGGCCCGAACCTATATAAATCTCTCTGTCTTCATCGCTTTTCCGGCGAACCATTGAGCTACGTCGATCCCGCTGAGCCACAAAAGCTCCACGTGACCCGTCCCGTGGTGCACTGCCGGTACTAAACCACGACACCATGGGCTTGAGATCTCCCTTGTCAAACTTCTTCAGAATGTCTTTCGTGTACTTGGCTTGATGGATGAAGGTTCCTTCATGCCCTTGCTTGATTTGCAGTCCAAGGAAAAACTGCAACTCTCCCATCATGCTCATCTCAAACTCCTTCGACATCTGCTCAGAAAACTTGGTAACAAGAGAGTGAGACGAGCCACCAAAGATGATATCATCCACGTATATCTGGACAATAAGAAGATCAGTACCATGCTTGAGGAGAAACAAGGTTTTATCCACACTCCCAATTTTGAAACCCTGGTTTAGCAAAAAAGTTTTCAATTTCTCATACCAGGCTCTAGGGGCTTGTTTCAAACGATACAAGGCTTTTTTGCAATTCGAAAACATGGTTAGGGTATCTAGCATTTTCAAATCCAGGGGGTTGTTTGACATAAACTTCTTCTTGAATGAAACCATTTAGAAAAGCAGACTTCACATCCATTTAAAAAAGCTTGAAACCCATGGAAGCGGTAAAGGCTAAGAGAATACGTATAGCTTCCAGCGTGCAACTGGAGCAAACATTTCCTCAAAGTCTATCCCCTCTTTTTGAGAAAAACCCTTAGCCACAAGTCTAGCCTTGTTCCGCACAACAATGCCATCCTCCCCTTGCTTATTTTTGAAAACCCATTTTGTACCAATAGGATTGCATTGTGGCAATGGCTCTACCAAAACCCAAACCTCATTTCTCTCAAAATTTTCTAACTCCTCATGCATGGCATTAACTCAATTACCATCAGAAAGTGCGTGTCCAACATCCTTGGGCTCAAAAGAGGCAACAAATGCGGCATGAGCAAAGAAGGTGATAGAACCTGCCTAGGACCTCAAAGTCCTCACATGCAAATCACCAATGATCCCATGTGGAGGATGATCCCGCTAGACCTGCCGAGATGGAACAATCTCGGAGGTCACCTCCCCTGCGTCCTCAGCGGGGCCAGCCTCTGCTCGAGCTTGCGGTTGGGGGAGTGAGGAGGAAGCCATCAGCAAGGGTCCTCCTTCATCTTTAGAGCTCATACCAGAGGGGGCAAGAGCTCCAACCGGTGCAGTGGCTCCTGCATCACCAGCATCTACCTAAACTTCCTCATCTTCAAAGATGGGAGCTCCTTCTTCATCATCACCAGAAAGCTCAAATGCAGGGGTTGTACAAGGCATAGATTCATCAAAGGAAACTTCACAGGTCTCAACCACTTGTTTGGTATCGAGTATCCACACTCTCTATGCTCTAGAGCTAGAGGCGTACCCAAGGAAAATACCATCCAAGCAGCGAGATTCAAATTTGTCCAAATGCCCCCCTTTTCTAGCACAAAGCATCTGCAGCCAAAAGCACGCAGGTGCTTGACGCTGGGCTGCCTACCAAACCGTAGCTCGTACAATGTCTTCCCTAAGAAAGCTCTTAGGAAGATGCGGTTGGCCGTGTTCATAGCCTCAGCCCAAAAGCGTCGTGGAGTCTATGCTCATCAAGCATCATCCGCACCATCTCTACAAGTGTGCGGTTCTTTCGTTCCACAACACCATTCTGGGGTGGAGTATAAGGAGATGAGAATTGATGATCAAGACCTAGGTCATGACAGAAGGTTTTGAAACGAGAGTTACGAAATTCTCCGCCATTGTCGCTGCGGATAGCCCTCATGGCCTTATGACTCTCATTTCTTAACTTCAAGACCAGATCCTGAACAAAACCGAAAGCCTCATCTTTGAATGCCAAGAAGAACACCCAAGAAAACTGAGAAAAATCATCTACAATGACAAGCACATACCACTTCCCACTGACCGACTGTACCCTAGCAGGACCAACAGTATCCATATGCAGCAGCTCACCTGGGTAAGAGGTCATCACCTGATTAACAGGTGCATGAGAAGCAGCAACCATCTTGCCATGATGGCAGGGGTGGCACACTAAGTCCTTTTCTGCTTTCAAATTGGGCACACTAAGTCCTAGTGATCTTCTTATTGTCCAGATATACGTGGATGATATTATCTTTGGTGGCTCACCTCACTCTCTTGTTACCAAGTTTTCTGAGCAGATGTCGAAGGAGTTTGAGATGAGCATGATGGGAGAGTTGCAGTTTTTCCTTGGACTACAAATCAAGCAAGGCCGTGAATGAACCTTCATCCATCAAGCCATGTATACAGAGGGCATTCTAAGAAAGTTTGATATGGGGGACTCCAAGCCTATGTCAACTCCCATGTCAGCACAAACAGCGCTTGATGTAGATGAAGAAGGGGAGGTGGTGGACCAAAGAGAGTACAGAGGGATGATCGGCTCACTTCTGTACTTGACGACGACAAGGCTAGACATTCATTTTGCGGTTTGCCTTTGTGTGTGATTTCAAGCCTCACCGAGGACATCACACCATCTAGCGGTGAAGCGCATCTTTAGGTACCTGAAATACACTCCTGAGCTTGGTCTTTGGTTCTCTTCAGCTTCGACGCTTTCTCTTAGAGGGTTTTTATATGCTGACTTTGCAGGTTGTCGGCTACAGTGCAAATCTACTTCTAGCACCTGCTAGTTTCTTGGTTCCTTTCTTGTGTCTTGGTCCTCACGCACGCGATCTAGCATAGCCACTTCCACCACAGAAGCCGAATATGTTGCTGCTGCTAGTTGCTGCTCCCAGCTACTTTGGATGAAAGCTACACTGACTTTGGCCTGAATTTTAGGAAGATCCCTCTCCTAGTAAACTCTACTTCTGCTATTTCTGTAGCTAAGAACCCCATCTTGCACTCCAGAACTAAACACATAGGCGTGAGATTTCACTTCCTGAGGGATCACTATGAGAAGGGAGATATAGACTTGATCCATGTGAAAACTTAGAACCAATTGGCCGATATCTTCACCAAGCCCTTAGAGCTTAGCGTGGGGAGCTTGGTATTTGTTACCCCTTTTAGGTTGGGGGTAACTTTGCTGTTGTTTAGGTTTTGTTTTGCTTTTTCTTTGCTTTTCCTTGTTTCTTTTGCATTTTGTATCATATCATGCATTGCAATGTATCATATGCATTTTCACTGTCACTAGCACTAGAGCTCTTCTGGAATGACTAGTTAGTACTTGCTTGTGCTAGATTGTACAGTTGCTTGCTTGATCATGGTTGGCTAAGATCCTTGGATCTGTCTAATATCATTTGTGAGCTAAGTCACTTTTATTTATTGAAAATCAAAAACCATGATCACCACTTGACTTGGCTACCTAGCATGTGTAGGAATGTTAAATGCTATGCTATTTATTCATGCTTGGATATGCTAGTCGTATGCCTTTGTTAAGTTGATGCCTAAGCATTTATGACACCTTGCCTAAACCTAAAATCTGAACTAAAATCTAGACAAGTTGTGTCTTTTCAGCTGAATTGAAAAGATCCAGTTAGGTTCACTTGTCACACTGATCTAGTTTGAGATAGCTCGCTTTTGCACTTTGGCATGAACTTGGACTAAGCTGTGTATGACTAAAACCTTTTCTTAAGCTTTTGACGGTTCTCTGAACCTAGGCTTGGCATTGGTTGGTAAGAAGTGGCTAAGATAAGTGAATAACCCCTGGCACACGATCTAACTTGCATGAAGCTACAAGTTGCGAAAATCTGAAATATGCAAGTCTCTAAATAGCTTATGGCCTGTTGTATATGCATTGGTTGAGAGTAGCACACCTTGTATGTTTTGCTAGCATCTTGTTGTTCATGCCTACCTTGCTAGATGCTATTCATGTTGGTGATGCTTTCTTTTCAACAACCCTGAAAAACATGCTCCTAATCTGTATAAGGTAGATTCAATTGAGCTTGTTTGCATGCTTCCTTGCCCTCACTTGCTATGTATTCTAGAACTCGTATTTACTAGCTTTTCACTCCTGCTGAGCTCTTCATGGTACACTTCCTGCCTTTCATGGCATATATTGAGGGAGAGTTATGTAGTTCAGGGGGAGTCGGATTCTATGAACCCTTGATGTGTCCATTGTTAACAAGAGGAAGAGATTGTTGCTCCCAGGTGAGTTCATGGACCAAGGGTGAGAATTCTAGAGAGATCTAGTTGAGGGGGGCTGTGCATTCATCTTGCATATGTGAGGATGCATTTCAAGGGGAGTTTGAGCTTTGCATGCTCTTGCATCGGTGCGTTGAGCCTTTTGCCTCTTTCTAGAGGAGCCAATGCTTTGCCTAAGTATGACTGTGTTGAGCCGGTTTGCCTCTTTCTTGAGGGGTCATGCTTTAGTTTGATTGACTACGTTTAGCAGTTTCCCTTATCTTAGGGGGTCGATCTTTGGCTTTGTTTTTGTTGTCTCAATTTGCCCTTCTGTGCTTGTGTTTGGCTTTTGGGCATTTTGAGCAACTTTCTTCTTTTCTTCTTTCTTTTCGGTTTTACGCTTGTTTTTCTTGTCTTTGCTCCATTTTAGGTTACAGGTTGAAGGTGTTGACAATGCACTCATTAAGGGGGAGATTGAGAGCCAATGGACCGGCTCCATTGCCTTTGGAATGATGAGTGATTGTCAATAGAAGTCAAGACCCAGAAGGACTTGGGCACAAGCCCTCGGATAGATTGGAGGCCCTCCGATGGACTGGAGGTAGATGGAGAAGAAAATCCTCCAAAGGACAGGAGGCATGCTCAGCATCGGTCAACCATGGGAGTTGGATACACAGAGGAGCAGAATGGCGACGGCAAGTATAAGACCACCGAAGGATTGTGAGGTGACCCCGATGGACAGGGGATGCCGGGTGCCACCGCGGTGCTCCAACCCAAGTCCATGGCGCGAAGATGTGCGACGGCGATGGCGGATTCGCTCAAATTCACCACCCTACCACCAAGTTACCAAGACTCAGCGAATGGGCTCAATTCTCGCCAAGATAGAGTGGAGGGTTCCAAGCCCAGGAAGGAAAACCAAAAGTTTCCCGGTTTCTGATTTCAAAGCCGGGGGTCAATCGGCGGATTTGGATTACTGGCCACGTGGACTTGTTTCGAAAGATAGCGTGCAACCAAAGAACATCAAGACTCCATCGCGGTCGTCCGTCCCCGAGAAAGTTGGATCTTTTCCAGTTTAGCCCCTATGGGCGTCTCTGTAATATAGGGGTCTTAGTGTAAACTGGGTCACTTGGGCCTAGACTATATATATCTAAGAGGCTGGTCATTTAGGTGACTCTTCCACCTCTAGAAACCCTAGGCTTATCTTTCCAACCAACCTAGTTCTTAGAGTGAAAACCGGGTGCTAATCGAGGATTTGGAGTCCCCTAGAGCTAGTACTTTGCATTATGAAAGGAACGTGTCGGGGTATCCGACCCAAGAGGGGGAGGGAGTGAATTGGGTCGCTAATCGCTCTTCTAAAACTTAAGGCTTTCTAGTGCATAGAATAAACTTATCGTGTCCTACACATGCTAGTTAAGCCTAAGGTTTATTCTATGCGCTCTCTAACTTACCCAAAAGGCTTGCAACCTAGAGCCAAACCTAATGAACTAACTAGGAAAGCTAAATCCACACAAGGAAGATAAATGCGGAAACATAAATGCGGTAAGTAAAGAGAGTAAGGAAGGGGGATGCAAACTCCCGGGGTGACACGGAGATTTAACGTGGTTCACCACTAAGGGCTACATTCACGGGCTCGCCACCAAAGGCAATATATGAGCCAGGCACCAAGACTCTTCCGATCATGTCTTGCGCTCGCCACACAAGGCTCATGGCAAGCAAAGGCTAAGTGCCACCAAGCCACCAAGGCTTGGCCACCGCCACCGCCTCTCTCGGTCACAAGGCACCTGATTCTTCACTATGGAGTTTGAAGGGTCTCCTCATCCCCGCACAAGTTGTCGCCGCCGCTCCACACCAAGAAGGAGGGTCTAGCAACGAGTACAAGTGGCTTGACCGCAGCCAAGGCTTCTCCTCTAGCTCACGTAGGAGCTACTCTCAAGAAGAGCTCACAAGCTCACTCTCTCTAAGCTATAACCTAGCTTGGATATGCACTAAGCTCTCATATGGTGGTTGGAGTGATGGATATGCTTGGAATACACCTCTACACTTGCTCTCAACTTCAGTGGCTCCAACTTTCTCCAAATGGCCGGGTAGGGTGGCTTATATAGCCCCCAAACTCAAACTAGCCGTTGGGCAAAAGCTGCTGAGGCGGTGTACTTCGGATTGTCGTTAGGTTTGTCCGGTCTATATACTTCGGACAATCCGGTCCATTCACTTTTCCAACGGTCACAAAACTAGCCGTTATAGTGCAGGTAACTTTGTCCTTAGGTTTGTCCGTAGTAGGCACATCGGACAATCCGGTCCATGTAACATCTTCACTTCATTGAAAACATAGGCTCAGGTTTATTTGTCCTTCCATTTGTCCGAAGTTAGTGGTAGGACAATCCTGTCTATGTATCACTTGCACACCCTGAAAAATATAGCGTCGAGTTACTTTGTCCTTCCATTTGTCCGAGGTTCATGAAGGTATTGTACGGTCACTTGTTCTGCTGATTTTACTCAAGATCAAAGCCTCTGGTTTGTTTGTCCTTAGATTTGTCCGAAGTTGGGTTCGGACAGTCCTGTCTTAAGAAAATGTAGCGACCAGACATTTTTGGGCTGGGCAAAGACACTTTCATATTTTGGTCATAACTCTGTGCTCCAAACTCTGATTTTGATTATCTTGGACTTTTTGGAAAGCTTGTGAGGAGTTCTACAATGTTGTACAAAATCCTATTTGATTGCATTTGTAGATTGATACAGAATTTGATGTTTTAATCAGCCTGTATCATGTGAGGATCGGATTGTCCGCTCTATTCATTTCAGTACACGGGGTCTTTGTATTTTGGGCATAACTTTTCACTCCGATCTCCGATTTTGATGATCTTGGACTTTTTGGAAAGCTTGTTAAGAGCTATACAATCTTATGAAAAAATCCATCTTTCTTGATCATCGTACTTGTACATAATTTGTGTTATTTCTTCTCTTGCTCTTCACCTTTGAAACCTAAAACCCTACAATCACAAGCTTGGCAACCTTGTTAGTCCTAATGGCTGGAGTTGTCCTCAAATCACCAAAACACTTTGTGAAACATGGCATGAGGCCATTTTCGCTACAATCTCCCCCCTTTTGGTGATTGATGACAACACAACCAAAGCAAGCAAGATAAATGCAGAAAAAGATACCAAATGTAAATAAGCATGAGTTAGAATCAGCTTAGCTCTTTTGGATGGATTCTTCAGTAGCTCCCCCTATCACCTTGCCTTCTTGATTTCACCTCATCTTCCCTTTGCCAATGGTCTTCTTATTTCTCCACCTTGGTGCTTGACCTTTTCTCCCCCTCAAGATATGCAATGCTTTGCTTGGGACTTCTCTCCCCCATATGATGTGCACTTCTTGCTTGGGACTTCTCTCCCCCTTTGTCATCAAGCACCTAAAAGACCTAAACACAACCATGGTAGTGACCATATCTCCCCTTTTGTCATGGACTCGTTGCCTTGTATGTAGGGGCTGGACACCAATTGAAAATGATGCTCATCGGAGGTAGAACCAATTGAAAGCATGTTAGTCACACAAACACAAGTTATAGAGTTGCTCCCCCTAAATGTGTGCAATAGTGTTTGAATCACATAACCAAGTGTATGCACTTGTAAGTCACAACATAGGGGTCAACATCTACAACTTGAAAACATGACACCAAATGAAGGGATACCAAGAGTAGGAAAAAGTTACCACTTGTATCCCTTTTTGCATTAAAAACCATGTGCCATGGATGAAATGGTGTTTTCCACACAACACAAGTTAAGCTCATGTACGTTTCTTCAAAATAGAAGGTTAGCACAAGCAACATACCATGTAATCTAGGAGAGCACAAGCCAAGATACCAAATGCAATAAATAAACATGCTCATGCAATCCTAGAGAGGCATAAGAGCTACAATGATGTATGCAATTGTTTTACCTCGCTCTTCACCTCATATATAGGGGAGGGGAATTTGGGTCTCTAATTTTTAATCCCTCACTTGGCTCCAATCCTAATGCATGGTGCATCCCTACCTATGCACCCTAAAACTTGCCAAGTCTCCAAATTCCCCTAAGCCACTTTCTTCTTCTAGGTCTTTGGGACCCAAACCTTTTGGGAACCTTCCATGGTTTGAACTACTTCCTTCGGCACCCAAATAGGCCGATTCCATCCTTTGTTCCTCCACCCCATGGTATGAGCCACCACCTTGCCATTTTTCTTCTTCTCAAGTATGTAGTGGTTGCTCTTTTGCTTTGCCTTGTAGGTGGGCTTGGTGTAGACTAGTGAGGCCTTCAACTTTGGAGAGTTCTTGTTCTCCATTGCCTTCTTCTTGCCCTTGTCATTGCTCTTGTCCTTGTGCTTGCTCTTGCTCTTGTTCTTTTGTTGGGCCATCTCCTCCTTGCATTGATAGGACTTGTGGCCTTCTTTGTGACACTTGAAGCAAGTCACGGTTTCTCCCTTCTCAAGCTTCTTCATGCCTTTGGAGGGGTTATCTTGAGGAGGTCGTACTTGATCTTGTGCCTCGTTGCCTTTAAGCCGCCTTAAGTCCACCCTTAGCCTTTCCACCTCTTGTTTGAGCTCATCATTTTCCCTAGCAATGAGGTCATCACATGTTTCTACAACCACATTCTCACTGCAAGGAGTTAGATCACAAGAGGTAGACGCATCTACCTTGACAATAGGAATTGCACAAGGAATAGCACAAGGGATAGATGCACCCAATGAGTTTTTGAGAGATTCATATTTTAGCTCAAGGTCCTCAAATTGCTTCTTAAGCTCCCCATGCTCCTTGTCTGACAAATTGAATTTGTTAAGCAAGTTCTCATATCTTGATACAAAGGAGGCATGAAGCTCTTCATTAGCTTTGAGGGCCTTGATTTCTTCCTTTTGTTTGAGCATGTAATCTTATTGTTCTTTAATTAAGCTCATCATCTCACAAATCTCATTGGGCTCATCATCGGAGGAGGAGTCATCACTTACATCGCTATTACCTTTGGCCATAAGGCATATGTGTGACGACCGAGTGGTGAAGGGCTTGCTTGATTCATCACTTGAACTCCCTTTGCCACCCTTCTTCTCCTTGATGATGCCGAGGCAAGCTCGATGTCTTCTTTGCTTGTTCTTGTTCTTGCCCGCCATCTTGAATACGCCCACCGCATCTCTTCTTATGCGAGTTCCATAGCCTAGCATGTATAACTTGCTCACATGCTTAGCTACCTTGTCATGGTGGTAGCGTATGACCCTTGTGGTGGCTTCATCCTCACTTGAGCTTGAGCTTGAGGCTTCATCATCACATTGATCCTCCTCTTCTTCTTCACTTGAGCTTTGCTCTTGCTGCCTTGGTTGATGCTTGCATGTGTGCTTGACAGCAAGGCTCTTTTGACTTGAAGTGGAGGTGGCCTCTTGCTTGTTAATCCCCATGGAGTACTCATGGGCAACAATTGTGTTGATGACTTGGTTGAGTGTCTTGTTGTCCAAGTCTTCCTTGAGCAAGATGGTCTTGATGATGTCGTAGTCAGGCTTGCGAAGGCAATGAATGATCTTGTGGTTCACCTCTCCATCCATCACTTGCTTTAGACCTAGGCCATTGATTTCATTTACAAGAGTGTTCAAGCGTGAGAACATGTCATGAGCACTTTCATTAGCAAATTGCTTATAGCTAGTAAGCTCATCGGCAAGAACATGATATTTTTGGTTGGCCACATCCGGTGAACCCTCATGATTCTTGACAATTTGCTTCCATAGCTCATGAGCATTAGGAGAAGCATAAACACGATTGAACACATCATCACAAAGAGAGGATAAAAATTTGGATTTGGCAATAGCATCAAATTGCCTCTCACGAGCGGAGTTGCTACGAGTGTCTTCTTGAGTGACACGCCAAACATCAAGCCCCTGGGCTTGAAGATGTGCTTCCATGAGCACCTTTCACCAAGGGAAGCCCTTCCATCGAAAAATCGAGCCCTATCGGTAGTCATCCCTTCCCTGGACATGAAAAGTCACTTGGCGGTGAAGCCAAATGACACTCCTACGAGTTATCTCACAAATTTGCCAATGGAATTGGCTATCCTCACAAGAGATGTGAGCCCTAGCTCTGATACCAATTGAAAGGAACGTGCTAGGGTATCCGACCCAAGAGGGAGAGGGGGTGAATTGGGTCGCTAATCGCTCTTCTAAAACCTAGGGCCTTCTAGTGCGTAGAATAAACCTATCGCGTCCAACACATGCTAGTTAAGCCTAAGGTTTATTCTATGCGCTCTCGAACATACCCAAAAGACTTGCAACCTAGAGCCAAACCTAATCAACTAACTAGGAAAGCTAAAGGCACACAAGGAAGATAAATGCGAAAACATAAATGCGGTAAGTAAAGAGAGTAAGGAAGGGGGATGCAAACTCCCGGGGAGACACGGGGATTTAACGTGGTTCAGCACTAAGGGCTACATCCACAGGCTCGCCACCAAAGGCAATATCTGAGCCAGGAACCAAGACTCTTCCAATCACATCTTGCGCTCGCCACACAAGGCTCACAGCAAGCAAAGGCTAAGTGCCACCAAGCCACCAAGGCTTGGCCACCGCCACCGCCTCTCTCGGTCACAAGGCACCGGATTCTTCACTATGGAGTTTGAAGGGTCTCCTCTTCCCCGCACAAGTTGTTGCCGCCGCTCCACACCAAGAAGGAGGGTCTAGCAATGAGTACAAGTGGCTTGACCACAGCCAAGGCTTCTCTTCTAGCTCACGTAGGAGCTACTCTCAAGAAGAGCTCACAAGCTCACTCTCTCTAAGCTATAACCTAGCTTGGATATGCACTAAGCTCTCATATGGTGGTTGGAGTGATGGATATGCTTGGAATACACCTCTACACTTGCTCTCAACTTCAGTGGCTCCAACTTTCTCCAAATGGCCGGGTAGGGTGGCTTATATAGCCCCCAAACTCAAACTAGCCGTTGGGCAAAAGCTGCTGACACGGTGTACCTTGGATTGTACTTAGGTTTGTCAGGTCTATATACTTCGAACAATCCAGTCCATTCACTTTTCCAACGGTCACAAAACTAGCCATTATAGTGCATGTAACTTTGTCCTTAGGTTTGTCCGAAATAGGCACATCGGACAATCCGGTCCATGTAACATCTTCACTTCATTGAAAACATAGGCTCAGGTTTATTTGTCCTTCCATTTGTCCAAAGTTGGGGGAAGGACAATCCTGTCTATGTATCACTTGCACACCCTGAAAAACATAGCCTCGGGTTACTTTGTCCTTCCATTTGTCCGAGGTTCATGAAGGTATTGTTCGGTCCATTGTTCTGCTGATTTTACTCAAGATCAAAGCCTCTGGTTTGTTTGTCCTTAGATTTGTCCGAAGTTGGGTTCGGACAGTCCTGTCTTAAGAAAATGTAGGGACCAGACATTTTTGGGCTGGGCAAAGACACTTTCATATTTTGGTCATAACTCTGTGCTCCAAACTCTGATTTTGATTATCTTGGACTTTTTGGAAAGCTTGTGAGGAGTTCTACAATGTTGTACAAAAGCCCATTTGATTGCATTTGCAGATTGATACAGAATTTGATGTTTTCATCAGCCTGTATCATGTGAGGATCGGATTGTCCGCTCTATTCATTTCAGCAGACTGGGTCTTTGTATTTTGGGCATAACTGTTCACTCCAAACTCCCATTTTGATGATCTTGGACTTTTTGGAAAGCTTGTTAAGAGCTCTACAATGTTGTGGAAAAATCCATCTTTGTTGATCATCATACTTGTATAGAATTAGTGTTATTTCTTCTCTTGCTCTTCACCTTTGAAACCTAAAATCCTACAATCACAAGCTTGGCAACCTTGTTAGTCCTAATGGCTTGAGTTGTCATCAAATCACCAAAACACTTTGTGAAACATGGCATGAGGCCATTTTCGCTACACATTAGTGGGAGGATGAAGGGTGGTAGGCTATGAGGAAACTTGTAATAACTGATTTCCACTTCTAATACAAGGAAGATTCGTCCCCAATTCGTGTTCATGTGTGCAGCCATCTCTTTCCCCCCTCTCTAGTTTGGTTTTCGGATGAAACTAAAAGGCTTTTGGTGATTTGCTTTGCCCGCAAGTTAATCCTGTTCTTTTGGCTCTTTTGGACTTGCTAGGACGTGGAGATTGTGACTTAGTTCATCTCAATCCTGCAGGATTGCCATGAGCAAGTTGTTCTTGAGTTTTTTCCTTTCTTGCCTAAAGATTGCCTTCTCACGAGATCTGAAATTCCCACTAATACCTTGGTCATTTTGAGTCGATCTTTTGGGAATAGCTTTGGAATGGGGTCCAGATAGCCTGTGCAAAATCTTATGAAGTTTGGACAAGACTTGGTCAGATTTGGGGTTTGAAAACTCATTTTCGGTGACTCCATCGGACTATCCGATAGCTCTATCGGATAGTCCGGCAGCGCCTACCGGATAGTCCAGCATTGGTCTGCCCAGGGTTTCCCACCAGACAATCCGACAACCTCTACCAGACTATCCGATGCCACCGGACAGTCCGGCCCCTGGCACCGGACAGTCTAGTGAAGCTAGGGAAGCTACCCCGTTTCCATGATTTTGTTCTTCCACCGTGTTTTTGCATCAAATTTGCTTTTCCCACTGTCTGACCATACTCTTTGCTTGCTTTGTGGCAGTAAGTTGCATTTCGGTGCTGTAAGTGTCGAGTGGTGAATCCGCATGTTTTGGTGTTTGGGGTGACTTGTGACCTTTGTGATCATTGAGTTGCTTCCTCTTTTGCGCCTGGTGCGTATCCTTTCAGTGGACGACACCTTATGCCTACTAGACATGTATCTATTCAGTGGACGGTGTCTAGCGTCAGTTCTCGTGAGCTTCTCTTAGCACCAGCATGGGGGTTGTGATTTTGAGTTTTCAAGTGCTCCTATTCACCCCCCCTCTAGTCGCACGTCTCGGTCCTACATTGTTTTTGTTGGATGGTTTGTGGAGGCTCTGCCATGTAAGAACGACTAACATTTGGACGACTGACTTTTTGGACTGCTAACCGCTAATGCTAACTTTATTCTATAACTGTTGTTTTTCCTTCATGTATTCTATTGTGTCTGTTTTGCAGGATGTCTTCATTTTTCAGGAAAGCGAAGAAAGCCCTGAGCAACATAGGGAAGGGCATACACCTCAAGTTTTTGTTGTGCTCCCACTCTTAGAGTGGAAGTTCAAGGACTCCAGTGGAGTCCAATAGGATGCCATCAGTGCTAGCCACCACCAGGACAAGGCAACACCATCGCAACCCCAGCCGCAGCGTACGCTACTAACCCTCCACGACATTGTACCATGCGATGATGGCGAGCTGGAGATATTGGAATGCCTTGATCACAAGCACTTTGGGAGAACAAGGTATTTCGATGCCTTCTTCCTCGCCAACATCGGCATGCTGGACCAATTCACACAAGCGTTCGAGTACGCGAGGTGGAGTGGCTTCTGGAACATTGATAAGGAAGGATTCGTCCTTCTGACCAAAGAGTTCCTGATGACCCTCCACACGGAGCAACTCACCATAGGTACGACCATCCATTTTCGCCTTTTCAATTTAGAGTTTGTCATTTCCCCATGAAGGCTTAGCGACCTCCTAGGGTAATCCTCAAACTATTCTCTAGCCGACGCACCTTCAGGGTATGATCAAACAACCTTTTGGTGGGAAATCTATGGTGAGGATGTTTTGGGGAAGCACAATGCTAAAAAAAACCACAACCCTACTCTGAGAATCTTGGCCCACTTGGTCTCTCTCATCGTCTTTCCACGTAGTGAGACACACTGCACCGCTAACGAGGATTTGAAATGCCTCTACGTGATGTGCAAGAAATGGCCCCATCATAGACATGGTCCATCACTGGATGGAACTGTGGCAGAACAACACCCCCATCACTATCACCTCACTCATCACATGGATTGCACCAGGACTGGGCATCTTAGAAAACGCCCAGCTCTCCTACATTCCTGATGACCTATCACACTTAGTGGGGGGACAACACTTTATAAAAGGGCATTTCATGCAGAAAGAAGGGGGTTAATTGATCATGACCTACTTTGGCCACAGTTTCAAACTGCCGCTTCCAGCGCCTCAGTTCGACCTGTACAA
Source organism: Paspalum vaginatum (assembly GCA_030272315.1). NCBI lineage: Eukaryota > Viridiplantae > Streptophyta > Magnoliopsida > Poales > Poaceae > Paspalum > Paspalum vaginatum. Next base: position 24,174,902 of record CM059013.1, read on the forward strand.
AGTAGCTAGCCTAACCATGCAGCTCGATATGGAGGAACCACGCCAAAGCTTTGTAGGTGTCATGACAAGGGCCCAATGATGAAGAGCCAAGCAATGCCAACAAGAAGCTGAGGAAGAAGCATCAGCCGACCCATCATGGGTGCCCCACATGGCAACACCATCAAGTGCAGACCCAGAATTGTCAGACTTCCAATGGTATGGCAACCCAGAGCCATGGTATAGCAACAGTGTAGGTGGTTCATACAACCAACCACTGTATGCTCCTAGGTACTATGGGGTAGGTACATCCAGAGCTTTTGATAGGAACACAGGACCTTCTGCATCAGCCCAGTTCGCCTCTGACAACATGGTAGGAATTAATTCCGCCATGGAGGAGATGAACCTGGGAGGTCAATACGACCCCCGGCTGTCCCAGTAGGTTGATGCCAACGCCAAACGTACTGCGGTGATAGATGACCGACTTTGCGCCAACACCAACGTTCTCTGGGAAATCATGCAATAGGTGGAGACCAGCATCAATGAAGCTCACGACTTTTACAGTCACTACTACTACCAGAACCCCTAGCTTCATTGAAGCTTGGGGGGATGCTAAGCGGATGCGATGTGAGCATGCTCCCTCAACACCTCCTCAGCAACCCGTCTCAGAGTAAGTTCCTCCCGATCCTCGTCCTCGTTCTCTCTTGCAGTAGTCCTAGCAGTCCCACCAATCCTACCAGCAAGCCAGTAAATAATAATAATATTTAGTTATCATTTCTTTATCCTCTTTATACTTAAAAGAGAGAGAGAGAGAGTCAATAAAATAAACTCTCACCTTTGATATATTGCCTTCATATTGAAATGATGAATAGTTGCTCTATCATGCTCTTGATTAGTTACTTATGTACATACCATACTTAGCTTAATTTCGAACTCATGTGTATACAGTTGTGAACCTAATCTTTTACTTTGTGGTTTCCATTTACATAGACTTTGTCTAAGTTGTTGCGAGAAATGACATGACTAAGTACTAAGGCCAGCCCTACATTTTCTTAGTAGGATAAACATCTCAGGATATTCTTTTGGAAAATGAAAATAAAGTTCCCCTTTGGTTTTAAACACCCACCAGAGCCAAATACACCGAAATATTTGAGCCTAGCTTATTAGCTACTTAGTGTAGTTTTGAGCTTTGTCAAATTTTGAGTCTCAATGAATGGAATCATCGCTATCTTGTGAATGTTTGGAGCAAAAATGACACCATCCCACATGCATCTACCTATCTAGGTACGCATCCATACATCTCCACAAATACCTTTAACCTTACTCCTTCCAAATCAAAATGAGGGAGGATATGGAGCCATTAAAAATAAAAATAAAAGCATGCTAGTCAAAGAATGGCAAAAGTATGAAAAAGAAAAGCATGCTAGTCAAAGCATGGCAAAAAGAGAGAAAATACAAAAAGGCTCCATATTCATACCCATCACAAAAGAAGGAGAAGGGAAGGAAAACAAGGAGATCCACCCATCCATCCACCAAATAAGCTCCAATTATGAACAAGATTTGCTGATGTAGTAAATTTCTTTGGTCCAATCTTTTGCTTTGCTAAATAAACAACCTAAGCAAGCTAAGTTTTTCCATCACCCTGAGCTCCACAAAAGCTTTATTGTAGGAAAAATGTTAGCCATGCTCTTGGCCCTTTTCAATCAGGTTGAAATCAGTCGATAATATTCGAAGATACCAAGAAGAAACCAAAAAGTGGAGAGATAGGAAGGTCAAGCTTAAGAGTATTGTGCCAGGCAACTTCGTGCTTCAAAGGGTCGCCGATGCTGATTCAACAAGCAAGCTGCAAAGCAAGTGGGATGGCCCTTTTCTCATGAAAAAGTCCAATAGGCCAGGCCCTTTCAGGTTCCAAGATATGTTTGGCAATGAAGTTCCAAGGTCATGGAATATAAATGACATTCGGCGCTATTACTTGTAGAAATAATTTCTTTTTTTTTTTTACCATTTTGTATCTGAAACAGCAAAAAGCGTTGCACCCTTTTTCCTTACAGGGGAAACCCCACAAACAAAATGAGGTGTAAGGTTTTTTAACAGGGCAGTAGCATGTAACCAAGCTTTCGAATCAATGAGAAGCGAATTTCCCCATGATACGATGTGTTACCAAGGCGAAACTTCGTACTGAGCTTTCAGCTCACCATTAAGGATATCACCGAAGCTGTGTCTGACAAAGAAGGTAAATCACGTGCACCAAAGATAGCGCATGTATATTTGAAGTTGTGCAAAAAGGCGCGCTCTGATTAAAGTGACTCCAGTCGTGAAAATAGCAGCGGAGCACACACCACAGAAGTCGACAAAGGTCGCAATGGACTTGAAAGAATTAACATAAAAATATGCATTGGATTCCCTGAGCAGGGGGGGTTCAGACTTTAATTGACTGAGTAAAAGCTTTGAACCACAGAAGTGGTCCGAGAAAATATATATATATAAATGAACATCGGATTCCCTGAGCACGAGGGGGCTTTTTCAGAATTTTGTTGCAAGTAAAAGCTTCTAATTGTTTAATATATAGCCGACAACTATGAAGCATCGGATACCCTGAAGGATCTGTGTATAGGTCAGAAGCAACAGTGATGGTACTGTTCATGTGCTTTGGATCCTCATGGTTCTCTCTCAGGGTTGAGGCTATAAATAGCAGGCCGAGCATGCCCCGTGAAACTCGCAGCATAAGTTCAGCACCAAATAGAGAAAGCACAGGCATGAGACTTAGGGCCGACCAGTAGTTCGAGAGATAGTAGATGGAGCGCTTCGAAGCCAAAGCGTTTCTACGCATCGCTGTTTCTGGGCTTCAACTCGAAGAAGCTCAGGCCGTGAGATTCTCCTAAGTTTCCCTCTTCGTCAGGATATTCCTGGCATTGGATCAGGGCGTGAGGCGCTCCTAACGGGGCGCTTCGTGTTTTAAGAAGGTCGCCTCATCACTCCTCTGAGTGATCGACTTTGGTTTGCTCCAAAGCTCGGATGGCAGAGGTTTTGGAGGCGACCTCTTCTAGACGTGCTGGCAATAATGTGTCAGTGCGTGACTCTCTAGCTGCTGCACGTGGGGTTTGCAAGCCGTGAACGCACGCCAGGTGGGTAGCGTTTCGATGTCACAAAGCTGGCGGTGGGGCTAGAGTATAAGGTCAAGTTATTGTTGTAATGGGATATATGGCTTTGTCTAAGCCAATATATTCGAATCTTCCTTCAATCCATAAATAAATTTGTGATGCATGTTTTCGCTGTGTTATGTAAAATGATATGAAAAAATCACTTCGTCTGAACGACGACTTTCATGCAAAAACACTTCGAACAAACGACCACAAAATAGAATGGCATTTGGGAAAAGAGATTGTTTCTTTAGTCATTCGACATCGTTACATCAGTCGCAATTTCGTCAAAAATATTGTTCGCAACAGCATCTAAAATTCAGTCAGCGTGAAACCGGCTGAGAACGATCAGGGCAAATTTTGAAGGGCTTTGGCATACACACACAGAGAGAGTTCCATCCTAGCCGGGAGTAGAATATGTGGTTAGCACTTGTTATACATCAAAACAAAAGCAATAAGCGCACTTCGTGAAGCATGCCTATGAAGCTAGTTCGAAGGTTGGACCTCCGAAGTGTTGGGCTGAGTCCTAGGAGGATCATTCGATGAAGGCCTTGCTGTAGGGGGGCGCTTTGTTTGGGTAGACTTCGGAAGCCCCAAAGCATCGGGGATAGCTTTAGTTGCGGCATCGGGCTGCAGCATTGGAGCGGGACGCCGCTTCTTAGCGCGCTTAGCAGCCGCTTCTTTAGCCTAAAAAAGGAAATCGTCAAATCCGTAGAAAATGTAAACTCATAGAAGAACAAAATGAAGCGCAACGAAGTGTGAACCTCTCTTCGGCGTTCGCGGATTTGTTCTAGGACCTTGGCCTCAAGACCATGCTTCCACAATAGGCTGTATACTCGACGTCTAGTATTCTCACATGTTTGAGAGCATTTGAAGACATCGTCAATAGAGCAAAGGCCGAAGCTCGGTGCGGCGTCTCTCTCGATGGGGGTGCAGCCTTTTGATTCAAGAGACGATGAAATGGCTTTAGCACCGGCCATAACGCAATATCCCCCGTACGAGGTTGTCAACTCTGGTATCACGGATACTTTGTTCTCAATCCATCTCAAAGCCCCGAGAGAGTCGCCCTCTTCGTACCTTTGTGTTCACGGGCGAGCACCAGTATGGGAAACAACTGACTTAACAGAGGCGGCACAGGACGAAATCTTGTCAAAGATAGCCCTTTCTTGCTCTGTTTTCCTTATGTTGAGATCTCTAAGCTCGGCACGAAGTCGTGCAAGTTCATCGTCCTTGGAAGAAAGGTTATTCCGAAGCTCTGCCAGCTCTTGTGCATGTAATTCAGCACTTTTCCTTAAAACCTCAACCATGCCTTCAGAGGTCTGCCAAGCTCTTTTTTCTTGCTCTAAAAGATTGTTATATTTCGAAAGATCCGAAAACCGTTTCTCTAGCTCTGCTGTTAATTCTGAGTTCTTCTCCTCAAGATTCTTGGCATTTGTCCACTGAAGAACGACTTCGTTGGTGAGCCCCTGAACAATCCTGGTATGGGACTCCTTCTCTGCCTTCTTATTTGCTTCATGTGCGGCCGCAATCTCGCCGATGCGAGTTCGAAGATCGTCATGGGCAGTTTTTGTCATGGTCTCCAAGAGTTGCCTCTTCGACAAAGTTTTGGAAAGAAGAAGCCCCTGTTAAAAAAATGGGGGGCGTTAACCTAAGAGTAGGTGATCAAAGAGGAGATGTCGTCAAATAAGCAACACAGAATGAACCTTCAGGTAAAGGGCATTAAGCTACCCAGCTAGCAGTTCAGTAGGTAGCGAAATTAGCTCTTTCTCCACATCTAGAAGGCAGAAGGAGCGGCCCGGTCCATCTGCTACGATCATCTCACCTTCTGTTGATAAACATTGCACAGTCTTCGAGTGGTGCTATCCTTGTCGTACGAAATCTCTTCGGTGACATTGCGGAGTCTAAGCACTTCTTCGCCACTGACATCTTCGGGGCCATACATGCGGACGAAGCCAATATCCATTGCCTCTGAAGCAATCCCAATCTCGGGACTTTTGCCCCTGTCAGAATTGGCGCTGTGCACAAGAGCGTTCCAAAGGTCAGATAGAGTGCGAGCGGTTTCCTCAGTAGTAGATGTTTCTGCTTTGCAAGGTGGTGTGGGAGCCTTTGTTTCAACCTCTCACGCTTGGGCTGCCAAGGGGGGCTCGGGAGAAGGAGTGTTAGTGTCTGCAGCTTGATCCCTGTCATCTCTGGGTGCTTCATACCGAGGTGATGCACCAGTAGAGTCCTCATCGGCCAGAGCGTCGAATGGGTCTGGTATCCTAGGAATACCTTCTGATTCGAGTGCAGAGGCTGCAGGGGACAAAACCTTGCGGGCAACCCTCATGACTTGTGAGCCAAGAGGACTCAGGGCGCCACGGGGATCAAAACCCCTAATCATCGAAGTTAAAATCCGATTAGCCTCAGAGGTAACCCCTCGAGACGAAGGGGTGGCTTCTGAAACATTAGGATCTAGGTCTCCTGTCGTCCCAACACCTTCAGTACAGGGTGCCTTTGGAGGGCTGGTATCCGAATCGAACACAGTTGGCTTCTTGAAGGCCCTTCAGCTTGGTTTCCTCACAACAATTTTTATCCATTTCCTAGCACCAGCATCTTCGGCGTCGGTTGTCTCCGCGGTATTCCAGTTTTTCCGCTTTTGGGCCTAGGGCTTCAGAGCTGTAACGTCAACGTCGAAGTGCTCATAGTCGAGGTAGTTCACCCCAAGGGCATCGAACACCCGATTCAGCCGAAGCTTGGGCCTGTCGCCGAATACGCGATACAGGCGCTTGAATTCGGCAGTAGTGTAATTGCCAAGCATAGCACATACTGCTTTCTCAACTCTAGCCCTCCATGATTCATCAGGGGACTTGTATCTTCCGAAGGGTTTGAACTTATATGGAAGCCGGACAAGTTGAGTCGGATCAATCGGGCCGTCGGGGGCTAGCATAGAGAATTTGTGTGGCGGAACCGCCGATTTAATCCGGGCTAAGCACACCTGCCACCTCTGGCTTGCAGTGCGATTAGACCGAACTAAACCCGGTCGTCCGTCGAGAGTCATTCGACCCCCGATATTACCTTTTACCAGAGGAACCGACATCATACACATCTGACCCACGATGGAGCCACAACAGATACATCACCACAGGCAGTTGAATAGCATAAAGTTAGACTTAATTACAAACCAGATTTTACATAAAATACAAGTCCAACATAAAGTTTTAAGGTGGCAAGTTCGAATGTTTCTCACAGCTGGAAATATAAGTTTATAGGTCACCTTGTTATCACCCAAAAGTTTTGCATTAGAGGCACAACATCGAGCCCACCGATGTTGCCCTCGTGCCACTCAGTTACCTCATCCTAAATGAGGGCATGCCCCGCCTCCAACACAAGTACACACCATGAACTCCATACCTGCGCTCAAAATGTGGGGGCAAACCCTGAGTACTAATTACTCAGTAGGACTTAATGGAAATGGCTTACGGCTGACGCGAAGCGGCTTACTAGCGAGTGGATCCTTAGCTTTTAGTTTTTAACAGCAACTTAATTAACATAAACAACAAGTTTCATTGTCTGTATGATTGTCAACATAATAGTAAATTTCCGTAAGGTAACAACTCAGTTCAAACATGTAGTATTCCAAAAACCATGAGCATTGAAATACCGAGAGTTTAAGTAATTACTACGTTGCCCGTGTGCACTATCAGCATTCCCACACCTGGTGGGCATCAGCGATTCGAATCGATTTTTAATTCCCGGGAATAACTATCATGCCAGGGGTATATGCTTACTAGCCATCGCGTTCCCACATATAGCCCCCATCTCCACCTGTCTTGTCCCAAGATTCAAAGCGCCCTCACCTAACCCCCGGGTTGTGCCCCCTCAGGAGCGATACCACGGCCGCACCGGGTCAGCCCTCCCTCGAGTGCAAGCGCCCCCGGGCCCATCGGCCTCCAGCAAGTGGATGAGCGGAGCCTTGAAAACTCCGGACAGTCCAAGTAAGACTTCACCGGTCCCATTTCCCGGTTAAGCACTCTAGCAATGTTATGCCGATCAGCAGGCGAACAGCGAACGGGCCTTATGCGACTCGGGCGGAGTCCAAAGTGCAACCTTATGAAATGCATATACTGAAATAATTCTCCGCCCGATCTCCATTTAATTCATGAGCAACAGTAATAAATGACATAACTGTAAGCTTTTGTAACTTTGAAAAACACCTACGTGACGAGTCCACGCACTCGTGTCTACTCGTACCTAGCAATTTCTAGGCATACTCGTCCTACGAACTCTATGTATAGGTGCTAGGGCCAGGGCGGCCAGGAAGTCTAATGCAACTGGTTCCAAGTAACTCCTAATGCATATGCGTAATCATCAAGTATAAATTATTTGCTGGGTAGAGTATGGTCCTGCCTACCTTCTTCATTAGGGTCAGTAGCTTCCTCCGGAGCATAGTCGGGTTCCTGCTGCTGGCCCTCTGGTTCCTGGTGCAACTCCTCTTCTGGTTCCTCCGCGACGGGTTGGTTCGGCGGTGGTTCTTCGTTCGTGGACTCTATATGCATGACATGATGCAATTGGAGCATGTATTAGTGCAATGCTTGCTTTATGATGCGAGTGTAATGCAGTAAATCAGTGAACTTATGATTTATGATATAGAGTTATGCATATTGAGGCGAAAGTTGTTTCATACTAAGAAATCGTACAAGCCATCATCTACGATAGCTTAGCTTGTCACATAAAATAACGTGGGGTGTGCGTGGCGAGGTAGCATCGCTTCATGTGAAGCGACCGAAGCTTACATAAATATACATTATTTCTACCAGTTTCCAATTAGAGTCAAAACCTTACATGCATCATCTCCAACTCTAGCAAGTTTCTCCATAATTATAGCTCATATCAAACTTAAAGTCATTTTGAAACACTATTCACCATATTAATCTTTTTTCTTAAGATTAATATGTGCTTAGTGAAAGACAAGGGCAAAATAGTAATTCAAAAGTAAGTGTTAGGGCCAACAAAATTTATACAGAACCTACACATGATAACAAGGTCCCTGCTCAAATTTGGCTATTTTTGGAGATCATTTAGTCCTTATTTCCTATTTATTAGGGTTTTACATGTTTGAATAAAAACAGGGGCAAAACTGTCCTTTCCTACTCAACCATCATACCCATCCTGTAGATCTATTTATTAGGAACACAGTGCAACAAAGTTTGCTATTTTTGGATTTTTATCCACTTTACTATGATTTTTCAAAGTTTCAGCATTTTTAAAAGCATTTTAAAACGAAACTGAACAGATCCAGTACCTATATATAATTATCCATAGCTTCTGAGGGTTCCCGTGCAAGATTTACAAGACTCAGTACACAGTGCTCAGTATGGAAACATAAAACTGTTAAACTCGGAGGGCGATAGCGCAAAATGTTCATCTTCCTCCTCCCGTCGTCTTCCTCCTCGCGACGGGAGGGGAAGCTCCGGTGGCGCGCGGCCAATCCCGGCCCTGCGGGGCTCGGGAGCTCGCCGCGGAGTGCCGGGGAGAGAGAGAGGAGTATGGGGAGTCTTACCCCCTACTTCAATCGACGGGAGAGGGCGCGAGGAGGTGGGACGACGATGAGCAGAGGGCGACGAACTCCGGCGGCGCGGTGGGCGGCGTCGGGACGAAATCAGTGGCCTAGGCTAGTGCGGAAGGATGGAGTCGAGGGCGACGAAGCCCGGCGTGGTGACGGTTGAGCTCGGGAGCGGGCGGAAGGGGCTGGGGACGAGCTCGCGGTGCTCCGGCAATGGCGGACGCGCGAGAGTGAAAGGGAGAAAAAAACAGAGAGCTTGAGCGCGAGGAGGAGAGCTCGGGAAATAGGGTCGGCCTCGCCCTCGCCCCGGTGGCGCGCCGTGCGCTGCTGTCCGCGCGCGGCAGCGGCGCGTGGCCGCGGCGGCCGGGAAGGCCGGCGCGTGGCCATGGCTGCTCGGCGCGCAGCGCCGCGTGGGCGCGCGCGGGCGGGGAGAGAAGAGGGAGGTGCGCGGGTGAACCGGGTCTATGGACCACTGTGGCTGACAGGTGGGGTCAACCCCAGGAATAGAGAGTACGGTGTATGGACTCGGTGCATCGAGCGAGGGAGCGGGGAATCCACCCGTGCGCTGGCGCGGGCGGGGCTGACAGGTGGGTCCCGCTGGTCATAGAGACGAGAAAATAAAAGAAAATCGAAAAAAGAAAAACCCCCTTTGACCAACTGATCAGGTTTCTGAATTTCGCAAATTTGACCAATTTAGGAGCCGAATTTGAAAAAGACCCAATTGAATGAAATGTTGTACCTTTTGAAATCTACAACTTTGTCAAAAGGACCTATACCAGATTCCAAGTATTAAATGATTTAAATTTGAAATTAACTTGCTGACTCCTGTTTGACCATTTGAAACCCCCAACTTGGAAATTATAAAAGTCCATTTTAGGTGCATTTTCATGAAAGGTGAAATATACCAAAGTTGCATAGAATCTCATGAACTACAACTTTGGTATTCATGACATGGCAAGATTTTGAATTTTGTTTCACAAAACTTTGAATTTACCAAACAGGGCTGAATTTGGCAGAAGTCACATTTTCACATAAAATGACCCAAAACTAGATTTCAACATTCATGCATGCCAAGACACAAAATACCAAAGTCATTCCTTATGGGATTGCCTACAAGTTTGGTATGTAAGGTTTTATAAAAATCACAATTGTATTTAAGTTATATCCGCAATACAAACACAGCTTTTCTGAAAACTAAGTTTAGTTGCTCAATTGACCTAATTTATGCATGCTCTCAAGATAAAATGTCTTTGAAAAGGTGTCATTATGCTAATGATTTTAGTGTAATGCACTTGAGATGCCTAGGGCATCACAACTTGCTCCGAAGAGGGAGCACGCCGTTAGCCACAAACTCTTGAGCTAGGCATCGCATGTGAATATGCGAGCACACGACTCTGTAGGCGATGTTCGATGACACAGTCTTGTCGGATTGGGCACATAATGGCCTTTTGAAGCCAAAAGAAGCTCTCAGTGGGGTCATCAAGCACGGGCTGAATTCGGGCTTCTTCTGGGTGTTGACGCTATAGTAAAACCACTTCTGAGTTCAACCACTGGACCATTTGCTTCTGTAGGCCAACACGGGCCCTGGCGAGTCAGAACGACTTCGAAAGTTGTAACATCCGAAGTTTGGATGAAGGCCGGTTACCTTGTCAGCCTTCGTTTGATAATGCAGTTCATGTGTATGGCAGAAGTGGTCAACATCGGGCTCTAGACCTTGGCTAGCCAGCATCCATATTTAGACACCCAACCAGACAAAGGCATTAGGGGTCAGCTGATGAAAATATATCTCGTAGCGCTCAAGAACTTCGGGCACGAACAATTCATTGGCAACTGAAGACCAGCAACGAAAAAATTTCAAATAGAACGATCTCGCCAGGTTCAGGAGTAGGAGTCTCTTCCTTCCTTGGACTTCGGCAGCGACTGGGGTTCTACACAAAGTCCAGCTTCTAAAACGTCTTGAAGTCCTTGTCTGTAATGCAGGACATTCCGAACACTACGTGGCTCGGTTTGTGGGGACGAAGTACAGATCTATCACCATCTTTCTCAGCACCCTTGAAATCCCTTTCTTCTTCATCTTTCTCAGCTTCGTCAAGATCTTTGTCCTCATCGTCTTCTTCGTCGGAAGCTTTAGCAATATCTTCAAGTTCCTTATCGATGTGAATCGGAGATGGGTTAACAGGTGTCTCCTCTCCAGCAGCACTGTGGGTTTCCCCAGTGGATTCAGCTTCAGAATCTGTTCCCACACGGGCTGTAGTGCGAATACGCGCCATCCGAAATCTAAGTAGAACATGTCCAAAGTAGTACATTAATATAGGCATATGTGAAAATGAAGTAATAATCCTAAAAGCGTCCCAACTTACGAAGGTGGGCAGGTGACGGTCAGCAAACAAGAGCTTCGGGATGACGGCGATGGCAGGAGGAGCACAGCCAAGTGTAGTGATGGAGCTTCGGAGCAAGCTAAAAAAATGACAGCAGAACCACGTCGGCCAGTAAAAAAAGGGGGGGTCCGCGGCTGGTCCCCATGCCTTATATAATCCCCCGGGCGCGAGGATCGAAAAAACTGTAAACGAACAGTCGCAAACCAACTTGTTGCCGATGCGTGTCCTTTATCGGGCGAGACCTGCCTTTTAATTTCGCGCGGGTTTTGTTTACTTCAGATCCCTTTTTCCAAAATAATCTCAAATCGGGGGGAAGCAGCTCGGGCACCCGAAGCATGACATCGTGCCTTCAGTGTGATCGATTGTTCGCGGTTTGAGCTCATTCTAGAAAAATGAACTAACCCGCGAGGAGCTACTGTTGGGCCGAAGGCCCGGGGCCTCACGCTTCGGACAAAATTACTTGGTGTTGATGAGCTGCAGGTCGCGAAGGATAGGTTTGGGGATCCTGATGCCAAGGCCGAAGTTAGAAAGGGCTGACTGCGAGTGCAACTTCGGAGTGTGGGAGGCTCGTTCTACAGTGGATCCGAAGGCGGCGAGCCGGGATGCAGTTCGAAGTACAAGAGGTGGAGCGGTGAACCGAAGCTCAAGGACTTCGGGTGGCAGGCCGAAGCCTAGTGGGGTTGCGTGTTTCAATGGGCTTCGGGTGTAAAAGTACCAAACGGTTGTACCTGCAACATGTAAAGGAAAAGGTATAGTGGGAATGTGTAAGGGTAAACATGTAAAATTACGATAGGACAAGCTGTCGGTTGATCTCTATAAATACCGAGAAGTCCAACCGACAGGGGGGACATGCTTTTTGGCCCTGACACTTGTATGCAGGAGAAAAAACTTAATATACGCTCGTGAATCTGAAGAACTAAAGGTATATTACCACACTTGTCACCTTGTATTCCATTATTTAATTATTGAAAACAATGTTCATGTCTAAGACTATGGGACTATTTGTAATATGTCTGTGATCCTTCGACTGGGGGAAAGAGATCTCCGGGCTGATCTAACTTCTCTTATTCCTATGATGAAGTTATTGTAGTTCCCCACGATGGAGTCCTTTCATATTTGATATTGTCCTGTTGTCTTCGTGTATTTTGATAACAGACCCCCAACAATATGTTACTGTACACTGATGAATAGCCCAAGGCTATTCTCAATGAAAGTTTCATTGGAGTTTCATTCTCATGAAATGATACGACACATCAGCAAGGTTAGTGACATGGCAATACATTTACGAAGAAAGAGACCTATAGAATTTCACAGGAGAAGAGGGTTCATGTAGATGAAACTCAGAATGTACAACCTCTACAAAATTTGATGTGCCAGTGTTGGTAAGTGTGCCTGAAAATGAAACTAAAATAGCCTTAGGCCATTTTCAGTAGAGGGTTTCGCTGCACACTTACCAGCAGTGGCACGTTATATTTTTTTCTCTCCTTTCATGAAACTCTCTATATCTTTTTCTTCATAAATGTATTGTCATGTCACCAAGACGGCCTGACGTGTCACAGTATTTAGCGAAAAAACTCTAATAAAGCTTTCGCTAGAAATGGCCTTAGAAACATATTTTACTGCAATAAAAGCACACGGTGGTTGTTGTTGCAAACAACTACTCCACGCAACCACGCCGTTGACGGCCGAATACGGTCGTGCCACTTCGTTCTCGTGCCTCTGCCTTCTCTTCGTTGACCGGAACCTTCAACACCTTCCCGATATTAACACTAATTAATTGATTGGTTTAATTTACATTTCTTAACAGCTTCCACTTTCCGATAACAATCGCAGGTTCCACCACCTGCTCCTCCACCTCGCCTTTCGCGACCAAAGATCGCTTCCTTCATTGCTTGTGATCCTGCAAATTAAATCAAGAACTCCCCGTTGTTGTTGCTCGCAGTCTGGGATTGCACGGAAGAGGGAGAGCGTCGTTCTTGTATAGGAGGAAAGAAAAGGAAAAGCGAAGAGAATCGCATCCATCTTTGAGATTGGCGACAAAGGTGGGGGAAGAGAGGTGATGTCTCGGGGCGGGACCTATGGGGAGCTGGGGCAGAGGATCGACTACGTCTTCAAGGTGGTGCTCATCGGTGACTCCGCGGTTGGCAAGTCGCAGCTGCTGGGGCGCTTCGCCCGCAACGAGTTCAACCTCGACTCCAAGGCCACCATCGGGGTCGAGTTCCAGACGCGCACCCTCAACATCGACGCCCGCACCGTCAAGGCGCAGATCTGGGACACCGCAGGCCAGGAGAGGTGGGTAATTAATCCATCATCCGATCCATCCATCCCTAAAATTAAACATGGGGGAAAAGATGCCATCTTCATCGAAGAACTTTATAGTCTTGTGTTTCTGAGTGGTGATTAGCGAATGAAATAAAACTATCTGCCATGCCGATGATACGATTCGTGTTATAAGGCTTATCGTGATGGACAGAGATAGGCATAACAAAACGGTCCCTTTTGTTGGCAGGAGTTTGGAGAACTTCAGATGTAGATAGTCAGGCTTGTCTCGTCCGTTAGGCCTGTCCCTGGTTTTGCAGATGGTTGGGCAGTTCTTAGAATCGCGTAGTCCTCCAGTAAAGATGTGTTGGAGTTAGCTGCCAGTTCTTAGATTCCGTGTTCCATTGTTGGATCACAACCATTGGCCCTGCATTATCTCAGTCAGTGCCTCTATTATTATGTCTACTTCTTAGTTATTACATATAACTTGCAAGCTGCAATTGATCTCTGTTGTGTGAAATAATCAAGGAATGACGAGATAGTATGTTGGGAAGGATCTTACTGTTTCCTGTGTGCAACACGTATAAAATAGTAAATAAATAGGTGAAACTGCTGGAAGAGATGCTTTTCATCATTTGATTTTCTTGCTCTGAATAAAACGATAAATTCTGTAAAGATAAACAGGCTGCGCCTGCACTCATGCTGAATGGAATTGGACGAGCTTAGCATAGGAAGAGATTGGTAAACATTTTACTGAAAAGATTTGTTGTATGCTTTCAGCAGCTGGTAACAGGGTCTTATAAAAGTACCATCTGAGCACAATGTTTGAAATTAACTAGTTTAATAGGATGGATAAAAATACTCTGCCCTGAACATTCATGTGCGTTATGTGAATCTTAGGCTAGTGACTTGCTAGCCTTGTTTACCTAGGTTAGGTGTTAGAAAGCCTCAAAGAGATAACTTCTTCAACACTACGAAGTTTGTATCAGCAAGAAAGTATTTGTATTTGTTAGTGAGTTAAATTATGGGGCTGTTTGGAATCTTTGCTGCAGCTTGCTTTGCCTAGCTGAGCAAGAGTTCACACGTTTGGTAGCCAAGCAAGTTCACCTCGATGCTTGTGCTGGCAAGAATCTGCTTGCTTTTAGCAGAGAGCCAAATTTGCTTGCCTGGCTAGCAAGGCTAGCCTTGCTTGTGCAGTCAAGGCATGACAAGTGGACCTTGGGAACCAAACAGCCTTATATCTCCCTGAGTATCAAGATTCAAGTGTCCCATGTGAAAGGAAAAGTTGGGTTACTTCATCAAATTCCAGTGTATTGCTGCAGTAGCTAACAGTCAAAATGACTTCCCAATGAAGTTTGCCATCAAGACTAAACTAACCATTATAATGATCCAGGGCAAGACAGAATAAAGCACACCTTAATTATTAGCCATTCATTATTAGATGATATGGCCTACCTTTTCCCACTAAGCTAGATCTCAGCTCACCAAGGGACTAGATGTACCTGTATTCAATTATGGAGCAAAGATTTTCTCGTTGCTAAAATTCAAAAGGAATATAGAGGGAAATGTGCATGGAATTGCACATGCATCTATATCCTAGCGCACTGGTAAACTTCTCAATTTTGAATGAAGACATTATTTACGATAACGAATGCACTGCAGGTGGTGTAGATAAGGGTACTTGTGCACCTAGGTGCACAAAATCCACGCCCATAGATATATATTCTGTTTTCAATGAAGTACTAAAAACGGAAATACTCCCTCCGTCCTAATTTATAGGTTGTTTAACTTTTTTAGTACCAAGTTTGACCAACTCGTCTTATTCAAAAAATTTGCAAAAATATGAAAAAAATAAATGTCATAGTTAAAATATATTATATGCTAAAATAAATCACAATGAAAATAAATGATAATTTTGAAATTTTTTAAATAAAACGAAAAAGTCAAACTTGATGTTAAAAAAATCAAACGACCTACAAATTGGGGTGGAGGGAGTAGTATAGTCCTAATCACTTTAGTAACAGTAATAGGTGTAGCAATTTATCTCAGGGAACATCACAACAATTTGCTTACGAACATTTCCTAAAGTTTGTTGATGCAAGTGAATGGTATGGAAGATATTGCCATATAGTAACATGACCAATGATGCTTGGTTACAAACTGAAATATGCCTGAAAGTATGACAGTTGCATTGCAACATGAACATTGAAATATAATATACTGATATTTTATCAAAAGTTTGTTTGATGTACTATCTCAATTCTTATTTATTTGGTATTTTAGGTTCTCAGACACAAATAAGAAAAAATGCATGATGATCAAATGTCCCTATTAAGCTGTGCCTGGTATCATCACACTGAGTTTGTTATCTTTTGAACCACCTAACTCTAATGCTAGTGACCAACGAACAAAAATATTTAATCTTGTAATTTGTAGTTTTGTACCATACATTAAATGAGCCAGGGACTATTGGGGAAGAACAAATTTTTATCTGTTCTCAAGATTCTGTAGTGTCAAAGTGTGACAACTTTTTACTTCTAGAGCATGGAATAGAAAAGAGCAGGGGGGAATCTCTCACTGTAAATGACTTAATGCTATTGATATCTAAATCATCGATTAATGTGGTGACAGGTACCGAGCAGTAACAAGTGCCTACTACAGAGGTGCAGTTGGAGCTATGTTAGTGTATGACATAACCAAGCGTCAGTCATTTGATCATGTGGCTAGGTGGCTCGAGGAACTCCGAGGCCATGCAGATAAGAACATTGTTATCATGCTTATTGGTAACAAATCTGATCTAGGCACACTTCGTGCTGTGTCAACAGAAGATGCTAAGGAGTTTGCCGAGCGTGAGAACCTCTTCTTCATGGAGACCTCTGCCCTTGAGGCCACCAATGTTGAAAATGCCTTCATGACTGTCCTGACGGAGATCTACCGGATTGTCAGCAAGAAAAACCTTGTTGCCAATGAGGAATCTGATTCTAGTGGAAACTCGAGTTTACTCAAAGGAACAAAGATTATCGTTCCTGGTCAGGAACCTGCCCCTACATCCAAGGCGGCATGTTGTTTGTCCTCGTAGGAACAATGTTGTACCATGTTACAAATTGCCCTGCCGCATCGACACACTGAATGGCTGGGATTCTTGAGGCAAAAGATGAGAAATTCCACATGAACAGTTAACTCATACACTGTAATTCCTTTTTTCACGCTTCTTTTGTATCTGATTGTGTGGTATAGCGTAGTCACAACGAATCCTTCTTTTCGGATTATTAGTTCGACCTTTCCTGTTTGCTACTGTCCCCTGCACAAGCATATATACATGCTACACTACTTGATCCTGGACTAAAAACCGGAGATTTGAAAAGATCCTTCTATGCCGCTGCCTGCTCCACGCCTCCACCACCGCTTTTGGATTGACTGCATGAGTGTTAGGAGTAGTGAGCATGGGTCCGTCAGTATACGAGATAATTGCCAGTTCACTGTTATCAATCGTGGACTTGTCCGAATGCTCGTGGAGTACATAGTTTTCATCTCTAGCCCACTATCAAACACCACTAACATGAATGTTCTAGTGATTTCAGCAAATTATTTTGATGTGTACAGACCAAAATACCCCTAAGGATTGGGTATTTCTGATCATGCTGATGGCACGGCCTGAGGGCTGAGGCTACGCATGGCAGCAACGCCCGCGCCGGGTGCACGGGACTGGTGGCTCGTGACGACGCGGAGCAGGCAACATGTGAGTGGGGGACGTTGCAGCTATACTCGCCAACCCTGATTCTGAGTCTCGTTGACGAGCTAGACAGCCGGAGCCCGGAGGGCGTGCGGAGCAGCCACCGATGAATAAGGATAAAATAGCATATATTAAGGAATTTGTTTAGGAATTTAGTGTATAAATTAATTATTTTATAAAATAAACTAATAAACAAGTTATAGTACTGGGTGTAGCATTCATGTTGGAGCATATTGTCGTGAGAGAAACATACACAAGTAATGAATTCGGTGATTATTGACAACCATAATCATTTTAGTAAAGAGTTTATGCTTTGAAAGATAAACAAATATAAATTTCATGTATTCTAAATTAAATAAAACAATCAATGCTTATATAAATATTCTATTTAAGGATGGTCAAAGATTTCATAGACTTCAAATAAGAGTAAGAGCTAGTCTAGCTCCAAAGGTCACAAGGTACAGGTTATACTCTATTTTGATAGTTTGTAGTTGTCGTACTATGAAGAGGGGGCAATGATTAGGCAATTTGATTGAGGTTGTACAAGATCGAATCTTCTATGTCTAAATAGCTATCTCTCACTATCTATCTTTCTATACATAGACAAAACCATATCATCTTATGGACCCACTGAGTTCTATGACATGTCATCATCCACTAAGACATATATTTATATTATCTATCGATTTTTTGTGGCTTTATGCAGTGTTTTTATATAACATACACATAATTATGATCAAAATTTTCACAGCAATGCACGGAGAATTTCTAGTAGCTCGAAAGATCATAAAGTAGCTCAAAAGAAGTCAGTATAAGTATTAGTTCAAATGGATCGGATTAGATTTCAACAACTTGAAGAAACTAGAAAACATAAAGATATTGTACTGACTGGACAGTCTAAAGTCTATAAATCAAGCGTTCACTTTCAAGGGTGACTCATAATAACTTCAAATGTACTGACCGGACTAGCTAATGTGACTTAGAATAAATCGAGCGGACGGTCCCTCAAACATAAGTTACAGTAAGCATATTTTTTATGTCTAGGGTCAAATAAACTGATCAGACTATCTGATGTCCACATCGGTCATCCTTATAGTTAACGGCTAGCTCTGAAAAAAATTCAAAATTACTATGGCCAGACGGTCTAAAGTATGCAGAACTAGGAGACATCAAATGCTTCATTCTATCACTTTTCTTGGCAGCTTTCATCCAACAACTCTATACATTGGGCTACATATTTAAGGACCCCAGAACTACTACTTGGCACTATTAACAACTATAATAATTCCAACACCTTCAAGGCTCATTTGTGTTACATTGCTCTCTTCCATCCAATGATTTGAGAAGCTAAGGGTCTTGAGCTAAGACCGGATTAGTTCTCTTGCTTGAGTTCAATCAAGTGAAGACCTAAGCCTATTACTCTTGGTGATCACAATGACCTAAACGACTTACGAGTTGTTCCTCTTGGCAAGCTTTCTAGAATATTGTGGAAGAAGCAAGAGAATGCCCTTGTGTGGCTAGTGTATGTGGTGTGGAGTTTACCACTCTAGAGTAGAGGATATCTACTAAAGAGAATTTGATCCTTGTGTGGCTCGGGAGTAAGGCCATGCTCTAATAAGGACTAGGGGAGTCACGACCTTTGATGAGAACATGACCAATAAGCATATAACCAAGGCCCAAGAGAATATGTAGTTTGAAGCCAAATCCGAGTTGAGGTCCAATTTATTCGCGAGGCCGGTTCGGACTACAGGAGTAGGCCTCAGTAAAACGGACGTCCAGGCCACATATATGCTCCGTTTTGGACGTTCTACATATCGTTGGAAAGATAAGGAGATAAGCTTTCCAACCCATGTGGTTCCACCTCTGAATTCCATCGGAGTTGACGGGAATCACCGAAACAAGATGACGGACATAATCTGTCAGGGTGCTGCTGGACCGGTTTTTAGGCCCGCTAGCCTTGTACGCCCTAGGGTTGCTCGGCCACCCCTTTGGCCACCCCCTAGACCTCTCTCTTGTATATATTCTGCAGCCGTTATTAGATTAGATGGGTTTTGATTAAGAGTATTCTGTCGTGAACAGTTCACTGTTCGTGTATCGGTTTGTGAAACCCCAACTTGTGCACAAGATTAATCTTGATTGGGTTTATTCCTCGTTCTTCCTTGTGTTCTCTTAATTGCATTATAAGAACGTAGCCTTCTTGGCGAGGTCGATTGCGCGCGTCACGCGGTCGATAACCATTGGAGTAGTGGTGCAGTGATTGCAAGGATTCGATCGATTGCTCGAAGCCTTCTTTACCAACATCGAGTTTTCTACCCCTAAACCGACTTATCCATACCTCTCGGAAGATCGGGAGCCCTATTCCCCATCATTTGGTAATCAGAGCTTCAGTTTCCCTTGAGGTATATTATCGTGTGTCCCTTAGTTTGAGTGTTTTATATTCCTAAAGTCTAAAAAAACCATAAAAAAATTAGGGTTTCTAGTGCATCTTGTCCTATCACCACGTTTAGCAATTGCATAATTTGATTTCAGAGTCTGCATTTTTATGTTTGTGTCCATTGTCATAGTCTTGTTGCTGGTGTAGATCGCGTGTGATGCCCCCGGCATCTCGAAAATCTTAACACGTGATTAGATTAGCAGTAGTCAGAGATTTGGCTTAATAATGTTTAGAGAAGAGCAACAACTAGGTTAGTAAATCACGAAGTCAGAAATTTTCAGTGAAATATGCAAAACCCCTGAGTGCACTTGTGACCTTAGTTCAAAATGAAATGTAATTTAGACCAAACTTTCTATAACAAACTTGTAGACAATTCTAGGTAGATCAACTTTGTTATTGGGTGTGGTGGCATGCATAAAGGTTTGCACGATGTTTTAGCTCCTTTTCTATCTTCTAGTAAATTCTGTCCAAATAGACCTGAATGGAAAATTCAAATTTTGAGCAATCAAAAGTCCCTATCATGCAAAACATCATATAAGAAAGTTGTAGATAGTTAAAAACCACACAACATTGGTATAATACTCTTTCTCTGAAAATGAGCATAAAATAGACTTTAGGAATTTCTAAGTTTGTATTAAACTTTGGTCAAACTGGAGTCAGCAGGTTCAATTCAAATTTGATCATATTTAAACTTGGAATCTGATATTACTCCTTTTGACAAAGTTGTAGATCTGGGAGAGTAGAGCAACTTTGGTATTTTGGGTTTTCCCAAATTCGGCCTCTAGGGTGTCCAAAATCCTCAAATTCCAAAACCTGTATATAAGGTCAAAGCCAGTTTTCCAATTTCGGGGTTTTTTCGAATTTCTTTGAGTCACTGACGAGCGGGGCCCACCTGTCGGGCCGCCCGCGCCAGCGCATTCTACCGGTTCTTTTGTTCCGTGCACCCGGTCCGTAGACCCCTCACCCTCCTCCTCACCCCGACCCCACCTGTCGGCCTCGCCCGGTCCATGGACCACGTCCACCCGCGCGACGTCTTCGTCCCTCTCCCCTCCCCTGCACCCACGCGGCACCGGGCCTGGCCGCCATGGCCACGCGCCACGCCATGGCCGCCCTGCTCGCCACGACGCGGCCACGCGCCGCCCTGCCCACGCCACCTCACGCCCCGAACGAAGAAGCGGAGAGCTCGGCCTCATCTCCTCGCGCCTCACACGCCCGCTCCCCTGCCTCGCCTTGCTTGGAACCCCGCTGCGCGCGCCGCCGCCATCAGAGCCCGGGGCGAGCTCGCGCCCCGTCCCCTACGCGCGTCCCCGCGAGCCACTGGAGCCATGCCGCTCTTCCCCTCCCTCTCCTCCACCGAATCCCCAAAGTCTAGGCCGCCGAAATCGCTCCACCACCGCGTATTTCTTCGCCGGAGCTCCTTGCCCGCGCATCACCGTCGCCGAGCTCCTCCGAGCCGTTTCCCGTCGCCCAAGGTAGGGGGTAAGGTTCCCCTTGCTCTCCTCTCTCTCTTGGTGGCCGGAGTTGAGTTTCCGAACCCCGCAGGGCCGGATTGGAGCCGCGCCGTCGCCGTGCCCCTCCCTGCTCGAGGTTGAAGATGAGCAGGGAGGAAGAAGACGCCCTTTTTCCGTTTAGGCCCCTAAAGATCTTCATTTTTATTGTTCCCCTTACTTACTGTAACATGAGTCTAAATACTCTTACGAAGCAGCCCCTGGAAATAAGGTTTAATTGTGTTTGAGTCCCTGGATCTACAGATTTCGATTTTTTAAACTCTTTATTAGGCTGAAAACTTTGGAAATTCACCATAAATCAAATAAAAATCAGAAAAATACAAACTTTGTGGCAGTGCACTCCTTTTAGGTAGATCTATCTGCTGGGAATGATGGTTGAGTAGGAAAAGACTGTTTTGCCCCTGATTGCTTGCATGTTATGAATTCTTAAATAATTAGCAAAACTAAAGTAAACACCTTCAAAAATTATGAAATTTGGGCAGAAGCCTTGTGAACATGTTTAGGCTCTGTATAAATTTTCGTAGCCCTAGCATTAACTGTTTAATTACTATTTTGCCCTTGTCTTATATTTAAGCATATATTAATTTAGAAAAAGATTGCTATGGAGAAAAATGCTCTAGGGGCTTGATATGAGCTCTAGGTTATGAACATGACTCATTGCTAGAATAGGAGGTGGTGCATGTAAGGTTGTGACTCTGATTTGGAAATAGTAGAAATAATGCAATTTTATATAAATAATCAAAAATGTGAAACTAATATATCCAATAAAAACCCCCACACTTACCATGTTAGCTTTATGATTGACAACTTGACTTTTGGTATATGTGTTCTCGTAAGATTGCACATACACGATTGCTTCGGGTCCATCAAAGTAGTTTTAATGCTAGTACCAGTCGGGAGGTTTTAGTTGAGCTAGTAATCCATTACATCCGTAATTAGATGTTTGCCTTATACTTTACTTAACCAGTTGTAGGCTTGATGATCTGCATCTCATTCACTGTGTCATGCATAGCATTCATATAGCAACGCTTAATGCAGATACGTGATTGAGAAACAAGTACGGGAGCTACTTTAAGCAATGGTGTTCCAGAAGATCAAGTAAGCCCCAGACACGACCTGGAGAGCCCATCAGTCGTGTTTGGAAGGAGGAGTTGTCCAAGTGATCAAGGGGTTGCCTGGGGCAAAGCCTCACAACCCGGCAAACTAACCTAGTTTAGTTTGTTGGCTGAGTAAGAATAAGCAAAGGTAGGCAGGACCATAAATCTCCCAGCTAATGTTATCTTGATTGATGATTACGCATCCGCATTAGGAGTTGATTGAAAACCTTTGCATTAGACTCCCTGGCCGCCCTGGCCCTAGCACCTATATATAGAGTTCGTAGGACGAGTTGCCTAGGCTCTGCTAGGTGCGAGTAGACACGAGTGAAAGGAGTCACTCGTCGCGTAGGTGATTTCAAAGATTACAAAACTATTACTATTGAGGAAGTAATACTATGCTCCTGATTTAAATGGAGACCGGGCGGAGAATAATTTTATTATGTGGTGTGCGTTTGGCTCCGCCCGAGTCGCATAAGGCCCGTTCGCTGTTCGCCTGCTGTTCGGCATAACATTGCTAGAATGCTTATCCGGGATATGGGACCGGAGAAGTCTTTCCTGGGCTCGTCCGAAGCACAGAGACACGTTCCTACCCGCTGGTTGAGAGGAAGGTGGCCCGGGGGAGCTTGGTACTCATGACGGGGAGACCGAGATGTCGGCAGGCTCGTCATGGGGGCACAACCCGGGGGCTAGGCGGGAGTGAATCGAACTTGGGACGAGGCAGGATAAGATTGGGGCTATATGTGGGAACGTGATGGCTAGTAAGCATATACCCCTGGCATGATAGTTATTCCCGGGAATTAAAATCGATTCGAATCGCTGATGCCCACCAGGTGTGGGAATGCTGATAATGCACACGGGCAACGTAGTAACTACTTAAACTCTCAGTGTTTAATACTCATGGTTTTTGGAATACCACATGATTGAATTGATTTGTTTACATTACTGCAAGTTACAGTTGTGTGGAGGTTCTATAAATGATGAAAACTTACTATTTATGTTACACAAGTTACTGTTTAAAACTAAAGGCTAAGGATCCACTTGCTAGAAAGCCGCTTCGCGTCAGCCGTAAGCCAATTCCATTAAGTCCTACTGAGTAATTAGTACTCAGGGTTTGCCCCCACCTTTTGAGAACAGGTACCGGCGACATCTGGACAACTACTTGGAGAAGGGTAGTACCGGTGGGCTCGGTGCTGCTCGTCTCGATCAACGTTGCATGAAGGCTAGTAAAGTATTTTCTTCCGCTGTGAGACGTTTTCGAATTCGCTTCCGCTGTCTGATTCAAACTTGCCTTTCGTATGGTAATATGTTGAAACTTATATTATTATTTCGAATCGGTTTGTAAAACAAGCTTATATATACGCTATATTCAACTGCCTGAGATGATGTATCTGTTGTGGCTCCATTGAGGGCTGGATGTGTATGATGTCGGTTCCTCTGGGAAAAGGTGATATCGGGGGTCGAATGACTCTGGACGGACGACCGGGTTTAGTTCGGTCTAATCGCACTGCAAGCCAGAGGTGGCAGGTGTGCTTAGCCCGGATTAAATCGGCGGTTCCGCCACAGCTGGTATCAGAGCCGATCATACACAGACAACAGACATATCATCCAGTTTTGATTTGCAAACCTATTTTCGAAAACCCTTTCCGAAGTATTTGAAAAGTGAGAGTATCGATATGCCCCTATTAAGGATGTTAGTGAAATACCAGGTGACATCGCTAACATTCTGACCTAGATAGAACTCATGTGCATATTCGGCGCTTTGGGAAGCAACATTTCGGCCATAGCCATCCCCAGTACTGGTGGAGCGCTATTGAGATTTGCGGACTGTTGCGAACCCTGCATTCATGCTGATAGGGCAGAACTCTTTAAGGGGGGTGGTCACGCTATTGGAGTGTTTCGTGACCACTTTTCCTTCAACCAAAATAATAGCTAGATCTTGTTGGCCACCGTTTCTCTCCCTAGTAATTCCCCAGTACTGGAGGAAGACTGGGTGTGTTGGGAGAAATGGCGCCACTACGTCGTCCACCAGACGTAGCTTAAAGAAAATCGTGGATACCACTTCTAGGGTTAGAGTGGTAATGATTGGTCATGGTAATGATGTGGGTATGAGCATGCATTTTTCTGCAGGTACACTAACCACGTGCGAAATTAAGAACGAATAGAGAACGACTAGTTGCATTAGGGAGTGCCGTGCACATATGTCACCAAATACTCGCTAGATATATAATTATACATAGGGTGTGTGATGTGAGACCGAATAGGGCGAATCATGCATCATGACATCATGTCTTATCTCATGCATTGTTTTTGTTACTTAAGCGTGACTAGGAGCATATTGCGTTGAGTGTGTGTACTAGTATGTTAATACGTAACTCAAAGTACCAGTAGAACTAGCAAAAACTAAGCAAGCGACTTGACTAGTACGCTTGGGTTGTCGCAATTTTTCTATACCTACTTCATTCTAAATATGAAACGTCTAATAAATGCAGGTCAAATACAATAAATATGTCGATCGGTCCAAAAATCAAACCCGTCTCAAACTTACCGATGCTACACACGTTAGAAACATACCATAGTCTTGTGCCATCGTTTTGCGAAAAATCACTTATTGGCATATTTTCTAAATACGTAAACGCGGAAAACACTATGCCCACACCAAGTTTTCAAAACCCTTGAACTTACGGGAGCCTTATTCTTCTTGCTACAGATGTCGCAGCCCTTCGACTTATGCCCTGATCACCCCGAGCCCACGAAGGCTAAAACAACAGCCCCTGCAAGTCTCAAGAAGAAGAGAAAAGTGGGAGAATCTTCTACTAATACGGCTTCAGTTCAACATCTGCGACCTGGCCTAGTTTTATTGAAGGGATTCGTCCAGCCTGAAGATCAAGTCGAGATAGTTCGTACATGTCGACAACTAGGTATTGGTCCAGGAGGATTCTATAGGCCTAATTTCAAGAATGGAGCCAAGATGAAGCTATGGATGATGTGTTTAGGGAAGAATTGGGATCCGACTACAGGTTTCTATGGGCCAACACGTCCATGCGATGGTGCCCAAGTCCCTGCGATACCAGAAGTTTTCAAGACAATTGCTCAAACTGCAAATTCAACTGCAAGCGAATTTCCTCAGATCAATCCTGACATATGCATCATTAACTACTACAACAACGTCGGGAAGCTCGGACTCCATCAAGATAAGGATGAATCAGGAAGAAGCATCAACCAAGGTCTACCTATCATCTCAATCTCCCTAGGCGACACGGCAGAATTCCTGTTCATCGATGCTCGAGACAAGGATAGAGCGACCAAGGTCAACCTCGAGTCTGGCGATGTTCTCATACTCGGTGGAAGATCAAGACTGCTATTCCATGGCATCTCCCATGTGAAGCCTAACACTGCACCGACATGGCTAAAGGAAGAAACTGGTCTTCGTCCAGGACGCATCAATCTCACGTTTAGGCAGTACTAGCTGGGTACCAATTAGTACGATAAAGTCTGAGGGACAAACCTATGTATCAGAAGGTTTTAACATTCGTAGATCAGAAAGACCTCGGGTGTCCAACTCTATAGAGTCAATTTGTATCTCATTCCTATGGGTAGATGTACTCCTAGTCTTATAGTGGTAGCACATTGAGCTTTGGTAAATTTTTCTTTAAAACCCTTGTCGTTCATGCGCTTCGAACCCTTGTGATCGAAGAAATCCTAGCCTAATTGCACTATATTCCACTATTCGTTAATTACTTGCTACAAGCTTTGTAAATCAAGGAACTTCTTTTACCATGGGATTCAAGCGCCCTAAGCTCTTATATCACATCGGACTTCCTCTTTATTTAACCAAAACCTTGTAGTGATCATGACTCTGTAGGTGGAATGATTGAGCCACCCTTGTTGTGATGTCTCCTTATGCAGTCTTGGATGTCTCGACGGGACCTGGAGTCCTATGTGTACGGCCGTCACATGGTTGTGCTACTAGGTTCACGCTGGCATTAAGACATGCGAAGGCATGACATCGCTTCAATCGTGGAACATTCATAATCGGTTTTTATCTTTAATTGATCTCACTACTCTTGATTCGTGGGGATGATCGATTTCATTTCCACTATCCTGTATATATCATTCCATTGCCTTATTTCACCCTGCTTTCTTGACCAATGCGGATGATCCGTCTCAACCCTATGACTTGCTCGTATTAATTCATATCCATGTTTGACCTTGCCTCCGAAGGTTGGTGGGAACAGTCAATTTCGTTCTCACTAACTCCGTCGATATTTCTATCCATTCGTTGAACCTTAATTCCCGAGGGTGTACTTTACGAACATCCTCCACACTAGCTTTTGTCCTCGGCCAGTGCTCTTATCTTATCATCATTTCTCTATGAGTGGTTTTCTTCCTCTTAGAGGAGAGCTTACTAGCATTTTGTTTCGCTAGTAAGAACATGTCAGCTACTGCCATTTTCTTGATCAATCATGACCAACGTTAAGAAATCGTACAAATCATCACCTTGTTTAGGCGAATGCGGCCTATCTTCTCACTCTTGTGCCTTTCTTGTTCCGATGAGTAGGATGTGCTACGCTTCACCACATCTTACTCTTTGAAGGCATGTTGATTTGAAATTTTATATGTGGACACAGTCCCCATCAAATAGAATGAATGTGTCTCTCAAAAACGCATCCGATGATACTCCATTCCTTTGCTTCAATCACAGTCACTTGCCCGTTGACCACATTCTCTTCACGGTTTGTTCATTCGCTCTCTTATATGGCACGACTCGCCGAGTATCTTAGAGAGACCACCCTAGCCTAATAAATGATGCTCTGTGACTACTTGTGTTAAAGAGGTACTAACCATTCACAAGCTAGTTGACAAAGCCAACAAGTGAAAAATTGGGATGTTACCATGTGCATTCAAAAAGGCACGAACCACGATGCCATACTCCTTACCATACGCGATAGGTAACACACCCGTACCTCACACAAATCTCGGGACGAGATTTCTTTAAGGGGGGTGGGTTGTGATGCCCCCGGCATCTCGAAAATCTTAACACGTGATTAGATTAGCAGTAGTCAGAGATTTGGCTTAATAATGTTTAGAGAAGAGCAACAACTAGGTTAGTAAATCACGAAGTCAGAAATTTTCAGTGAAATATGCAAAACCCCTGAGTGCACTTGTGACCTTAGTTCAAAATGAAATGTAATTTAGACCAAACTTTCTATAACAAACTTGTAGACAATTCTAGGTAGATCAACTTTGTTATTGGGTGTGGTGGCATGCATAAAGGTTTGCACGATGTTTTAGCTCCTTTTCTATCTTCTAGTAAATTCTGTCCAAATAGACCTGAATGGAAAATTCAAATTTTGAGCAATCAAAAGTCCCTATCATGCAAAACATCATATAAGAAAGTTGTAGATAGTTAAAAACCACACAACATTGGTATAATACTCTTTCTCTGAAAATGAGCATAAAATAGACTTTAGGAATTTCTAAGTTTGTATTAAACTTTGGTCAAACTGGAGTCAGCAGGTTCAATTCAAATTTGATCATATTTAAACTTGGAATCTGATATTACTCCTTTTGACAAAGTTGTAGATCTGGGAGAGTAGAGCAACTTTGGTATTTTGGGTTTTCCCAAATTCGGCCTCTAGGGTGTCCAAAATCCTCAAATTCCAAAACCTGTATATAAGGTCAAAGCCAGTTTTCTAATTTCGGGGTTTTTTCGAATTTCTTTGAGTCACTGACGAGCGGGGCCCACCTGTCGGGCCGCCCGCGCCAGCGCATTCTACCGGTTCTTTTGTTCCGTGCACCCGGTCCGTAGACCCCTCACCCTCCTCCTCACCCCGACCCCACCTGTCGGCCTCGCCCGGTCCATGGACCACGTCCACCCGCGCGACGTCTTCGTCCCTCTCCCCTCCCCTGCACCCACGCGGCACCGGGCCTGGCCGCCATGGCCACGCGCCACGCCATGGCCGCCCTGCTCGCCACGACGCGGCCACGCGCCGCCCTGCCCACGCCACCTCACGCCCCGAACGAAGAAGCGGAGAGCTCGGCCTCATCTCCTCGCGCCTCACACGCCCGCTCCCCTGCCTCGCCTTGCTTGGAACCCCGCTGCGCGCGCCGCCGCCATCAGAGCCCGGGGCGAGCTCGCGCCCCGTCCCCTACGCGCGTCCCCGCGAGCCACTGGAGCCATGCCGCTCTTCCCCTCCCTCTCCTCCACCGAATCCCCAAAGTCTAGGCCGCCGAAATCGCTCCACCACCGCGTATTTCTTCGCCGGAGCTCCTTGCCCGCGCATCACCGTCGCCGAGCTCCTCCGAGCCGTTTCCCGTCGCCCAAGGTAGGGGGTAAGGTTCCCCTTGCTCTCCTCTCTCTCTTGGTGGCCGGAGTTGAGTTTTCCGAACCCCGCAGGGCCGGATTGGAGCCGCGCCGTCGCCGTGCCCCTCCCTGCTCGAGGTTGAAGATGAGCAGGGAGGAAGAAGACGCCCTTTTTCCGTTTAGGCCCCTAAAGATCTTCATTTTTATTGTTCCCCTTACTTACTGTAACATGAGTCTAAATACTCTTACGAAGCAGCCCCTGGAAATAAGGTTTAATTGTGTTTGAGTCCCTGGATCTACAGATTTCGATTTTTTAAACTCTTTATTAGGCTGAAAACTTTGGAAATTCACCATAAATCAAATAAAAATCAGAAAAATACAAACTTTGTGGCAGTGCACTCCTTTTAGGTAGATCTATCTGCTGGGAATGATGGTTGAGTAGGAAAAGACTGTTTTGCCCCTGATTGCTTGCATGTTATGAATTCTTAAATAATTAGCAAAACTAAAGTAAACACCTTCAAAAATTATGAAATTTGGGCAGAAGCCTTGTGAACATGTTTAGGCTCTGTATAAATTTTCGTAGCCCTAGCATTAACTGTTTAATTACTATTTTGCCCTTGTCTTATATTTAAGCATATATTAATTTAGAAAAAGATTGCTATGGAGAAAAATGCTCTAGGGGCTTGATATGAGCTCTAGGTTATGAACATGACTCATTGCTAGAATAGGAGGTGGTGCATGTAAGGTTGTGACTCTGATTTGGAAATAGTAGAAATAATGCAATTTTATATAAATAATCAAAAATGTGAAACTAATATATCCAATAAAAACCCCCACACTTACCATGTTAGCTTTATGATTGACAACTTGACTTTTGGTATATGTGTTCTCGTAAGATTGCACATACACGATTGCTTTGGGTCCATCAAAGTAGTTTTAATGCTAGTACCAGTCGGGAGGTTTTAGTTGAGCTAGTAATCCATTACATCCGTAATTAGATGTTTGCCTTATACTTTACTTAACCAGTTGTAGGCTTGATGATCTGCATCTCATTCACTGTGTCATGCATAGCATTCATATAGCAACGCTTAATGCAGATACGTGATTGAGAAACAAGTACGGGAGCTACTTTAAGCAATGGTGTTCCAGAAGATCAAGTAAGCCCCAGACACGACCTGGAGAGCCCATCAGTCGTGTTTGGAAGGAGGAGTTGTCCAAGTGATCAAGGGGTTGCCTGGGGCAAAGCCTCACAACCCGGCAAACTAACCTAGTTTAGTTTGTTGGCTGAGTAAGAATAAGCAAAGGTAGGCAGGACCATAAATCTCCCAGCTAATGTTATCTTGATTGATGATTACGCATCCGCATTAGGAGTTGATTGAAAACCTTTGCATTAGACTCCCTGGCCGCCCTGGCCCTAGCACCTATATATAGAGTTCGTAGGACGAGTTGCCTAGGCTCTGCTAGGTGCGAGTAGACACGAGTGAAAGGAGTCACTCGTCGCGTAGGTGATTTCAAAGATTACAAAACTATTACTATTGAGGAAGTAATACTATGCTCCTGATTTAAATGGAGACCGGGCGGAGAATAATTTTATTATGTGGTGTGCGTTTGGCTCCGCCCGAGTCGCATAAGGCCCGTTCGCTGTTCGCCTGCTGTTCGGCATAACATTGCTAGAATGCTTATCCGGGATATGGGACCGGAGAAGTCTTTCCTGGGCTCGTCCGAAGCACAGAGACACGTTCCTACCCGCTGGTTGAGAGGAAGGTGGCCCGGGGGAGCTTGGTACTCATGACGGGGAGACCGAGATGTCGGCAGGCTCGTCATGGGGGCACAACCCGGGGGCTAGGCGGGAGTGAATCGAACTTGGGACGAGGCAGGATAAGATTGGGGCTATATGTGGGAACGCGATGGCTAGTAAGCATATACCCCTGGCATGATAGTTATTCCCGGGAATTAAAATCGATTCGAATCGCTGATGCCCACCAGGTGTGGGAATGCTGATAATGCACACGGGCAACGTAGTAACTACTTAAACTCTCAGTGTTTAATACTCATGGTTTTTGGAATACCACATGATTGAATTGATTTGTTTACATTACTGCAAGTTACAGTTGTGTGGAGGTTCTATAAATGATGAAAACTTACTATTTATGTTACACAAGTTACTGTTTAAAACTAAAGGCTAAGGATCCACTTGCTAGAAAGCCGCTTCGCGTCAGCCGTAAGCCAATTCCATTAAGTCCTACTGAGTAATTAGTACTCAGGGTTTGCCCCCACCTTTTGAGAACAGGTACCGGCGACATCTGGACAACTACTTGGAGAAGGGTAGTACCGGTGGGCTCGGTGCTGCTCGTCTCGATCAACGTTGCATGAAGACTAGTAAAGTATTTTCTTCCGCTGTGAGACGTTTTCGAATTCGCTTCCGCTGTCTGATTCAAACTTGCCTTTCGTATGGTAATATGTTGAAACTTATATTATTATTTCGAATCGGTTTGTAAAACAAGCTTATATATACGCTATATTCAACTGCCTGAGATGATGTATCTGTTGTGGCTCCATTGAGGGCTGGATGTGTATGATGTCGGTTCCTCTGGGAAAAGGTGATATCGGGGGTCGAATGACTCTCGACGGACGACCGGGTTTAGTTCGGTCTAATCGCACTGCAAGCTAGAGGTGGCAGGTGTGCTTAGCCCGGATTAAATCGGCGGTTCCGCCACATCGCGTTCTTATTTTAGTTTGAGTTTTGCATCTTGTCACCGTGTTCGTTTTCATAATGTCGGCACGTCCGGTTCGTAATCCTCTTTGTCCAGTTCAGTATTTGTGTGATATCTCCCTCGTACGAACTCAAATTTTTTTTTCTAATACTTTTTAGAAAGCTTGTGAAATTATCTACAATTTTGTTAATTGGGAAGTTTTCAGAAACGTTGTTATTATGGTGTAATATCTATTGGGAGTAAATCTGTTTGTGACCCAGAATTTTCTGAGCAGTATGTGTTTCGGGATAATATCTTCATTATCCATTATCTAAAAAAAGGCGTTCCATATACTGTAGAGAAAGATAAAAATGAGATCTACAACTCTGGTATTCAAAGTTTTTGCATTTGAGGCCATTAAGATTGTCTAATCGGTCATGCAACTTTGAGTAGTAAATCTAGGATTTTTAGATGAGAGTTTTGTATTTGTATGGAGTTGTATCTTGTTTTGCAGCACTTTTGAGATAAAAAAACAAAAAAAGGCAAGTGTATACAAAAGAGCCGCACAAAAAAAGAGAAAAAGAAAAGAAAAAATAATCAGAATTGTTTGCATCCTTTGTGTATTTTGTACTTCGGTGTATCTCTTGCTTGCTTAAACTAGTTATAGAAGCACGTTTAGGCTAGCAATTTTGACAAGTACTTTGGACATTCATTCAACTTTGCTATCTGATTTCGGATTTTGCTATTCCTTACTACATATTGTGCCTTTTCAAAGATCCACATATATACTCTAGAGCAACACAGGTCAGTCTTGCAATCACCCCACGCTCTAGGTGCGTTATCGCGTTTGGACCGCAATCACCTCTCGTCTTCTTGCTGTGTACGGTAAAAATACTTGCAGGCGCTGGGTAAACGCTTGGAGTGTGAGAGATCCCACCTACCCACTATCATTACATATGGTTAATTTTTTTTATGTTTTTTTGTTTTTCTGCTAACAATGACATGCACCGACGCACGTGAACGTAAAAGGATCAAGAAAAGGATTAAGAAGGCATTTGAGAGTCAGATAACTTTGAAAATATCTCCATCAAAAAGTTCAGGTTGTCTCCTTTCAAATCTTCCTTCTAATAATGGTTTGGTTGATCCTATGGATGAAATTTTTTCCAATGTCGTTTGAGTAAAAGAAGAAAGATTAAGAATGCTGCTAATACTTTTAAAAAATGTGTTTTACGTTAGTGGAAAGATCTTTGTGTTTATAATCAAGATCCACAAAATTGGAGAGATATGAAAAGACTTATGAGGAATGAATTTGTTTCAGATTCTCATTCTATAAAGCTAATTTGTGATCTACAATTTCTAAAACAACATGATAAAATTGTTGTAGAGTATTATAATGAGCTACATACTTTGTTGTTGCGTTGTGGTTTACATGAATCAGAGAAAAAAACTACAATCAGATTTTTAAAGGGTCTTGACACTAACATTCATGATATTATTGCTGGTACGAAATATAAGTCTCTCTATAAATTATATACACATGCTGGTAAGATTGAGAACAAAATTAGACATAAGAAACAATAATTTATTAAGATTGAATATGATGCATACCTCGCTGAAATTAAACATCATGACACACAACCCATGGAGGTACCCTTTGCTACTGACCATACACGGAATCTTAAGAACAAGGATGAAAAAGAGAACACGTCAGAGGACAATGAGGATGATTTTGTTTCCATTTCATACTTGTCACAGTACCCTGATTATGTAAACAAAAGTAATGACACATGTTATATAATCTCTTAAGGTGAAAATTTTTTTGAGTTATCTTTATTACAAGCTGATTGTACTACTGATTCATGTGATCAAAAAGAGTTGTGTGATTTTGCTTTTATTATTTCTGTGCCACAACTTGTTGATAAGTTTAATGTTTATGATTCCGAGCTAAATATTTGTGCTGAAAATAGTCCCTTTCTCCCTATTGCTAGTGTGTATGATGAGCTGAAGTTGATACATTCTCTAAATACTTTGGGTTATATTGAATTTGATATTCTATGTAATCTGAATAATTTAGAAAAAAAAATTTTGTTGCTGATTTGCCATGGTTATCTAAGAATTTTTATCATGTTATTGGCAAGTATGATAGCAAAGGAGAATATATGGTGCACCGCGTTTATATCTCATCAAATTTGAACCCTCTTCCAGTTGGTGAATGTGAACATTTTGAGGGTTGCGCTAACGCTAATCATATCACATCAAGTTCCCCTTATTCTTTGTTTATTGTGTTACAACAGGGTAAATTTCAAAAAGGGGAGCAAGGTTGGATGATGTCAAGCATGGCAACTACTTCCGTAAGCATCAACGACTTTGAGTCGATAACGACTCAAAAACATGAAGGGGAGAATGATGAGAACATAACCAATAAGCATATGACCAAGGCCCAAGAGAAGATAAAGTTTGAAGCCTAATCCGAGTTAAGGTCCAATTTATTCGCGAGGCCGGTTCGGACTGCAGGAGTAGGCCTCAGAAAAATGGATGTCCAAACCACATATGGGCTCGTTTTGGACGTTACATATCTTTTGAAAGATAAGGAGATAAGCTTTCCAACCTATGTGGTCCCACCTCTGAATTCGGTCGGAGTCAATGGGAATAGTCGAAACAATATGATGGACAGAATCTGCCAGGGTGCTGCTGGACCGGTTTTTTGGCCCGCTGGCCTTGTATGCCCTAGGGTTGCTCGGCCACCCCTAGACCTCTCTCTTGTATATATTCTATAGCCGTTATTAGATTAGATGTGTTTTGCTTAAAAGTATTCTGTCGTGAACAGTTCGCCGTTCGTGTATCGGTTTGTGAAACCCCAACTTGTGCACAAGATTAATCTTGACTGCGTTTATTCCTCGTTCTTGCCTGTGTTCTCTCGGTTGCATTGCAGGAATGATAGCCTTCTTAGCGAGGTCGATTGCGCGCGTCACGCGGTCGATAACCATCGGAGCAGTGGTGTAGTGATTGCAAGGATTCGATCGATTGCTCGGAGCCTTCTTCACCAATGTCGAGTTCTCCACCCCTAAACTGACTTATCCATACCTCTCGGAAGATCAGGTACCCTATTCCCCATCAACCTTGGTATCTAAGTAAAGAATCCACTTGCAGCTCTCTTTTATTTGCTTTCTACAATTTAGATTCCGCATTTCAATTTCTACAAATTGCATGCTTGTATAGGATTAGCTTTATGGTGCAATTCATTTTATACCAAGTAGAACTGTAGTCACACACTTTAGCCACAATGGTGACTTGGATTGCTCGATAGGGTTTTAAATTCCATGTTTTCAAATTGGATATCTGTGGCGGAACCGCCGATTTAATCCGGGCTAAGCACACCTGCCACCTCTGGCTTGCAGTGCGATTAGACCGAACTAAACCCGGTCGTCCGTCGAGAGTCATTCGACTCCCGATATTACCTTTTCCCAGAGGAACCGACATCATACACATCTGACTCACGATGGAGCCACAACAGAAACATCATCCCAGGCAGTTGAATAGCATAAAATTAGACTTAGTTACAAACCAGTTTCTACATAAAATACAAGTCCAACATAATGTTATACGGTAGCAAGTTTGAAAGTTTCTCGCAGCGGAAATATAAGTTTAGGGGTCACCATGTTATCACCAAAAGATTTGCATTAGAGGTACAACATCGAGCCCACCGATGTTGACCTCGTGCCACTCAGTCACCTCATCCTAAATGAGGGCATGCCCCGCCTCCAACACAAGTGCACACCATGAACTCCATACCTGCGCTCAAAATGTGGGGGCAAACCCTGAGTACTAATTACGGCTGACGCGAAGCAGCTTACTAGCAAGTGGATCCTTAGCCTTTAGTTTTTAACAGTAACATATGTAACATAAACAGCAAGTTTTCATTGTCTGTATAATTACCAACATAATAGTAAATTACAGTAAGGTAACAACTCAGTTCAAACATGTAGTATTCCAAAAACCATGAGTATTAAAATACCGAGAGTTTAAGTAATTACTACGTTGCCCGACAGTGATATTGGCATTCCCACACCTGGTAGGCATCAGCGATTCGAATCGATTTTTAATTCCCGGGAATAACTATCATGCCAGGGGTATATGCTTACTAGCCACCGCGTTCCCACATATAGCCCCAATCTTAACCTGCCTCGTCCCAAGTTTGATTCACTCCCGCCTAGCC
This sequence comes from Paspalum vaginatum, assembly GCA_030272315.1. NCBI lineage: Eukaryota > Viridiplantae > Streptophyta > Magnoliopsida > Poales > Poaceae > Paspalum > Paspalum vaginatum. Next base: position 24,210,182 of record CM059013.1, read on the forward strand.
CCCGGGTTGTGCCCCCATGACGAGCCTGCCGACATCTCGGTCTCCCCGTCATGAGTACTAAGCTCCCCCGGGCCACCTTCCTCTCAACCAGCGGGTAGGAACGTGTCTCTGTGCTTCGGGCGAGCCCAGGAAAGACTTTTCCGGTCCCATTCCCCGGATAAGCACTTTAGCAATGTTATGCCGATCAGCAGACGAACAGCGGACGGGCCTTAAACGACTCGGGCGGAGTCCAAGGTGCAACCTCATGAAAAGCATATACTGAAATAAATTTCCGCCCGGTCTCCATTTAATTCATGAGTAACAATAATAAATGATATAACTGTAAGCTTTTGTAACTTTGAAAACACCTACGAGACGAGTCCACACACTCGTGTCTACTCGTACCTAGCAATTTCTAGGCATACTCGTCCTACGAACTCTATGTATAGGTGCTAGGGCCAGGGCGGCCAGGGAGTCTAATGCAACTGGTTTCAATCAACTCCTAATGCACATGTGTAAACATCAAGTATAACTTTGTTTGCTGGGTTGAGTATGGTCCTGCCTACCTTCCTCGTTAGGGTCAGTAGCTTCTTCCGGAGCGTAGTCTGGTTCTTGCTGCTGGGCCTCCGGTCCTTGGTGCAGCTCCTCTTCTGGTTCCTCTGCGACGGGCTGGTTCGGCGGTTGTCCTTCGTTCGTGGAATCTATATGCATGACATGGTGCAATTGGAGCATGTATTAGTGCAACGCTTGTTTTATGATGCGAGCGTAATGCAAGAAGTCAGTGTTTATGGATTAACAATATGCACTTTTGTGATAAGACTTGTTTAGTATTAAGAAATCGTACAAGTCATCACCTAAGATAGTTTGGCTTGTCACATAAAATAACGTGGGGTGAGTGTAGCGAGGTAGCATATACTAGTCTTACATTTTCTATTAGTTACGTAAATATGGATCATTTCTCCTAATTTTAAATCAGAGCAAAAACCTTACATGCATCACTTTCTACTTTAACAGCAAGTTATGTCCATAAACTATAGTTCATATTAAATACCTAAAGTTAACTTAACCTACACATGATAACAAGGCTCCTGCCCAAAAATCATAATTTTTGGAGTTCATTTTATCCATACTTCCTATTTATCAAGGTTTTTCATGCATGCATAAGAACAGGGGCAAAAAGGTAATTAAACAGTGAACATCTGAGCCACTAAAAATCATGGTAAGTTTACATACCCTAACAACACTGCTGTTCAAATTTGGCTATTTTTGGAGATCATTTAGCCCTTATTTCTTATTATTAGGGTTTTTCTTGCTTGCATAAAATCAGGGGCAATTTGGTACTTTCCTACTCAACCATCATATTCACTAGACAGATCTATTCAAAAGGATTTCAATGCAACTGATTTGGTATTTTTCTGATTTTTATTTGATTTACTATGAATTTTTAAAGTTTTCTGTTTATAGAAATTCAATAAATCGAAAAAAACATAACAGTCAGGGACCTAAACGTGATTATCTATTAACATCAGGGGCTAGCGCGTAAGGATCTGATGACTCAGTGAATAGCGCACCGTACTTGAAAGAAAATAAACAGAAGCGCAGGGGTGCTTTTGAAAATCAACCTTCTTCTTCCACCTCTCGCCAAGGGAGAGGCCGCGCGCATGGGAGTGCGCCGCGGGCTGCGCCGGCAGCTATAGAACCGGACTTGGAGCCGCGCCACCCCAGGGACGTGTCCCCGGCGAAGGGGAGTGTTTCCCCCATGGTCGCGTCGCACGTGGAGGTCGGAGCAGCTCGGGAACGCGGCTTGAACTGGAGGGGTCGACGACATGGCAGTGCGTGGTGGCGCATCTCGATCTGCAGGTGCCGGTGGCGGAAAAGGCTGCGTAGGGGTGCGTGAGCTGTGCGAGGATGTGGCGAACTCGATGGAGGTGGGGGAACAGCGCGGGGATGGCTCGGCAGTGCCTTTCCACAGCAGCCTCCGGTGAACACGGCGGCCATGGCGGACGTCGCTCGCGGAAGGAGCCGTAGGAGTCTCTGAGAAGGGGCGGGTCTTGGAGAATCGACAGAGGAAGCTGTGGCGAGCTCAGTGCGTGCGTCGGACGGAGCGGAGGAGGCTAAGGCAGCGGGGCATGAGCTCAACTCGAGCTCGGTCTCGGGCCGCCCATGGCAGACGCGCTCCGCGCGAGGCAAGCAGGGAGGCAGGGAGCAGAGGTAGTGGGCGAGAGAGACAGGCGAGTGAAGGTAGCAGCATCCCTGTCTAGATGAGGCCGGGCGAGGTCGGGCCACGCGGCAGTGGCCATGGCGTGGCAGGGCAGGCGGCGCGTGCCCGCGGTGGCAAGCGGCGCGTGGCCGGCAGCGCCGGACGCCGGCGCCGCGTGGCGGGTGGGTCGGCCGAGTGGGACCCACTCGTCAGTGACTCGAAGGAAAAATAATTCGGGAAAATGAAAAATACTGTTTGACTGCTGAGACATGTTTTAGAAATTGTTGTTTTTGAACATCCTAGGGGCCGAATTTGACAAAACCCAAAATACAAAAGTTGTTCTACTCTTCCAGATCTACAACTTTGTCAAAAGGAGTAATATCAGATTCCAAGTTGAAATATGATTAAATTTGAATTTAACCCGCTGACTCCAGTTTGACCAAGGTTTAATGCAAACTTAGAAATTCCTAAAGTCTATTTTATGCTCATTTTCAGAGAAAGAGTATTATACCAATGTTGTGTAGTTTTTAATTATCTACAACTTTCTTATATGATGTTTTGCATGATAGGGACTTTTGTTCCTTTGAAATTTGAATTTTCCTTACCGATCCAAGTTTAGGCAGATTTCTGCTTTTTCATTAATCGACTCAAAACTCCACCTAAACCTTTGTGCATGTTACCACACCCAATAACAAAGTTGATCTACATAAAATTGTCTACAAGTTTGTTATAGAGAGTTTGGTTCCAATCACATTATATTTTAAACTATAGTCACAAATGCATTCAGGGGTTTTGCATATTTCACTGAAAATTTTTGACTTCGTGATTTACTAGCCTAGTTGTTGCTCTTCTCTAAACATTATTAAGCCAAATCCTTGACTACCACTAATCTAATCACGTGTTAAAACTTTCGAGATGCCGGGGGCATCACAACCCACCCCCCTTAAAGAAATCTCGTCCCGAGATTTGGATGAGGCACGGCGGTATAACCTAGCGTGTATTACAAAGGGTATGGGCATTGTGGATTCGTGTCTTTTCAAATTCACATAGAAGCATCCAAATCTTTAACTGTTAGCTTTGTCAACTAGCTTGTGAATGGTTAGTACCTATTTTACACAAGTAGTCACAGAGCATCCTCTAAGTTAGGCTCGGGTTGTCTCTCTAAGATACTCGACGAGTCGTGCCATATAAGAAAGCGAATGAACAAACCATGAAGAGAATGTGGTCAGTGGGCAAGTGACTGTGATCGAAGCAAAGGAATGGAGTCATTGCTGGACTTCGATACCAACATTTGAAACGTGGTAAGTACCTGATTTATCCAAATAATGAAAGCAAAGTGTACACAGTCGTAAATTGAACAGGACAGGGTCTTTTGATTCAAAGGAGTATCATCGGATACATTGTTGAGAGACACATTCCTTTTATTTGACAGGGACTGTGTCCACATATAGAATTCCAAGTTAACATGTTTTCAAAGAGTAAGATGTGGTGAAACGTAGCACATTCTACTCATTAGGACAAGAATGGCACAAGAGGGAGAAGATAGGCCGTATTTGTCTAAACAAGGTGATGATCTGTATGATTTCTTAGCGTTGGTCATGATTGATCAAGAAGATGGCAGTAGATGATGTGTTCTTACTAGCGAAACAAAATGCTAGTAAGCTCTCTCCTAAGAGGAAGAAAATCACTCATAAATAAATGACGATAAGACAAGAGCACTAGCCGAGGACAAAAGCTAGTGTGGAGGATGTTCGTAAAGTACACCCTCGGGGAATAAGGTTCAACGAATGGATAGAAAATATCGACGGAGTTAGTGAGAACGAAGTTGACTGTTCCCACCAATCTTCGGAGGCAGGGTCAAACATGGATATGAATTATTATGAACAAGCCGTGGGGTTGAGGCGGATCATCCCCACTGGTCAAGGAGGTAAGGTGAAACAAGGCAATGGAAGGATGTCATGAGATGGTGGAAATGAGGCTGATCACTTCCACAGAAACAATGAAAATGTGTGGACAAGCAGTGGGTGGAGATTGGCTACTCCCACACTTAAGAAAGGCAAGGTGAAACAAGGCAATGAGATGATATATACAGGATAGTGGAAAATGAAATCGATCATCCCCACGAATCAAGAGTAGCGAGATCAATTAAAGATAAAAACCGATTATGAATGTTCCACGATTGAAGCGATGTCATGCCTTCGCATGTCCTAATGCCAGCGCGAACCTAGTAGCACAACCATGTGACGGCCGTACACATAGGACTCCAGGTCCCGTCGAGGCATCCAAGACTGCCTAGGGAGACATCACAACAAGAGTGGCTTAATCATTCCACTTACAGAGTCATAATCACTATAAGGTTTTGGTAAATAAAGAGGAAGTCCGAAGTGATATAAGAGCTTAGGGCGCTTGAATCCCATTGTAAAAGAAGTTCCTTGATTTACAAAGTTTGGAGCAAGTAATTAACGAATAGTGGAATATAGTGCAATTAGGCTAGGATTTATTCGATCACAAGGGTTCGAAGCGCATGAACGACAAGGGTTTTAAAGAAAAAGTTACCAAAGCTCCATGTGCTATCACTATAAGACTAGGAGTACATTTAACCATAGGAACGAGATACAAGTTGACTCTACAGAGCCGGACACCCGAGGTCTTTCTGATTTACGCATGTTAAAACCTTCTGATACATAAGCTTGTCCCCAAACTTTATCGTACTAATTGGTACCCAGCTAGTACTGCCTAAACGTGAGATTGATGCGTCCTGGACGAAGACCGGTTCCTTCTTTTAGCCATGTCGGTGCAGTGTTAGGCTTCACATGGGAGATGCCATGGAACAGTAGTCTGGATCTTCCACCGAGTATAAGAACATCGCCAGATTCGAGGTTGATCTTAGTCGCTCTATCCTTGTCTCGAGTATCGCTGAACAGGAATTCTGCCGTGTCGCCTAGGGAGATTGAGATGATAGGTAGACCTTGGTTGATGCTTCTTCCTAATTCATCCTTATCCTGATGGAGTCCGAGCTTCCCGACGTTGTTGTAGTAGTTAATGATGCATATGTCCGGATTTATTTGAGGAAATTCGCTTGCAGCTGAATTTGTAGTTTGAGCAATTGTCTTGAAAACTTCTGGTATCACAGGGACTTGGGCACCATCGCATGGACGTGTTGGCCCATAGAAACCCGTAGTCGGATCCCAATTCTTCCCTAGACACATCATCCATAGCTTCATCTTGGCTCCGTTCTTGAAATTAGGCCTATAGAATCCTCCTGGACCAATACCTAGTTGTCGACACGTACGAACTATCTCGACTTGATCTTCAGGCTGGACGAACCCCTTCAATAAAACCAGGCCGGGTCGCAGATGTTGAACTAAAGCCGTGTTAGTAGAAGATTCTCCCGCTTTTCTCTTCTTCTTGTGACCTTCAGGTGCTGTTGTTTTAGCATTCGTAGGCTCGGAATGATCAGGGCATAAGTCGAAGGGCTGCGACATCTCTAGCAGGAAGAATAAGGCTCCCGTAAGTTCAAGGGTTTTGGAACTTGGTGTGGTCATAGCATATTTCGCGTTTACAAGCTCGGAAGATATGCCGGAAAGTGATTTTATCGCAAGATGATGGCACCTCTGAGGGTCGACCAACGGATTCTAAAGATCTTAGGAAACGGTAGCCGTACATTAGTCTATACTCAACCTTGGTGGTATAGAAAGTTCCGGTTAGTTCTATTTTGAAATTGTTCAAGTATCCAAATTTGCGAGCTTTGGAAAATTTGTCCAGATAGTTTCTGTATGTTCGGATTCTTCCCTTCACTTTAATCAAACCATACCCCACTACATAATCATCTTCTAGGTATATGACGAATACAAAAGCATTTGCATAGTTGTTATCAATGACCATTACACACGAAGTTTTCATATAATGAGGTTGGAATACGTTGTAAACTCGAAGACTTTGTGACGGGTTTGATTTTTGGGCGAAACGACATGTTTATTGTATTTGGCCCACATTTATTAGACGCTTTATATTTAGAATGACTGATGTGTAGAAAAATTGCGACAAATTAAGTGTACTACTCGAGTCGCTTGCTTAGTTTCTACTAGTTCTATTTGTACTTTGGGCTACGTATCAATACAGTAGTAACACCCACTCAACGCAGTATGCTCCTAGTCACTCTTAAGTAACAAAAGCAATGCATGTGAGATAAGACATGGTGCCATGATGCATGATTCGCCCGATTCGGTCTCACATCACACACCCTATGTATAATTTACATATCTAGCGAGTATCCGGTGACATATATGCACGGCACTCCCTAATGCAACTAGTCGTTCTCTGCTCGTTCTTAATTTCGCACGTGGTTAGTGTACCTGTAGAAAAATGCATGTTCATACCAACATCATCACTATCATCATACATTACCATTCTAACCCTAAAAGTGGCATCCACGAATTTCTTTAAGCTACGTCTAGTGGACGACGTAGTGGCGCCATTTCTCTCAACACACCCAACGTTCCTCCAGTACTGGGGAATTTGTTGGGGAGAGAAACAGTGGCCAACAAGATCTAGCTATAATTTTGGTCGAAGGAAGAGTAGTCACGAAACACTCCAATGGCGTGACCACCCCCCTTAAAGAGTTCTGCCCTATCAGCATGAATGCAGGGTTCGCAACAGTCCGCAAATCCCAATAGCGCTCCGCCAGTACTGGGGATAGCTATGGCCGAAATGTTGCTTCCCAAAGCGCCGAATATGCATATGAGTTCTATCTAGGTCAGAATGTTAGCGATGTCACCTGGTATTTCACTAACATCCTTAATATGGGCATATCGATACTCTCATTTTTCAAATACTTCGAAAAGGGTTTTCAAAAATAGGTTTGCAAATCAAGACTGGATGATATGTCTGTTGTCTGTGTATGATCGGCTCTGATACCAGCTGTGGCGGAACCGCCGATTTAATCCGGGCTAAGCACACCTGCCACCTCTGGCTTGCAGTGCGATTAGACCGAACTAAACCCGGTCGTCCGTCGAGAGTCATTCGACTCCCGATATTACCTTTTCCCAGAGGAACCGACATCATACACATCTGACTCACGATGGAGCCACAACAGAAACATCATCCCAGGCAGTTGAATAGCATAAAATTAGACTTAGTTACAAACCAGTTTCTACATAAAATACAAGTCCAACATAATGTTATACGGTAGCAAGTTTGAAAGTTTCTCGCAGCGGAAATATAAGTTTAGGGGTCACCATGTTATCACCAAAAGATTTGCATTAGAGGTACAACATCGAGCCCACCGATGTTGACCTCGTGCCACTCAGTCACCTCATCCTAAATGAGGGCATGCCCCGCCTCCAACACAAGTGCACACCATGAACTCCATACCTGCGCTCAAAATGTGGGGGCAAACCCTGAGTACTAATTACGGCTGACGCGAAGCAGCTTACTAGCAAGTGGATCCTTAGCCTTTAGTTTTTAACAGTAACATATGTAACATAAACAGCAAGTTTTCATTGTCTGTATAATTACCAACATAATAGTAAATTACAGTAAGGTAACAACTCAGTTCAAACATGTAGTATTCCAAAAACCATGAGTATTAAAATACCGAGAGTTTAAGTAATTACTACGTTGCCCGACAGTGATATTGGCATTCCCACACCTGGTAGGCATCAGCGATTCGAATCGATTTTTAATTCCCGGGAATAACTATCATGCCAGGGGTATATGCTTACTAGCCACCGCGTTCCCACATATAGCCCCAATCTTAACCTGCCTCGTCCCAAGTTCGATTCACTCCCGCCTAGCCCCCGGGTTGTGCCCCCATGACGAGCCTGCCGACATCTCGGTCTCCCCGTCATGAGTACTAAGCTCCCCCGGGCCACCTTCCTCTCAACCAGCGGGTAGGAACGTGTCTCTGTGCTTCGGACGAGCCCAGGAAAGACTTTTCCGGTCCCATTCCCCGGATAAGCACTTTAGCAATGTTATGCCGATCAGCAGACGAACAGCGGACGGGCCTTAAACGACTCGGGCGGAGTCCAAGGTGCAACCTCATGAAAAGCATATACTGAAATAAATTTCCGCCCGGTCTCCATTTAATTCATGAGTAACAATAATAAATGATATAACTGTAAGCTTTTGTAACTTTGAAAACACCTACGAGACGAGTCCACACACTCGTGTCTACTCGTACCTAGCAATTTCTAGGCATACTCGTCCTACGAACTCTATGTATAGGTGCTAGGGCCAGGGCGGCCAGGGAGTCTAATGCAACTGGTTTCAATCAACTCCTAATGCACATGTGTAAACATCAAGTATAACTTTGTTTGCTGGGTTGAGTATGGTCCTGCCTACCTTCCTCGTTAGGGTCAGTAGCTTCTTCCGGAGCGTAGTCTGGTTCTTGCTGCTGGGCCTCCGGTCCTTGGTGCAGCTCCTCTTCTGGTTCCTCTGCGACGGGCTGGTTCGGCGGTTGTCCTTCGTTCGTGGAATCTTTATGCATGACATGGTGCAATTGGAGCATGTATTAGTGCAACGCTTGTTTTATGATGCGAGCGTAATGCAAGAAGTCAGTGTTTATGGATTAACAATATGCACTTTTGTGATAAGACTTGTTTAGCATTAAGAAATCGTACAAGTCATCACCTAAGATAGTTTGGCTTGTCACATAAAATAACGTGGGGTGAGTGTAGCGAGGTAGCATATACTAGTCTTACATTTTCTATTAGTTACGTAAATATGGATCATTTCTCCTAATTTTAAATCAGAGCAAAAACCTTACATGCATCACTTTCTACTTTAACAGCAAGTTATGTCCATAAACTATAGTTCATATTAAATACCTAAAGTTAACTTAACCTACACATGATAACAAGGCTCCTGCCCAAAAATCATAATTTTTGGAGTTCATTTTATCCATACTTCCTATTTATCAAGGTTTTTCATGCATGCATAAGAACAGGGGCAAAAAGGTAATTAAACAGTGAACATCTGAGCCACTAAAAATCATGGTAAGTTTATATACCCTAACAACACTGCTGTTCAAATTTGGCTATTTTTGGAGATCATTTAGCCCTTATTTCTTATTATTAGGGTTTTTCTTGCTTGCATAAAATCAGGGGCAATTTGGTACTTTCCTACTCAACCATCATATTCACTAGACAGATCTATTCAAAAGGATTTCAATGCAACTGATTTGGTATTTTTCTGATTTTTATTTGATTTACTATGAATTTTTAAAGTTTTCTGTTTATAGAAATTCAATAAATCGAAAAAAACATAACAGTCAGGGACCTAAACGTGATTATCTATTAACATCAGGGGCTAGCGCGTAAGGATCTGATGACTCAGTGAATAGCGCACCGTACTTGAAAGAAAATAAACAGAAGCGCAGGGGTGCTTTTGAAAATCAACCTTCTTCTTCCACCTCTCGCCAAGGGAGAGGCCGCGCGCATGGGAGTGCGCCGCGGGCTGCGCCGGCAGCTATAGGACCGGACTTGGAGCCGCGCCACCCCAGGGACGTGTCCCCGGCGAAGGGGAGTGTTTCCCCCATGGTCGCGTCGCACGTGGAGGTCGGAGCAGCTCGGGAACGCGGCTTGAACTGGAGGGGTCGACGACATGGCAGTGCGTGGTGGCGCATCTCGATCTGCAGGTGCCGGTGGTGGAAAAGGCTGCGTAGGGGTGCGTGAGCTGTGCGAGGATGTGGCGAACTCGATGGAGGTGGGGGAACAGCGTGGGGATGGCTCGGCAGTGCCTTTCCACAGCAGCCTCCGGTGAACACGGCGGCCATGGCGGACGTCGCTCGGGGAAGGAGCCGTAGGAGTCTCCGAGAAGGGGCGGGTCTTGGGGAATCGACAGAGGAAGCTGTGGCGAGCTCAGTGCGTGCGTCGAACGGAGCGGAGGAGGCTAAGGCAGCGGGGCGTGAGCTCAACTCGAGCTCGGTCTCGGGCCGCCCATGGCGGACGCGCTCCGCGCGAGGCAAGCAGGGAGGCAGGGAGCAGAGGTAGTGGGCGAGAGAGAGACAGGCGAGTGAAGGTAGCAGCATCCCTGTCTAGATGAGGCCGGGCGAGGTCGGGGCCACGCGGCAGTGGCCATGGCGTGGCAGGGCAGGCGGCGCAGTGCCCGCGGTGGCAAGCGGCGCGTGGCCGGCAGCGCCGGACGCCGGCGCCGCGTGGCGGGTGGGTCGGCCGAGTGGGACCCACTCGTCAGTGACTCGAAGGAAAAATAATTCGGGAAAATGAAAAATATTGTTTGACTGCTGAGACATGTTTTAGAAATTGTTGTTTTTGAACATCCTAGGGGCCGAATTTGACAAAACCCAAAATACAAAAGTTGTTCTACTCTTCCAGATATACAACTTTGTCAAAAGGAGTAATATCAGATTCCAAGTCTAAATATGATTAAATTTGAATTAAACCCGCTGACTCCAGTTTGACCAAGGTTTAATGCAAACTTAGAAATTCCTAAAGTCTATTTTATGCTCATTTTCAGAGAAAGAGTATTATACCAATGTTGTGTAGTTTTTAATTATCTACAACTTTCTTATATGATGTTTTGCATGATAGGGACTTTTGTTCCTTTGAAATTTGAATTTTCCTTACCGATCCAAGTTTAGGCAGATTTCTGCTTTTTCATTAATCGACTCAAAACTCCACCTAAACCTTTGTGCATGTTACCACACCCAATAACAAAGTTGATCTACGTAAAATTGTCTACAAGTTTGTTATAGAGAGTTTGGTTCCAATCACATTATATTTTAAACTATAGTCACAAATGCATTCAGGGGTTTTGCATATTTCACTGAAAATTTTTGACTTCGTGATTTACTAGCCTAGTTGTTGCTCTTCTCTAAACATTATTAAGCCAAATTCTTTGACTACCACTAATCTAATCACGTGTTAAAACTTTCGAGATGCCGGGGGCATCACAATATCCAATTCATCTCTCCTCTTGGTCATCTTGATCCTTTTAAATTAGTATCAAAACCTTGTGCACATTAGTTAAGGCTTCACCGCGTTGAGTAAGATGTTGAGTGGGGATAGGCGCCCTCACATGTTTGATGGAGAGGAATTCCCACATTGGAAGCTCCATATAGAGTCCTACCTTAAAGCCATTGACATTGGGGTTTATCACATGTCCATTAGCGGTCTTCCTAAGATAAAGGATAAGAATCCCACTATCAAGAAACTTAGTTATGAGAAGTGAAATGTCAAGGCTTGTAACATCCTCTTCGAGGTTTGAGCAAAGACATATTCAATCATTTGAGAAACATCAAGAGTGCTCCTGAACTTTGGACTAAGGTTTGAACATCCCATGAGGGCTCAAAGAGTGAGCATTAGGAACACTATAGTCTTGTGTTGAACAAAATGAATGCCTTTCGAGATGCTTCCTCATGAATTTTCTAATCAAATGTATTCTCACTTGAATGTGGTTGTAAATAAACTCAATGGACTTGGCTTGACACAAATGTTGTGATACTCCTGTATTTAAAACTCCCTAAGTGCATTGCATACTACCTTAATTTTCTTTTAAAAATTTGATTCAAATTTAAATTTGAGGCCATTTCAAAAATTTGGAGTTTTCCAGGGGCAAAAATGTGAAAGGGTAGTTTAAATTAAGCCCTTTCACTTTTGTATTTGGACCCCAGTCGAAAAAGGTCAAAATCTAGGGTTAAAAATGAAAATGGTAAAAGTAAAAAAAAAAGAAAGAAAAGGGGAAAACCCCGTGAGGCCGGTTGGCAGCCCGCGGCCACGCGCCCGCTGGGGGAAGCCCAGCCGGGGGCGGCGGCCCGCGTGGCGGCCAAGCCCACCCGCCACCCGCGCCCCCTGTCAGGCGGCGCTGACAGGTGGGACCCACGGGGGGCGGGTTCTTCTTCGCCCCGCCGAGCAGGGGGGAGTCTGCTCGCTGCTCCCCGCGCCGCCGCTATCCGCCCTCCGCCGCCGTCGCCGTGATCTCCACAGCCCGCGCCGGTGAGTTTCAATCTCCCCGCTCCCTCCTTTCTCTCTCTTGCGCTGCGCTGAGGGCCGGCCCGAGCTCGCTAGAGCTCGGAGCCAAACATGGCGCCGCGGCCACCGGGGTCGTCGCCGTCACATTCCCCACGCGTGGGAACCCTTAGGGTTCCCGCGAACGCGCGCACCGGGTGCGCCGCGCCTGCGCGCACCCCGCGCGGTAGGTGGTTGACCCCTACGGGCACCGCCGCCGCCGCGAGGCCACCTCGCCGGCGCGTTGCGTCGGCGGGCGCCATGCAGCGGCGGACGGCGCGCACCAGCAGAGAAGGTAGAGGGGAAAGAGGGGGAAAGGGAAGGAAAGGGAAGAGGGACGCACTGCCTGCGCCCGAGGCCACCGCCAGGCGAGGCCTTTCGGCCTCCGCTGCGCCGGATGGTCGCCGGCGCTACCGGCGCGGCGACGCGCAGAGCGCGCCGCGCAGGCTGCCGGGCGAGGCCGGTCCGCCGGGCAGACAACCCAGCTGGGCCGTCTGCCCGGCAGGCCGGCCTGCCCGCCCAACTGGCCGCTGGGCCGAGCCGGAAAGAGAGAGAGTTGGGCCGCACCGTGGGGAAAAAGGCCGCCGGCCCACTCGTGGGCTGGGCCAGGCCGAAAGGGAACCCAGGCGATTTTTGGAGGGGGGAATCAGAACTTTTTATTTTGTTTTTTTTAATGGGCTGGGCCGAATTCCAAATACTATTTATGTTTTCTTTTTCTTCTTAATTTAAATTAGTTATTTGTTTTGCTTTAATTTTAACCTGTTATATATTAATTATTAAAATTATTTATTAATTCATATAAATATTTTGGGTATTTCTAAAAAGAAATTAAATTAAAGTTTATATAATTTAAAAAAAGTTAGCCTTTAATTAAAAATGCAGAAAAATTCATAAAATGTATTAAAAATATAGAATTAATTCTAAAATCTATTTGAATTATTCAAAAATTTCCAGAAAATTCATTTAAGCTTTTAAAAATATTTAAAAATAAAATATAATTCATTTGAGCGCTAGGGCAATCAACTACACCTGAAAATGCAGATGTTTAACCCAACCACCCTTTTTCTTTAGAAAATTGTACATTTTACTTTTTGAACAGGTTGATCATCCTCATACTTTTAAACTCCTGCATGTCATCAACCTAGGCACGTTGGTCCCGCCACTTCTAGTTGAAGAGTCTTCCACCGCAGCGGAAACTCCGAAAGCCGGTGTGGCCGAGACGTCCTTCACACCAGCAGGAGGAGACTCCGAGTCATCGATAGAGACAGACCTCGTGACCCAAGGCAAGCTCCGGTGCATTACCTATTTTCTTTGAGTCCTTTAAATAAATAATAAAAAGTGGGTGATGCCTGTGCACTAGAGTTAGGAATTGATTGAAACCCTAGAGCATGATTAATCGTTATCCAGCATAAAAATCCTACACGCAGTAGATGGATTAGGTGGCATAGGCCTAGAACGGAATTCTTTTACAGAAAATTATTGGTTAGGAATGAGAAGAATGTTAATAATTTGACAAACATGTAGCGGGATCAGTTTCGCTTTCATACCTTGCATGTTATGATTATTTGCTATGGACCCTGATCCTGCCTGTGTCGCATAAGGCCGTCCGACGTGTGGCCTGGTTGGGCCAAACGCTGCCTCATTCACTTGCCGTCCTTAACGGGCTCCGGTAAACCTCTCGTCCAGTTGTACCTAAGCGCGGAACTAGACGAGACCAACTGGAAGGAGGAGGTTGGGCGGGTGTCAAAGGACTGACACCCGGGTTCTATGAGGATGGTTCCGGCTAGGTGGCACTGGATGTTGGGTTGTCGTATGTGGGGTCGGTGTACACACATATGACGGCTGTCTGAGTATCCCTCTCGAGAGGTGGAAAAATCGATTCGAATCGTCTGTGGCTTGCCAGTTGTAAGCTGCCTGATCGCGACCAACATCGTAGTAAGAAAATTGATCCTGTAATAAAGAATGCTTTGACTAACGTGTTTGCTCTTGTTGTTAGTAGATTAAGAATAACTTAGTCTGGTCAGGTAATAACTAAAAGTAAACCAATTCTAAGAGCTAAGGATTCACTATTAGGCCTGCCGCAGTGTGAGTTGACCTAACCACCCCAGCTATAGGCTAGAGAGTCGGGTTTCGACCCAGTGGTCGGGTAAGTCTTGCTGAGTAATTAGTACTCAGGCTTCTTGCCTATTCTTTTTACAGAAGCAGAATATACTTGGTTCGAGTGGGATCCTTACCTTACTCCTCCCTTCTTCTGAAACAAGTTTTCCTATGCCTTGAGCAGAATAAGAGGTTGGTTGGAGAAAAACTTATGATCTATGTTGACTTTTGTTAAAAGGGCTGAAGAACTTATCAGCTGGGATGTAATAAATACCGAACTCTACGTGTAATATTTCAACTCTATGTAATAAATGTGGCTGTGTATGTTGTAACCTGTGGACTCCTTCGAGAGTCGCCCCAAAAATCAAGCTCGATCCGGATGGGAAGGCCAAGTCAGGATACCTACATCCTGAAGGACTACCGAGGTTAGTCCGGATCTGGTGATTAAGCACTAAATCCGGGTTAATCTGGGCAGTTCTGCCACAAATGTCAAAGGCCAATGTTGCAAGAAAGGTTCTTAGTGTGCTTCTGATGAGCATGTATGGGCACATCATCGCTTATATTTAACAAGGAGATCTCTATACTGCTACTTCATTTGGGCACTTTGTAAGATCAATACTCATGAGATGTACATGCACATTACCCCCGATGAGTGTTTCATTTTCCAAGAAGAAAGATATTGACTCAAGGCAAGTCAAGAAAACAAGGTTGCCCCCAAGAAGATTAGGGTTGATATGGTGAAGATGATAGTGATGAGCAAGTTGCTTTGGGTATGCGTAAGGACACTTGTTTTTAGTCGATTAAACAAGGAAATACATCAAACATAACTCAAACAAGATGTTAGTGATGAAGAAGTTGTATTGTTGCATATATTTTTTATGTTATTATACATTTAGATAAAAGCTTCATAGGTTTTTTTATAAGTTATTTTTGTGAGCCTTAATTTTCAAGAACGCACAATTCACCCCCACTCTTAGGGGGTCATTGTCTACTTTTATCGTTGATGTAGGGAGTGCCCAAAGCATAGTGAAAGTAGCCAACGACACTCCCTACACATATCATGGTCTACTACCGATTTTGATAAGTTGTTTTTGTGAGCCATGTGTGATTGGTCGCTTTGGGCACTCCCTCGACTTGCACTTGGCTTGGAATGCTCAGGGACAGAAAGGCAAGTTATCATGAGCACTCCTTGGTGCTTACACTTGATAACAATGTCATCCTAGTGCTCGAGGATCTGTCCTGGGCACTCAAGGCATAATGGCCACATATCTAGCCAGGCTCCGTAGATGGAAGCCTACTCCCATGGCACAAGAGTGCCTTGCATTCAATATGGAGGAAGGTATCTATGTCATTTACCCCCACTCAATGTGTGTGCTAGCATTAGGTGTGATGCTAGTGCACTATCAGACAACTAAGTGGTGAGGGTGGCCTATTCCATTTCCCTTTTGCATGTCTAGCACACTGATAGGGTCTGAAAGTCTCCACCTACTCCTACCATTAAATGAAGAAGAAGGATGGTGTTCGCCTCCATCTTCTTGACTAGCGCTACTCTTGGTGGTCGACTTGCAGGTCCTGCATCTTGACCAAGACGAGGGAAGTTTGGAGGGACTCAATTGAATGTGTCATGCTCGTAATATCCTCCTACCCTCCTGTAGTGCGCACATAGGGGTTTATCACAAAGAGGGGTTTTATTGTCCCAACATAAAGTGTCATGCTGCTCCACACCAAGTTGGAGGGTCCACTATGAGTGAAGTTTCTTATTGTAGCAAGACTTCTCTTGAGCACTCAACTCTCACAAAGAGATAATCCTAAACATTCACTAAGCACAGGCTTATAAAGTATGCAAAGGCCTAAGATTAGGCGATTAGCACTTTATGTGTCCTGGATGTGTTTTTCAATTGTTCTTGACCTCAAAGGACTCCAATAGCCCAAAATAATTCAATGGATGGGGTATAAATAGCCTAAGCCACTCATCGATCTAGCCATTAGTAACAAGGTTGACTAGTTTTCACATTGATCAAACCATTTGATCCCCCTACCAAAGCCCACTTCGGACCATTCAATGGGTTGAACCCAAAAACTACCCATTGGAATTTACCATTGCCTACTAACTTTGGATAGTTTGGTTGGTTCGCCACTTCAGTCTTCATGTTTTCTCATTCTCTATAAAATTGCTCGAAGGGTTAGTCTTATGTACCTTTTTTAGACCGTCTGGTTCACTTCTTTCGTTTGGCAGGTTCAAAATGGTCCACTTGGTTCATCTTGCTAGGTATCAGACTATCTAGTTGGTACAATCAACCCTGGACTAGGTTGCTTCAAATCTTTGACCCAACCTTTGAATGTCCACTTGGTTCAAACTACCGCACCTTGCACCGTCCCGTTGGTACTGAGTTTGCTCCAAATGACTTGATCTCATTGGATTTCTTAGCAGTCTCCAGTGAGGTTTCTACGACACTGCCATTAGATTGGTGTTCGAATCAACACATCGTGACATGCCTTATTCGATATTTCAGCTCGAGGGTGAGTTGCTTGTTGTCGTGGGTGCATGGAATGTTATGTGTGCAAGCACTAGAAGACAGAGGGAGGGGTTTATATAATTAGCCACTAAGGGTGTGTTTGGTTTGGGGATAAGGTGGGACGAGATGGGATGGCTCTCCTTTTGGTGTTGTTTGATTGGGAGACAGTGGGATGGGGTCATCCCCTTTAGGAAATGTTCCCTCAATATTCGGGGCCATGGCATCCCCCAAAAAAGAAGGGATCATGAGGGACAAATGGGGACGGGCGCCCTTCTTAGTTTCTCTCTCTTCTCTTGCACACCGCCGCATCGACACTGACACGAGCCCTCGTCGTAGGATGAACCACCAACCAAACAGAAGCCTGATGGGATTGACCCATCCCAAAATCAGGGATGGGATGGGATGGGGTTATCCCATGCTCTACTATCCCTAAACCAAACACTACCTAAAAATTTAGCTTGTTAGGATTTGTCCTGCGGGTTAGCAAAGTAAGGCTTAGTTTGGCAACTAATGATCGAAATGGATGGAAAGAGATTTGAGTGGATTGTGATAGGTCGAGGGAGATTTTAACATAGTGTAGAGTTAAACCCACTCTAATCTCTATTGACACGCGAAATTGATCCGCGTAGCAACACGATAAATATCGTCTATCGCAACGATGGGCGATTGCTTTTCGATCAAAGCAACGAAGATTTCTCTCTTTTGTGGAGAAGACCCAACCGCTTTACAGTGCAAAACGGCAAAGATCAGCCAAACCCTAGGGCTGTTAGGGCTTGGGAAGGCTAACAAACTACTGTGTTGGAAAATAAAACGTAGATGGAAAATAATGTTTTGTGTATGTCGATTGGATCCCTAATCAATCGGCCGTCCATCCTATATATTGGGTCGCTGGTCTTTACGTTCGTTGACACCGAAGGTAACAAATTATGTATATGTTAGTTACATGCAAGCCGAATATAATATTCCTAATTAAACTTCCGTCGGACGTGTAGCAGCCAACAGAAAGCACGTCTTCTATTTTAACTTTGATTCGGCCCAATGACTGATCCGTGCAGGGTCTTCCTTGTGTCAAACAAATATAATCCCAGAGATCAAGTCCTTGCTTCCCTTTGCCCTTTTGCCTGTGCACCAAACTCCAGACGCAAAGCTCTTTGTCATCTGCCCTGTATAGTCCTGCAATGATCACTAGATATTGATGTTGGATACCGTGGTGTGGATCTAGTGCCCAAACCCCAAACCACTAGGGTTCTTGTGTGATGTTCATGAGTGTGGATCTCGTCATCAGAGAGGGAGAGGGGAAATGGGAGTCGCTAGTACCTTTGGGATTGGAGAAGGGCCTGGCCGGTGCACGTAGGCAACGGAGTTTCTTTAGCGGCGGTAGCGAGCGTGATGTAGAAGGCGACGATGTCATGGAGGCAGGGTTGGCATTTCCCTCCACTCCCGCATTGAGGAGATCGGTCCTCTCAGGTTTAAGGGCTGCGAGGAGGCTCCGACGAACGTTGGTTCGCGTGCCCCTGCAGTCCTCTCTTTATGGTGGCGCGGTGTGGAAGGGGGCCACAACCTCAGGGGTTTTGGGCCTCCGATCAAGGCCCGATCTTGGGCTCAGACTCAGTCAGGATGTTTCCCACCTAAGCCCAAGATCAATCCAACATTCTTCCCCTTGATCTCGGTCTTTCTTGCTTCTGTAAAACTTCTGTGCAACATCCCTCGATAAATCAATATATCGAGACCAATGCGTTCAGACGGCCACGTACCATCGAACTCATTGACTACGGTACACATTTCTATCTCAGAATGAGGCATTTTCTTTTCCTCTTGAGATGGTTGTTCAAACAGCCCTAAATCCAGAATCGTAGGCTTTCCAGTAACCCCATTGCCGGCTACGTGTTCTCTGAACACACTGGGTGGAATACCTCAGTGAGCGGATTCGCGAGCATCCTCTCAACTATCATGTGCTCATTCTCAATTGTCTGATTTTGGACTTTCACTTTCACAACATAAATCTCAATATCAATGTGCCTAGCGGTCACATTTGTCTTCTTGTTGTGATAGTATAATACACTGCTGACTCATTATCACAATATATCTTAAGTAGTATTTCTATAATGTCAACCACTCTTAAACCGGGTACAATTTCTTTAATCCACATTGTCTGCCCCGTTGCCTCATGATAAGCTGCAAGGTTCAGTGTACATTGTCGATGATGTAACAACTGACCATTTGTAGCTCTCTTCTATGTGATGCCTCCTCCTACTAGAGTAAGCACATATCCAGGTGTGGACTTTACGATGTCTCTACACCATGTCCAATCTATATATTTATCGCCTAAAAGATCTATAGGGCACCTGTCTTTCTATAAATCATCATGATGTCTTTTGTCCCTTGCAAGGATCACAAGGTTTCTTTTCATGGATTCATCTAATACCTATCAAGTATCCCGGTCATAAAAGTCAAGTCAAGGCGAGTGCATATTCGAGCACACATTTTGCCTCTGATCGTTGAAGCATATGGAATTAATTCCATCTAATCTATCTCATATTCTTATGTCACTTTCATCTAATCTATATCATGCTCTTGTGACACTTTCATCCGATCTATCTCCCTTGACTATTGGAGCAGACGCTGCATTACGGGCTTCCATACTATTTTCAGGACATTTTCTAGTATGCTCTTGTTTCTGTCTCTGTGGATTTGAATCCTCAGGACATAGGGTGCCTATCCTATGTCTTTCATATCATGATTCGAGGACAAAAAAATTTCTTTACCTTTAGCAGTAAATGCTAATCATTGCTAGCTAGTGGAATATCATCCACATGCAACATTAGGAAGTTATACCTCTAGTTCTTTAATCCTTGCATCAATGCAATTGTCCTCCTCCTTCAACATCAAACTTACTAATAGTCTTAGCCAATCCTAGGTACTAATACCTAAAAGGCTTGCATCAACCCATAAATGGATCTTTTTAGGTGGCAACCCATTCTTTCCTTTTCTTTCATGATGAAACTCTTAGGTTGAGCCATATAAATGTTTTTCTTTCAGCTCTCCATCAGGAGTGCTATACATCCGAATGATCTAATTCTGAATCAAATAAGCAACTAGTGCCATAATGATTCTAAAAGAGTCCTTTTGGTGAAAATGACAAGAATGCCTCACCATTGTCAATTTCTTGTTTCTGTGAAGCCTGTTGTCACAAGCCTTTTCTATGTTTCTATATATTCCTTTTGGAGTGTCTCTTTGTCTTGTAGACCAAAAAGAAATGGCCTACTGTCTTGGCTCCTTTAGAAATTTATTCTGAGTCCCATACTAAATGCAAACTCATGTATCTAATTTCATCTTTTATGGCATCAAGCCATTTATAAGAGTTGGGACTTCTTATGTCTTCCTCATACCAAGAGGGATCTCCCTCTAAGGGTATATCATCACTGAGATATGTATCATAGTCGTCAGTGATCTATAAATTTCTTGACTTTCTCATAAGCACGTCTGGTTCTATTTCTATGGGCTACTCTGGTGGTGGATCATCAGCAGTAGCCTTTTATTCTAGCTCTTTCTCCTCAACCACAGTAGGAGCCAGAGGCTCAGATACTGTATGAGTCAAGAGTTTCTGTTGAGTCCTTTGTTGTGCTTGACAAGCCAACATCCACAGCAGGGGTCACAACAACTGTCATTTAAAACAGAGGTGCGACCTCAGCAGGTATCGAGAAATATGGTTCTTCTATCATCGGAGTTGGGATGTGTATCCTTTATTCCTCAAGGTTCATTTTTCAGAATATCGTGCTCCCCCAGATCTTGTCATTGTCTAGAAACATTAGGTGTCTTGTTTCTATGTAGTTCGTATGTCTATCTTGACAGTGAGAATTAAAACACTTCAATCTTTCAGGTTAGCCAATGGGATGGCACCTTACTATCTTTTCATATAATCTCCCTTGAGTAGGGTTAATATCCAATGGAATGGTAACTCACTGTCTTTTCATCTTATCTCCTTTGGGTAGGGTAAATAGTCTTAGTCTCAGATGGACAGCCCCAAACTGCAAACAGTTTATCGTGGACTTTATCTTAGTCAGTATCTTAAGTACTCATGTACTTGGAATCTGATTAAAAGTGTGAGTGACGGTTTTGAATACCCTCCTCCATCCACATGTTTGCTCGGTGTCATATACTGGGCATCATGGTCATTCTCTTACAGGCACCTTGCAAAAGGTTCATGAAATTTATCAACATGGTGTATGAACAACCGTGGTACTCCCCCACGATCGAATCTTACTTCTTTAATCTTTAAAATGTGCTTTCGTTAAAAATCTTCTATGCCATCAATGCATCATTCTAAGTCCATCAAGTCTGTCTATGCAATCAATGCATCATTCTAAGTCTATCAATTCTGGTGGATGGAGAGATTATTCTTTTAATCAAACAAACTTTCTAATTCTCCCCCTCGAAATGTGGCCTAAGCAATAGACACAATTTCGACGAAAGTTTCTCCACCATATCTAAGAAGCCAAAAAAAAGTGAGTATGTCTCTTCAGATGGTGAGACCCATATTCTTTCAAATTCATTTATCTCATTCACAAAACATCGCTCTGGGAAAGCAAATAAATCGTGTCTCGTTGGAAGGCAAGACTCTCATTCTCATTATTACACTGAATAATGAACTCATGATTCCCAACATTGCAATGAATGTACTGATTCTTTTCTATTATAGATTCTGAATTCAAGTTTCTCCACATGGAGGAAACGAATAAAATGTCTCTTATCTTACATACAAAGCCATAATCTAATTCTCATCAATTTTTGAAAGAATTTTTTCATGGCTTTGACAAGTAATTCTTTTGCATCAGAAGAAAAAAATTCAATTCTTGTTGCTATTCTTAGCAACATCTTCTTCTCACAGAATCTTTCTTGCAGCACATACAAGTGCATACACGAATTGGAAAATATACCATATTCCTCTTGTTATCTATCTTGGAGCTGTCGTCTGTGGTGCTTGCTCTAGTTCTCTTAGAGCAGTCACCATGTAATGTTTATCATGCTAACTGGAGTTGTCAACCCCGTTTAGCAATTCTATGGTCCTCAATTCTCTGAGAATCATAATATCATTCGAGCCTTCACAAGACAAAATATATCTTAGATCAAAATAGGCTCAAAATATATTGTCTTTGAAAAACAAATATCTTGCATGAATTAAACTTAACGTTGGTCAAGATTAAAACATGCTCAAAAGTCATTCTTTCTAAGACAAGTGTCATGCATGAGTTAAACCTAACATTGGTCAAGTTTAAAACACGCTAACAAAATTTCTCTTTTCAATCTTCAGAGACAAGTATCTTTTCATTTCTGAATCAAGTATCTCTTGCATGAATTAAATTCAACGTTGGTCAAAAATAAAACATGCTTGAAATAATTCTAAAGTCAATTCAATATTCAGTAGTCTAAATTCATCGTTGGACGAAAATAGAACTAAATCAAAACATAATCAAGGTTCATCATCAAAATCAAGGCTCATCATCAGAATTAACGTTGGTTAAAATTAATGACAAAACCATAAAACTATCGTCAACCGCAATTGTCTATCCACATTGGTTTCAAATTCATATATGTTTATTCATCGTATAAATGCATATATATAGAGTCAAAAATACATGCACATAATCTAAAAAAATTGCTCTTGTCAATCAGGCCGAAATGGCCTACAAACAGCCCACGGCCTGCTCTATCGGCCTCAACAAAATCTGGGCCTGAGCCAAGCAATCAGCCCGGTCCATCTCTGGACGCGCGAGCGCGCCTTCATCTGGGCCGTTCGTTCATATCGGACGGCTGCGGGTGATCACGAAGAGGTATAAAGGCCGAAAATTTTGCCTCCCCTGAAAACCCTAGCTAGCCCCACTTCTTTCCTCCCCCGTCGCCACTCTCTTCTGCTCTGGCGTCGGCACGAGCTAGCTAGGCGGCCCGCGTGCCGTCACAGGCTCTCCGCCTGTCCTCTTCTCCCTGCGGCAGCAGCGCAAGGTAGCGGGGCAGCCGGTGCCGGTGGCATGGCCCCTCATCAGCAGGCGAGCATGGCGGCCACAATGGCGCGTCGGCGCTCCCTTCTTCTGTCCTGAGCACGGCGGTTGCGGGCCGGTGCCGCCGCGCTGCCCCTCGCCGGTGAGCGCGCTCGCCCCTCCCGGTTGAGTGTGCCGCCGTCAAGCGGAGCACGGAGGTGCCGAGAGGCCCTGTCCGCGCACACGCGAAGGCGGCCGGCAGCGGGGAGCTCGTCCCTTGGTCACCGTCGCCGGCAAGGTAAGCCTTCCTATGTGTTTTTCTTCCCCATCCCCGTCTCAATTTCAAATGAAATCAAACAGTATGCATCGATTTTAGGGATTAGGGTTTCGGGGAATTGGGGATTTCTTCGAAACCGAGTTCGTTTGTTTCCTTTCTCTCAAGATCCATTCGAATGGATCTTGTTCTTTTCTCGTCTATTTGTTTTCTTGAATCCGAGGGTCATCTATTCATTCAAGGTTAGGGATTCAAATCCATTCTCCTTCCCTTTCTTTGATCGATACCTAGCCTATGGCTCAAGATCCGAATGGATCTTTTCTCTCTGATCCGATCCTTAAGCTCATGATTCATTCACAGTTCTTCACAACTGAGGGTCAAGACCCTCGATCTATGGTTAGGGTCGGGCAACACCGAGGCTCTGATACCAATTGTTAGATACCGTGGTGTGGATCTAGTGCCCAAACCCCGAACCACTAGGGTTCTTGCATGATGTTCATTAGTGTGGATCTCATCATCAGAGAGGGAGAGGGGAAACGAGAGTCGCTAGTACCTTCGGGATCAGAGAAGGGCCTAGCCGGTGCGCGTAGGCAATGGAGTTTCTTTGGCGGCGGCAACGAGCGTGACGTAGAAGGCGACGACGTCGCGGAGGCAGGGTTGGCGTTTCCCTCCACTCCCGCGCCGAGGAGATCGGTCCTCTCGGGCTTGTGGGCGTGAGGAGGCTTCGACGAACCTTGGTTCACGTGCCCCTGCAGTCCTCTCTTTATGGTGGCGCGGTGTGGAAGGGGGCCACGACCTCAGGGGTTTTGGACCTCCGATCAAGGCCTGGTCTTGGGCTCGGACTCAGTCAGGACTTCTCCTTCCTAAGCCCGAGATCAATCCAACAATTGATACGAAATAGCGTTATAGATTTGGCTTACCAAGATAAATTAATCATATAACCAAATCGCGCAAGCAACACATGCCCCCCCTGTTTTTGGTACAATTCCATTTACCAAAAATACTACAGCAACCAATCATCTTACCTCAAAACAACGCATACCGCCGTTGGCACCGTACCATTGCTCAGGACGATGTACAAACCACATCGGCCATCTTTCTTGTTTTCCTCAAGGTGATATTTCGATATCATATCGGCTATCATTTTTAATCTCAGGGCGATATGTTCAATAATCATATCGGCCATCAGTCTAAATCTCAGCGCGATATGGTCAACAATCATATCGGCCAAAGTACTGTCAAGCCTCTTGCCACACGCTAGGACAGTACTTCTTCTAATATTTTCCGTTAAGAGCTTTAGGTAGCTTCTCTCCCTGCAAAGATTGCACAAAGTATGAATTTCCTGGAACAATCGCTACCATTTTATATGGACCCTCCCAACTCGACGACCACTCGCGGAATTTATTGTCTTTAGTTCCAATAGGTAAAATCGTTTTCCACACTAAATCTCCAAGCTGAAACGATTTCTCCTTTAGCCTTTTATTATAAGCTTTAGCCACTCTAATTTTATCCTTTTCAATTTCCCTCAAGGCTCTCAATCTTTCCTCTGAAACATCATCTATTCTATCCATGATTAAACTATTATAGTCCACAGCCGACAATCCATTTTGCCAGGCTATTCTAAGAGCTTGCAAATTAATCTCCACCGGCAATACAGCCTACTACCCATACACTAGCTCATACAGTGTCACTTGAGTTGCACCATGCTTAGATATCCGATGAGCCCATTAAGCTTCTGAAAGCACCTCGTGCCATCTTTTCGGATGCTCTTCAATTATTTCCCTTATAAGCTTAATTAAAGTCTTATTACTAGATTCGGCCTGCCCGTTAGCTTGAGCATAATATGGCAACGAATTCAACAATTTGATTCTAAAAGATTCAGCAAATTCATGAAATTGACGAGACATAAAAGAAGCACCTTAATCATAAGTTAATGTTTAAGGAATACCGAATCTATGAATGATATGCTCTAGTACAAAATTGACCACTTCTTTGTGAGTCATATTTTTCAAAGGAACCACTTCAATCCATTTAGTAAAATAATCTGTTGCTACTAAGACAAAATGATGACCTCTAGACGAAGCTAAATGTATTTGACCATTAAAGTTTAAACCCCATCCCTAAAAGGCCACGCTTAACAATAGGGTGCAACATAGCCGCAGGCACTGGCTGTATATTCCCAAATTTTTGGCATGCTTCACACCCCTTATAATATCAAAAACAATTCTCCAACATCGTCGGCCAATAAAAACTAGCTCTTTTTGACAACCATCGCATTTTGTGAGCCGACTGATGTGTTCCACATATCCCTTCATGCACTTCACCCATAGCAACTCTAGATTGATCAGAACCTAAGCATTTTAAAACGAACCCATTTATTGTTCGGCGATATAACCCATCATCTAATAGAGTATATTTCAATGCTTGCCGCCGAACTTTCCGATCCCTTATTCGACTAGGTTCTTTTAAATAATTGACCAGGGGAAATCTCCAATCTCCCGATTCAAAACTATCTACAGAATCGGCTATTTGTGAGTTCTGCAACAAATTATACTTGCCCTTTACTGTTTCCTGCTGAGCCGAACTACCACCTTCATGTTCTACCCCTTTTCCAATCAACTCGGCCACCCGTGTAACTAAACCGCTTGCTAATTCAGCTCCTACTGCACCCTCTACCGAATTAGCACCCTGCTGTTTGATCTCAATCTGTACAGCTGCTAGCATTGGTTTTTCTAAAATGAAAAAATTTCCTCGGTTAATCCAATAACCAGATGCTTGCTGCGCCAAATAATTGGCTCTGGAGTTTTCTTCCCTAAATATATGGTTGATAGTGAAAGAATCCAAGGACTTTATTATATCTAAACACCGGTCCAAGTAACTATTTAGTAAACCATCAAAACACTGCCACTCACCAGTATTTGCTGAACTACCATGAGTGAATCACCAAAGGCTTCTATATCCTTTATGCCCATATCTACTGAGCTTTGCAAACCAAACAATAAGGCTTCATACTCAGCTTGGTTATTGGTACAAGAATATTCTAAACGGACCGATGTTTCATGAACATTATAGCTAGGTGAAATTAAAACATTACCGATGCCTTGTCCATTATCACAAACCGATCCATCCAAATAAAGTTTCCATAGGCATACACTAACATAATTCATCTCTGCCTCATTCTTAATTCCATGATCAACAATAAAATCAGCTACAACTTGACCTCTCATGGCATGCAACGATTCATATTTTAAATCATATTCTATTAGTACATAAGCCCACTTTCCAATTCTACCACTAAGAATCGGTTGTTATAACATATATTTAATCACATCGGTTTGGCAAGTTACCACACATGTACTAGAAAGCAAATAATGTTGAAACTTAGTGCACGCATAATATAAAGATAAGCATAGTTTCTCAATAAACACATAACGGCTCTCAGCGTCAAGCAAACGACGGCTCAAATACGCAATGATGTACTCCTTCCCATCGTCCTCTTGTGCCAAGACCGTGCCAATCACCTTCTCTTGTGCAGCAATATATAATCTGAATGGCATACCAGACTTGGGTGCCTAAAGAACCGGAGGGCTTGACAAATATCGCTTTATGTTATTAAAACTCTCCTGTCATTTTGCCCCCAAGTAAATTCGGCGTCATGCTTTGGCCAAAGTAAAGGAAGAAACGATTCAATCTTTCCTACGAGATTAGATATGAATCGTCTCAAGTAATTAATTTTCCCTAACAGCTTTTGCACATCTCTCTTACAAGTGGGCTCCTCCAATTTTCCAATTGATTCCACCTTCTTGGGATTAATTTCTATGCCATGTTCATGAATTATGGAACCCAAGAATTTACCAGCCGACACATCAAAAGTGCATTTAAGTAGATTCATCTTTTAAAAGCTAATCTTAAATCGCCTAAATGATGATCAATTTTTTCTGATTTAACGACTATATCATCAATATAAATTTCTAATATAATGCCCAAGAGATCATGAAATTTTAGATTCATAGCACGTTGATATGTTGCCCCAGCATTTTTCAAACCAAAAGTCACGACAACCCACTCAAACAAACCGACAAAACCAGGGCAAGAAAAGCAGTCTTAGACATGTTTTCTTTGGTCATAAATATGTGGTTATAACCAGCATTGCCATCTAAAAAGCTAATTACTTTATAACCAGACGCATCATTAATTAACATGTCGGCTATAGGCATAAGATAGTCGTCTTTGGGAGTAGCCTTATTCAAGTCTCTAAAATCAATGCATACTCTAATTTTACCGGTATCTTTATTTTCACAGGCACAATATTAGAAATCCACTCTGCATACCTACATGGCCGAATAAACCTAGCTTTGAGCAACCGATCAATTTCTTCCTTGATACCGTCGTACATATTAGGATTAAAACGCCTAGGAGGCTGCTTATACGGCCTAAAACCAGGTTTGATAGGTAATCTATGCTCGACTAAATCTCTACCCAAACCGGACATCTCAATATAATCCCAAGCAAAGCAATCTGCAAATTCTTTAAGCAAAGCACGTACCTTTTTTTTCTGATCGGTATCTAGTTTTGCATTTATAAAGGTTAGTCGCAGAACGGTTCCATCACCAATATCAATTTCCTCATGTGGATCAGCCGATGAGAATCCGTGCCCAAGCTTCTCCATGTCATCAAGATCCTCGATAGCTTCATGCATATCGTTCTTCCCTGAACGATATTCCTCAGTGCGTTTTTGCAACCACTTAATACTATCTTCTTTATTCATTGTTCACAATGATACATCATTAAGCCGAGCTACCGTAGCCGGCTGTACACGTACAGGCACAAACCATCCCTATTAACAGCAACATAATCATAATCTGATAAATCCGCACCTGTCCAGCGTTGCATATCTCCGTACTACCAATCAACAATTGCCTCGGTCAAAGCAATGCAGGCTGAATTATCTGCTTCGATCGCTTCTATATCATCACCAACCCATTGAATCACACACGGATGTAGAGTAGATGTGATGCAACAGTTTGCATCAATCCAATCACGCCCCAAAAGAACATTATATCAGTCTTTGATATCAACAACGAAGAAAGCGGTCGGCAACGTTTTACTTCCGACTGTGAGCTCCATAGAAATAACACTTTTAGCGTCAGATAGTTGTCCGGAAAATCCACTAAGGCTCGTATTAGTTTTCATCATGTCACTCTCTTCTCTACCCAACTTGGAGAAAACCGAGAAAGGCATAACATTAACACCATCATCGCCATCAACAAGCATGCGACCAACAGGGTTACCATCTAAGTGACCTTTTATGAACAAGGGCTTCAAGTGTTTCCCGGTTTGTTCTGGCTTTTCAAATATAGCATCCTTTAGACCAAGAACCAGCTCTGCAACCTCAATCTCGGGTGCCCGGAATTCAGCCGGCAATTAAAAAACCAAGTTGACGTCCATAGCAGTAGGTGTATCATCTGTACTGAATTTTCTTCAATCGCTGCATCATTTGTAGATTTGCCTTCCTCCTCTACAACCTCCACATCATTAGGCACATCCTTTCATTTTCTGACATCTCATCAATAACCATGTCCTCTGTAACTCTACCTTCTTCTTTTGCAATACGCTTCTCCTTCCATGTCATCTTTGCAGGCACCATTGGTCGGATTTGATTAAACCACTCATCACGTTTCTTCTCAGCTTGCTCTTCTCTAATCTCCAGTGCTCGCAGCCGCTGTACACGTCGTTTCTGAGTATGCATGAGTCCGCTCGGGCACCATTGAGGCTTTGGTTTGGTTCCTGGCACAACTGACATGACCTTGCTGCCCCCCAAGTTCCGTGGCTTATACTGATGCCTTGCTATTTTTGATGTAAAATACTGCCCTCGGCCAAAGAAATACCCTGTTGTTCAGTTGCTCTTTTAGTAGCCCTTGCGTTGCTGCGCTCCATGATCAAATCAGCAGATGAACTTGCCGATTCAGTTCGTAGACCAGCACCTGCCTCCTTTGGATACTTCTGTCGATCAACATCTGAATGTAACCTTTCCTTCTCTGCTGCAACACCCCCTCTTTGAAATACCAGGTTGCTGCTGCTGTTGCTGTATGCCATCACCAAAATTTTTTGAAGTTTGAACGGAACCAAATCTCAGCCTCGCAATACCTCTTTCCAGACCAGGAATAGTGCTCGAAGCTAGTTTGGGCTTATCGATGGTGGAGCAGTGTCTGAATCATTACCACAAGCATTTGAACTTGCACTGCCTGCAGGTTTGACTGGCATCCATACAGATTTTATACCAGTATTAACATTTTTATCAGATGCACCGTACCTCGTCGACCTGCCCTCCGAAAATTCCTTCCTTCTATGATACCATTTGCAACTCCCCTGCTTGTACTGCATGCTCCAGCGCCTAAATTTCCATGACCCCCATGAACTAAAATAGCATCACTTGGTGTTGCTTGATTGAAACGAGCCCTTTTGTCACGCATTGGAGTCCACTCTGGTGGACGATAACTCTCCGGCACGGTAGGCGTAGAATATGGCATCCAAGAATCAAAACCCCATGGAGGAAATTGCGAGTATGCAGGAGGTGCACATCCCCAATATGTTGGCTCCAATGGAAAATACGGCTGCTCAGCATATGAATTTCCTTGCCAATGTCTGTCGCCACCAAAACCATGTCCAGAAGGGGACCTTGGACGCTTGCTACCACCAAGCCGATTAAACACATTGCTGGCCCTACGTGAGGCATATTTGTTCAACAATGGTTTAACTGTAGGCCTTGACCTTGGAATTTGTTTCCTGCTTTCATTCACCTTCCAAACTCCTACCTCTGGATTTTTTTTGGTTTTATCATCCTGGGAGCAGCATTTTCATCAACCAATAAATTTTTCCCTTTTGCGGATTCGGCCTGATCTGACCGAATAAGCACGCTCTGGTTCTCAAACTTGATCATATTAATAGGGAAAGGATTAGTGTCAAGCTTCATCTTAGGGCCTTCTACTAAAGCCAATCGTCCATCGTTAATGGCCGATTGCACATGTCGACGAAACGCATTACAATCATTAGTAGCGTGAGAAAAAGAGTTATGCCATTTACAATAAGCTCTTTTACCCAATTCTTCTTGAGGTGGAATTACATGCCCCTCCTTTAGCCTGATTAATTTTCCTTGCAGCAATATATCAAAAAATTTGTCACACTTGCCAACATTAAAAGTATATTTAATTTCCTCTCTCTTAACAGGTGTTGGCTTTAAAGCAGGATATACAAAAGGTTTTGACTTAGGCACATGTACCCATTCGGCTATACATATATCGACGTCGTTGTCGCTAGACGAATCACTCTCATAGTTTAGAACATTAATGCTAGGCTTTTCATTGTCCCTATTTTTATTGTCTCTAAACCGGCTATACTGTTTGGCTTCTTTAGCAAGGTTTTCTTGCACCAAAGCCTTTTGCAAAACTTGATTAACGTCTGAAAGCTCTTGCCCCTCTAACCTTTCTCTAATATGAGCAAGTAAACCAGAAAAAGCAAGATCTGCCAAGTCTTTTTCGGCTATGGTTAAACTGAAGCACCTGTTCTTTACATCCCTAAATCTCCTAATATAATCAGAAACCGACTCATTGTATTTTTGCTTAGTAGATCTTAAATGAGAAAGCCTAAGTTCAGTTTCACCATTGTAAAAATATTCATGAAACCTTTGTTCCAATTGTGCCCATGTTCTAATAGAGTTAGGAGCAAGTGAAGTAAACCATGTAAATGCAGTACCGGATCAAGATAATGGAAATAACTTCACCCTATATAGATCTGACGTTCCAATTTCACTGCATTGTGCCAGAAATTGTCCCACATGCCCAAAAGTTGTTCTACCATCCTCCCCCGTGAACTTACAAAATCAGGAATCCTAAAACCACGAGGGTAAGGTGTAGTATCAAAATAATCAGGATAAGGTTTCTGATATACACATGCTTTGCCCTTAGGTTCCACGCCAAATTCTCTAAGTATACGCAAGTTGATCTTTAAAACTCTCGGACAGTTGTAAAGGGCTGGCTTGTGGCGCACATGCAACATAGGTATGTGGTGGTAACTCCGGCAAAGAGGATTGAGCATGTGGCATAGGCTGCGGAAATCCATTAAAACATGCATCCGGTACCAGCCCATAAGGAACCCTGGTACCAATAGGTGGCAAGGGCGGGGCACCATAAGCTACTGTGGTGTAATAAGGCTGTTGCAAATTAGGATTAGTAACATTTCAGCCATAATTGATGGAGTTTTGAGGAACTGAAGTAGAAACAGTAGCATTAGTTGTATGCATAAAATTGTTAGCCGAATTATCATTGTAATTCTGGCTGACTGGGCCATTATTTACCGGAATAACGGGCCGCATAATATTAGCCGGTGTAATGGGCGTTTGCAAAATATTCGGGAAACCAACAGAATAATTAATTTCAGGATGCATCTGCTGTTTTTCACGACGTTCGTCATTGATCTGCAGTACTACTGAACGAACATTGCGAACTAAATTATTCTGAAGATTTTGATTAAAATTATCTTTGAAGTCACAAAGTTGTTCGTTAACCGATTGTGTAATTGTGCGTGCCATGTGTTGCATGTCCATGGCAACCGTACCAAATTTACTAGCTATTGACGCATCAATCAAATGGGCAATTTCTTCTGTAGTAGATGGATTACTTACCTTCAAGCCTTGTGTAGAAGCCGGTGCCACATCTGTCTTGAAGACGCCGTCCCTTGTCTTTTGGTAGCCGATAATTGTTGCCTCAGCTTTTCCATCTTTTTTTCCTCGAGCTCCCATTCGATTTCCCGCTGTTCCTCTTCAGGTAAATCATTGAGCGTGACAGGGATGATATTGCTGGTGTTGATGTCGCTTGAGTCCTTGGGTCACCACCCATCGTGTTTTTCTTCTTTCTATTCCCCAACGGAGTTGCCAATTGTGTTGACACGTGAAATTGATCCGCGCAGCAACATGATAAATATCGTCTTTCGCGATGATGGACGATTGGTTTCCGAGCAAAGCAACAAAGATTTCTCGCTTTCGTGGAGAAGACCTGACCGCTTTTTCAGCGCAAAATGGCAAAGATCAGCCAAACCCTAGGGCTGTTAGGGCTTGGCAAGGCTAACAAACTACTGTGTTGGAAAATAGAATGTAGATGGAAAATAATGTTTTGTGTATGTCGATTGGATCCTAATCAATCCGCCGACCACCCTATATATTGGGCCGCTGGTCTTTGCGTTCCTTGACACCGAAGGTAACAAATTACGTATCTGTTGGTTACATGCAAGCCGAGTATAACATTCCGAATTAAACTTCCGTCGTGTAGCAGCACGTCTTCTATTGTTACTTTGATTCGGCCCAATAACTGATCCGTGCAGGGTCTTCCTTGCGTCAAACAAATATAATCCGAGAGATCAAGTCCTTTCTTCCCTTTGCCCTCTTGCCTGCGCACCAAACTACAGACGCAAAGCTCTGTGTCATCTGCCCTGTGTAGTCCTCCAATGATCACTAGATATTGAAACAAAATAGCGTTATAGATTTGGCTTACCAAGATAAATTAATCATATAGCCAAGTCGTGAAATCAACAATCTCCTAAAACCACTTCAATCCAAAAGTATCCAAACTAGCCCTAGCTGGGCTCGGTATCTATAAGCTGGCGAATTGTTACCAGTGGAATTAAGCAGTGAAATATCCTCTCCTCTCTGCGTCTCCCATGATCGGGTTCAGCGCCCCCGGCGTTGCACCCTTGCCGGCCCGACGTCTTAATTAACAGCATGTTGCGGAAAGACTCCGTACTCATCATTCCTTATGACGGACGTTTTGAGTGGACTGATCGGTCCTGGGCTTCCAGCAGGAGAAAACTTGTTTCGAATGGTTCTAGTGAAAAACCCTATCATTAGAATGCAGCAGAACAGAGCAAATCAAGTTATTCTGGATACAGTTTTGCTAATTCTGAGCTTCTTTCGAGTCCTGACATGCCATATCTTCCTGTTGTTGATATTGTAAAAAGCTTTACTCCATTCTTAGCAGTCTCCATGATGACTATTTTCAAATTTCTATGCAACACTGTCAAGTGCGTTATGATTTTTTATGCAAACAATTCTTCATTTGTAGAATATCCTTGAATCCATTTTTTACTTTTTGAGAGATTTCACAGTGCTTACTTTTTGCTCAATACTTGCCTGAAGAAGAAAAGCCTTTTTTTTTAAAATTAGTTGACGTGGAGCCCGAGTATTACTGCGCTAGTCTAGTGCACTCTGTATTCATAAAAAGAGCATCAGGCTAGTGCGATGGAAAGCATTATGTTCAATGTAATCCACAGCTTTGATTCTGGAAGTAATGAGTGAAGTGTGTAGACTGCAGTGTAGTGGACCTAGAAGATGGAGATTTTGTAGTATTTTCTTCGAATGTGCTGCCTATGCTGATGAAGTCATGATCAGATCCTACTATGTCCTAGATAGGTTGAGCTAGGTTTATGAATTATTGACATATATTCAATTTTCAGAGATACGTAGTTTAGCTGATGATGATACTTTACTCTTGTTATGGGAAACCAGTCTGAATGAGAAACTTCTTCCTTATCCAGAACCAAGCTGGTCTGGAGAATTGTCCAAGAAGAGCCCCATGTTTCTTTGTTTCTTTCCAATAAATCTTCTAGATGCACAAAATCCAAAGTGGGGGGGGGGGGTCCCACCAAAGTTCTATAGGTGGATCTTTCAAGGTGATTTCACAGAAGCATGCAAGAATATCCATTGTCCCCTTCTGAAAACCTGGAAAGCAACGTCTTAAAAAAATTTGCTACTGTCTCTATCTCTTTACTGGTGGAGAAATAAGAAAAAGGGTATGCATCTATATTTTATGATGCAGATACACATAACAAGACAACACTGTCCATTCAATATTTCTGCATCACTTCAACTCTGAATCAGAGAATAATGAACTTTGTTATTTTAAAAGGGGAACAGAATAGCATACTATATCTTTAGTGAACGTAGAATTATTCTTGAAAATCAAATTACTCTTGGCATTAAAGATCTAACGGGTCCTGCGTAGCAATGAACAAATTTCGTTAGGGATACTGAAATTGCTTTTCCTGAGTTTTTTTAAAATATTATAAAGTCTCGTACTTGCAAAATAGGAAGATTCATTGATGCCATCAGCCCTGAGGGATCTTGCATCTAGCTGCACTTCCCAAGACAAATCCTAGTGGAAGAAAGGTTGGTACTCTCCATACCTATTGACTTTGTGTTCTAGTATCGGATTCTGGTCTCAATTTTATACTAGTGTTTTTATTGAAGCTTTCAGCACTTCCAACTCCCTAAGGCTAAGGACCCTGCCAGATACAATGTACTACCACCTATTGTGAAGCTATACCTGATGAGACATGTAGAAGTTAACTACTACATCTTGCAGAAGTTGCACACCAAACTAAGGTCGCTTTTCTGATATGTTGCCTGCATGTTAAGGATGCAGCATTGGTTGGTGCTGAAAATATAATATCCGCCATTGAAGAGAGCATTTTTTTTACAACAGAAAAGAAGGAAATCTTTTTTATTACTAAATCTCTTCCGAAGAATACTTTTTTACATCCTAGTTGTTCTGTTCTTTGCAAGTTAACACTAATGTTCGAGAAGTGATGATGAAAAGCAGCTAACGGCCTTGAAGACTGAATCTTGGTGCCATGGATCCTGCCAATAAAGTGAACTTTTTAGTTGTCACAAGTTGTAGTTCTACACTACCCTACACATTTAGCGGGGTTATGGTCGCATTCATTTCAAAGACGTGGCACTAGTAGGGCTACAATTTGAAATAGCCTCATTCTACCACTAGAAGAGTGAGTCAGACTTCTTGGACTATAAGAATGAGAACTCACCTTGACTCTAAGTCCGGCTTCTGCACTCATACGCCAAATTATTACAGCTCACACCAAATGAAACCACAAATCAAATCCAATTCGAAATAAAAAAGCCACCCAAATGAGAAAAATAGCTCCATAGTTGAAGACTCTATGCATGCCTCCGCAATCCTTTCTTTCTTATCATTAGTAAGATGCAACTAAGCCCAAAGACGAAGCCAATGGGTCCCCTAGATAAAACCCACAAAACATATTTCGGCTTAAACTTGTTAAACAGAGTATCATTTCTACTAAGCCACAGAGCCCAGCAGAGAGCTGCAGCTCCAGCTAGAAGCATTCCCACTTTGTGTGTTGACCACCCTGCTTTGACCAACTACCAAATAAATTCACGATACTACGAGGAGGCATCAGACCTATTGTACTACAGTCAACTCACCACAGAATTTTGGCAAAATGATATTCGAAAAACAAATGTTGGATTGATTCGGGCTAGTTGCAAAACTCACAGTTTGTCCTACCATTCCAATTTCGTTTAATCAAGTTATCCTTTGTTAAAGAACTTCCCTCTTTAGGAAGCAAAGGAATATCTTAATCTGAATTCTCAAATGCCAAATTTCCTATGATACTTCAATGCCATTGTTAATGAGAGAATTATACACCGATTTAACAGAAAAGGAATCCAATTTATTTAAACCCCACAAGAAGGTGCCGTTACCCTCCTCTAGATTAACAAACATTAAATTAGCAACCAGATTGTGCCATTCATGTAATTCATTTCCCACTAAAGGCTGACCACAACGGTGCCCCCTAAATTTCATCCCCTAAAAACTATTTTATTAATTCTCTAAAACGATTACATCCTCTGTATCAAAATCCTCTCCAACAACACCGCTATACTACGTCCTCCATATCCTACTTTTTAATATTTTATTCATATCTACTTATAAAACTAATTCCTCCTACTCTCTCCTCTCCTAGCACCCCGCTCCTTCCACCGGGGCCTTCCCATCCGGCGCCCCGCTCCTTCGCAACAGGGCCTCCCACCGGCGCCACTGTTCCTCCCCGAAGAGGCCTCCCACCAGCGCCTATAAAAGTCCATCTGGCGGCACGAGCACGGCTGAGCACGGCACGGCTCCACCGTTCCCAGGCATGGCACGATGAAGTCGGCATGCCATGCCGTGCCGACACACGGGCCGCCGGCGCTGCCCAGGCACGGCATGGATGCTCTTACACGGGCCATGACGTGCTGGAGGCACGACCAGTCCGGCAGTGCCATGACGTGCCTGTGCCGTTGCCAGCGCCGTCGACTCAAGCGTGCCACCATTGTCGTCGCTGCCTTGAGAGCATCGCCGGCGCCGTCGTCGACTCAAGTGCGCAGCCTTGATTCTTCGTCGCATCATGCAGACTCGAGTGCATCGTCGCCGATTCGCCGCACTCCGTGCTGACTTGAGCGCATTGTCGCTCTCCGTCGTTGATTCGCCATCGCTCCATGCTGACTTGAGCCCTCGCGTCATGCTCTTCCAGGAAGTGGAGCAAGCGGGGAGAGGAGATGGAGACCAGAGCGTGGGATTAGGAAGCATAGGACATGGGAGCGCTTTGGTTGCGTGGGATGTTGGGAAGTCGAGCCGGGAGGGAGACCGGAGTCGCGAGCTGGCGTGAGAAATTCGGAATCGGAGCGGAGGCATCAATAGTGCGCGAGGATTGGCAGAAGACGGAAGAAAGGCAGGCGGTGGTGGGGCTGGTGTGGGGAAAGGGGAAGAGAAGGCTAGGGTTTCTGTGTTTTATACAAGGGGTGCTGGGCCAAAATTTTAGATGGGCCAATGCCGGGCCGACGTCTTACACAGGCCGTGCCTGTGCTTGCACCACGGGCCAGACCCGCGGCCCAAGCATGGCACGGGCTGCGTGCTGGGCCGACACAAGCATGGCGGCATGCGTGCCGTGCCGGGCTTGTGTCAGGCTTCGCAGTGA
Organism: Paspalum vaginatum; assembly: GCA_030272315.1. Lineage (NCBI taxonomy): Eukaryota > Viridiplantae > Streptophyta > Magnoliopsida > Poales > Poaceae > Paspalum > Paspalum vaginatum. The sequence continues at coordinate 24,247,009 of CM059013.1, forward strand.
TGGTCCAGTGGGCTGCCTGGCGGGCCGGCCCGGTATGGGCATGTATATCCGGCGCCCTACTCCTCCCGCCAGGGCTTCCCACGGGCGCTCCGCTCCTCCCCACCGTGACGCTCCTCCCGGCCGCCGAGGTTTCCTACTCAAGGATCTGCTGTCGCCCCTCCGCCACGCTCGTCTCTCTCTCCTCCCCACTGGCGCGGCTACGATTTCTCCTCCCACACAGCCGGCTCCACCGGTCCCCGCACCCTTCTCCCCTTCTAGCTCCGGTGCGGGCCGCGTAATTACCACCGGTGCCACCATGACCCTCCACCTCCTCAGGACCCCGCTGGAGCGGGTAGAAGACATGTCGTCCTCTATTTTGGGGCTGGGGGTGGTTTGAGGGGTACCGTTGAAGACAGCCTCAAGCTCTTCTAAAAGAGATATTTAGTGAAGATGACCTGAAGACATCAGCTATGTACTGTTGCATGTTTTCATTGAACAATGATAAACAGATTCGGGTAAACATGTTTAAAAGCATGGTTCCCTAACCATTCGTCCTCCCAAAACTTTAATCGGTTCCCACTGACAAGTTTGAACCTCCCTAAGTTTAGGAAGAGGTCTTGACATTCATGAGACTCCTCCAAAAATGGGAATCTCCTAATTTATTCTCAACTTGTACAAGTGGTTTTCCTTTCAGGTATTTGTTTTTTATTAGTTCTGGCCGCATGTCTTCCTCATTGCAAAGCTTAAAAAGCCATTTACTCAAAAGACATTTATTTTGTATCTCTAAATTCTGGACCCCTAAACCTCCTTGGTCTTTTGGCTGGACTCAGAAATAGGCATGCAGTTGCCCCCATTATATGTGATTTGTTTGGTTTAGCAAGACATATGACTGGGATTGACAATAACATGTGTTTCTTCTCCACGATTATTTGATACCACTTTGTAAAAGACTCTGAAAACGACGGTGATCAAAAAGCAGATTTATAAGTTTCAGAGGCGCAATTTGTCCTTGTAAACCCCGCTCCTGTCTCTATCAGCCTTGAGGTAAGTTACTGGATTGCAGTCAACTTTGGCTGTGAAGGAGAAAAAAAAAGAATAATTCTAAGTTTATCATATCAATTGGATCACCATCATTCCAATGTGTTTCTATCGAAAGCCTGTTAGTAGCTATTTCCAATAAAAATTATGTAGAAGAAAGCTCTCATCTTCAGACAAACCGTGTTGGAAGTAATGGCATTTTGCTCCTGGAACTTTCTTGAAATATACAAAGGCATAATAAGATCAGCGCTGAGACAAGGGAAACTGGCACTACATGACGCCCTGCTTTCTTTGTAAAACTCAAGGTAGAATGGCAATAGAAACTTGCTTTAGTTCACTGCATCCTTAAGGTGTAGAGGTGTAAGAAAAACCGGGAGATTAGGATCTACTCCAAGAAGCTGAGTTCATCGGAATGGATTGGAAGATGAAGCGACCCAAGAGCGTCCCCAAGCTGAAGAACTCGTCACCTACAAGTCCAACTAAAGGTAATTTATAGGATAATTTCCTAGCCATATTCATCAATTAGCATGGAAGCAGTCTTTACGGTCATCCTGTGTGCAGCTGCTTATGAATTAGATTTGACATGAAATACTTCTGAGACAAACTCCCTAGAGTGATTTACCGATTTCTTGGGATAACACTGATGCTCCAAATTCGAAAAATTATCGAATATACCTCTAGAGATGGAATGTTTTCAGCAAAATTTAGTGGGTCAAAGTAAGTGATCTTGTTCTTGGAAGTCTTAGGAAGACAGCAGATTTGGACCATAAGTCACGCTACATGTGTTGATCGGTTGGTTGACCTTAGTAATTAGTGTCTTTTGGAGATTCCAAGGTTGGCAGGATGGAATGGCATGCAACTTCGTAGAAATGCACCGCAGGGATTCGGAATTCTTGGAATGTCAAAGTTAGACGGTCTTTGCATTTGCTGGCTGGTTCCCAGAAGAGCATGCGTACGAGCTGGTGCCCCTCCTTGAACTGAGTGTTCTGAAACTTGATATGTATCGCTTTTCTCCAACAATGATTTCCTTATTTAGAAAAATAAAACCAACATGTCATTAGAGTCTCTGATGCCTAGGTTTGAGCTGTGCATTTCATTCCGATTCCGAATTGTCCATAGAACAAAATGCACTAATGATAGGGTTTATAAAATGCCATTGCTTCGCCACAAGTGGCTACCACTACCGGTTTTGCAAATCGGAAGTGGACAACCGGCAGGCGGCAATGATAGCCTCACTACAGTTTCATGGCAAAAAAAACCTTGAATAAATAAATGACCTTATTAGCAAAAAAAAACTTCACCCGTAATCAAATAACCACACGTAAAAGGACTCAAACCAGACATATTAAGGGGGTGTTCGGTTCATGCAGTTTTTGATAATTGAAGTGCAAAAAATCAGATAACATGCCAAACATAGAGGATGTGGACTCTGCATTGGATTTTGTGAATCTTGCAGAATCCAGAATCTCTCCTGAGCTTGATATTTGGAAACAGTAGAGTGAAGAGGAGTGGAACAACAATAAAGAGTTGTCTGTGCACTCCCTCCAACACGTTATCCAAGGTAGAATCTTGACAGCCAAACACTGCAAGGGAACTGGCAGTGTATGGAAGCAACTAGATTCCACAATAATCTAGAGTTTAGAATCCATAATCAATGTTTCTCTAAATTCCTAGATTCTATAATCCAACACAAACTTCTAAAATCTAGTGGAATCGGGTGGTATGTATGGTTTAGAATCCAACTTAATCCAATGACTCTTCAGTAGCCCAATTTTTTCGTGGGTTTGTCCTGCCCACAAAATTAGTTGCAAAATTTTGGATTAGCGTTTTTTCGTGAACCGGCATCAGAGCCTACAAAAATATATTATTTCTGATGAGCCTCTAAACATGGCCGATGAAATTATGCATAATTTTGTGGGTTCTTGTGGCCTATGAAAAATTAGCAATTTTTTTGTAGTGCACAGAAAGTGTGGTCGTAATCGGCATGGCGTAAAGATCAATTTTCTCCGAATATAAAACGCATACTCCTTTGCATGCAAGAATATAACAAGATTTTAGACTTTTTCAAATAGATGAAAAGAGCAATAAGAGATCTAAATTTCCCTCTATTAACTCTATCTCACCACATGACGCACAATTTAAAACCATGTGTGTGGGTGGGGTGGGGAGGGGAGTGGCTGCACGTGTGCAGGGGTATTTTTGTCTATTCACCCTTTCAAGCACCAAGAAACTTAAAAATAGTTGTATTCTTGTGCAAAAATATGAACATCAAAACTAGTTATATTATTATACGAGGGACTATATAGTAGAACTACAACTATGAGGATTGTCTGCATGCATGTGAGTTGATCGAAACATTCAGTTCCTCCAAGCCATTGGATGCACATCTAATGGCTAGGTTTTTTCCACCTCTATAACATTGGCTTGTATCACCAAGAGATTTAATCCGTCTATTTATGTTGGCTTATAGAGTTCGTGTTGGATCCTGACTAGTTCACTACTAATGCATCAACCACCACTGTGCATGCATTGACATTCGCTGTATATAAGAGGCAACCTTTATTTTTTCCCAAAATCACGGGTCCATCTAGAACGTAGAAATTTTATAAAATGTGCAGAAATTCAGTTTTTTTAAAAAAACGTGAGAATGGACAAAATTTTTCGCATTCCAAACAGAGACGGATAGTGATGGGAGGCCATGATAGTGGCAGCGAGGCCTGGGCCATTTGAGTGGTGGTGGAGCCTGGGCTGGCGGCTGCAGGGCCATGGGCAGCCTCGGTAGTGGTAGCGAATGAGGTTTGAGGTGGCAGGTTGAGTTGGAGGAGGGTTTGATTGTGCGTGACGGGGAAGGCGGCGGAGCTGGGATGGCGCGGAAGATGGCAACAGCGGTGTGCATGCGTGCAAGTGAGGACGGGTGTGAGCGAGGAAGAGAAAGAGTAAGAGAAAGAGAAAGGGAACTACACGTAAGCCAGGTTTGATCTAGGAGTGTATTTTCATTGTCTGCATGAGGCTTTTGAAAAAATGTCGACTAGCCTGATAAGGATATGTCGATGTTCGTGCGACAGTTGTCTATTTTGATTTATCTTTGAAGTGGTGAGGAAATTATTATTTTTCCGTTGGCTTTCATAATAGACAAAAGCACTATATTATATTTAATTTTTCATTTGTGCCCCCGGGACGAGTATAATTTTGTTCACTTGTCACTGGACCCACAAAATTACTCCTTTTCGTTGGGCTTTTCCCATGCACATGAAATAAACTCTTCCCTCGGGTTTGAGTGGCCTCTGATTATCTCTAACTAATTTTGTCAGCAAATACACATTTTCTATAGTGCCTCCTCTCTATTGTTCACATACTTCTTGAACCATTATTCCTCTGATCAGTAGTGTGTTGTATGCCATCTTGTATAGGGAAAAAAAGGTAAAATCATGTGCTTCGCCAAGTACATCTCCTATAGGCCATGTCAACTATATGATCCTTTAACGGTTTAAAAAATGTCAATTTAAATAAATATAAGCAGATATTATGAATTGTTGATGGCTAAAGTTTAAAAAAACAAAGTGGCCAACAAATATCTAAAGCAACACAACTCAAAATTCACATCCCAAGGCGTTCTATCCTCCCTTTCCCTTACATTTTTGTATAAATATATGGAATCCAGTGCATCTCCTCTCCCTGCTCTGGTGTGCCTCCATCTCTCACACCACGCACCACCATCGGCAACACCACCACACCAAGAACATCTTATCGAGCTCTGCTCATGCCGACCGACCATCAGGAGCCGGCGTTGCTGGCGCCGTTCGAGCTACAGGCTGGGCAGGCGCTGCCGCCGGCCAAGAGCGGCGGCAAGATGCACAGGCTGCTTAGGTCAGCCTTCATGCGCGGGGACTCGGCCTCGGTGGGTAGCGGGGAGGAGGCGGACCAGCTGAGCCGGTCGGCGTCCGAGTCGTCGTCTTCGGCCGCGAGCAGCGGCCGGCCGCCGTCGGGGAGGCGGGTCGGGCGGCGCGGCGGCGACAGTTCCGTCGACGGCGACCGGTCCAGCCGCGAGAGCTTCGAGCTCGACGGTGAGACGGGCTTCCTTACTTTGCCTTGCCTTGCTCGGTTCATCTCTCCTGGATCCTTTTTTAAGCGAGATTGAATTTATCCAAAGAAAGTACACTGGTGGTGGGTACTAACTTATTTTGTTGAATTCTGCACTTATGATAATCTACCAGTAGAAATTTTGCTCTTGTTTTGGGGATTTTGCAAGACATCTCATTTCCAGAACCAAGACAGCGACTTTGTGAACATGTACTATAAATACTAATTGACAGATAGATCCGATGTCTGAGAACTGAGAATTCATAGAGACCAACGAGGGCACATAAATATCGCTCTCACAACTGAATCACTGAATTTAAGAAAGTTTTTTTTTCTCAATTGGAAAGTTCAACGCACAAGTTGAATTTTCCTTTTAAAAAAAATACTATGCAACAACCTATACTCTGCCATTGGGTTGTCATGGGCTTGTTGGTACTCCCAAAGCTCTTTAACATAATGCTTAATGCCTTTCTTTATTAAAAAAAGGGTCATGCACTCACGACAAGGACGTTAGGATTATATATTATCGTAGTATTGTAATTTCTGATGCTTCCAAGATGTAAAACAGCTAGATTAAGCAATGAAATCTCCTTAATTTTATGTGGTTCATATATCAAAGAAATCGTAACCCCTTGGAAGTGCTTGCCTTTGTAGCTATAAGCAGTTTACTCTTCCATATAATAATATATAGACACACAGATAGAGAGAGATTTGATCATCTTGTAAAGATTTTACTGCTCCACAGGAGAAAATTGAAACAGATGCTTAAGGTTGGGGCATGAGAAAGTCTCTTTCCCTCGTTGCTTTCTTTCAGCTCATAAAGTCTAACAAGCAGGTAGTGCCTTTTCTGCAAGCGGCCAGCCCATTTAAGGTTCTAGAGCGTGATAATAACAGTACTTTGGGTCCCATGATACCGAATTGGCGACTTTTTATTGAATATAGCTGCAGTTCACATTCATTAATCAGCCCTTTCTCACAGGTAGGATTGTAGTACTCCGTAAAAAAAATATCTATGTGTATATCCAAGATGAGAGAACAGTGCTGTTTATTTATGCGCTCCTACACTTGGTAACATTGAAGGCGAGTTCCAAGAAAAATATTTTGTTGTTAACAGCATGGTGACAGAGGCTCTACCCCGTCACAATTATTGTGTCTGGGAAAACGGACCAGGCCATTTGGCTTTTTTATTTTTGTTTCAGTGGTACCAACAAGAAAACGGCTTGCAAATTGCAAGCATGTCTTGAGCTCGGTGACCTTCTGACGGTCAAAGAACCAAAAGCCAACACCGTGACTACATCCCTTTTTGCTAGAATACTTGTGGTCAACTTCGTCTTGTTGGTATTTTAGTAATTGTTTATCCTGGATCCAAGACATGTTCCATCATTGAATTCTTGCGTTATTCTTTGCACAACTTTCTATCTTCGTTCATGAATTGCAAATTGACGTCTATAATTCTTTCAAGTGGCTGGTGGTCAGGATTACAGAAAGAAACACTACCGAAAAAACACCACTTCGTCTATTTACGATTCCAATAAACCAGGCCGTGCTTTCTTTTATTTAGTAAGCTCAGCCGAAGAGCCCTGGACCGGTAGCCCCTGCAAATGAAACTTGTGCTGCATGCACTCTGAATTTTCTGTTTTAAATCGGCACTCTGGAATTTACTGACAGCATGTTTACCCAATGTAACACTTCACACTTGCCCTTAATGGGACTGAACTATACTTTCCCTGTAGGTTCTAAGAACGGCAAATTGCTGGCTGCGCTGCGGGACGCAAAGATCGGACACGCGTACGAGCCGTTCCCGTGGGAGAAGAAGATGAGGGAGCTGCTGCCAGTGCCGGAGGCGAGCAGCTTCCTCTCCCTGCTTCTGCTGCCCAAGGCGACGGACGGGTCCAACACACGGTACAGTTCCCTGGAGGACACCCTGGCGCGCGCGGAGGCGTGGCTGCTGTCGTCGCAGGCCTCCGGCGTGCCCATCGTGTTCATGAACGTGCAGACGGAAGCGCTGCTGACCAAGATTTCCGGCGAGATGGCACTGTCCACGGTGAACATGGGCTCGCTGTCCGACCTGGCTGCCATGGCGAACGCGAGCCTGTACGGGTTCGAGGACTACCACGGCGTGGACATCGGCGTGGTGCGGGCCGTGCGGCTCTGGTACACGGCGGCGGCGGGCGAGGCGGCACTGGAGCTGCGCCTGCGGCCGGGAGACACGCGGCTGGGGTTCGCCATCAGCCGCACCGAGGAAGGGTTCATCTACGTGTCTTCGGTGGCGGAGGAGGGCACGCCGGGCGTGGCGTCCGCGCGGTCGGGGCTCCTGGAGCTGCACCGCGCGGCGCGCAGGGCGTCGAAGCTGCTGGTCGTGTCGCGCGTCGGCGGCGATAAGGTGCTTCCCTGGATGGCGTCCACCGCGGGCGACGTCAAGTGCTTCGACACCGTGTCGCTGAGCCAGAAGCTGTCGCTGCACCGCCACGCGCTCCGCCCCATCACGCTGCACTTCCTCATGTGGGACCACGACCTGGCCGCGGCGCTGCCGAGGGACACAGACGTTGAGAAGCCGCAGCTCGCCGTGGCGGAGATGAAGGCCGACGAGCTGGACGGTGACGGCAGCGACGGGCCGGGGGTTGCCGGCAAGGACTCGAGGGACTCGTCGTTCAGGTTCCAGAACATCGGCCTCCCGGACAGCTGGTTGTGAACTCCATGCCATGCGCGTTTCTTGTGGACTGACTGGGCTGCTTGGAATGTTTTCTTGTGGACTGTTTTCTGGGCCTAAATACAAACGATCGTCACTTTTTGTGCATCCATCTTCAAACCTAAGAGGAAAAAGTCCATAATGGGTCCTTCATCTTGTACCGAAGTCTAGGTTTCATCTTTTGACTCGAAAACCGGGTACTGCGGGTTCCTAAAGTTGTAAAACCGGTTACATTCCATCCTCCGACAAAACCAAAGTTGGTTTTTGCCTACGTGGAGACACTCTCCGTCATGTCATCGCATCCATGTGTATCGCACCCACTTGTCAGGTCAATGCCCACCGCCACCGCATTGATCGGGCCCTCTATTCTTTCTCTCACAGCATTGATCGCCATGGACACCACCCCTCCTTGGTAGTTTCCTCTCACGACGGCCGCAACGGAACTAGGGCACCACTGCCGCCTTCCACAACGGAACTAGGGGAGGGAGCGCGGCTGCCGCACCGGTGGGGCTGAGTTGCACCGCGTCCATCGGTTCAGCACATGCTTGGCGGCAGGCGGGTTGACGGATAGACAGATACGGCGACCGCAGTGGTGCCGACAACTCGCCTCTTTTCCTCCTCCTCCTGCGGCGGTGGCTGATAGCAGCTCCGCGTTGCGCCGTGCCTAGAGAGGGTAGGAGCCTGGGAGGAGAGGAGTGGAAGGCGAGGCTCATCGAGATATGGGGTGAGATGGAGAAGGAGAGAAGAAGAGTGAGGAACGACGTGCAGAGCTTGGAGTCGTAGTTGTTGTAGATGGAGAAGAGGCACGGTAATAGCGTCGTGGGGGCGGGCGCCATGCACTGGGACAGTGGCGGAGGCAGCACTATTGCCATGCCCCCCTCCCTCGTAGGGTACTCGTTGGGGTACCCAAGCTGTGCTGCTGATGATGATGCGTTCTGGACATGTGGGTCCGGTACACATGGATGTGATGACATGGCGGAGAGTGTCTCCACGTCGACAAAAACCAACTTTGGTTTCGTCGGAGGATGGGCTGTAACCGGTTTTACAACTTCAGGGACCCGCGATACCCGGTTTTCAAGTCCAAGGATGAAACCTGGACTTCGGTACAAGTTAAAGGAACTGTGATGGACTTTTTTCAACCTAAGACTAGGCTCACTAGTCCGCCCATTTGCACTGTTTTGTACTCCCTCCGTCCCACGATAAGTGTTGTTTTATCTATACCCCTATAAAAATTCGTAAGGTTCCGTCCGACCAATGGAACTCTCGTTCCGTCGCCCCCCCTGGCAGCCCGCCCGCCCCTTCCCTCCTACCCTCCCCGGGTGCTCCAAGCTTCCGCTCCCGCCCACCTCATCCCTGCACGTGTCCCCGAATCTCGCCCTCCCCCCGTGCACCGCCTCGCCCCGCAAGGAGGTGGATAGAGCCGACCGCTTTCCCTGCACTGAGGTGGAGGGAGCCGACCGGCGAAAACGCAGCTGCCTCCACGCGGATCTGTGAGAGGCGTGGAGGAGGGAGAGAGGAGAGGGGGGAACCTTGAGCCCCGCTTTCCTCTCTCCGCTCTGTTGCCCCCGCTGCCATCCACCCGACCGTCATGACGGAGGTGGGGAAGGCGCCACTGGTGCGGATCCATGTGGTGGGAGCCTCCAGAACTCGCGGCGGAGGAGATCAGAATGCGACAATAGTGGGGAGAGGAGAGGGAGGTCGACGAAGGCAGAGGCCGGCGATGGAGGTGGGGGAGGCCGCCGGCGACGGATCCACCGCTCTTGCATAGCCGGCAGCCGTGGGTCATTGTGTGGTGTATCCGAGGGCTACGCACTCCTGCGAGGCATTCCACGAGACGAGTGCCAGCAGGTGAGTGACGAGGAGCCAATGCAATAGCACGCTATTTCACTGTGGAGATCTAAGACATTGCTGGTTGAGCAGTTGTGCGTGACGGCGGACTTTAGTACTACGCTTGATTTTTTTAAGCAAGCTTTCCGCCAGCGTTTGCATCGTCAACTCTATGAAACCATGTGACCTTCCTTGCTTTGTTGTTTCATCGCATTGTTGGCATGGGAATCAAATAATCGTGTTTTTATTATGATTTGTGTCGCGGCACATGTCTCACCGGTGATCCGCCGCTCCCGCGTGGCCGCCTCTGTCTCTGGTGGTAGATCCGCCGCTGCCGCACCGCCTCCTTATGACCGAGGTCCATCCCCGTTCCTAGCACGTCCCCACCCTCGCGTGAGGTCATCCGGCTGAAGGTGCGCCTCCGCCGCCGCGCCGCCATCCTCCCGCAACTGCATCACCACCCACCGACCGCCGCGCCTGCGCGCCCTCTCTTACCTGCGCCACTATCGCTTAATCCGCACGGCACCGACCACCGGCAGCCGCGCCGCACCCTCTCTCTGCCCCGCACCATAGCGGCCTCTTCCTCTAGGATCGGAATCCTTCGCCTCTACTCTGGCTTGGTCTGGATTGGATCCACCGCCTCCAGGACAGTCTTGAGCAGGATTTGCCATCCTCCGCGCCTCTCCCGGATCCGGCACCGACACATCGCAAGCGGAGGCGGACTCCACAAGGCAGCACAGCTGTCTCCCTTGCCCGTGGCTAGCATTGCTGCCCACTCCTTCGACTGCACACCATCGTCCAGCACCCGCGTCACCCACCAGCCGTTGGGGGCTCTCTCTTGAAAATTTCTACCGCGCCGCACCTCCCTCCCCTCTACGTACACAATTTCTGAAATTTGGTGAACTTACCAATGACTCCAAGGCTCTATGTCTCTCCTTTCATGCTAGGACAACATGATTTCCCTTAGACAATGTTTTACTTACAGCTGGAATCACTATTTTAAGTTCTTTCATGCTAAGACACCATGATTTTCCTCAGACAGTGCTTCACTTATAGTTGGAATCACTATTTCCAGTTTGTTCTAAGTTCACACGATTGTTTCTCTCAAATGATTATGATACCATCTTAGCGGAATTGTTTACAACTAAATTGATTATAGTTGATGGGTACTTTTTAAGCTTCTACCTTCCAGTTCACTGCTATCACATTTCTAAGTATGAAAGCCGCGTGCCGGCCTGGCTCCACGCACTATCCACGACAGTAAAAATTTTTCTCCCCGTTCAACAGTAAATCGACGGTTACTGTTTCACCCATCACGTCGCTAGGTCAGTAAATATCCAAAACCCTAGCTCATCTCCACACCCACCGCCGCCCCACACCCATCCCCTCCACGCCGCCCCTCCCTTGTCTCGCCCTCGGCGCCACCGCTGCCTCCTCTCGGCATGGACTAGCTTCGTCCCCGGTGCGCCCCGGCCTTGGCGCCGCCCGCCCCGCCCGGCCGCCACCGCTGCCCCTGAGCCCGTCCCCATCGCGCCAGCGCCCACCCCTCCCCAGCCCTCCCGCTCCTCCGCGTGGGTGAGCACGGGCACATGGCGCAGGCAACGCGGGTGACTGCCGGCGAGTGAGCGGCGGCTTCTCATGCGCACCACCCCCGTGCCGCCCTATCTCGCCGTCGCCCCGCCGCGGCTGACCCTCCCCCGGCACCGCCTCACCTCGCCATCGCTGGTCCAAGCCGCCCTGCCTCATCGTCCTCATGCCGTCCTCTTCTTGGCACCACCCGCCCCTCCTCCTCCTCCGACGCCGCTCGTCCGATCCCCTTTGCGCCGCCGCCCCAGCCATCCTACTCATCCACGCTGATGAGTGGAGGGCCGGCCCTACCAGCCCACGTGGGCGCAGCGCGGTCTCCCTCGCCTCAGCCATCACTCTCCTTCGCTTAGACGAGCGGATGGCCGGCATGGCGTGGTTGTGCGGCGACTCATAGGGGAGAAGTTCACCGCCTTCCTCTTCCTCCATAGCCGGATCCGGTTCCTCCGCGTCCAAATCTGCCCTATCCCTGCTGCATGTCGGCTTTGCGGCGGCTTGGCATGGCCATGGTGGTGGTGGTGCTTCACGCCGACACCCTCACTCCTCTAGTCTCTCTGGATATGTGTCTTCGTCTCCCATCCTTCCTCTTCTGCCCCCCTGCTTCTTGGCGGCATGGTAGTGGCCTAGGTAAATATTTCTAAACCCTAGCTTCTTTGGCTCATATCATTATTCCCTACCGACGGCTGTCTCCCCTTGTCACCGGCGCCTCATCTCCTCGTCTCACCTTTGCTGCCCAGTTCTCCACCTCCAGATCTGTGCCTTTGAGGGCTAGATTGGCGGCTGCCCAGCACGACGAAGGGACGGTGCACCGGCGCGGCGTCCGGTGGCGGCCATGCACCATGCGGCCGCGGCTGTTCAGCGTCATGGCTCAGTGCGTGCAGAGGTGCTTCCCATCTCAGTGCATATGGAGGTGGCGTTCGCGGCTGCTTCTTCACCTCCCGCATCATGGCTCCTTTGAGGTGCGTGCTTCTTCACCTTCCTTCTCTTTTTTGGCATTGTCTTCCAACCATTCTGGTGGTCACCGTGTGCTCTCCTACCTCTGCTTGCCTTGGCTAAGGATGCCCTCATAAAGTGCAACTTGGTCTAGCCGTTCGATTTCGTGGGCTCCGTGAGCAAGAAGCAGCGCCAGCTCCACCAACAGCATACTATTCAGGTTTCTCTTTGACTCGCTAGGTATCAATCTACTTCCCAGTGCCTCACTCTATTTGACGATGCATTTCTACCCCTGTTTTTTTCTAGATAAATTGAGTGCCCAAGAATCTATTGTTTTGTTGAGGATAGTCCACAACTCCACATACATTTGTACAGCAAAAAACTTCTCTTGTGAAACTACCTAAATTGCTTGGTGTTCTGTGATGAGGATTATGCTGTCATGTGTGTGTGGCCCTAGGTGCCATGGTGCTGCTGCCACGCTTGTGATTACCAACTCTAGAGCCAAATAGGAGATGTTATAATCATGCAGAGATTATCCTGGTCAGGTTCTCCATGATGTTCTTTTTCATGCCTCTCTGGTGTGTCCATGGATGGTTGGTTGATATTGAGTGCACAACTGTTTTTCGGTACAATTGGTGAGTCCATGCTATGACATTACTGTGAAAGTTGTGATACTGGTGGTTGCAGGGAAAATATTTTGATGATGTATCGGTGTGCCCTCAGATTTTCTACTCATGATAGTAGCAAATCTGGATTGTTGATGGCTATTGTAGTCATGTAGCAAATCTAGCAAACTTACAGTCTATTGATGCTCGTCTGCCAATCATTTCATTTGTGTTTCTATATAATCTGCCATCATTTTTTAAAACTGCTCCATGTGGTTGGCAGGTGACATGGTGGCATGTTCTGCATGCGCTCAGCATATAATTGCTGTTGCAGTTGGTGAGGTATGGATTTTGGTACCATCTTTGATGTGTACAATTGCCTGTTTACACTTTAAATTTGATGGCTTTTGCTGAATTTTATTGTGTCCTAAACTAAAGAGACAGTATTGTACTTTCATCATCTTTGCTATCCTAAAATATATGTATTTCCGTTGTGCAGAGCTGTTTTGCAAGTTATATTGCGATCACCTACATTGCTCCATGTATGTTCACACAATTTGTTCTTTGTGACCACTCACTAATGTAATGTTGATATTGTCAAGTATTGCTGTGAAATGAAGCAGGGGAGGGTAGTCACAATCCAGCTTTGGTCGAGGCCGTTGCCTCTGTTGAGCACTTCTCATGGTGCATTGTTGTTTTTATTCTCTCACATCAGTGCCTTCAATTCGATTTCAAGGTTTAGAGCCTATTTTCCCTGCAGGATAAAGTTCTTCCACATTTCGATGAGTTACATGTGTTCAATGGACCATGGTTCTATAGAGGTATGATTTCTTTTTTTCCTTGTTTTATGAAGGATTCCTTTTTCTAAGTTGTTTTCTAACCGGTGAGATCTGTGTGTGTTTCCTTATATTTCATCAGCTTGAGTAGTTATAATTGGTTTTAGCTTATCATTGCACAATTTATGGAGTTTAAATTTGCTTCTTTCAGTGACATGGGATTTAGTTAGCTTGATGAGAATAATTGAACGTCCTAAGTTGAAATAGATAGAAAACACTGCCTCATAATTTATGTAGGCTCTACTCCGCTTTCTTTTTTTTATGTTGATAGTTCAATTTGGGGGATCGAACAAATTGGAAACAAATGGCTTAAACAAACTTCATAATGGTGGATTGAAGGAGTACTAGTAAGCATGTTGTATGTCAGAGATATTGTCATTTTCTAATTTATCAATCGCGAGAGGCCTCAACCGCCATGCCCAGGACCGCACCATCACTGAGAAGGGCTCCTGCCTCTACTCATCCCTGCACAGCAATGCTGGTGCGAGCGGCAAACTGCAGCCTGCAGCCGCTGCCCAGCCTGCTCCTGCTCTCCCCTATGCAGTCACCGATGGCCAGCCGTGACAACTTCCTGGCTTCACACTCGGCGACTAGAACGAAATCTTTGGGAAGCTGCTGCACTGGACGCCTGCACCCTCTGTTGTTCAAGAAGGCCAAGTGCGTTCTTATTACTATGCAAGCTGATCTTTTTTAGCTCTCTGTCCTCAAATCATGGCCTTGTTTTCTTGTCTTCTGATTGAGTATGGTCATCATATTTATTCCTTGATCCATGATAACTGTTTTAGTTATTTGGGGTTGCAGCTAAGGCAGCAATGTTTCTACCTAATATATACTAAGCGTAGTGCCTTATCAAATAAGCTAATATCCAACTAAAAAGGGAAATTGAGCTGTGGCATATCACTTTATGAGGTATTTCAACAAATAGATTAATGTCTCACTGTGGCAGTGCTAAGCAATAAAGATCTTGTAAGACAATGATCCTGCAAATAATCACATTGGATGCCTTTTTCTAGTGCTACTGGTAAACATTGTTCCTTCATTAGATTCTACAGAAGTTCCTGCTACTCTGACAAGTCACAACCAGGGCTTGCTTGCTCCAATGTGGTAACCATTGAAATGATCGATTGTGGTGGCAGACAACACAGACGAGGCATTAGCGAACCTGATTGTGGCATATCAAACGTCCTAGCTAGCTTGAACAATTTCACTTCATGGGCATATGAAAATTTTGTTGGATGTACTATGAAAATATAGTAGAAAATTTTACCAGTGATCTACCATCATTTGCTCTGGTGAATTTCATGTAATTTACTTTATGTATCACTGAGAGACCTTTTCAAACCCATGGTGATGTGTATTGTGCCTAGATCTTCATAGTGCAATATGTTTCTATAGAGATTTGTGTTACAGGCTGTTTTGTAACTGATCACGACGTTTTCTTCATTGATCAAGCTGTTTTCCCCAAACATTGATGCTAGCAACATCTTCTGGCATTTAGATAAATCCCAGTTAAATTTGTTTCTTCATAGCTCTGTTTTGTATAAAGTACTGTTGTTGTCTAAATAAGTGACTGGGCCATAATCGTGTGACTGTCTTCTTGAATAAACGATGGTAAGCACGGGGTGATTTGCGCGCATGGGCGCTGTTGGGCTGAAGGCCCGGGGGCCTCACGCTTCGAACAAAATTACTTGGTGTTGATGAGCTGCAGGTCGTGGAGGACATGTTTGGGGATCCTGATGCCGAGGCCAAAGTTGAAAAGGGTTGTCTGCGAGTGCAACTTCAGAGTTTGGGAGGCTCATTCTACAGTGGATCCGAAGGCATATGGTCTAAGGGCGGCAAGCCAGGATACAGTTCGAAGTACTAGAGGCGGAGCGGCGAACTGAAGCTCAAGGACTTCGGGCGACAAGCTGGCCCAGCGGGGTTGTGTGTTTCAATTGGCTTTAGGTGTAAAAGTACAAACGGTTGTACCTGTAACTTGTGAAGAATGAGGTATAGTGGGAATGTGTAAGGGCAAACATGTAAAATCACGATAGAACAGGCTGTCGATTGACCCCTATAAATACCGAGAAGTCCAACCGCAGGGGGACAAGCTTTTTGGCCCTGACACTTGTACGCACGAGAAAAAACATAATATATGCTCGTGAATCCGAAGAACTAAAGGTATATTACCACTCTTGTCATCTTGTGTTTCATCATCTAATTATTAATAATAATGTTCATGCCTAAGACTACGGAACTATTTGTTATATGTTTGTTATCCATCGGTCGGGGGCAAAGAGACCTCCGAGGTGATCTAACTTTCTGTATTCCTGTGATGGAGTTATTGTGGTTCCCCTTGAGGGAGTCCATTCATATTTGATGTTGGCCTGTTGTCTTCGTGTATTTTGATAGCAGACCCCCAACATTTGGCGCCCACCCGCAGTGGACCCTCACCACAGAATGACTAAGCAACATCACCCGAAGCCCATGAGAGTTCCCAGAGGGGAGACTTCAGCTGTAGAGCTCTCAAACGCCGAAGACCTCCCTAGGGATGGGGCCACATCTAAGGATAACAAAACTGGTGTAGAAGTACAAACAGAGGGAGTGACATTGAAGCAGAAGTTGGCAGAACAGAAGAGGAAAGTAGTCCAAGAGCTAGCAACTTTGCCTGACATTGATGAAGATGAATTGGCAGAGCTTGAGCAAATCAATGAAGAACTACAGTTTAGAAAGCAAAAAATAGCAAGGCTGAACTTCCTGAAGTCTTAGATAGAGGAAGCTTTGGCTTTCGTTCAGGGAAACCAAAGCAAGGGTCAGAGTCAGACTGGCCAGGAAAAGCAGCACATCAGTCAGGGTCCAGAAGCAAGTTACATCTTCGATGCTACGTCACCACTCTCACAGGAATTGCAGGCAGTCCCTTGGCCAAATGGGTATAGGCCCACCATGTTGCCCACATATGACGGACAGTCAAGCCCGAAGCAGCTCTTGTTAAGCTACGAAAAAACTGTGGCCTCCTTCGGAGGAAACACCGCTGTACTAGCAAAATCGCTAGTAATCGCGCTCTAGGGGATTGCTCAGCTTTGGTATACTTCGCTTAGACCTAGCTCCATATACTCATGGCAGCAGTTGAAAGAAGCATTATTGGCAAATTTTCAGGGTTTCCAGTCCCAAGCTGTTACTTCCCAGACTCTCTTTGCTTGCAAGCAAGAACCAGGAGAAGCTCTGTAGAGCAATTTCCGAAGGTTCCTAAACATCCGGGCTCGAGCACCAGGAATATCAGACGAAGTAGTGATCGACGCTGCAATAAACGGACTCAGAATTGGCCAGTGTGCATAGTATTTCACAAGGAAGCCTTCGAAGACTGTCGCCGAGCTTCACGAGAAGATGAACGAGTTTTGCAGAGTAGACAACGATCTTCGGCTCAGGAAGCAAGAGCAGCAATGGTCCAAAGAGATGAATCAGCAATTTGGCAAGAAAACTCGAGCAAGCCTCAACAATGACGATCAGTCCAGAGCTCAAAACGTGTTCAGCATCGAAGAGGAGAAGTCCGACCCCAGGCCAGAGCCAAAGTCTTTCAGAGGAGGTCACGGCTGTAGGGGAGGCCGAGGCGGCCGTAACTTCGGAGGAAGGAGCAGTGGCGGAAAGTTCCAGAAAAAGCTGTTCTGTGTGTTTTGCGGGGTGGACAAAGGCCATACCACGAAGTATTGTGAGATCACAATCCAAAAGAAGAAAGAGCTGAGTGAGGCTTCGTCGCAGTCTACCTCAAAAGAAATGTGTCAGTCCCAGCAATAATGCCCCGTCAACTATGCAATACCAAATATCAATGCATTAACTTACACTCAGAGGCAAGCCCTCCCAGCGCCGCCTTTGGGCTCGTCCTGCAACTTCGGCATACAATCATCCACCGGCCCGCCGCCGCAACAGCAATGGTCATCGGAGGGTCAGTATCAGTCACAAGCTTCTCCGCAGGGCTACTCAGTCATGCTCGTGCAACAGCAGACATTTCAAAAGAGGATGACACTTCTGAAATCCAAACAGTGAACACAATAGTGCCTGCTTCGAAGCACATATTTCCCATAATGGGAGGTTCAAGTTGTGAACCTCAAACCAAAAAACAGAGAAGGGAGTATCAGAGAAGTGTCCATCACATTGGGGTTCAAGGTCCACACATAAGGACGAAGTGGTCACATGTGCCAATCACCTTTGATCAGAGCGACCTTCGGCTCAGGGATTACCCACATAATGATGCAATGGTCATAAACTGTAACATTGGGGGCTATGTTATACATGATGTTCTGGTGGATAATGGTAGCTCAGCGGATATCCTGATGGCAAAAGCGTTTAGACAGATGAGTTTGGGTGGCTTGGTGCTAGAGCCTGCAACAAACCCATTGTGTGGCTTCGGGGGGAGAAAGGTTGATGCACTGGGAAAAATATCCTTGCAAGTGTCCTTCGGAGTAATCAGCAACCCGAGAACAGAGTTCATCACCTTCGATGTCGCTGATGTGAATTATCCCTATAATGCAATATTGGGCAGAGGAACACTCAATGCGTTCGAAGCTGCTGTACATTCAGCATACTTAGCAATGAAGATACCAGCCTACAAAGGGGTAATTACCGTGTATGGTAGTCAGGAAGACGCCCGAAGAGCAGAAATAAATTGGTGTCCAGGTGATAGAAAGGTTCACAACATTGAGGAAGATAGGACCAAAGTTCAGTAAAAAGTGGTGGTAAAAGAGAAGGCAGGGGCTGCGGAGCAGCCAAAGCAGATTGCCCTTGATAATCACAAGCTGGATCAGATGGTCCAAGTGGGCTCTCAGCTAACAGAAGAAGAAGCGGAATTGAAGTCATTTCTCGGGTCCAACAAGGACGTGTTTGCTTGGTCAGTCAGGGATTTATGTGGTATTGATTGTAGCATCATCAAGCATGCTTTGAATGTTGACCCCTCGGTAAAGCCTAGAAAGCAAAAGCTAAGGAAAATGTCAGAAGATAGGGCCGAAGGAGCAAGGACTGAAGTAAATAGACTGCTTGAGGCTGGTGTCATCAGAACAATCGAGTACCCAGAATGGTTAGCGAATGTAGTCATGGTGAAGAAGCCAAGTGGCAAGTGGCGAATGTGCATTGACTTCACAGATCTCAACAAGGCATGCCTGAAGGATGAATTCCCATTGCCTCGCATTGATAGCCTAGTTGATGCGGCGACAAATTTTGAAATGATGAGCCTTCTGGATGGATATTCGGGCTACCATCAGATTTGGCTTAGAAAAGAACATGAGCCCAAAACAAGCTTTGTGACACCATCTGGAACATATTGCTTTGTGCGGATGCCCGAAGGTCTCAAGAACGCTAGAGGGAGCTTCAGTAGAATGACTGCAAAGGTTGTTGGGGATCAGTTGGGAAGGAACGTGCTAACGTATGTTGATGACATCATTGTCCGAAGTGTCAAAAGAGATGAGCTCATTGCTGATTTGAAGGAGACATTTGTCAATTTCAGAAAAACAAGGTTGAAGTTGAACCCAGAGAAAAGTATCTTTGGTATATCCAAGGGAAAATTTCTTAGCTGTCTGGTATCAGCAAAAGGCATCGAGGCAAACCCAACAAAAATTGAAGCTATACTTCGGATGGAGCCTCCGAAGTCTAGAAAGTCGGTCCAAAAATTGACAGGCAAATTGGCTTCTCTAAATAGGTTCATCTCGAGATCGGCAGAACAGAGCCTCCCGTTCTTCGAGGTGTTACGGGGAACCAACCCGTTCACTTGGGGGGAGAAGCAACATAAGGTGTTCGAAGAGCTTAAGCAGTACCTGGTATACCTTACCACTCTATCTTCGCCTGAACAAGGTGCCTCATTACTGTTGTATGTTGCGGTAGCCCTAGGGGTAGTGAGTGCTGCGCTGGTACAGGAGACAGATGTCTATGGACAGAAAAGGTAGAGGCCAGTGTACTATGTCTCCGAAGCTTTGACTCCAACCAAGATGAATTACTCTGAGATTGAGAAGGTGATATTTGCTATTGTCATGGCATCAAGAAAGCTTCGGCACTACTTCCAAGCACACAACATCGTCGTACCTTCGTCCATGCCCCTCAAAGATGTGCTCCGAAACAGGGAAGCCAGTGGTTGAGTTGGGAAGTGGGCAGCGGAATTGAACGAGTATGCTATTGATTTCGTGCATAGAAGTACAATTCAGTCCCAAGCGTTGGCTGACTTTGTGGCTGAATGGACTCTAATGGACAAAGAGATCGACCTTCCATCCGAAGAGGAAATTTGGCGGGTGTATTGTGATGGGTCGTACACGGTGACAGGGGCTGGTGCAGCGGCCACATTGTGCTCGCCTTCAGGAATAAAGTCCTCATTTGCTATGCGACTTGAGTTCTCGAGCACAAACAATGTGGCAGAGTACGAAGCAGTGATGCTAGGGTTAAGGAAGCTAAAATCCTTAGGTGTACGAAAGGTTGTCTTGATGTCAGACTCTCAAGTCATCTTGGAGCACATAGAAAAGGCTTCGAAGGCAAAAGAGGAAAGGCTACAAAAATATTTACAGGCGACAGAAGAATGGAAACTTATTTCGAAGGGTTCACAGTAAAAAAGATAAGCAGAAGAGAAAATGATGAAGCCGATGCATTGGCCAGAGCAGCTTCGCAAGGGACCCCGCTGCCACCTGATGTGTTTTTCGAAGTCCTTAAGGCACCATCAATTGAATTGCAAGAGAGGGCAGTACTGTCCATATCGCTGGTAGCAAGTGAAGACTGGAGATCAGAAATCATTTCTTATTTGAACAATACAAACCAGAATGGTGACGAAGCTTGGCTCACCAGAATGAGTCAGAGAGCATGGTAGTACAGGTTAATAAATGGTGAGCTGTACAAAGAGGGAGTATGTGCGCCAGTTCTTAGGTGTGTTGCAGGGGAAGAAGGCATGGAACTCATGAGAGAAATACATTCTGGAATATGTGGAGCTCATGTCGGATCAAGAAAGTTCTTAGGAAAGGTCTACAGGATGGGATTTTACTGGCTGAAGGCACCAGCCGATGCCGAAGATTTAGTCCGGACATGTGACAACTGCCAGAAAATGTCGAAGCATCATAATCAACCTGCATCGTACACACAGTTGATTGAGCCAACATGGCCCCTACAAAGATGGGGCATAGATTTAGTCGGCCCGATGCTAGTTGCGCAAGGAAATTTAAAGTATGTTGTTGTGGCTGTGGAATATTTCACCAAGTGGATCGAAGCAAAGGCTCTCACAACCATAACTTTGGCAACGGTCCAAAGATTCTTCTAGCAAAATACAGTTTGTCGCTTCGGAGTACCAAGGGTACTAACAGTAGACAATGGATCGCAGTTTGAGGCAGAGTCTTTCAGAAAGTTTTGTTATCAGGTCGGCACCGGCCTCAACTTTGCTTCGGTTAGGCACCCCCAGTCCAACGGCGCTGTTGAAAGAGCAAACGGCATTATATTATCTGGCATAGCGAAGAAGCTAGTGGGATTCCCGAAGGGAAAATGGATTGAAGAGTTGACAAGTGTAGTTTGGAGCCACAACACAACGATCTCCAGAGCAACAGGATTCACTCCTTTCAAGCTATTATATGGGGAAGAAGCAATGTTGCCCGAAGAAATCAAGCACAAGTCCTTAAGGGTGGCAAAAGCCCAAGATGACAAAAAAGAACAGCTTGTTACAAATGACTTTTTGGAATCAATCAAGTTAGAATCGGTCGATAATGTTCGAAGATATCAAGAAGAAACCAAAACATGGAGAGACAGGAAGGTCAATCTTAAGACTATTGTGCCAGGCAACTTCGTGCTTCGAAGGGTCACCGATGCTGATTCAACAAGCAAGCTGCACAGCAAGTGGGACGGCCCTTTTCTGGTGAAAAAGTCCAATAGGCCATGCTCTTTCAAGCTCCAAGATATGTATGGCAATGAAGTTCCAAGGTCATGGAATATAAATGACCTTCGGCGCTATTACTTGTAGAAATAGTTTCTTTTTTCTGTTTACCATTTTGTATCTGAAACAGCAAAAAGCGTTGCACCCTTTTTCCTTACAGGGGAAACCCCACAAACGATATGGGGTGTAAGGTTTTTTAATGGGGCAGTAGCATGTAACCGAGCTTCAAATCAATGAGAAGCGAATTTTCCCATGATACGATGTGTTACCAAGGCGAAACTTCGTGCTGAGCTTTCAGCTAACCATGAAGGATATCGCCGAAGCTGTGTCTGACAAAGAAGGTAAATCACAAGCGCCAAAAATAGCGCATGTATATTTGAAGTCATTGCAAAAAGGCACGCTCTGATTAAAGTGACTCCAGTCATGCAAAAAAGCAGCAGAGCACATACCACAGAAGTCGACCAAGGTCGTAGTGGACTTGAAAGAATTAATATAAAATTATGCATTGGATTCTCTGAGCATGCAGGGGGTTGTTTCAGACTTTAATTGACTGAGTAAAAGCTTCGAACCATAGAAGTGGTCATAGAAAAAATATATATAAAAAAATGAACATCGGATTCCTTGGGCCAAAGGGGGCTTTCTCAGAATTTTGTCGCAAGTAAAAGCGTCGAATTGTTTAATATATAGCCGACAACTATGAAGCATCGGATACCCTGAAGGAACTATGTATAGGCCAGAAGCAACAGCGATGGTACTGTTCACGCGCTTTGGATTCTAAGTGGTTCTCTCACAGCGCAGAGGCTGTAAATAGCAGGCCGGGCATGCTCCGTGAAACTCGCAGTATAAGTTCAACACCAAATAGAGAAAACACAGGCACGGCACTTAGGGCCGGCCAGTAGTTAGAGAGATAGAAGATGAAGCACTCCGAAGCCAAAGCGTTTTTATGCATCACTGTTTTTGGGCTTCAACTCGAAGAAGCTCAGGCCGTGAGATTCTCCTAAGTCTCCTTCTTCGTCAGGATATTCCTGGCATTGGATCAGGGCGTGAGACGCTCCTAACGGGGTGCTTCATGTTCTGAGTGGGTTGCTTCGTCACTCCTCCGAGCGATCGACTTCGGTTTGTTCCAAAGCTCGGTGGCAGAGGTTTTGGCGGCAACCCCATCTAGACGTGCAGGCAGTGACGTGTCAGTGCGTTACCCTCCAGCTGCTGCACGTGGAGTTTGCAAGCCATGAACGCGTGCTAGGTGGGTAACATTTCGGTGTCACAAAGCTGGCGGTGGGGCTAGAGTATAAGGTCAAGTTATTGTTGTAATGATCCATATGGCTTTGTCTAAGCCAATATATTCGAAGCTTCCTTCAATCAATAAATAAATTTCTGATGCATGTCCTCGCTGTGTTGTGTAAATGATATGACAAAATCACTTCGTCCGAACGATGAATTTCACGCAAAAACATTTCGAGCAAACGAACACAAAACAGAATGGCGTTTGGGAAAAGAGATTGTTTCTTTAGTCATTCGACATCATTACATCAGTTGCAATTTCGTCAAAAATATTGTTCGCAACAGCATCTAAAATACAGTCAGCGTGAAACCGGCTGTGAACGATCAGGGAAAATTTTGAAAGGCTTTGGCATACACACATAGAGAGAGTTCCATCATAGCCAGGAGTAGAATCTGCAGTTACAACCTGTTATACAACATAACAAAAGCAATAAGTGCACTTCGTGAGGTATGCCTACGAAGCTAGTTCGAAGGTTGGACCTCCGAAGTGTTGGGCTGAGTCCTAGGAGGATCGTCCGTTGAAGGCCTTGCTGCAGGGGGATGCTCCGTGTGGGTAGACTTCGGAAGCCCCAAGGAATCAGGGATAGCTTTAGTTGCAGCATCGGGCTGCAGCATTGGAGCGGGACGCCGCTTCTCAGCGCGTTTGGCAACTACTTCTTCGGCCTAAAAAAGGAAATCGCCAAATCTGTAGGCAATGTAAACTCATAAAAGAACAAAATGAAGCGTAACGAAGTGTAAACCTCTCTTCGGCGTTCGCGGATCTATTCTAGGACCTTGGCCTCAAGACCGTGCTTCCACAATAGGCTGTACACTCGACGTTCAGTATTCTCACATGCTTGAGTGCATTTGAAAACATCGTCCACAGAGCAAAGGCCGAAGCTCGGTGCGGCGGCTCTCTCGACGTGGGTGCAGCCTTTTGATTCAAGAGACGATGAAATGGCTTTAGCACCAGCCAAAACGCAATATCCCCCGTACGAGGTTGTCAACTCTGGTATCGCGGATACTTCGTTCTCAATCCATCTCAAAGCCCTGAGAGAGTCACCCTCTTCGTTCCTTTGTGTTCGTGGGCGAGCACCAGTATGGGAAACAACTGACTTAACAGAAGCGACACAGGATGAAATCTTGTCAAAGATAGCCCTTTCTTGCTCTGTTTTCCTCATGTTGGGATATCTAAGCTTGGCATGAAGTCATGCAAGTTCATCGTCCTTGGAAGAAAGGTTATTCTGAAGCTCTGCCAGCTCTTGTGCATGTAATTCAACACTTTTCCTTAAAACCTCAACCATGCCTTCAGAGGTCTGCCGAGCTCTTTTCTCTTGCTCAAAAAGGTTATTGACTTTCGAAAGATCCAAAAGTAGATTCTCTAGCTCTGCTGTTAATTCTGAGTTCTTCTCCTCAAGATTCTTGGCATTTGTCCGCTGAAGAACGACTTCGTCGGTGAGCCCCAGAACAATCCTAGTATGGGACTCCTTCTCTGCCTTCTCATTCGCTTCATGTGTGGCCGCAATCTCGCCGATGCGAGTTCGAAGATCGTCAATCTGGGCAGTTTTTGTCAGTGGTCTCCAAGAGTTGCCTCTTCGACAAAGTTTTGGAAAGAAGAAGTCCCTGTTTTTTAAAAAAAGGGGGTGGAGAGTTAGCCTAAGAGTAGGTGATCAAAGAGGAGATGTTGTCAAATAAGCAACACAGTGTGTACCTTCAGGCAAAGGGCATTAAGCTGCCCAGCTGGCAGTTCAGTAGAAAGGGAAATTTGCTCTTTCTCCACATCTGGAAGGCACAAGGAATGCCCTAGTCCATCTGCTACAATCATCTCGCCTTCGGTTGATAAACCTTGCACAGCCTTCGAGTGGTCGCCGCCGAAGATGGTGCTGTCCTTGTCATACGAAAGCTCTTCGGTGACATTGTGGAGTCTAAGCACTTCTTCGCCACTGACGTCTTCGGGGCCATACACGCGGACAAAGCCAATATCCATTGCCTCCGAATGCAATCCCGATCTCAGGACTTTTGCCCCTGTCAGAATTGGCGCTGTGCGCAGGTGCGTTCCTGAAGGTCAGATAGAGTGCGAGCGGTTTCCTTAGTAGTAGATGTTTCTGCTTTGCGAGGTGGCGTGGGGGCCTTTGTTTCAACCTCTCACACTTGGGATGCCAAGGGGGGCTTAGGAGGAGGAGTGCCAGTGTCTGCAGTTTGATCCCTGTCGTCTCTGGGTACTTCATACCGAGGTGATGCACTAGTAGAGTCCTCATCGGCCAGAGCGTCGAACGGATCAGGTATCCTAGGAATACCTTCTAATTCGAGCACAGAGGCTACAGGGGATGAAGCTTTGCGGCCAACCCTCATGACTTGCGAGCCAAGAGGACTCAGGGCGCCACGAGGATCAAAACCCCCAATCATCAAAGTTAAAATCTGATTAGCCTCAGAGGTAACCCCTCGAGACGAAGGGGCGGCTTCTGAAGCATTAGGATCCGGGTCTCCTGTTGTCCCAATACCTTCAGTACAGGGTGCCTTCGGAGGGCTGGTATCTAAATCAAACACAGTTAGCTTCTTGAAGGCCCTGCAGGCTTGGTCTCTTCACAACAATTTTTATCCGTTTCCTGGCACCAGCATCTTCGGTGCCGGTTGTCTCTGTGGTATTTTCGGGTTTTCTGCTTTTGGGCCTGGAGCTTCGGAGTAGTAACATTAACGTCGAAATGCTCATAGTCAGGGTAGTTCACCCCAAGGGCATCGAACACCCGGTTCAGCCGAAGCTTGGGCCTGTTGCCGAATACGCGATACTAGGCGCTTGAATTTGGCAATAGTGTAATTGCCAAGCATAGCACATACTGTTTTCTCAACTTCAGCCCTCCACGATTCATCTAGGGACTTGTATCTTCGAAGGGTTTGAACTTGTATGGAAGCCGGACAAGTTGAGTCAGATCAATCGGGCCGTCGGGGGCTGGCATAGACAATTTGCCTCCGAAGAGGGAGCACGCCGTTAGCCACAAACTCTTGAGCTAGGCATCACATGTGAATATGCGAGCACAAGACTCTGTAGGCTGATGTTCGATGACACAGTCTTGTCAGATTGGGCGCATAATGGCCTTTTGAAGCCAAAAGAAGCTTTGAGAGGGGTCATCAAGCACGGGTTGAATTCGGGCTTCTTCTGGGTGTTAACGCTATAGTAAAACCACTGCTGAGTCCAGCCACTGGACCATTTGCTTCGGTAGGCCAACACGGGCCCTGGCGAGTCAGAACGACTTTGAAAGTTGTAACATCCGAAGTTTGGATGAAGGCCGGTTACCTTGTCAGCCTTCGTTTGATAGTGCAGTTCATGTGTACCAGCAAAAATGGTCAACATCGGACTCTAGACCTTGGCTGGCCAGCATCCATATGTAGACACCCAACCGCACAAAGGCATTAGGGGTCAGCTGATGAAAATATATCTCGTAGCGCTCAAGAACTTTGGGCACGAACGAGTTCATTGGCAACGGAAGACCAGCAACGAAAAAACTTTCAAATAGAACGATTTCGCCAGGCTCGGAAATAGGAATCTCCTCGTTCCCTGGACTTCGGCAGCGACTGGGGTTTTGCACGAAGTCCAGCTTCTGAAACGTCTTGAAGTCCTTGTCTGTAATGCAGGACTCTCCGAACACTATGTGGCTCAGTTTGCGGGGACGAAGTATCGATCTGTCACCATCTTTCTCAGCAACTTCGAAGTCTCTTTCTTCTTCATCTTTCTCAGCTTCGTTAAGATCCTTGTTTTGATCATCTTCTTCGTCGAAAGCTTTAGCAATATCTTCGAATTCCTTGTCGGTATGAATAGGAGATAGGTTAACAGGTGTCTCCTCTCCAGCAGCGCTGTGGGTTTCCCCAGTGGATTTAGCTTCGGAATCTGTTCCCACACGGGCGGTAGTGCGAATACGCGCCATCCGAAATCTAAGTAGAATATGACCAAAGTAGTGCGTTAATATAGGCATATGTGAAAATGAAGTAATAATCCTAAACGTGTCCCAACTTACGAAGGTGGGCAGGTGTAGGTTAGCAAACAAGAGCTTCGGGATGTCGGCGATGGCAGGAGGAGCACAGCCAAGTGTAGTGATGGAGCATCGGAGCAGGCTAAAAAATGACAGTAGAACCGCGTCAGCAAGTAAAGGGGGGATCTGCGGGTGGTCCCCATGTGTTATATAGTCCCCCGGGTGCGAGGATCGAAAAAGCCATAAACGAACAGTCGCAAACCAACTTGTTGCCGACGCGTGTCCTTTATCGGGCGAGGCTCGCTTTTAAATTTCGCGCGGGTTTTGTTTGCTTCGGATCCCTTTTTCCAAAATAATCTCAAATCGGGGGGAAGCAGCTCGGGCACCCGAAGCGTGAGATCGTGGATTCGGTGTGATCGATTGTTCACGGTTTGAGCTCATTCTAGGAAAAATGCACTAACCCGCTGTTGCACCCAAATACCAGCGGGCGGTGAGGTCCGAGCACAAAGCACATGGGAGCCGGGGATCGCGTGCTACTTCGGTCATCTCCCTTGAATGCGGCTCCGATAGACTTCTCACTGGGGAGCCGATCAACTAACTGTGGTGATAGGCGTGCCACCTGGCTTGACCTTACAGCCAGGAACGTTGTGCGTCAGATACGGTAGTCATCTCCTGTTCTCCCTGAAAAAGCATGCACAACAATCTGAAACGTTAAATACATGCCTGATCACTAGGATCGGCAACACGGGAGCCCGTGGATTCCCATCGGCTAAAGAGTCGATGCTGCCGTGGTCCAGGAGACGCACAGATATAATAATAGGAACAGACCGCATCCGTAATGAAGTAAATAAAAACCTATCTAAACACATGATATAACAGATCCGCATAGCCAAATCGGCTTTCAACCAGGACCTCCAAAGAAGTCTATCCAACTAGACAGATACAAATTAAAACATGTATAGATAGGATGCTTGAGGTAAATTGGTCTATCGGCATGTCACAGTGCACGCGCAGCAGCAAGACATGTCGTAGATTGTAACAAGCGCTTAGCTAACGTACACCGAGCTACACATGAACCAATCTACTAACATGAAGCATAGATACATAACAGATCGATACAAGTGCAAGGTAGATGCAAGACACCAAGCAGCCCTAATGCAATCTACTAGAGAAAACATTAAGACAGGATGGTATCATGCGGGATAACTGATGGATCTCGCGCCAAGCAGAACTTGGCGTGCGATTCGTCGAGATAACCAGCAAACCTTGTCATCAAAAACGCTTCAGTACAAGGTTCGCCATGGGTCCAGTAAACGCTTCGCAGCCCTAGCCGACCTGGATGAATCCGCTAGAGTAGCATAACGCTTACATGGAGAGAATAAACCTGGGAGCCAGGGTGGCGATGCACTGAGAGTTGATGAGGAGACACGTAGCTGCTTGGAGCAGTAATGTTGTCGTTTTATTATGAAGCATATGGATACATATTTATAGTCCAAAGACTTGACTCTCAAGGCAAACCCTTTCCTAGATAGACTCAAACTCTTTCCTATCTAATAAATCACAACTCAACTAGGACTCTATGACTTGATAACGTGATCTGGACTCTCCCTGGTATCGGTCTAGATCCACATGAAGCTTCCAAACATCAGCCGAAATATGCCGTATAATCCTGGCAGATTCTGGCCGTCCAATTGTTACAGCAATCCCTTCGACTCCGAGCGTATCTTGATGTGATTCTAGCGGCATTGGAAAGCTTATCTCCTTAGCTTTCTATCCATATGTAGAACGCCCAAAACGGAGTCCGTATATGGCCTGACCGTCCGTTTTCGTATGGCCTATTCCTGCAGTCCGAACCAGTCTCGCGAATAAACTGGGCTTTAACACGGATTAGGCCTGTGACTTCATCACGGCTTGGGCCTTGGGCACACACTTATCATTATATTCGGCCAAACTTAAGATATGAGCCTGGCCAAGTAGACTCCTTCAACATGGGCTTCTTCCGACACTTTGGCCTGATTAGTTTCGGTCAAATTTTGGCGGCAACACATGCCCCCCAAGTTTGGCCAAATGTGACAGAATCTTCTAAGCATCAGCTGTGAACCACACAAGAACATCAACTCTTCAAATTGTCTTCTCATGCTACAGATGATGTTGCCCCCCGAGCCGATAGATCAACTATTTGTCAACTGACATTGTTGATCTTCAACCTGAATCTTTGGGCATCATGATTTCCTTTTTACGGCCAATTGCTTGAATCGGCCTCACGCCTTCATTAACCAATGTTGGAGACCAATCCTGAGCTTCTTGTTATGAGGTTGGTGCTGAGTTATGTGATCGCCCTTGTGCTTCATCGGCTTAATATTTTTGTAGCCGATGACTTACAATTGTGGATGACAGTCATGCAGCTTATAGGACTTCCCGCTCTTCAATATTTCAGCCAATAGCAGTCCTTCTGGGAAGTAGCCGGCCGTGATCTGCTGATCGGCCGAACATGCATGCAAGCCTGCCCTTTATGATTATCGAACGCTGTCGGAGCGGACGTGCTCCTGGTCAGGTGGCGGAATGCACCCGGCCGAGATCCTAAGTACTGAGAGTAGTTAGGGGGAGCAATCGTTGTTAGCTAAGTTGGTGGTGGCACGATGGTGGCAAGAGGATTTAGAGTGGTTCGGGCCGCCGGAGCGTAATACCCTACGTCCACTGTGGGGGTGTTCTTGTATTTCGTGGGCCTTCAGAGGAGTCTCTGAGCCTGTCTGGATCTGTCTGAGTTCTTGTGAGCCTGTTGGAGGTCGTTGCGTATGCCTCCCCCTTTATAGCCCAAGGGGGGCATGTACATGGTGGCCGGGCCCCGACAGGTGGTCCCGGCCATTTCCTCTATGCTACAGTTCTATCCTGTGCCTGATGTCCAACGCTCCCATGCTTGCGCCTGTACCACCGTCGTGACCTGGTATGGCCTGGAGATCCACCATACCGTCTTGTCGTCTGGATACGGCGCCGCGCCGTCCTGCCTTACGCCGTCCTATCCCATCGCTGCTAAACCCGCTGAGAGGCTTCAGAGGCCGAGGGGCAGGCGTTGCGCACGCGTGATAGGACAGGGCGCTCGTAGTAGCGTTGTAGCGCCGCTGCCTAGTATTAGGCTGAGCGCGGCCGCCGCGCGTGGCGCGGCTCATGATGAGTACAACGTACTTGTTTACTCAATATAGACCCTAGTGTAGCTGGGGAAATCAACTGTAGTGCTCTGTTATCGCCGCCGCGCCTTGGTAAGGCGTGCCCCTTTGCCTCGCCGCCGCCGCCTGCCAGCGGCGGTGCCAGCGGCGATGGGGGCACACCCGTCTGACAGCGGCGACGTCGGCGGGCGACGGGGGCACGCCTGTCTGACAACGGCGGCGGGCAACGGGGGCACGCCTGTCTGACACTCGTGGTGTCAGTGGCATCAGGGCGTGCCAGCCTGACAGCGGCGGTGTCAGCGGCATCGGGCACGCCCACCTGCCCGCAATAAATGCGGCAGGTGGGCGAGGAGGCGCCCGCCTGAAGGCCCCGCCACGCGCCTTGTGGGCACGTGGCACCGCGAGGCCTTCCCGTGCCCTGTGGTCACGTGGCGGCCCCAGACCACCGAAGGTGCTGGCTCCGGACCTCCACGCGCTCTGCGGGCACGTGGCGCCCCCGGACCACCGAGGGCGCTGGCTCCGGACCTCCACACGCTTCTGCACGTGGCGGCCCCGGACCACCGAGGGCGCCGGCTCCGGACCTCCTCGTGCTCTGTGGGCACGAGGCGGCCCCGGACCACCGAAGGTACGGGCTCCGGGCTCCGGCCCGAGAGGTACGGACCTCTCCTCGCGTGGCTGGGGGAGGCTCGGTCCTCGAAGGAGGTCCGGGGCCTCCCCTGTGGGCCGGGTGCGTGGCCCTAGCTTCCCCAAGGAGTGGGCCGGGCCCATCTGTATGCGGCCTTAGGCCCTCCTTGTACTGCAGTAGTTACCTCCCTTAGTGATCTTCGTCCAGTGTAAGCGGGTACCCGGTTAGCTGGGTACCGACAGTGGCCCCTGGGCTTGCCTTTGGTGAGTTTTTCGAACCTGAGGTGAGCCCACCGTCGCTTACTACACAAGCCGCCGGGAGCCGCGGGCGGTTACCGGCGTTTAGCCGTTAAGCTCACAGCTGGGCAGGGCCCACCACTTGATTTCTTGGTCGAGGCCTTGACTCGCCTGCCTTCGGAGGGAGCTCAGTCCACCCGACCCCGCGGGGTGGCCCCGTGGGTTCCCACGATCTGGGGGCGCGCGCTCGTGGGAATCTCTCGGGAAACGTGGGGGCAGGCCCGCATCGGAAACCGCACAGCTGTTAACCTACTTCTTCTCCTGCCATTAAGGCGGGGCAGACGGCTACGTGGGCAGCCGTGCGTAAAGCAGAAAAGGCAGGGGCCCCGCACGTCGCGCCGGGACGCGCGTCCGCGAGCGGCCGCCGGTTCGCCTTCCTGCCTTGCTTGCTCTTCTACCCGCCTGTCATGACTGCCTCCTCGGGCCCCTGCTGTCATAGACCTGGTGGCCCGTGGGTGCGCCCGCGCGCGCATACACTTGACGTCCGCGGCTTGCGGAGGATTGGAGGCAACCGTCAAATAGGGTTCTCGGCCATCGGCCGAGCACGTCCTTCTGCCATTTGCCTCTGCACCCCTCGCATTTGCCGCGGCGCTTCATCTTCCTCGCAGCAGAGCTCTCGCTTCTTGTCTGCTGCGTGCTCCTTGTCTTCTCCACCGCCAGATTCCTCAGCGATGGGTCCGAGCCACCAATCCCCCCGGGAGACTGAGGAGAACCTCACCCGCGTCCGCCGCCTGCTCGACTGGACGGACGCGGAGCGTCGCGATAATGTTCGCACGGGCTCCCTCCCCCACCGCAACTTGCAGCTGGGGGAGTTCATCCTCTTCGTCCCCTACCTCTACTGTGGTCTGGGGATTCCGATCTCTTCTTTCTTCATGCTGGTGCTGGAGGCGTTTGGGCTGCAGCTCCAGCATCTCACCCCCCACTCCATCCTTCATGCGGCAATCTTTGCCCACTTCTGCGAGATGTTCGTGGGGGTTCCTCCCTGCGTGACGCTCTTCCGTCACTTCTTCTCGGTGAGATGTTCCGGGAGGAGCTCGACGGAGATCGGCCGCTGCTACTTCCTGCTGAAGGGGTCCGGGGGAAGATCAACCTATCTCCCCACCTTCGCCAGCGCCAAGTGGGAGCACTGGCGCAACGACTGGGTGATCGTCAAGGCGGGGCCGAACGACCAGTTGGCTCTCCCGGATAGCAGTCTCGACGCACCTCTCCCGGAGGGTGCCTCGACGGATCTGCCACCCGAGTTCTCCCCCGTGCTGGCCAGGATCGCCGAGCTCGTCAGCGGCGGGCTGACCTCACTGCACGTTCTCGCGGACTTCCTCAGGCGGAGGCTCGCCCCCCTGCAGATGCGGCCAAGGCTGGCGTGGAACTACACCGGCTCCAACGACTGCAGCCGGGTGGTACGTGGCGAAGGCCACGACCTGACGCCGCTCCTGCTGGAGGAATGGGTGCGGTGCGTCACGGACGTGAGTTTCCCTCCGGAGCAGCTGCGCCTGCCGTCCGCTATCGTGCCGCTCTGCCGCGACCAGGCCTTGCGGACGGCGGTGCTCCGGGAGATGCCCACGCTCGACGACGGCGGCCTCGCGGCGCGGCAGCTTGGAGGCGACCCCAACCGGGGGGTCCACATTGCTGACGCCCCAGTTGGGGGTTCTGATGCCAGGGGCACCGCTCCTGCTGACAAGGGCAAGGGGCCAGTGGCAGCGTCCCCCGTCGTTCCGCCGACGGGTGGTGAGGAGACGCGGTGAAGGCTGGTCCGCGGCGACGGGACCTTTGTCTCGGAGCCCGACCCGAAGCGTCAGCGGACCTCGGGGGAAGGAAGTTCCTCTGCGCAAGGGGAGCGAGTGCCGCCGCCGCCGCCTCCGGGCCAGCGGCACCCTCAGCGCCGGGCACCTCCTCCGACGCCGGACCAGCAGGGGCGGTCCTGTCCGGCACCGCCGGCCTCGGGCCCGCGGCAACAGCAGCCACCGGCAGCGTCAACCGCAGATCGGCAGCCGCGGCGAGGCTCTGGCCTTCGTGGCCGCTGGTCGGCGCCTACCTCGAGGTAAGCCCTTTGGATTAGCTTCGCATTCTTCGTGGTACTACGGCTAGCTTTTTTTCAGGCTCCTCAGCCTTTCGCCGTGCGTTTTTGTTTAGGCCGACACGCCCGGGCGGCGTTCCTCCCCCCAGTGGCTCTGGTGGCCGGGCGACCACGGCGGAGAAGTGCGCCCCTGGTGGTCCGACGGCGGAAGACGCCACGCGGGCCCGGGCTACGACCGAGGGGCCTGCACCGGAGGCCACCCCGTCTGTCCAGCCCCAGGCCCCAGGTGGACCGACGCCGGGCAGCGCCTCGGGGGTCGAGACCTCACCCGGAGTGCCTGCTGAGGGGGCAGCTCCGAGCGCGCAGCCCCAGGCACCAGACAGCCCAGTGCCGGAGGGCGTCGCGACCCAAGGGCCTGCGCCGGGGGCGGCTCCTGACTGCCGGACCTCGGAGCCTTCGTCGCCCGCCGTCCAGATGACCAGCCCCGGATCTCCGTCTCCTGCCGAGGGGGAATTGGAGGAGGTTCTGGGTAGGCCGCTCCTGCCCCTGCCCCAGCCGGGTGGAGCCCCTCTCCCTCGCGTGCTACGTCGGGCGCACCAAGCCTTGGAGGACGCCCAGGAGGCGCTCCAGCTGGAGTGGGCCCGGCTGCAACAGGAGCGCGAGGGCCTGGACGGCTGGCGGGCCCGTCTGGGGGAGCAGATCGAAGCCGCCACCGCCCAGCACTCACGGACCCGTGCGGAGCTTTCCACTGCCCGCACCGAGCTCGACACCGACCGCGCGGCCTTCCAAGAGGACCTGCAGAGGCTCGCTGGCCGGGAGCGCACGGTTGGGCTCCGCGAGAAGCAGGCCGAGGTAGGCGAGGCACGGCTGAAGCTCGAGCAGGCGAAGCTGGAGTCCGCGTGGAAGGGCGTGGAGCAGCGCCGGCAAGAGCTGGTGGAGGTGTCTGAGCGGCAGGCTGCTGTCAACTCCGAGCTCGACAAGATGAAGTTGAGGCTTGTCGAGCGCGAGGCAGCGGTTGCGGCCCGCGAGGACTCCGTCGCTCAGCGGGAGGCATCGGCCAAGGCTCTGAGGGACTCTGCTGCTCGCCAGGCTGCCACGCTCAAGGTCCGCGAGGACTGGGTGAAGTCCCGGGAAGCGGAGCTGGCGGAGCAGGAGAGGCAGCTGCTGGCTGAGCGGGCCGCTCTGGAGCAGCTGAAGCAGGGTGCTGCTCAGCAGGCGGCGGTGGAGGACCGGGAGTAGATGCGCGCCGGCCTCCAACGCATCGCCGACTGGGCCGGGGAGGTGAGTTCGGCTCTGGTACCGCTCGGACTGAGTCCGATCCGGGTGACAGAGCCGCCTTCCACCATGGCGGACGCCCTCCCTGTCCTGGACTCGGCGGTGGAGCGACTCCGGCGCCTGGACTCCACACTCGGAGAACGCCTTGAAGCCGAGGGCCGCGAGCTGTGCCGCCTCGTGGTGGAGCACCTCCTGGTCTGCTTCCGGAGCCACGACCCCGCCATTTCCTTGGACCCAGTTATCGCAGGTCCGGTGGAGGGAGCGGAGGCCGCCGCCCGAGACAGCGTGCAGGGGGCGGTGGAGGTCGTTGCCGCCCGGTTCCAGCGGACCTCTGCAGACGAGGACCCGGATGTACCGGGGACAGGAGCCTCCCCAGCGCCGTAGGGCAACAGCTTTTGCTGTTTTGTTTTGTTTGTTGTTTTTTTGTTTTTTAATTATATATGTAAAACATTAGTATGCCAAGTAATATAAGAATGGTAGTTGTGACTTATCTCCATTTGCTCCCTGCTGCATGTTGGTGCGTTGTTACCTGACCCCCTGGCCCCCTGGTAGGTAGGCTCTAAGTTTTGAGGCTGGCTACCACCAAGTCAGAGGCCAGACCTGCATGCAACTCACGGCAAACGTCAGTGTCACACCTACGGGACCCACTCTGAGTTGACCTATTCCGCTACTCGAGGTCCGGAGCGTTTGCTGTCCGGGCCAGGGGCTAGGATGTTTGTTCGTGGGATAGCAGGGTGTGTGAGTTAAGGGTACGGAACCAGGCAAAACTGCGACACAGCCCTGGACTATCCTTAGTCCAAAACACCTTAGCTCTGGTCCGGTCCTGCAGTCGTTCGGACCTCTCCTAGCGAAACAAAAGGTAACCGCGCTGCCTCGAAGTCCTCGGAGTCGCAGCCGGACCTCGCTGCTGAGGTTAGGGGGTGTGCCATTAGCTTAGGGGGTGGTCCGGAGCACTAAACGCACTGTTCCTGATACTGGGGGAACTCACGGCGTGGTAGGGAGTGTTCAGTGCCTAGGGTATGAGACCAGGCTAAGTAGCTGACAGCTCCGTGCTACCAAGGCGAGCCCCTTTTCTCTGGACCTAGCACCCAGTATTCCGGACCTCCTTCCCAGCCTCTGTGCTAACCGCTTCACACTCAAGCTGCTAAGTCCTGCTGGTTCCAAGGAGATTTTTGGCAAGAGTAGGATTCCACGTAGGGGTTAGGAAAAATTGAAACAAGCAGTAGGGTAACAGCGGAGACAAGAATTTCAGGGCTAAACTCTTTCTTTAATCAAGCGGTACAGGGCGTCATGTGATGTCAGCCAGAGGTCGGGATTACAAGGGCGGACCTTCACCGCTCTGGTCCACATGGTGGTCCTATTTAGCTTACAAAAAGAAAAAGGAGTTGCCCTGAATTTCTTGCCTACGGATAAAACTTACGGAGGTGCTCTATATTCCAAGGGTTCGGCAGCGGAACTCCTTCCTCCGTGGCGAGGCGAACGCAACCGGGGCGACTAACTTCTGTCACCTTGAAGGGGCCTTCCCAGCTGGGGGAGAGCTTGTTGCGCCCTTCTCGGCTCAAGATGCGCCTCAGGACCAGGTCTCTAGGTTGGAGCACCCTGCCCCGCACGGTTCGCTCATGATAGCGTTTGAGCGATTGGTTGTGCCGTGCGTTCCGGATTGCAGCCTGCCATCTTTGCTCCTTGAGGAGGTCGACGTTGTCGCACCTAGCTTGTTCCTGCAAAGATTCATCGAAAGCCTGGACCCGTGGGGAGCCCAAGAGTATTTCTGGTGGGAGGCATGCCTCGGCCCCGTATACCAGGAAGAATGGGGTTTTCCCGGTTGCTCGGCTGGGTGTGGTCCGGATCCCCCATAGCACGCAGGGGAGCTCATCAACCCACTTCGCACCGTGCTTTCCCAAGCAGTTGAAGGTGCGGGTTCTGAGCCCCTTGAGGATTTCTGCGTTAGCTCTCTCGACCTGTCCATTGCTCCTAGGATGTGCTACAGAGGCGAAGCATAACTGGATGCCAACGCCGTCGCAATAGTCCTGGAAGACCTGGCTCGTGAACTGGGTCCCATTGTCCGTTATAATACGGCTAGGGACGCCGAACCGGCACACAATGGACTTAAGGAAAGCTGTTGCAGTTCCTTGGGTGATGCTTACTACTGGGGTTACCTCAGGCCATTTTGTGAATTTGTCAATGGCGACGTAGAGGTACCGGTACCCACCGACAGCTCTAGGGAAAGGTCCCAGGATGTCCACCCCCCATACCGCGAAGGGCCAAGAGGGTGGAATCATCTGCAGAGACTGAGCCGGTGTGTGTATCTGCTTTGCGTGGAACTGACACGCCTTGCAGGACCTTACTAGCTCAGCTGCATCCTGGAGCGCTGTCGGCCAGTAAAAGCCATGCCGAAAGGCTTTACCGACCAGCGTACGGGACCCTGAATGATTCCCGCACTCGCCTCCATGGATCTCCGCGAGTAAATCGTGGCCCTCCTCCCGGGTTATGCATCGCATGAGGATGCCATTGGCGCCACGCCTGTAGAGATCCCCTTCTACTAGCGTGTAGCGTTTAGCCAACCGCACTATGCGCTCAGCAGACACACGTTCTTCGGGAAGGATTTTGTCCTTCAGGTAGTCCCGGATCTCTGAGATCCGTGCATCGTGACTGCCCTGAGCCATTGGATGTGTCCCTGATGACATGCCGGGGTCATCAGTCCACACGATCCTTGGTGGGCTCCAGAGATGGAGGACCACCGGGACTGCTAGCTTCGAGGTGCTAGTTCTGCCCCCTTCGCCCAGTTCGGCTGGCTGGGCGGTTGGTCTCAGCAGCTGTCTTTTGAAGACGCCCTCGGGTACTGGGCCCCGAGTCGATGCCCTCGCGGAGAGGTCATCTGCCACTGAGTTGAGGTTCCTGGGAACGTGCTGCAGTTCCAGGACCTCGAAGTCCTTCTCGAGCTCCCTCACTCGCATGAGGTATGCTGCGAGCTGGGGGTTATTGCAGCAGCACTCCCCCCGGACCTGTCGGATCACCAACTGGGAATCCCAGTGACTGAGCGATCATGAGCCCAAAGATCAAGCCTTCGTATTCCGCCATGTTGTTAGTGGCTTTGAATTCGAAGCATACTATGTACTTTACTTGATCCCCGTTTGGGTCCACGAGGGCCACCCCTGCTCCGGACCCTTTTTCGCGGGCGGACCCGTCGAAGAAGAGAGTCCAGTGCGGCTCGGTGAAAACCCGGACGGTCCTGTCCGGCTGGGAAGGTTCCGCCTCGGCTTGCGGACCTCCAGATTCCGAGGCGGTGGGAGTCCACTCTGCGATGAAGTCGGCCAAGACTTGGCTCTTGGCAGCACTTCGGGGCTGGAAGTCGAGTTGGAACTCTACCAGCTCCGCAGCCCATTTGGCGATATTTCCAGTAGCGTTAGAATTGCGCAGGATTGCTCTTAATGGGTAAGAGGTCACCACGACAACCTTATGCGCTTGGAAATAGTGGCGCAACTTTCTGGAAGCAATAAGTAATGCGTAGGCGAACTTGTGAGCTTCCAGATACCTGGCCTTCACCCCGTGGAGGACTTCACTGACGTAATAGACTGGCTTCTGGGTGGTCTGGACCCTAGTGGCAGGTCCGAGACCATCTCCCCCTGCCAGGCTGGCCCCCTGGGCGTCTTGGCCTCCAGCTTTTGGTGGCTTATCGCCTTGGCAGGGCAACGTGCCAACCGGACCTCCGATATCGGGGCCGGCTGCAGCTCCCGTGGTGGGCGGACCACCACCTTCCACTTGGGGGACCCCGGTGTCTCCTTCGTGGGGATGGGCTGGTCGCTCGGCGACCAAGACCATACTTACTACCTCGGATGTCGCCGCGAGGTAGAGAAACAGGGTCTCACCAGACTCTGGCGCCACTAAAACGGGCAGAGTAGTGAGATGCTGCTTCAACTCCTGGAAGGCTTGCTCTGCCTCTTCGGTCCATATGAATGGTCCGGACTTCCTCAAAAGCTTGAAGAAGGGCAGGGCTCTCTCAGCTAGCTTTGAGATAAACCGGCTGAGGGCTGCCAAGGACCCAATGAGTTTCTGGAGGTCCTTAATGCAGGCCGGCGGCCGCATAGCCTCGATCGCCCTGATCTTGGTTGGGTTTGCCTCAATGCCGCGATGTGACACTAGGAACTCTAACAGTTTACCAGCCGAGATGCCAAAGACGCATTTCTCGGGGTTCAGCTTCGTGCGCGTTGTGCGCAACCTATCGAAAACAAGGGCTAGGTCTTCCATCAAGGTCGACCCTACCCTGGTCTTGACAACAATGTCATCGACATAGACCTCTACTATGTTTCTGATCAGGTCATGGAACGTGAAGTTCATGGCACGCAGAAACGTAGGTAAAGCATTCCTCAGACCATATGGCATTACAACGTAACAATATAAAACATCTACTGTTACGAAGGCTGTATACCTCTTATCCTCCTCATCCATCTGGATCTGATGAAACCCAGAGTACGCATCCAAAAAAAAGACAAGAGTTCACACCCGGAGGTGGAATCTACTATCTGGTCTATGCGTGGGAGGGGATAAGGGTCTGGAGGACATACTTTGTTGAGGCTGGTGTAGTCGATACACATCCGAAGCTTCCCGTTCGCCTTGGGGACGACCACCGGGTTGGCCAGCCACTCGGGGTGATGGACCTCCTCGATGAAGCCTGCGTCCAGGAGCTTCCGGACCTCCTGACGGATGAAGTCCTGGCGCTCCACGGACTGCCTCCGTGGCTTTTGCCACACCGGCTTGGCGTCTGGGTTGATCTTCAGACGGTGCTCAATCACCTCCCTAGGGATCCCAGGCATCTGCGACGGTTCCCAGGCGAACACGTCGACATTTGCCCGGAGGAAAGCAACGAGCGCGTCTCCCTATTTCTCTCCCAGATTCCCTGCGATGCGGGTGGTCTGGAAGGGCTCCGCCCCGATCTGGGCGGTCTTGACCGGCACGTCCTCGGGGTCGGAAGGGCGTACCTTGGGCACCTTTGGTTCCTTAACAGGAACCTTGGCCCGAGAGGTCGAGGGGTTGTCCCCCGCCGGGTTCGCTGCGTCAGTAGCGAGAGCATGGAGCTTCTCTACTGCGGCGACGGCTGCGTGGCGGTCTCCCGGCACGGTGAGAACACCCGCCGGGGACGGCATCTTCACGACCAAGTACCCGTAATGAGCAACGGCCATGAAGCGGTACAGTGCCGGTCTGCCAATGATGGCGTTGAACGACAGGTTGACTTCCGCGACATCGAACTGGACGTTCTCTGTGCGGAACTTCTCCGGGGTCCCGAAGGTGACCGGCAGGTCGATCTTCCCTTTCGGGTAGATCGGCACTGGACCCACGCCGGAGAATGGGCGCGTCGGAGCCAGGCGCGACTCCGGAATCTGCAGCTGTTTGAAGGCTGCGTGGCTGATGATGTTGAGGGCGGCCCCGCCGTCGATCAACACGTGGTGGAGCCGTATGTTGGCGACCACTGGAGATGTGATGATCGGCAGTACGCCAGCCCCAGCCATGTTTTCTGGGCAGTCGGCCGGCCCGAAGGAAATGGTGGTGTCTTTCCACTTGTGGTGTGGAGCCACCCCAGGGACGCTCGGCCTGACCGAGAGGACTTCTCGGCGCAGGGCCTTCACGTCCCGCCGGGAAGAGACCGCCCAGCTTCCGCCGTACATGACGTACAGCCTCTTGCGACGTTCGTTGTCGCTGGATTCGGAGCTGGAGTGGCCTAGAGCGTAGACGCTCTTGAGCTCCCGCTCCGGGGGCTGGTAGCCCATCTCCTTGCCCCCAGCGGTGGGCCCACCGTCGCTGGTAGCCTTCCCCTTGCCAGGGCGGTGGCATGGGGGCGAGTCATCCTTGGTCGGACGCTCTCGGCGCTCACTGAGACGCCGCTGCACGAGCTTTTGTATCTCGCGGCAGTCGGCGGCGCTGTGACCGCTGTTGGGATGAACAGGACATGAGCCGCCACCGTTCCGCGCCTGTTGCCTCGGGCGCTTGCCGCTGGTGTCGCGGCCTCCAGGTGCTGCCGCAGCGACAGGGGCCCCTTCCAGGAACCTCTCAGGGCGTCGGCCCTTCTTCTTTTTCTTACCGCCCTCTCGGGCAGCACCGGCAGAGGCGCCCGGCTGGGCAGTCCTGTCTTGCTGTGGGGAGTGCCATGCACGCCCCTCGGCGGCCCTAGCGCACTTGTCCGCCAGCGCGTACAGGGTGGCAACGTCCTGTACTTGGCGGGTCGCCAGTTTCTCCAGCATCTTCTCATCACGGACGCCTTGCCGGAAGGCTGTGATGATGGACGAGTCGGAGATGCGAGGGATTGTCCCCCGCACCTTGGCGAAACGAGCGATGAACGCTCAGAGGGATTCGCCAGGCTCCTGGCGTACTGCATGGAGGTGGGCCTCCACGCCGTACTGCTGGCATGCACTCGCGAAATTCACCTGGAACAGAGTGCAGAGCTCCTCCCAGGACCAGATTGACCCGGGGGAGAGGTTCATGAGCCAAGTCTAGGCCGGCCCAGACAAGGCGACATGGAAGTATGACGCCATAACGGCGTCGTCTCCGCCAGCCGCTGTGATAGCGGTGACGTACACCTGCAGGAATTCCGACGGGTTGGTATTCCCGTCGTACTTTTCCGGCAGGTGCGGCCGGAACTTCTGCGGCCAGCGCGCGGAGCGGAGACTGTCCGTGAGTGCTGCGCAGCCAACTCCAGCCGATACGACCCCTGGTGGAGTTTGCACGCCAACCGGGGGTGGCGCGTGTGATGCCCCTGGCATCTCAAGGGTTTAATTAAATGGTTTTGCATTAATCATCTATCATAAGCATCATTTCATAGTCATGAATGTGGAGCATAGACCAAATTTGGGTGAAGTATCTTTTTATGAAGTTCTGTTTTCTCCTTTTGTTTTTAAGGTTGCTATCCTAAACCCTTTTTCCTTTGAGAAATAGGAGAAGCTCATATTATAAGAAGTGTAGATAAATATGTTACAAACAACTTTGTCTTTTGGACCATGATCAGAAAGTGGTGTTTTGATGGTGATTTGGGTCAGTTTTGATCAACACACAAAACCAACCCAAATCTGTCCTTTTTAGTGTTTTCAAATTTTCTCCAACCTAGAGCCTTTTTCATGGGATGCTCCCATTGAATAAGTTTTAGATTGTGAAATTTTGAACAAGTTATCAAAAAGGAGCTTTGGGAGAAAGGGCTTGGAAATGTGACTTTTTGTTTTTCTAATCAATATAGTTTCCTGTCCCCACCAAATCCTACCACACAAATTTGACTTTATTTCATATTTCCATTCAAAATCTGGAGATGCTCCTTTTGACAAAGTTATAGATCTCAAAAAGTTGAACTTTTCATATATTTTGAGTTTTTCCAAATTCGGCCGTTAAATGGGTCAAAAATGCGATTTACGGTGAGGGAGAAAACACATTTCAAAAACAAGGGGGGGGGGACACTGACCGGTGGGCCCGCCGATCCGCGCCGCGCCCACGGCGCGAACCGGCGAGCGCCACGCGGCTCGCCGGCGTACCGGGAGCAGGGCGAGGCCCGGCCGCGCTCCCCGACCCCGCCGCCTGGAAGAGGAGCGCGCCCGCTCTCGTTTCCTCACTCGCGCCACTCCCGCCTGCCCCGTGCCTTCGTTCCCCCGTTCGCGCAGAGCGTCCCGCCGCCGCCGCCATTAGAGGGAGCTCGGGCTCGAGCTGCGCCCGCGCTTCCGCCACTCCCCGCGTCTCCCCGCCACCGCGCCGCTCATCCTCTCCCTCCCCTCGACCGGAGCCCCAAACCCTAGCCGCCGGTTACACCCCCTCCGCCGCGCATTTCGACGCCGAAGCCTCACCGCCCCGAGCCTCGTCGCCGGCCTCTCTCCGCCGCTCCCCGCCGCAATTGAGGTGAGGGGTGAGTCCCCCGCGTCCTACTCCCTCTCCCCGACCCTCTGCGGCGAGCCGCCGCGCCCCGCAGAGCGGACTCCGGCGCGCGCCGCCGGAGCTCCTCCTCCCGTCGCGAGGAAGAAGACGACGGGAGGAGGGAGACGACCATCTTGCGATCTAGCCCCTCGGTTTTTCCGGTTTCCACGTTTTCATCTCGCGCACTGCTCACTGAGTCTATGAAATCTTACGAGCTAGCCCTCGGGGTCTACGGATAATTCTGTTTGAACCCCTGGATCGGTGATTTTCCTTTATTTCTTTAAATTTTCGGCTGAAACTTTGGAAATTCATAATGAATCAACAAAAAATCAGAAAAATATGAATCCAGTTGCATTGCACTCCTCTTGTGTAGATCTATCTGTTGGGTATGATGTCTGAGTAGGAAAAGTCAGATTTACCCCTAGATCTTGCATGCATGGATAAATCTATGAAAATACCTAAAATAGGTTAAATGATTTTCCAAAAATAGGGAAAACTTGTGAGAGGCTTTGTTTTGACATGGTAACGCTGAGATAATTTTGGTACCCCTAGCACTTGCTGTTCAAAAAGAGTTTCACCTTTTTGATGTCATTTATGCATTTTTAGTCCTTTATTTTGGTCTTCCAAAAACAAAATCTGCCCAAAATAATTTTACAATATTTTTCCTAAGTCATAAATAATGTTGTTGGTTCTCTGATGGAAAATTAGGCCAAGCATTGTTAATTTAGTCACTGTTTTGAAAATAGTAAAATTTTCCATGTTTATATAAATAAAAGGAAAAGGTGATTTAAATAATCTCCAAAAATTTTCAAAATTGGTCAGTACTGTTTTTATGGTGAATAGGTCCTCTGAAATTTTTGGTAGCTCATATGATCACTGTGTAATGACTGTTTTGCCCCTGCATGTGTTTTTAGTATAAAAAAAATAATAGGAAATGTGGCTAGAGTATTTAATAAATGCCATTTAGGGTCATATTTTGGGACATAAGGGTAAGTCAATCTTAGATTATGATTTGAAATGCATTGCAGGTTCATTTTCAAAAATATAAAACTTTACTTGTGTTTTCTGGCATCGCATCCACCTCATGAAGCGAGCTTTTCAATAATGCATACTTCTTTTGCCCTATGGCATGCGTATAGACCCTGCGAACGAAGGACACCCGCCGGACCAGCCGATAGCAGAGGAGCCCGAGGAAGAGCTGCAGCAGGAGCTAGAGGATCAGCAGCAGAGCCCCGGCTTCGTTCAGGAAGAAGATACTGACCCCTGTGAGGAAGGTAGGCAGGATCATACTATTCCTAGCAAACAAATTAAATATGAGGTGATTACGCATATGCATTAGGAGTTGATTGAAAACTATTGCATTAGACTCCTTGGCCACCCTGGCCCTAGCACCCATACTAGAGTTCGTAGGCCGTGTTGCTTAGAACTGCTAGGCTCGGGTAGACACGAGTGAAAGGAGTCACTCGTCGCGTAGGTGTTTTCAAAATATCAGAAATCTTGCTTTTGAGAAAAGGATATTATGCTCATGGCTTAAATGGAGACCGGGCGGAGAATTTATTTCAGTATTTACTTTTCTTGATGTCGCACTCTGGACTCCGCCCGAGTCGTATAAGGCCGTCCGTTGTTCGCCTATTGGTCGGCATAACATTGCTAGAGTGCTTAACCGGGAAATGGGACCGGTAAAGTCTTACCTGGGCTTGTCCGGAGTTTTCGAGGTGTTGCCCATCCACTTGCTGGAGGCCGATGGGCCCGGGGGTGCTTGTACTCGAAGGAGGGCTGACCCAGTGCGCTGTGGTAACGCTCCTGAGAGGGCACAACCCGGGGGTTAGGTGGGGGCGCTTTGAATCTTGGGACAGGACAGGTGGAGATCGGGACTATATGTGGGAACGCGATGGCTAGTAAGCATATACCCCTGGCATGATAGTTGTTCCCGGGAATTAAAAATCGATTCGAATCGCTGATGCCCACCAGGTGTGGGAATGCCAACACCATTGACGTTCAATGTAGTAATAAACTTAAATTCTCTTTATTTAAGACTCATGGTTTTTGAATATTACATGTTTGATATCGATCTGTTTACTTTACTGCAGTTCAATATTATATTGATGGTCATACAAGTAATGAAAGTTTATTCAGTTATGTTATTCACGTTACTATTTAAAATATATGGCTAAGGATCCACATGCTAGTAAGCAGCTTCGCGTCAGCCGTAAGCCCTTCCATTAAGTCCTACTGAGTAATTAGTACTCAGGGTTTGGCCCCATATTTTGAGCAGGTATTGACGACATATGGAGAAGTGCTTGGAGGAGGGTAGCACCGGTGGGCTCGGTGTTGCTCGCCTCGATCATCGTTGCATGAAGGCTACTATTGTATTTCGTTTACGCTGTGAGATGTTTTCAAATGCGCTTCCGCTATCTGATTTAAACTTGCCTTTTGTATGGCATTATGTTGAAACTTATATCTTTATTCTGAACTAGTTTGTAAAATAAGGTTACATATATCCTACATTCAACTGCCTGTGATGATATATCTGTTGTGGCTCTCTCGAGGGCTAAATGTGTATGATGTCGGTTCCTCTGGGAAATGGTAGAATCGGGGGTCGAATGACTCTCGACGGACGACCGGGTTTAGTTTGGCCTAAGTGCACTGCGAGCCAGAGGTGGCAGGTGTGCTTAGTCCGGATTAAATCGGCGGTTCCGCCACAGATGGTATCAGAGCCGATCATACACAAACAACAGTCATATCATCCAGTTTTGATTTACAAACCTATTTTCGAAAATCCTTTTCGAAGTATTTGAAAAATGAGAGTACCGATATGCCCATATTAAGGATGTTAGCGTATTATCAGGTGACATCGCTAACATTCTGACCTAGATAGAAGTCATATGCATATTCGGCGCTTTGGGAAGCAACACTTCGGCCATAGCCATCCCCAGTACTGGCGGAACGCTATTGGGATTTGCGGATTGTTGTGAACCCTGCATTCATGCTGGTAGGATAGAAATTTAAGGG
Organism: Paspalum vaginatum; assembly: GCA_030272315.1. Classification (NCBI taxonomy): domain Eukaryota; kingdom Viridiplantae; phylum Streptophyta; class Magnoliopsida; order Poales; family Poaceae; genus Paspalum; species Paspalum vaginatum. Next base: position 24,291,933 of record CM059013.1, read on the forward strand.
GGGTGGTCACCATTTGGAGTGTTTGTGACCATTCTTCTGTTATGACGTGGCAAGATTCCATTTGCTTGCGTGGGTACCAGCCTGGTCTAGCAGAGGACTATACAGATGCGTTGTCCACGCGGCGCAAATAGCGTGGATGCCACTTCTAGGTCTAGAGTGGTAGTGATGTGAGCATGCATTTTTCTGCAGGTACACTAACCACGTGTGGAATTAAGAACGAATAGAGAACGGCTAGTTGCATTAGGGAGTGACGTGCATACATGTCACCGGTTACTCGCTAGATATATAAATTATACATAAGGTGTGTGATGTGAGGCCGAATAGGACGAATCATGCATCATGGCATCTTATCTTGTCTCACATGCCTTGCTTTTTATTGCTTGAAGAGTGACTAGAAGCATATTGCATTTAAGAGTGTGACAATACTGTGTTGAAATGTAGCTCAAAATGCAAGTAGAACTAGCAGAAACAAAGCAAGTGATTCGGGAAGTACACTTACACCTAAGTTATGGCAATTCTTCTACACATCGCTCACTATAGGTCCAAGTGGTTCAACGAATGCAAGCCAAATATTTTAAACATGCCATTCGGTCCAAAATCCAACTCTTCACAAAGTTTTCAAGGTTAAAGTGTGTTTCAACCTTGTAATCCACATACGGGGATTTTTGTGAGAATTTTCTACACCACCGAGGTTGAGTATAGACTAATGCACGACTATCATATCCTGAGTTCTTTAGAGTCCATTGCTCGACCCTCAGAAGTCTAGCTGTAAGCCACACACATGTAGAAAAGAAGTATAGCCTCGTACCATCATCTTGCGATAAAATCACTTATTGTCATATTTTCCCAAGTACGTAAACACGAAATACACTATGACCATACCAAATCTTCAAATCCCCTCGACTTACGGAAGCCTTGATTTCTTGCTATAGATGTCACAGCCCTTCGATTTATGCCCTGATCACCCCGAGCCCACGAAGGCTAGAATAACAGCACCTGAAGGTCACAAGAAGAAGAGAAAAGCGGGAGGATCTTCCACTAACGCGGCTTCAGTTCAACATCTGCGACCTGGCATGGTTCTATTGAAGGGATTCGTCAAGCCGGAAGATCAAGTCAAGATAGTTCGTACGTGTCGACAACTAGGTATTGGTCCAGGGGGATTCTACAGGCCTAGTTTCAAAAATGGAGCCAAGATGAAGCTATGGATGATGTGTTTAGGGAAGAATTGGGATCCAACCACAGGTTTCTATGGGCCAACGCGTCCGTGCGATGGTGCCTACGTCCCTGCGATACCAGAAGCTTTCAAGACAATTGCTCAAACTGCAAATTCGACGGCAAACAAATTTCCTCAAACCAACCCTGACATATGCATCGTCAACTACTACAACAACATCGGAAAGCTCGGACTCCATCAAGATAAGGATGAATCAGGAAGAAGCATTAACCGAGGTCTACCTGTCATCTCGGTTTCCATAGGCGACACGGCAGAGTTCCTGTACGGCGATACCAGGGACAAGGACAGAGCGGCAAGGATCAACCTCGAATCTGGCGATGTTCTTATACTCGGTGGAAGATCAAGACTACTATTCCATGGCATCTCCCATGTGAAGCCTAACACTGCACCGACATGGCTGAAAGAAGAAACTGGTCTTCAACCTGGACGCGTCAATCTTACGTTTAGGCAGTACTAACTGAGTGTCGGATGGTGGGGTAGTGTCCGAGTCGGACTTTTGTAATAAGGGAACCTGACTCTTGTAGATCAAACAAACTTCGTGTATCCAACTCTGAAAATTTACAAGTGTCTCATTTTCATGGTCAATGTACTCCTAGCATTACTATCGTAGAACTCCAACTCTAGTAGTTCTCATGTCCAGAAACCCTCACCACTCATGCACTTTAATCCTTGTAATCAATGCAACCCTTATTTATTTGCATTGTGTCTCAATGTTCATGATATTTTTGCTATGAACCCTTGTAAATCGAGGATTCCTTACCTCTTTGATCCATAACACTCAAACATTGAGATTCGCATGTTATAAGCTCATGTATCGCACATGTGTCTCATTTTCTCAATACCTTACCATGATCTAGTAATATTCGGGTCTCCTCGGACTGGATGGTTACACCGCTCTTGATATGTTGATTACCTAAGCAGTCTTTGGTGCCGCGACGGAACCTAGGGTCCTGTGTGTACGGCCGTCACATGGTTGTGCCACTAGGTGCGTGCAGGTATCGAGACATGTGAAGGTATAACGTCACATCAAAAGTGGGAACATTCGTATCCAGAATTCATTTCTTAGAGTTATCTTGCTATTCTTAGTTCGTAAAGGTGATTGATTCCATCTTCATTACCTTGTTTATATCATGTCATTGCCTTGTTTAACCTTGCCTTTCTTGAGTTGTGGGGATAGCCAATCTCCACCCACTGCCTACTCACACCCTTTCTTTGCTTCGGTGGAAGTGATCAGTCTCATTTCCACTATCTCATGGCATCCTTCCATTGCCTGGTTTCACCTTGCCTCCTTGACCAGTGGGGATGGTCCGCCTCGATCCCACGACTCATTCATATTAATTCATACCCTTGCTTGATCTTGCCCTCGACAATTAGTGGGAGCACTCAACTACGCTCTCACTGTCTCCTTCGATATTTTTCCATTCCTTCGTTAAACCTTATTCTCTGAGGGTGTACCTCACGAACATCCTCCTCCATAGCTTTTTGTTCTCGGCTAGTGCTCATGCCATATCACCATCTCCCTATGAATTATTCTCTTCCTCTTAGACATTACCCAAAAAGGGAGCTTACTAATATTCCCAATTGTTTCATTAATAAGAACATGTCAGCTACTTTCATTTTCTTGGTCAATCCTGACCAACGCTAAGAAATCGTACCAACCATCACCTTATCTAGGCAAATACAACCCAACTTCTTCCTCTCGTGCCTTTCTTATCGCTATAAGCAGGATGTGCTATACCTCCCCACATCTTGCTCTTGATGATATTCCGATTTGATATCTTATAGGTGTACACAGTCCCTATCAAATGAAATGAATGCGTCTCCCAAAAACACGTCCAATGGTATTCCTTTGAATCATGAGATTCTGCTCTGCTCGATTTCCAACTGTATACACTCTCCTTTCATGATTTGGATAAATCAGGTACTCCGCAGGTCTCAAATGTTGGTATCAAGTCAGGAAGTAACTCCTCTCATTTGTGTCTACCACATTCACGGGCTCACTGACCACATCCTCTTCATGGTTTGTCCATTTGTTCTCCTATATGACACGATTTGTCGAGTACCTTAAAGAGACCACCCAAGCCTTGTTAGATGATGCTCTGTGACTACTTGCGTAAAGTGGGTGCTAACCATTCGCAAGCTAGTTGGCAAAACCAACGGGTAAAATTTTGATGTTGCCACGTGCACTTGAAAAGACCTGAACTACGATGCCCGTAATCTTTGCAAAACAAGATAAGTTATACAGTCGTACCTTCCCCAAATCTCGGGACGAGATTTCTTTAAGGGGGGTGGGTTGTGATGCCCCTGGCATCTCAAGGGTTTAATTAAATGGTTTTGCATTAATCATCTATCATAAGCATCATTTCATAGTCATGAATGTGGAGCATAGACCAAATTTGGGTGAAGTATCTTTTTATGAAGTTCTGTTTTCTCCTTTTGTTTTTAAGGTTGCTATCCTAAACCCTTTTTCCTTTGAGAAATAGGAGAAGCTCATATTAGAAGAAGTGTAGATAAATATGTTACAAACAACTTTGTCTTTTGGACCATGATCAGAAAGTGGTGTTTTGATGGTGATTTGGGTCAGTTTTGATCAACACACAAAACCAACCCAAATCTGTCCTTTTTAGTGTTTTCAAATTTTCTCCAACCTAGAGCCTTTTTCATGGGATGCTCCCATTGAATAAGTTTTAGATTGTGAAATTTTGAACAAGTTATCAAAAAGGAGCTTTGGGAGAAAGGGCTTGGAAATGTGACTTTTTGTTTTTCTAATCAATATAGTTTCCTGTCCCCACCAAATCCTACCACACAAATTTGACTTTATTTCATATTTCCATTCAAAATCTGGAGATGCTCCTTTTGACAAAGTTATAGATCTCAAAAAGTTGAACTTTTCATATATTTTGAGTTTTTCCAAATTCGGCCGTTAAATGGGTCAAAAATGCGATTTACGGTGAGGGAGAAAACACATTTCAAAAACAAGGGGGGGGGGGGGGGGACACTGACCGGTGGGCCCGCCGATCCGCGCCGCGCCCACGGCGCGAACCGGCGAGCGCCACGCGGCTCGCCGGCGTACCGGGAGCAGGGCGAGGCCCGGCCGCGCTCCCCGACCCCGCCGCCTGGAAGAGAAGCCCCCTCGCTCGCGTTCCTCACTCGCGCCGCTCCTTTCCAACCCCGCGCCCTCGCTCCCCGTTCGCGCAGAACGTTCCCGCCGCCGCCGCCATTAGAGGGAGCTCAGGCTCGAGCTGCGCCCGCTTCTCCGCCGCTCCCCGCGTCTCCCCATCACCACGCCGTCCACCCTCTCCCTCCCCTCGACCGGAAACCCTAGACCTAGCAGTCGGTTTCACCTCCACCGCCCCGCAATCCTCCGCCGAAGTCGCCGCATTCCGAGCTCCGTCGCCGGCCTCCCTCCGCCGCTCCCCACTAGAATAGAGGTGAGGGGTGAGTCCCCCGCGTCCTCCCCTCCATCTCCGACCCCTGCGGCGAGCCGCCGCGCCCCGCCGGGCGAGCCCCGACACGCGCCGCCGCCTCCCTTCCTCCCGGTCGCGAGGAGGAAGACGACGGGAGGAAGGAGATGGTGACTTTGCGATCTAGCCCCTAGGTTTTCCCGGTTTCCACGATTCATCTCGCGCACTGCTCACTGAGTCTATGAAATCTTACGAGCTAGCCCTCGGGGTCTACGGATAATTCTGTTTGAACCCCTGGATCGGTGATTTTCCTTTATTTCTTTAAATTTTCGGCTGAAACTTTGGAAATTCATAATGAATCAACAAAAAATCAGAAAAATATGAATCCAGTTGCATTGCACTCCTCTTGTGTAGATCTATCTGTTGGGTATGATGTCTGAGTAGGAAAAGTCAGATTTACCCCTAGATCTTGCATGCATGGATAAATCTATGAAAATACCTAAAATAGGTTAAATGATTTTCCAAAAATAGGGAAAACTTGTGAGAGGCTTTGTTTTGACATGGTAACGCTGAGATAATTTTGGTACCCCTAGCACTTGCTGTTCAAAAAGAGTTTCACCTTTTTGATGTCATTTATGCATTTTTAGTCCTTTATTTTGGTCTTCCAAAAACAAAATCTGCCCAAAATAATTTTACAATATTTTTCCTAAGTCATAAATAATGTTGTTGGTTCTCTGATGGAAAATTAGGCCAAGCATTGTTAATTTAGTCACTGTTTTGAAAATATTAAAATTTTCCATGTTTATATAAATAAAAGGAAAAGGTGATTTAAATAATCTCCAAAAATTTTCAAAATTGGTCAGTACTGTTTTTATGGTGAATAGGTCCTCTGAAATTTTTGGTAGCTCATATGATCACTGTGTAATGACTGTTTTGCCCCTGCATGTGTTTTTAGTATAAAAAAAATAATAGGAAATGTGGCTAGAGTATTTAATAAATGCCATTTAGGGTCATATTTTGGGACATAAGGGTAAGTCAATCTTAGATTATGATTTGAAATGCATTGCAGGTTCATTTTCAAAAATATAAAACTTTACTTGTGTTTTCTGGCATCGCATCCACCTCATGAAGCGAGCTTTTCAATAATGCATACTTCTTTTGCCCTATGGCATGCGTATAGACCCTGCGAACGAAGGACACCCGCCGGACCAGCCGATAGCAGAGGAGCCCGAGGAAGAGCTGCAGCAGGAGCTAGAGGATCAGCAGCAGAGCCCCGGCTTCGTTCAGGAAGAAGATACTGACCCCTGTGAGGAAGGTAGGCAGGATCATACTATTCCCAGCAAACAAATTAAATATGAGGTGATTACGCATATGCATTAGGAGTTGATTGAAAACTATTGCATTAGACTCCTTGGCCACCCTGGCCCTAGCACCCATACTAGAGTTCGTAGGCCGTGTTGCTTAGAACTGCTAGGCTCGGGTAGACACGAGTGAAAGGAGTCACTCGTCGCGTAGGTGTTTTCAAAATATCAGAAATCTTGCTTTTGAGAAAAGGATATTATGCTCATGGCTTAAATGGAGACCGGGCGGAGAATTTATTTCAGTATTTACTTTTCTTGATGTCGCACTCTGGACTCCGCCCGAGTCGTATAAGGCCGTCCGTTGTTCGCCTATTGGTCGGCATAACATTGCTAGAGTGCTTAACCGGGAAATGGGACCGGTAAAGTCTTACCTGGGCTTGTCCGGAGTTTTCGAGGTGTTGCCCATCCACTTGCTGGAGGCCGATGGGCCCGGGGGTGCTTGTACTCGAAGGAGGGCTGACCCAGTGCGCTGTGGTAACGCTCCTGAGAGGGCACAACCCGGGGGTTAGGTGGGGGCGCTTTGAATCTTGGGACAGGACAGGTGGAGATCGGGACTATATGTGGGAACGCGATGGCTAGTAAGCATATACCCCTGGCATGATAGTTGTTCCCGGGAATTAAAAATCGATTCGAATCGCTGATGCCCACCAGGTGTGGGAATGCCAACACCATTGACGTTCAATGTAGTAATAAACTTAAATTCTCTTTATTTAAGACTCATGGTTTTTGAATATTACATGTTTGATATCGATCTGTTTACTTTACTGCAGTTCAATATTATATTGATGGTCATACAAGTAATGAAAGTTTATTCAGTTATGTTATTCACGTTACTATTTAAAATATATGGCTAAGGATCCACATGCTAGTAAGCAGCTTCGCGTCAGCCGTAAGCCCTTCCATTAAGTCCTACTGAGTAATTAGTACTCAGGGTTTGCCCCCATATTTTGAGCAGGTATTGACGACATATGGAGAAGTGCTTGGAGGAGGGTAGCACCGGTGGGCTCGGTGTTGCTCGCCTCGATCATCGTTGCATGAAGGCTACTATTGTATTTCGTTTACGCTGTGAGATGTTTTCAAATGCGCTTCCGCTATCTGATTTAAACTTGCCTTTTGTATGGCATTATGTTGAAACTTATATCTTTATTCTGAACTAGTTTGTAAAATAAGGTTACATATATCCTACATTCAACTGCCTGTGATGATATATCTGTTGTGGCTCTCTCGAGGGCTAAATGTGTATGATGTCGGTTCCTCTGGGAAATGGTAGAATCGGGGGTCGAATGACTCTCGACGGACGACCGGGTTTAGTTTGGCCTAAGTGCACTGCGAGCCAGAGGTGGCAGGTGTGCTTAGTCCGGATTAAATCGGCGGTTCCGCCACAGCGCGTAAGCCGGGGGCTTAGGTGCTGCAGCGGCGAACGCCGCGTCAAGGTTCTTGCCCTTGGCGGCGCTTGGCTGCATCCGTGGTTGCTCCACGGTGGTGGGGGTGCCTGCTCGCCGGCGGTTGAGCTCGGCTCGCAGGTCTTCCGTCTGCGCGCTCCTTACTGAGGGGGAGCGCACGGATGTTGCTGCATCGCGCTGCCTGCGGCGGTTCGACCTCCCCCCGCTGCTGGGAGGGAGTCGTGACCCAGTCCTAGCCAGGCCAGGGGTGACCTCGGCTAAGTGGATCAGGCGATCTACATCGCTTCGCCACTGCGCCAGGGCGCTAGGTGAGGCTGTCGGCCCCGGAGGGTTACGCAGCAACTCCCTAGCTGCGGCGAGCGGGCCGCTAGCAGCAACGGGGTTCGCTGTGGCGGCGTTTGCCGCTACAGCACTTGTTACTGCAGTGTTTGCAGCAGCGGCGCCCCCCGCGGGGCGTCGAGGGAGCCGCGGCGTCCGCGCCGCGCCCTCAGAACGGTGGGGGGAGGCCTGCGACCCAGTCGAGGCCACCTCCTCTGATGCGGCTGCATCCTCATGGAAATCGCGGATGCGCACCATCATGCGGTGAGGGATGAAGCTAACTGATGTTATCCCCTACCTGGCGCGCCAAATGTCGGAGCGGACGTGCTCCTGGTCAGGTGGCGGAATGCACCCGGCCGAGATCCTAAGTACTGAGAGTAGTTAGGGGGAGCAATCATTGTTAGCTATGTTGGTGGTGGCACGATGGTGGCGAGAGGATTTAGAGTGGTTCGGGCCGCCGGAGCGTAATACCCTACGTCCACTGTGGGGGTGTTCTTGTATTTCGTGGGCCTTCAGAGGAGTCTCTGAGCCTGTATGGATCTGTCTGAGTTCTTGTGAGCCTGTTGGAGGTCGTTGCGTATGCCTCCCCCTTTATAGCCCAAGGGGGGCATGTACATGGTGGCCGGGCCCCGACAGGTGGTCCCGGCCATTTCCTCTATGCTACAGTTCTATCCTGTGCCTGATGTCCAACGCTCCCATGCTTGCGCCTGTACCACCGTCGTGACCTGGTATGGCCTAGAGATCCACCATACTGTCTTGTCGTCTGGATACGGCGCCGCGCCGTCCTGCCTTACGCCGTCATGTCCCATCGCTGCTAAACCCGCTGAGAGGCTTCAGAGGCCGAGGGGCAGGCGTTGCGCACGCGTGACAGGACAGGGCGCTCGTAGTAGCGTTGTAGCGCCGCTGCCTAGTATTAGGCTGAGCGCGGCCGCCGCGCGTGGCGCGGCTCATGATGAGTACAGCGTACTTGTTTACTCAATATAGACCCCAGTGTAGCTGGGGAAATCAACTGTAGTGCTCTGTTATCGCCGCCGCGCCTTGGTAAGGCGTGCCCCTTTGCCTCGCCGCCGCCGCCTGCCAGCGGCGGTGCCAACGGCGATGGGGGCACACCCGTCTGACAGCGGCGGCGTCGGCGGGCGACGGGGGCACGCCTGTCTGACAACGGCGGCGGGCAACGAGGGCACGCCTGTCTGACACTCGTGGTGTCAGTGGCATCAGGGCGTGCCAGCCTGACAGCGGCGGTGTCAGCGGCATCGGGCACGCCCACCTGCCCGCAATAAATGCGGCAGGTGGGCGAGGCGCCCGCCTGAAGGCCTCGCCACGCGCCTTGTGGGCACGTGGCAACGCGAGGCCTTCCCGTGCCCTGTGGTCACGTGGCGGCCCCGGACCACCGAAGGTGCTGGCTCCGGACCTCCACGCGCTCTGCGGGCACGTGGCGCCCCCGGACCACCGAGGGCGCTGGCTCCGGACCTCCACACGCTTCTGCACGTGGCGGCCCCGGACCACCGAGGGCGCCGGCTCCGGACCTCCCCGTGCTCTGTGGGCACGAGGCGGCCCCGGACCACCGAAGGTACGGGCTCCGGGCTCCGGCCCGAGAGGTCCGGACCTCTCCTCGCGTGGCTGGGGGAGGCTCGGTCCTCGAAGGAGGTCCGGGGCCTCCCCTGTGGGCCGGGTGCGTGGCCCTAGCTTCCCCAAGGAGTGGGCCGGGCCCATCTGTATGCGGCCTTAGGCCCTCCTTGTACTGCAGTAGTTACCTCCCTTAGTGATCTTCGTCCAGTGTAAGCGGGTACCCTGTTAGCTGGGTACCGACAAACGCTGAAAGCGAAACCCAGACGGCATATAGATATTCAACAGGTAGTTGATTCTCCGTTTGATGAATAATAATATGAGCTATGTGGATTACCTGCAAAACAATTACTTGCTGGACTGGCACTACAGAAAGCACTGTGAATCGGCTAAAAGCCGATGGATCGTATTTGGTTAGACAAAAAACCATGCAAGCCGACCCAACAGCAAGGATAAAAATCTCCTTCCCCACAGAAAATATGTTATGTCATGCAAGGTGTGTGAGTGAAAGCTTTCAGGTATTCCTAAAAACATTTACAGGTGCTAGCATGTACATACAGTGAGGGTTTAGCATAAAGACATCGCATAGAAAAGCTCAGGAGAATATATCTATATTAGACATGAGCCAACATTTTTAGGATTTTCAAAATAAAGGCATCACCACTTAGCCTAGCCAACTAGCACAATAAAGCATGATAAGCAGAAACTAGCAAGTATCTACACAAGTGAGCTTTTCCAATACAAGGTCTTTTAACAAGCTTGATTACTCATACCCCCTAGGTCTCGCAAGTTAAACATATTGCATTTGAATTTCAAGCAAGTCTTTCGTTATATGCCAGGGGTTATTTGCTTGCCGTGCCACTTCTTACCAACAAATGCTAAGCCTAGGTTTATTGAACCATCAGAAGCTTAAAGCAAGGTTTTGGTCATTCACAGCCTAATCCAAGTCCTTGCCAAAGTGTAAAAGCAAGCAGTCTTGAACTAGATCAATGAGACAAAGCAAAACCACCTGGATCTTTTCATTACAGCATACATATGGACATCATTTAAATTTTAATTTAATTCAGGACAAGATTTCCATTCAAGCAAAGAGATTCAAGCTGCATAAATGATTCCAAAATAAAGGATCTAGCTGCCAGGCAGGTACAAGATAGAAAAAGCAAGATCAGCCTACACATACTAGTAGCCAGGTAAAGCAGTGACCATGTTTCAGATTTCAAAGAATAAAAGCCATACTCACCATCGGATATTCAACATATTCAAATGAGCTTAAACTAGACATGGTCAACAGCATCCACACCTCAAAGCATATACACGAAGCATAAATAAAAGCTACTAAGCATACAAAGAAGCTAGTGCAAGTGATGAGTGAATATGCTGCATGCTAATGAAATTGTGGGTTTGAGTCTTACCGGTTGAATCGGCTATTGACGAGCCGATAGCAGCAATCTCATCAGAACTGTAAGTTGTTTGAGAAGCCGAACATCCGTAGGCTGCAATAGATCAGTGAAGAAAATAATAGAAACATGCTGACCTTAGGATGAAGTCGGTCTGAAATCTAATCAGCAGATTGTAGTCCGAGGGTTTCTTCGAATGCTTCGTCGAGGGACCTGAAGTAGTCGATGATGATGCTGCCGAAGGAGCACGGTGTCTGCACCGATCAGCTGATGCTCCGGTACGGGAGCCAAAGTAGCCGTCAACACTGGCGTTGTAGGGACGTACGCTCTGCGTGAGAGCCGGAACAGCTAGCAGTGACGGCGTCGTAGGGACGGACGCTCTGCGTGGGAACCGGAGCAGCTGAAGGTGACGGTGTCCCAGGGACAGACGCTCGGGCGTGACAGCCGGAGTAGCCGACAGTGATGGCGCCGTAGGGACGGATGCTCCAAAATAAGGGCAAGAATAGCAGACGGCACTAGCACCGTAGGCTCCGGCGTGAACGAGGAGTAGTCGATGCCGATGGCATCATGGACACTCCGGCGTGGTAGTAGAAGCGGTCGATGTTGACGATGTCGTGGACGCACCGGTGCAGCAGATGAAGCAGCCGATGTCGATGGTCGTTGATCGGCTGTAAAGACGGCTTCATTATATTTTGCTTCGTGATCCTGTTTCTTGAAACCGATGGCTAAACATCGGCACTTTTGTATGTATCGCGATCTCTTTATTACTAGTGTCCATCTAATGCCATGTGCATGGCCGATGGTATTACATCGGCCATTCCTCCATGCTATATTTCCTCGAGGCAACCTTCCTGCCCCCCGAGTGCAGTCGATGTCATGACACTGGTAGCTTTATAATCTCGAGGCAGATCCTCATGCCCTCGAGCGAGAGCACTTCTCCTGGTATGCTGAAAAAGTACGTGCTCCACCGTCGGCCGGCCACACGGACCGGCTTTAGCCTCTCCGGTATAAGCAGTGCTTTGTCTAGTATCTACCAAGAGCCGATTGTCTCCATCGGCTACCTCTTCGTCACCTAAGTATTGCTTGCACACCTAGCGAAGATGAACTGACAAAATATTATCTTAAATATTAGCCGATGCCCGATGTAACACATTCTGGACGCCCCATTGTTTTAGCAATTCCGTCGACTTCGAGTGAATTTGGACGTCGTTGGAAAGCTTATCTTCTTAGCTTTCTGTTCGTACGTAGAACGTCCAAAACGGAGTCTGTGTACGGCCTAGGCATCCGTTTTCGTACGGACCATCCCTGCAGTCCGAATCGGCTTCGCAAACAGATTGATCTTCAGTGTGAGTCGAGCTCACGGCTCCATCTTCGCCTGGGTCTTGTTCACGAACCAAAGAGTGTGGCCCTTTCTGGTCTATGCTGGCGGAACCATACTGCTCGAGCTCGGATGTAGGATTAGCCGATCTCTCCTTGAGCTTTACTCCTTGACCTTGACGGCTTGTAGTTGCAGGCTTAGCGGCGGCATCGGCAGTTCGGCAGCCGGCACCCTCGTGGCATCGGCTCTTCGGCTTCTGATCACCTATTCGTTCGGTGGTTCGGTCTTCCTCAAGTCCGGCCGATGGTGACGTTTAGCACTAGCAGTCCGTGGCCCAATATTAACATATAGCTCGTGCGTAGTGTTTCATGCATGCATGTGGATCATCTTTGCCTGCTAGCTTCTTGCCTCTGCCTTTGTATCGTTGCACGGCCATGCATGCTGGCGCCATCAACCTCCGAGCAGCTCGTACGTATATGGTCTGTACGCGATACGTCGGCGCGTTTGACATGGTGCTGCACTGCTGCCTTTGTGGGATCCGGCGGCGAGGAGACTACAGCCCCGGTACAAGACGTGACGACTGAAGATCCCGGCACCAGCGTAGTTGTTCCATCCTAGCGGCCACCGGAGCCCCTCCTACTTTCCTGCATCTGATGAGGGGCTAACGAGAAACACGATTAGTAAATCTGCTCACCCATAGTGGCTTTGCTAATGTTACGGCAGAGAGCGCTTGGCCGGACACGTCCGGTGTCTGGCGTCTTAATCCAAATAAACACTAGGCCAAACTGATTCTCTTCGTGCGTTCTGGGCCTCTGGCTGAATCTTCCGGTGGTTCGTAGGACGCAGATCGGCTGTACCGCCGTTCGGAATGCTGCTGCAAGACGGAGGAGCCACGCCTGCAACCGTTCGGACGATTATACCGGCTATGTTCTGAGCATCAGGCGAGCTATGCCAATCCTCTGTTCGCTTCCTCTATGAAGTCATGTGGACCGATCAAAGGCAGTCCAGGTGGCCGATGACAGCGGCCGGGCGGTGCAGTTCTTGGTGACCGCCGCGCACAACCACTTAGTGCAGGTATTCCATTGGATAGGGAGCGAGCAACCCAGCAGTGTTTGCACGCTTGCCTGGCAAGCGTGATTGCACCCCAGTTGTACTCAACAATCACCTGATGTGCATGCCTTTTTTTAGCAAAAGAGCCGATGGCACCATAGTTGGACCCCAACATCGGCTAATGTATATGTCATTATGCGTCGTTTTAGATAATAGATCGGCTCTTTCTGTCCTCGAGCAAAATAAAATATCTTTTATCAAACCGATCCTTCTTGTTGACTTGTTCTGTCGTAAGCCGACGCTGCAGTTGTTGCTCGAATCTTCATGTCTTCGCTGTCGGCTGTCGCAGATAAATTGGCTCCTGCTAACTTCCGAATAAAATAATTAGATGAGCCGATTTTTGATCGTGATGTCGTATCTTCGAGTAGACTCGTCGTAAAGATGCCTGATTGTGCTTGCCGCCCACTCGAAGAATCTGCTCTATCCAAAATTGCATAAATATACCAAATCCTCGTCTCCCAGACAGAATAAAATATTTTCAGATGAGCCGATTTTGCCCCTAAAGATTTGTAAAGATGCACTCCGTCTTGACTTCTCATCAGGCTGATTGTGGTCTACTCTTTATTCAACAATTATTCCTTTATAGGCCGATGCTGCAATCGTTGCTTGAATCCCCATGCCTTGCCGTCGGCTATCGTAGATAATAAATCGGCTCTCTTTGTCACCTGAGCACGATAAAATATTGTTGTCCGAGCTGATTTTTTCTGTTGCAAGTCAACGCTGTCGTTGTTGCCTGTACTTTGGGCTGGCAGCTGTCGTAGATCATAAATCGGCTCTATCTGCCTCTCGAACAGAATAAAATATTTTTTACCTAAGCCGATTTCTTTTGTCGACTTACAAAGAGATGTACACCATCTTGACTTCTAATCAGGTTAATTGATTGTGGTCCCACTGAACGTGCCAAATTGTGTTGCACCCAGATACAGGCGGGCGGCGAGGTCTGAGCACAGAGCACATGAGAGCCGGGGATCGCGTGCTGCTTCAGTCATCCCCCTTGAATGCGGCTCCGATCGACTTCTCACTGGGAAGCCGATCAATAACTGTGGTGACAGGCGTGCCACCATGAACGTTGTGCGTCGGATACGGTGGTCATCTGCTATTCTCACTGAAAAAGCGTGCACAACAAATCTGAAACGTTAAATACATGCTTGATCGCTAGGATCGGCAACACGGGAGCCCGTGGATTCCCATTGGCTAAAGAGCCGATGCTCCGTGGTCCAGGAGACGCACGGATATAATAATAGGAACAAACCGCATCCGTAATAAAGTAAATAAAAACCTATATAAACATATGATATAACAGATCTGCATAGTCAAATCGACTTTCAACCAGGATCTCCAAAAAAGTCCATCCAATTAGACAGATACAAATTAAGACATGTATAGATAGGATGCTCGAGGTAAATTGGTCTATCGGCACGTCACGTGCACGCGCAGCAGCAAGACACGTCGTAGATTGTAACAAGCGCTTAGCTAACGTACACCGAGCTACACATGAACCGATCTACTAACATGAAACATAGATACATAACAGATCGATACAAGTGCAAGGTAGATGCAAGACACCAAGCAGCCCTAACGCAATCTACTAGAGAAAACATTAAGACGGGACGGTATCATGCGGGATAACTGATGGATCTCACGCCAAGCAGAACTTGGCATGAGATTCATCGAGATAACTAGCAAACCTTACCATCAAAAACGCTTCAGTACAAGGTTCGCCATGGGTCTAGTAAACGCTTCGCAGCCCCCAAGCCAACCTAGATGAATCCGCTAGAGCAGCATAACGCTTACGTGGAGAGAATAAACCTGGGAGCCAGGGTGGCGATGCGCTGAGAGTTGATGAGGAGACACGTAGCGGCTCGGAGCGTAATGTCGTCATTTTATTATGAATCATATAGATACATATTTATAGTCCGGATACTTGACTCTCAAGGCAAACCCTTTCCTAGATAGACTCAAACTCTTTCCTAACTAATAAATCACAACTCAACTAGGACTCTATGACTTGATAACGTGATCTGGACTCTCCCTGGTATCGGTCTGGATCCACGTGAAGCTTCCAAACATGAGCCAAAATATGCCGTATAATCCTGGCAGATTCTGGCTGTCCAATTGTTTCAGCAATTCCCTTCGACTCCGAGCGTATCTTGATGTGATTCCAGCGGTATTGGAAAGTTTATCTCTTTAGCTTTCCATCCATACGTAGAACGCCCAAAACGGAGTCCGTATGTGGCCTCGGCGTCCGTTTTCGTGTGGCCTATTCCTGCAGTATGAACCAGTCTCGCGAATAAACTGGGCTTTAACACGGATTAGGCCTGTGACTTCATCACGGCTTGGGCCTTGGGCACACACTTATCATTATATTAGGCCAAACTTAAGATATAAGCCTGGCCAAGTAGACTCCTTCAAAATGGGCTTCTTCCGACGCTTTGGCCTGACTTGTCTCAGTCAAATTCTGGCGGCAACACCCGCGAAGGGCTACTGTTGGGTCAAAGGCTCGGGGCCTTCACGCTTCGAACAAAATTACTTGGTGTTGATGAGCTGCAGGTCGCAGAGGACAGGTTTGGGGATCATGATGCCGAGGCTGAAGTTGAAAAGGACTGTCTGCGAGTGCAACTTCAGAGTCTGGAAGGCTCGTTCTACAGTGGATCCGAAAGGCATATGGTCCCAGGGCGGCAAGCCAGGATACAGTTTGAAGTACTAGAGGCGGAGCGGCGAACCGAAGCTCAAGGACTTCGGGCGGCAGGCCGAAACCCAGCGGGGTTGAGTGTTTCAATTGGCTTCAGGTGTAAAAGTACCAAATGGTTGTACCTGTAACATGTAAAGAAAGAGGTACAGTGGGAATGTGTAAGGGCAAACATGTAAAATTATGATAGGACAGGCTGTCGGTTGACCCCTATAAATACCGGGAAATACAATTCACATGGGGACAGGCTTTTTGGCCCTGACACTTGTACGCAGGAGAAAAAAAACATAATATATGCTCGTGAATCCAAAGAACTAAAGGTATATTACCACTCTTGTCATCTTGTGTTTCATCATCTAATTATTAATAATAATGTTCATGCCTAAGACTACGGAACTATTTGTTATATGTTTGTTATCCTTCGGTCGGGGGCAAAGAGGCCTCCGAGCTGATCTAACTTCCTGTATTCTTGTGATGGAGTTATTGTGATTCCCCTCGAGGGAGTTCATTCGTATTTGATGTTGGCCCTGTTGTCTTCGTGTATTTTGATAGCAGACCCCCAACTGGCGCTCTTCAATCACTAATACTAATACTGGTGCAAACTTTTTGACCGACTTGGCCTCATTCTAATTTGAATGCTGGCAGGTGGGGCTCCTAAGGCCATGTGTATTGTATGATCTTGTGAACAACTCAAGAATCTAGGTGGGAGGAAAACATAGAGATGGATTGATGTGTGAAGTCAAGTGAATATTCACCGATAATAAATCTCGTGTTTGTGTTTTCAGCCACCTGGCTTAAGTTTATATGCAACTATTGTATAGGAGAAATTATGAAGTCTATTGCAAATAATTATAATATATGTCGTAATTAAATTGCAACATTTTGTGGAAACAGTTTAGGTTGATATGATTTTTTATTGCCTGTACTAATGCTGGTGAATTTACCTACGGAGCAATAATCTGGTACCTGGTACATAAATTGTCTACATGTTGGCATCTAGAGTTCTAAAGGGATATAGTGATGATAATTTGAAATATACAGTTTACTACACTCAGTCTATGTTTCACGAGACTGAAAACTAAAATATTTAGTATTGCTTTAGTCGCTATTTGCCAAAGTTATGCTACTGGAATTTGTAATCAATTATGGCAATGAGACAGGAAAACACAACATATTTTCTTATTTTTTATTGCAAGATATACACTAATTATTGAAAACAAACTAGGTAATACAATA
This sequence comes from Paspalum vaginatum, assembly GCA_030272315.1. Classification (NCBI taxonomy): domain Eukaryota; kingdom Viridiplantae; phylum Streptophyta; class Magnoliopsida; order Poales; family Poaceae; genus Paspalum; species Paspalum vaginatum. Next base: position 24,308,969 of record CM059013.1, read on the forward strand.
TGTGTTGTCACCTATAGCAACGCACAGGTATTTAGCTTGTAGGATTTAAAATTTGTTTTGCAATAAGTGTTGTTTTATAAGATTATTAGTAGCATTTAAAAGGAAATTAATCTACATGTGTGTATAAATACAACACAAAAAGGAAAAGATTAATTGTTAATCAGGGCACATGCGTATCTCACTCTCATTAATATTAATAATATGTTAAGTCACAAAACAACACTTATTATGGGATGGATGGAGTACTATGAATACCGTAGATAGAGATGAGTTTGAAATGTGGCAGTAAAGTTTGAAATATGGTGGTGGTATGGGTGGTCTGATGAGGAGCAAATGATCCAGCAGTACCAAAATAAACCCATCAATCGTAGCAAGACAATCATCATTTCTGTAGGAGATGTTCTAGCTTACAAAAACAACTGCAAGCATGCGAATAAGATCTTCTGTGCGCCTAAAAAATATACTTTGGAAACTAATCAACCATAGAGAGATGGTCATCACTTTTGTGGACTATGTTCCGACATAAGAAGAAACAAATATTCCAGCAGTACAAATGATATTCTTCCTAAAAAGGAAAATTTGTGAAACTAAGATACTAGCATACATACTTCGTAAAAAAGAAATTTACCAACTAAAAGCCAAATTAAAGAATGATTTGGATAAAAATACTTGTCTTCAGTTTTGGTGGTCTATGGAAGCAAATGAAATTTACCGGAAGCTAATTACCACACGATTCATAGCATCTGCTAGCAAAGCGATCTTTCTAGAGTCATACGACAAAAACCAAGTTTAAAGAGCGTTCGACAGCCAATTTTTCCTACCAACTAAGCAGATTTCATTGCTTGTCAGTAATGGAACTAGCATCCTTTTTCAGTGCAGATTAAAGCTCGCTAACAACACGAATGACAGAAACATCTTTTACTAAGATGCATCAGAAAATCAAACATTAATAAAAGCTCCAAGCAGCATACTTTGCTGTCTTCAGTCATTCTAAACGCTAGGGATGTCCTGCTTGTACGAATAGAATGTGTCAGTAAGTCCAGTACCAGTTTATCCTATACACCACTACACACCGATCAACCCTTGTCTAGATTAATAACGCCCTACAGGCAGAACAAAACTACTCCTAAATGAGTTATCCATCCGAAAAAAAGGGTGGTTTGGATGATACAGATGACTAATTACCTAATATCTTTTTCATCCCTGTGACCAACTCCATCTTGATACATTATTACCCATGCTAGCTATGTTACAACACACTCAAATGGGCTAAGTAAGATACATAGGAGCCAAACAACACCATTTATACTGTACAAAATTGTCATCTCAACACGCCTCAGACTGGGAAACTGTCCCTGCTACCAAATGTGATAACTCCTTTACAACTGCAGTAACAAAGCCGAAGGCCATGCTGAATATGATAGGCTGGCTCATGGAGAATTGCCTAGAACGACAAAGCTCATTCCACGTAAGTTCATGATGCAGCAGAGCCTGCAGAAAGTGGGCCGTCTCTTAGCTGTTGTAGACACAGTTGGAGTTGCTTTTGGATCATCTCAGCAACCATTCGCAGCCTTCCTTGGCCTACCTCTCCAGCAACAGCAGACCCATTCACAGTCTCCACAGCTCTTGAAACCTTCTGCTTACATCTTTCCCACTCCTCAAGTTGCAACCAGCAGGCTCTACCACCATGGCTCCCATCCATTGCAAGGAACGCTATATGATAGTTGTCCCCAAAAGAATACCGAAGTCTCACTGACACACAATATGGAAGCCAGGCAGCTCCACCAGCTACATTCATGTGAGGAATGAGAGCATGGTCAAGTACAAATGTCAGCGCAAACTCTACTGAACTGTGGGCTCTATCATGATGAATGTTACTCTTGGCCAAAGTGCTTTCTCTGTTATCAGCTGAAGCTGATCCTGAGTGATTCTCCAAACAAAGCTCAATCCGAGCCCTCTGAGCAGTAGCAATGTCTCCATGAGCCTGGGAAAAACCTTTCTTCCATGCAATAAGCTTTAAAAACTCACGAAGTACCGAAATTGGCAATGTAAGCAGAGTGATAAAGGACGCAACTCTAGAAGCATCATATGGTTCAGAGGCAACACGCCTGCTAAAATAGTCGCATATTTCATTGATTTCAGCCGCTGCTAGCTCTTCTTGAGCATTGCACTGAGCCTGTTGTTGCTGTTGCTGGTGATGAAATCTTTTAACACTCAAAACTTGTAGAAGCAGTTGAACCCTATGGACACTAACTGCAAATACATAGCCTCTGCAAGATGAAAACAGGAACGAAGTTATTGGCAGTTTCAAATGTAAATACTCTATTCTTTTATGTTTACCACTGTAGTTCATCAGCGTCAAACATAAAAGAACAGAGTACTTAACTCAGAGGAAAAACAAGAAAGATGAATCATTATGGAACTGCTCACATCTGACCCTAGCACCTTTTCAGCTTATAACTCTAGCCTAAGCTCAACTAGTTACATGTTGACAGCATCAAAATAAATAAATAAACAGAAGAACACCACTGCTATTTAATAATTATAAAATCTTAAGGAAGAACCAAACAGTGCAGCACATATTTTGCTATATTTTAAATACCATACTAGAAATACAAGGATACTTTGCCAGTTATATAGTTTCATACCCCACATAGAACCGTAGCGCAGGCTGCTCTTGATCCAAATTTAAGAGTGCACCTTCATTGTCCTTTAATATTGATCCCAGTATTTCTTTCAAAAGTTCAGGCAATTGTGCAAACAGCCATAGAACTCCAAGGTACTTAAGGATCCCTCTCAGCACCTTTTTCAGAGCTGCCAAAGGAACCCAGCCACCACCATATCCACCATCATCCCCCAGCCCTATAAAAGCTGTGTTTAGTTCTCCTTTCATGTGAACGGGCAGACCAGCTCCAGGAGTAAGTCGTACAGAAGCACCACCAATCCCTGAAGCAAGAGCTGAAGAAGCCAACATGGCATTTCCTACTCGACTCAAACTGGCTGCTACATGGTTAGCAACACCAGAAGTTGGCCTGGACATAGAAACACCAGGGGTAGCACTTAAACGACTTGCACTAGGAGCAGTTTGTGGAGCTCCAGCATTGTTATTTAAGTGTCCACTAGCCTGTGTAGCACTCATGAAGTTGGGTTCAAGAGCATTTAGACCCTGAGCAACATGTTCCATTATGAAAGGTCGGAATTGTGGACATGGCAACGATCCACCCACTGAAGGTCCGCCTTTAGGAGGGGTAGCTGGCTGGAGCCAAACCTGATCCCCAGCAAAGCAGCGCATGTCAACAGAAAATTTCTTGCGATATATAATGCGTATCCAGTATGGTCCACGAAGTACAACAGAAACATCAAATGGCAGTAATGAACTGGGTACGAGTCCAGGTCCACCCCGTCCAGCAGCTGAAAGCATGGCAGCAGCATGGAGATTGTGACTGCCTAAATGAGCAGCTGCAGCATTTGATGGGACATGTGCATGATGTATGTTTGATGAAGATGAACCATTTGCTAATGGACCTTGTGTCGGGATGTTGGCCTGTTTTGGCATAGAGCTATATCCAGATGAAACGGTTACAGGCATTCTTGCAGGACGAATTGCACCTCCAAGGGCTAGCAATGGTCCTGCTGTAAGCCGAATGCAATCCAAGAAGGATGCTACCTCTCCACCATTCACGAAATCTTCCAGAAACTGCATTTATGCAAGGTTAATTATGAGATAACTAGGCAAAAAAAAGGCAGATTTCATTGCAAGGTGAACTAAGCAATCTCTCAGAAATTTTACACGTAAGCAGTAGGCATAAACACTTGCACTCAGGTTGCAGCTATTTACCAACAGATATATGTTGTGAATAGTGGAAGCCGATTGGAATGACCCATCTGCCATTACCAGTAAAGTAGATAATATGTATTGTCCAGTGGAACAACAAAAAATGCCAGCCCACATTAATACTTCCAGACTATATAATAATGATGTATTTTTCAAACGATAAAGGATAAGTGTATAAGAAATACTTCTGAATGAAAAAGTTAGTGAATATGCAACTGAGCACATGTTAGCCTAAAAATACCATTATTTCCACAGAAGACTGTTCAAGACATGTTCTCAGATTAATATTGACAGTTACAGAACATTCAGAGGTTCAATGGGAACTAGTAAGAGGTAAAGCAATGTTTAGCGAAACCATCACAATAGCAAGGATGACAGAAAGAATTTTTATTATTCTCATCAAAGCCTTAATGAAAACTATTTGGATCCATTTGAGTTATCGAATTGTCAGCAGTGAATTTTCAATGTTCAAATATATTTAAAGTATTGCTAGTAAACTTGATGCTGAAAAATTCAAAGTACACATAAAATGATCCAATGCGAACGATAAGAAAATGAAACAGGAAGATAAGCATGGGTGAACCTTTGTGTGTGGCCAAAGCTGATCTGGAGAAACATGCATTGTGCAACCACCCTTAGCAATCTCCCATTCAACAACAATGTGTACCATAGGCATGGTGCCATAACTGAACCACAAGCTCATTAGACCGACAGCTTCGATCCTGAATGTCTTTCTCATCTGCTCAGATAGCTTGTCAGCAGCATCACTGTTGCCTTTATTAGCAGATTGTGATTTCATCTCTGTGGATGACTGATTGTCATCTAGCTTGTCATCAACTTTCACACCGATCAGTCTCCTCATTCCACGAGCAAAAGAACGAGCATTTGAAAGTCGATGTAAATCTGACACAAGCTTCTGGATGCTATCTGCCTCAACAGTGTTGTAAGTTAAAACCACACCATCAGAATCAAAAGATATATGTGAATCCATTTCTGAAGTATTTGCAATGCGAATACCAACACCCCATTGTGTTGTGGTGCTTCCTCCATTGAGTTCCCAAAGTTCCCTGAAATGTGGATCATTTATCCTAACATCCCAAGACATGCTTCCGGCCTTACCAAGGCGCAAGCATATATGTTTCCAAGAATCATCTTGTGCCAAAGGTAATCTCAACCAAAGAATAGATGATGCTTTCCGCATACCAACTTCTTCCACATATGGAATTGCAAGCGAATCCATCTGGGCCGTTAGTTGAGCATGTTTGATGCATACAGAACAGTGCCTTATGACATTCAGTAAGACAGAAGCATAAATAGTTGCTGGAACACAATTATTTCTTTCCTCAAGAACATCTCCATAGGTGAGGTTGGCTCTTGATTGCAAATTAGATGAGTATGCCTGCAAAGGCAGGGGACTCTGCACTGGTTCTGATATTTTTCTCCGCTTTCTTGGTTCACTAGGTTGCAGTCCTTGTAATGAGGGGATACTTGGTAAGACATCTGAAAGAGAGCGTTTTCTAGATGCACTGTCAGAGCCAGTGGTGATGAGCTTCTCTAAACCTGACAATTGCCCAAGACAATCATATTTGCAACAACAAATTAATAATAAAGCATGATCATAAATTTATAATAAAGCCTGATCTACTTCATGACAAGTGTTTACAGGAATTTTTACATGTGATTCTAACATGCAGAAGAAAAATTTGGTAAAAATACCTCCAGATGTAGTTGAAGGCCCAACCAAGTGACCGGACAGATAGTTCCCAAGACTATCTGGATGAGAGACAGGGATTTGATTGACGTTATTGTTGCTTGAAGGGATAAGCTGAAGTGATTTATTTACATCTGCAATACCAGCCACATGGAGCGCTTAGTGAGCCCAGGTCATGAATAGAATTAGAACTTGACAATTTCGTTGAAGATGAATTCATTGGGCTTGAGGAAGAAAATAAGTTTGTACCTTGTAAATGTCTAAAGTTATTTGGGAAATAGTTGTTCAAACTGACACTAGGATGAACTTTCAAAGTATTATTAGCTTGAGTATGAGATAAGACTCCATCATGCAGTGGTGAGACAGCCCTAGCATTTGTTGCTTGGATACCAACTGAAAGAGAACTCGGATGAGATGTAGATGGCAAACTAGATGGTGGTACAGAGTGGCTCTGTGCAGCAGAGGTACCACGTTCATATTCAAAAACCTCATCAACAATAGACGAAAATGATGGTGAGCAAGCAGGAAGTAGTGGAAGGGGCTCAATTCCATTCTGCACAGGAAGATCGCTCTCCATTATGTCAGCAGAACTCACTATACTTTGTAGGGCCCGTAGCTTCACATCAAAGGGATTGGTATTTGACTCATTTTTGAGTATTTGCATCTGCCCAATATTGATTTTGTTATACCTAATAGTTTCTTTAGGATCTGCATTGGCATTAGTCTTATCACCTGCATCACACTGTGTCTCAAGCAAATGAAAAACAGGTCTGAAATCCTTATCAAGTTGCATCAACAGGTAATAGGCATTTGCACAATGTGGAAATCCCAAGACCATGAAATCTGAACCATGTAATATGGTCTGTGGGAACTTCAGAGTGCCCTGAGACTGCTGGTAGACCTGGAATAAAATAATATAGCTTAGCACTTCATGTTTACAACATGCAGACTTGGGCATGCTCTAACAAGTCATTTGACAAAAACCAGTATACTGAGTTTCTCTTATCAGAGGCTAAAAGAAATTTCCCACTTCCAGAAAAGCATCATTCAATTAAGAAAAGGTACAAGATTTACTAATGCTAAATTGTACTTAGAAGGATGCCATCTTCTGGACTCCAATATCAATATCAATGATTTCCACAATAATATAATCCCCTCATTTTGTTTTTACAAGGCGTATTTTGTTTCGTTAGGACAAGGCTTCGACTGATTATTACTCCATTAATGTTTCATTTATGTGATACAAAACCATAATCACGAGTATTTTTTAATACTAATTTAATAATATGAATTTTGTGTCACAAAATTCATGTATTAAAAGAGCAATTGCTGGTCAAAGACTTATCCTAATGAAATGAGATAAGCCTAGTATAATTTCAAAAGGAGGGGGTACCGGGTACTTACAAATAATACTAAAAAATATGCCTGAAAGCATCATATTAATAAAAATCAACTAATCATTTTCATCATTACATGTCACCCATTTAAATCTTTGTAAGGATATTATTGGCCAAATGTGCAACAGTGTGATTGTGCAATGTGCATGCATTTCATGGTGACACTTATATTATGCAAGAAGCACTAGATGATACATCTGCTAAGTGAAGGTCAGACATTGGAAACACAGCAGCAACCTTAAGGCCAAAAAAACTTCCAGTAGCTGCAAATAGGTGGAGGATGCTCCTGGTCCTCAAGCTTGAAAAAATCTCGGTGGCTGATGCACTCCCTTTATTTAGAGCTTCTTCACAGTCTATAAGCGCGGCAGGGGGTAATATATTTTCCGGTGATTGGAGGAGAAAGCGGCCACTCCTATTGAAGAGAAATGAGTTACAAAGTTAGGAAGTTGAAAGACAAACAATAAATATATCATTTACTTATCTTAAAGAAAAAAGAAGCATCATTCTATATGATAGCTGGTAATTCAATGGATATAAAATATTATGCACGAAAATATTGACAAAGTACTGCATAACTGCAAAAAGTTAATCAGAGACCTGAACATTAGGATGCATCTACTACCCCCCCCCCCAAAAAAAAAAAACAAAATGATCCAAACACACCCCCCTCAAAAAATCCTTTTGGCCCGTTGTGTGGAATCGCTTTGCTTGCATGGCAGGAACAGTTGCATCCTTTTCACAACACAGGATATGAAGATGACTCAGTAAACCTCCCCGCCCTTTCAGGTTTCAATGCATCGAGTAGTGATGAGCTTATACTAACTCAATTCTAACACACCATACCAATCGAGTTAAATAAAACAGTCCATTGCTACTATGGACCTTGATTTTTTTTCTATTGGACAATATCTCAAAGACAAACTAAAACACCAATCTGCTGCAAGTCATTACTCTCCCTATTATTTAATGATCGGCAATTATGATTTATGAGATGGCTCTTATCACACAAACTCATTTGAGTGATGCATTGTGGTCAAGAAGATTTTCTAGCACAAAATAGGGTTTACTCAGCATGGGTAGATGAAAGGTACTAGGATAAATCAAAATATTGACACACCTGATATTTATTCCAAGACTAATATATGCCTGGCCATATGCCCTTACTTGAAGCACTTCATTGCCAGAATAACCTGAGAAGCCACTCTCTGCATTCTGCACAATCCATAAACATAAGAAGGATCAATTACATAAACAAGTATACTGTGACAACTGCAAAAGGTGCATACACAAGAATTACAATTGGCGGTTGAAAAAAATCTATGTTCCATTTATTTGCCTCATTTATGTTCTGGACATGCATCACGACCAGCATATTTTGGTGCACGACGCAGTATAATTCACTGCATTGGCAATTTATGTATTAAAATAAAATGTTAATGTTAAGGATGAGAAAAGAGCTACTCACTCCATTATAGTTCCTTTTAGCCCTCTTTCTATCCATCCATGTTCAGATGGATGTTGATGAATCTAGACGCATATACAACACATTCATGGAAAATGAATGAATCTATCCGAAACCTAAAGGAACTATAATTTGTGATGGAGTAACATAATTCAATGCACATATGTGATGAATCAAGTTCCAGCATGATATGAGCACGCATATAAATCTGTGAGTACAGTGAATTTGAGATTTTATTTGCAAGCCACCAAAGTTTTCTAAAACAACAAAGGAAATAATAAATTCTGAGAACTTGTGAAGCTTTCAGACAATGTCAAAATCACCAGTTTACAGCTATGTTTTAAAAAAAAAACATACGAGCAGGTGCACACGTGAAACACATACCATATCATCTTTGATTGCAAAGGAGAATCATTTACGGTCAAGAAGATTAAAGTAGCAATGTAGGATATCAGTGCCTGATTAAAAAATGCATTCCAACCATGGTACAAAAGGTACTAATCCAAGAAAGAATAAATAGTACCCCCTATAATTGATCCTGGTGGAATGTGAACCCAACTTATAGTTTGTACTTTGTAAATTTGTTAACTAGTAGGACTAAAACTGAGTATATGCGATGTGACTTTGGTACACCTAGTCATGAGGATGGAGATGTGAGTTTGGAAGCTCTGACATAAGAATGACGCTTTTCGATACTTGGGATCGATGTTACAGAGAGATGGAGATATTGATGAAGATGTTAGCCATAGGATTAAAGCGGGATGGATGAAGTGGCGTCAGGCATCTGAAGTTCTATGTGACAAGAGGGTACCACAAAAGCTTAAAGACAGTTCTATAGGACGGCAATTAGACCTGCAATGTTATATGGGGCGGAGTGTTGGCCTACTAAAAAGCGACATGTTCAACAGTTAAGTGTAGCGGAGATGTGTATGTTGCGTTGGATCTGTGGACATACAAGGTTGGACCGAGTGAGGAATGATGAAATACGTGATCGGCTAAGAGTAGCTCCAATTGAATAAAAACTTATCCAACATCGGCTGAAATGGTTCGGACATGTCCAAAGGAGACCTTTAGAGGCACAAGTACATAGAGGCATCGTGAGACGAGACAATAATGTGAAAAGAGAAGGGGCCGACCAAAGCTAACATGGGATGAGGCAATCAAAAGGGACCTGAAACAATGGGATGTTCCAGAAGAAATGTGTGTGGATAGAAGTGCGTGGAAAGAGGCTATCCATAGTGTCGGAATCTTGATTTAGGCTCTACCCTTTAGTTACCCACGTGTTTTCTCCTACTAGTGAACTCTAGCCTACCTCAACTTGCTTGGGACTGAAAGGCTTGGTTGTTGTTGTTGTTAGCTCTTCCTGAGAATGACCAAATATGACCAAATAGACACACATTCGTGCGCAGGCACCCACATAGCTAGACCAGAGATATCACAAACTAAAGCACAGTAATCTCAATGTCTATACTCTTTCACATCATTCAAGCAAATTACAGAAGCCCACAGCAGTTAAATATATGGCGATGCAAGAACATAACTTCCAGAATGGGAAAGTTTGTGTCAAACAGAAGGCAGAGGAAGCTAAACATCTAAAATACAGTTTAGTCAATAGTTGAGATTTAAGACTAAACAAATACAAAGGTTAATTAACTAAACATTTTCTATCATTACCTTCAGTGGACCCTTCGCTGCTGCAACACCTCGTTTCAAGAAAACATCTTTTGGGGACTGAGAAATTTGGACATTTTTGCACAGCTGTCTCTGAATATTAAGAAGGTGTGTGTGCCTATTGCAAGCAATTGCTCTCAAAATAAGTCGTTCAACATCAATGCAACTTAGATCAAGATAAAGATTCGCCTCTTTATCCGTAAATGGGTCAAGTACAAATGAATTATGCTGACACTTTATCTGCATGTCTTGCCCTGCCTCGATTGTGATAAATGGATAAGAATCAGGTTCTGTCGTGTTAGTTCTTGTCGCATCTAGCCAATAATTAACTCTCAGGCCAGGTATTTTAAAACCACTTGAATCAAATTCCCCATCTTGAACAAGCTGCATTTGAGCATTTCCAGTTTGTCCAGCGGCACTATCAGAGATGAGTTCAGATCTTATTGCATTTTTCCACCTTCCCTGTCGAAGAACATTAGCCTGCCTAATAATAGTGTCCATAGCAAGTGAGATGCAGAACTCATGAAGTATAGAATATAGCACTGTGAAGGGATTCTCAGATGCTGCCATTCTTCTTTCGATATCATCACCAAGAGCAAATCTCCTACTTTCATCCAGCTTAATAGGACCTTTCTTCTCACCAACCAGTAACTCCATATGCAATACCCTCCATAAGTCTACATGACCACGGTAACCTAATGTAAGAAGAACTTTAAACTCTCCATCGACACGGAAAACAGCTATTCCATCATTTACTGAAACATTAGATACTTCTTTAGGCCTTGATGTCACAAGTACTTTGTACCGCACGCTGGCATCTAATTTCTGCAGAGCACGCTTTTCTTCATCCAGGGAAAGTTTATTTTGACTTCCTATGTCTTCTATGCATTTTGGCAGCCTCTGATAACCCCCTGTAAGCATGACTTCAATAGCAGAAGGAACATCAAACATAGGAGCCCGAGCATCCTGCAACTCATGGTGCATAAAGAATAGTGAGTCAGCTGTTTGAGTGAAGCATGTTTCATGGCTGGAGAGAGTTGACCCGAGCTGTTGACAATAATGGACCAAGGGAACCTGCGTAAATTGAAAGTGGATATATTAATGGAAAAATACACTGTAGTTCACAGCCTCAGAAAGCTTAAATGAGGGAATTATGATAGCAATGGTAGAAGGGTTAATAATTTAACAGAGGCTCTGAAAACAAACATTACTGCAATCAATATTTTATACAGAAGGGCACAACCTAAATGACCTACAGCAAAAGGTGACACATAGTGTCAGAGAAAATTACAGCTTTTAACAAAATGTTTATCATTGCAATTGACCTAACAGGAAAATGAAGGTACAATGGAGCTTATCTAATGCAATCCATTGGCTAGGTGGAATGGTACAAAATGCCATGGAATCAACCTGAAAGCTTACGAAGCCATTTGAAGAAATGTTCTATGAAGATAGGTTTGCCAATATTTAGGTCTGAATCTACATGGTGTCAAATTGGTGCTCTGAAAAATCAGTAGTCTATGAAAGCACAAAGTTCTGTTCTGATTGTAATTTGGGAGTAGTCATATGATGAAAATCTTAGCCGTCTTTTGGTTAGTTCCTGAAATAGTGCGTTGAACCCTGTGTGCTCTTTGGCTGGATGTGAATGACTGAGTGTTGTGAACGTTGTAATTTTGTTGCTCGAAAGGTAATGAAATCCAGGTGTGCCCGTGATGGAAAAATGCTGAATCATAGCTAGAGTGCTGGGAGCAAAGAAAGGAATTCTTATAGTCAAACTTTATTCTTTCAATTGCCCCTTTATCTTTAAATTATTACTCCCTCCGCTCACAAATTTATGACGTGATTGACTTTTTTCCACAACTTCAATCACTCATCTTATTCAAAAAAATTCGCTTTATCATTTATTTTGCTGTGATTTGTTTAATTACTAAATATAGTTTGAATATGAGTTGTGTTTTTACATTTTTGAACAAATTTTTAAAATAAAACAAATGATCAAAGTTTTAGAAAAAAGTAAATCGCGTCATACATTTATAAACGGAGGCTTCAATCACTCGTCTTATTCAAAAAATTTCGTTGTTTAATTACTAAATATAGTTTGAATATGAGTTGTGTTTTTACATTTTTGAACAATTTTTTTAAATAAAACGAATGATCAAAGTTTTAGAAAAAAGTAAATCGCGTCATACATTTATAAACAGAGGTAGTACCAACTAAAAATCCTCATTTTTCTGTCCTAGGTTAACTAAATGTGAAATTAGAAAATCATATAGATGTTGGCTAAATTAAGAGCTATATAATTAAAACTTAGAATATTTTCATCTTGATTTGATTACAAAACAAAATTGGCTTGCATGGTTGCACTAGGATTTGTTTGCATCAAATATGCTACAAACAAATAATTTGCAAAAAATATAACAGACACATTATCCCATTTCAAAGCACAGTATAATGCCAATCTGAACTGAAAGTGTTCTATCAAAGAGATTTCAGGCAATTCCTTGTTTGCCACTAAAAAAGTGCTGGGCCATATGTACCACTAAAATATCATCATGGCTTATGCGCCAGTTATGAAATTTTCTTACATCCGTTATCACTACCATCAGTTCTTGCCTAGGTGGCAGTTAACTGTGTCAAAAAGACTGACATGTCCCTTGGTTCAGTTGGCAGATTTTATGTTTCCCCTGCATTCCACTCCAAGTGTCCCCCTCTTTACCCGTCATCCCCAACCACCAGTTGGCCGCACTGCCAATCACACAGCACCATGTATGCTTCCACGCGGAATTTCCTCCTGGTCAGTCATGGTGCTCTACAGCTAGCACCACGGGCTTGGTTGGGCTCCGGCCAACACTAGAGCGGCGGCTTGCCAGTGACGGTATCTTGCAGCGCAGGGAATGGCGGATCAGCCAATGGCTACGCACAACACAAAGTAGCACGAGGGCGACGCACCTGGGGTGAGCATTGGTGCCGACAGGGGTGGCACCAGAGGGAAGAAAATTTCATAACCAGCACACGAGTCATGATGATCTTTTCAGTGGTACATAGGACCAAGCAAATTTTTTAATGGCACACAAGGAATCCCATCGAGATTTCCTGATCTGTATTGGTTTTTCAATGTTTTAAGGGTATAGTTAATTTCTATTTGTTGATTTTACACCCCCCCCCCCCATCTCTGTGTGCAAGATGGTGGGCACTATTTCAAAATGGAGTGCAGTAAATTGTAAAATGGAATTCTTTCACTCACTTCATCAATACTAGAGCACACCAGAAGAATAATATAAGTTTCTAGTGCAAGCAAGATCAGTCTGTTCATAATGCTATCGCACCAAAATCAAAATAAACAAATAAATAGCCATGCCAAGATTGAACTGGATTACTTTTTATCCACCAAACAATTATTTATGTTCCACTAAGAACTGGACTACAGACTGTAGAAAATAAGGAGCAAACCTGCTAGCACAATCCATCAACAATGAGCAATCTTCACTAGCCCACTAAACTGAAATAAGCCAACAAGTATGAACGGTCCATCTTTGATCCGCTCAAGCTAGATATAGGTGACACAATGCAACTGAAGCAACAAGCCCTAAAATGGGATATTAGTACTCGTCCACTCCTACCAGTCCAATTGAGTTCTTCACATGTTACCCCACTGGAATTATGACAAGGAAACTAACAAGCGAGAGGAAATAGGAGTGCTGAGACACAAATTAGGCTGCACCTGCTGGCACCATTTTGCGAGAACATGGAGGCGAAGCATGCGCTGGCGCGTGCGTGTGATGAACTTGAGAAGGTCGATCTTCTTCTCGGTGTCGGACCGCTGCCAGCCACCATTGGCTCCAACGCTGATGCCCTTCCCCTCAGCCTCCGCCTGCGACTTCTCCACGAGGTCCCGCAGCGCGAGATACGACTCCTCTGCCGCCCGCCGCACCACCGCACCCAGCTCCACCGTCTGCTGCCCCAGCTCCACCGCCATCCCCGCTCGCTCGGCCCGCAGCTAGGGTTTCCTGCTGCGTCTCACCACCTTCACCTTCTTCAGTTCCTTCTCCTACCGGAACTCCGCGCGCCGAAGGCGAATCTCTAGCCCCGTCCCGCCCCGCCAAAGGGCGCACAAGCTGGCGGGAGGAACCGCGGGGAGTTCGCTGCGCCTCGAATTGGGGTGCTTGCGGGGGGGAATGGAACTGAAATTGGAAACCAATCAATCGAGGGTGGGGCTCCAGGAGCGGCCCAGGCTGGAGCTGATGAAGTATGCGAAGGGAATATGGTGGGGGCGAGAGAGGGAGGTCGCCGGCGGCGAATCGGCGGCTGCGGCGAGGCCTCCTCTCTCTCGCTTAGTCGCTTCTGCGATCGGTCGGGGAAGAGGGTTGCAAGTGCGCCCTAGCCCCTAGTTGACGGGGCCCTCGCGAAGCCAGAGGGTCTGTCTGAAGGGGGTGGAGGGCTTGAGGGGCCAAACGGATCAACGGCTGGATGCGGACGCCCGCTACGAACGTCACTACTCGCTCCTCATCTTCTCAGTCACACAAAGGTGCCGTTTGAATACATTAGGTGCGATAGGGACAACCGGACAAGATAACATTAGGTGCGATAAATCTTGGGAGATAATGTTTGTAAAAACTATAGTATTCAATATAATGTAACAAAAATACTATGGCTTTAACTTAATCACTGTAAACCACAGTAGTCATTGGAACTACAAATCGTTTCGTTCCATGACTTCCGCGCTCGACGCGAGAGTAGGGACGGAAATTAGAAGACGTGGGAGCGCAGGCGGCCTTGGAGGATAGGGAAGCAGAGGCTGCACCGGAGCATGCGAGGAGCACGTACAACGCGGGAAGACGTTAGGAGCACGAGTGCACGCATAGGGCCGGATTCGTCTACAGCTTCCGACGTCGGTATTGGGAGGCCGAGGTTGCACCAGATGAAGCGGCGCCCGACAACGCGAGAGCAGGGGCTGCGCTAGAGGGGAGGGAGGATGGGGGCACCGGAGGACATGAGGAATAGGTGCATTGCCGGATGCGACAGGCTGGGCGGCGCCTGTCAACGTACTTGGTACAGGGTACCAGTCCGTACGGCAAACACACCCCTGGTGCTAGCTCAGGTGGGTTCTGGGACCGCTAGCCACGTGGTGGGCGGGTCCGGACCACCCAGCACAGGCCAAGGTCAGCCTGCAGATAGGGCCCACATGTGGCTCGGACCCTCCGGATCGCGAAGAGGCCGAGCCGGTGAAGCAAGGCTCACGCATGTAACCCATATCGCCACCCGGTGCGGAGCCAAACGTGCACATAAATATACCTGCTTTCAATGCAAGGATACACAACAGAGGGAAAGGGCCCTGAAGCGCTGCATCCTTGCAGGGACTCAAATGTACTTGTTACCATTTCCAAGAGACTCGTAACCACACTTTGATGAGTACAGATCCGCCTTAACAGGGCATACCAAAAACTAGGGTGATCAACTTTACAACCCGATCAACCCCACAGTACATTGAAAGAGTACTTGTAGCAGGAAGTCATGTTGATGTGAGAAACCAGTAGATGGTCATCGGGGCGGTCAACATAGAGGAATCACGAGATCTCGCTGCTACCGCGTGAGAGCCAATGGACCGGCTTCATTGCTCTCTAATGATGAGTGATTGTCTATGGGAGAAGAAGTCTCAGATGGACTTGGGCAAAAGCCCTCTGATGGATTAGAGGCCCTCCAATGTGAGAGCCAATGGACCGGCCTCATTGCTCTCTTGGTGTGATGAGTGATTGTCAGTAAGAGCAAGTCCTTCGATGGACAGGAGGCTCTTCAATGGACTGGAGGTAGGAGATAAAGACCCGGATGGACATGGGTAGAAGACCTCGATGGACAGACGGAAAAGTCCTCCAATGGACCGAAAGCAAGGCTGTGCGTCTATCGGTCACGGGAGCTCTGTACACGGAGGGACGGAGTTCCAACGGTAGTGTAAGTCCTCCGTAAGGTGCATTTTCATGTGTTGAGTGGCTAGCAAGACCCTTGTGTGTGAGTCGTTGTGTCACTTGCCTTGCAATTACCTTTTTGGTCGTCGAGACCGTTCTTCCGTTGTTTTGAATAGTTACGTATCTGAACAGTGGACGATACCTAGCGCTCTGTTTTAGGTCAGTTTCAAATTGAGGTTTGAATTTGAGTTTTTTGCCGCTCCTATTCACCCTCCTCTAGTCACAGTCTAGGGTCATACAACTGGTATCAGAGCCGGTTAGGTTTCTTTATACCTTTACCGGTGAGAGACCAGTAGCGACCATGACACACTATGGGAAGGTTCTGGTCCTCGGCTCGAATGGCTACTGTAAGTGCAGCAAGCCTCATTGGTGGTTTTGGTATATTGAGTGACAACGCGATTAAAGGTCTAACTACTTTGTGAGGTCACTCGACAGGTTTCCACAGTTTTATTCATAATGTCAAAATGTAAAATAGTAAACTATGATATACATATATCATGGTCAAGCATGAATACTCTCATGAGTTGGGAGTCAAGCGTATTGAATTAATATTACACTCATGGCATGATTAGCGGATTATTATTGAACATCTATTGCCTCGGTGCGGGATTTCACTGGTCTTCTATTATTGATGCACTTTGAGGCACTTGGCTTTCATATTGAGAAAAGTGACTTTAAATTGTATCTCTTCCATTTGGACATCACTAACCTAATTGGATTTCTCATATATAACAAGTGGCTGATCATGAAGACACTCTATTGCATATTAAAGCCAATAATAATCAAGAAAAAATTAAATGAATGGACAATGAGCAAATGTGCTCCATCTACCTATTGAAGAGGTTTTCTAAATTGAAGTCCAACTATTTAGCTCAAAGAGGATTGCTCACAAAGGAAGAAGCTCAGCTTAGCTATTCCTCTCTGTTGATATATTTCAAGACGGCATTATTCATCAAGACAAGACTCAAGTGGATTTCATATAGATTTATATTTATCTTGAGCATAGGTTTGCCATACTATCAAGAGGAAAGCGAAGCTCGGAAGTCTCTAGTCAACATGTGCTCACAGCTAGTTCAGAGAGTATCGAGCCAAAACACTCCTCGTGAGTTGTTCTTGTACTGAGAGTGGGCTCACCGGATTGTCCAGTAAGCCTCACCGGACTATCCGGTAAAGGCTGAGCCCAGAGCCTAGAGTGATCTCTCTGACTTTTTCCTTGTGCTTTCTTCTCCTAGTTAGGTGTGTCTCTTGTGGAGCTTAACACCTACACCTCTTACCTAGTGACCCAAGGCTTTGTGCCTTAGCCTCTGATCAGGGAACCCCTCACCGGACTATCCGGTGAGCTCTACCGGATAGTCCGGTAGAGGGGGTTTGAGCTCCAACGGCTAGTCTGCCTCTACTGGACTATCCGATAGGGGCTCACCGGACTGTCCGGTGATGGTCTGACACATGCCAATGGCTAGTTTTGTGAGGGTGGGTATTTATACCCCCCACTCACTTCTAGTTGGGGTTGCTGCTTCCCTCCACGTCCGTATTCATACAGAGGCTCTTAGCAACACCTCACAATACTCTCTTTGTGAGATTGAGCTCAATTTGTGAGATTCTTGAGTTGGGAGAGGATTTGTGAGATTGTGTGAGCTACATTGTGATCACCTAGCTTCTAAGCACAGTTGGCAAGCATTTCCGGGAAGCGTTTTTGTTACTCTTGAAGGTTTCCTCCTAGACGGCGAGAGCGACCTGAAGGTTACCCGGCTTGTGGGTGCCACTTCTCTTGTAGGTGATTACCCCCCGCTCTTCGGAGCTTTTGCAATGAGCACATTCATAGCCTTGGTGGTTGTGAAAGGGAGGCCGTGAGTTGAAAAAGACTCAAGCTCTTGGTGGGCACCTCAACGGCGACGTACGGACACTTGGGGGTGTGCCCGAATCTCGGGAATAAACTCCTTTGTAGTGTGTGTTGTGCCCCTACTGGGAGACCCAAGCTTTGTGCTTATGGTTGTTTTACTTGCTTGCATTACTTTATTGCTTTCCGCTATCTTTAGTATTCATATGCAAGTTTTCTTTGTGAGTACAGGGACAAAGTGTTACTGAGATCATCATCAATATATAAACACATTACACAGCTCCACATAGCTCGATAAGTATTTACTCGCATATTTACACTTGTGGGTTTCGGTTTCTGTGATGCCCTAGGCATCTCAAATGCATTACACTAAAATCATTAGCATGTTGACATCTTTTCCAAGGTCTTTTATCTTGAAAAGCATGCATAAACTAGGTCCATTGAGCAACAAAACCTAGTTTTCAGAAAAAGTTGTGTTTGAATTGTGGATATAACTTTAAGGCCATTGTGTTTTTCATAAAACCTTACATACCAAACTTGTAGGTAATCCCATAAGGAATGACTTTGGTATTTTGTGCTTTGGCATGCATGAATGTTGAAATCTAGTTTTGGGTCATTTTATGTGAAAATGTGACTTTTGCCAAATTCAGCCCTGTTTGGTAAATTCAAAATTTTGTGAAACAAAATTCACAATCTTGCCATGTCATGAATACCAAAGTTGTAGATCATGAAATTCTATGCAACTTTGGTATAGTTCACCTTTCATGAAAATGCACCAAAAATGGACTTTTATAATTTTCAAGTTGGGGGTTTTAATTGGTCAAACAGGAGTCAGCAAGAGTTTTTCAAATTTAAAGCATTTTTTATTTGGAATCTGGTATAGGTCCTTTTGACAAAGTTGTATATTTCAAAATGTACAACATTTCATTCAATTGGGTCTTTTTCAAATTCGGCTTCTAAATTGGTCAAATTTGCAAAATTCAGAAACCTAATCAGCTGGTCAAAGGGGGTTTATCTTTTTCGAATTTCTTTTATTCCCTCGTCTGTATGACAGGCGGGACCCACCTGTCAGCCCCGCCCGCGCCAGCGCACGGACCCGCTCCCTCGCTCGATGCACCGAGTCCATACACCGTACTCACAGTTCCTAGGAATGGCCCCACCTGTCAGCCACAGTGGTCCATAGACCCGGTTCACCCGCGCGTGCTCCCTTCTCTCTCCCCGCCCGCGCGCGCCCACGCGGCGCTGCCGCCGAGCGGCCGTGGCCACGCGCCGGCCTTCCCGGCCGCCGCGGCCACGCGCCCCTGCCGCGCGCGGACAGCGCGCGCGCAGCGTGTCACCGGGGCGAGGGCGAGGCCGAGTCTATTTCTCGAGCTTCCCTCCACGCGCTCGCGCTCTCCGGTTTTTCCCCTTCCTCCCCGCGCGTCCGCCATTGCCGACGCACCGCGAACTCGCCCCCAGCCACCTCCGGCCGCTCCTGAGCTCAACCGTCACCACGCCGAGCTTCGCCGCCCTCGACTCTACCCTTCCGTCTAGACCGCGTCGCCCGAGACCCTCCCACTTCGGCGTATTGCACCGCCGGACCTCGCCGGCCAGGGGCATTCGTCGCCGACCCTCCCCGCGACCTTCCCCGCCGTCTGAGGTAGTGGGTAAAGCTCCCCGTCTTCTCCTCTCTCTCCCCGGCACTCCGCGGCGAGCTCCCGAGCCCCGCAGGGCCGGGATTGACCGCGCGCCGCCGGAGCTCCCCCTCCCGTCGCGAGGAGGAAGACGACGGGAGGAGGAAGACGCACATTTTGCGCTATCGCCCTTCGGTTTTAACAGTTTTACGTTTCCATACCGAGCACTGTACACTGAGTCTTGTAAATCTTGCACAGGAACCCTCAGAAGCTATAGATATTTACAGATAGGTCCTGGATCTGTTTAATTTCGATTAAAATGCTTTTAAAAAAGGCTGAAACTTTGAAAAATCATAGTAAAGTGTATAAAAATCCAAAAATAGCAAACTTTGTTGCATTTTGTTCCTAATAAATAGATCTACAGAATGGGTATGATGGTTGAGTAGGAAAAGACAGTTTTGCCCCTGTTTTTGTGCAAGCATGAAAAACCTTGATAAATAGAAAATATGGCTAAAATGAACTCCAAAAATTGTGAAATTTGGGCAGAGACCTTTATATTCTGTGTAGGCTCTATGAAAATTTTGGTAGCTCAAATGACCACTGCTAATTACCATTTTGCCCCTACATGTGTTTTTAGCATGGAAATAAATGAAGAAAGGTGGTTTATATAAAAATTAGGTTCTAAATGGTTATACCTAGTTTATTGTGCTCCTTATAGCATAAAAGAGTTCTAGGTGATAGTAGACATCGATCTTTTCGCATAAATCGGTGCAACTCAGTCACACACCACGATATTTTATGTGACGAGCAAAGCTGTCGTAAATGATGGCTTGTACGATTTCTTAGTACGAAACAACTTTCGCCTCAATGTGTGCAACTCTTTTCCATACATCATGATTCACCGCATCGCATCTACATCTGCATCGTGAAGAAGCATTACAGTAATACATACTCCTTTTTGCATCCTGATATGCATATAGATTCCGCAAACGAAGAACCACCAACGGACCAACCGATCGTGACGGAGCCGGAAGAGGAACTGCACCCAGAGTCAGAGGACCAGCAACAGGAACCCGACTACGCTCCGGAGGAATCTACTGACCCTAGTGAAGAAGGTAGGCAGGACCATACTCTCCCAGCAAATAAATTATACTTGATGATTACGCATATGCATTAGGAGTTGTTTGGAACCAAGTGCATTAGACTTCCTGGCCGCCTTGGCCCTAGCACCTATACATAGGTTCGTAGGGCGGGTATGCCTAGAAATTTTCCAGGTACGAGTAGACACGAGTGTGTGTACTCGTCACGTAGGTGTTTTCAAAACCAAAAGCTTACAGTTATATCACTTGTATTTGTTGCTCATGAAGGAAATGGAGACCGGGCGGAGATTTTATTTCAGTGTTTACTATTCATGATGTCGTATCCGGACTCCGCCCGAGTCGTATAAGGCCCGTCCGCTGTTCGTCTGCTGATCGGCATAACATTGCTAAAGTGCTTATCCGGGGAATGGGACCGGAAAAGTCTTTCCTGGGCTCGTCCGAAGCACAGAGACACGTTCCTACCCGCTGGTTGAGAGGAAGGTGGCCCGGGGGAGCTTGGTACTCATGACGGGGAGACCGAGATGTCGGTAGGCTCGTCATGGGGGCACAACCCTGGGGCTAGGCGGGAGTGAATCGAACTTGGGACGAGGCAGGTAAGATTGGGGCTATATGTGGGAACGCGATGGCTAGTAAGCATATACCCCTGGCATGATAGTTATTCCCGGGAATTAAAAAAAAAATCGATTCGAATCGCTGATGCCCACCAGGTGTGGGAATGCCAATATCACTGTCGGGCAACGTAGTAACTACTTAAACTTCCGGTACCTTTATACTCATGGTTTTTGGAATACTACATGTTTGAGCTGAGTTGTTATCTTGCAAAGACTTACTACTATGTTGGCAATCATAGAGAC
Source organism: Paspalum vaginatum (assembly GCA_030272315.1). Classification (NCBI taxonomy): domain Eukaryota; kingdom Viridiplantae; phylum Streptophyta; class Magnoliopsida; order Poales; family Poaceae; genus Paspalum; species Paspalum vaginatum. Next base: position 24,330,409 of record CM059013.1, read on the forward strand.
AGTGAAACTTGTTACTTATGTTAATTAAGTTGCTGTTAAAAACTAAAAGCTAAGGATCTACTTGTTAGTAAGCTGCTTCGCGTCAGCCGTAAGCAAAAATCCATTAAGACCTACTGAGTAATTAGTACTCAGGGTTTGCCCCCACAATTTGAGCGCAGGTATGGAATTCATGGTGTGCACCTGTGTTGGAGGCGGGGCATGCCCTCATGTAGGATGAAGTGACTAAGTGGCACGAGGACAACATCGGTGGGCTCGATGTTGTACCTCCAATGCAAAACTTTTGGTGACAACATGGTGATCTAAACTTATATTTTCCGCTGCGAGAAACTTTCAAACTTGCTATTTTATAACTTTATGTTGGACTTGTGTTTTATGTAAAAACTGGCTTGTAACTAAGTTTAACTTTCTACTATTCAACTGCCTGTGATGATGTATCTGTTGTGGCTCCATCGTGAGTCAGATGTGTATGATGTCGGTTCCTCTGGGAAAGGTAATATCGGGAGTCGAATGACTCTCGACGGACGACCGGGTTTAGTTCGGTCTAATCGCACCGCAAGCCAGAGGTGGCAGGTGTGCTTAGCCCGGATTAAATCGGCGGTTCCGCCACAGCTGGTATCAGAGCCAGGATCATACACAGACAACAGACATATCATCCAGTTTTGATTTACAAACCTATTTTCGAAAACCCTTTTCGAAGTATTTGAAAAGTGAGATTATCGATATGCCCCTATTAAGGATGTTAGTGAAATACCAGGTGACATCGCTAACATTCTGACCTAGATAGAACTCATGTGCATATTTGGCGCTTTGGGAAGCAACCTTTCGGCCATAGCCATCCCCAGTACTGGTGGAGCGCTATTGGGAATTGCGGACTGTTGCGAACCCTGCATTCATGCTGATAGGGCAGAACTCTTTAAGGGGGGTGGTCACGCTATTGGGGTGTTTCGTGACCGCTTTTCCTTCAACCAAAATTATAACTAGATCTTGTTGGCCACCGTTTCTCTCCCCAGCAATTCCCCAGTACTGGAGGAAGACTGGGTGTGTTGGGAGAAATGGCGCCACTACGTCGTCCACCAGACGTAGCCTAAAGAAATTCGTGGGTGCCACTTCTAGGGTTAGAGTGGTAATGATTGGTCATGGTAATGGTGATGGTATGAGCATGCATTTTTCTGCAGGTACACTAACCACGTGCGAAATTAAGAACGAATAGAGAACGACTAGTTGCATTAGAGAGTGCCGTGCATATATGTCACCGGATACTCGTTAGATATATACATTATACATAAGGTGTGTGATGTGAGAACGGATAGGACGAGTCATGCATCATGTTTACTTTTACTTGTTCATACTTAGGGGTTTATCGCTAAAAGACAAATAAGTAAAAGGAAAGTCCAATGATGTTTTCCGCATCCATCACCCACTTAACCGTTAAACTTATATGCAACTTATGCTTATCACTGATTAAAATCTCTTTTAAAAACAGATGGCCAGGACCAAGCAAACCGCTCGTAAGGCCACCAGTGCGAGGGGACTCCGTATACAGGAGGGAAGGGCTGCTCCCCTCCCACCAGTGACCCACACCCCTCCTCAGCTTGAGAATGGGATGGTTCACACCCGTTGCCGTGAGGAGAACGGCCTTGCGCAGATCCTTTGTCGGGCTCTGCGTGAGATGAGGCGCAGGCCGTGCCCTTTCTTCTCAGTGCAGACGGTGCACGCGGAGGGACACTGCATGGCCAGTGTCGTCCTTCCTTCGAGCCACACCGCGGTCCGGCAGACGCTCACCGTCTACGGGGCCAATGAGGAGGACGCATACGACAAGGTCACCCTAGCAGCCATCACCTCACTCAGTTCTTCGGGTGCAGCAGGGATGTCAGTGCTGCGCTACCTCCCCACCGACGGTTACGACGACGAGTGGCTCCGTCGTCACAACATGCTGGAGGAGCGGATTGACACCAGGCCCTATGCTGCGACCATGCAGTTTGCTCACAGTGTACACGGGATGTACCTCCGTGCCGAGGACCGTGTCGCTCACTACCGTGACCAGCACATGTATGCTCAGGACCGTATTGAGGAGCTGGAGGCAGAGTTGGCCGAGGCACAGCAGCGCCTGGCGCAGTACGAGCCGGATCCTTCAGTTGCCCCTGTGGTGGAGGATGAGGGCAGCATGGTGTCTGACGCGCGTAACGGGCGTTAGAGAGTTTGGCAATGGCACTGTGTGGAGAAGCTTTTTGTAGATGGTGCACGTTGTGAGCGATGTTTTGTACTATATCGCTCCGTGCAGTTTATCATGACTGTACTAAACAGTGGTGAGGTCGAGAGAACTCACTTATGTACGTCATGTAACCTAATGTAGAACCTGAAGTTAGTGTTCCGATGGGATGGATGAGATGGCCCATGTGTGTACTGGTAAACCTTTAGTTTATTAAGACTCTATAAGTAAGGTTGCAGTAACTGTTGAGTGCGCATGGATGATGCGATTGATGCGATGTCGTTAAGCTTGGCCTTGAGAGATAAAGTCTAACTACTTTGTTACAAGTTTACCTGTGCTCGCATTGCCTATAGTCCTATGATATTGTTGTCACCATATTTCTGCACATGGGCTATTGGGCTAAACCCATATGATTCCATTTTGCAGATGGTGAACACTCGCACGGGGCAGTCATCAGGGCAGTCAGCGCAAGGCGCTCCACCCCCGCCGGAGCTGGCCACTTTGGTGGTCCAACAAGCTGAGCTGATTCGGTTATTAGCAGAAGACCGTCAAGCCCGTGGGCAACAACAGCCGCGGGAGTACAGGCCACGTGGCATTACTTATCAGGATTTCGAGGGGCTGCGACCCCCGGTCTTCACCAACTGCCCAGAGCCACTGGCGGCAGACGACTGGCTTCGTACTGTCCAGTCCAAGTTTACCCTTCTGCCAGGGATCAATGAGCGAGAGAAGGCTCGATTTGCTGCTCAGCTTCTTCATGGGCCTGCGGGAGCGTGGTACGCCACTTTCCTCGCCATGCAGGAAGAGGGCCATGAGCCCACATGGGAGGAGTTCCGTCAGGCTTTCCGGGCTCACTACATTCCGGCAAGTTTGATGGAGCAAAAGCGTCGCGAATTCCGAGACCTCAAGCAGGGCAACCGGACCGTGATGCAATATGTGCAGACCTTTATCCACCTCTCACAGTATGCTCCGAGAGATGTTGCAACTGAGCCGGAGCGGGCCGAGAGACTCCTAGAGGGCCTTGACCCTACCCTCCGGACTCACTTGGCCCGGCGTTACCAGAGCTTCACTGAGCTGGTAGACACTGCTCTCGACATGGAGAATCGTCTCCGTGCTGCTAACGAGGATCAGAAGCGCAAAAGGATAGCCAACACCTCAACGACTAGCCCTTCACAGAAGCAGAAGACCGCATACAAACCTCAACAGCAAAATTTTCAGCAGTCTCGCTATGTGGTCCGACCCAACCAACCAAGGTGGATTCATCGGGCAGCACTGCCACAACAGTACCCCATCTATCGAGCACCCGCACAGTTGTCAGCTCCCCGTGCTCCCATCGTCCCAGGGCCGGGTGCTCCATGCTTCAATTGTGGCAAAATAGGTCACTTCAGTCGTGACTGTAGGGCACCCCGTAAGATACAGGGTCCTACCCCAGCTGGTGGAAGTCAACAGAGCAAGCCGAAGGGACCCATGCCCAAGATGGGTCGCGTGCACTATGTGCACATGGATCAGATTTCCGCCGGAGAACCGGTGCTTGCTGGTACGTTCATAATCAACGGTCAACCGACCGTCGTGTTATTTGATTCTGGGGCCACACATACTTTTATCAGTAAAACATATGCATTGAGGCATGGGATAAAAATGTACAAGTTGAAAGAAAATTATCAAATTACAGCACCGGGATCACCTATTGAAACCAGTTTGGGGGTTAGACAGCTTAAGCTGAGCATTGGCACAGAAAATTTTATCATCAACCCCGTGGTACTACCACACCAGGGGATTGATATTATTTTAGGTATGAATTGGATGAAAGAACACGATGCAGTCCTGGATGTTAGCAGCAGGACAATACAATTAAAGTCAGGCGTAAGTGGTAAGGCTATACAGATACACATGCCAAACCAAAAACACATGACCCCCACGGTCAATGCGACTGAACTACAAGAGGTTAAAAAGATACCAGTAGTGTGTGAATTCCCGGACGTATTTCCAGAGGAACTTCCGGGACTACCACCAAAACGGGATGTAGAATTTGTCATTGAGCTCGTTCCAGGTACGGCACCTGTGTCAAAAAGACCATACAGGATGCCACCTGATGATTTGAAGGAATTGAAAGTACAGCTACAAGAACAATTAGACAAAGGGTTCATTAGGCCTAGTTCATCACCGTGGGGTTGTCCAGCTCTCTTTGTTGAGAAAAAGGATCATGGTGGGAAAAGATTGTGCGTTGACTATCGGCCACTGAATGCAGTGACCGTCAAAAACAAATACCCACTGCCACACATCGACATTCTATTTGATCAGTTAGCTGGGGCTAAGGTCTTTTCCAAAATTGACCTAAGGTCTGGCTACTATCAGATGAAGATTAGAGAAGAGGACGTACCCAAGACAGCATTCTCTACCAGATACGGCTTGTATGAGTACTTGGTCATGTCATTTGGACTAACCAATGCACCGGCTTTCTTCATGTATATGATGAACTCGGTGTTCATGAATGAACTTGATAAGTTCGTGGTGGTATTCATAGATGACATACTAATCTACTCCAAAAATGAAAAAGAACATGAAGAACATTTGAGGGTCGTGCTTACTCGGCTCAGAGAGCATAAACTTTATGCCAAGTTTAGCAAGTGTGCATTCTGGCTGAAAGAAGTGAGTTTCTTGGGCCATGTGCTGTCTGAAAAGGGAGTCGCAGTTGACCCTAACAAAGTAGAAGATGTGCTAAATTGGAAACAACCAGAGACCGTGACTGAAATCCGGAGTTTTCTTGGTTTAGCGGGCTACTACCGCCGCTTTATCAAAGATTTCTCCAAAATTGCAAAACCTATGACCTCTTTGACCAAGAAAAATGCCAAGTTCATTTGGAATCCGAATTGTGAAGAAGCTTTCCAAACCTTGAAGAAATTGTTAACTTCAGCACCAGTGCTAGCTCAACCAGATATCACCAAGCCTTTTGAGGTGTACTGTGATGCTTCCGGTAATGGACTTGGTTGTGTCTTGATGCAAGAAGGAAGAGTAATTGCTTATGCCTCCCGCCAACTGAGGAAACATGAAGCCAACTATCCAACACATGACCTTGAGTTGGCTGCAGTGGTTCATGCACTAAAAATATGGAGACACTATCTGTTAGGCAACACATGTCACATCTACACTGACCATAAGAGTCTCAAATATATTTTCACCCAACCCGAAATCAATATGAGGCAGAGGCGATGGTTAGAGTTGATAAAAGATTATGATCTGGAGATACACTACCACCCAGGCAAGGCCAATGTGGTAGCAGATGCACTAAGCCGAAAAGCTCATTGCAATGTGATAGAGGTCCGACCTACAGCAAGAGTAATCTGCTGTGAAATGAGTGACATTGAAACACCTCCAGGACAGCCTGCAGAACTCTATAGTATCATTATTGAGCCCACAATCAAGGCACAAGTCATAGAAGCTCAGAAGCAAGATAAGGGTATGGCACATATCCGTGAAGGTATTAGCGAAGAGAAGAAGGCGTGTTTCACGCTTGATGACCAAGGCGTCCTGTGGTTCAAGAATCGCCTAGTGGTACCCAAGGACATGGAGTTGAGAAAGAAGATACTGGACGAAGCGCACACGTCAATACTCACGATACATCCAGGCAGCAATAAGATGTACCAAGACTTGAAGCAAAAGTTTTGGTGGACCCGTATGAAACGAGAAATCGCCAAGTATGTGTCTGAGTGCGACGTGTGCAAGAAAGTAAAAGCTGATCACTTAAAATCCGCTGGAATGCTTCAGCCACTGGATATTCCAGCATGGAAATGGGAGGATATACACATGGATTTTGTGGTGGGTTTGCCTCGTACCCAAAAAGGATATGATTCCATATGGGTAATTGTCGATCGGCTCACCAAGTCGGCACACTTCTTACCCGTCAAGACTCATTATACTGCCGCCACCTATGCAGAGCTATATATTGCACGAGTTATTTCTCTACATGGGGTACCCAAGACCATAACTTCCGATCGAGGTTCGATATTTGTGTCCCGCTTTTGGGAGCATTTGCAATCTGCTCTCGGAACCACTGTGATTCGAAGTTCGGCATACCACCCTCAAACCAGTGGTCAAGTAGAACGGGTGAATCAAATTCTAGAAGATATGTTAAGGGCGTGTGCACTGACATATTCCACTAAGTGGGATGAATGCCTTCCCCTGGCAGAGTTCGCTTATAACAATAGCTACCAAAAGAGCTTAGAAATGGCTCCTTTCGAAGCTCTTTATGGTAGGAGATGCAGAACACCACTAAACTGGTCCGAACCAGGTGAACGTGTTACCTTTGGCCCTGATTTAGTGGTAGAAGCCGAAGAACAAGTGAAACTCATACACCACCATCTCAAAAGAGCACAATCCAGACAGAAAAGTTACTCGGATAAAAGGAGGAGGCCATTAGTCTTTGATGAGGGGGATCATGTGTATCTCAAAGTATCTCCGATGAAAGGGGTACAACGGTTTGGGGTGAAAGGAAAGTTAGCACCAAGGTACGTCGGTCCATTCAAGATCATTGAAAAGTGCGGAGCCGTCGCTTATCGGTTAGAACTACCACCACATCTGGCTGCAGTTCATGATGTGTTTCATGTCTCACAACTAAAGAAGTGCTTAAGGGTACCCGAGAAAGTGGTAGATACCTCTCAAGTTCAGATTGAACCAGATCTCACATACGAAGAACATCCCATAAAAATTCTCGATCAGAAGCAAAGATCAACCCGTCGGAAAACAATCAACTTCTACAAAGTTCAATGGAGTAATCACTCCGAAGAAGAAGCCACTTGGGAGCAGGAAGAATTCCTACACACTAAGTACCCTGGTTTTCTGCCGTCCACCTCAACTCGGTACGTTATACAGCTTAGCTTCTGGGTCTAAACTCAATACGTACACCCAACACTAACTACAACCAGTCTAACCACCCACGACACTTCAAAAATCTCGGGACGAGATTTCTTTAAGGGGGGTGGGTTGTGATGCCCTAGGCATCTCAAATGCATTACACTAAAATCATTAGCATGTTGACATCTTTTCCAAGGTCTTTTATCTTGAAAAGCATGCATAAACTAGGTCCATTGAGCAACAAAACCTAGTTTTCAGAAAAAGTTGTGTTTGAATTGTGGATATAACTTTAAGGCCATTGTGTTTTTCATAAAACCTTACATACCAAACTTGTAGGTAATCCCATAAGGAATGACTTTGGTATTTTGTGCTTTGGCATGCATGAATGTTGAAATCTAGTTTTGGGTCATTTTATGTGAAAATGTGACTTTTGCCAAATTCAGCCCTGTTTGGTAAATTCAAAATTTTGTGAAACAAAATTCACAATCTTGCCATGTCATGAATACCAAAGTTGTAGATCATGAAATTCTATGCAACTTTGGTATAGTTCACCTTTCATGAAAATGCACCAAAAATGGACTTTTATAATTTTCAAGTTGGGGGTTTTAATTGGTCAAACAGGAGTCAGCAAGAGTTTTTCAAATTTAAAGCATTTTTTATTTGGAATCTGGTATAGGTCCTTTTGACAAAGTTGTATATTTCAAAATGTACAACATTTCATTCAATTGGGTCTTTTTCAAATTCGGCTTCTAAATTGGTCAAATTTGCAAAATTCAGAAACCTAATCAGCTGGTCAAAGGGGGTTTATCTTTTTCGAATTTCTTTTATTCCCTCGTCTGTATGACAGGCGGGACCCACCTGTCAGCCCCGCCCGCGCCAGCGCACGGACCCGCTCCCTCGCTCGATGCACCGAGTCCATACACCGTACTCACAGTTCCTAGGAATGGCCCCACCTGTCAGCCACAGTGGTCCATAGACCCGGTTCACCCGCGCGTGCTCCCTTCTCTCTCCCCGCCCGCGCGCGCCCACGCGGCGCTGCCGCCGAGCGGCCGTGGCCACGCGCCGGCCTTCCCGGCCGCCGCGGCCACGCGCCCCTGCCGCGCGCGGACAGCGCGCGCGCAGCGTGTCACCGGGGCGAGGGCGAGGCCGAGTCTATTTCTCGAGCTTCCCTCCACGCGCTCGCGCTCTCCGGTTTTTCCCCTTCCTCCCCGCGCGTCCGCCATTGCCGACGCACCGCGAACTCGCCCCCAGCCACCTCCGGCCGCTCCTGAGCTCAACCGTCACCACGCCGAGCTTCGCCGCCCTCGACTCTACCCTTCCGTCTAGACCGCGTCGCCCGAGACCCTCCCACTTCGGCGTATTGCACCGCCGGACCTCGCCGGCCAGGGGCATTCGTCGCCGACCCTCCCCGCGACCTTCCCCGCCGTCTGAGGTAGTGGGTAAAGCTCCCTGTCTTCTCCTCTCTCTCCCCGGCACTCCGCGGCGAGCTCCCGAGCCCCGCAGGGCCGGGATTGACCGCGCGCCGCCGGAGCTCCCCCTCCCGTCGCGAGGAGGAAGACGACGGGAGGAGGAAGACGCACATTTTGCGCTATCGCCCTTCGGTTTTAACAGTTTTACGTTTCCATACCGAGCACTGTACACTGAGTCTTGTAAATCTTGCACAGGAACCCTCAGAAGCTATAGATATTTACAGATAGGTCCTGGATCTGTTTAATTTCGATTAAAATGCTTTTAAAAAAGGCTGAAACTTTGAAAAATCATAGTAAAGTGTATAAAAATCCAAAAATAGCAAACTTTGTTGCATTTTGTTCCTAATAAATAGATCTACAGAATGGGTATGATGGTTGAGTAGGAAAAGACAGTTTTGCCCCTGTTTTTGTGCAAGCATGAAAAACCTTGATAAATAGAAAATATGGCTAAAATGAACTCCAAAAATTGTGAAATTTGGGCAGAGACCTTTATATTCTGTGTAGGCTCTATGAAAATTTTGGTAGCTCAAATGACCACTGCTAATTACCATTTTGCCCCTACATGTGTTTTTAGCATGGAAATAAATGAAGAAAGGTGGTTTATATAAAAATTAGGTTCTAAATGGTTATACCTAGTTTATTGTGCTCCTTATAGCATAAAAGAGTTCTAGGTGATAGTAGACATCGATCTTTTCGCATAAATCGGTGCAACTCAGTCACACACCACGATATTTTATGTGACGAGCAAAGCTGTCGTAAATGATGGCTTGTACGATTTCTTAGTACGAAACAACTTTCGCCTCAATGTGTGCAACTCTTTTCCATACATCATGATTCACCGCATCGCATCTACATCTGCATCGTGAAGAAGCATTACAGTAATACATACTCCTTTTTGCATCCTGATATGCATATAGATTCCGCAAACGAAGAACCACCAACGGACCAACCGATCGTGACGGAGCCGGAAGAGGAACTGCACCCAGAGTCAGAGGACCAGCAACAGGAACCCGACTACGCTCCGGAGGAATCTACTGACCCTAGTGAAGAAGGTAGGCAGGACCATACTCTCCCAGCAAATAAATTATACTTGATGATTACGCATATGCATTAGGAGTTGTTTGGAACCAAGTGCATTAGACTTCCTGGCCGCCTTGGCCCTAGCACCTATACATAGGTTCGTAGGGCGGGTATGCCTAGAAATTTTCCAGGTACGAGTAGACACGAGTGTGTGTACTCGTCACGTAGGTGTTTTCAAAACCAAAAGCTTACAGTTATATCACTTGTATTTGTTGCTCATGAAGGAAATGGAGACCGGGCGGAGATTTTATTTCAGTGTTTACTATTCATGATGTCGTATCCGGACTCCGCCCGAGTCGTATAAGGCCCGTCCGCTGTTCGTCTGCTGATCGGCATAACATTGCTAAAGTGCTTATCCGGGGAATGGGACCGGAAAAGTCTTTCCTGGGCTCGTCCGAAGCACAGAGACACGTTCCTACCCGCTGGTTGAGAGGAAGGTGGCCCGGGGGAGCTTGGTACTCATGACGGGGAGACCGAGATGTCGGCAGGCTCGTCATGGGGGCACAACCCGGGGGCTAGGCGGGAGTGAATCGAACTTGGGACGAGGCAGGTAAGATTGGGGCTATATGTGGGAACGCGATGGCTAGTAAGCATATACCCCTGGCATGATAGTTATTCCCGGGAATTAAAAAAAAAATCGATTCGAATCGCTGATGCCCACCAGGTGTGGGAATGCCAATATCACTGTCGGGCAACGTAGTAACTACTTAAACTTCCGGTACCTTTATACTCATGGTTTTTGGAATACTACATGTTTGAGCTGAGTTGTTATCTTGCAAAGACTTACTACTATGTTGGCAATCATAGAGACAGTGAAACTTGTTACTTATGTTAATTAAGTTGCTGTTAAAAACTAAAAGCTAAGGATCTACTTGTTAGTAAGCTGCTTCGCGTCAGCCGTAAGCAAAAATCCATTAAGACCTACTGAGTAATTAGTACTCAGGGTTTGCCCCCACAATTTGAGCGCAGGTATGGAATTCATGGTGTGCACCTGTGTTGGAGGCGGGGCATGCCCTCATGTAGGATGAAGTGACTAAGTGGCACGAGGACAACATCGGTGGGCTCGATGTTGTACCTCCAATGCAAAACTTTTGGTGACAACATGGTGATCTAAACTTATATTTTCCGCTGCGAGAAACTTTCAAACTTGCTATTTTATAACTTTATGTTGGACTTGTGTTTTATGTAAAAACTGGCTTGTAACTAAGTTTAACTTTCTACTATTCAACTGCCTGTGATGATGTATCTGTTGTGGCTCCATCGTGAGTCAGATGTGTATGATGTCGGTTCCTCTGGGAAAGGTAATATCGGGAGTCGAATGACTCTCGACGGACGACCGGGTTTAGTTCGGTCTAATCGCACCGCAAGCCAGAGGTGGCAGGTGTGCTTAGCCCGGATTAAATCGGCGGTTCCGCCACAGTTTCTGTGTGACACCGGACTGTCCGGTGTAGATCACTGGACTATCTGGTTATACCGGATTGTCCGGTATAACCCACCGGACTATCCGGTGTGTGGGCTGACAGTGTGTTTTAAGTGGTGTAAATTTTTCAGTTACGCCTATTCACCCCCCTCTAGGCGACATCTAGGTCCTTTCAGCTACACCTACTGGAGGGGTAGAATGAAGGCTTTTCTGCTTAGCCAGAGCAAGGACATATGGGATGCTACTCAGAGTACGACTTCTGTGGTGCTTCCATTGTCTAGCGTACCATTCCGGCGCTCGTTGCTTAGCACGAAGTGAACTACAAGGCGGTGAACTTTCTCTTCTCTGGACATGGTCTGACAGACTATGAGAGGGTGAGACACATTGATACTACTCGTGAGATATTGTCTTTGCTTAGTGCACACTATGAGGGGACGGAGAAAATTAAGGCTAGATTGGTTGAGACCTATAGGCGCGAATATGAGAGTTTCGTTTAGAAGCCTGGAGAGTCTGTGGATGCCTTGTGTGGTCGTTTTCAATCGATCATCAACAAGCTATGTGTCAACTCTGCCCCCACTAAGCTCCCATACACTAATCATCAGCAGGCTGTCAAGCTGTTGTATGCTTTGGATAGGAAAGTGTGGGAGATCAAAATGAACTCGATTCTCGAGTCGGTAGGTATGACACCATAGGTGTAGAGGAGCTCTATAGCAAGCTCAAGGCCATAGAAGTGGATTACCAGATGAGAGATACTTTTAATGGTACTAGCTCCAAGATCTTGGCCTTGGCTTCTTGCTCCAGAGAGGCTGTTCCTAACCCCCCACTTCACAACTTCTCATTTTCTGCTTTGATGTTTGTGACGGAGGAGTAGTTGGCGTCACTTGGAGATGAAGAGCTTTGTATGATGTCTAGTCACTTTCAGCACGCCTATGACAGCCGTATGAGCAAATAAGAGGGGTGAAAGGCAAGTGCTTCGAGTGTGGAGAGACCAGCCACTTCATCGCTGAGTGCTCCAACAAGAAAAATGACTACTACAAGAAAGGCAAGATCTACTCCAGCCACTTCATCGCTGAGTGCTCCAACAAGAACAATGACTACTACAAGAAAGGCAAGATATACTCCCGTGACTCCAGCAAGCATGACTCCAACAAATACCACTCCGACAAGCATGACTCCAGCAAGTACCACTCCGGCAAGAAGATGAAGGGCTTCAAGAGTTACCAAAGGGACAACCACAAGCAGGACAAAGTCTTATTCGCCGAGATCGGACTTTGCAGTGGATCATCTCCCTTCTCTTCATCCTTGTTGAGCTAAAGCAGAAGGAGATTGCCAACAAGTGGGGCAAGAGGAGGGAACAAGGTGGTCTACTTGCCCTGTGCTTCATCTCCCTCAAGTCCAAGAGCAAGCACAAGAAGAACCAGAGATCGGTCTGCTCCATGTAGCTCGAGGACAAAGATGACAAGGGTGACAATGGCTCTTCCTCCGATGATGAGGTGACTCCTAAGCAAGCTGAGATTCTTGAGATGCTAGAGGAGAACAGTAGAGCATTTAAGGCCCAAGATAAGATGCTGGAGAAGGTAGCCAAGAAGCTGCAAAAGCTGAAAGCCAAGCTTGTTGATGCTTTGGCTGAGAACAAGAGGTTGAGGAGTGTACAAGCCCAGCCTAGTGAGATTGAGTGCTCTACATGCGAGTCTTTGATGATTGACCTTAGTGAGCAGAAGAGTAAGTATGCTCGTCAGGTAGAGAAGATGGATAGGCTAAAGGGTGAGTTAGGCAAGCTTCAGTCCAAGTTGGATGAGCCTTTTTGTGAGTGAGTAGCTTGAGTATGAGTCTTGCCCCCACCTAGCTGTAAACATAGCTGAGCTAAAGGTGAAGTGTGAGGAGTAGATCAAGGAGTTGGAAGAGCTTAGGGCTAGACCTATGCTTTTGGGTGCGTGTATGGTCTGTCCTACCTTGGGAGCTGAGCTTGAGCAATTGAGAGCTGACTTTGAGATGCTTTCCGCACATGCTAACACTTGTGAGAACTGTCTCACTTTGTGGTTGTAGTTGGTGGAGAAGGATGCCACCATTAGGAAGTTGGAGAAGTCAGCTGCCCCTATTCCCTCTTTAGATTGTGAGTTTTGTGTTGCTCAGACTGTGGTGATTGAGGGATTGAGGAGAGACAAGCTTGACCTAGAGGATGAGAACGCTCGTTTGTGTGAGGTGCTGAGCTAGGTATATGCAAGGCAACCCTAACTAAAAATGATAATTAAAAGCACTAAGCGGTGAGAGGGTTACATGAGTGGCATTGGGTTTGGAGATTGTAATACCATGGGTAGGAAGAGATCCCCAACCAAGCTTAAGGCTGCTTCTCCATAACCTACTGCTAATGGGATTTTCCATGAGCCACCTAGGGCTACCCCAAAAGAAGCAGTACTAGACACCCAAGCCCTCACAAGATAAGATGAACAAGATAGTGACTGAGATTCTCAAGCCTCCTATGAGCAAGAAGAGAACCCAACATCCAGCACCACCCTAGGCTACACAACCACTACACTAGAAGCCCAAGACTCAGCCCCAACGTATGCCCAAGAGACCCATCTACCACTATGAGTAGTGCCAACAGAATGGTCACTTGGAAGAGTTTTGCTTCGGGAGGAAGTGGGTTGAGAGGCAAGAGAGGGCTTGGGGGAACCAGGATCAGGGTGGTAGGCAAGGTTCTCCCCCATGTAGTGAGACTAGAGTCCGCTTTGCTGGTGGTAGGAGAGGAGGCAACTTCTAAGCTCGTGCTCCTACTGGTGAGAGATGCTTTGCTGGTCGAGCTCCTAGTAGTTTCCAGCATGGCTATGGATCTTGTGACTAAGACTTTGGTAGAGGGTTTATGAGTCCATGCTTTGGAGGTCGTGGTTATCTTGATCGTCGTAATGATTTCTTTGGTTGTGCTTACACCACTTTTGAGCAGATGGCTCAGCACTGGTACAATTGTTTTTCTAACCCCAGTGCTAGACCGTTTGCTCATCCACGCTTTGCTTGACTTTGTAGGATCGAGGCCTGGAGGACGTATGGATCATGGACTCCGACTGCTCTAGGCACATGACAGGGCACTGCTGATGGTTCTCTAGCCTCAACCCCGTGAGCACCAAGGAGTACATCACATTCGGGGATAATGGTCAAGGTAAAGTGTTGGGTGTTGGTGTTGTTTCACTTTCTGCCAAGCTTTCCCTGAGAGAAATTGCTTTGGTGAGGAATCTTGGGTTTAGTTTGGTATTTGTCCCACAACTTCTCAATGAAGAATTTGAGGTTCACTTTAAGAGGGGTGCATGTTGTGTTCTTGGCGCAGAGGAGATCCTTGTTTGTTCGCTTTTGCCCTATGGGCAGGTTTTTAGGGTCGATCTCTTGTCTATTTTAGGTCCCTCTCGATGTTTGGTAGCTAGTCTTTTGGCAGATATTTAGAAGTGGCATAGGATGTTGGGTCATTTGAGCTTTGATCTGCTAGTCAGGTTGAGCTCGATGGGTCTAATCTGAGGATTGCCCAAATTAAAATCTGAGAAGGATTTAATATGCCACCTGTGTCTTCATGGCAAGATGGTTGCCTATTCTCATGCACATGTTAATTAGGTGATGATCTCTTACCCAGGTGAGCTGCTGCATATGGATATTGTTGGTCCTTCTCGAGTACAGTCGATCAGTGGAAATTGGTATGTCCTTGTCGTAGTGGATGACTTTTCTCGCTTCTTGTGGGTGTTTTTCATGGAGTTTAAGGATGTGGCTTTTGATTTTGTTCAGGATCTAGTCTTGAGATTGAGAAACGAGGGTCATAAGGTCATGAGGGAAATCCGCAGTGACAATGGCGAAGAATTTAGAAACTCTCGATTCGAAACTTTTTGTCGTGACCTAGGTCTTGAGCACCAATTCTCTTCTCCATATACCCCACCACAGAACGATGTTGTGGAACGCAAGAACCACACACTCGTTGAGATGGCATGGATGATGCTCAATGAGCATAGGACTCCGTGGCATTTTTGGGTTAAGGCTGTGAATACAACTATTACATTGCCAACCGAATTTTCTTGTTCTTATGGAAGACATCGTACGAGCTTCGGTTTGGTAGGCAACCCAGCATCAAGCATTTGTGAGCGTTTGGCTATAGGTGCTTTGTGCTTAAGAAGGCGGGGCATTTGGACAAGTTTGAGTCTCACTGCTTGAATAGTATATTTCTAGGGTACACCTTGAGCTCTAGGGCATTTCAAGTATGGATCATAGGAGCGAAACAAGTAGTAGGGACGTGTGAGGTTTCCTTTGATGAATCCATGCCATGCACAACTCCTGCTTTTGTGCTTTCAGGTGATAATGAAGAAGGCACTCCCATCTTTGAAGATGAAGATGATGTGGATGGTGTGGGTGACACAGAAGCCTCTGCACCAGCTGTAGCTCCTGTCCCCTTTGCTACGAGCTCAGATGATGAAGATGGACCTACACTTATGCATACACTTTGCTCCCCTAGGTTCAAGCTCAAGCAGAGGTTGGATCAAGGTTTTTGTCAAAAAGAGGGGATAGACTATGAGGAAACGTTTGCTCCAGTTGCACTCTTGGAAGCTATACATATCCTCTTAGCCTTTGCAGTTTTCAAGGGTTTCAAGCTTTACCAAATGGATGTGAAGTCTGCTTTTCTAAATGGTTTCATCCACTAAGAAGTTTATGTGAAACAACCCCCTAGATTTGAAAATGCTAAACACCCTAACCACGTTTACAAATTGAAAAAAGCCCTTTATGGTTTGAAACAAGCCCTAGAGCCTAATATGATAAATTAAAAACCTTCTTGATTAACCAGGGTTTCAAAATGGGAGTGTTGACAAGACTTTGTTTCTCCTCAAGCATGGTAGTGATCTTCTTGTTGTCCAGTTATATGTGGATGATATCATCTTTTGTAGCTCATCTCACTCTCTTGTTACCAAGTTTTCTAAGCAGGTGCTGAAGGAGTTTGAGATGAATATGATGGTCGGGAAGGCACCTTCATCCATCAAGCCAAGTATATGAGGGATTTGTTGAAGAAGTAAAACTTTGGAGGAGACTTGAAGCCAATGCCGACTCCGATGAGCTCCTCTCCGGCCTTGGACAAGGACGAAGATGGTGTTGCTGTGAATGAAAAAGAGTATCGAGGGATGATCAGATCACTGCTATACCTGACGACGACAAGGCCTGACATATAGTTTGACGTTTGTTAGTGTGCATGCTATTAGTCCCCTCCATGAGAGTCACCATTGCCAAGTAGTGAAAAACATCTTCAAGTAGCTCACTTACACTCCTGAGTTCGGTTTGTGATTCTCATCGGTTCAACCCTCTTTCTTAGTGGGTTTTCAGATGCTGACTTTGGTGGGTGTCAGATTGATCGCAAGTCAACTTTTAGGCCCTATCAATTTCTTAGGTCTTCGCTTGTGTCTTAGTCTTCTCGCAAACAATCGAGCGTAGCCCAATTCACTACAGAAGCCAAGTTTGTAGCTGCTGCTAGCTGTTGCACCCAATTGTTGTGGATGAAATCCACTCTGAGAGACTTTGGGTTGACCTATGGGAAAGTGCCACTATACTGTGATTGCACGAGTGTGAGGTCAGATTCCACTTTCTGAGGGACAACTATGAGAAGGAGAGATTGATTCAGTCCATGTAGGAACTGAGAGACAGCTAGCTGATATCCTAACCAAACTCCTAGAGCATAAAACGTTTAATCAGTTTGTGAGGGGAGTTGGGCATTTGTTACCCCTTTTAGCTTGGGGGTAGCTTTGTGTAGTTTAGTTTTGTTTTGCTTCTTATTTTCATCTTTTCTATTCTGTATCATATCATGCATTGCATGTTGTAACATATGCATTTTCACTAACACTAGTACTAGAGCTCTTCTGGAATGACTAGTTAGTACTTGCTTGTGCTAGCTTATATAGTTGCTTGCATGATCATAGTTGGCTAAGCTCCTTGAATCTATCTAATATCATTTGTGAGCTAAGTCACTTTTATTTCCTAAAAATAAAAAACCATGGTCACCACTTGACTTGGCTACCTAGCATGTGTAGGAGTGCTGAATGCTATGCTATCTTTTTATGCTTGGATATGCTAGTTGTATGCCTTGGTTAAGTTGATGCCTAAGCATTTTATGACACTTTGCCTAACTATGAAACCTGAACTAAATTTCTAACAAGTGGTGTCTTATGATCTGAATTGAAAAGATCCAGGTGGGTTTGCTTGTTACACTGACTCTATTCGAGACAGCTTGCCTTTGTACTTTGGCAAGAACTTAGACTAAGCTGTGATGACCAAAATCTTGTCTTAAGCTTCTGATGGTTCTTTGAATCTAGGCTTGGCATTGGTTGGTAAGAAGCGGCTAGACAAGTAAATAACCCCTAGCACAAAACTACAACTTGCAAATGATTCACAAAGTGATTTATTTTGAAACTTGCAAGTCTCTAAATTGCTTATGGCCTGTTGTATATGCTTTGGTTGAGAGTAGCACACCTTGTATGCATTGCTAGCATCTTACTATCCATGCCTACCTTGCTAGATGCTATTCATGTTGGTGAAGCTTTCTTTCGAACAACCCTGAAAAACATGCTCCTAATCTATATAAGATAGATTCAATTGAGCTTGTTGCATGCTTCCTTGCCCTCACTTGGACTGTATGCTATAACTTGTGAATACTAGCTTTTCATCGCTGATGAGCTCTTCATGGTACACTTCCTATATTTCATGTCATATTTTGAGGGGGAGTTGTCTAGTTCAGGGGGAGTAGGATTCTGTGAACCCTTAATGTGTCCATTGTCAATAAGGGGGAGAAATTGTGGACATAGGGGGGAGAATTCTAAGGAGATCTAGTAGAGGGGGAGCTTTTGCATTCATTTTGCATTTGTGAGGATGAATTTCATGGGGAGTTGAGCTTTTAACTTGCTCTTGCATCAGTGCGTTGAGCTTTTTGCCTCTTTTTGGAGGAGGCAATGTTTTACCTAAGCACGAATGTGTTGAGCCAGTCTGCCTCTTTCTTGAGGGGTCATGCTTTAGTTTGATCGACTGTTTTGAGCAGTTTCCCTTGTCTTAGGGGGTCGATCTTTGGCTTTGTTTTTGTTGCTTCGATTTGCCCTTCTTTGCTTGTGTTTGGCTTTTGTGCATCTTGAGCAACTTCTTCTTTTCATCTTTCTTTTTAGTTTTACGCTTTTCTTTTGTTTTTGTTCTATTTTAGGTTACAGGTGAAGGGTGTTAACAATTCACTCATCAAGGGGGAGATTGAGGGCCAATGGACTGGCCACATTACTCTCTTGGTGTGATGAGTGATTGTCAACAAGAGCAAGTCCTCCGATGGAAACGAGGCCCTCTACTATACTGGAGGTAGGAGATAAAGACCCGAATGGACATCGGCAGAAGACCTCGATGGACAGAGTAAAAGTCCTCCAATGGATTAGAGGCATGTCTTGGCATCTGTTGGTCATGAGGGCTCAGTACATGGAGGGGCAGAGTTGCAATGGTGGTGTAAGTCCTCTGACGGATAGTGAGGCGGCTACGATGGACTGGAGAAGTCGGGTGCATCCATGGTGCTCCAACCCGAGTGCATGGCGCGAAGACACATGAGAGAGCTTTGGCGACTTCGGCTCAAAACTGCCACCCAAGTTCAAATGACTTGGCAAGTTGGGCCTAAACTTGTCAAGATAGAATATTGGGCCAAGCCCGGCCTAGGAAGACAGAAGAATAAAGTTTCCTGGTTTCTGACTTCAAAACCGTGGGCTGGGATTGGACTACTAGCTACGTGGCGTACATCCAAACAATGCGTGGAGAAGAAGAAGATCAAAGCATCATCATAGTCATGTTGCTGCCAAATCTTGACCAATTTGGGCTCCAAGCAAGATCGGCTAAGAAGCTTAATGGTTCGCCCACGCAATGGTGGCAATATGTATCATCTAGGCCCATTGGGCCATGTATCTTAGAAAATAGGGAGTAATATAGGGTTTAGTTGAAACGAGTCAGACTTATCATTTGAGCCTTCGGGCTATAAATATGTAACCCCACGTACCATAATAAACATGATGATATCGTTCCCTAGCAGCGGTGTCTCATCAACCTCAATCTTGGCGCATCGCCACCCTAAGCCCTGAGGGTTTTTCAACCAAGTAAGCGCCATGTGGATCTAATCCTTCCTCACGGTTGTTTTAGGGCATGTTTAAGCATCTTGCTTACCCAGTAGATCTCATACTGAAGCGTTTTTATGGTGAGATCTGCTAGTTATCCAGATGAAGCTCGCGTCAAGTCTGCTTGGCGCGAGATCCATTAGCTATCTATGAACCTCGCTTCAAGCTCTACTTGGCTCAAGTTTCATCAGTTACCGCACCCACAACCGATCTACATATCTGTTTCTACTTCACGTGAATGAATTGATAGTGGGCAGCTAAGCGTACATAGCTTGTTCGGCTACTACATTCCACGACATGACATTGCAACATGTGCACACAACAGTTCAAGAGATCAGTGTATGCTTAGCACCATGTTTTACATGCTCTAGATCATACCTGCTTCTGTGGGTGAACCCCCTTGGGGGTTCCGATCAATGTTGTGCGTTTTGGTTGGATCCATCTAGTTGAGCGCGTAGCGGGTGTCAACCTAAGGGGGGTCTAGATCATGCTTTAAGCAGGGTTCCCTATCTTGCTTCCTAGCTATGTTTGTCATCAGACTAACTATGTAGGGTAGAAGGAGGCGATCAGCTTTGAAGAGACGATCAGCGGAGATGCCTTGAGCCAATCCCAACGATCCGGCTGAAATTCAATACCAATCTTTTGTCTGTGTATCTGCAGGGCGATTCTCCAATGAAGCACGCACGAGCACCCACACCCGACGATCAACCATCACACGCATAAAACCTCCCCGGTTGGAAGGTCAAGCCTGGTGGCACGCTCGGTAGCATCTTGGAACCGCTTGGTGGGGTCGACCGTAGTGGCAGTGTACTTCCTAGTTCCCATATGTGTCCCTCTCCCGAGCCCCGAGTGGGTTTAGGCGAGGACACATATTTTGTCACTCCTAGTGGGACCCCACTTTCTTCGACTTCCTCACCAAGCAATGGCTCCGACTGCTTCTAAGGACAAGGGCAAGTTAACTCTTTCAGCCCACCATGACCCCAGCACATGGCCGAAAGACAAGGATGCACCCCCTAGGCTTGATGAACACATAGCTGAGCACAAGGTTGTCAACGAGTGCATCCTTGTTGAGGTGTCCGAGGAACTCCTCGACCACTTCACCTCAACCCGGAAGAATAGAGGCATCAAGACCATCGAACATCCAGATGCTCTACTAGAAGTCATTGACATCCTTGTACCCTCGGAGGAGCGTACCGGTGCCCTATGCTAAGAAATCAACTACATGATCCATCATGCATTGGTATGTCAGTTTGTAGTGCTTTCAATTCCCTTGCTGAGATTGTTGCAACGATTGCTAGGTCTATCCTAGCGAGCAATTACCAAGTGTTAGGCCCTACTTATGGGTCCTACAAGGGAAAAAATGCACTCTATGATCAGCCGTTGGAGCCGACTCGGTTCGAGGTACCTAGAATGCATGAAGGCATAGTTCATCTTGTACCGGCCCGAAGCACCGCATGACGTCCAACAACACTCGACAAGCCTCGGGTGTACATACCCAAGGGATACCAATGCAAGATCTAGTCTAGGCCATTGAAAGAAGGCGAACAACCTCATTGGCGGTTGACCAACTCATCTCCCGTGAAGACCAACACAACCATTGCAGACTTGCACCAGTGGCAGGCCATGTATGGTGGTGGGCCGACTGCTAGCAATCGGGCCGGTTTTTCGGAGCAACTGGTGCGATCATGTCAGAAGATCAAATCACCAACATCATGGAAAGGTGATACAGGATGAAGCCTAAGTTTCCTACAACTAGCTATGTGTGTACTGGAGGAATTCGATTGGCTTCCACCACTGCCAAAGTACAAAGTACTGGGTTCTCCAAGTTCAGCGGTGCCAACAATACGAGTATGATTGTGCACATCAGTCGATCTACAGCCCAGCTTGGAGTAGGAGCCACAGCCGAACATATGAAAGTTTGGCTCTTTTCATCATTATTGTCAGGACCAGCATTTGGATGGTAAACATCACTCGTGCCAGGGTCCATTACCTCATGGAAGCAGATGGAGGATCAATTCCATGAGCACTTCTTATTCGGCTCCAGTGAAATGATGCTCGATGATCTCCTAGCCCTTCATCAGTAGAAGGGAGAATCTGTTGCCCAGTTCATGCAATGTTTCTTGGAGGAGCACAACATATGCTATTCATTGTTCCTTACTGAGAAGCAATTGGCAGCCGTGGCCTATAGAGGATTGATGCAGGCCACTAAGGGTGTATGCGGGCCCTCCGATTTTGATATGATCGGTGAATTATTAACCAAGGTATTGGCTTTCGAAAGGCAGAATTGTCAAGACTACCAAGAGAGCTATAGAAAGCCGATTTCTTACGTTGACAACCTGGAGTAGAATGAATCAGCTGAAATAGTTGATGTCTTGCTAGTAACCTGGGCCCGGGGGCAAACCCAGTGTCGTGTTAGTGGGTTAGAGTGACCGAGGCTCCCATGGGGTTTGACTTCAACCTTTCCAAGACTGAATAGATCTTTAATCTCCTGCTCAAGGAAAACCAACTTGTTCTGTCAGCTGATCATCGCATTCCATCAGCTGAAGAATTAAGAGGGCGCAAGTACTGTAAGTGGCACAACGCAGATTCTAGTGCAAGGTGCTTCACCAACAGATACAATCAGCCATCGAGCGTGGCCAATTAATCTTTGGAAAGAGACGGATGAGAGTATATCAACATGTTTTCTCCATCAGCATGGTTGAAATCTCCTCAAGTGCTGAAAATAATGGCCCTTTGGGTTCAAGGGAAATAATGTATGTCCAAGCCCTGAGTCTGTAGAAGAAGGGAAGATAGGGTCGGGTTTCACATCTACGGATGAATTAAAAGTTGTAGATATTGGGCCCAGTGATCGACCTAGACCGACCTATGTCAGCAAGAAGTTGGACTTAGAATTTAAGGTACAAATGGTGTCATTGCTGAAGAAGTTCGCATATTGCTTTGCATGGGAATATCATGAGATGCCAGGGCTGAATCTGTATGCGGTTGAACATCAGTTGCCGATTAATGCCGGTTACAGACCGTTTTCTCAAGCCCCTGCAAGGGATCAGTCCAAAGCTCCTACCAGAGATTAAATACGAGATTGAAAAGATGGTTGTAGTAGGCTTTATTAGACCTTGTCCATATGGTACTTGGATTCCAGCATAGTACCGATAAGAAAAAAGAGTTGTCAACTATGTATTTGCATCAATTTCTGGGATCTTAACAAGGCCACACCCAAGGATGAGTATCTAATGCCTATGGCTGATACGTTGGTAGATGACGCTGCAGGGCAAAAGATAATGAGTTTACTCGATGGCAACGCCAGATACAATCAGATTTTCATGACAGAAGATGATGTGCATAAAACGACATTCAGATGCCCCAATTCCATCAGATTATTTGAGTGGGTCTTGATGACTTTCGGTCTGAAAAATGTTGGAGCTACTCAACGAGCCATGAATTATATCTTCCATGATCTCATAGGCCGATTGGTGGAGATATACATTGACTGATATTGTGGTGAAATTGGCCCGTTAGGCGATGCATCTGGCCGACCTACGGCAAGTATTTGAAAGGGTGTCGGCATTTTGTACTGGCAGCCCATCACGAGATGGAACACGTGAGGGTTTAGAGATTGGTAGAGGGTGCGCAAGGAGATCGCGATGGTGTATAGTACGAAGAACACAACGATTTAGATAGGTTCGGGCAGCCAAATTGCGGAACCGTACGCCGTCTATGGTGGTATGGTGGATTGAATTATGCGTATAGATGAATGCATATGAGGTTGTATCTAATCTAGGTCATTGTGACCTAGGACTTAGACGAATAGATGGGATCTGGTGAGATGCCGAACTAGGGTTCCTAGCTCCCCTTGTATAGGCTGAGGAGCTTGGGGTACAAGTTAAGAGTCCTAGTTGGATTACAATTAGCAGCCCACGCCGTCTTGGATCATAGGCTTCAAGGTAGACCACTCGGCCCACCTGGTAGGGTAGCTATAATACGTCTTCATGAGGTATCCATGGATATATGACACCCACAAGCCCCCAAGCTTCATAAGGATTTGGAACAAAATCGTCTTGAAGGTCTTCATGGAGTCTGCCTCCGACGTCTGAAATATGGAGGACATTGCCAAACAGACTCCATATAGAGTAGCCCGCAAGCTTCATGTTGACATGAGTAGCAATCAACTTGAATGTTTGAATCAATCTGCTTGTCGAAGTCTTCAAAAAATTTCACCAGTATCCACCCTATAGCCCTGAGCTTCAAGTTGTTTAGCATAAACCGGTCGAGGGTCAAGTAGTCGAAAGGTCTTCAGAAATTCCCAACTGGATAATCACCATCCCGAGTGCTCAGCTAGTAGTGATGAAGTCATCTAAGTACTCGGCTAGTGGAAATACTTCACTAGCTGAATGATGCAGCCCCCGAGTTGATGTAGTAGTGGAAGTATGTCATTAGCCAAGCGTTAGAGCCCCTAAGTCAAAGGCCGAAGTCATCTAAGTGGCCGGCTAGTGGAAGTACGTCACTAGCCGAGCATTAGAGCACCTAAGTTGAAGTAGCAGTCGGCGAGGTGATGAGGTGTTCGGCTAGTGGAAGTACGTCACCAGCCGAGCATCAGAGCCCCCACATTGAAGTAGCAGTCGGCGAGGCGATGATGTGGCTGACTAGTGGAAGTACATCACTAGCCGAGCATCGGAGCCCCCGAATCAAAGTAGTAGTTGGCAACAGGCAATGAGGTGGTCGACTAATGGAAGTATGTCACTAGCCGAGCATCGGAGCCCCCGAGTCAAAGTAGCAGTCGGCGAGGCGACAAGGTGGCCGACTAGTGGAAGTACGTCACTAGCCGAATGTCGGAGCCCCTGAGTCGAAGTAGTGGTCGGCGAGGCAACAAGGTGGCTGGCTAGTGGAAGTACATCACTAGCTGGGCGTCGAAGCCCCCGAGTCAAAGTAGTAGTCGGCAAGGCAATGAGGTGGCTGGCTAGTGGAAGTACGTCACTAGTCGAGCATCGGAGCCCCCGAGTCAAAGTGGCAGTCGGCGAGGCAACAAGGTGGCCGGCTAGTGGAAGTACATCATTAGCCGTGCTGTCAGAGCCCCGAGTCGATGTAGCAGTCATCGAAGTGACGAGGTGGCCGACTAGTGGAAGTACGTCACTAGCCAAGCATCAGAGCCCCCGAGTTGAAGTAGCAGTCGATGAGGCGATGAGGTGGCTAGCTAGTGGAAGTACGTCACTAACCAAGGGTTTGAGCCCCCGAGTCAATGCAGTAGTCAGCAAGGTTGTCGCCAGGTGCCCGACTGGTGGAAATATCACATCACCAACCGAATTGATGGAGCAGTCGGAGAAGCCGCCAGAGTGGTCGCGAGGTAGAGAAATAGTCACCCCGTCATCTTTGTAAAATCGTTAACCAGCTATCGCAGCCCAACGATATTTTGGGTTATACAGGCCCACTTTTTATTTAGGGGTGCTCGGTTAGGAGAGCCGAGTTCCTTGGAATCGCGCTGCTTATTCAGGGGTGCTCGGTTAGGAGAGCCGAGTTCCTAGGAGCCATTAGGCTATGAACGCTGGCTTACATAATGCAGCTTGGTTGTCACCGGCTTACATAATGCAGCTGTCCTCCTTGATGCTCAGCGGAGAGGCTTACACAAGGGCTATGGGTTGTCACTGGCTCATATAATGCAACTCGATTGTCGCTGGATGCAATCATGCTGGTTGGAGAGAAACATACGTTATTGGCAAAATCTACCTGATTGGTGTCTGGGCCGAATCGACTAAAATGGGCTGAGCTGGCTGACCAATAGGTGGACCAAATGGGCTGATGGGCTATAGTTAATCACCCAAGGAAGAGCATGTCTGAGGGCCGGTGGGCCATATATCTTGTTTAGTTCAAGTCAGGTTAAGTCTAGCTCGATTAAAGTAGGGTTTTTAGCTATAGCTAGAGTTGGACTTGACATCCAAGTCTTCGGACTATTAATATGTATCCATACCTACAAAATAAAGTTGATGACAGACGTTCCCTAACAACGGTTATCTCCAATCTCTCTCGGGCATCTCCACCCTTGAGCAATTAGGGTTTTCAAGGTAATCATCATGCTGCTCTAATGTTTCTCAGATTCATTAGGGCATTAGGGCATGAGTCACAAGGTGAACCATGTATTGAAGCATTTTTGATGGCACAGTTTGCTAGTTATCCCAGTGAATATCACGCAAGCTCTGCTTGGCGCGAGATCCATCAGTTATCCTGATGAATCTCGTGCCAAGCTTCGCTCGACGTGAGATACATCGTTTACTTCGCATGTTTGTTGATCTGTTTTTGTTTCCTGTGCCTAACATCATAGATTGATCATCATGTAGCTCATTTTACGTTACCTAGTCGCTTGTCACAACCCACGACGTGTCACTGCAACACGTGCATGTGACATGCCGATAGATCAGCGTGTCACGAGCATCCTATCTATACACGTTGTAATCTGTATCTGTTTATCTAAATGGATTTCTTTGGAGATCCTGGTTTGAAGCTGATCTAACCTTGTAGATCTCTTATATCATGCTTTTAGACTGGGTTTATATTCATCTTATTCATGGATGTGGTTTTGGTTATTATAATGCTTTATCTATACCTCATCGACCATCGAGCATCTACATGTATGCCGACTAGAGTTCATGATCTCTCGTGGTGCCGATCCGAGCGATTAGACAAGAATTAAACTGTTTTAAAATCTATTATGTACGCTTTACAGGGAGAACCAGAGACAACCACCACATCTACCCAACCTTCCTGGCTGCAAGGTCAAGCCAGGTGGCACGCCCGCACCACCACCACTCAGATCGGCTTTGCTTGGAGCCGATCAGAGCCGCACTATAGGGAGACGAGTGCAGCAGCAGCACGATCCCTAGCTCCTAGTGTCTCCACGCCGCGGGGCCCTTGCACCACCAGTTTTTCGTGGCAACACACTCTTTGGCACGCTCGGTGGGACCTCACCTTCGTCAGCTTCATCACCAAACATTGCCTCAAAAACCTTCCAAGAAGGGCAACATGGAGTTTTCGGTCAATCATGATACTAGCACATGGTCGAAAGACAAACAAGTGCCTCCTATGCTCGTGCAACTCCCAGCTGAGCACAGGGAGGCTTATGACTGCACACTCACCAAGCTAGCTGAAAAACTTCTTGACCACTTCATCTGGACTCTAAGTGGCGGTATCAAGTGTGTTGGATATCCTGAAGCACGCAACAAAGCTCTTTGGGAGGAGATGAACTCTATTGTGAGCCAAGCCATGCTTCACCAGGCAAAAGTATTGTTGAATTCCATGGAGAATATAGTGGCATGCGTGGTCAAAGCAGTCCTTGCTAGTGAATACACATAAGAGGTCGGACCGCAGATCCGCACATCTTTTGCCGAGACTAGGTTCTACACTCAGCCACCTTACATGCCTCCTATCAATGCTCCAGAAAGCACTAAGGCTGAGTTTATCATGCATGCACCCAGTAACCTGAATGATCGGCCCATATGCTATGATGTGCCGCCGGTGTTCATACTAGACGACTGTATGTGTCAACTCAGGTATAGGTTGCTACAGGAGGGAGAGGAACCTCCTCATCAACCAAGCAAATAGCCTTCACCCTACAGGCCATGTAGGTGGTGGCATGGACAAAGCTCACGTTCAAGAAGTCACTGATTGACTAGATGTGATAAGGATCAAGGCCATTTTCTAACAACCAGGCTGGCTTTTTTTTGCTAACAGTGGACCGACTGCTCAAGCCGATCTGGATAAAATCCTCAGGAATCGATACGGTGTTACACCAGTGAGGGGTGCCTGTCACTTATTCCAAGCCATACACCTAGGCCTATGATTAGTTTCCACCTCCACCCAAGTTCAAGATACCAGAATTTTCTAAGTTTAGTGGCAACGATAGTACCAGCACCGTGGAACACATTAGCCGATACACGGCTCAATTAGGGATTGCAGCAATAGCTGAGTACATGAAGATCCGGCTCTTCTTACTGTCTCTCATGGGTCCAGGTTGTGGCAGAACAGCCGATTTAATCTGAGGTAAGCACACTTGCCACCTTTGTCTCGCATTGTACTTAGACTGAAATAAACCCGGTAGTCCATCGAGCTACCCTAACATGCACTTGATGTAACCATCACCCAGGGATGCCGACATCATGGACGTTAAGCCCTCGAAAGAGCCACAACAATTACAACAACCCATCATTTCATACAAACATAGTTTGATATATTACAATTACTTTGCTCAAAATAGTATACAAACGTGTGGAAAATAGAGCTTCAAAATATCTCGCATCGGAATTCATGATAATATACAAGTGCAATGCAGTAGAAATAAAACATCGAGTCAGTGACATTGAGCCCACCGTTGTCATTCTTGATCACAAAGTTCCTGAAAAAAAATATCATCAACAAAGGATGAGTATGTGGGGTACTCGTTGGACTTACCTGTGGGCGTTATCAGCCCGACACATTTGAGCGTATGCAAGGTTTTTTGTGGACTTGACTCTAACCCGCATAAGCTTACTAGGAGTGGGTCATTACTTTCAAGTTCCATTCTATTTATAAGCATAAGCTTAGTTGATCCATCAGTTATTATCACCATGATCCATAATCCATATATCTCAATAATCTCAACACATAGATCATCATAAAGTAACTTGCAGAAAAATAAACATACAAGTACAAGGATGTAATATTGAAAAGCATGATTAAATAAATAACATATTTAAATTATTACTACGTGAGAATGTCAGTAGCATTAGCATTCTCACACCTGGTGAGCATCAGCGATTTGAATCAATTTTAATTTTCGGGAATAACTATCATGCCAGGGGTATATGCTTACTAGCCATCGCGTTCCACATATATCCCCCATCTCCACTTGTCCCATCCCAAGTTCGATTCCAACCCGCCATTCCCTAGGTTTAGCCCCCATGGAGCGATACCACGGCATACCGGGTCAGCCCTCCCTTGAGTCAAGCGCCCTAGGCCCCATGGTAGGACCTAAGTCTGTGTTCTTCAGATGGCACAAGTAAGACTTTCACTGGTCCCATATCCCGGATAAGCACTCTAGCAATGTTATACTGACCAATAGGCGAACAACGGACGGGCCTTAACCGACTCGGGCGGAGTCCACCAAACCATCCACATAATCATCATCATTTTTTCACTATAACATACCCATATCTCCGCCCGGTCTCATCTTTTCATCACATCATATCATACTTCTTTTGCATTTAAATTTTTGTAAAACATTTTGAGTTCTATCATCTCGCGAGTGAATATCTTCACTCATCTTCTACTGTCTAAGCATGGCTAAGCATAGACTTTGACCTATCCATTCTACATAGGATATCAGGTATTTATGCAGGTAGGGTTTCAAACAACTCCTGAACGTAAATGCACAATCAAATAAAGGGTGGTGAGACTCCCTAAGTAGGTGTATATGCCTAAGGGGCCTACCTTTGTTGTTGAAACTTGAACAAACTAATCTAAAGTTAGTTTGTGGGGTTGTGAGGCTTTGCCCTAGGCAACCCCTTGATCACTTGGGCAACTCCTCCTTCCAAATACCACTTCGGGGGCCTCCAGGTGGTATTTAGGTCTTAGTTGGTGTTTTGGACCACCATTGCTTGATGTAGCTCCATGCGTTATCTTCTTTGATCACGTATCTGCAGTAATCGTCACTATATGAATGATATACATGATGCAGTACATGCGATGCATGAATAATAAACACACATACGAATAATCATTTCATGGACAGATAGAATGGTGATTGATAAACTACTTAACCAGGGAGTGCTCTTATGGACATAGCAAGTTTGTAGTTCTACAATCAACTAGGCACAAGGCAATGCATGGAAGGAGCATATGAACAAGCATCAATTATTTGAACAAGCATTAAGAAGGTTACAATTTCTCCTATCGTGTCACATACACACAAAGCATAGATCAAGTCTAATATTTAATTAGGTAATGAACTACTAGTTATGAATAACTACACTTAGCATAACGACCGTAGTGTTGCTTTGGGATTAATGTTTAGTAACCCAAAGACAGAATTAAGACATATTTTTTTTGTTTATTTAGCATTAGTTATTTATCCATCTTGACTACAAAATATTTTTGGTTGCCTCTACAAGGGGTTGAGTGGACTAGGTGCAGCAATTAAACATACCATGAAGAACATAAGAGAAAGCATTCTACTTAAGACAATAACACTAAATCCCCTTTTTATTCTTTTACCTTTAAGCGTATGAAAGTAACTATTAGTGGACCCATGAAGTAAAAGCAACAAAAAGGGCACAAAGAGTTCACACAAGCACTCTTTTACAGCGACATCGCTACAGAAATTTTAGTGGAATTTTTGGAGCAAACTATGTGCCACTTTTATATTTTGTTATTTAAATCATCATAGTATTTGTCATTTTCAAATCACCCAGCAAACAACAAGTGATGCATATGAAACTTTATTTCCAGGCTCCACTGGACCAATTTACCACAATATAATTTTTATGGATTTTTCTGGACAAGTTTTATGTAGCATGCATTTCCATATTCATGAAATATACTAAATAACGTGCAGAGGGGTAGATCTGCAAATTACCCACATGTGCTGAGGTCAACAAAAATATATGTGAACATAAATGATATAAATAGCACACAATCCTAGTTTCAAGATTTTTGGAGCTTATTTGATCAACTTTCGCTAATTAACTACTAAAACAAAACATGCTTGAAAATAGGGGCAAAACTGTCATTTCCTACAACAAGGTCTAACCTACAGAATACATCTCATTTTTATGAATCTAATGAAACTTATTTCACATTTTTACAATTTTTTTGTGATTTGTTATGGTTTTTTCAAGGTTTCTACAATATTTAGCAAACTTCATAAAAACAAAGCGCTTGAGGACCTATACGCAATTCTTCCTACCATCCAGGGGCATGTACAGAAAACACACAAGCCTCAATCAACAGTAATCAAAACGTATTGTGTAAAAATGAAACTGGAGAGGGGTTTTTTCACCAAATCCCAGGGCTCTTCTTCTACCTCTCGACAGGGTGGGTGAACGCGCGGTCAGCCGATAGGGACATGTTGCGCCGGCGCGAGGAGACATCGAATCCTCGCGAATCTGGTTGGGGAAGGTGCTCCCGGATGTGAGGCCTCTTTCCCCCAGAGCTTGGTGCGAGAGGAGACCAAAATCGATGGGGAACGCGTCGTGAACCGGCTTGAACTGGAGGCGTGAACGCGGCGGCGCGGTCACTCGATCCGGAGGTCTATGCGGAGTAGGGGGCGCAGAATGGTGTCCCGGCTGCGCGAGGATGAGAGGAACATAGGGTAGGTGGACAGGAGGCATGGGGACGGCATGGAAGTAGGCCTCCACGGTGACAGGTCGGCAACAATGGTGGCCGCAGTGGCAACCCGCGTGGGGAAGGGTGCTCGGGGTAGCAATGGGCTTCGGGACCTTCGGATTCGGTTGAGGAAGGTGCAGGCGAGCACGGTGTGCCCGTTGGATGGAGCGGAGGCAGCTTGAGCCAGCCAACGTGTGAGCTTATGGCCGAGCTCCAATGGCAGCCTATGGCTACACTCTGCGCAAGTAGAGGTAGGGAGAGACAGAGGGAAGTGGAAGGGGAGTGAGAGGGAGAGTTGCGCGTGGTGAGAGCGGAAAGTGTGGCTCTCGCTTGCTTAAGTGAGAAGGGAGCCGGGGGCGACGTGCCGGCCTAGCGTTAGGTGGTCGCTGGCCGCATGGATTTGGAGTCCTGGTGTGGTCCGCGTCCACCTCTGGTGGGGCCCGCATGTCATGGGGTCGAAGGAAAAATAAATTCCGAAATTAGAAAGATGAGGGTTTGACTGGCTGGAACTCCATTTGTATTTTTTGAAGAGTTTAACCACCAAATCAGGGAAAACATGAAATACAAGAATTTCTCTAAATTGTCTCCTCTACAAATTTTGTATAAACTTCAGTACCATGTTCCATGAAAGAATTTCGTATAAATTTGAATTGAATGATCTGACCCCGGTTTGAGCAACTGAACTCTTAAGTTTGTAAATTTCTTTAGGGCCTATTTCTTGCCCTTATCTTGAGATTGAGAAAGGTATTATACCAAAGTTGTTCAGTATTTCATAATATACAACTTTCATATATAAAGTTTGGCATGAAAATGAAGTTTGTTTCCTAGAAATTTGAGTTTACTACAAAGTCCTGCTTTGATCCATTGTTGCAGTTGAACATTATTTGGTTCAAAACCATATCAAAACCCTTATGCATGTCAGTGATTAAAATACCAAAGTTCTTAAGTTTAAGTCCTCTACAAGTTCTGTATATAAATTTTTCTTTGATTCATGCTAGATTTCGAAATCTAAGCACATATGTGTGCTAGGGTCGGATCAAACTGCGGTTTTACTTTGTGTAGAGTCTTTCTTGTTTCATAATTTTGGAGTATCAAATGAAGTCCAATCACTTCAAGACCAGGTGCAATCCAAAGGTGATAAGTTTAATTTCATTTCACAGTCAGGTAGATTTTGAAGTGCTATAGTGAAATCAAAAGTAATTTCAGAGTGAAATTTGGGGAAAGGCTGAAAATCCAGATTTGGGAGTTTGAGTGTGGACTAAGTTTGACCTGATTTGACTTGGCCTTTTGAAGCTTTCGATTCAAGATTTTTAGCTTGGACCAAAAGGAAAATTAATCTATAGAACGAGAACTAAAACTTTTGTACTTGGGGAGCAACTAGAGGAGCAGTTCCACACGCAATTCTTCTTAGGGTTAGAAGAGGCCACGTTCGCGGATTTCATGTCACTCCGTCAGTGTCTTGCTCTGTTGGCCAGTACATTCAACGCTTCAGGGAGGCCCAGAATAGGTGCTATATGCTACAACTGTGAGAGAAGAACATGACTGAGATGGCATATAATGGCCTACACTGAACTACCAGGCTCGCCTATGGGCCGACAGACTTCAATTCCATCGGCCATTTACTTTCTAAAGTGGCAGCTTATGAGCGTGCACATCTAGAGCAATACTTGGAGAGACCATGGAGAGCCATCACATACCTTCAAGATGAAGAATCGGCTGATGAAGAGGCTGTGGTGGCAGTTGTGTAGTTGACCAAACCAAATCAGCCACAGTCTTGTCAATGGCTCAAGTGTCCAGAGGCTCCCACCGGCTATGATTTTGATGTGGCCAAAATAGAGAAGATCTTTGACTTGCTGCTTAAGGAAAAGTACTTAGAGTTGATGCCTGGCCATAAGATCATACCAGCTGAATAACCCAAGGTACGCAAGTTCCACAACACCCTTGATTCTCACAACACTAATGATTGCAAGGTCCTACATCAGCAAATTCAGACTGCTATTGAGCAGATAAGGTTGACCTATGCAAGGAGCTCGATGAATGTGGAAATCACTCTGTTCCCCAATGTCATTATGGTTAACGTGATGTCTTATGCCCATGGTCAGACCAAGATAGCCGCTCCAGACAGTGGTCAGATCAAGATCGCCGCTACAACTACATCCTGCGAGTTCTTCGTCAGGTTTGTGGTGCTAGTTGAAGGCGGTAGGGTCATCACTAAGAGCCGACCCAATCCTTTTTCCCTAACCATCAACAAGGTGAATACCACGTTTGGTTCGCAGAACAAAGGCAAGGCAAAGGCTGATCCGAACGATGATCGATCATTAGAATTTTGACCAGAAGGGCACCTATCCACCAAGGATATAGCCAAAAACCAGTGTTCTCGCCCTGACACGGGCGTCTTGATCGACATATATGCTGGTCATCACAAAAGACACAAGCAACGCAGGGCATGCGAGCAAGAAGAGGACTATATCCGCGATCGGCAGTCGGAGCATTGCTATTTGTCAAATCATGACCTGAGTGGCGAACACAGCCTTAGGGAATGCCACCATGAACTGGAGGAATGCTACCTCTTCGAACATCGTGAAAATGAGGAGCGACACCATGTCAGGCATCGTTACGATGAGGAGCATGACCATCACAGGGACTACAAGTTCATAGAGCACTGGGACTGCCCATACTTCCACTACTGATGGAGTCAGGGTATGAAGCGCTTGCCGACCATTGATGACTGTCTACAATGCTTGGCTCCCCGATGACTAGAAGCGCGCATGTCTGTGTTCCAATGGCTAGGGCGCCCACGATCGGCACCACGACGACGTCTACAGCTCTCACCGAAGAGAATCGCATGTATAGATGTGGGCAAACCAGAGCAAGGGCAGCTGTTGACGGTCATAATTGCACTACCTATGACCATCAACTATCCATGAACATGAAGGAAAATACATCAAAGTGTAGACTAATCCTTGCTACTAACATAGTTCCATGAGTTGTGTTGAATATTTGATTGCAGGTGCAAGATCAGCCGAAAAGATGTCAAATATGTCTAAGTCAAGAAGGTCAAGGGGCCAGGCCGCTCGGCCTCCCCCTAGGCCGCCCGGCCTGTGATTGTGCCCAAATGAGCCCCTCTTCGACCTGCATACACACTAAAGATGTGTTAACACAAATCCAAGCCCAAGTCGAGAACCCAACATGTTAAGTACCGGAAGGCTTGCCACCTCATCGATCCAGCACTTGGATTGGTGAAGTCAGCAATCCGTCGGACTTCAATCCAGTGGCTAAGGAAGAAACACAAGTGGGATCTAATGGCTCGGGAGAAAGCACACATTTTAATCGGCAACCGGCATACAACCGACTTGGGGAGTGAAGATGGACCACAAGATGAAGAAAGGCGGTGGATCCGACTGGTACTCTAGGCTACTCGGCCTCAGGGTGGGGCCGCCTGGCCTTCCACCAGACCACCCGGCCTTGTAACCGCATCCACAACCGCCGTACCAACCCTAAAAGACCCCTCACTCCCTTAGTAGCTATAAATACCCCGAGCTCTCACTTGTTAAGTGTGGAAGTTGAGTGAAACACACCATTGTCTAGTTAGTAGCACTACGGTAGTCTTGGGAGTTAGAGTAGAGTGTGAGTCTTTGCCTCAGGGATTCCGGAGTTAGCTTTGAGTCTGGTAAATCACTTGTATCTTTTTATCTTTGTACTCTTGCTACTTCAGTATAATACTTTATTGATCTATCTTTCAGCTATACTTTACTTTATTTCTTACACTTGCCTAGTGTGGTGTACCTTATTGCATACTACACCAAGGTTTAGGTTTGTGTATTTCTTGAGTTATCTGAATCTTGCTAGACTTGCCGGTGCTATAGGCTTTCCTTAGGCTCTGATCTAAGGCTAAGTTAGTCCTAACCCTCTGATCTAGGACGGACTTTAGGGATCAAGTTCTCACTTGATCACTAGTTTAGCGTGCCATCTTACCCACGCAAATCTGGTTGGTAGCCCCTCTTGGTGACAGCATTAGGGAGCCTCTGTAATCCGACCCCGTCGTTCGGTAAGCCCATAGGCGTTAGCCAGTTGTCATTCGGTTGGCCAACTATCTACCCCCGTGCCTCCTCGGTGTAGTCTGGAATTTCGCTCGACGCAAGATCCTAGTTTGTGTTTGTTTAACTCAGTTCAACCGCTAATACTCCTTTGCAGTAGTTAAGAAATAGAGTTTTGATATCTTAATTTCACTCGTTGTCCTCCCAGGCAACTACCTAGTTGTTCACTGCTTTGATCCCTGTTTATTCTTCCCACCATACACTATCTTGTTATATCTTACCCCGTTGTAAGAATAGCTGGTGTTTATCTAAGTTATAGTACTGTTTGAAAGTTTGAACATATCATTCCACCTATTAGCCCTTGCTTCCCTATGGATTTTTACGATACTCGGAATACTCTGAGTGAAAAAGCTACAGCGAATCTTCGTGCGCTTGCGGAGTAAAATCTGTTATGCTAAGAGACGTCAACAAGCTTTTTCTGGCACCGTTGCCAGGGACGCAATTGGCAATAGAAGTTTGATTTGTTCAAACCTAGGTACTTATAACTTGATAACATACTGCTATTTCTTAGCGGGCGCATTTGCCTCTGTCTACTTTATTGTTGGGTTGACAGAGAGGTGTATGACCGGTTTTGACTTACCGGCAAACATTCACAACAATCCGGAGTCGCTGCTCAGAAGGAGAGTCCATCAAAAGACAATCCACAGGCAGAGGCCTGTGCCATTATCCTTTGAGTTTGGATCCATAAGCACAAAGCAACTGACACCAACAATGGCTGTGCCTGAGAAGGACCATCCGTGACTTTTCTGTCCCATCCAGCAAGAACATCCCCACTAGGCCTGATGTGCAAGTTGGAGAAGGATTCGAGCTCAAGCCAGGTGTCATTCATATGGTCCAAGCTAGTCCATTCTGCGAATTGGCGTCGGAGGATGCAAATAGCCATCTCCAGCAGTTCTTGGAGACATGCAGCACTTTCACCATCAAGGGTGCAACCGCCGATGCTGTTCGACTTCGCCTTTTTCCGTTCTCACTGATCGGGAAGGCAAAACAGTGGTTCTATCTGAACCGCGCAAACTTGGCAACTTGGGAGGCATGCTCAAATGCTTTCCTTGCAAAGTACTTCCCCTTGGGGAAAACAAGCTCACTGAGGAACCGAATCTTGAGCTTCCAATAGCTCACTGATGAGACGGTGGCGGAGGCATGGGAAAGACTTCAAGAATACATCGCCGCCTGCCCCCAGCACAGTATGGAAGAGTGGCTGATCTTCCAGAACTTCTTCCACGGTCTACACCAGACCACGCAAGAGCATCTCGATGCAGCCGCTGGAGGATCCTTTCTGTCCTTGAGTGTTGCTGCCGCATCTACTCTCATAGAGAAGATGGCAAGCAACCAAGGATGGAGACTAGGAGAGGGCGAACAATAAGCCCCGCGGAGTTCACCATATTGACAGCACCGACATGTTGGTTGCCAAGATGGACCTCTTGCTAAAGAAGCTGGAGGATGCTCTTGAAGCTATACCGGTCCAGGCACTGGATTCTCGAATGACTTGCGAGCATTGCGGGAATACCGGCCATACGGGGAACAACTGCCCCAGAAATGGATCGGAAGAAATAAACTTCATCAACAACAATAGCTTCAACAATGGGCCTCATCCTCAACCAGGTTAGAACTCGCAACCACACTTACCATTCTCTGGTGATGGTACGTCTTCTGGGAGTTCCTAGCAGTTTAATAAAAATCCTTTCGATCTAAAAGCTGTGAACGATAGCATAAGAAATTCCTTGCGAATGATAGAATTCTAGAAAACCTGTTGCTTCAAATGGAAACTCTTAATAGTGCCATGAAGAACCAGCTGAGTTTTAATAAATTGTTAGAAACTCAAAATGTTATAAACTCTGATAGCTCAGCTTGTTGCCGCTTTGCCTAGTCCAACTTCGGGTAAGCTCCCGGGTCAGCCTGAGCCACCCCCGAAGGAGCATATCATTGATGTAATAACTAGGGGTGGAAGGTCTACACAAGATCCCCCACATCCTAGGAATGTAGGGAAGGAACAGGAGAAGCCAGCTGAACCAGAGAAGGAAGATCAAGTGGCTGAACCACAACCGGTTAAGGAAGCACCAAAGTCGGCTCCACACGAGTTCTACGACACCACTGTGCTCCCTTTTCCTCAAAGGCAAAAAAAGACCTCTCTTGACGACCAGTTTGGCAAGTTTGTGGAGGTAATAAAGAAATTATATGTCAATATCCCATTGCTAGATGCGATGCAGGTGCCTACGTACGCTAAGTACCTGAAGGACATCCTCAACAATAAAAAGCCACAGCCGTCCACAGAAGTCGTGCACCTCACGGAAGAGTGTAGCACTGTTGTACTCAACCAGCTGCCACAAAAGAAGAAGGATCCATGGAATCCAACCATATCATGCTCAATCGGGATCCAGCACTTTGATCAAGCTCTTTGACCCAGCCGAAGGTAGAACAGTGCCGATAGGTAAAAACGTTTAAACTCAAATGTCAGGCATCCCGGGAGATGCCTAGAGAGAAGATCGAGCTCTCGCCAAGTCAGTCGAAAGTGGACTCTCTCATCCTAGCAATGTAGAAGATCTTGCTAGATGGAGAAGCTCGAAAGCTCAAAGCCGATCGTAGAGTCGAGTCACAACGACGTGCCTCAATGGCCAAGCCACCGACAAAGGAAGCAGGAGGCAAGACTCTTGGCACAAAGGTCGCCGCCACAGCAATGAACACACCCAAAGAGTGGTGGAAGAAAGAAGAAGAAGCACCAAAAGCCAAGCCAGAAAAGACACAAGATAAAACTCAAAAACAAAAGGCTCTGGCAACCAAGAAAGTATGGCGAGCAAAAGTTGCAGCGCAGACGTCCGCTAAGTCTCCGTCATGCACTGCCTGCAAGTAAAAGGTATGACTTGCCCTCGCCAGGAGGTAAACTGCATGTTTAAATTTAAAAGTCTTGCATTAGTTTAAATTTTCCTTTGCATAAGTTATTTATTTTCATCTCCTATATCCCAAATTTTTTTTCTGCCCAATAAAATAAGTGCTACACTCTTGTTCGTTGAACGGTTTGTGGAGGTTCTGCCCCACAAGGATGACTAACCTCTGGATGACTAACTTTTGGACTGCTAACGCCTAATGCTAACATCTGTAACTGCTCTATCCTTCGGGTATTCTCTTGACTTGCATATTTGTTTTGCAGATGTCATCATTTTTCAGGAAGGCAAAGAGAGCTCTAAACAACACAGGGAAGGGCCTACACCTCAAGTTTCCATCCTCGTCAGATGAGCATTCACGCTCTCATTTGCGGAGTGGAAGTTCAAGGACACCTGCTATGTCCGACAGGATGTCCATCAGTGAAGCCCGAGGCCAGGAACAAGACGACAGAACATCATCACAAGCTCTACTGCAGCGCCGACTGTTGACACTCCAAGACATCGCCATATAGAATGACACAGAGGCACAAAAGTTGGAATGTCTCACCACCAAGACCTTTGGATGGACAAGGTACTTTGATGCTTTGTTTCTCGTCTCTATAGGTATGCTGGACTCGTTTACACAGGCATTCGACTATGTGGGATGGTTGGACTTCTCGAACATCACAGAAGAAGGATCCATCCTTCTCACTATGGAGTTCCTAATGACTCTTCGCATGGAGAAGCACTCAGGTACAACCACCATCCATTTCCGTCTGTTCAATACTGATTATTCTGTTACCTCGAGGAGGTTTAGCACTCTCCTAGGCTTCAATCCAAACTGCTCTTTAGCAGAGGAGCCTGTGGGGTATAGCATGAAAACTTTTTGGATGGACATCTGCGGAGAGTACGTGAGGGGGAAGCATAGTACTACAAAAATTCACAACCCTACTCTGAGACTTCTAGCTGGCTGGGTCTCGCTCGTCGTTTTCCCACATAGTGAAGTATGTTGTGCACCAAATGAAGATCTTAAGTGCCTCTATGCCATGTGTAGAAAGAAGCGCTACGGCTCGGTCATCAACATAGTCCGTCATTGGACGGAAATGTTGAGGACCAACACCCCCATTAACATCACATCACTAGTCACCAGGATTGCATCCAACCTGGGCCTCCTCGAGAACGCCCAGATTGAGTACATTCCTGATGACACATCACACATGAATGGGGAGCAGCACTTCATCTAGGCACACTTCATGAAACGGGATGAGAGCGGGAATCTAGTCATTACTTGGTTTGGGCATAATTTCGAACTACCGCTTCCAGCGCCGCAGTACGACCTATACAAAGTTAGGAGCCTAACCATGCAGCTAAACATTGGAAGCACCACGCCAAAGCATTGGAGGCGTCATGACTATAGGCCAACGACGCTTGAGCAGAAGGAACGCATAAGAGAAGAACAAGAGGAATCAGGTAGGCTCATCCTGGGCACACCATAATGCCACACTATGTGCACATGCTGACTTGGAGCTATCACGGCTCCATAAGTACGCCTAGCTCGAGCCATGGTACCCTACCAGCAGTGGTGGCGATAGTTCATACCAGCCATCGCATGGTACCCAGTACCATGGGGATGAGAGTGCGTTGCATCACATCAGCAGAGACTAAGGTCCCTCTGCATCAATCCGATTCAACACCGACAACATGGCCGGCATCAACTCCGCAATGGAGGGGATGAACCTGGGCCAATAGAACTAGAGGCTGTACCAGCAGGTGGACGACATCTACCGATGCACTAAAACAATGGACCAACGGCTCCAGGAGAACAGCACCATGCTCCAGAACCTGAATGAAATGGTGGAAGCTGGCTTCATCAATGCTCAGGACTTCCACAGCTATCACTACAAAAAGTCCAAGCTTCATTGAAGCTTAGGGGGGATGGTAGACCGACATGAGCTTGCTTCCTCACGTCCCATCTCAGAGTAAGGCCCCCTGATTCCCGTCCTTGTTTTGCAGCATCAACCCCCAATAGCAGTAGTAGTAGTACCAATCCTACCAGTCTGACAGTACCAGTTCCTCTAGTAGTAGTCCGTCAGCAACACTCGTCCTACCCGAGAGTAAGTCAGTAATAATAATGTTTAATTATTTGTTTCTTTATGCTTTGCTTATCTAAAAAAAGTGTCAATAATGTCAACTCCCAACTTTGATATATTACCTTCATATGGAAATGATGAATAGTTGCTCTATCATGTCTTGATTAGTTATCGATACAAACTATGCTTAGCTTAATTTCGAGCTTGTGTGTATAACATGAGAACCTGATCTTTTACCTTGTGGATGCCATTTTGCACAAAACTTGTCTAAGTTGTTGTGAGAAATGATATAACTAAGTAATAAGGCCAGCTCTACATTTTCTTAGTAAGGTGAACATCTCAGGTTATTCTTTTTGAAAACTAAAAATAAAGTTCCCCCATTCGTTTTAAACACCTACCAAAGCCAAATACACTGAATATATCTGAGGCGCTTGTTTAAGCTACTTATTGTTGTTTTGAGCTTTATCAAATTTTGAGTCTCATAGAATGAAATCATCATCTATCCTGTGAGTCATTGGAGCAAAAACCACCATCACATATGCATTCATCCACTCTGGGTGTGCATCCAATTTTATCTCCAAGCAAATATCCTCACCCATACTCCTTCCAAATGAAAACGAGGTAGGATGTGGAGCCATCAAAAAGAGAAAAATAAAAGCATGTTAATCAAAGCATGGCAAAAGTATGAAAAAGAAAAGCATACTAGTCAAGCATGGCAAATAGAGAAAAAAATACAAAAGGGCTCCACATTAATACCTAACGTACAAAAGGAGGTAAAGGAAAGGAAATAAGGAGATCCATCCATCCAGCCACCAAATGTAACGCCCCAAAATTTAGCACTCGGAATTTTTTTCTAATCTCTGCCTAATTCAAAATCAAATTTTTGAAAACTTTAGATGTTGCTTATTTGTTTTGAGTGTATTAATATGAGCTCAACAAAATTCCAAATATCGCAAATACTCTCCACCAAAATTCTTTCCAAAATTCCTTTCCAAAATTCAATTTCAAAAAAAAAAAATATCCCCACGCCACTTGGACCCTCCATCTCCGCGCCAGTTGGAACACCATCTCCGCGCCATGTGGACCTCCCATCTCCGCGACACTTGGACCCCCCATCTCCGCGCCATGTGGACCTCCCATCTCCGCGACACATCATCGGCCTCCTCCTCCATCGGCTATAAATAGCCCCCCACCCCATGCCTCCATCCACACGAAGCTCACCACCGCCGCAATACCAGCCCCCAGTTCAACCCAGGTGCTGTGCGCCACGAACGTCATCCCCCTCCTCCTCCCTTGCTGTGTTCATGTACGGGAGCTGGATGCCTCTGCGTTCTTCGTCGAGAGGCCACCCTAGCTCGATTGCTCCAACTGTGAGCACCTCACCACATCCCTTCACCATCCCCAAGCCACGCTCCCCCCTTCTCCCTGCCTGTATCGAGCTCCCCACGAGCTCCTAGGCCGCCACCAATGGCTGCCCGTGGCGAGCACCTCCTCGTCCACCACCTCCACCGCGCTGACAAACACCAGAGCTGAACGCCGGTGAGCCCCTGCCCGTTGCTCACGGCGGCGCGATGCAAGCAGTTGAGCAGAGGCGCTGCTCGCGCCCCTCTGCTTGTTATAACAACCCCCTCTCCTGTGAATGACAGGTGGATCGACCCGTTATTTTTCCCACGCCAACCACCAGCCACCGGTGATTAGCCCATCACTAATCACGTGTCATTCGAGCTAACAGGTCCAATCTTGTACCATTCTTTTCTTCTATTCATTTATCCCCGAATTAATTTCCCGACATATGAGCTCCAATTCCGTTGTTTCTTCTTTCTAAATTCATCAAGAATCAATATCTACCATTCACATTAATTTCATGATTTTAGGAGTTTCCAGAGCCGCCTACAAGCCAGGTGCCACATTCGACACTGTAGGCGTGGACCGTTAACACAAGCTTGAAACTCTGCTCGCAAGCAGTCTAGAAATATTTTCTATTCCTCCAGAATCCAAAAACACAATTTTATTCTCCAGTTTCCAAATATTCGGATTTTGGAAATATTCCAGGAATATCCCTTTTTCCTTTTCTTTTTCCGAAATATACAAAATTCGTATCTTCTCCGTTCCAACTCCGATTTGGGTGATTCTTTCGCATAAATTCATCTAAAATCAAGCTCTACCTACCCATATACTCTACATAATCTTTTGTCCTGATCGGAAGCCGTTGTAATGCCACCATGACGCCATCCTACTGCCCAGTCAGTGCTTCGCATCAGTCGCACAAACATTGTGATCATGGTGATCGGTGCTGTTAATTTCCTATTCCACGTAAATCCTAAAGGTTCCTGTCTTAGCCTGTCCAAGCCCTGAATTCAGATGATGATGATATCGAAAATCATCTGAACATCATTGCTCTCTCCACCACTCCAAAAAAGATCTTCTCCAAAACACCAACATGCGACCGCCACCCCTTCGGCGTTGTCGACCCCACATCTCGCGTCCACTATCCCTACCTTGGCATCTCCGTAACTGTCGTTACCGAACCCGCCAACTCGCTTGAAAACTCGCTACAACCCAACCACTTGCAGTAATACCACCAGTAAGAACCCAGCACACTCTCATCTCCGCAATCCAAACTCTACACCACCAAACCCGTTGAGCTCATATTATGCTTTGATTTATGTGTTTTCCTTGTTTGTGCACTAGGCCTTACCGGAGAGTTCGTTCGGCCTACTCCTCGTGGTATGCTATGTGATGGTCTTCGCTCAATACGTCCAGCAACTGTTATATCAACCGCCTCAACAAAGTTAAAGGCAAACCCACTGGAATTCCCACTTGATGCATAAATTTCCTATGTTTTGCAAACACAACCCTTGGCCTGTTAATCACATAAAACTTGCATGTTTTGATTGCTAAGGTAACCCAGTAAAATATACAGCCACCTAAGCTTATTTTAGATATAGCGCGCATAGGTGGGATCGCT
Source organism: Paspalum vaginatum (assembly GCA_030272315.1). Classification (NCBI taxonomy): domain Eukaryota; kingdom Viridiplantae; phylum Streptophyta; class Magnoliopsida; order Poales; family Poaceae; genus Paspalum; species Paspalum vaginatum. Next base: position 24,372,929 of record CM059013.1, read on the forward strand.
CATTTAATTATCTATCATAATCTTGATGCTAATAATGTGGAATATGAAGGGTATGGGATTCATGGAGGATACCGGGTAGGTGGATTGCACACGCTGTCGAGCATTGAAAAGTTGGAATGGTTCTACCTGAGCTCTCCATAAGGATCGTTATGATTTTCATCTTGCCTAACTCTTTTAGTACAACCACTCGCTCTATATAAGGCATTGGCTAGGCCCAAGCCGGAGTGGATAGCCTAGTAGCTTCTGTGCTAGCGCACAAGAGGCTAGAGGATGGGTGGTGTGCCAATGGGAGTACCGCGGGGTACTGGAGTGGCTCGGATGCCCGAACCCCTAAAGTTTTGCTAGGTGATGAAACAAAGGCAGCGACTTGGTTTGGAATTCGGGCAGTTACGATGGTAATGAGCCGCTGAGTCCAACTTGTGGGAATTAGTACAACCTCTGATCAGAGTAAAACCTATTTGAATAGTCCATGTCCAATGGTATGGATGAGTTACAGCTTGGTTCTTCGGTTAGCAGTTTTCATAAAGTAAAAATGGAATTGGTTTGGGGATTGGATGAAATGGTTTTTGGTTCAGGAGTTGATGCTGGGTGTATGGAGAATGTGTTGGCTGGAAAGCCAGAAGCCACTTTGGACTAGCAAGTCCAGTGGCAACCCCTTTATGTGAAAAACTCAGTTTTCAGAAGGATTAAAACTTAATAACTACCACAAACCCTACATACAAGTATTTTTCTACAAAACTATCCTAAGCTCCAGATATATCCTTGCATATAGTGTTAGCCTTCCCCAAATTCCTTTGGAGGAAGGTGGGCTGCTGAGTACGTATGTACTCACCCTTGCTTTGTTGTTGTTTTTCTCAGTGCTATGGACATATATTGGTCCGAGAACGAGTAAGGGTTACGACCTGCTTCCCAACTGTGGCATGAGAAAGATGGGCCTACGTTTTATATTCTGCTGCTTAACTTTTCAGGGCTGCACCCCTTGCTGTCCGACCCGTTTAGGGCGGATCTGTATGACTTTGATGTAAGAATGTGATTACCAAACCCTAGAATAGTAATAAAGCACATTTTAGTCCCATTATGGAAACTGGGGCGCTTCACCAAATAAGCTCCAATGATGAACAAGATTAGTTGATGTAGTACATTTCTTTGGTCCAATCTTTGGCTTTGCAAAATAAACAACCTAAGTAAGCTAAGTTCTTCCATACCCTGAGATCCACATAAGCCTTAGTACAGGAAGTTCTTGGGCGTGCTCTTGGCCTTAATGGTGAGGATACACTTGTGAGCGATCGAGAGTACCTCTAGGGAAACTTATTTTATTTTGAAAATCTTCAAAAACACCTAAGATAGAAATCCAAAAAGAGATGTTTTGAGCTGAAGCCTACAACAAAGTCATTCTTTCTCTCAACCGCTCAAGACACGATAAGTCAAAAAGATGCACCACAGGTATGGGAAAAAGTGATCATTGCATACACTATGGTTTGAGACCAAAGCATGAGTATTAGTTATGTTTAGCTTCTATTCTTGGACATTGATATTTGCAGCAACTCTTGATCCATAACCCATCTTGGCTTTACTCAAGGATGAGCAAAGGTCTAAGCTTGGGGGGTGTTGACGGTCATTATTGCACTACCTACGACCATCAACTATCCATGAACATGAAGGAAAATACATCAAAGTGTAGACTAACCCTTGCTACTAACATAGTTCCACGAGTTGTGTTGAATATTTGATTCCAGATACAAGATTAGCCGAAAACATGTCAAATATGGCTAAGTCAGGAAGGTTAAGGGGCCAGGCCGCCCGGCCTCCCCCCAGGCCGCCCGGCCTATGATTGTGCCCAAATGAGCCCATCTTTGACCTACATGCACACTAAAGATGTGTCAACACAATTCCAAGGCCCAAGCCAAGAAACCAACATGTTAAGTACCGGAAGGCTTGCCACCTCATCGATCCAGGACTTGGATTGGTGAAGTTAGCAATCCGTGGGACTTCAATCCTGTGGCTAAGGAAGAAACACAAGTGGGATCCAATGGCTCAGGAGAAAGCACACATAACCGCCAACCGCCATACAACCGACTTAGGGAGTGAAGATGGACCACAAGATGAAGAAAGGCAGTGGATCTGATGGTTCTCTAGGCCGCCCGGCCTAGGGTATGGTGGCCCGACCCCCCACCAGGCCGCCTGGCCTGGTAACCGCCACCACAACTGCCATACCGACCCTATAAGACCCCTTACTACCTTAGTAGCTATAAATACCCCCGAGCTCTCACTTGTAAAGTGTGGAAGTTGAGTGGAACACACCATTGTCTAGTTTGTAGCACTAGGGTAGTCCTGGGAGTTAGAGTTGAGTCTGAGTCTTTGCCTCAGGGATTTCAGATTTAGCTTCGAGTCTGGTAAAGCTCTTATTTCTTTCTCTCTTTGTACTCTTGCTGCTTCAGTATAATATACTTTATTGATCTATCTTTCAGCTATACTTTACTTTATTTCTGACACTTGCCTGGTATGGTGTACCTTATTGCATACTAGACCAAGGCTTAGGTTTGTGTTGTTCTTGAGTTATCTAAATCTTGCTAGACTTGCCGGTGCTATAGGCTTTCCTTAGGCTCTGATCTAAGGCTGAGTCAGTCCTAACCCTCTGATCAAGGAGGGACTTTAGTGATCAAGTTTTCACTTGATAACTAGATTAGCGTGCTATCTTACCCACGCAGATCTGGTTGGTAGCCCCTCTTGGTGACAGCATTAGGGAGCTTCTGTAATACGACCCCATCATTCCGGTAAGCCCAGTAGGCGTTAGCCAGTTGTCGTTCGGTTGGCCAACTATCTACCCCCGTGCCTCCTCGGTGTAGTCTGGAATTTTGCTTGACGCAAGATCCTAGTTCGTGTTTGTTTAACTCAGTTAAACCGCGAATACTCCTTTGCAGTAGTTAAGAAATAGAGTTTGGATATCTTAATCTCACTCATTTTCCTCCCAGGCAACTACCTAGTTGTTTACTGCTTTTGTCCCTATTTACTCTTCCCTCCATACACTATCTTGTTTTATCTTACCCCCGTTGTAAGAATAGTTGGTATTGATCTAAGTTATAGTACTGTTTGAAGTACCAACATATCATTCCACCTATTAGCCCTTGCTTTCCTATGGATTTTTACGATACTCGGAATACTCTAAGTGAAAAAGCTACAGCGAATCTCCGTGCACTTATGGAGTAAAATCTAGTTATGCTAAGAGACGTCAACAACAGCCACATGTTGAAGGCACGTACTGGGGTCGTCTATCGCATAACCAACCATGCTTAAGTAGGAAGCGTGAGGAGTGTCATCGACCTATGTTGATGAGGACGTACCCGCTAAAGACATTGCCAAGGCCCAATCGAAGATGGAGTTTGAAGGCTAATCCACATTGAAGTGCAATTTATTCGTGAGACCAGTTTGGACTGCTAGAGTAGGCTTCACGAAAACGGATGCCCAGGCCACATATGGGGTCCGTTTTGGACGTTCCACATATCATTTAAAAGATAAGGATATAAGCTTTCCAACCCATCTGGTGCCACGTCCAAATAAGGTGGGAGTCGACAGCAATCATCGAAACAACACGACGACCAGAATCTGTCAAGACGCTGCAACGCCGGTTTTTGGGCCCGAAGGCCTTGTAAGCCCTAGGGTTGCTCGGCCACCCTCTTGGCCGCCCCTATACCCCTATATATAATTAGTAGCCATCATTAGGTTAGAGTTTGGGTTTTGCTTAAATTAATTTGTTGTTGAACAGTTTCGCGGTGGAGAATACTCTGGTTTGTGAGACCCCAATTCCTATGATTAATCCTTTCTGTTCGCAATTTAGTTGCATCTACCGTGTTCTTGCTTGTGTTCTTCGATTCGCAGGCAAGGGATAAGCCTTCATGGAGAGGTCAATTGTGTGTGCACGGTTGATAACTAGAGGAGATGTGGTGCTGTGATTGCAGGGTTCGAATCATGCTGATTGGAAGTCGGATCGTATGTGTCGTGACTCCGCGAAATCGTTAGTTATCTCCACCTGACGGAAGATCGGGAACCCCCGTCCCCATGATAGGTGGTGCCCTGAAGGACTCTCTCACTTGGAAAAATGTAGAGTACAAGCGCCTATGTAGTTTGGAAGAAGCTGAAGCAAACTATCTTTGGATACTAAAGCAAGTAAATTCGGGACCTATCGCTATACCGACGTACAAGCACAAGCTCCCTCCAGTGCTTCCCAAACACCTGGCAGTCTAGTGGAGGAAGTAAGAAGAACATGTGTGACTAGAAGACCAAATGGAGGATGACACAGAGGATGACCAGTTGCATGAGGAAATGACCGATGGATCGGCTAACGTCAATATGGTATTCCTCTTGCCTGATGAATTTCGTAATTCCTTGCAGTTCAAGAATTAGTTGCCCAGCTCAGCCTTGGGCCTGCTGCCATCATATTTGAGAAGCCGGTCGACAAAAAATACCATCATCTAAAGCCACTGTACCCCAATGGTTATATCAATGGTAGACCAGTGAATAAGATGATGGTCGATACATGTGCGACAGTTAATCTAATGCCTTACGTGGCATTCAAGAAATTGACAAAAGCGAGAAAGAGCTCATTAAGACTAATGTCATCCTCAATGACTTCAAGGGAGACCCGACCGGGGCTAAAGGTTTCTTTAACATCGAGCTGATGGTTGGGCATAAGACAATCAGTACGTCATTCTTCGTCGTGAATACTACAGGGCCTTACTCGTCCTTGCTCGGCCGAGACTGGATCCCTGCCAACTGCTACGTGCCATCAACTATGCACCAATGCCTCGTATAATGGGATGACAATGAGATTGAAATTGTTCCAGCAGATGACTCCAATGACGTCACAATTGCGGAATCTTCATTCTGTGGGGTAGAAGGAGCAGAAGTGCCTTACTGGAAGAGATCAACTAGATTGGGACTATGTCAAAGGGTAAAAAAATGGACTTGTGTCGGTTCCAGCAGCCAGCATCAATATTTCAATACATACTCCATTGGGGCCGATCGGGGCTATTGGCCGATTTTTGAATGTAGCAATGACACGAGTTGTGTGGCCTGATCCAAGCAATCGGCCTCAAAAAATATTTGTACCATCCATGTTCAACAATAAAATAGTATTGGCTGATGATATTCATCAGGCCATTGTTTGTGAGATAAATCTTATAGTAAAGGCTAGGCAAACCGATCTCCTTAAATACTTGAAGAGATCGGCTTGGGGGAGGGGGCAGATAAGGAGATGCAATGCAAAGTCCAAGAGCATTAGTCTTGGTCATCTAAACTTGCAAGTCAATTTCTGAATCTCCTGAATCTCGTACGCTGGGGGGCATCAGTATGCTACTCCCCTAGGTTGATGTATCATCATCAGGCCCCCAAAGCACAAAAGAGCCGATGCAGTTGCCATCGACTGTAGGTACCGCATAAAAAATGAAAAAGAGGATGTATTGCCATCGACTGTAGGTACCCCATAAAAATGAAAAAGCCGATGTATTGCCATCGACCTTGGACACCCCATAAAAAATGGATAGCAAAAGAACCACCTCCATTGACTGTAGGTGTGTATCATTGTCATCATACAAAGCAGTATGCCTAGGGTGCATGGACAAAACATAATTGTTCCAAGGGTGTCCTGACAGACAACTGAAGGTACTGCTGACTGGCTGCGATGGCTTTCAAACGAATCGAGTCAACAAAAGAAATGATTTCTCTATCAGATTCATTCGTGCCTAGTATCACGCGGGCGGTTAGTGTGGCGGAACCACCGAATTTAATCCGAGCTAAGCACACCTGCCACCTTTGGCTCGTAGTGTACTTAGACCGAAATAAACCCGGCAGTCCGTAGAGCTACCCTGACGGGCAGTCGATGTAACCATCACCCAGGGATGCCGACATCATGCACAGTTAAGCCCTCAAAAGAGCCACAACAATTACAACCACCCATAATTTCATACAAACATAGTTTGATTTATTAAAAATACTTTATTCAAAATAGTATACAAACATATGGAAAATAGAGATTCAAAATATCTTGTAGCGGAATACATAATAATATACAAGTGCAATGCAGCAGAAATAAAATATCGAGTAATGACATTGAGCCCACCGTTGTCATTCTCGAACATAAAGTTCCTGAAAAGAAAAATATCAACAACAAAGGATGAGTACATGGGGTACTCGTAGGACTTACCCATGGGCGGTATCAGCCCGACACATTTAAGAGTATGCAAGGCTTTTTGTGGACTTGACTCTAACCCACATAAACTTACAAAAAGTAAGTCCTTAATTTCATATATTATTCATTCTTAAAGCATAAGCTTCATTTGATTCATCATAGTTATCATCATGATCCATAATCCATATATCCCAATATTCTCAACATATATATCATCATAAAGTAATTTGTAGGAATGTAAACATACAAGTACAAGCATGTATTATTAAAAAGGATGATTAAATAAATAACATATTAAAGTTATTACTACATTAGAATGTCAGTGGCATTGGCGTTCTCACACCTAGTGAGCATTAGTGATTTGAATCGATTTTAATTTCCGAGAATAACAATCATACCAGGGGTACATGCTTACTAGGCATCGCATTCCACATAAATCGCCCATCTCAACTTGTCCCATCCCAAATTCAATTCCAACCTGCCATTATCCAAGTTTAGCCCCATGGAGCGATACCACGGCATACCGGGTCAGCCCTCCCATGAGTCAAGCGCTCGCAGGCCTCATGGTAGGACCAAGTCTCTGTTCTTCAGATGGCACAAGTAAGACTTTCACAGGTCCCATATCCCAGATAAGCACTCAAGTAATGTTATGCCGACCAAAAGGCGAACAACGAACGGGCCTTAACCGACTTGGCCAAAGTCCACCCAACCATCCACATAATCATCATCATTTTTTCACTATAACATACCCATGTCTCCGCCCGGTCTTAACTTTTCATCAAATCATATCGTACTTCTTTCGCATTTAAATTTTTTGTAAAACATTTTGAGTCCTATCATCTCACGAGTTAATATCTTCACTCAGTCTTCTACCGTCTAAGCAAGGCTAAGCATAGACTTCGACCTATCCATTCTATATAGGATATCAGGTATTTATGCCGGTTGGTTTTCAAACAACTCCTGAACGTAAATGCACAATCAAATAAAGGGTGGTGAGACTCTCTAAGTAGGTGTATATGCCTAAGGGGCCTACCTTTATTGTTGAATAGCCTAAACAAACTAAACTAGAGGTAGTTTGCTGGTTGTGAGGCTTTGTCCCAGGCAACCCCTTGATCACTCGGACAACTCCTTCCAACCACGACTAATGGGCACTCCAGGTCGTGCTTGGGGCTTAGTTGGTCTTTTGGACCACCGTTGCTTGATGTAGCTCCATGCACTTGCTTCTTGATCACGTATCTGCAGTAAGTGTCACTATATGAATGATATACATGATGCAGTGAATGAGATGTCTGAATATCAAGCATACGTATGAGCAACCATTTCAGGGATAGACAGAAAGGTGATTGATAAACTATTTAAACAAGAATTACTCTTATGCCCCTAGGACAAGCATACAATATGCAATCAAATCCTCACAATGCAGCATAGAAATATGTTACATGATCGAGTATCAACTTTTACATAGTCCTTTACCATACCACACACAAGGAAAACATCATATGAGCATATATTTACACATGCAATGGTCTATTAGTTTGAAACATTACTCCTAGCGCTAGTGACACTTAGTACTTAGTGTTAGGGTTAGCAAAAATACATATGAACACATATACTAAAACTTAGTCAATGCCCAAATTTCACAATTTTTGGAGCTCATTTATCCCAATTTTGCTAATTACATACTAATCCAATGCATGCACACAAGCAGGGACAAAGCAGTCCTTTCACATCCCTAGACCTAGTACACCTTGTAGATCTGATCATAAGCAATACAACAAAGTAAGTTTCACATTTTTTGGATTTTTATCTGATTTATGGCGGATTTTCAAAGTTCTCAGCTTAAAGAAATGCATTTAATCAAAAACCTCACAGACCAATGACCTATGCACAATTAACCAGTAGTTTACAGGGCCAGCATGCAAAATTTCCAAGACTCAGTATATAGTGACTCAAAAGGGAACAAAATAAAACAAAACAAAGGGGGTTTTCGCAAAACCACGCTTCTTCTACCTTGGAACAGGGGCATGGCGCGCGCGGCAGCCCTCATTTCCGTGCGCGGCGTGGCGCGTAGGGACGGCTTGGTCACCGGATGTGGCTTTGGGAAGGTGTTCCTGGCTTCGAGAAATCTTTTCCCCTTGATTTCGTCACTCGAGGTGGCGTAAGGAAGGAGGATGTAGGAGGTGAACTGCAGTATCGACGACGTGGCCATGGTGGCAGCGGCACGGCTCGATGTGGCGATGGGGTGGCCTTGGACCGACGATGGAGAGTGTGCGAGATGCATGGTGCCATGGCAAACTCAATGGTGAGGTCTTGGAGGTGAGAGGAGGCACCGGGGAGGCCGTCCACGGTGAGGCCAAGCTTTGCCCTGGTGGCCAAGGCGGAGGCGCGCTTCGTGGAGGTGGTGGAGGCGGTTTCGGAGGCCAAGAACATGCATCAAGTTAGAGAGTGATGAGGCACTGCTCACGCATGCTCTAGATGGAGGGGAGGAAGGCCAGAGAGGGCACGACACAAGCTCAGTGGGCTCATCCATGGCGGACAGTGCCCGCGAGCACGGTTCTGCGAGGAGCGGGGAGCAGAGGAAGAGGAGAGGGCGAGAGTGAGCTGAGAGCAGAGGAAGGAGGGGTGCCGGTTCTCCCACCCTTTGAGCGAGCTGGTGGCCAGCGGCAGAAGCCCGGCGCCACATGGCGTCGGCATGCAGAGGCGCGGCGGCGTCCGATTCGGAGAGAAAGAAAGGGGTGTGCGGGTGGACATGGTTTACGGACCACATTTCAGTGACTTGTGGGGCCAGGAGGATGGACAGAGGAGATGTTCCATGGACCTGGTTCAGGAGCGAGTGCGGAGGTGGGATCGACAGCCGGATGTCGACATCCTCCACTAGCTGCAATCCGACTGGTGGGGCCCACTGGTCATAGACACATAGAAAAATGGATAATTCCCGAAAATAGGAAATGGGGTTTGACCAGCTCGAGTCTCATTTGTAATTCGTTATTTTGAGCCAAACATAAGCCGATTTGGGAGAAAGACAAAATACAAGAACTATTCTAATTTTCCTCATCTACAACTTTACTATAAACTTTGGTACTAAGTTCTGTATAAAACTATGGCTTAAATTTGAATTTAAATTACTATCTCCGGTGGGGTAAAACTCAAACTTTAAAAATATAAAAGGGGTAGTTCTGGGCATTTTCATGTGAAGTGTGAAATACCAATATTGTTTAGAAATTTGTGTTCTACAAGTTTGTTATATAAAGTTGTCCATGATATGGACTCTGTGTCCGTAAAATTTGAATTTACCATTCAGGTCAAGTTTGGACAGATTTCATAGTTTGATAGAAAATGACCCAAAACCCCTTTTAAACCTTTATGCATGTCACTACTCAAAATACCAAAGATGTTAATCTGAAAGATTTTTACAAATTTGGTATAGCAAGTTTGGTCTAAATCAAATTATATTTTGAACTACAAGCACAAATGTATTCAAAGATTTGGTAAAACTGTAGCTTCAATTTATGTATAGTCTTTCTTGTTTCCAACTTTTGAACTACCAAATGAAGTCCAATTAATTCAAGGTAAGATGAATTTGATAGGTGACGAGTTTAATTTCATTTCATAGTCAGGTATATTTTGAAGTTGTATAGTAAAATCTAAAGTAATTTCAGAATCAATTTGGCGAATAGCTAAAAATCCAGATCTAGGAATTATCCTATGGGCTGATCTAGGCCTATCCCCAGAGACATTTGGCTGAAATTAAAATGGGTAAACAACAGTTTCAAACATGTTCAGTGTAACAAAAGTTTGGTTTATGGCTTGTACAACAACTTTAATAATGGAGCTAGGCTTAGGTACCTACTGGATTTGACAGTTTTATTAGAGTTCAAATTTGGTCAAAACCACTTTTGCCACCATTTTGGAAGAAACATTGGCTAGATTTCATTTGAACTTTTGAAACTATTAACCTCTGATTTTAGAGATGGTCACATTAGAAAGTTTTAGAAAACATCTTAACTAACACTTTTGTATTTGATGTTTCACATGAAAGCAAGTAGATTTTGAATTAGTCAACCATCCAACATGTGATTTGCCTGGTGAATAGAAAAATTTTGACTTCGTGGTTTCTCCACCTAATTCTCATTCCTATCTGAGCACTTATTTAGTTGTAATTCATCATTATCAATTATCAAATTATGTGTTAGGGCCCTTGAGATGCCGGGGCAACACAACCCACCCCCTTAAAGAAATCTCTTCCCAAGATTTGGATGAGGCAGGGTTCTACAGCTTGGTCTTGGCATCACAGTTCGTGGCTTTCTGAATGCACGTGGTAACACTCAAATCTTGATCTGTTAGCTTTGTTAACTAGCATGTGAATGGTTAGTACGTCCTTAACATGATTTAGTTACAAGGTGTCATCTACTAAGGCTAGATGGTCTTTTCAACGTGTATATCAAGCTGTGCCCCAGAGACCAAATGAACAAACACAAGGAGACTATGGTAGCAACAAGTAACAATGATTGATTGTGCAATAGTAAGGAGGCACTTCTTGATTTAGACACCAAGAGTAAAAAACATTATAAATATTCGATTTATTAGAACAATAGGGGCAAAGTGTACACAATTGGAAATTGAACCAAGCAGAATCTTGTGATTCAAAGGAATGTCAATGGAAGTGTTTTTGAGAGACACATCCATTTTATTTGATAGGGACTGCGTACACATATAAGATATCAAATCTGAATAGCTTTAAGGAGTAAGATGTGGTGAAGCATAGCACATCTTGATCATCGCGACAAGAAAGGCACAAGAGGGAGAAGATAGGCCACATTCGCCTAGACAAAGTGATGGTTTGTACGATTTCTTAAAGTTGGTCAGGACTGACCAAGAAAAAGAAAGTAGCTGACTTGGTCCTACTAACGAAACAATTGACAATGTTAGTAAGCTCCCTTTTGGGGTAATCTCTAAGAGGAAGAAAACAACTCATGGGAAATGATGATATGGCAAGAGCACCAGCCGAGAACAAAAATCTAGTGCTGTAGGACGTTCATGAAATTCACCCTCGGAGAATAAGGTTCAATAAATGAAGGGAAAATATCCAACGAGGCAGTGGGAACGAAGTTGAATGTTCCCACCAATCATCAAAGGCAAGGTTAAGCAAGGAAATGAAAAGATACGAACTGAGTCATGGGATTGAGGCAGATCATTCCCATTGGTCAAGAAGGCAAGGTGAAACAAAGGAATGGAAAAATGTAACGAGATAGTGGTAATGGGATTGATCACTTCCACATATGCAGATGAAAAGATGTGAATAAGCAGTGGGTGGAGGTTGGTTATTCCCACAACTCATGAAAGGCAAGGTGAAACAAGGCAATGGAGGTATGTAACAGGGAAGTAGAAATGGAAGCGAGTATTTCTACGAAACAAGTAAAACAAAGGTGATCACAGCAAAGAAATGTGGATGTGAATGTTCCACACTTGAAATGATGTCACACCTTCGTGTGTCTCAATACCAGTGCGCCCCTAGTGGCACAACCATGTGACGGCTATGCACACAGGGCCCTAGGTTCCGTCGCGGCACCATAGACTGCTTGGGTAAACACCACATCAAGGGTGGCTCAACTGTACCATGATCGAAACAAGGTCATGACAAGGATTGAACAAGGAGCTTGGAGCTTCGAGTACATGTATCTCGATGTATGGCTGGTATGAAATCAAAGAAGGTGAAAACACATCGTCTTCAAAGATTTGGAACATCGGATTCATGAGATCTAGAAACATATAATCAACAAGTGCTTGAGGTACATTGACAAAAAGGACTGAATCATATGGATGTCAAGAATTCGCAGCATGACATCAGGTGAGAGCTTAAGATGAACAGAGTGTTGGAGTTTGGAATGCACAGGCACACAGGTTGGAAGTACATGGATCACCGGAGTTGATTTCACGAAGTTAGAAGCACAAGGGCACAATGAACTATACGAGTCAAAAGTTCAAGTAATAAAGGTCCAAGTTGAACGTGCTATGCTAACCGATACCCATCCCGTTTGGCCTAATCATAATATTCAATCATCCAGGTCAAAGACCAGTTTCTTCTTTCAACCATGTTGATGCAGCGTATGTCGGGGTCGATTGGAGAAAAATCCTTCTGCTTTAGTGATGCGGCTTTGAGCAAACTTCTCGAACGCTCTTGGTATTGCAAAGGCTTGTGCATCGGTCTTGCATGAAGGCTCATTAGATCCTAGTAAACGAACGCCTAGTCAGTGACATGTGTAAACGCTCTTTACTTAATCTCCAGGCTAGATGAATCTTTGTGGCGGGATAATTCGAGTCGTAGATGTTGATTGGAGGCCGCATCATTGGAGTGCTCTTCAGATTTGTCTTCCTTCGAACTCTCGTCTTGCGGTAGCTTCGATGAGGTCAGCAAGGCTTAAGTCAGCGGCAATTTGGCTTACAAAACTCTTGAAAGACTTGGGTTCATGCTCTATTCACGAGCTCAACAAACACGTCAAACGTTGAGACTATCATAATACCGAGGCAAAATTTCCCTTTTTTTCCTAATAGGTTCAGTTTGCAATTAGATTTCAGAGGGTCAATCTTTGGTATAACAAAATATTATTCAGATCAAGCCCAGATCTTCAATTTGCTAGCCTCACGCTGCTTGTCCAGATTTAGAATTTCTTTTTAAAATGACTGTTAGTCATTTCTAAGAGCATCTTTGCAAAAAGGACAACATAGAAAAGTTTTTCATCAAATCAGTATCTACAACTCTTGTATATAAAGTTTTTACTAAAACCAATTAGATCAACACCAGATTTCAAATTTTTAACAGACGGTCACATTGGTGCAGATTTTTAACTCGATACATTTTGGCTTGTACTTCACAATCTAAACATTTTCAAAGGAGTTCTGTAGCAAAGTGACCGCAAATTTCATACCCTATAAGTTTTTATACAAAGTCTATGTAGGTTGTGTGGTGATGATTGTTTCAACTTCAGTTTTTTAAGTGGTTTTCAATCATGTTCAGATTTTTGCTATTGCTTCATCAAGCCATACTCACTTTATACAAGCATCTTCTGGTTATGTCAAAATACAAAATATGTTCATTTAGTTATCCCCTAAAGCTTCTATGTATAATGTTGGTTGTAAAAGAGTGTGAAGCATGTCCTAAGCCTGAAATCGTTGCCAAGGATTGATTTTTGGGCTGAACAACATGTTTGGTACATTTGTGGAACCATTCATACTTAGAGTACGTGATATATAGAAAAGTTGTCACTAGTTATGTGTACTACCCGATTCATATACAAAGTTCCTACTGATTCCATTTGCAATTTAAGCTACATATCAAAGCAGTAGCAACATACATACCAACCTCATGTGAAACTCGTTACTTTCCAATAAACACACAATGAAGCACATGAGATGGGATGAAATGATGCATGACCGTCCTATCCGTCCACACAAGTCCTTACCTTTAACGATATTTTGGTGGCATATATGCATGTACTCTCCCTACATGCAACTAGCTGAAGTTCTAGTCGATCCTACTACGCTTTTCGTGGTTAGTGTACTTGCAAGAAAAATGCATGCTCATACATTACCACATAGTGTGGTGTCCATGCGATTCGTTACGCTGCGTGGACAACATTGAGTGGGCCGCTGCACTTTCTTCTCAAAGCTTGACTTTCCACCAGTACTGGGGATTCTCGAGAAGAAGATGGATCCCTAAACCGAATGTAAGTGTGGTGGGCAAGAAACCTCCAAAGCATACCCACCCCCCTTAAAAGCTTTACCTAGGCAGCATGAACACAAGGTTCGCAATGAATCGCAAAACCCAATAGCGTTCCACTAGTCTAGAGATTGCTATGGCTGAAACATTGCTTCCAAAAACCAAAGATGCAATATGATAGTCCTACTACTCTAGGTTAGACAAGTTAGTGATGCCTCCTATATATAAGCTAACATCCTTATAATGGGCATATACATGACACTCTCATTTTTGCAAATACCCTGGAGAGATTGGAAAATAGGCTTTTCGAAAGGAAAATAAAGATGTTATAATTGTTGTTCGTGTATGATCGGCTCTGATCCAGCTGTGGCGGAACCGCCGATTTAATCCGAGCTAAGCACACCTCCCACATTTGGCTCGTAGTGTACTTAGACTGAAATAAACCCGGTAGTCTGTTGAGCTACCCTAACGGGCACTCGATGTAACCATCACCGAGGGATGCCGACATCATGCACGTTAAGCCCTCGAAAGAGCCACAACAATTACAACAATGCATCATTTCATACAAACATAGTTTGATTTATTAAAAATACTTTGCTCAAAATAGTATACAGACATATGGAAAATAGAGCTTCGAAATATCTCGCAGCGGAATACATAATAATACACAAGTGCAATGCTGCAGAAAAAAAATATCGAGTAATGACATTGAGCCCACCGTTGTCATTCTCGAACATAAAGTTCCTGAAAAGAAAAATATCAACAACAAAGGAGGAGTACGTGGGGTACTCGTAGGACTTACCCGTAGGCGATATCAGCCCGACACATTTGAGAGTATGCAAGGCTTTTTGTGGACTTGACTCTAACCCGCATAAACTTACTAAAAATAAATCCTTACTTTCATATATTATTCATTCTTAAAGCATAAGCTTCATTTGATTCATCATAGTTATCATCATGATCCATAATCCATATATCCCAATATTCTCAACATATATATCATCATAAAGTAATTTGCAGGAATGTAAACATACAAGTACAAGCATGTAATATTAAAAAGCATGATTAAATAAATAACATATTAAAGTTATTACTACGTTAGAATGCTAGTGGCATTGGCATTCTCACACCTGATGAGCATCAGCGATTCGAATCAATTTTAATTCTTGAAAATAAAAATCATGCCAGGGTTATATGCTTACTAGCCATCGCGTTCCACGTATATCCCCTATCTCCACTTGTCCTATCCCAAGTTCGATTCCAACCCACCATTCCCCAGGTTCAGCCCCATGGAGCGATACCACGGCATACTAGGGTCAGCCTGAACAAACTAGACTAGAGGTAGTTTGCCGGGTTGTGAGGCTTTGCCATAGACAACCCCTTGATCACTCGGATAACTCCTCCTTCTAAACTTGACTGATGGACACTCCAGGTTGTGCTTGGGGCTTAGTTGGTCGTCTAGACCACCGTGCTTGATGTAGCTCCATGGACTTGCTTCTTGATCATGTATCTGCAGTAAGCGTTACTATATGAATGATATGCATGGTGCAGTGAATGAGATGTCTGAATATCAAGCACACGTATGAGCAACCATTCCAGGGACAGACAGAAAGGTGATTGATAAACTATTTAAATAAGAATTACTCTTATGCCCCTAGGACAACCATACAATATGCAATCAAATCCTCACAATGCAGCATAGAAATATGTTACATGATCGAGTATCAACCTTTACATAGTCCTTTACAATACCACATGCAAGCAAAACTTCATATGAGCATA
The DNA here is from genome assembly GCA_030272315.1 of Paspalum vaginatum. Taxonomy (NCBI): domain Eukaryota; kingdom Viridiplantae; phylum Streptophyta; class Magnoliopsida; order Poales; family Poaceae; genus Paspalum; species Paspalum vaginatum. Next base: position 24,388,612 of record CM059013.1, read on the forward strand.
TATTTACACATACAATGGTCTATTAGTTTGAAACATTACTCCTAGAGCCAGTGACATTAGTACTTTTATGGACCTAGAGCAATCATTCACTCATGCAATTATATATATAAACTTATCAAGTTACTAATCATAGGGGAGATATGTTAAATAGCACTTTTCTATTTTTATTGTTTAAATCACCATAGCAATTGTCATTTTCAAATCATATAGCAAACATCAGTTATAAATTTCCCAAAAATACTCTCTGGATCCTACACACAAGCAACATGCTCCTAGATTTTTCATGGAATTTATTTTGCACTTTCAACCCACATTTTCCTATTAATTAGTTTAGCATGCAATATTTTGTCTTTTTCAAATCACCCATAAAACAACAAGCAAAGTACATAATATATTTATTCTAGACTTCACCGGACTAAACGATCATCACATAATTTCTATGGATTTATTTGTTCAACATTTACAAAGCATGCATTTTCATATTCATAAACTATACTAATTAATAGAACTCGGGGTAAATCTATAATTAACAGTGAGTGTTAGGGTTAGCAAAAATACATATGAACACATATACTAAAACTTAGTCAATGCCCAAATTTCACAATTTTTGGAGCTCATTTAACCCAATTTTGCTAATTAAATACTAAACCAACGCATGCACACAAGCTAGGGCAAAACAGTCCTTTCACATCCCTAGACCTAGTACATCTTGTAGATCTGATCATAAGCAATGCAACAAGGTAAGTTTCACATTTTTAGTATTTTTATTTGATTTATAGCGGATTTTCAAAGTTATCAGCTTAAAGAAATGCATTTAATCAAAAACCTCACAGACCAAGGACCCATACACTATTAACCGTAGTTTACAGGGCCAGCATGCAAGATTTCCAAGACTCGGTATATAGTGGCTCGAATGGGAATGAAATAAAAGAAAACACAGGGGGTTTTCGCAAAACCACCCTTCTTCTACCTTGGAACAGGGGCATGGCGCGTGCGGCAGCCCAGCGTTTCCTTGCGCGGCGTGGTGCGTAGGGACGGCTAGGTCACCGGACGTGGCTTTGGGAAGGTGTTCCCGGCTCAGGGAAATCTTTTCCCCGATTTCGTCGCTCGAGGTGGCGTGAGGAAGGAGGATGCACAAGGTGAACTGCGGTGTCGACGACGTGGCCATGGTGGCAGTGGCACGACTCGATCTAGCGATGGGGTGGCCCGGACCGGTGATGGAGAGTGCGCGAGATGCGTGGTGCCAGTGGCATACTCAATGGTGGGGTCTTCGAGGTGAGATGAGGCGCTGGGGAGGCCGTCCATGGTGAGGCCAAGTTTTTTCTGGTGGCCATGGCGGAGGCGTGCTTCGCGGAGGTGGTGGAGGCGATTTCGGAGGCGAAGAACTTGCAGCAAGTTAGAGAGGGATGAGCCACTACTCACGCATGCTCTGGATGGAGGGGAGGAAGGCCAGAGAGGTCACGGCGTGAGCTCAGTGGGCTCGTCCGTGGTGGACAGTGCCCGCGAGCGCGGTTCTGCGAGGAGAGGGGAGCAGAGGAAGAGGGAGGGTGAGAGTGAGCTGAGAGCAGAGGGAGGAGGGGCGTCGGTTCTCCCACCCTTTGAGTGAGCTGGTGGCCGGCGGCAGAAGCCTTGGTGCCACGTGGCGTCGGCGTGCAGAGGCTCGGCGGCATCCGGTTGGGAGAGAAAGGAAGGGGCGCGTAGGTGGACATGGTTTACGGACCATGTTTCAGTGACCTTGTGGGGCCACTGAGGACGGACAGAGGAGATGTTCCATGGACCCATTTCGGGAGCGAGTGCGGAAGTGGGGCCGACAGCCGGATGCCGACATCCTCCACTAGCTGCAATCGGACTGGTGGGGCCCACTGGTCATATAGACACAGAAAAATGGATAATTCCCGAAAATAGAAAATGGGGTTTGACCAGCTCGAGTCTCGTTTGTAATTCGTTATTTTGAGCCAAACATAAGCCGATTTGTAAGAGTTTAAATTTGGTCAAAACCACTTTTGCCACCTTTTTAGAAGAAACATTGGCTAGATTTTGTTTGAAATTTTGAAACTATTGACCTTTGATTTTAAAGATGGTCACATTAGAAAGTTTTTGAAAACATCTTAACTAACACTTTTGTATTTGAAAGCAAGTAGATTTTGAATTAGTCAACCATCAAACATGTGATTTGCCTTGTGAAAAGAGAAATTTTGACTTCGTGGTTTCTACACCTAATTCTCATTCCTATCTGAGCACTTATTTAGTTGTAATTCATTATTATCAATTATCAAATTATGTGTTAGGGCCCTTGAGATGCCGGGGCATCACAGTTAGCGTTCAAACCTTGGCAATGCCTAATGACAGACTCTCCTTCAGTTTCTGTTTGTCAGCCTAAACCTTTTCAAGTTCAGACGATGTTGTCTTAATGTTGTCATCATTGGTGCTGAAGTCATTGGATTTCTTCGACAACTCCCCCTCTCGATTTCTATAGATCTTTGAGCTTCAGAGACAAGTCTGACGAAGCTTTGTCATCCTCTAGGGTAGCCTTTTGCTGGTTCAGGACTATGGATTTGTCAGCAATTTCTTTCCTTAAAGGGGGCTCGAGCTTCACGGGATGCGATACAGGCTATGGCTATTTCTACCTATTCCTTGAAGAAGCCAAGATATGCCATTGGTTGAAGTTTCTGCCTCAGATCGGCCGGTAGTTGATCTGCTATTGGTTCCAATGTTGCACGAAGGACCTCACTATCTTTGACCAACTGCACAACCGAGCCACCAAGCAATCTCGCCATCTCTCGAAGCTGAGCAGTTACATTGGCTAACAAAGACTTGGGTGGTGATGAAGTTCTTTCTTGCTCTTGCTCCAAGTCAAGGTCTAGGGTGGAAGGATAAAGTTGTAGTAGTGTTGACAAATTGATAGACTGCGGGAATAACAAATTCTTATAAGAAAGACCGGATGGAACTGATTTGAAGGAGCAGCGAGATCACCTCTGTATTTTGGAAGTCTCTTCGTCGACACTCTGATGCACATTAGGTTTGGGATTGGCCTCATGGTTGGAAGCACTGGCATTATCAGAAGATAAAGTGACTGTTGAATGTCTCTATTGGTTTATGTTTCGCTTTTCTTGAAGCGGCGAAACATCACCTCTATTGGTTGAACCCCCTGGCTGCGACAAAAACAGATACACATTGGTATATATGCCAATAAGAGGAAGGGTCTTGCTGAGTACTTACAGTTGATTCGGCATGATTAGAAGTAGAGGGGGAAGGGGATCCGTGTTCTGGAGCTTCTGGTCTTCTTGTAATGAGTTTTTTGGCCAGTAATTTGCCTACATCATTGTGCCGGCGTTTGGAACTACTATTAGAAAGTAATACATTATCAAGAGAGGGTGCCAATTTCTTGTATAATGAATGGTACATGAGCTATCGGAGAATAGCTAAACGGCTCTCCGACTCTGTGGTCGGCATAGGCTTCGCATTATGCTGCGTAAAAAAGGGTTGATACAATTCAAGAATTACATCACATAACTGGTGTGATGCCCATGTCATCTCAAGTGCATTACATTGACATCATTCACTTAACTACACCATTTCTTGAGCATTTCATATTGTGTGCATGGATGGACTAAGTCATTTGAATCAATTAAATTCAGTTTTACTGAAATTAGTCTCTGTCTTTGCTGGCGTAACTTTAATACGGTTGTGAATGTGATGAAACACTCTATAGCAAACTTGTAGACAATTTCATGTTGAACAACTTTGGTATTTCATGTTTTAACAAGAATAAATGTTTGCATAGTGTTTTGGGTAGATTTCTGTTAAAGTAACAAATCTGCCAAAGTTAGACCTGCCTAGTAAATTTAAATTTCTGTGAAACCAAAGTCTTATCATGCAAAACTTTGTAAATGAAAATTGTAGTTCATGAAATTTTGGAAAATATTGGTATAGAAATCCTTGTGTGAAAATGACCATAAAATGAACTTATGGAATTTCTAAACTGGTAGGTTATTTTGGTCAAACTGAGGTCAGAATTTTTGAATTCAAATTTCTCCTCAAATTTCAGTAGAACATGGTGATAAATATTATAACAAAATTGTAGTACTACAAATTTAAAACACTTCTTGTATTTTGAGTTTCATCTAAATCGACCTCTAGGTTATTCAAAAACTCGAAATTCAAACGAAGGTTCTGCAGTCAACTGGGGTTTTTCTATTTTCCATTTTCTTTTTCCTTTTCCTTTTTCACTCGAGTTACTGACAAGTGGGCCCCCACTGACCGGATACACGCACACCCAGTGGCTGACCGCCATGTGGCCGTCGGCACACGGGCAGCGCGGGCGGTGGCCGCCCGGACCGCGGCCGCCCCGGCCTTAAGTGGAGGCGCCTCCTCCTAGCTCCACGCTTCCTCGCACACCCTCCTCTGCCTCCCACCCGAGATGCCCTCTTTCTATTTCTCCATCCGCGGCCACCATTGGAGCGAGGCAGGAGCTCAAGCTCCAGCGCCACTCCGCTCTCCGCACGCCACCGCGATGCCGCGCCGGGCTTCGGCACTCCAACCTCCACCACATCACCTTAGCCTCACGTCCTGTAAGGCTGAAACCAACCATTCTCTTATCCTCCATCTTCTATCACTATTCTAACTATCTCTCTCTCTATCTATAGTGCACGAATTTACTGTCTACAGTGTATGGGGGTGGATTTGAGGGATCTATTAGATTCAGCCTAACCGATCCACAGCTCCTCATTTTGCCACCGAGCTTTGTCGTCCCCACGCTAGTGTCGCCGACTGTCCTCCGTCGCTCCCTGCCACTGCAGGTACTAGTGTGATCCTCCCTAGCTCTCCCTCTCTCTCCTCCGCCGCCGTCGGCGAGCTCGCAGGGCTCCGCCTGGCCGAAACGCGGCGCGCAGCCGCCGGCCTTCATCCCCGTTGGGAGGGAGAAGAAGACCCCGGGGGTTTTGTGATATAGCCCTCGAGTTTTGTTGTTTTCATGTTTTGGTCCGTGCGCTATTCGCTGTGTCTTGAAAATCTTATGCTCTAGCCCTGGATCTTTGAAGTATTGAATAGAAGTCCTTGGATCTAGGTTTTTTTCCATTTAAACTCTTTATTTCGGCCGAAACTTTGAAAATACATTAAAATCACACAAAAATGCTAGAAATGCAAACTTAGTTTTTTGGACTCCTCTTGAGTAGATCTACAGAATGGTTATGATGTGGATGTGTGAAATGACCATATTGCCCTTGATTTCTTGCATACATGTGAAAACTAAATAAATACCAAAAATGGCTTAAATGGAGTGCAAAATTTTATGAAACTTGCACAGTAGCATTTGTGTCATGTTTGGATTCTGTGGTATTTTTGGTGGCTATAGCATCTACTGTCAAAGGACAGATCTACCCCTAGGCATGATTTTTGTGCTAAAAGTGAGTAGGAAAATACTTGCTCTATAAAAATTGCTCCAAATATTCTATCATAAATTTTACATGCTCTTTGTCATATATGTAGCTTACTGGAAAAATGGGAAGCTCTGCATGTCATGCTTTGTGAGTGATTTGAAATAGATATATACTTACTTGATAAAAGGGATAATAGGAAAAAGTGACTGTATGGTGCAAAATAAATTATGAGAAAAATCATGGTGCTTCAAAGTTAAGTTTAGGCCCCAAAAAGTATTTTCGTGAATTTTATTGTTACAATTTTGAGCTGCATGTGAAATGAGCTAAAATAAATAAGTGGAAAATAGATGTGCTACCAAACTTTTGTTATTTTGCCTATTGGATTTTATATATGATTGTCATGGCATTTTATGCTTGTTGTTAAAATTTCATTGTCAGAAATATTTTCTGTGATTTATAATAAATCTGAGAACTTAAATGCCAAATAACTTGCTGGAATTACTACAATTATTTTATAGCTCATTTGCTGCTAAAATTTTGGTGGTAGCTTTATGCAGTACTTATCTTCATGTCATAAATAGTTGAGATCATTTAGAACTGCCTAACAACTTGAACTCGACATGAGTGGTTAAATGCATTAAATAAATGTATTACGTAATATGGTTTGGGTGTGTTTCCGGTAACTGCATAATGTCGCATATTTCAACTTATTTACTTGCTGCGTACTATTCTTCACACACCACAAGCATCACATGCATTTATTTGCTCTTATATTGCATTACGTCATGGATATAGACCCAGTGAACGAGGAGCCTCCACAGGAGCAGCCGTTGGTGGAGGAGCCAGACAAGGATCAGGAGCAAGTGAACCCGCCGCAAGAGGACCCGCAGCACGTCGCTGACTTCGCCCTTGCGGATACTGACCCTAGCGAAGAAAGTAGGCAGGACCATGATTCTCCTAGCTAATATGATATCAATTGATTGATGATTATGGATCCGCATTAGGAGTTGATTGAAAACAAGTGCATTAGACTGCCTGGCCACCCTGGTCCTAGCACCTATACATAGAGTCCATATGACAAGTTGCATAGTATTGCTAGGTGCGAGTAGACATGAGTGAATTAGAGTCAGTCGTCACGTAGGTGATTTTAAAATCACAACAAATCTTACTATTGTGCAAGTATTGTTAAGCTCATGATTTAACTGGAGACCTGGCAGAGCATAAGTTTATTTTTGGTGTGTGTTGTTGTGTTATTTGGCTCCGCTCGAGTCATTTAAGGTCCGTTCATTGTTCACCCATTGGTCAGCATAACATTGCTATAATGCTTATCCGGGTCGTGGGACTGGTGAATTTTTTCCTAGGCTCGTCCGGAGTTTTTGAGGTGCCGCCCATCCACTAGGTGGAGACAGAAGGCCTAGGGGAGCTTTGTACTCAAGGTATGGAGACCGAGATGTCGGCAGGCTCGCCATCCGGGGAGAACCCAAGGGTTAGGTAGGGGCGCTTTGAATCTTGGGATGAGACAGATTGAGATGGGAGATATATGTGGGAACCTGATAGCTAGTAAGCATATACCCCTGGCATGATAGTTATTCTTGGGAATTAAAAATTGATTTGAATCGCTGATGCTCACCAGGTGTGAGAATGCCAATGTCTTTGATGCTCCTCGTAGTAACTACTCGAATATATTATAACTATTATTCATGTTTTTAAATTTCACATGCTTGTACTTGTATGTTATATTTCTGCAAATTGTTATCATGATGATATATGCAACTGTTAAATCTTGTTACTTTATGCTAAAATGTCACTGTTTAAAATTAATGGCTAAGGATCCACTTGTTAGTAAGCAAGCTTTGCGTCAGCCATAAGTCATTCCATTAAGTCCTTCTGAGTAATTAGTACTCAGGGTTTGCCCCCACATTTTGAGCACAGGTATGGAGTTCTTCGTATGCACCTGTGTTAGTAGAGAAGCATGTCTCCACCAGGGATGAGAGTCATCAAGTGTGGCATAGGAGCAACATCGGTGGGCACGATGTTGTTTCATTGATGCAAGTATTTTGATGTTATCATGAATTTCAAACTTTAAATTCCGCTGCGAGATACTTTTGAACTTGCCTTGCGATGGTACTATGTTGGAACTTGTATTTTATTTCGAATTAGTTTGTAAAACTATGTCTACTTATTTTTTATTTCAACTGCCTGTGATGATGTAATTGTTGTGGCTCCATTGAGAGTCAGATGTATATGATGTCGGTTCCTCTGGGTTTGGTGTTATCGAGAGCCAAAAGACTCTCGACGGACTACCAGATTTAGTTCGGTCCAAGTGCGCTGTGAGCTAGAGGTGGCAGGCGTGCTTAGCTCGGATTAAATTGGCGGTTCCGCCACAACGGGTGTCAGAACGATTATAGCAAGTTGAAATTACCTCTACTGGTGAGGGGTGGTAGCAAGAATCGATGCAACGAAGCATGGTGCCGAGTGGACCTCAAAACAAGTGTAGTTTCCAGCTCTCTCACCAGGCGCAGAAGTCATCCGCCGTATATACAATATCACGAGGGATTGGGATATAGAATTCAGAGAAGAGATTATATGCACGAAAGGCTAAAAGCTGTTCGGTGAGATCGGCTCGACTCAAGAACTTTTCATGAATGATGAAGCAGGGCGAGAGTTGGTTCAGGCCAAATATCCGGGCAGCTATCACTGGCTGATAAGATTGATAGCCAGGTTTGGTAATTCTATTATTGGTACTCATGCTCACAGGTAGCAAGCAGGGACAGATCATGATGGCAAATTGTTGGCGAGTATCATCATCATCAGCAAAGTTATCGAGTCTGAAGAAGGAAGGATTTTCGAAATTCTCCGAGGAATAAGCATCAAAAGTGGCTACGGTACATTCATGATAAAATAGTTTGAACCATTTGGCCTTTTCTTTTTTGTTGGGTTTCCCACCAAGAAGCCTATAGTGCTTGGCCAAAAGAAGTGCATTGGATGAGTTCGCCCAGAGAAGTAGGGAAGGATGTGTCCTGCAGGAGTGCAAATCTTGGAATGTACCACTGGAAGTACAATTGACACCAAAGCTGCAGGAACCACCAGGGGCTGCTTGACTTTATGCATTCAATATTCAGAAGTCGAGTAGTGTTCAAGGAAAGATGTCGATACAGTATGCAAAGAAATAATTTTCCTAAAGCAAATTGTTGGCCAAGGGTAGAGCATTGGCCAGATCCAAGTAATTTTTGATTGGGCCAAGGAAAGGTCCACAGAAAATAAAATGACCTAGCCAGAGATTCAGAAAAGATGTGTGTTCTCTATGATCAACCGGCCCTGAACGTTTGTTGTGGTGGTCAATATACTGGCTCCAGTTCTTAGCTGATGCCTTGTCAACAATTTTGTGCCTACAGCTTTCCAAAGAGAAGGGAGATGTACAAACTGAATGGATATCTAGGACCCAGAATCATGACAACATCCGATCAGAGTGGGGGTCATGGGGCTAAGGCCAAATAGGAAACAATTCAAAGCGTCAGACCAGAAATAACCGATTGCCCTCAAGAGGTTCTTGTGTTTCTCTATGGGAGACAGGATAAGTAAAAAAGCATCTGATATCCCTATTTTGTGCCAAATTGATGATTCATAGTACTTGGCTATCCGCTTATACCAATCAACCCATCCTTCCATGGGAAAGGGCCAAGCCCTAAGCTGGTCCATCTAGCGGTCAGAATCTAGATTTTGAGCTACAAAAGGGATTCGATTGGTCTCGGCGGCAATCAAATCAATGGGAGGCTCGAAGGATTGAGGTCCTAAACTGAAAGATTTCCGAGGTTGGTGACTAAGAAATCAAGATGTCATTCAACTGAACATCCACGTAAAAGGGAAAGCACGAGCAATGCGGGGGATATTCTATTTCTAAAGAGAGGGGCCAGAGTATATACCTTCAGGCCAAATATTTTTCGAGGGAGCATGTTTGCCATTGTCGAGCTCGTCATATCCACCATGCCTAGTGTCTGGAGAGAATAAGCTAAGTAAAAGAAGAAGGTGACAACATTGGTGCAAGTGAAGCACGCATCATGTTTTGTCAAATCTAGGTGGGTTCAAAGTGTGGCTCTAGTGTCGATTCCCCAAATATGAGCCGATGGAAAACCAGCTAAAATTTCAGACAAGTGGGGTTGAGCCTTGGGCCGTCAGCTGATTCCAGAATGGTGTATTGTCAATCAAAGAAAAAAGCCAAATCTGATGTCATATGGGCATAATGAAGTAGGTAGTACTCACAAAAAAGGAAGGATTAACTAACATACTACTCCATTCATCATTGGATGTTCTATACAAAGCAAAACAAGATATAATCAAGGGGCTAGTTCCCTTGGAGTTGATGCAACATCTATTAGGGCCTAGAAGGATAACTGTAAGTGCAACAAGGCTCCCTAGTGGTTTTGGTGTATTGAGTGACAACTGCGATTAAAGGTCTAACTTCTGTGTGGAGTAGTTTGATAGGCAATCATAGGTTAGTCAATTGTGTTCCAATGAGAAAGAATGGATTTTCATGTATATATCTAATGATCAAGCATAAATGTTCTCATGTGTTGAGAATCAAGGGCTTTCACTCTATATTGATCGTATGTTGAGGATTGAATGAACTCTATTGTACATCTATCTTAAAGAAGTATATTTGGCCAATGATCAACTCATTGTTGGACACACTCATGGATCATAACATTGGCCTTATCATTGTTACATTTATTCGCTATGACTTGGGCACTCACATTACTGGTTATCTCATATATGTGTCATGGTGAAAATGGTTCTTTTCAGTTGAATGCATTGCCTCTGTGCAGGTTATCATTAGGTTCATATTCTTGATGCACTTTGAGGCTCTTGGTTATCACATTGTGGAAAGTAACACGGATACAATTTCTTCCATTTGGGCATCACTACATTGATTGTATTCTTTAGAAATAACAAGTGGATGATCATGAAGAATCTTTATTGCACATCTCAGCTATAAAGAAATAAAAGAACTGATGAGCTTATTTGAGCATGGCTATAGTGACATTGCTAGCGAAAGTGCTGCTCAATGTTACATCAAGCAAGTGAAAGCGAGCTTCAACTATACATCAAGCAAACTAATGCTAAGGTGTCTATGCGAGCAAGTAAAAGTGGATTTCATGTTTATATTGAAGCAAACAAGTGCTAAGGTGCATTGCAAGCTAGAAAAGAGGCCCCTCATTTATTTGAAGCAAAAGAAAAGCGGTTCAAGCTCCATATTTGAAGATCAAATAGATTTGCTATTTATCTCTTGAGTATAGGAACCGCCGTTCTATCAAGGGGGGTCCAACATGAAGTGCTACTAGAATCATAAAGCTCACAAAGTTCATTTATCTCCACTCATACAAATGCCCTACCCCAAAGTCTTCATTCAACCGTGTTTTTGCCCCACTGGTTGCCCGACCGGTTCAACCGATCGGGAGGCTGGAACCGGTCTGCCGGTTCTGCTGTCCGACCGGTTGCCCGACCGGTTCAACCGATCATGAGGCTGGAACCGGTCTGACGGTTCTGCTGTCCGACCGGTTGCCCGACCGGTTCAACCGATCGGGAGGCTGGAACCGGTCTGTCGGTTCTGCTGTCCGATCAGTTGCCCGACCGGTTCAATCGATCGAGAGGCTGGAACCGGTCTGCCGGTTCTGCTGTCCGACCGGTTCCTGACCAGTTCGATCGATCGGGAGGTTGGAACCGGTCTGTCGGCTCTGCTGTCCGACCAGTTCAACCGGTGCCCCATCGGTTCAACCGGTGGGTCACTCTTTTGCACTGTAACGGTTCAAAACGGCTAGTTCGGGAAGGGGGAGCATATATACCCATTCACTCCCCCCATTCTCTTACTGTTGGCCCCTCCACCAACCTGAGAAAAAGCTCCCTTGTGCTTCCACTCCTCCCTCCCACTCTCCACTCTCTTGTGCTCAAATCATCCATTGATTGTGAGTGTGAGTGTGTGAGATCTAGAGAGAGCTTTCAAGTCTTGTTCATCCTTCTCCCTCTCTTGTTCTTTGTGAGCTTTGGTGACCCTTGGAGCAATCTTGGTGGACTTGTTACTCTTGGAGCTTCGAGCTCCTAGACGGCTAGGCGTCGCCCGTGAAGCACCCAAGATCCTTGTGGTGTGCTCCGGGAAGTTTGTATCACCCGCTCTTTTGAGCAACTCATAGTAAGTACTCTTCGCCGGTCTTGGTGATTGGGGAGAAGAGGATAGGGTTGCGAGCCCAAAACCCTTGGTGGGTTCCTCAACAACGAGGACGTACGAACGCCTTGGTGGTGTGCCCGAACCTCGGGATAAATCCTTTGTCTCGTATGCTTGCTTGTGGTGACTTGTGTTCTTCGTGTTCATATTGTTACACATCTTGTTTTGGCAAGTTTTGTGTGGATCTATCTCGTGTGTAGGTTTCAAGGCTAGCCCCTCTCAGATCTGCAAGAACAACCTCCAATGGAACCTCTAGAAAGCATCGGTATCAAATTTACTTGCAAAGATTTAGAGATCAATTCAAGATTCCTTTTTCCCACCAGCTAAACCTGGTGAGCATCGGTTCAACCGGTCCGATCAGTTGAACCGGTCCGCACCGGTCCTACCGGTGGGTCACTGACTTCTGCTCTTTTAGCTTGTATAATTTTTCAGATTAGCCTATTCACCCCCCCTCTAGGCTACTTTCAATTGGTATCAGAGCCTGGACTCACCGAAAGGCTTCACCGCCGTGAGAAAAGATGTCGACACCAAGTGAGGTACCTTGTGAGCTATTGATGCTTGATGGCTCTAACTATCCTTTGTGGTCAGCTCATATACTTTATATTCTTAGGACCAATGGTCCACTTGTGGAGCAAATTGTAGATGTAAGTATATTGCCTTCTAGGTATGAATGGGGTAACCTATCTCAAGAGGAGACAATATGCTTACAGCTCAATGCTCGAGTTGCTAACTATATTTTGAGCACTTTGAGTCTAGACACTGCTACATGGTTGCGTAAGGAACACAAGAACCTTGAGGATGCCCATGAAATTTGGGTCATCCTTGAGAACAAATTTGTATGCCATGATCAAGAACAAGCCGCACATCAAGAAAGTGAAGATGAACCAAGTTGTCTCTATGATAGCTTGGAAGCAAGTATGGAGGCTAATGAAGTTGAAGAAGAGCAGCGCCATAGGCCAAATGAAGAATCATTTTCACCTATGTGCAAATCCACCATCTTATACTCACAGCAATGCTTCATGGCCAAGAAAGATCAAGAAAGTGAAGATGGGATGAGTGAGAGTGATGAAGATGATGACTGATGAGATCATCGATGAAGATCTAGACATTGGCCACCAGAGCAAGAAAGACCAAATCAAAGTGGTCAAACTCATGAAGATCATGGCTAAGCAAAAGCAATCACTTGACAATCAAGAAGACTACTTAGTCAAGAAATTGGAAGAACTAAAGAAAGCTCAAGAAGAAAAGGAAGAGCTTGAACTCAAGGTCACCAATCTGAATTTCAAGTGTGAGAAGCTATCCAATGAGGTTGACAAGTTTGCAAATGTCTCTTCATACATTGAGAAGCTTGAGATGCAAAATGAAGAAAGAAAAGAATGGATCAAGAAGACCAATGAAAAGTGCCTTTGCCTTCAACGAGAGAAAGATGAGCTCATAGATGAAAGTATGCAGCTCATTGATCAACTAGGCATGCTTGAGGTAGCACATGAGGTATTTGTCACATCAGTAAAAACATATGAACCTCTTGTGAAAAATAATTCTTGCTCTTCAATTGAATCTATCCTTGCTTGTTCTAACCCTTGCTGCTTGAAAGCAAGTAACTCTAGTGTTGAGCATGTGGTTGTAGAATCTTGTGATCACTCTAGTACAAGAGAAAATGAAGAGCTCAAGCAAGAGGTTGAAAAGCTAAGAAGAGACTTGATTGTGCTTAAGGGTAAGAGTTGTGTGCAACCTGCTCAAGATAACCGTGATGACATGGTGAAAAAGCTTGAGAAGGGTTCAAACCATGCACAAATCTCCAATCCAACAAAATCAAAGTCTCAACATGATGTAAGCATCAAGAAAAAAGAGCAAGGCCAATCCAAAAGGCAAAAGAGCTTGGGCAAGAGGAAATGTCACTGGTGCAAAGAGAAGGGCCATAATGTTGGAGCTTGCCCAGTTCTCAAATCTAAGCCAATGGAACCTCAAGTAGCTGAAATCAAGGCAAAGAGCTCAGGATAGTCACATAACAAGGTTGGAATGGAGAAAGTCCACTCAAGCAAATTAGAAAATCAACCCATGGGTTTTAGACAAAGAATTTGCTACAATTGCCGAGAGAAAGGGCATCTTGGTAAGGATTACCCACATGGTAACTTCACTCATCCCAACCTGGTCAATAAAAGAACTAAATTGACTTGCGTAGCCAAGGGTAGCAATGATGAGGCTAAGGTGTCATGTGCACCTAAGGCTTCAACCAAAGCTATTTGGATACCCAAGGCTTATTTGACTAACATTGATGGACCCAACAAGGTTTGGGTACCAAGGCATGCTTGAAAGACTTACAGGTACATGCAGGATGCATTGAGGGTCTTGGCAATCTTGAGAAGCTAAACTTCAATTATATTATTGTCTCAAGATGAACTCTTTCTATTTTAAGCTAAGACTTGGATTATTATAATACTCTCAACCTCAATGACATTTTTGGTAACATGTGCTTAATCAGATCCTTGAAAGCTTGGATATGTCAATTCTTAGTGTCTTGAATATGTCCAAGCTATTCAAGTTCAAATTCCACTCCTATCTTTTACTTGTGTTTCTGTGATACCTTTAAAGGCTCCTCTGTGGAGCATGTGCCAAACATGTGCAGGAACAGAAGACCTTAGCCCTAAGAAAAGTCAAGACAAATGGATAAAATCTGAAAAGAATGCAGCTGAAATATTGTCACCAAACTATCCAATGAAGGACAATCATGTCACATTATGTTTTATCTTTTGCAGATTGCTCCTCAACTGACTATAACCAATTCATGATAAACCCATCAGGTCTTTGTGACTGTGAGAATAACTGTTGAACCATTGTATCATTTATTGATTATTTACTCTAGCCTAGGCATAACTTCTAATCCCTAAGTTTGTAGCAAAACTTGAGCTTGCACAATGGTCATTCAAAGACCATAATCATGCATTTAGGGGGAGTAGAAATTATGTCCAAGGCATTGTTGTTCTGACCTCTCATGTTGAGCAAGCTTGTAGATCTTTAGTGAGTATTGGTGGAACCATGGTAATATTGGTTGAACTAAGACAAGGCTGCTTGAACCAATATACAAGCAGAGAGCAATATTGGTTAAAGAGATCCATACTAGTTGAATCGGGTGAAGAAACTTCTATATTACTTGTATGGAAAACCAAGGCCAAGGTACGTTTTTAAATGCATTGTAAGTGCCTCAAGGCCTTGTAGTTGTTGTGTGGTGATTGGTTAGTTGAAAGTCTCAAACTCAGCTGTGGAAATTTGGTTGATACCTCTGAAACTTAAAGGCTCTTGGGTTTGTCTTGAGAGCTTGATGCTTCAAGTTTGATAGGAGGTATGAGCCAAGTATAAAAATATCTTTGTGACAAGACTTTCAATCTAATCAATGCTCTTTGTGGGTTGGATGCTAAGGCATGGTGGCATATCTTGTCCTGTCATGAGTTTGTCTCATGAGGATTTCTTGAAAATAGATGCTTGATTGATATTCTTGCTCTAGAGTGCCTTTTATGCCTTGAAAAGGAGAATATGAGTCAAACATGCTATTTATCTCATGCAAGACTTGATATTTCACTAGTTTCTTGTTTAGTAAAAAGGAGGAGGGGCTTTCTAAATAGTTGTTGTTCGATCTTTGTGATCACCCTCTCTCTACATGTGGTTATTGCTCCCTTTGTTTGACTTGTGCCTAACCACATGCATTGAGATTGTCCCTCTATGCTCAAAATTCAAAATCTATTTACCTTGTAAATGAATTTATCTCTCTAAGCTTATCTATTTCTACTTGTCATCTTTTGACTAAAAGATTTAGCGAAAAACTCATTTTGAAGTGCTCTATCTCTCCTTGTGGATTGTTGATCCATATAGAAATCAGTGAAACCAAATGACATGGCTCAATCCTCAGTCTTTCAGCTCTAATCTTGTCTATCTGTTTACACCGGACTATTCAGTGTGCCCTACCGGACTATCCGGGGAGGGCCACCAGACAGTTCAGTATCTACGGTTTCTTTTGTCGCCCAGGATCTAAGGGGGTATCTACTATGTGTATTCACCCTTACTCACTTCTACTGTTCTTCCACCTCGGTTCCTCTCACCTTTGGCGACCTTGAGGGCGACTTGTACTTTCCTTTGTGGATTTGTGGAGATCTTGGTGGAGATTGGCCACTGCAACTCCAGTTCTTATGACTCTACCAGCCCCTCCATCAATCTCGTCCTCGTTTTCTCTCTCAAAGGGCAGCTAAGATGACATATCAAGGTCCCAACAATGTTTATGATAGAAATAAGAGAAAGGCTCAGACAGGACCTCCTCCACTTCAGAGTGGCACTCCTTCTCTCTTGGAGAACACATGTGTTGTTGGTCCTCAAGGAGGAGAGTTCTCTGGCTAAGGCAGTTGGCTCCACAACCGCCTACTCCCCATGGTGACATGCACATCATAGATGTGGAGGGAGTAGAGACATCCTTGTTAGCAATGTGGATGATGAGAAGAAGTGGAAGATGGCATGGATGACAGAGGGCATCATATACACCATCTCTTACATTGAATTTGCTCATTGGATTGGGAAGCATGAGCCTATTTTGTATAGGACCAGGATTCACCTTGAATAGTTCCTTCTTGATAATGAGATGAAATTCATGTACCCTCCACACAATCATGGCAACTATGGACACAGCAATGGCCTCTACTCCTTCTATGCCTACCTGAACAAGTTATTCAAGAAGACTCTTGCAGCTCAGGTAGGCGATGCCTCAAATACCTCTCACTATGCTAAAAATTTGTTGGCTCGAATGAGAGTAGGGGCAAGACTGTTATATGTGACCAACTTCATATGGGAGGAGATCAAGGCTATTTCTTTTGACCCTATATAGGAGTTGTGCATATGCTCCCATCATCATGCTTATCTTTGAAAAGACCATTGGGGTTACTTTTGTGAAGGATGTGGAGCATAGGCCCCTACAGATTCAGAAAGCAAAGCATCCCATTGTGCCTACACTCTCAGATGTGCCTTCAGGCTCTACTACACCACCTTAGACTTAGCAGGTGCATCAGACTCAGTACAGGAGAAAGGAACCTCAGAGGAGGAGAGGCAGTGGGCCGTATGGCAGCAAGAGGTAGAGTATTTCACCTATTTCCTAGGCCTTCAGGGCAATCATGGGTGCTCTCTAATGCGTCAGAGCCAAGGATAAGGCAAAAAAAAGAAGAAGAAGAAGATATACAAGAAGCAGATTAAGAATGAGAACAGGCTGAAGGGCATCCAAAGACACCTTGATATGCAGTCACCTCCATCTCTAGACAGAGCCATTGAGGATGAGTCAGAGAGTGAGGCTGAGGAGTTTCCTAACCCATTTGAAGGATACTACCCAGAGCAGTGACATGTTGGAGGTTACTCAGTGCCACCTCGGTCTACCTAGCCTCCTCAGGGCTACTACCAGCAGCCATCATCACCTCCACCTTCAGACTCCTTGGGTGGCTTTGCTCAAACAGTTGCACAAGCTATCTTTGGCATGGAGAGTGCTTTCACCTCTGACTACTCAGGCTACGCAGGTCCTAACACCACCATGGCTGCTTTCAGTTTGTTTTGGAACACTTCCTTACACTTTGCCTCAGGGTGGTCAGGGATCATCTAGTAGAGCCAGTTTCAATGGTGTTTCCAGTCAGAGCAGTAGGGTGGTAGCTCCAGTGCAGGTTGGCCTCTTTGGCCCCTTTGTCCTCTCAGTAAGGATCAGATTGTGTTTTTGGTGCTTGATGACAAAGGGGGAGAGAAACATTAAAGCTTCTAGCTTGACAGGGGACTAGGGGAACCAACAGCAACATGCTTTATCTCTTTCGATTCCCTTTCAGCTATCTCTTGTTCATCTGTTGAACATGGTTCTCAGTGTCATGTGTGGATACTTGTCTTGTAATTAGTTTCAAAACTCCTTATCTGTGTGTAAACTAGATGTAGTCCTAGAATAATCTAGTGCTAGTGGCTCTGTGCCTCTATGTGTGATCTTTGTGGCTTTGTGGTTTTGTTTGGCTGGTGTAGACTAGCATCACCGGACTATTCGGTGTAGGGTGTCGGACTATCCGGTGCACCGGACTGTCTAGCAACGCCTACTGAATTATCAGGTGTAAGCTAATGGCTACACAACCAAACAACCAGTTGGTTTACTTTGTGTTTACCTTCTTTCTTTGTGGTTTCTTGGAATGCTCAGATATAGGGAAGCTCTCCTAGCACAAAATATGTGTTGTTGGGCATTTGTGGCTCAAATTAGAGTTTCTGTAACTCAAGCACATATTTAGGGGGAGCATACCCAATATCTGAGGATTCATGCAGTTCATTTATTTATCTCATGTAAGCTTTAATCGGGGTTGTCATCACTCACCAAAAAGGGGGAGATTGTAAGTGCAACAAGGCTCCCTAGTGGTTTTGGTGTATTGAGTGACAACGCGATTAAAGGTCTAACTTTTGTGTGGGGTAGTTTGATAGGCAATCACAGGTTAGTCAATTGTGTTCTAATGAGAAAGAATGGATTTTCATGTATATATCTAATGATTAAGCATAAATGTTCTCATGTGTTGAGAATCAAGGGCTTTCACTCTATATTGATCGTATGTTGAGGATTGAATGAACTCTATTGTACATCTATCTTAAAGAAGTATATTTGGCCAATGATCAACTCATTGTTGGACACACTCATGGATCATAACATTGGCCTTATCATTGTTACATTTATTCGCTATGACTTGGGCACTCACATTACTGGTTATCTCATATATGTGTCATGGTGAAAATGGTTCTTTTCAGTTGAATGCATTGCCTCTGTGCAGGTTATCATTAGGTTCATATTCTTGATGCACTTTGAGGCTCTTGGTTATCACATTATGGAAAGTAACACGGATACTATTTCTTCCATTTGGGCATCACTACATTGATTGTATTCTTTAGAAATGACAAGTGGATGATCATGAAGAATCTTTATTGCACATCTCAGCTATAA
The DNA here is from genome assembly GCA_030272315.1 of Paspalum vaginatum. NCBI lineage: Eukaryota > Viridiplantae > Streptophyta > Magnoliopsida > Poales > Poaceae > Paspalum > Paspalum vaginatum. The sequence continues at coordinate 24,407,186 of CM059013.1, forward strand.
AGAAATAAAAGAACTGATGAGCCTTATTTGAGCATGGCTATAGTGACATTGCTAGCGAAAGTGCTGCTCAATGTTACATCAAGCAGGTGAAAGCGAGCTTCAACTATACATCAAGCAAACTAATGCTAAGGTGTCTATGCGAGCAAGTAAAAGTGGATTTCATGTTTATATTGAAGCAAACAAGTGCTAAGGTGCATTGCAAGCTAGAAAAGAGGCCCCTCATTTATTTGAAGCAAAAGAAAAGCGGTTCAAGCTCCATATTTGAAGATCAAATAGATTTGCTATTTATCTCTTGAATATAGGAACCGCCGTTCTATCAAGGGGGGTCCAACATGAAGTGCTAATAGAATCATAAAGCTCACAAAGTTCATTTATCTCCACTCATACAAATGCCCTAGCCCCAAAGTCTTCATTCATCCGTGTTTTTGCCCCACCGGTTGCCCGACCGGTTCAACCGATCGGGAGGCTGGAACCGGTCTGCCGGTTCTGCTGTCCGACCGATTGCCTGACCGGTTCAACCGATCGGGAGGCTGGAACCGGTCTGCCGGTTCTGCTATCCGACTGGTTGCCCGACCGGTTCAACCGATCGGGAGGCTGGAACTGGTCTGCCGGTTCTGCTGTCCGACCGGTTGCCCTACTGGTTCAACCGATCGGGAGGCTGGAACCGGTCTGCCGGCTCTGCTGTCCGACCAGTTCAACCGGTGCCCCATCGGTTCAACCAGTGGGTCACTTTTTTGCACTGTAACGGTTCAAAACGGCTAGTTCGGGAAGGGGGAGCATATATACCCATTCACTCCCCCCTTTGTCTTGCTGTTGGCCACTCCACCAACCTGAGAAAAAGCTCCCTTGTGCTTCCACTCCTCCCTCCCACTCTCCACTCTCTTGTGCTCAAATCCTCCATTGATTGTGAGTGTGAGTGTGTGAGATCTTGAGAGAGCTTTCAAGTCTTGTTCATCCTTCTCCCTCTCTTGTTCTTTGTGAGCTTTGGTGACCCTTGGAGCAATCTTGGTGGACTTGTTACTCTTGTAGCTCCGAGCTCCTAGACGGCTAGGCGTCGCCCGTGAAGCACCGAAGATCCTTGTGGTGTGCTCCGGGAAGTTTGTATCACCCGCTCTTTTGAGCAACTCATAGTAAGTACTCTCCACCAGTCTTGGTGATTGGGGAGAAGAGGATAGGGTTGCGAGCCCAAAACCCTTGGTGGGTTCCTCAATAACAAGGACGTACGGACGTCCTTGGTGGTGTGCCCGAACCTCGGGATAAATCCTTTGTCTCGTATGCTTGCTTGTGGTGACTTGTGTTCTTCGTGTTCATATTGTTACTCATCTTGTTTTGGCAAGTTTGGTGTGGATCTATCTCGTGTGTAGGTTTCAAGGCTAGCCCCTCTCAGATCTGCAAGAACAACCTCCAATGGAACCTCTAGAAAGCATCGGTATCAAATTTACTTGCAAAGATTTAGAGATCAATTCAAGATTCCTTTTTCCCACCAGCTAAACCGGTGAGCATCGGTTCAACCGGTCCGACCAGTTAAACCGGTCCGCACCGGTCCAACCGGTGGGTCACTGACTTTCGCTCTTTTAGCTTGTATAATTTTTCAGATTAGCCTATTCACCCCCCCTCTAGGCTACTTTCAATAACTAATAATATGAGCTGATGGTGTACATCGGCTGGCGGTTCGTGTATCATCGTTGGCGACATTCTACTCTTTGCCACCGGTAGCGCCGCTCTCGCTGCTGCTGGAGCTTGTTCGCTGGTATCGACAGTAAGGGTGCTGGATCATTGGCAAAGATGGAGACAGCGGCTCCTTCTGCTTCTTTGACGGTGCGTTGAACCAAAGGATGTCGACACTAGAGGGGGAGGAGTCGAGGATGGCTGCCTCAATACCGATGAAGCCACTGGTGGCCTCGTTCAAGGACTCAGAGTCCATATGACCCCGAAATCCCAAGAAGGGCCACCATCTTCATAGTCGGAGGGAAGCTCCGATGGCAGTGACGGTGGTGATGGCGGAGGTGCATTCCATAGCGGACATGCCACTATGTCATTGGGTCCTCAACCACCCTAATGTTCACCAACGGTTGGGGGTCTGGGATGTATGGACCCCAGATGGCTAGCCAGTCTTTGTCGGTGTCAGTGAAGGGCACCTCCTCCTTCGCATTGGTCATCTTGGTTGATGGTTCCTGGCCCACTGCCACAGTCGCAAGGGGGGCAAAGCTCAATGGCACATCTGTGAAAGGGGGAGGTGGTGGTGGAGAAGGTGATGATGGCGGTGAGGTGCGGATGACTCCATCAGCGATGTTTTTTCGATGGGAGTTGGGGATTTCTTGCCGATAAGAAAGAGGAGGAAGATGGGAACATTAGCTATAGCCAAGGCGATTGCTAAATACTACTCAAGAGGGAGCCAAAGATGCGTCGGTAGCAGTTTCTAAGGAAGACATCGATTGACGTGACAGAAATTACAGAGCCGTGTGGCTTCTCCGTCTTCGCATTTTCTTTAGCTTTGGAATAACTATTATTGCCTAAGCTAGGGTGTGTTGACGATCATTATTGCACTATCTTCGACTGCCAACTATCTATGAACCTGAAGGAAAATACATCAAAGTGTAAACTAACCCTTGCTACTAATATATTTCCACGAGTTGTGTTGAATATTTGAGTAGAGGTGCAAGAATAGCTGAAAACAGGAAAAATATGGCTAAGTCAGGAAGAGCCATGGCCACCCGGACCAGTGGGCTAGGCTACCTACCATCCCCCCTTGGCCACCTGGCTAGTCTTTGTGGCCAAATGAACCCTTCTTCGACCTGCATGCACATAATAGACATGTGAACACAACTTCAAGGTGTAAACTGAAAAGCCAACGTGTTAAGTACCGGAAGACCCGCCACCTCATCGATCTAGCACTTGGATTGGTGAAGTCAACAATCTAGGGTACTTCAATCCTGTGGCTAAGGAAGAAACACAAGTGAAGATCCAACGTTCCAGAGAAAAGCACAAGTGTAACCGCCAAACCGAACTCAACCCGCCTTTGCGAGTCAACCAGGAGCATTGGATGCAGAGAGGCGATGGATCCAAGGGAGGACCACTGCCTCCCAACCTTGGGAGAGGCTACCCAGTCCCCCTACCTAGTTACACGGCCTGCCATGTGTCCCTCCTTAACTGCCTCAATGCCCACAACTGACTTACACCATGTATAAGTACCCCTCTTGCTCAAGTGGGTATAAATACGTCCCTAGGCCTCACTTGTGAAAAGTGGAAGTTTAGTAAAAGACACCATTGTCTTAGCCTTGTAGCAATAGGATATGCCTAGGAGTTAGAGTTGAGTCTGAGTCTTTGCCTCAGGGATTCTGAAGTTAGCTTTGAGTCTTGGTAAAGCTCTTGTATCTTTCTATCTTTTGTACTCTTACTACTCCAGTATAATATACTTCATTGCTATATCCTTCAATTATGCTTTGCTTTATTTCTTACACTTGCCTAGTGTGGTATACCTTTTTGCATACTAGACGAAGGCTTAGGTTTGTATTGTTCTTAAGGCCCTTGAATCTTGCTAGACTTGCCGAAGCTATAAACTTGCCGTAGGCTTTGACCTAAGGTTAAGTTAGATCTCCCCCTCTGATCAAGAAAGAGCTTTTGTGATCAAGTTCTCAATTGATCACTAGTTTAGCATACCATCATACCCATGCAGATATGGTTGGTAGCCCCTATTGGTGACAACATTAGGGAGCCTCTAGTAATTTGACCCCATCGTTCGGCAAGCCCGTAGGCATTAGCCACTTGCCGTTCGGTTGGCCAACTATCTACCCTTGTGCCTCCTCAGTGAAGTCTGGAATTTCGCTCGACGCAAGACCCTAGTTCGTGTTCGATTGGCTTAGTTCAACCGTGAATACTCGTATGCAGTAGTTAAGAGATAGAGTTTGGATATCTTAATCTCCCTCGTTGTCCTCCCTAGATAGCTTTCCTATGTTTTGCTGACAGCTTTGGTCCCTATTTACTCGTCCACCATACACTATCTTGTTTACCTTACCCCTGTTGTAAGAATAAGCTGGTAGTTATTATTTTTACAATACTGTTTGAAGTTTGAACATATCATTCCACCTATTCGCCCTTGCTTCCCTGTGGATTTTTATGATACTCAGAAAACTCTGGGTGAAAAAACTATAGTGAATCTCTATGCGCTTGCGGAGTAAAATCCATTACGCTAAGAGACCTCAACAAGTTTTTTCTGGCACTGTTGCCGGGGAAGCAATTGGCAATAGAAGTTTGATTTTGTTCGAACCTAGGTACTATAAACTTGATAACATACCGCTATCTCTTAGCGGGTTCATTTGCCTCTGTCTACGTTATTGTTGGGTGACAGGGAGGTGTATGACCGGTTTCAACCTACCGGCAAATTTCCACAACAATCTGGAGTCGCTGCTCAGGAGAGTCCGTCAAAAGAAAATCCATGGGCAGATGTTTGTGCCATCATTTGAGTTTGGAACCTCAAGTACAACTTCACCGACACTAGCTATGGCTGAGAAGACCATTCACGAGTTCTCCATCCCATCTGGCAACAACATTCCCACTGGGCCTGAAGTGCAGGTTGGCGATAACTTTGAGCTCAAGCCAGGTGTCATAGACATGGTCCAAGCTATTGCATTTTGCGGATTGGCATCGGAGGATGCCAATAATCATCTCCAGTAATTCCTGGAGATTTGCAGCAATTTCACGATCAAAGGTGCAACCCCGATGCTGTTTGACTGCGCCTTTTCCCATTTTGACTAGTGGGGAAGGCAAAACAGTGGTTCTATCTAAACTGCGCAAACTTGGCAACCTAGGAGGCATGCTCAAATGCCTTCCTAGTAAGGTAGTTCCCTTTTGGGAAGACGAGCTCACTAAGGAACTGAATCTCAAGCTTCCGACAGCTTGCAGATGAGATGGTGGCAGAGGCATGGGAAAAACTTCAAGAGTATATCGCTTCCTGCCCCCACCATGGTATGGAACAATGGTTGATCATCTAGAATTTCTTCCACGGACTACACCGGTCTGTGCAAGACACCTCAATGTAGCCGCTGGAGGATCCTTCCTATCCCTCAGTGTTGCTGCTGCTCAAACTCTCATTGAGAAGGTGGCCAGCAACCAAGGATGGAAAGAGGAGAGGGCGAATAATATGCCCCACGGAGTCCACCATATTGACAGCACCGACATGCTCACTGCCAAGATGGACCTCCTGCTGAAGAAGCTGGAGGATGCTCCTAAAGCTGTGCCATTCTAGGCACTAGATTCTCACATGACCTGTGGGCATTGTGGGAACACTGGCCACACGGGGAACAGCTGCCCTAAAAATGGATCAGAGGACGTGAATTTCATCAACAACAACAGCTTCAACAACGGGCCTCGTCCTCAACCAGGTTGGAATTCATGGCCACATCTACCTTTTTCCGGGCAAGGTACGTATTCTGGCACTTCACATCAATTTAAGAAAAATGCTTTCAACCAAAAAACTGTGAATGATAGCATAAGTAAGAAACTCCATGCTAATGATAGAGTTATTGAATCTTTATCTTTCCAAATGGAAACTCTTAATAGTGCCATGAAGAACCAGTTGAGTTTTAACAAAATGCTAGAAACTCAAATAGCCTAGCTTGCTGCTCCTCTGCCTAGTCCTACTTCGGGAAAGCTTCTAGGACAGCTTGAGCCACCCCCGAAAGAACATATCAATGCTGCAACCACTAGGGGTGGAAGGTCTACACAAGAGTCCCACATCCTAGAAATGCAGGGAAAGAGTAGGCAAAACCCACTGAGTCTGAGGAAGAAGAAGTGGCTAGTGAGCCACAACCGGTGAAGGAAGCACCCAAGTCAGCTCCACATGAGTTCTACGACACCACCATGCTCCCTTTTCTTCAGTGGCAGAAAAAGACTCCTATTGACAAACAGTTCGGCAAGTTTGCTGAGGTAATAAAGAAATTATATGTCAACATCCCATTGCTAGATGCGATGCAGGTGCCTACGTATGCTAAGTACCTGAAGGACATCCTCAATAACAAGAAGCTGCTGCCATCCACAGAAGTCGTGCACCTCACGGAAGAGTGTAGCGTCGCTATACTCAACCAGTCGCTGTAGAAGAAACAAGATCTAGGAACCTAACCATATCTTGCTCAATCGGGACACAACTTTGATCAAGCTCTCTCTGACCTGGGAGTAAGTGTGAGCGTCATGCCAAAGGTAGTTTTTGATAAACTAACACATGCTACACTTGCCCCTACTACTATGTGCCTGCAGTTGGTGGATCAGTCGATTCGCTACCCCATCAGGATCGCCGAGGATATTCCGATCAAAATCCAGAACTTCCTCATCCCGGTGGACTTCGTGGTGCTAGACATGGAGATTGATAGCAAAATGCCACTCATCCTTGGGCAACCACTCCTAAGCACTGCTGAGGCCAACATTGATGTTGGAGCTAGAGAAATCCATCTCAACGTCAATGGCTGAAAGGAGACATTCGCCTTCAGGACGAAGGTTGAACAATGCCGACAAGTGAAGACATTCAAATGTTAGGCACCCAGGGACACACCGAGACCCAAGATCGAGATCTCACCAAGCCTAGTTGAAAGTGGATCCTCTCATCCTTGCAATGGAGAGAATCTTGCTAGAGCCCGCAAGCTCAAAGCCGATCGCAAAGCCGAGTCACTAAGATGCGCCTCGATGGCCAAGCCGCCAACGAAGGAAGCAGGAGACAAAGCTCCCATCACAGAAGTCACCACCAAGACAATGAACACACCTAAAGTATGGTGGAAGAAAGAAGAGACGCTGAAAGCCATGCCCAATCAAAAGAAGGAAGGTAAAACTCCTAACCAGAAGGCTATAGCAACCAAGAAAATCTGGCGTGCAAAAGTTGCAGCGCAGACGGCCGCTAAGTCTCTATCACACACTAACTCTGAATAAAAAGGTATGACTTGCCCTCGCCAGGAGGTAAACTGGCATTACCCTCCACTGTATATTTAAATTTTCTGCGCGACTACTTCTCGTTTGCATCTGAACTTTTGAATTGCACCACTGCGCATTAAATTTCAAATTTTTGCATGAAGTAGTTTATATCTTCTTTTACATTTAAAAAAAATGAGTTTTTGGGAGGCTGCCCAGCCCCACCTCGGCTAGCTGCCCCCCTCCCCTACCCTTTCTACGCGAAGTGCCAAGAGCACTTAGCTCTACAGGCCCCGCAAAGCCCTAGGTACAGGCCACCCAGCCCCTGGTCACGGCTTGCCTCCCTCTCTCATTGAAGCATGCACTAAGTGCCAAGAGCACTTAGCTCTACAGGCTGCCCAACTCCCTACCAGCGCCGCCCGGTCACCCACCGAGGTTGCCCCGCGTCGCCCCTGCGCTGCTCATGTCCCCTCATGCACGCATGTCACCAACCGAGCTAGGGGCATAGCCCCCTAGGCCGCCCATCCTCTACCACTAGTCGCTCGGCCTGGCTAATGGCCAGCCAACCCTTGCTGCCCCCTTCCTGCATGCACGCTCACACCTATAAATACGCATGCAGCCCCTGCTCGCTCCTCCACCGATCGGCAACGCGATCATCTCTCTCTCCCTCTAATCACTCTCTCAATTAGCTTATGCACTTATTTAATCTTAGCACTTAGAAAAATTCTGCTCAATAAAAGTTGTGCTACACTCTCATTTTGTTGGACAGTTTGTGTAGGCTTTGCCCCCGCAAGGACGACAAACATCTGGATGACTGACCCGTAGATAGATAACTGCAAACACTTAACCATTTTATCCTTCGGGTATTTCTCTTGTGTCTGTGATTTTTTCAGGATGTCATTATTCTTCAGGAAGACCAATAGAGCCTTGAGCAATGCAGGGATGCACATTCGGTTTCCATCCTCGTCGGATGAGCACCCACGGTCGTGTTCATAGAGTGGAAGCTCTAGGACCCCAGCGGTGTTCGACAGGATGTCCATCAGCACCAACAGGAACCAGGATGAGGAAGCAACATCGCATCCCCAACCACAACACTTGCTCATGACCATCCATGACATCATGCCATGTAATGATGAGGAAGCAGAAGTGTTGGAATGCCTTGACCCAAAGCAATTTGGGAGAACGATGTATTTCGATGCCTTCTTCCTTGTCAAAGTTGGCATGCTGGACTAGTTTGAGAAAGCATTCGAATACCTGGGGTGGAGTGGCTTCTCAAACATCGAGGATGAAAGCTCTGTCCTCCTAACCAAGGAGTTCCTATGACTCCGCATGGAGCGACTCGCCATAGGTACGACCATACATTTCCGCCTCTTCAATTCCAAGTTCGCAATCTCCCCGAGAAGGCTTAACGACATCCTAGGCTTCTCTTCATGCTGCTCCATAGCAGAGGCGCCCTCAGGGTATGATCAAGGAACTTTTTTGGAGAGAAATTTGTGGCGAGAATGTTTTGGGAAAGCATAGCATCACGAAAATCCACAACCCTACTCTGAGATTCCTGGCTCATTGGGTCTCCCTTGTAATCTTTTAGCATAGTGAGGCATGTTGCACCGCTAATGAGGACCTCAAATGCCTCTATGTGACATGCAAGAGAAATCCTTATGGCCCGGTCATAGACATGGTCCATCACTAGATGGAACTATCGAAGAACAACAACCGAATCACCATCACATCCTTGGTCACAAGGATTGCATTCAGGCTAGGCGTTTTGGAAAATGCCCAACTTGCTTACAATCCCGACGACCTATCACACATAGTGGGTGAGCAACACTTTATCAAAGGTCATTTTATGCGGAAAGAGGGGGATAGATTGATCATGACCTACATTGGACACAACTTCGAACTACCGCTTCCAGCACCACAGTTTGATTTGTACAAAGTAGCTAGCCTAACCATGCAGCTTGACATGGAAGAACCACGCCAAAGCTTTGAAGGTGTCATGACAAGAGCCCAACGATGAAGAGTCGAGCAGGAGCAATGAGAAGCTGAGGAGGAAGCAGCAGTAGATCCATCTTGGGTGCCCCACTCAGTGACACCATCAAGTATAGATCCGGACACTATCTTGTTTACCTTAACCCCATTATAAGAAGCTGGTAGTTATTATTTTTAGAATACTGTTTGAAGTTTGAACATATCATTCCACCTATTCGCCCTTGCTTCCTTGTGGATTTTTATGATACTCAAAATACTCTGGGTGAAAAAACTACAACGAATCTCCGTGCGCTTGTGGAGTAAAATCCATTACGCTAAGAGACGTCAACAGGGGGCATGTTTATCGCCAAAATCTTGCCGATTGGTGTCTGACCCGAATCGACTAAAATGGGCTAAGCTAGCTGACCAATTGGTGGAATGAATTGGCTGATCGGCTGTAGTTAATCACCCACGGAAGGGCGTGTCTGAGGGCCGGTGGGCCATGTATCTTGTTTAGTTCGAGTTGGGTTAAGTCTAGCCCTATTAAAGTAGGGTTTTTAGCATTAGCTAGAGTCAGACTTGACATCTAAGTCTTTGGACTATAAATATGTATCCATACCTACGAAATAAAGTTGACGACAAGCGTTCCCTAATAGGGGTTCTCTCCAATCTCTCTTGGCACATCGCCAACCCTGAGCAATTAGGTTTTTCAAGGTAATCATCATGCTGCTCTAATGTTTCTCAGATTCATTAGGGCATTAGCCTGTGTGCCACATGGTGAACCATGTACTGAAGCATTTTTGATGGCATGGTTTGCTAGTTATCCCTGTGCAAGCTCCGCTTGACGCGAGAGTTACCAGCTACCTAGATGAATCTCGCGTCAAGCTCTGCTTGGTGCGAGATCCATTAGTTATCCTAATGAATCTCGTGCCAAGCTTTGCATGACACGAGATACATCATTTACTTCACATGTTTGTCGATCTGTTTATCTAACTTAACCTTAGATCAGAGCCTAAGGCAAGTTTATAGCACTGGCAAGTCTAGCAAGATTTAATTGCCTTAAGGACAATCCAAACCTAAGCCTTCGTCTAGTATGCAAAAAGGTACACCACACTAGGCAAATATAAGAAATAAAGTAAAGTATAACTGAAAGATAGAGCTATGACTTATATTATACTGGAGTAGCAAGAGTACAAAAGATAGAAAGATACAAGTGCTTTGCCAAGACTCAAAGCTAACTCCGGAATCCCTGAGGTGAAAGCTCAGACTCGACTCTAACTCCCAAGACTATCCTACTGCTACAAGACTAAGATAATGGTGTGTTCTTCTCAACTTCCACGCTTCACAAGTGAGGCCTAGGGACTATTTATACCCACTCAAGCAAGAGGGGTATTTATACATGAGTGTTGTCGGTTGTGGGCGTTGAGGCAGTTAAGGGGACATGTGGTAGGCCGGAGGCCTAGTAGGGGGCCGGGCAGCCCCACCCAAGGCCGGCGGCCAGCTCCTCCCTTGGATCCACTGCCTCTTTGCATCCAATGGTCCATGTTGCCTCCTTAAGTTTGTCAGAGATCGGTTGGCAGGTACAATCTTGTGCTTTCTTTCGGTTCATTGGATCCTCCTTTTGATTCTTCGTTAGTTGCCGGATTGAATTGTCCTAGATCGCTGACTTCACCAATCCAAGTGTTGGATTGATGAGGTGGCAGGCCTTTCGGTACTTAACACGTTGGCCTTGGGGTTTCCACCTTGGAATTGTTTTGACACGTCATTTATCCGCATGCAGGTCGAAGACGAGGTGATTTGGCCACTTTCACTGGCCGCTCGGCCAAGGAGGGAGCGGCCTGGCCCACTGGCTGGGCGGCTAGGGTTTTTCCTGACTTAGCCATATTTTGCCTGTTTTTCAGCTGTTCTTGCACCTGCAATCAAATATTCAACGCAACTCATGGAGATATGTCAGTAGCAAATATTTAGTCTTCACTTCGATACATTTCCCTTCATTTTCATGGATGGTTGATGGTTGAAGATAGTGTAATAACGACCATCAACACCCCCAAAGCTTAGACCTTTGCTCGTCCTCGAGTAAAGCCAAGATGGATTATGGATCAGGAGTTGCTGCAATATCGATGTTCAAGAAAAGGAGCTATGCATAATCGACACCCATGCTTTCATCTCGAACCATAATGTATGTATCAATCACCCTTTTCTCATACCTGTGGTGCATCTTTTTGATTTAACATGTCTTGGGCGGTTGAGAGAAAGAACGAATTCGTTATAGGCTCCAGCTCAAAACATTTCTTTTTGGACTCCTATCTCAAGTGTTTTTGAATAATTCCAAAATAAAAGCAAGTTTCCTCGCTATGCTAGATAATATAATGCCGTTTGCTCTTTCAACAGTGTCGTTTGACTGCGGGTGCCTAACCAAAGAAAAGTTGAGGCCGGTGCTGACCTGATAGCAAAACTTTTTGAAAGACTCTGCATCGAACTGTGTT